>JAZGQO010000001.1:1276250-2552500 GCA_036850965.1 Patella caerulea
GGCTTCTGATATCCAATATTTAAGACAAAATAAACATTTTACCATTGGTACACGAATCGTGTACCATAATGCGTTTCAGCCCCAGTTCTAGCAGGAGACTCCGGAAAACGAGGCTAGACAAATTGCATCAAATCAAACGGCGTATGTAGAATGGAATAACCAGATGCTAGAAATTTGCATTCGAGTTACAATGATGGCTTATTTCGCCGAACATAACTGATTTGAAATTAGAGTAAAACGGTAACCAGGCATTAAATGTATATCAGTTTGTATACATTCAGATTACAGTATTAAATGCGTTGCGACTCACTTCTGTCAATTTTTAGGTCCCACAAATGTTAGCGATTTAGCTCCTTTAAACATACATCATTGGTGGTTCAAATCTTTTACAAGATTAATTTAACAGGTCCCTGTCAAATTGGGAGCCCTGTATACTTGGGGCTCCAAGTCCCCGAGAGAATTACGCGAATTGATAGAAATCGTTAGCAAATAGCCAGTTCTGCTGTCGGAAGATCCGAATAACTCTGGCGGTGTGGGCACGGGCGTTGTCATGCTGGAAGACGTTGTTTCGATGACATGCGAAATATGGTATAACTTGGGTTCTGAGAGCTTGATCGATGTAGCGCACTGCTGTGATGCCGCTTCCTCCCCCATGACCAGTATTTTGGAACACCACTGCAGGACCCACTCTCTGGTTCAGGCCGATTACACCCAAACCATCATCTCGCTCCATGACGCATTGGTCAGAATAATGCTGACCATCTTATTACGCAATACTGACGCTCATCTGTGAACAAAACAGTTCTCCATTGTCTGTGTCGCCAGTTCTGGTGTTGTTGGACAAATTGTAGACGTTCACGTCTATGGCGAGTTGTGAGGATCAGTCTACGGCAATGGGTGTTCTCTCCGTCGAGACGTCGGCGCTCTGTATCGGTACGACTGAGTCTTCCGCGCGTTCCCACTGTCTGACGTGCTGTCTCAGATGCATGTCCAGAAAACGTTGCTGAAGCCTGTACATGGTCCCAACATTGACCAGGAAGTAATTGGCAACGACTTGGACAGTGTGACCAGCGTCAAGTATTCCAAGCGCATGGTTCCTCTGAGCTGCTGACACTGTAGTGTGAATGGGGTGCATTTTTTATGGCTTGTATGTGAAGTGAACAGCACGTGCATCATGAGTTACATGAAAATCATTGAGAACACCAATCTCGTTCCCAGAGGCAGCCGCGGAGCCGAAAGCCTCTGGCACATAAGACCGTCCATTTTTTCCAATTTTTTTCAAACCTAAGCCCCGACCATTCTGACCTCTGATTGTCAATCTTTTTGGGTCGATTTCTCGAAAACTAGAGGTCGGATCGTCGTTTCGTTTGTTGTAAAAAGATCCTCGAGTTAAAGTCAACTTACTGACATAACAAATTGGACCCTAAACTAACAAATTCAAGTTTTTGTAAAGATTTATTTTTCTACGCGTGGGTATATTTTTAAGTGATTCGGTCATCCAGGCACGTAAAATCAGGGGCGTAAGACGCAAATAAACGAGAAATTTTCGGGAAAATGGCTACCCCGATTCACCAGAGAAATTTCTTCAAAATTTTTTCTGGTTTCTAGATTGTGAGAACACATTACCATCTCAGAAGTCAGGTTGCGTTTTTGAGATTATTTCACGGGTTCAATTCTGTGTTTGGGAAGGAGCCTCGTTGCTCAGGTGAAGATGGAGATGGGGTAAAAAATATACAATAAAAACATTTAGCAAGTTTTATGTGCAATGCGTCTATTCAGGGTAACATACCAGTCTGACGTTTCTTTTGCTGTTTAGTATTTTATACATGTATTAACAAATTCTATAAAGCGCGGCCTTTCACAAAAGTACTCAGGTGCGCTGTATAATAATAGACATAGACTAATTGAGTTACTATCGTAACGATATCTGATAAAGGTTGTTTTTTAATTTCAGTCTATAATGTAATTTTACCTCCATGGCTATTATACACCCAAGGTTATTTTACATATATCTGTAAACGCAGTACACGTACATTTACAATAGAATTAATTTACATTTGGTTAGATAACATTGTAATAATCAAAACACTACCATATTGTGTAATTTGGCAGAGTTTATGTAATTATACCTCATTATAAATGCAAGTAAATTTACCATTCTAGTGTAGGTTTACATATTATGTCATTTGCGTAGGTAAAATTACTAAAGGAAAATCAGTAAGTTTGTTGGGTTTTTTTTTTGGGGGGGGGGGCGCATGTAGTACAACTTTAGACAAGATGGGAGATTAGATAAAGAGTTGTCTGTTTTACTATAATAGTTAAAAACTAGATAATGTAAAGGGAATTTGCTGAAAAATTCAGTCAAATTGATCCACTCTGAACCAAGAATTTAGCGATTGAATTTTAAACCTAGCCTTGATCATCATTACTAAAGTCGGTACGATGAAAAAAAAATATAGTCTCGATTATCCAGTTTATGATTTAATCATCTATGAGTTTGAGTCGCGTTTAGGGTTCTAATCTAATCAGAGACTAGCGATGGCACCGAGAGTTGATTATGGTCTGGATAAGTTAATTAATGTCTAATTAATGATTTAGATAACATTTCAGACCTAAAGAAAGACCTGCAATTGACAGACTTGGCTCTTGCATTATGTTTGAAAATGAAATAGGGTTTAAGGTCCTACTGTTCTGCTCCTAACAATGGAATTTTAACAGTGTAGGGCGAACCTCGCGCCACCGACTGCATTTTTTTTTATGGGCTGGGGGGGGGGGGTCCAGTCGGATTGAACATGGTGCGTGCAAATGGTAATGAACTCAAGAAATTGCGAAATTGGCTATATAAGAAATAAAGAAAAAAAAATTAAGCAACAATATTAAAAGTTTTTAATTTCGGCATACACATTTTAACGATTCCGTGGGATTTATCGTCAGGGGTGAATGAATCAGTTCAATATTATTTATTAATTAATCTAATCCATTTTACGCTTCGGTAGTCATATTGAACTCCTGGCTCCATTTGGGGACGTGTCTTGACTGGTTAAGTCCCGCATGTCCACGTTGCTATTTTATATCCAACTGGTTATTCCCCTTTCGCCACAGATTACCCACAATTCTATTGGTGACGTGTAGCGGCCATTTTCTGAATACCTGACAGGGCTAACAAATTATTTACTGTTTTAAAGCTTGTACAACTTGATGTTTCATTTGTAACAAGACCGTTTTTCGCCATGAACATACAGTTTAGACTTTTGTTGGCATTTTTAGCCGTCGCACCTCATATTTCTGCCTTTTATTTACCGGGTTTGGCACCTGAAACTTATTGCGATGTCAACTATGCCAAAGATACAGAAGAAGCGTCACACTGGCCGAACTGTAAGGTATGTAAATTGGGTCGATGATTGTAGGCCCACAATATAGATTTATTAAAATTCCGATGCATTGCCGATTGAAACAACGTAGTTAAGCTCTGAACATAGGTCTCATTACACTCGCCTTGTACGTTCAGGGACCGTGCTACTGAATCATTGACGCCATATATTTGCGTTTAGGGTTAGCCCAAGCGTTGTTTTTATAGGAAACATATCATATCATCATACATCTACCGTTTAAAAATGGATTTCTTAGTAACGGCTTAACGCCTTGATTTTAAATACGATGATTTATACCCGTTTCGGGTAGGATTATATGTTAATTGTAGTTGGATGTGGCAGAAATGTTAAAAATGACAATCCGTCATTGTATTGAAGAAAAATATTTTCAATTTTGCCTACTAATTCCTGATGCGATACGCGTTGGGCTTTGCTATGTGAAACTAAATAGGACCACGGAGGGTTGAGAGATAAGGTTTGTTATCTAGCCTTCTCATTATAGCGAGGTAAGCAAGGTCGGTTTTTATCTGAATCCTCTGCTTTCTCCCACTGCTATAGACCGCTGTGCGCAAGTGAATTATTAAAATAAAATTAAACCATGTGTTAGAGCCGAAATGACCTAGTTTGTGTTGAGTGGACCGTAAACACATTTCTCTCCCTTTCGCGGGGGTTGGGATGCCCTAGTGGTCTAGAGTGCCACACTTCGACCTCTAACTGGCCGGTCACCTCTGGCTTGCGGCTGTGGTTTCGAGCAGTGTTCGACACAAACGTCGGTCCGTAGGCCCGAGGCCGACTGATTTATCGGAGGACTCCTGCTGGCCTATTTCACTGGGGTCCGCCAGGCCTTCGTCTTCTTAGCTGTCCATATTCGACAATTCTGGATATGGTAGTTCTGTCATAGAAACGCAACCAGAGTCTCCGATAGTTAACGGTTATTGTTTACTTGTCATCGACATGATGGAAGCTTATGTTTTTCCAAACAATGACTCGCGTAACCAGCCTCTTATTTGTGCATCTCGTTCGGGAATCACGTTTCTTTGACACTCCATATGTATTCCAGGTAGCGGTAGACATTAAACTGATAACTGAATCATACGTTTAATGGTTTCGCTGACCAGTTGTTAGTGAAATTTAAATCTTAGTTGAATATAATCCTCTGATTGAACACCAAATACACTGAGAATCATTAATAATAATATATTTTTTCCGCCATTGCCAAATCCGCCGATGACACGTGACATTGATTGGAATTTCTAGGTCAATAAGCCGGCGATGCTACGTTTAATTTTAAGTTGCATCTACCATTATGATTTTTTATATACACATGCTGACAGAGGCTTAATTTTAACCATGTTGAATTTTTGTCGTTATTTTTTTTGAAAGGTATCTGGAGTCGTACGTAATTTTATTTTAAAGCAATTTCAATTCTAGTTAGCACATGATCACTGTGCCGTGTGTCTGTCATGGACGAATAAATAAAAACATATTTGAAAGTTACGTGACAGACAAAAATTAAAACTTGTGTTATGAAAAAATACCATTGTGCTGTATGCATTCAAAAAAACGAATATTATGAAGCCGAAACGTGAATTAAATAAATATGGAAAATTTTCCGAACGGTGTAGTTGTGGGCCTAGTTCAGCTCTGAACGTCGGTCTCATTACACTCACCCTGACCGTTCAGGGACTGGCCTATTCAATCAATGTCGAAAATAATTTGAACCCCAGTCAATTTTACTGGGCAACTTTTCACTGCGAAACATCGGAGTGTCGATCCGTGTGGACGTCTGTACAATGTAAAGGAACATCTTAGTGACAAAATAAGACCTTGCTTACCTCGCTAGACTCAGTATGAGCGAAACAACACGCTGTTTAAAATACATCCCCTCCTATCAAACTACCCTTTCGCCACCATGACACAGCGCGTTGTGATGCTCGTACTGACTCTAGCGAAATGAGCAAGGTCTTATTTTCTCATTGAGATGTTCCTTTACACTGTACACGCGTCCACACGGAGTGACACCCATCGTTTAGCAGTGAAAAGTTGCCCAGTAAAATTGGTGATCAAATTATTTTCGACATTGATTGAATGGGCCAGTCCCTAAACGTTAAGGGTGAGTGTAATGAGACCGACGTTCAGAGCTGAACTATTGTGGGCCTACCTTTTATTAAACGTAATGGAGGCTTATGATTTTAAAAACATTTCTTTTGACTCAATTCTGGGCTATTGTGCTAACAATCTAGTGCAGTTGTTTGGGTTTTTTTTGTAACTATTTGAAGTTTACGTAGGTTAATATGGAAAACCCAATGTAGCCATGAATAGATTTGTTCCATTAAATTGAAATGACACACTAATTCGTGTCTTCTATTTTCTTTCGCATGTTACTAAACCATAGCTTTTTATTCATACTATAAATTATTATTGGTTGGGCCTGCGTGTTACCTGAAGGACCCACGTGATCATGTGTCGCACAGGTCCTGTTAGCCTGTGCTTGGAAAATGTTTGTTTTGGACACTGGTTTCGAGCCCTGGTGCGAGCGTATGTGGCATGGAAATAGGGACGCTTTCTCAACCTCATGGGTTTCCTCCGGGCATCCGGTTTCCTCCCACTGCTAAATACCCCTATGTGCAAGCAAAATAAAATGAAACTATATGTTAGTCCCAAAATGACCTAGATTGTCTCGAGTGGACGTTAAACCCTATTTCTCTCTCTCTCTCCTTTTCTCTCTGTTGTATACCGCTAGTCTGTTTGCATGTAGATGATCTGGTTTACCCATGTCAGTGATGCAGGAGGAGGATCTGACACAGACAGCCATTTAGTTGTTTGTATGGGATGAAAAATCAAGGTCCTGCGTACTCAGTGGCCTGCACGTAAAAGATCTCTTAAGAGAATTCAAGGGTAGACTGTAGTGCCGCTGTCCAAGCCAAATTACCCTCATAAGCACACTGTAGGGTGCATGCCTGCTTCATTAGCTCATTTCGAAGCAGAACAGTATGACTTTAAACTTCATTTCATTTGCATGTAGATAATAAATCAAACCAAGATCTACATGTTCACATTTTGAGAAACTTTATACAACAAGTTACAAGTACCGGGTAGTAACATCTGAACAGTTCCATAAAATGTGGTGAACTTCATTGGTTAAATATCAATACCCTGCGTACATGAAGCTGATGTTTGCTTTATAGTTTATTGATTATTTTATAAGTCTGCAGCCTGTTTCACGTCTACATCAATATACAAAATACAATAAAATATGTCTATTTACTGTTAGTAGAAACATGTTTCATTTGAATCTTGATATATATATGACTTAACAGTTTGTCTTGTCTACTTTCTGAGGGTTTATGCATGTAGGAAATTATTGAAAAGTTTTATTAATTATATTTTGTTTTACTATCTGTTTCAGTCGAATGTGTCAATCTTTGTAAATCGTTTGAACTCACTGGAAACTGTTGTTCCATACGAATATAACTTGTAAGTAATTATATTTTTATGATCTGATTAAAGATACATTAAGTAAGATTTAGATAAAGAACTAGCCATTCTCGTTATAATAGTTCCAAAATAGATAATAATGAAAAATTAATAATTTGAAAATTTCATTCAAATTACTCTGTTGTGAGTGAAGATATTAGCCTTTGAAGAATTCACAATGCGTGCGCAATAATTTCAACCACTGTACTGGTTGTTCGAAACTAAGTCTCGTCCTTTCATTTTAGATTGAATCAAAATATGGCTGAACTGTTCTAATCTATTTAATTTTGGAGAAAAACGATGCTATCGAGAGTTGATTATGGCCTGGACAAGTTAACTAATGTCTAATTGATAATTTAGAAAACATCTCAGACATTAAGAATGACCTGTAATAGGCAGATAAAATATGTAAAAGCTAAATCTTCCTATTGCAGATCTTTATTTTGGCTTCAATAGTTATATAAATTATTAATTAGACATTAACTTTAATTAACTGATCAAGAACATAATCAACTCTCAATGGCGTCGAAACATGCAAGCCTTGAATAGTTAACGCAATTTCTTTTCGTAATATTATTCTGTTTTGTTTTGGTTTTTTTCAGATATGATTTTTGTTCATCTGGAAATGACAACTCACCAGTTGAGAATCTTGGACAGGTCGTATTTGGTGAGAGAATTCGACCTTCGCCATATAAGGTATGTCTGAGTAATATTCCTTGGTTACATAGATACCAACTTAGGGAATGCTCGATTCACAGTCCAGAACGTCCCGAATCGACAGAGTTACAATCAAGTGACACGGAATTCAGTCCTGTCACAATTCTGCCAGTCTTTGTACAGTCGACACATGCGTTGTACTCCGAAATCCTCCTTTTCACTCGATTGGCACCAGTTTTGGAATTTAATTCCGGAACTGTGAATCGAGCATACCCTTAGATATTGTATGTGTAAAGGGAGATAACTAGGGTGGTGTTAGAAGTAGAGAGAATCATGATTCATGAAACCATTATTACACATTTATCGTAACAATTATCTCTGTGTTAAAATCATATTTGGAATGGGTTTAACCAGTTCTATCACATATGTGATTATGACTGACACCAATATTATCCTTTAATGGGAAGTGACAAGGCACCTGTTTTAACTTTTATACAGTTAAATTATCAATGATTCATAGAATTAGTGAATTATAATGTATGGATTTCTACATTTATTTAGTGTGGGACTGGGGCGTGCTTTTAAATTTGTGATTATTAATGTTGAATTCAATATAAGAGTAAGCCATAGCGCTGCTACCCGGGCAAAATTTCCCCCATAGTACACTGTATGGCATATGTTCGTCTTCATTAGCCCAGTTTAGGAACAGAACAGTTGAGCGTTAAACCCCATTTCATTTCTATTTGAAACTTTGTTCCTTGTTACCTGGTTGGGATGAGGTGGGGGGGGGGGGTAGACAAATGGTATACTTTCAACATTTTACCAATTGTCCTGTTTTGATTAGTGTATAAGTTGTATATTTTATTTTTTGTTTTATTGCAGGCTGTATTTAAACAGAATGAAATATGTAAATCAGTTTGTCAGAAAAGTTACAAGAAAGGAGATAAAGACAGTATTAAGAATTTAAAATTTCTTGCTCGAGGAATTAAACTGAATTATCAGCATCATTGGTAGGTGTACACATATTACTTGCAAGCCAGGACGGAAGGTACTTGGGGTGTACATGACAAGGAGTAGGGTCACCTGTCCTACCTCGGGGTTTTGTCTGGGTCCTCTCACTGCTAAAGGCCCCTATACACTATCAAATTACGGCAATAAAATTGAACCGTATGTTAGTCACCGAGACTTTTCCAGCATGGTTTCACCTTGTCAGTGGTGTATGTAAAAGAACTCTTGATGAGAAGAGTGGATCTTAAATCCCCATTTCAACTAACATGGTTGCGATTCCCCAGTTGTAAGTGACTAGGATTAGTGCTGTCTGTCCAGCTTGTGGGCCTCCGGTTTCTTCCTACTACTAAAGACCCTTACGCACAGACCAATTATTGAAATAAAATTGATTTATGGGAGTCCCTAAATAAATCACCTAGTTTATGTGAGTAGACATTAAACTCTCTCTCTTTCTCTCTTTCTTTCTCGCTTTCTCTCCCTCTTTACCTCTCTCTCTCTCTGACTGTGTATATATTTGTTTATTATAGGATTATAGACAATATGCCTATAACATGGTGTTACGCTGTCGAGTCGGGTGGTACTTTCTGTTCTACTGGATTCCCAATTGGTTGCTATGTCAACAATAAAGGACGAAGAAAGGAAGTTTGTCAGCTGGATGTAAGTTAAACATTCTCATTGATCCGTTCTGATCAGGGCTGGTGCAATAATGGTGGTGTAACATTGATCTGTTATGATCAGGGTTGGTTCAGTAATGGTTACAGGATCCACAGTGGCTCCATGCGTAAGATGTTGGCTCGCTAACCTGGGGGTTCTGTGTTCCATCACTGTGTTGACGCCGACAATTCACTAGGATTTGCTGGTGTGTGTCTGTACTGTCAGTGGTGTAGGACAAAGCGCCTGGCAATTGACAGCCTACAGTCGTTTGAATAGTATAAAAACTGATATTGGCGTGCACGTCAAAAAATATGATATTAGGTTGCAGCAGTCAACCTAAAAAATATAACATTTGTTATAAAGAAATAAATAGGCAAAGGCAAAAAGGACCCTGGTCCTTCAGAAAACATGAATAACCTAACTCTTAAACCATAATTACAGTTTGATTTTCTCAGTTAAATAATCAATTTAATTACATTTAACATTGATTAAAGTCTGTGAAAATTTGATATATTACAACAGATGCTTTAATGTAAATTATTATAAATTGTAGCCCCGACTAACAGATCCCGGAACCCACTATCTATTCAACCATGTAGATATTACTATAGAATATCACGCTAGTGACCAAGCTGAATGGGGCGATTCATATAAAAATGGTGGAAGAATCATCGGAGCTAAAATAACACCAAGAAGGTTAGTTCTCTTTATTGTATTTTAGGGTTTGTGGGGGGGGGGGGGATATTTTATTGTAAAGTTAGGTAACAGTATGAGCTTGAAGAATCTAAATCCAAGGGTACGGAGACATTGGCGCTAAGTGGGTAAGACGCTCGCTGCCTGCTTTGGCCAAGAGAGTTAGTCCAGATTTTCTGACTTGGTTTCCCTTTGTCGGTGAGTTGGAATTCAAAATAGAGTAAGCCAGGTGCCCTTTCTTCATTAGCCAAGTATAAGAGCCAAACTGTAGGATTTTAAACTACCATTTCATTACATTAGCAATAACAGGGGTGGGGGCATTAATAATAATAAATAATAATAATTTTCCCTTACATGTTGTTTTCTCCGTAAATGAACTATATTTTGAGAATAGGTTGGGGAAAATACTTCCAAAACGTTATATTACAATGAGTGATATTTGTCCAGGACGTTATATAACATCCTACGCACTAAACAGGTTAACAGTTGGGTCTTCTTGACTGTTGGCTAGAATCTCCTACATACCTTACAGTCCTTTTATATCAGTTTCACATTTTCATATTATTACAAATAAATATTCTGTTTGATCGTATAAATCAAGTTAGACGTTCAACATATTTGATTTCTATTATTTGATAATTATATCTAACATGTAGGGAAACCGAATCGTAAGAACTGTCAATGATTCAAGTGGTGTGATATCAAAAATACCCCATCAAAATATACAAAAAGTTTTATGAACCTGTTATTTATTTTATAAAGTATAAGTCACAAGACGTCTGGAAGTGGAGCGTGTGGAGCTGATGTACCACCTCTTGGTTTTAAAGATGGCGATATTAAAGATGAATTAAAATTTAATTACACTTATTCCATTAACTGGCAGGTGAGTTGATTTATCTACACTAACTCCTTTACCTGGCAGGTAAGTTAGGATAGGTGTAAAGATGGGTGGTAGGTTTTTGTTTTCTATCAAGAGGAGGTTTGTCATTGTGTCATTGGTTGTATGTGACAAGCAGTAGGGTGGCCTGTCCAACCTCGTCGGCACGTAAAAGAACTCTTATTATATTTCAATGGCTGTACAGGGTAAATTTTCCTCATTGCACACTGTGTCCGCAGAAGAGTACCGGTAGTTAAGCCTCATTTTATTCATGCCCTCAAAAGATAGACAATTGCCCGTACAACCTCGTGGCTTTTCTCTTTTAATCTGCAGCTTAAATAGACAATAGCTTGTCCAATTTCGTGGGTATTCTCCAACTCGCCACCTCGCTAAAGATTCCTAAGTGCAAGCAAATTTATTAATAAAATTGAACCTTATGTTAGTCCCGAAATGACGATTGTATCTCTTGAAATCCCAGTTTAAATTTTATATAATTATTATTGGTTTGTTTACAGGTGAATAATAATGTGAAATGGTCATCAAGATGGGATTATATTCTACAGTCTATGCCTAATACAAATATCCAGTGGTTTAGGTAAATTAATATATGATATATTTACCACAGTCTCTCCTCCTAGGGGACGGGAGTATAGTGGTTTAAAAGTGTGCATGTGAAGTAACATGGTCTGTCATTAATCAAGTGGCATGTCGAGAAGTATGGTCGCCTTTCTATCTTCATGGGTTTTTACGGGGTCCTCTGGTTTCCTCTCTGTCTCTGCTGAAGATCCCTACCTGTAAGTGAATTATGGAAATCAAATTTTACCCCCCCCTCTCTCTCTCTCTCTCTCTCTCTCTCTCTCTCTCTCTCATCAACTCTGTGTAATAGATAATATTAATATAATGTTTGATGTTATATTTCAGTATAATGAACTCCCTTGTTATTGTATTGTTCCTGTCTGGTATGGTGGCCATGATTCTTTTACGTACTCTACATAAAGATATCGCTCGATACAACCAGATGGATAGCGCTGTAAGTTTTATAACAATTTTATTATAACAAGTTCGTTATATTGATTTAGTGAGCTGCATTGGCTCAGTAAATAAGACCATTGCTAGTAAACCCTGGCTTGGAAATTTCATCAGTATTTTCTGGTGTGCTTTTCCCGTTGTCAATTACGCAGGACACAGGGCCTGGCAAGGGACAATGTATAGAGAAACAATGGACATAATGATAAACTTATTATCACGATATTTTATTTTTAACAATCTTACTAAAATACAGATCTATATTTTGTTTCGTTTTTTATACTTTCGATGGCCCACACTACATAAAGATCTGACAAGTTTTAGGAGGTTGCATCAGAGGTTATTCAAACAACTTTTGACCCTATGATGTCAGACCTTTGATTAACCAATCAGCATTGATGTTTCTATAGGATTACCCATAGTTCTGTGTAACTCGTGCCAAAAGCTTGCTGTAACACACTAGTTAATTGGTTAATCCCCCACATCTTCTAGATCTTAGCATTGTAAAGACAAGTAAAACGAAATTTTGGACTACTAAAAAACGAAAAGAAATAGGATCTTTGTCCTAATCAGATTATATTTTTACATAATATCACAACTCTTTATTTTTTTTTAATTTTTGTTCACGCAGGAGGATGCTCAGGAAGAATTTGGTTGGAAGTTGGTCCATGGAGATGTTTTCCGTGCTCCAAGAAAGGGAATGGTTCTTTCCGTGCTGACAGGATCTGGAGTACAGATCTTTTTCATGGTTCTTATAACACTCCGTAAGTTGTTGATTGTATTATCTTTCAAAATCTAGTAGGGGACGGAGGTGGCTTGATAATTATCTTTCAAAATCTAGTAGGGGGCTGAGGTGGTTCGATAATTATCTTTCAAAATCTAGTAGGGGGCTGAGGTGGTTCGATAATCTGTACGTCCGATGTTCAATCCTGGTGGGGGCTGAGAAAGTTGATCAGGGTATGAAAAGTAGGGTCCAATGTGCAGATATCCCAGTCAGGGCAGAAAAGTAGGACATAAATTGCTTGATAATGACTTGAGATGCCTAGTCAAAGTGTCTCTCAGTTATAAGCAGTAATTGTATTCCATAGAATTGTGATCCATTTCAGTTGAATTACTAAATACCATTAAAACAATTTATGATCAGTAAGTGAATATAATTGTGTACGTATAATTTCAGTATTTGCTTGTTTGGGTTTCTTATCACCAGCCAATAGAGGAGCTTTGATGACCTGTTCACTGGTAAGTTTTACATCATGGATGGGGACTGGATGAATTCATTGAGTCAATTTTCAGGCTTTCGATTCCATGCTTTTGTGTGTCAAGGATCTATCTCTCTTTATCTTTCTCTTTCTCTTTTTTACATTATGCTACAAGCTTTACTAAAGGTTCAAAGAGTAGGGTCGTCTGTCTATAAACTTGTGGGTTTTCATCGGATCCTCTGGTTTCCTCCACTGCCTTGCGGCCAAGTAAATTATTGAAATAAGATTGAACCATGTGTTAGTCCCGAAATGACCTACTTTGTGTCGAGTTGACGTTAAACAGCTCCGCTCTCATTTAGGTTATGATTGATTTGCCTCAGAAATGTTATACTTGTTTTGTATTTGTAGGTTCTGTATGTATGTCTTGGAACACCGGCAGGATATGTCTCTGCTAGAATCTATAAAAGTAAGTTATTCTAAACTCCAACTCAAATATATAACTTTCCTTGGTCTGTCTTAAAGGGGCTTCAATCAACATGAATCTTAGTCACTTTGAAGGGGTTTGATCAAGATGAACCTTCAATCACAATGAATCTTGGTCAATCTAGACGCTTCCAGTTACAATGAAACTTGGTAATCTTTTGTAATTGTAGAATGTGTTCTTCGTAGAATGTTACAAAACATTCGATGCTTAACGGTTTTAGATGTACCTGACAAAATGGCAGCCACTAATGAAATAATTCCTGACATTTTCAAATTAGTGCCGAACATGTATTACTGATATCAATAATAAAGACAAATCAATGCCGGACAAATTGACCAGGGGGTTTTGTGCCTGACAAAGCCTGAATCTGTGCATGACATTGTCTGTGACAGGTGCCTTATTTCCAGACTTGCATATTAAACTAATACCCAAGACCATTAAAGTCTGAAATCGTGTATAAACAATTTTGGGGATTTATTTTTTTCCAGTGTTTGGTGGTGAAAAATGGAAATCCAATGTTTTGTTGACAGCTTTCTTATGTCCTGGGTAAGTTAATGATCTTCACAGTGACTTGTGTTACAGAGTATTTCATGTATAACTGATTTGTATAGCGCGCTGCTCCCTCGTACGTTATATAAGTACAACTAGTATAAAATTACATACAATTATAACATTTATCTATGAAAAAGACATAAACTGAAAACAGAGAAGATTATTTACTACCCATGGTAAAAGTCTGAAACAAGCACAGATAGAATCATATTCAATGAGCTGTATATTTGATTTAAAGCCTATTCTTCTGTATCATGATTTAGTTTAGTTCAGTTATGTCAGATCCACCACACGTATGTTCATTATTTGCTCCGTCTTCATTAGCCAAGTTCGGAACAGAACAGTCGGATGTTATACTCCATTTCATTTTAGGGTGGTTGGGATGGTCTAGAGTGCCGTGGGTCGACCTCTAGCTTTCCGGTAACCTCTGACTTGCGGTTGGGATGGCCTAGTGTTCTAGAGTGCCGTGCTTCGACCTCTAGCTGGTCGGTCATCTCTGGCTTGCGGTTGGGATGGCCTAGTGTTCTAGAGTGCCGTGCTTCGACCTCTAGCTGGTCGGTCATCTCTGGCTTGCGGTTGGGATGGCCTAGTGTTCTAGAGTGCTGTGCTTCGACTTCTAGCTGGTCGGTCATCTCTGGCTTGCGGTTGGGATGGCCTAGTGGTTTAGAGTGCCGTGCTTCTACTTCTAGCTGGCCGGTCACCTCTGGTTTGCGGCTGTGGTTTTGATCCCCGGTGTGAGCATATGTGGCATGGGGATAGGGGGCGACTTCTCAACCTCATGGGTTTCCAATGGGCACTCCGGTTTCCTCCCACTGCTAAAGAGCCCTAGGTGCATGCGAATTATTGAAAAAATAGAGATAGGGGCGCCTCCTCAGTCTCATGGGTTTCCTCCGGGCACTCCGGTTTCCTCCCACTGCTAAAGAGCCCTATGCGCAAGCCAGTTTTTGTAAAAATTAAATCATGTGTTAGTCCCGAAATCAGCGAATATTTTACTTTTTTACATTTGATTAGCAGTTTCCAGAAAAATTGTGTAAGAATGCTAATCAATTGTATAATTGAGTAGCAAAATTTACCAATCGATTAGCAGTTTTTTAGTATGTAATATTATTCTTATTTCACATAATTAGGCCTATATGTGACAATAACAATACCCACATCATTTGTATTACCAAACGGTTGTTTCTATTTATATATAAAATGAAAATAAAAGTATGTGACCACATGTTATTCTTTGTACGAAACCTGGACATTCTTTATTTACTTCATACTCTAGTCAGATCTTTTTTACGTCATATTTCCTCACCCTGTCACCCAATCTTGAACTGTTGCTAATTTAAATGTCGAATTTGAAGACAGAACATAATACCATGTGTTTGAATTTCGCGACGTACCCTCGATCATCCGGTAATATTATCTTGTAGTGTTTTGAATGTCTGTCTTGACGAATGTGACTACCACAGATATAGAAAGAAAGTATGCAGTGTTGTCATCTCGGTCATCAAAACCTTTTACGTCTATAAATAGCAGACGTCAACATGTACTGCTCTCGTTCCACTGGACCGTTGCAGAGGCACGTAAAGAGTCTTAACGATATATAGACAATAAAATTGCGAGATTTGAGATTTGTTTTGATGTGTTTTACGATACTGAATGGTTTTAAAGTTAAAATTAATTTTCAAAACTTTGATTCGCGCTGAAGCAGGGTTTTAGGCTAATAATGCTAATCAAATATGAATTTGATTCGCAAAATCGGACGTTTGAGTCTCAAATTGCGATACGAGGCCGGTTAAAATATTCCCTGCCCGAAATGACCTAGTTTGTGTCAAATGGACGTTAAACCCGATCTCTCTATCCCTCCAATTCATTTTATTATTTGATTTTTTTCAGAGTTATTTTTGCAATCTTCTTTGTATTGAATTTGTTGCTGTGGATAGAAAAAAGCAGTGCAGCTATTCCTTTCTCCACCCTCATTGCCTTATTGGCTTTATGGTTCGGTATTTCAGTACCTCTTACCTTTGTTGGAGCTTATTTTGGATTCAAGAAAAGGGTAAGTATCTCTAGTTCTGCTGTGTTGATTGACTGTGGGTTAAGAGGTCACATGAGATGTGCACGCAGCTAAATGATCATTAGCGTGCAGCTTATTGAACCGAAAGGACGTGTTCCTTTCTCGCAAAGGTTATTGACCCACGTGGTTGATTGTTCTGCATGAAATCAAACATGGCTAACACCCTGAAACACGTCAAGGGAAAAACGAAAACGGCTGAGTTTGACTTAGCTTCTAATATTTTATAGTTTTATTGGGTATAAAATCGCAGAAAGGGGGATTTGACTCACAGTCACTCAACAGCACATTATTATTTCATGTCCATACGTGATGTGTCTTATCCACAGCTTGCCTTCTCAATTGTTAAAGCAATACAGTCTTTAATCATCTGAGGAGATCACAGTGGGTAAGAAGCTGACTCTCTATCCAGGAGGTTGCTACATTGGCCGAGAAAGTTCATCCAGATTTTCCGGCGTGGTTTCCTCCTTGTCAGTGATACGAGCTGGACAAGGACAGTTGTCTAGTCGTTCGGATAGGACCAAAAACCGAGGTGTCGTGTACACATTGGCATGTTAAAAATTCTAGTTGCAATTTGATATAGCAGTAGGCCGTAGCCTAATTTCCCTCATAGCAGTGTGTATGGCATATGCCCGTCTTCAGTAGCCCAGTTAGGAGCAGAACAGTAGGACGTTAAACTCCATTTCATTTCATTTTATTTATTTTCCAGCCTATTGAACATCCTGTAAGAACGAATCAGATCCCTCGACAGATACCTGATCAATCGTTTTATACGAAACCAATCCCAGGAATTATAATGGGTGGTGTTTTACCGTTTGGTTGTATCTTCATCCAACTCTTCTTTATATTAAACAGTATATGGTGAGTCGGCGTTTCACAAATAATACAGGAGGGCGGGCATGGTTTACCTTATAATACAGGCGGGTGGGCATGGTTTCCCTAATAATACAGGAGGGCGGGGGCATGGTTTACCTTATAATACAGGCGGGTGGGCATGGTTTCCCTAATAATACAGGAGGGCGGGGGCATGGTTTACCTAATAATACAGGCGGGCGGGCATGGTTTACCTAATGATACAGGTGGGGGTCTAAAACATCCTTCGTAAAACACTGAAACAAATGGAACTTATAGGTCAGGGATGGTGATTTAGATCTCTAACTTGTATGGCTAGGAGTAGGGTCACCTGAGCAAACTGGGTTTCTACTGACTGGTTTGTATGTAGTGAACATTAAGCTCATTAGTAGAGTTTGAGTGATTGGTAATATTAAATAAAACACACAATGTTATGGAATACGGTCAATGCATTTATTAGAAGCAAAATTCAATTCTACAGGGCTCTGACATAGTCTCGTGTCAAAGGGTTGCCCATCTCAATAACCAACGCTTACCGATTAGAATCAAAGGGTAAATGAAACATTTCAGCTATGTCACTGATAAAACATTTGTAGTATAACTGATTATAACCAATGTTTAGTGATATTCTGTCATAGGGCTGTCATTTGCAATAACCAATTGTTCTGTCATACTGGCTATTTAGGGATTAGAATAACTGATAAAACATGTGTAATATAACTGATTATAATATTTTTATATTTTTATATTTTCAGGTCCCATCAGACATATTATATGTTTGGTTTTCTTCTCTTAGTTTTTCTTATTTTAATTGTAACATGTTCCGAGGCTACCATTTTACTTTGTTACTTTCATCTGTGTGCTGAGGTTAGTACAACTTGATTTAAACACGTTTAAACCATAAGGGGACAGGTATTCATTAATTTTAGCTATTACCCAGAACAGTAGAGCATTAACTTTTACCCAAGATAGTGGAGTACTATTCTAACCACTTCCTTGGACAATGCAGTGTTATCTACTACCTGGGACAGTGCAGTGTAAAGTATTATGACTAAAGACAGTGCAGTGTTAGCCACTACCCAGAAGAGTAGAGTACTAATAGTAATACTAAACACTACCGAGCCAGTACAGTACTAACTATAATCTGTGACAGTACAGTACTAACCACTACCTGGGACAGTACAGTACTATTACCTTGGACATTGCAGTACTAACTACAACCTGGGACATTGCAGTACTAACTACAACCTTGGACATTGCAGTACTAACTACAACCTTGGACATTGCAGTACTAACTGCAACCTGGGACATTGCAGTGCTAACTACAACTTGGGACTAGTACAATATTAAATATCTACCCATCAAAAACACAGGCTGTATAAAATGTTTAAGTGGGTGGCAAAGCAACCTAGGATAGTACTAGGACCTTATCCTATTCAGAAATTTCTCCGATTTAATAATTGTTGTTGCAATGGAAATAAATTTGGCTTGGTTTTTATACGCCCACATGGAAATGTGGTCGTATATTGCGGTCGCCCCCGTCCGTCCGTCTGTCGGTCCGTCCGTCCGTCTGTCGGTCCGTCCGTCCGTCCGTCCGTCCGTCCGTCCGTCCGTCCGTCCGTCCGTCCATCGTCCACAATTTCTTGTGAACGCTCTAGAGGCTAAAGTTAATATCCGGTTGACTTTAAATTTATACACAGTGTTTAAGGTCATGAGACGAAGAAGCCTATTGATTTTCGGTGATATCCGATAATTACTACCAGAGTTATGACCCTTGATCACTTTGAAAAATCTTGTGAACGCTCTAGAGGCTAAAGTTAATATCCGATTGACTTTAAATTTATACACAGTGTTTAAGGGCATGAGACGAAGAAGCCTATTGATTTTCAGCGATATCCGATGATTAGTACCAGAGTTATGACCCTTGATCACTTTGAAAAATCTTGTGAACGCTCTAGAGGCTATAGTTAATATCCGATTGACTTTAAATTTATACACAGTGTTTAAGGTCATGAGACGAAGAATCCTATTGATTTTCGGTGATATCTGATAATTACTGCCAGAGTTATGACCCTTGATCGCTTTGATAAATCTTGTGAACACTTTAGAGGCTAAAGTTAATATCCGATTGACTTTAAATTTATACACAGTGTTTAAGGTCATGAGACGAAGAAGCCTATTGATTTTCAGTGATATCCGATAATTACTACCAGAGTTATGACCCTTGATCACTTTGAAAAATCTTGTGATTTCTCTAGAGGCTAAAGTTAATATCCAATTGACTTTAAATTTATACACAGTGTGTAAGGTCATGATACGAAGAAGCCTGTTGATTTTCAGCAATATCCAATAATTCCTGCCCGAGTTATGACCCTTGATCACTTTGAAAAATCTTGTGAACGCTCTAGAGGCTAAGGTTAATATCCGATTGAATTTAAATTTATACATGGTGTTTAAAGTCATGATGCAAAGAAGCCTATTGATTTTCAGCGATATCCGATAATTACTACCAGAGTTATGACCCTTGATCACTTTGAAAAATCTTGTGAACGCTCTAGAGGCTATAGTTAATATCCGATTGACTTTAAATTTATACACAGTGTTTAAGGTCATGAGACGAAGAAGCCTATTGATTTTCGGTGATATCTGATAATTACTACCAGAGTTATGACCCTTGATCACTTTGAAAAATCTTGTGAACGCTCTAGAGGCTAAAGTTAATATCCGATTGACTTTAGATTTATACACAGTGTTAAAGGTCATGATACGAAGAAGCCTGTTGATTGTCAGCAATATCGGATAATTCCTGCCCGAGTTATGACCCTTGATCACTTTGAAAAATCTTGTGAACGCTCTAGAGGCTAAAGTTAATATCCGATTGAATTTAAATTTATACACAGTGTTTAAAGTCATGATTGATTTTCAGCAATATCAGATAATTACTGCCAGAGTTATGACCCTTGATCACTTTGAAAAATCTAAAGTTAATATCCAATTGACTTTAAATTTATACACACTATTTACGGTCATGATAAAAATAGCCTATTTATTTTCAGCGATATCCGATAATTACTACCAGAGTTATGACCCTTGATCACTTTGAAAAACCCTATGAATGCTCTGAAGGCTAAAGTTAATATCAGATTGACTTTAAATTTGTACACTTTGGTTAGGGTCATGAGACGAAGAATCCTATTTGATTTTCAGTGATATCTGATAATTTCTGACGCTTGATCACTTTGAAATATCTTGTGGACAAAGGCCTTCAGACAAACCATCAAAACTATTCTAATCAATTCTGATAATTACTTAATGTTCTCCTTACTGATAAAAGAAACAATATGCGACAACCCTTGTTGACTGCCCGGACGACTTAGCTGTTGTGGGCGTATGTTTCGTTGCCTGGCAACCTATCTTTTGATATGTTATTTTTTATTTGATATTTTGCAGGACTATCATTGGTGGTGGAGATCATATTTAACCAGTGGTTTTACATCGGTCTATTTCTTCATCTATTGTATTCATTTCTTTGTATCGAAACTAGAGATGTCCGGGGCTGCGAGTACATTCCTGTATTTTGGTTATACAGCTATTATAGTTATACTCTTCTTCTTACTTACTGGTAAGTTTATAAACATGTACAATGGGTGGGTGTGGTTTATATACAGTGGGGGGGGGGGAGTTTTATTTACAGGTTGTTGGTGGGGATTGATGGTTGGTGAATAGGACCTCAATTATAAGGTCTTGTCATTAGGTCAATTAAGGTTTCGATTCCACGGTTGTATGTAGCAAGGCAAACAGGTGTGGGGAGAGGTAAGGGTCAGATGGTCGAAAGGTTATCGCGCTGGTGTTCAGTCATAAGGTCTTGTTGAGTCAACCGATGTTTCGATTCCACAGGTGCATAGGACGACTTGGAGAGTAGGGTCATCTGTCCCGTCTCATAGGTTTTCTCCAGGTCTTTTGGTTTCCTCCCACTGCTTTAGACCACTTCGCCCAAGAAAATAATTGAAATAAAATTGAACCATATGTTAGTCCCCAAAGGACCTAGTTTATGTCGAATGGCTCCTTAGCTTGTATGTGACAAGGATTAGGTCATGTGTCCAACCTCGTGAGTTTTCTCCTTGTCCTCTCGTTTTCTTTCTCTGCTTAAGACACCTAAATGCAAGTGAATTATTGAAATGAAAATTAAAAAATATTTTAATCCTGAAGTGACATTTCTCCCTCTGTTTTTTTTGTGTCTCTAAATATATTAATGGAATTTGTATTTTTCAGGTACAATGGGATTTTTCTCGTGTTTCTGGTTCGTGAGTAAAATATACAGTGTTGTTAAAGTGGACTAACTTATTAATAAAGTCTATATTACCGCGGGAAATAGAGGGATGTCTGCTGTCAACCAGAAGGGAAACCACAAGTAATGATGGGTTTATTGAACGTTTATTTTTGTTATGAATTAATTACAACGGATCTGTTGCATCCACGACAAACGATGTGATTATTTGTGGCATTTATTTGACATTCATTCTAACAATTTCATCTTCATTGTATATTGTATATTTCATGTTCAATATGTTATGATATATGTCTTGCTACGCTATTGGACAATCAACTCTAAAAAAAACTCATAAATTCGTCAAACCATTACACATTGATTGTATTGTTTAGTCTGTGAGAAATATCATTTTTTTCACACGATGAAACAATTGATGGTTTCTAGTGTTCAGAGAATTGTCGGCGCTGAAGAAAGTCGATAAATGCAACAAATAATCACATAGCGTATGATTTGCGTAAAAACAAAACGTTACGTTTAGGGAAGACTATTTATACAGAGATTTGACGGTTCTCTAGTTGATAAAACTTGGTATCATATCATTTCTCTCATGTTTATTATACGCAATAAACAATATTAAATATATTGTATGTAATAATTAGAATGTACCGGTAGTTATTATAATATGCTATGAGTTATAATATGTTATATCTGGCGGTAGTTATTATAATACACTATGACCACATGAAGTTATTATAATACGCTGTGGGATATAATATGTTATATGTACTGGTAGTTATTATAATACGCTATGAGTTATAATGACTAAATGAAGTTATTATAATATGCTGTGGGATATAATATGTTATATCTACTGGTAGTTATTATAATACGCTGTGAGTTATAATGACTACATTAAGTTATTATAAGGCACTATGAGTTATAATAGATTATATGTACTGGTAGTTATTATAATGGACTGTGAGTTATAGTAAATTGCATATAGTTATTATAAGGCACTGTGAGTTATAGTGAATTACATAGTTGTTATAATGCACTATGAGTGATGATAAATTATAGTTATAATAACAATGAATGCCATGCTTTAGTGACCAAGTCCAACTAGAGAATACTAACCCTTTGAACCCAGAGTTCTTTTACATTCTTGACCATCTCTTGTTTGGGAAGGCTGTCACATCTCTATCATTTAAACATTAATAGTATACTCACCAATTTTCCTGCCACACTATTAGACATGTGGTTCATGGGATGGCCAGATGTAAACAGCTGCAATGTTGGACAGTGTGATGGTGTTCGAAGGGTTAAACTGTAACTGAATGGTTTTCACAATGAGGGAAAAGATTATTAGAATATATTGTTTATATGAATTGTTAACTTTGTATATATTTTTATTTAATTGTTGTTTATGTTGAATTGACCTCTTTCTGATCGCCTTTCGATGTCTCTCACTCGCTTTATACATACTAGATCTAAACAACAGTAGGAGATTTTTATATTTCATCTCTGATCGCAAAAACATGAATAAAAATAGGCTAAAATCTGAAATATTGTTTTAATATTATAACATGAAAGGTATAAATTTACATATGATATACAAAACAAATTCTACATTTTAGCCCATTTCAACATTTTGCTTCATATATCGGAAAAATAATAACTTGAGGCTTATTTTGCTGGCACTGATCACTCGTTATAAGATGATCTACTTAGTGAGCAAAATCCTGTGGCTTGTTTGGCTTAAAAAATATTACATTGATTTTAGTACTTAGCCAATCAAAATTGAAGCATCTACAAAAATGTGGGTTTTGTCTTTAATTAAGATTTCGAGAAACGGTGCTGATTTATTTGTGCGAAGTTTGGGGGAATATGTAACATAAAAAGATTACCCTTCAAAACATTGCCCAAATAAATAAGTAGCTGTTGTTTGATGAGTATGTGTTATTGAGTATTACTCTATCTATAATAGACTGAAAACTAAATGCCTTTCAAAGACATTGCTCTAACTAGTTACTAAATGCATGTAAATATTTATAAAATCCAAGTTAATTGATTTATGATTAATAATATATGTTTGTAGATACATCTACTACTTAGTATGTATATATACAAAAAAGAATTTTGCTACTTTGTTGATACTTTTCACAGATTATCTACATAAATATATGTTATTTATATTACTAAGCTTATTATTAGTTGATCGATATGTGAGATAATGTTCAATAATATAATCCTACAAATTATTCAGTATTTATTATGTTTGGAAGAAAATAGATTTGAAAACGTACTAAAGAGTAAAAAAACTGAAAGAAAAGCTGTTAATTTCATGCTTTGTTAACCCTAGTGTGCCTTACACCAGACATTTTCAGTTTATTGTACTGCCCTCTAGTAGAATTCAAGGACTTCTACGCAAAAACTATTTCTCTTTTTCTCAACTGCTTTTGTTTCCCTGAAAATGAAAAAGAAACAATGTTTTTTTCTTTAGATATCTTTGAATCAAATATGATTTATCTACTTAACAATGAGATAAAAGTTGAACCAGTTTATTCGATGAGAACAGTGTAAGCTAGGGAGAGGTCATCAATATAGGCTAGGCCTTACCTTGCCTGTTCCCCATTCTCTATATACGTAACCATTGGAATTAAGAAAATATTGTTTATAAATAAAAAGAAGACTAAGCTATGCAATGTAAAAACTTTTTCCTTATCTTTTTTTCTACGAAAAATAAATTTTATAACGCCAACTGTATCCCTTTCTGAAATTTCTACTGTATTTATTGAATGGCGACCCCAAATAAGTTATAAACCGTAAAGTTTGTGATGTTTATAATACTAGCTAGTTGGTGTGTTTGTATTTTTGCTTTAATATCATTTATCCCACACATTATCCTTTCCTCAATTAATTCAGTTTGTTCGTTTTTATGATTTTTACAATTTTATTGTTTCGGGTCCTTCGCAATATTTCAACAATTGCATTCAAAATGATTAAACACACAGATAGAATTTAACCCAACCATCCGATTGGTTGAAAAACGGAGGTCCCATGTACATATTGTCGTGCACGTAAAAGATCCCTTGACAGTTGAAATTCAATATGCCATAGTGCCGCTGTCCAGGCAAAATTTCCCTCATAGTACACTGTATGACATGTGTCTGTCGTCACTAGCCCAATCTGTTTCACAGAGAATTACTTACGAATTAACTCTGTAACAGATGAATGTCCACAACACGTGCGTTGATTACAGACGGCGCCAGTCATTGGCTCAATGGCTCGTGCAATGTTTACTTAACACCTAACTGCTTCGGGCAAAATGATGCATTTTACTCATCTTAATACCCATTTACACTAAATAGGAAATATTTTTTTAACTTCAAATACTTCAAACCTCTTTATTTATTTTTCTTTTACCTCAAAAAAATGTTTGAGAATTTAATTTGTCGGAGTAAAAAAGTTAATATGCCGTACTTATTAAGCCTCGTCGATGTCATGCTTATCAGTGATTGTAGCGGCCAAGCGAATATTCACTGTGGGATCAGTTTGTCACTAGCCCTGTTCGTAGCAGAACAGTAGGCCATTAAACTCAATTTAATTCTGTTAGGTTACGTGGCTGAATGGTTCGCATGTGTGCTTTACATCACAAGGTCTGTGATCGAGTCAGGTGGCGTGGTTTGGATTTCCCTCCTGTGTGTGACGAGCAGTAGGGTCACCCGTCCAACCTCGTGGGTTTTCTCTGGCCCCTCTTGTTTCCACTAGTAAAGACCTCTATGTGCAACCGAATTATTGATGTAAAATTTAACCATATGCAAGTCCGGAAATGACCTAGTTTGGTGAATGGAGGTTAAACTCTTCATCTCTCTCTATTCATTAGGATGCAAGTTTTGAATTTTGCCACGGTCTCCTAGTGTATGTGACGAATACAGTGACTGCTTTGGCTGACTTTCAAGTGATATACCAAAGTTAAAGAAAACAGGATGGGAGGCCAATGCTGTCAATGTATAAATGTACGTTATTGTTTGTGTTTACATCATGTGATGAATATCTTTACAGCATTGGCTGATTCAACAGAATGACAATATTACAAAAATAATTGGTGGCTAAAGCTGTCAATGTATAAATGTATTAACACGTGACTAATACCTTAACTGACTTTCAGATATAACAACTATTGGAAAATAATTGACGGCTAACGCTGTCAATGTATAAATGTATGTTAGTGTAATAGAACATGTGACTAATACCTTGACAACATTGACTATCAGGTGATGTAGTCGCTATTTGAAATTGATTAGAGGCTTACACGGATGTTGATGTGTTTGTATATAGTATTATTTTTTTATGGTTATATTATTTCCGTTACGAGGGATCATTATTTAATCATTTATCGTAAAATTTGCATAATCCTCGTCATCTAACATAGTTTATTTATTATTATACTGTTATTATTGAACATCAGACCCCGACTTCACAAAGCATTCTCAGACTTCAGTTAAGACTTTACTCAAAATTGTTCGCTTTATTGTTATAAAATATAGCCCTTTATAAAACTTTTGCTGTTGTAATGTATGAAATACATCAATAAGAAACTATGTGGAAAGTTTTGCGTTTCTGGATCAAAGATATTTCTTATAAACAGTGATTGAAAGTTGAGTCTGAGAATGCTTTGTGAACTTGGGGCCTGGTCAGATTCGTACATGGTTGTTGTGACAGGTTATCTCAGTGTACACTAACAGTAGGCCCTTTATAGTAAACATACCAGGACTCGACACACACCTTGCTCTCTCTGTAAAGCTCCCATATTGCCTCTTTGAGCTTACAGACTGTAGATAGACTGACAACAAGCGAGTGGTAGACTTGAAGTCTTTTACTAACCAAGCTTAGTGACAGTAGATAGGCTGATAACAACAAAGTGGCAGACATTAACAGCTTTTACTGACTAACCCTAACCAACCCCTCCTACTGCTGAATTTATAGACAGATTTGACAGACTAGAGTCAGTGCCTCAAGATGTATGAAGCATCTGATCAACATGTATAATATTTTTGACTGAAGCTTTTCTTACACAAGCTTTAGTCTTAAACAGTAAAACACCAATTATCATACTCCGCTTTTCGCAATTGGGTTTGAATTGGGAGTAACCTCCCTTAACTTAAATCCAGTACCACAGTAGACATACACTCTAAATTTAAATTAAAGTAGTTTTCAGTAATGCTATTTTATGTGTCTGGTATATTATCGAGAGATCGTCGCTGATTGGTGGCTCATCTGAGAGATCATCACTGATTGGTCTCTCATTTGAGAGATCATCACGGATTGGGGGCTTATCTGAGAGCTCATCACTGATTGGTGGCTTATCTGAGAGATCATCACTGATTGGTGGCTTATCTGAGAGATCATCACTGATTGGTGGCATATCTGAGAGATCATCACTGATTGGTCGCTCATTTTAGAGATCATCACTGATTGGTCTCTCATTTTGGAGCTCATCGCTGATTGGTCGCTCATTTGAGAGAACATCACGGATTGGTCGTTCATTTGAGAGATCATCACTGATTGGTGGCTCAATCTGAGAGTTCATCTGTGATTGGTCATGGATCTGATATGATGGTCAAATTATAATGCTCAAATAATGACAGCCCATAGAACAAATGAAAAATGTAACAAATTGTTACAGGGTATTTAACAAAATTCTCGTACAATTCAAGTTCTGGGCCCTGTTTCACGAAATTTTAACTTAAGATAAAATCCAATTTTAGTAGATACTTCAATTTTGATTGGCTTAGCACTAAAATCAATCTAATATTATCCAATCAAATTACTAAAATTGGGATCTTATCTTAGTTAAATTTTCGTGAAATAGGCCCCAGGAGTTCAGAATAAATAAAACTGTTTTAAATGAAAGACAAGATTTCATCTGCTGAGTGCTATATATATATATATTATAATTTAAAGGACACGGGGGAGATAATTTAAAAGTGCTATATATATATATATTAAAACATGACATCATACTAATTTAACATTGTGTATCTAATGTTGCTTCGTAACATTTCAAGTTGTTTATTATTAATTGTATTATTATTATTATCTGTGGTGTGACGTTCAGATTATGATATTTTTTATGTACATTCGGGAAATAAAATAAATCACGGCTTTTATCAGTGTTTTTTGGCTTGAAACTTGGGGTGTGGGGAACAAAAAGCCTTTATGAAATGCAATGGGTTTAACGCCCTGCTCAGACTGGGCAATGGAAGACGAGTATACAGCGTGCTATGAGGGAAATTTTGCCAGGGCAGCGGCACAATGATTAACTTATATATCTAATTCCATCTGCGAAGAAATCTTTTATGTGCACGCCAATGTATACATAGGTCCTCTGATTTTCGTTCCATCCAAATGACTAAACCACTGTCCTTGTCAAGCTTCTGTCTGCATCACTGACACGGGGGGAAAACACCAGAAAATCTGGATGGACTTTCTCGGCTAAAGCAGAGATCGAACACCCTACCTCCAGTCTAGTGATGCAGCGTCTTACCCACTGTTACCCCCTTATCAATGTTTTGTCGCTTGAAACTTGGGGGGAAGAAAATATTTTCATCTGACTAGCTAGCAGCTTATCATTCAGTTGGCGTATATTATTTGAACTAGTAAGCTTTGCGCAAATAGCTTATTGTATCTAGACTCTGTGACTCTGTAGGTAAGTTGATGGTTCGCTAGTCTGGAGGTCTCAGATTGGCTCCCGATGGACTCTATAACTTTTGCAGAATGTAGGGCCTGAAAAGGAAGTGGACTTAAAACTGAGGTCCTGTTTACACATTGACATGCACGCAATTCTATATAAGCGTAGACTGCAGTACCAACCCACAGAGTACACTGCATGGCATCTGTCTTCATTGGCCCAGTGTCCCCGTTTGTTGTGACAAGGAGTAAGGTTGCCTGTCCAATATCGTGGTCCTCAAGTTTCCAGTGCAGAACATTTCATTTCTTTACAAGGAAGAGTGAGGGAGAAATGGGGTTCAACATCCACTTGACACAAAAAAGTCAATTTGGGACTAACATATGGCTTGCACGTAAGGGTCTTTAGCAGTGAGAGGAAACCAGAGACAACCTCATGACGTACAACCAGGAATTCGAAACCACGCTCGTAGACTCAATGACTGGCTTTATGATACAGCGCACATCCTAAGCCTTAGGCCATCCACCACCCCTTGTGAAGACGTCCCTGATGGAGACATTAGACACAATACTGCACGTAGACACAATACTGCACGTGCATTTCACGAGTCCAATATTTTATCTAGTATAATGTTGGACACATTGCCCGGAGAATTATTTGAAAAAATAACACAAGATCAAATGTCACATCTGAATTTTAATCAGTGATATAATCTCCAGAACGAAGAGATTGAGACTCTTCATTGGAGCATGCATTAATAAATAAGGTATAATAGAAGGTATATTTGCACAATTACTGGTGTAGAGGCTTGAATTCAACCACATATGACAATTAGTTCCTCTCAGAACGATCTCTGAATGCACAAGGTCCTCTCTGACTGCTTCTGTTCGCCCTTATTAAAGAGAGAGAGAGAGAGAAATGGGGTTTAACCTCCACTCAACACAAACTAGGTCATTTCGAGACTACGCCCTTATTAAACATACATTATGCAAGAGCTAAATCTACCTACAGCACGTCTTTCTTTAGACCTGAAATGTTATCTAAATTATCAATTAGACATTAATTATGTCCAAACCATAATCAACACTAGATGTCATGGCTAGCCAACGAAATTTATTGCTTTTGAATCCGATTTGTGACTCAACGCCCATTATTAGAAACTGGATAATCAAGATGATGTTTATTATCGTACCAACTTGAGTAATGCTTATCGAGGCTACACGTAAAATTCAATAGCTAAATTCTCGGTTTAAAGTGGATCAATCTGACTGAAATTTCCACTGAATTCCTTTTACATAGTTTTTAACTTTTATAGTGAGAACTACCAGCTTCTCGTCTAATCCCCCTTAATGTATGTTTAAGCTCGATTATGAAATTTCTGACAAAACAGTTCTACACCGCCTCACTTCTAAGGGAATCTTGGAGTCCACACATTTCTCCAAACTATATTCAAGTCGAATTATGATGAAAAAACAAGATAAGGACTCTAGAATAACCTTTGAATAGAGATAGAGTACTAACGATAATTTCATTTTACAGCTTTAATAAGGACACAGTAATTTCACATTAATAAGGACAGACAGAAACAGTCAAACGAACCTGTCCGTACCAAGATCGTTCCAAAAGGGACTAATACAAAATATACTATGAACACATGTAGTGTTATTAAATTAGCATACATTGGACAAAACAAAAGTAATTTCTATACAAAAACAATGACAAAATGACAACTAAAGCTCTGGTTGATGAAGAATATAATAGCACTAATATGACAAACAAAATGACACAAAGCTAATCAGCCTACAGGCTCGTAGGTAGCAAGGGGTGGGGAATGGAGTTGTCTGCCAGGGAACAAATCGGACAACCAATGGGTGCCATTACCCAATGGGAAAGAATCGGCTACTCCAATGGACGCCTTTGGTGCCCTTTCCGTTGGTCGCAATACGAAACCAACGTGATAGTTGACACAATGATAGATACAGCGTGCTAGTTGACAGATTTTGTGATACAGCGCAACACTTGACTCATTGACAGACCTTATGGTCTAAAACATGTGAAACCATTCGGTCATCCAACCAACCTGTCTTGAGTAGGGTAGAATGAGATTATAACTGAAATTTAATCAACTCTCATCACAAGATATAGTTTACACGAGGCGTGGTGGTCCGTTGCAAGCCCTGTTTTACACGAGGCGTGGTGGCCCGTTGCAAGCCCTGTTTTAAACGTCTTCAATCAACTCTCATCACAAGATATAGTTTACACGAGGCGTGGTGGCCCGTTGCAAGCCCTGTTTTATATGTTCTTCATGTAACAACAAAAAGATGAACAAAAAACTCGACAAACATAATCAATATCAATAAATACACAAATATATGTTTGAATAAATTATAATAATTTAAATATATGTTTGAATAAATTATAATAATTTAAATGAGCAACAAAATAGAAGAGGGAAAAGTTTTTAAAAAAAGGCCTTAAAAGTAAAAGTATTGTTTTTCATTCATTACAACCAATCGTATCGTGTCTTTGTATGTAGTTAAAACATACATTATGATTAACTTATTCAATTTTATAAACTTCCATTATGATCTAAATGACGGCAAGAAGTCTGCCAGAGAAAGAGAGAGAGAGAGAGAGAAATGGGGTTTAATGTCCACTCAACACAAACACAAACATTTCGGCACTAACATATGGTTAAATTTTATTTCAATAATTCGCTTGCGCGCAGGGGTCTTTAACAGTGGGAGGAAACCGGGGTACCCGGAGAAAACCCACGAGGTTGAACAGGCGACAGGTAACCATCTAGTACATGATTCAATGACAGACCTTATGTTCTAAAGTGTATGTGTAAACCACTCCCCCCCAACCCATAGATTGATTACAGTTGTCATGGAAACAACTTTCTACATTGTTCAAATAAATAAATGAAGCCTAATAAGGTCATACATATGATGCTAGGTTCCAACCGCTGTGCGCTGCGTTACGATATGATTGTCCCTATTGTCATTGAGTCCACAAACTGGTACGTGCTGATTCATTTGGAAACGTTCGATGATTGCTACGACTGATCTCAATATACGATAAAACCTGACAGGATTACCACAATTACGATTTAAATCGTAGCATGAATCGTGATAGTTGGAACCCAGCATAAGTTCATACATTTTATGAAAACATAGCTTAGATAATATATGAACATACAATTTATATGATAGGTACACAAAATGCAATTAAAGAAAATATTTGCATAAAATTAAATTATCGTGACTTTGCCTATGAAAATTAAATTATCGTGACTTTGCTAATAAATAATAAATCGTGATATAGCGGTGCACAATAATATATAATATGTGTTCTGTGTTCGTTAGTCAGGTATAATTATAAAAATCACACATTCACCCTCGATTAATTCTTTCTAAAACTATTTCTATTTTTACTAACAAAAGAGGAAATCCACTCAATAATTCACAAGTTTAACAAATTCTCGAGACTGCGGCTACCTGCCTGATTTTAATTGTTTCTTCTGGGCAGACTTGATATGTAACGAAATACGAAAGTTTCTTCCAATCTCAAAAATCTGTAAATAAGATTATTTCGAAATATTTCCTCTTTTTTTTGTCTACTTTCTTTCAAACCACAAATTCTTCGTTGATATAAATCACAACTCTTGAAAGTTTTTTTATAAAATTTGAACAAATTCCGGCTACTGTTTGGGTATGCGTACAAAGAACAGTGCTGGGAAAAAGACAAGTGGCATGGCGAGGTTTAGGTATGCCCCCCTCCCTGCATGCCACTGAAAAAAAAGCGCCAAATGATCCAGATATGATATTAAAAGTGGATATACAATATAAAAAAAATAAAGTTGAAGAAATCCACGTTAATTCATACAACAGATCATCACACCGCAAAAATCAACATAAACCAAATATAGAACAAATATAAAGGCGACATTCGTACTGGTCAACAACGGAGAAATCCCTTATTTACACTCCTTAGGTTTATCAAGCCATATCTACAATCCCCTAGCTTATCAAACCCTGTCTACACTCCCAAGGTTTATCAAGCCCTATCTACACCTTCATGGCTTATCAAGCCCTATCGACATCTCCCCAGACTTATCAAGTCCTATCTACACTCTCCAGTCCTATCTACACTCCTTTGGCTTATTAAGTAAGGCCTGTCCACACCCCCAACGTTTATCAAGCCCTAGCAAAACTCCTCAGGCTTATCAAGCCCTATCTACACCCCAAGTCTTATCTGCACTTTCTTATCACACAATCTTGCATAATAATATCACAAGTAGTATCTACCAATCGCAATCTACAAAATGAAGAAAACATCCAGTCAATCAAAACTTATGGCAAAGTTTTCAACGAAAAATAACTTGATACTTGCAGGAAAGATATTCATTATTCCAAATTTATAATTAATCACTTTTCACTCTTGAGATGTTTTTTAATAGTTCAATGCTACAAGATGGAAGCCTACTCTTAATATCACATTTTTAACAATCTAAATATCAGTCCATAACCAACCCCTTGATATTGTTGGGTATATGTCGGACATGTCCTATGCAAGCTGGCAAACATCCAACTGGGAATATGCTCAATCAGACATCAAGATCTGGTGAATTATTCAAAATTTCCCAAAATACCCAATAAACATCTGGTTTTTGTTGTTTGTCCAGACAGCTGGTAACATCGTTCTCAGACGGCCAGCAGACTGTCACAGGTCATAGATCACAGGTCACAGTTCAAAGTTCACAGTTCATATATTCATCAAAGTTTGAAAATCTTATTGAAATTTTTTATATCTGTCCAATCGAAATGCCACCTACAGGAAGTCAGTGAATTTGTGAATCGAGATATCCAAGATACTGATTCATTCAACACTCCCCGATAATATTCTCGTTTGTTTGAATTTGTCTCCGACGTCAGCAAGATTTCCGGATGCTGACAATCCTCACCTATCGGACATATCGACAGACAGTTGTATCAATTGTTGTTTTTATTTTCTGTACTACCAATCTGAAATCATATCAACATCAACTTGCGAACATAAGAAAACGTCCCAACTTTATCTACAAATGTATTGGCTAATTCTCGTTTTGTGATTTATTCAGCGTGTGTTAACAACGAGGTGTAAAGTATTATATACTTATTTAGATATTGTAGAGATGAGCTTAAACTTGGATGTACACATGTATCTGATGTAGACGTTCGCAAGCAATTGTACACATGTATCTGATACACCATATGTATCTGATACAGTTATACACCACATGTATCTGATACAGAGTTATACACCACATGTATCTGATACAGAGTTATACAACACATGTATCTGATACACAGTTACATGCCATGTGTATCGGATACACAGTTATACACCACATGTATCTTAGGTTTTAAGTATTATATACTTGTTTCGATATTGTATCAAGTTCTGCTCCACTGTACGCCACTGTATTTGATATAGAGGTCCACGCCATTGAACATCACATGTAATTGATAAATAGTTTTACACCAAGTCTCATCTCATATGATCCACCAATCAACGCAAATTGTTTTTAAACAGAAACATCCATTTTTTTTCATAACTTTCATTAATCTTTACACAGCACTGTTATGATGGTGTTGCTTTTAGAATGTTTGTACATTTACGGCCATTGAAAGCAATATAACATTTTAATAGTTGATTGCGTCATTTTCAAAGACCATTTTCTTCTGATCAATAATATTCAAAATCTGACTGACAAGTCATCTGATTGGTTTATTAAGCAATTTGCATGAAGTCAACACAAAAAACTTTAAACGTTAATATTATTTGGTGCTAAGTCCAAATATGTCATCTGTCTTTAACTTTCGAGTGCCTCAAACTCGTCAAGCGTCATAGAATCAAGTCTACGTGAGGCTCTGTTTGATTGGCCGTTAGAATCATCGGAGTTCTCACTATTGTCGTCTGATGTGTAACTGATGCGAGAATTCCATTCAGCTTGCTTCATGTACGATGTATTTCCTGTCAAGTCATTGACACAAGCGTCGAGTGGGTTTTGGTTGACACCGTTCGAATTGTGTTCACGATTATCTGAATAAGATGAACGCGCATCTGAATTGTGTATAATACTTGCGTTACTATGACTACTGTTATAGGTGGAGAAATAGTCACTATCTGTCATCATATGACCGTTTGGTTCAGAATAATTTCCATTCATAATGCCGCCATTTTGCGATAAACGATGGAGTCTTTTAAACGAAGGAGGTGGCGGATCTATTTTTTTGGGTGTAGTGTTGATGTTAAAATCCAACCGATTTCCACTCGCATCTTGAAGCGGTATTGGCGTAATAATCTTGGTCTTTTCTTTTGAATCTTTTGAATCGTAATTATCGCTGTTAAAAGACGACGAGAAGGGATTTGGTTTGATATTCCTACGCAAGACAACACCGTCTGCAGCAGGATTGTAAGCAGGATTCCAACCGCTGCTGTCGGAATTAGATAAATTGAAAGAAAGACTTTCCGACGACATTTCACGATGTCCACTGTCAGGTGATTCCGCTTCTAGAGCCGCCTTGGTGTTTTCGAAGGTGGAACTATTTGATATTGAGGTCAGGTACGAGTTGTCCATATCTCTCATTGATGGTAGGTGAACAGGTCCACAGCGAGGGGTCGAAGGGTCAGGTAAAGATGGTACAAACTGCAAGATATTAAAAAAAGATAAAAATCTGGTAGCAAGAAGGGGAAGGTAAGGGAGAAAGACGATTTAATTCCTACTCAATATTTCGTTTCGTTTTTTATATTTTTGATGGCCAACACTACAAGATAGGAGTTGGGGGTTTACATCAGGGTCAAACGAGTAGTTTTAGATCCTATGACGTAAGACATTGATTAATCTATCAACCTTGGCGTTTCTACTCTAGGGTTTATTCACAGTTCCGTGCAGAGCACACCAAAAACTTGCCGTAACAGACTGTTTCATTGACATCGGGGTTGGACATGTGACCCTACTCCTTCTAACATACAGGTGGGAAAACGAAACCATGCCAGCTGACGCCACGACAGACTTGATATGGTTAACATGAAGCCCTTTCGGTCACCAGACCACATATCATAGATAGCACGGAAGGAATAAATTATTTAAATATCATAGATGCAGGGATGGAAATAACTGTTTTAGGTATACCTGACAAAATGTCTGACACATATGAAATAGCACCTGACATTTTCAACATAATGCCGGACATGTGTTGATAATATCATTAAAAGATAGGTTGCCAGCAACGAAACATACGCCCACAGCAGCTAAATCGTCCGGGCAGTCAACAAGGGTTGTCGCATATTTTTACTAATTTCGGTAATGAAACATTTGTAATACACTAAAAACTGATTAAGAGTAACAACTCATTATGTAATTATCAGAAAATCATTAGAATTTGATTGCTTTTTATAAAGTTTTACCCCACGCTAACAATTAGTATATACATGAAACATTTAATATCATGGATTTAGCTGTTCAGTTATCTAAATTCATTGAAAATCAAAATACTTGTTTGTTTCAACACCTTAAACTCTATGTATCAATCTGAAGTCAATCGGATAGTAACTTTGGCCTCTATAGCGTCACAAGAATTTTTGAAGTTATCAAGGGAGATAACTCTGGCAGTAATTATTTGAAATCGCTGAAAATCAATAGGCTTCTTCGTTTCATGACCTTAAACACTGTGTATAAATCTAAAGTCAATCGGATATTAACTTTGGCCTCCAGAGCGTCCACAAGATTTTTTGAGGTGATCAAGGGCCATAACTCTGGCACTAAATATCGGAAATCGCTGAAAATTAATAGGCGTCTTTGTCTTATGACCTTAAACACTGTGTATAAATTTAAAGTCAATCGGATATTAACTTTGGCCTCTAGAGCGTCCACAAGATTTTTTGAAGTGATCAAGGGCCATAACTCTGGCACTAATTATCGGAAATCGCTGAAAATCAATAGGCTTCTTCGTCTTATGACCTTAAACACTGTGTATAAATTTAAAGTCAATCGGATATTAACTTTGGCCTCTAGAGCGTCCACAAGATTTTTTGAAGTGATCAAGGGCCATAACTCTGGCACTAATTATCGGAAATCGCTGAAAATCAATAGGCTTCTTCGTCTTATGACCTTAAACACTGTGTATAAATTTGAAGTCAATCGGATATTAACTTTGGCCTCTAGAGCGTCCACAAGATTTTTTGAAGTGATCAAGGGCCATAACTCTGGCACTAATTATCGGAAATCGCTGAAAATCAATAGGCTTCTTCGTCTTATGACCTTAAACACTGTGTATAAATTTAAAGTCAATCGGATATTAACTTTGACCTTTAGAGCGTCCACAAGATTTTTTGAGGTGATCAAGGACCATAACTCTGGCACTAATTATCGGAAATCGCTGAAAATCAATAGGCTTCTTCGTCTTATGACCTTAAACACTGTGTATAAATTTGAAGTCAATCGGGTATTAACTTTGGCCTCTAGAGCGTCCACAAGATTTTTTGAAGTGATCAAGGACCATAACTCTGGCACTAATTATCGGAAATCGCTGAAAAACAATAGGCTTCTTCGTCTCATGACCTTAAACACTGTGTATAAATTTAAAATTGCTTGTGGACGCCGGACCGACGGATGGACTAGACGGACCGACGGACGGACGGACGGGGGCGACGACAATATACGACCACATTTCAATGTGGGCGTATAAAAAGATAAAATCTGTGCCGGACAAAATGACAGGCACCAGAGGTTTTGTGCCTGACAAAGCCTGAATCTGTGCGACTGTGCCAGGCACCAGAGGTTTTTGTGTCTGAATCTGCCTATGACAGACGGTCTATTTCCAGGCTTGTATCATTGATGCCTCGTGTTATAGATATTTACCTGTGGTGGTGTATGAAAGATCATATCCGAGGATGATGAGGAGGAAACACCTAAAACTTTTAATTCTAGATTTTTCACTCGACCAACTAGCTGAGTCACATGATCTAATAAATCACGATTATGTAGTAGAAGTTGATGTGCACGTGCCTGAAATAACAGAACAACAAGTTACTGAAAATCTCACTCATAATATTGTATTATGCAGTTTTCATGCTACTTTTATTTTACAATGTCCTATTCCCCCACTTTCAATTAAATGAAATGAAAGTGGCTTGTTCATTGTTTTATCAATCAGCATGATAATTAATTCTTTGTAAATCGGCCGAAAGTAGATTGATATATTATACCATAGTGGCCGATTCATTGTTTTTCGAATCGGCTAGATTACAGATCAATCGGCTAAAGCCGACAAAAAACAGCCGATTAAGATCCCTGGTTTAATGTCCTATTGTTCTGCTCTGACTGGGCTAATGAAGACAGGCATACGTCATACAGTGTGCTATGAGGGAAATTTTGCTCGGAGAGCAACGCTACAGCCTACTCTTACATTGAATTCCAATGTGCACACCAATATGTAGACGGGACCTTGGTTAAGAATAATTATAAAAAATGGCCTGGTTTATTTTTAGTGCCATTATGCTGCTATTTCCTGTATACAGGAGGAGGCCCTGGGTATTATAAACGACAACGAGCTTTTCAGCATTACTAATATAATGAAACATTTATATACCTGTGATTCTATTCTAGCAGCCGTCTCTGCAGCAAGTTGATCTTTCAACAGATGAACTTGAGCGATAGCGACCTGCGTCTGATGTTGTTGCTGTTCTAACTGTTGTCGTAGTAACTGCATTTGATGATGAGAACTGAGTGGATATTGTGGTTTATCATCGTAATCTCCGAGCATCACCGGAGACGCCAGGGGAGACGTTAAACTGTTTCTAACGGAGCTCTGGGATGTTTTTGTCAGAGCTAAATCTGATGGGGGAGTTGCTTTTACTTCTTTTTGTTCTGCCTCTTCTTTTTTGTTGTTTTCTTTATCTTCCAATTCTTTCTCTAAAATAAATAAATAAAGATAGGTTGCCAGGATATTAAACTCTCTAAAATAAATATAGGTTGCCAACCAATCAAACTCTCTAAAATAAATAAAGATAGGTTGCCAGCCAATCAAACTCTCTTAAATAAATAAAGAAAGATAGGTATCACTCGTCTTGAAAATTATTATTATTTTGAAAAATATGTAGCTAGACTATGCATCACAATGTACGCGAAATGTCTGTTGTAACTTCCATACTCATGCTTGTACAGCATGTAGTTGTGAATAAACTATCACTATTGCACTATGTTACGATGCCAACTTGTCTACGATATCACCCCAGACACGAATGAAAGACTGCCAAATGACAATTTTTGAATAAATTATCAACTAACCAGAGTATAGGTAGCTCCGGTTAAATACTGGAATACGTTACTCACCTTTATTAGATAGTTTCTCTTCATCAAATCTCTCCTCCAGACCATCGTTACCGGCTGTATGAATGTTTAACTTATGACAAACTTCAAACGCTTGACCAATTGTTCGAACTATTCTCATTGCTTGACTCTGTAATATAATTAAATATATGATTAATAAAGGATTGACATGGGTTTAACGTCGTATTGTTCTACCACAACCAGGTTAATGAAGACGGGCTTACAACATACAGTGTGCTGTGAGGCTTATTTTACATGCACTCCAACCTGTTCACAGGTTTTTCATCTCATCCGAATGACTAGACATTATTCCTTGCCTGTTCTGCAAAATAGTATGAGAACAGATCAATATATAAATTTTATTATCTTCCTGTAAATGAAGAAAGGAAGAATCCTGCTTCATGTACTTGGTACTTGTACTGTTAGTTGTCTGTCATAGAAAATACACATTTAATTAGAAAACTTCACAAAGCATAATGCACGACTCGTTTCTTGCCACAATTGACCAATATTTTTCAAATTGAGCCCCGTACTATATTGGGTCCCACAGCTCACCAAATTAAAAATTTTCTGCGATATTACCTTCAGTGGAAGTAGACGTTAATTACTAATTGAAGAGGACTAAGTTACAAATTTTTGAGTCAATCTGACAGTAGTAAAAACTCCCATTCATACTTTGACAGTACATATGAATTTATCAATTAGTAATTACGAAGTAAGGCATAGTTGGCCTTAAATATGAATGAATATTGGCCTCGTTAAATGTATTCATATCCTGTAACTTATTGGGGCCTCATAAATTGGGGCCCCACATTTTCTATAGCTGTACCCGACTTTATGCAAATAACAACAAGGGTATATTGACAACATATTGACAGAAGTCGTGTGAATTAACAAAGTGGGTCCCCACCATTATGTATATCTATAGATATTTCCTTGGCATCAAAAAAACATAAGATGAAAAAAATTCTGATAACAGTCCCAGTTAATCCCTCGTAGTTCACGAGTTACTCACCTTTCTGCTTTTAGGGTTCTTTTTATATCTGGCCAACATGATGACAAATTGTTTTCAATTCACAGAGAAATATTTATATATACTTTGTATAATGTCTTATTATCACAGATAAATGTACAGGCTGTTGTCAGATACACAGTTCCTAGATGTCTGTATTACTTAAAACACTCTTGTATAGTCAGATGTCTGTATTACTTAAAAAAAAAACTCTTGTATTTAATCCTTGAGTGGCATTTAGCGATTGAGTTAGATGTCTATATTACTTAAAAAAAAACTCTTGTATTGTGTCTGACAATGACAGTTATACTTTATATATATATAAGCCTATAGACACAGTTCTCAGATTAAATATAGTTTTTAATAAATGCCAGTTAAATTGATTCAAAAATAATTTTCACTATTTTCTCTGTCTTGTTTCTGTCGACCAATAAAACCAGATGTCTAAAAACAGATTAAAGAGCAACCAAATAAAACAAACGATCAAGAACAGTTAGAAGGAGCACAATTAAATCCCAAATAAAGTTAGTTTAAATGTCCAGTTGATGTTTGAAAACTGTGATTTTGTTTCTTTCATGCATCTGTCATTTAATAAAATCAGAAAATAACCACAGACAAAACAAACAACCCAGATTGCTAAGAAAATACACACTTAAAAATCCCAACCAAGTTTATTTAAATGTCCAAAAGAAAACTACATATAAAACAAACGGTCCAGAACAGTAAGAAAGAGTACACTTAAATTCCAAACCAAGTTTATTCAAATGTCCAGAAAAGAATTGATTAAAACTTCAGACAAAGAAAAAGCCCAGAATGCAAAGAAAATACGCACTTAAATCCTAAGTCAAGTTTTTTCAAATGTCCAGAAGAAAACTGCTTAAATAACTACAGATGTAACAAACAGCCTAGAACAGGTAGGCCTAAGAAACTGCACACTTAAACCACAAACAAAGTTTATTAGAAACATCAGGAATAAGTTAGAGAAAGAGAGACGTCTGATACAAACAGCCAGCAGACGTCAATAAATCACAAATAAAAACGTAACAAATATCATATCCAAAAATATCAAATCAACTGGTTTGAACCTGTTTTACTTCCAGAAGAGTTTATCATATCTTCTAACCAAAACAGTCTTCTGGTCTGATCTACGATAAAATTCTGTCTTTGAAACCTGAACACCGGCTCACCTCGTGAACTCCTTAACACCAGAAATATGATGTACGAGTTATCAGACCACGTTTACCTTGATAACGTATCAATAAAATAATCATCACAAACTTTCTTTCATTTAAAAAACGAAGGTAATTTACCGTCTACATCGAATCCCCCCCCCAAATTAACGAAACCCCAACAATTTTTGTTATCTCGAGACACAAGGTGAATGTTTTCTCACGAGAAGAAGATAATCACTTTATGATTTCTATTTTTGTTTTTCTCATTTTAATTTCATCTAATCTAAAACATGTTAGACATAGAAAACATCATTAATATCAGTAGTTAGTTTGTAAACATCATTTATAATAAATTATTTTGAAGAACATAGATAGATATTAGATTTAAACTAAATGTAAGGATACTTTCAAAAATGTAAGGATATTTTTAAAGATTTCAAAAATGTAAGGATACTTTTCTAATATTTCAAACCAAATGTAAGGATACTTTCAAAGATTTAAAACCAAATGTAAGGATATTTCAAAGATTTACAAAATGTAAGGATACTTTCAAAAATTTAAAACCAAATGTAGGAATACTTTCAAAGATTTAAATCAAATGTAAGGTACTTTCAAAAATTTAATATTTCAAAGCATAAAACCACAAAATCATGAATATATATTTATCAAATTTTACATTTGATTACATTAATAATACAACACCCTTCTATTATATTCAAGTTTGTTTGTTTATCTGATTAATAGTGAGTGCTATATCTAATGAAGTTTTATGGTCCCATCTGAATGACTAAACAATGATAAGTCATGCCAGAAAATCCAGAAGAACTTTCTCTGTAAACACCGGGAGATAGTCTGATACCTTTAGGTTACTCTCTAAGCCACCCCTACCTCCTTACACGGTGTTAAAAGGAATGTCGGCTCCCTACAGAGTTGTGTAAGCCACCTCATCACTTCCCTTTGTTTATAGTCCCATCCAAATGACTAGACACTTAATCTGATACCTCTTGGTTACTCACTATGCCACCTCACCTGCCTACACAGTAACGAATGCCACCTCACGAATGCCACCTCTGCTCCCTACAGAGTTATAAAAGTCACCTCCACAGTGACGAAAGCCACCTCGGCTACCTACAAAGTGATGAAACCTCACCTGCCTACCTGCCTACAGAGTGAAGCCACCACCCCCTTCCTACGGAGTGATAAAAGCAATGTTTAATTTTAATTTATAAAAGATACTAACACTGATGTTAACCTACAGTAAAACGTCCACCCTATAAACATGCATCTATATCTATGACTCACAAATGATAAAAGATTTGATGAAATGGATAGCACCATGATATAACACCTGGCATCTATCCCCTTCCTCAGCGTCTTCCAATCGGACTACAATATTAGACCCGAGAGATGTTACCTTTAAATATTAGACCCCGGAGACCACACCTTTAAATATTGTAAATCGACAACTCGACCTACAGACAGATGAAATTCATCTATTTATCAGACTTGTAGATAAAAATTTCCCTTAATAAAAACAACTGTTCCCAGGTGGTCGACAAATACAGCGATAAATGATAAACACGATAAACAAAACAAAAAAATCACAGCCTTGATCTATCCCGGGTTTATTCTTGGGGTTTGTGGTATTTTAGACAGCCTGGCATTAGATTTTAAGAAAAAGGTACAAGTTTGATTCACATAAAAGAATAATATGTGGTTTTATGGCAGGTCAGAGAGAGAGAGAGAGAGAGGGAGAGAGAGAGAGAGAGAGAGAGGGGGAGAGAGAGTTTCAGAACTAAGAAATGGTTTAATTTTATTTCAATAATTCACTTGCGCGTAGGGGTCTTTAACAGTGGGACGAAACCGGAGGACCCGGAGAAAATAAGTTTTACATTTAAGAAATATTGATAAACCCATGTGAAAACTCATATACATACTAGATCATTATTTTTTCAAAACAAAACCCAATAAAGTACAATAAATATAATTAATTATGTCGCAAAATATGTCTTAAACAGGATGATATCAAAATTAAATGTTTATTATTTCATAGGTTGTTTTCTAAAAATAGTCTTGTAAAAATAATGAAGTAAAAAAGAAATGAAATCAAACCGGAATCTGACAATAAAAAAAATATTCTCTTAATAGAAAAATGGAAAAAAATAGAAAAGATACCAACTCACAAAAACTGATGTCAAGAATTGAAATTTCACATTAAAAACTAAACGCACATAAATCAAATAAGTTTCCTAGATATCCTGCAAAAGCTATCTTGGCTAGATCTTAAATTAAATCTCTGTGCACACATCACAGAATAAAAACTTCATCTCTCCTTCTGGAAAACATCAAACTTTTCCATTAAAACTTTCAAATCCAATTTTCTATCAGCAGAAAAAAAATCCCAAGTTTTTTTTCATCGTGAAGCCACCCTGATAGTTGTCTGCTATGAAGATTTGAAAATCTTTCCGCTAACCAGTACTAGTCTGGTCGTGTGTATAGTTTTACCATGTGTTATACGTGTAATGCCCAGTAGAACTGTAAGATTACTATCTACATATATACTGATATCTGATACCTATAATTCTTCAATAACAGATATACACCAGGGCAATACGCATCAATATATCACAGGTTTTTACTTATATCTCATATATACTCTATAACTCCCTCAACACCTGGTGTGTTTATATTACTTATTTTACCTGTTTCTACAGTTCCACCCAGTTTATATTAGATATCAAGACCAGAATATTAAGAGGGAATTATACATTCGTATACCACACTTAAAACTGGGGGTTAATCTTCAATATATAAAACATATGAATAGGGGGATTACACATCAGTATGCGACTGGGGATTATACATCGGTTTATCACACATACAACTGGGGATTATAAATCAGTATACCACACCTACAACTAGGGGTTATACTTTAATATATCACACATACAACTGGGTATTATACATTAATATATAATAGCTCTTCAGATGCCATATTCCTGAAGCAATGGCCCGAGAAATCCCTCTCTGACCATTGCTGGAATAGCGTCTGTTTCTTGAATTTATGTGGGAGTGTGTCTATTCTTTCCGTTCAATGAAAGCTATCACTTAAGTACAGCAACATGACAGTCCTTCGTTTAATCTGGATCTTCCCTAAAACTTTGGACAGTGATTTAAGGTATTATAACGGTGTAAGTATGTTCGTTTCTAAACAGTATTGTTTACATTTCATTCGACGTGATAGCCTTGTTTGTCACGCAATTAGTTTTACTTCAGTATTCTGCTATGCACGGGTTAATAAGGCATAATAAAATCGTGAGCTATGACGTAACGTTATGTAAACATATTTGGTCCAATATTGGCACTCGTTTTAAATGTAAAGCTTTTGTAGGGCAGCTAGTGATTGGTTGGTAGTCGGACTACTGACCAATCAAAATTTAAAACAACAATATCCACTCATAATAGCAGTGTGTAGTGGGATTACCTCTAATCAAATGAAACGCTGCGCAGAGTAAGTTCAGATGCTTGAGTTGAACAGGTTTAAAAACCCAGGGATCATTAAACCAGTTCAACTTAAAGAGCACATATAATGAGAAAACTAAATTCATTGAGCTTATAAACATTATTTACTATATGCATTTTACGGCAGTTTAACGTCAATCTGATGAAAATTAATTTAGATATCGTCACTCAAAGTCGCAAATATAGACCTCCCGTAAAAACGACTTGGCCAAATTTTGAAAACACTCTTAATCCCCTCAGACGCCATTGACGTCACAGTGACCGAATGCATATTCGGGATATTTATTCCTTAATTACCTATATACACCCGGCGTGTGTATTCGTTAACGCCTGACTGATTCCTTAATCCCCCTAATTAAATAACAATTGACTACGGATTAATTTGTTTTGTAATTTAGAATTTGTTTTATAAAGACACTTGTTGTAGCCATATTCCCCATGTGTTTTTTTTTATTAGAATAAGCCGACCGTAAGCCAACAATAATTGGCTTCTGATTGAAACAAGATTGGTGTGAAATTGTTATAGCCGGCGCTACGGACATCTTTTAAGCCGATAGAAATAATCAATTGTCGGCTTTTAAGAAACGAAATGGTTTCAAATAATAATCATTAGGGGTTTGACTGTCGATAAAAATTGCGATAGTCAAGCAAACTATCGATAGCTTCGATAGTTTGTAATAGCGAAAGTAACATGGCTCAAATTCATTCGTATTTGTCGAATAATTACTCTGTATTTATAACAAAAAGCTCCGTTATCACTAAAATAGTCACAATGTCACATGGAAATCTTCGTCTACCATATTAGGCATGGCTTACTAAGAAATGTGTAAAATGGTTGATTTTGGCGCGAAAAAGCTGAAAATGGTCACGTACGCCAATAACAGACATGCTGAAAGCATGTTGCATATGACAGGAAAGTTGGCTATGCCTTTTTTACAAATTACTAAACTACCAATGTAATATTAATAATATACAATTTTATATAATATAAAGAAAGAAAAAACAATTTACTTTATTATTTAATTCACAATCAGAATGCGAAGTTACCGTGTACCCGAGATACCAGCTTAGGAGGCTCTTCTATTCGCCCCCCTCCCCTTTTGCCGCACCTTTAGAAGACACATGTTGTTTTTATCTGCACCGTCTTCTGTCGGTTTATTTGTCGATATGACTACCGATAACCGTGTTAAAATATTACGTACTGATTTACGGGCTGGAGATGTTGATCAACTAGTGAATTGTAATCTATTCTAGTCACAAATATATAATCTATTACAACTTAAGACGAGAAAGGTCGGCTTTTGAAAATGCTTTGACTTATAGTAGCTTACGTGTAAAATTACGAGTTAATGATTACGCCAGTCAAATGTTAATTGGACCGACAAATACACACGTGTTAACTGGTGGTGTGTATACAGTGAGATATCGTACAGATAGTTATATATATTGTATAGATAATGTGTATAGATTATGTGTAGTGCCTGTGACGTCACCAGCCAATCAACCGGATAAAGGTTGTAATTGAAAATTTGAAAACCGTTTTTGGCTGTCTGATGTTTAAACGTTAATATCTCAATTAATTTTAATCAGATTGGAGTGAACTTGACGTAAAATGAATGTAGTAACCCTTAGCTATCAATATATGCAATTAAAAATTATTATTTTATGTGGTCTTTAAGGGTCAGTATATCACGCCCACACCTGTGGATTATAGATCAGTATATCACACATCAGACTGGGTATTATAAAACACATAAGACTGGGCATTATACATCAGTATATCCCCACTTGGATTGGTGCCTTGGACTTTAAGTTCCAGAGATATTGGATAGAAGATGACCACAGTGTCAAAAGCTACCAGCTGACTAATATTTTAATATAAAATGTTTCTAGCTATGCCAACTTCTAAAGTTAAAATCCAGGAAAGATGTAGTTATATTTAATGCATACTATTGCCATGGAGACATGTAGTAGTATTTTGTGTCTTCATCCTGTATTTAGTGTTTGTACATGGACTATAATATACAGTATATCTATAAGTAGTATATATGTAACATATGTTACTAGTAAATATCAATATCATGTGATTATTTATAAACTAATATTACGTACACAGGTAATAGAATGTATAGCATCAATTTCACACTGTTTTAAAATCTCAAAGTTTTTTCTACAGATCTACGGAGTCAAGTTTATCTTCTAATTCTGATTGGTTGTTATCATATTACATGATGATTCTACACCTGTCACTAGATACAGACTGCGTGGTACTTTCACTTCTGCTGATTAAAAGTACACTCTATATAAAAAAAATCAAAATGCTTAAAGCAAGAATTTTATTCTTTTACACTGAATTTATGAATTTTAGTTCTTTAGTTCCACATCAACTTAATAAAGCTTCATCTGAATTAAAGGCCCTCGATACAACAACAGTTGACGAGTCTGAAAATATGATGGTACTGGTCACAGACGTTATCAGGCATAAATTCAGACTTTGTTAGGCAGGGAGTCACAGTTGCTAAGTGTGTGAGGCGCCAGTGTGCAAGCCTGGTGGTCGCAGGTTTATCAGGATTTTCAGGAATGGTTTCACCTTGTCAGATGTGCAGGACAGAGGGCCTGACAAGGACAACTATCTAATCATTTGGATGGGACGAAAAACCAAGGTCCTATGTGCACATCAACTTACATGTGACAGATCGCTTGGCAGTTGGAATTCGATATAAGAGTAGGTCATACTTCCACTGGCGTATGCTCGTCTTGATTAGCCCAGATCGCCCAGTCAGCAGATCAGTAGGACGTCAAACCACATTTCATTTCATTTTATTTTGTCATTCACAACTCCTGTCTGAATCCCTGCCATTCTTTTTTGGGGGGGGGGGGGTCGATATTTTTAATGATATTATAAATACATGTCGAGCTCAAGGTCAAAATGTTGGGTACTATATTAATTCTGGGTAAATCATACTCTTTGATTTATTAGGAATAAAAAGTCATGTAATTATAACCATGTATAAAATCTGACAGCCATAAAGGTGTTGGCAAGGTGCTGATCAGACTAGATCACTCATTAATCGAACATTTTATTTTTAGTTTCAATAACATATTAGACAAGATTACCCAGTTCAACAGTCAATTTTTACACTGAATAACATAAGACCCGATTACCCAGTTCCACAATTTAATATTACCATTAACAACCTAATACCAGATTACCTAGTTCAATAATTTGTTTTCCTTTTAATAACATTAGACCAGATCGTCCAATTTAACAAATTTATTTTCAACTTAAATCAAAGAGATACATTAACTTTAAATTACGATACACTTGGTTGATCTTTCTAATATTCGAAAAACTTTCTAAAAATATGTGAGTTAATTTATCTAATATCTATCAGATTATAACTTCAGGATTACATGAAAACATATTGAAAACATGTTGAAGAACTTGTCCAAAGTGCACTCTGTAATAGTTAGAGTAGCAGGTAATTACATGTCAAGAGATACTCTATCAAGAGAAACATTGATAGCTTCTTGACATCATTAAAGCTGAGAGAGAGAGAGAGAGAGAGAGAGAGAGAGAGTTTAAGTTCACTGGTTGAATAAATGACTATGTATTGTTCAATATTAATTTTATTTCAATAATTTGTTTGGGTGTAGGGGTCTCTGTATCCTCTAGTTTTCTCCCACAGCTAAACACATGTATACACACGCTGAAGATGCCAGTGCAATAAGGTGGACAGATGCTCTTGTTTGTTTTTTTTCAAATAAATCCATTTTTAGCAGATTCTTCTCTTAACAACTTATTTGTTTTTATCTTTCTGGATCCTCTTATCACAGTAAATGTCAGTTTTAGTGTAAAAAAACAATTTAGAGATTGTGTGAAATGGCACTTGTCTCTCTCTCTCTCTCTCTCTCTCTCTCTCTCTCTCTCTCTCTCTCTCTCTCTCTCTCTCTCTCTCTCTCTCTCTCTCTCTCTCTCTCTCTCTCTCTCTCTCTCTCTCTCTCTCTCTCTCACTCACTCACTCACTCACTCACTCGTTAGCACCTCTTTCTCTTCAAAATCATCTCACTTGACAGACATCAGACAACATATCCATTCTATGAAATGTGGGAAGGTAAAAATTGTTTTACGTTAAAATGATCAAGAGACTTCATCTCAATTCTCTCTTTTAACTTCACTCCATCAATCTTCATAGATTTCATATTCTGACATTAAAAAATAATTCCACAACTCTTCTAAATAAACCTAGAAACTTTGATACAAGGTCATATAAAGGTTAATCATGGCAGATGTTAACGGTTTAAATGTGAAGGGAGAAATATGATTCTACTTAAACTGATACAGTACCCAAAACACATCCTGGTAAAATACGAGACCCCCCCCCCTTCCTTGTCCTGTACATACTGTCATGACAAAGTAAAAGCTACAACTTTAAAGATGGGGTTTCCCCTTGTTAGTGGTGGTGCAGGAAGGAGGGCCTGACAATGACAGCTGTCTAGTCATTCGGATGGCATGAAAAACCAAGATCCCATGTACACATTGGCATGCATATAAAAGATCCCTTGGCAGATGGAATTCAATATAAGTGTAGGCCATAGTGCTGCTGCCCAGGCAAATTATCCCTCAAAATGCACTGTCAAGAACAGAACAGAATGTTAAACCAAATTTCATTTGATATTCATTTATAACTTAAAACTTAATATTAACTATTATCGCTTGATACATTTGTTCCTTGCTCATTAAATGTACTTCTACTACCATCAAATTCAAAGTCTAATGTAAACTCAACACAAACCTATGGTGCAGTTTTATTGCAAAAAATCTTTAGTAGTGGGACTAAACTGGGTGGGAAACCCATGTGGTTGGATAGGTGAACCTACTAAACTGGGTGGGAAACCCATGAGCTTGCACAGGTGACCCTACTGACTGGGTGCAATTCTAATAAAATATAATTACCTTATTTAGATTTGCCCATTGGGGGGAATAGTCAAACTTGCCAGATGGAAGTCGTAAACATTCTGTGAGGAGATATTGAGTATAACTCAGTAATAAATGATCCTATATCAAATAATTACCGAGGGGCGGGGGGGGGAGAACATATTCCAAGTTTATTTTCATTATTTATCATTTAAATCTACGACTTTTCTCCACATGGTTGTCAGTTATTATTTACGGCATTCTTGGAATTGGTGCGTTGGTCTGTCACCCTCTGATATCATCATCAATCTAATTAAAATATAGATCTATACTTCATATCGTTTCTTATACTAGCGATGATCTTCACTACATAAAGATCTGACCAGTTGCAGTGACAGGTTGAGTCAGGGGTCGGATGAGCAGTTTGTGACCCTATGATGTCAGGCATTGACATTTATAGGGGTTTATCCACAGTTTCGTGCAGAGCTAATCCTTCACATCTTCCAGATCCTAGTGTAGTAAAGACAAATAAAACGATATTTTACAATAAAAATCGAAATGAAATAGGATATGTGTTTTAATCAGTTTGTTATCATCAAATACAAATACTATAATTTCCCCTTGACTTGATATGTGTTGCTCTTCTCCCTGATATTAAATTCAAATACTGTGAGTTTCCTAATACTTCGTGTGTCTCCTGTCTCTCTGATAATAATAATAATAATATATCCATTCATAAAGCGCTATATCCACAAAACATGCTCATGGCGCATAATACACAAGTCACTAAAAATATAATTTAAACATATTAGTTTTCAAGTCAGATTTAAATTTATTAAGTGTAGGACTCCTGTAAAGGTCTTATGGTAGTTTGTTCCACTTTGTAGATGCAGGTTTCCTCCACTAATTCAATATTTAAAATTACCAGTTTTCTCATTACTGTCAACCTGTATTAACATCAACAATTGACCAGCTGGCAACATTTTGAACTGAAAACCCTGCAGGTCTCTCGATTAATTATATATATATATACAACTATGTCTTTCGAGTGGTTCGCATACCTAACAAATGTTTGCAGAATATTTAGAATATTATCCTATTTTAGTTGAAAAGAAGGGGGTAGAAATATTTGTCAATAATCATTTCTTTTCTTTCTGTTTCTCATTACCATCAATGGTAATTAACATCTGCCCCCTGCTCTCATACAGAGATATGGTCGACACTAATCAGAGTTTAATTATATATCAGAATTTTTATAAATAACCAGATACATTTTTTACTTGGTATCTGTTATAACAATGAATCAAGGACATTGAGTCAGTCAAGGTAACAAATCTTTGCCCAATGCCTTCCTTAAAAACAGGCAATGAAACATACACCCTCAGCAGCTAAACCTTTCCTCACTGCCACCCTTATAAAGATATCAGAATTTCTATGAATGAACAATTCGTCTCTTAACATGAGATACATTTCTTTGATTTTTGCGTAAAGTCTGTATCACTGCAGGCTCTGGACTGTACAGCGCAACGGAAGCTTACGGCTAGACCCCACGATCCATTTATTTATAATTTGATATGTTCGTTCATTTGTAATTTCTGTATATTGTGTCATGTCCATAAATTTGTCTTGTGTAAATTGTGTGTGGTTACAAATAATGTTTCAAAAATAAATAAAACATCACACTATCAACTTTGTCTGAAAGATCAGAAATGAATAAGGATTTTTTACAAATAAAGTTTCAAAAATAAATGAACCATCACACTATCAGTTTCTTTAAACATATTTACACAACAGAAACAAGGTGTTATAAAGCTGAGGAGCTGGAGAAGTTGAAAAAATAAAACGGGGAAAAATGCTAAAACCGAAGAGAAAAAAGAAAATGTACCCTAGTCAAGGAGGGCCCCCAGACTGACAAAAGGGCCCCTCTGGCCAAGGGAAACGGGCCCCCCTCCCCTGAGTCCGAGTTAATCGATATATTGTTACTGTCTGATCCACTACTGAATGAAAATTCAGTCATTACATTGGCATGAAAATCATCAATCAAGACACCCCCCCCTGAAAGAGGGTCCTAAAATTAGTATAACCTCCACCATGGCAAACCTTAAAACACCCCTGATCAGAAATAAAATGATACACAGCCTAACCCTACAGCTGTAGTGCTATAATCGACAATAGTCTAATTGGGTGGAACGATGCTCAGTCTGAATTAGAACTGTCACACTATAATGAAGTGGTCTCGATCCAGATTAAGTACAGTCTGGATAATAATTCTGTTGTGTTAATAATAACCTGATTCTACTCAAGATGCTTTAATCATAAACTTTATGAGGTTTATATAACTTTGAAGACTCTGTTGACCAGTTGTTTTAATCCCCTGTCAATAGGTATAGGCATACAGGCTCGATGACAGGGGGGCAGAACCTGAAATAATTTCTGGTTACAGATGGCAACCAATCAATCGTTTACAGTCCACGGAGACAGGACCATTAGGATAAATTTTTGAAAATGTAACTGCGGCACTGCTGCAAAAGCGTTTTCCTGCTATTCCATCAATTTTAAGGTGGGCCAATATAGCGTACATTTGGTGGCTGGCCCGAATCTCCAACAACCAATTAATTAAATCGGGGTATTGGGGCCTGACCCTCCAGGAGAAAATTTTGAAAATTTTACCACCACAAATGCATTTTCTGCTTTATTCTATCCTGTGATTAAATTTGTGGTATTTAATTAAAAGAAGAGTAAAATTAGTGTTTTATTAGAAATCTGGCACTTTCTTTTGCCAACTAGATGAAATAATAATCTTTTATTCACTTGACTCATCTGCCCGAAAAGTCTGCTGCCTCCCACCCTGTGCCTCATACCCCCAGGCCAATAGCTATTGGAGACGGGATATGGGAGAGGGGCAAGAGAAGCAGCTGCCACCCCTGGAACAAATCCAACAACCAATGGGTGCCTTTACCCAATGGTAAAAGATAGGCTGGCACTGCCAGGCAGGATACGCCCACATTTTCGAGAGATGGATAGAGAACAAACAATACGGAAAGTGATTTTTCCTACATCATTAAGTCCTGTATTTCATACTGTATTGGGAGCAGCCATTTTGTTGGTCAGTTCCAGTCTGATATTCATGAAATTCGAAGTCGACAATGATTATGGTGTGACGGTACACAACCTAGAAATGTGACTTTTCGTCAAAATCGGATAAGAATTGTGACCTGTACAGAGTCAACAACCATGATATACCATATCTTTACACTATTCGCGTACAAACGGCGACCATTTCGTCCGGCAATTTTGGTACCATTTTCACGAAATTCGAATAATTCAGGAAGTTACGATCCGATATGCGCAAATACCGAAAGGAACCAAGATCTTTGGGTTATAACCATGCATTTCAAGTTTCATCAAAATCGAATTAAAATTGTGACCTTTACAGGGTCCACAACCTTGATATACCATTTTTTAACAGTATTCACGTACAAACGGTGGCCATTTTGTATGGCAATTTTGGTCTGATTTTCCCGAAATTCGAACTCAACCTTCCTTACGGTGTAACGGTAATATAATCAAACGTTTTTTTAAATCGGATAATAATTGTGACCTCCAAGCTAAAAAAAAAGGCGATTTTGCGTATAATCAGGGGCCATAATTCAGGAAGTTACGATCCGATATGCGCAAATATCGAAAAGAAGCAAGATCTTTGGGTTATAACCTTGAATTTCAAGTTTCATCACAATCGAATCAAAATTGTGACCTCCACAGGGTCCACAACCTTGATATACCATTTTTTAACAGTATTCGCGTACAAACGGCGGCCATTTTGTATGGCAATTTTCTTCCGATTTTCCCGAAATTCGAACTCAACCTTCCTTAGGGTGTAACGGTGATATAATCAAACGTTTTTTTAAATCGAATAATAATTGTGACCTCCAAGCTAAAAAAAAGGCGATTTTGCGTATAATCAGGGGCCATAATTCAGGAAGTTACGATCCGATATGCGCAAATATCGAAAGGAAGCGAGATCTTTGGGTTATAACCATGAATTTCAAGTTTCATCAAAATCGAATCAAAATTGTGACCTCCACAGGGTCCACAACCTTGATATACCATTTTTTAACAGTATTCGCGTACTAACGGCGGCCATTTTGTATGGCAATTTTCGTCCGATTTTCCCGAAATTCGAACTCAACCTTCCTTAGGGTGTAACGGTGATATAATCAAACGGTTTTTTAAATCGAATAATAATTGTGACCTCCAGAGGGACCACAAGCTAAAAAGGGTGATTTTTCGGACAATCAGGGGCCATAATTCAGGAAATTACATTCCGATAGCCGCAAATATCGAAAGGAACCAAGATCTTTGGGTTACAAACATGCATGTCAAGTTTCATCAAAATCGGTTCAAAATTGTGACCTCTATAGGGTCCACAAGCTAAAAACGTGATTTTTCGTACAATCAGGGGCCATAATCCATGAAGTTTTGATCCGATACATGCCAATATCGAAAGGAACCGAGATCTTTTGGGGATAAACCTATATTTCAAGTTTCGTCAAAATCGGATAAGAATTGTGACCTGTAGAGAGTCCACAAACAAATTGTGGACGGACGGACGTCCGGACGGACGGACGGACGTCCGGACGGACAGGGGCGACGACATAATACGTCCACATGAAAATGTGGGCGTATAAAAATCGGTTACCCAAATGAAATGAGAGCCTTTGGTGCCTTCCATTGGATGCCATACGAAAACAATGACCAAAATGCTCCCCGCTAGCTACAGGCCAGACGCCTATGTAAATGAGGTTAACAACTTGGAAGACTTGACTGATTTATAAACACAGATCATAGACAGCCAGCTGACCAAGATGTATAAATCTGTCGACCATCTGACCAGTGGAGAGGAACTGGTAAACAGATTAACGTGTCATTAATCATAATAAATCTCTACTAGAAACTTCACTAGATCAATTATCCAGTAGTAGAGTAGAAAAACCCATTTCTACTGTCTCCTCTCGGTCTCTGTGTCTGTCATTAGACAAGCGTAAACTGTCTGTCTGTCTGTATTAATCAACAGGAATCAAATTGATTTGTCAAATTAATTTATGCCATTAATAAATTTTTGATGTTCCTGATATTAAACCCAAATTATACAAAATAAAACAAAATTAATTTGAACAATAGAACTTGTCACAAATAGCCAGTGAGAACTATAAAAGAATGAGAGACTTAAGCAGTGGCAGAGAGACTTCATACAAATTGTATCATTTCGGAACTAACATTGAATTATTCTTTTTTTTATTTTTTTTTTTAATCTTTATTTATTTATCTATTCAAAATTTATTTATCTACATATTTGTACCATGACTAAAATAATGTAATTAATTTTTGTATGTATCGTACATAATTCGACATTGTACATATATTATACACCCAAACCAGAAGGAACCAAATTAATATAAGTCAATGTTTGTTTCCTAATCTTTACGATTTTTATACTGTATAATATTCTCGAAATAAATACTGTTTAAACCAACAACGAAAAGAAAATACACCAATTGATTCAATAACAGACCTTAGTATCTAAAGTACACATGTTAAACCACTTGGACACTCAACCCCAATAAATATATTCTACCTGGTGAACAGGTGATATTAAGACTGACCAACACCTGACTTGTCTAACGACTTATACAGGTGTGTCGATTGATTGATAGTTCAAACAGACCTGGTGTAATAATAATAATAATAATAATATCCAGACACATTCGGTTCAGTTGAAAATAATTCTAAATGTCATCCAAGAGTTAATACTGAAGGTGTGAGTCATTGAACTCACAAATTTAGATGTGTTTTTATTTTGTGGCCGACTCATGTGTTAGATTATCTAGCTATCTACACAATAACTGCTATTTTTATTTAATATGATTATATTATGTGCAAAGCAATCTGATTAAAACACAGATCCTATTACATTTGTTATTGTTCAAAATTTCGTTTTACTTGGCTTTACGACACTTGGATCTGCGTTCTGGATGATGCGAGGGATCAGCAAAGGAATTGTCTCTTAAGGCATGTTCTGGGCGTGTGGTATACAGACGGGTTGGCACTAGCAACTTCAACACTGATTGGTTCATCAAATGTCTGACATCATAGCGTCAAAAGCGGCTCCTACGTTCCTTGACACGACCATCCAGAACAACTGGCTAGATCTTCATGCAGTCGATGCCATCGTAAGTACCCCCCCCCCCCCCCCAAAAAAAACCAAACAAAATATAGATTGGTATTTCAATCAGATTGATGTGCAAATAGTAGTAGATCCAAGTAGGGTGTCATAGGGTCACTTCACTCCCACTCCTTAATTACAGTACATTCATTTATTATTTTCTTTCTGTGAAATGTGCCAATTTGAGCTTTGTGTGGGTTATCGTAAAATTGAATGTTATGTCCTGTCACTCATTGCACCTTGATTTTTCAAATTGTTCTCAAAGGCCCCAAGACCCCTTCCTAACCACATAATATTATCTTGCGTCTACCACTAGAAGAGAATGTTTCTATCTGCCAGTGACCATAGGACATATATATTTATCCCAAACCATGATGTGGAAATAATAATAAAATTCAAGACATTTGCATAAATGGTTTATGCTAATTTGATGTTTTCAGGGAAGAAAATCCAACAATTTGACTATTTTTTTCTCAATTCAAAGAATTACTGGATTTTTAGTAACTGACATATCATTTGAAAGGAATTACTTTCAAAACTCCACCTGAAAATTCATATTTTCCATTTCTGGGATTCTGAAAATGATAAAATGTTGACCTTGGCTATTTTATACAAAACTTATACTAACCTTTTTATAGGCCTTGAAGACATTACATTTAAAAACATTACTAGGCCCATCTCTAGCGATATAACTCCATATCTTCAAATCCTGGGAATCGTGGGACACATAGAAAATTCTGAAATAAGAAAATAAAACAATTTTGAAAAGTTTATAGAAGTGAAAATAATAGTTTAACGTCCAAACAAAAGAGTTATACGTTCACACAAAGGTCATTTCGGGACTAACATATTGTTCCATTTTATTTCAATAATTCGCTCGGTGTACAGATATCTAGCAGTGGGAGAATACCAGAAGACCCAATTAAACAGCATTTGTACGTCTGTAAGACATTTTTATGATAATATTAGAATTCTAGACTACTGCTTCTCGCTAGCAAAATAAAAGCGTATTGCAGGCTGTTGATTCCAGTAAATCTTTCGATTTAAACTCCCATTCATATATGTTTAAAGTATTACACCATTTTGGTTTCAAAAGAAAATTTATACAATGGATTCAGACTCAATACGAACATAAATAATAACATAACAAACATGAAAACAGGGAGAGGAGAGAAAAAGGAGAGAAGCCAGCCCCCGCCAAAAAAAAAAACCCAGTCATTTTTTTATTTTTATAATTTGTTTGTGCGTAGGTGTATTTATCAGTGGGACCCCTCCCTCCCCCAACCCCCTGCCTGTAAACAGAATAGAGCTCTGCCCTTACAGGACGCCATATCCAATAATTCACAGCTGTAATACAAAAAAACTAAATAAACTTTTACAATTTCATTAAAGTAAAATTCTTAACAAAATTCTCAAAGTATATTTAGTTTTTTTTCTTCTTGCCTAAATTCATTGATTTAGGATCTAAAATGTCATTCAGCTAGCTTAGTGTCTATTCTCAAGCAGAGCTTACTGTAGACTGACAGCCTAAGTTTAATATGATGTTACATAAGATATTAGCCACATCAGATCATATCAGGAATGTTGATTTGTTGAAGTGAAGTTATCCCCCTTATACAAACACACACGTAACAGCTTAATTATACCCAAGCTGGCAATTGATTGTATCAAATGTTTTACAGAAAATACCAACTTTTCGGGCGACCAATTATTTTGCTAATTTAAATATCTTTTTTACATTTAAAATGATTCTGCTACAAATCATCCAGTATATTGTGTTTATATGTTCAGAGCAATGAAATTAGAGAGAGAGATCGAGCGCGAGAGAGAGAGAGAGAGGGAGAGAGTGAGTTCACTTTGTATCATAACACAATCATGACTTGCATAAATCACCTTCACATGAATCCATCTTGCCCCCTCCCACCACACACAGGCTCATTTTCTTGAGGTGGTAAGACATTGAGGTCATAGAACCCATAACTTGAAGAGATCACACCGCCACCCAAACCTTTGTCCTGCCCATATGTGCCTAAACCACTCGAAGACCCCTGCATGCATTGATCACCGAACTTTCCTCCTCCCCACCACAGGTGGTGCCTAAACCACCCAAAGACCCTGTCACAGACACCCTCACCGACCCTCCACGTATTGAACTCACCATCATCCCACTCTACCCCCACCACCCCCTCACAGACCCTACATGCATCAATGTCATCACTAACCCATCCCAACTCCTCACAGACCACGACCCCATCCCTACTTCCCAAACAGCCCCCCTCACAGACCCTGTCACAGACCCCCTCACAGGGCCCCTCACAGACCGTGCATTCTAGTGTTAAATTGAGTAAAACAATCAATAAACCGAAACAAAACAGCCTGTAACTTGATAATATAATATAACATTTATTCCTGAACCTATAACACGCAAGTCTAAATTCTATAACCATATTAGGAGTTAATAAAACCCTGCCTGACATAACCAATATTGGATATTTACCACGTATCAATGTCTTCAGTTACACTCATGAAAAAACTTCCACCATTGTAAACGTGAAAATTAAACGTTAAGATTATTGACTCGATTTTCTCTATACAAGTGGGTGCGATTCAACAACCCTATTATACGATTTCAGTACGCGATAATATTGTATGAGATTTAATTAAGTTTTGAGTGCGGCGACAGATCGTTAGTTTTATGAAGCCAAGTGAAGAATCAACATGACGTATTTCTAAATCGAAGGTAGTCCTTTGTTATACAGCAAGATATATGATTTTGATAAGTTCTCAAAAGGCTTAGTTATATCGTTATATTTCTATCTGAATTATTCTTGAATGGATGGAAACTATAAATTTAACTGAGGGAGGTGGTTGAGGGGGGGGGATAAACTTCATAGGGGAATCTCTAAATTTCATGGGAGGAAGTCAATTTATTCTATTCTGTGAATGTTTAAGGAATACTAAACAAAGTGGTGATTATATATTTTTTAATTGAATTATTAAATGCCGATTGATTTAATCCAGGGAAAAACACAACCATCCGATGATCTAGAGAGTTGACTATGGGCTTCACAGGTGAATAAATGTCTAAATAATAATTGAGAGAGAGAGAGAGAGAGAGAGGGGGAGAGAGAGAGGGGACTAACATAATAATATGATATAATTTCATTTCATTGATTCGCTCACTCATAGGAGTCATTAGCAATGGTGAGAGGAAACACGAGTACCCGGAGAAAACCTTGTAACCCACAAGGTTGAATGGCGCCTCTACTCCTTCTCACGTACATCCTGGGAATCGAAACCATGCCAGTTGACTCAATGACTGACCTTATGATACAAAGCGCATGCACTAACCATTCGGACATCCATCCAAACCCCTAGTTTATAATACATCATTTAAAGTTAAATTAAAGACTTGGGATAGGAAACTTTAACTCTTCCACAACACATCTTTAATTATTACATGGTGATTCTAAATATTCAAACTTCTAACTTTATTATTTCATCAGACGGAATGCAATCTCACAGATCAATTCCAACACCTAGTTAGAAACTCGGTTCAACGAGGCATTCATAGAACGTCCTTCATCTAAACACAAATAATTCTTGACGTATTCAAAGTTATAAAGTCGAACAGTTTCTCGCAGAGTTTATCATAAATTTGAGTCGAAAAGGAAAATGTTTACGCAATTTATCAAAGTGGCTAACGGGTTATTGAGACGCCACAAAATGTTTATCGAGCATCAAAATTCAATTTATTACGGATCCCCTTCAATTATGGCTGCATTTACTGAACTGTTGATCAACGCGCAGACAATTAGCGATAGTTGTAACGATGATGACTAGATAAATTGTTGTATCAATACGCCTTGATGGTCGGCAAACACTTGACGACTCGTTATAAATTATTATATCAACGTCTCTTCGCTTGATGTGAAACCAGTCAGCTTCAGTCCGCTAGTTACACAAACAGGTTTCAACAAATACCATGTAGTTTAACGTTTTTATAAAGATAATGAATGTCACTTAAAATATGTTTTATATCGATTTCAATTTCCTTTAATAATCAACCACTTTGAGGTTCAGTTCACAAAAAATATAATTTTAACAAAATGACAAATTATTAAAGGGACTATCTCGATTTGAGCAGAATCTCAAAAATAAAAGTCTAATACAGAGGAATGGTGTATTTACCATTTCTTAAAATTTCGGCTCAAAATATTCAGTCTTATCCGGACATGTAATCCTTTTAAGATTTCGGGTCAATTGTTTCATTGGGTGACCTGATAATCGATTGCCATTCCTTTGAATAAGGTCTATCCAGTGCATGACCCAAGTGATGCACTTGATAACAAAAGGTAAATTTTACCTACACCTTATTTTTTAAAAATAAAATTCCAGTTTTATCCAGACACTGTAAAATACAACGTGGGGCACCAGCCTCTTTCCCACTTAGCCACCGTGATCACCTATATTAAATCCAAGCTGTATCCGTGCCATCCGATGTGCTACCGAGTTGATTTTGGGTTTATTATGTCAATAAAAGCCTAATTAATAATTTGTATTACATCTGAAGCCTATAGAAAGACTTGCAATAGGCAGATTTAGCTTTTAACTAATCTAATTGAAACTTTCCACCTACCTGTAGATTGCGTGGGTCATAATTAATAATCTACTCTCATCAAACGATGTCCAATTTTTCTACAAGGATGAAATAAAAACATCATGAAATGTTTAACAAACTAAATATAGACGACCCTCGGTTGATTCAAGTAACAAGTAATATAGACGACCCTCGGTTGATTGAACTAAAATAGAGACAAGTAATATACTCCTGACCAGCAGACTGAATCCACCAGAAACTACAGTTGCTTAGATCACTTCAAACTGCCTCAGATAAATGTATATGAATGGTTTTAATTTTATTTCAATAATTTGCATGTGCGTAGGGGTCTTTAGCAGTGGGTCTAAACCGGAGTGCCCGGAGGAAACCCACAAGGTTGAGAAGGCGCCTCTATCTCCATGCCACATACACTCACACCAGGTATCGAAACCACAGCCTCAAGCCAGAGGTGACAGGCCAGCTAGAGGTCGAAGCGTGGCACTCTAGACCACTAGGCCACCCCAACCTCCCCCATACAGCCAGAACAGTGACGCTATCACATGCTCTTATACCAGATGTCATCTGCCAAGAGTTCTTCTACATACACGCCAATGTGTACACGAGATCTTTGCATTTCGTTCCATCCATTTGTTGCCCATTGCCTCGTCCTCGGGCCGGCACCACTGACAAGGAGGAGCCACGCGAGAAAATCCTGATCAACTTAGCCGGCCTATACAGGTATTGAACACAGGCACCCCGGGTTAGTGAACCGTGGTCCTACGCACTAGGCTCCAGGGGTGGGTCAAATATAAAATGAAACATTGCCACCTTAGATTAGTCTGATAGCCATGTCACTGGCGATACAATTCAATTCGGAGGACTATCAGGTTTATTAAAGTTTCTTACTTTCTTTTTCTTACGGATTTGAACTTTGACCCCATCTGTGGAGACTGTCAAGGTCACCTTCTTCTTTTTAATGGCCTTGGCTTTAAACTCATACTGAAAAACAAACATCATCTGTTAATATATTTGAGAATTTGAAGCTGAAGAGTCCTGAAGGGGAAAGGTGGAGAAAGGCTGAGAGGGGAAAGAGGAGTGAGAGAATGGAAAGTGGTGGAGAGGAGTGGTGGGGTGAAGATGAGTGATGGAGAAGAATAGGTAAGAGAGGTAAAAGAATAGAAAGGAGGAGGTGAAAGGTGAAGAAGAGTGAGAAAGGAGGAGAGAGGTGGTGAAGGAGGGTGGTTGAGAAGGAAGTAGGTGAAGAAGAGAGGTGGTGGAGGACGGGAAAGGTAAAAAAAAAGGCAAGTGGTGGAAAAAGGAGAGAGAGAGAGAGAGAGAGAGAGAGAGAGAGAGAAATGGGGTTTAATGCCCACTCAACACAAATTAGGTCATTTCGGGACAAACATATGGGAGGAAATGCAATTCTACTCCTTAATTGTCATATACAAATTGGGAATCAAAACCACTACAGCTTTTATCTTAATGCCATGCATATCAACATATTACCTCAACAAAAGGTATCAATTTCAGGGCTCAGACAAAATATTACAGAACCTTAATCCATGACATCATCTAATAGAAAGACTGTTTTGTTTTTTTTAAGTTTTACTACGGTAAACATCTTACATCAGCACATATCAATATATGTGATAAAAACCTTTTAAATTATTGTACTCGGAACGAAAAAATCCCCAAACCCAAACACATTAGAAAAGTAAGAAAAACAAGCTTACAACATTTAATTGATCAATTCAACAATCAGACTTGCTATTAGCTGATGGGCCGCAGGAACGCAATTTAATTGTCTCTTACATTTAAAGAAAAATATCATGATTTGGTTTCAGGCTAGATGAATTCACATGACATAAGCCAGAGTTTTAAAACCTGAGAATTCTAGGAAGTAGTTACTTAATAATTTATAACAAAAATACATCTACAATTTCATTTTGATTTGAAACAGACCTCAAACCTGTCATCAAACACATTACTTTCAAATAAGCTATCAAAATAAACAATTTCCTGTATGGAAGATACTTTCCTGCTACAAACTGGGTGATTTGATCATCTATTTAGACTCTCAAAACTTTGTATTCGTGGGGAGATACCACAAGCTATATATAAATTGTTGTTAGACGTCATGTCTGTCACCTGAATTCATTGTGGGAGGGTCCATTTTTCAGAATGTATTTTTAATGAGGCCTCAGTAAATTGTTATGGTAATTATTGTCTGTTAACTTATTTTTTCCCCTCCGTCAAACTACCACCCAATAAGCTGCCATACAACAGTCAGCTATTGCCAGTTAGTAAGTGATACATTGACATTTTTGCCCAGTGTTTGCCCAATTGTTGTTTTTTAGGTAAACCAGTATTTTTTGCAATAAGATTGGGTATCTCTACTTTCCATATATTCCAAACATCGTCATCTGTACGAGTCGAGTCAGGAGTACCCCAAGGGACCTTTTTAGGACCAATTCTTTTTCTCATTCATATCAATGATCTTCCCCTGAGAGTGAAATCAACAGTTAGGCTATTTGCAGATGACTGCCTACTCTACAGAACCATAAACTCCCTTGAAGACCATTATCAACCATTATCCGACCTACAATCCCTGGAAATGGGGAATGTCATTCAATGCTAAATAATGCTATATTCTGCGAGTATCAAGATCCAAAAAACCAAGCACCTACATCTACCAACTATGTGATACCATTTTAGAAGAAGTAGACAACAACCCATACCTAGGAGTCATCATCAGTAATTCATTGAAATGGAGTAAACACATAAATAAGACTGTTAATAAAGCTCATTCCACATTGGGATTCCTGAGGCGTAATCTACGCAAGTGCCCCAGATCTCTTAAGATTACAGCTTACCAATCTCTAGTACGCTCAGTGTTGGAATATTGCTCATCAATATGGGACCCGCACAGTCAAACGGACACCCTATCCCTTGAGAAGGTACAAAGATCCGCAGGACGATTCATAACATCGGATTACTCACGTGAAAGCAGCGTCACTAAGATGCTTAAAGATGTAAACATAAAACTGCTACGAGAACACCGGAGAGATCATAGACTTGTATTATTTTACAAAATAGTAAATGGGCTAGTGGCCATACTGAATGACTCTATACTTATCCCAAGTGTTTCTAGAACACGGAAAACAAACCTAAAAAACTATAAAACAGATTCGATGTAATAGTGAACTATTCAGACAGTCCTTTTTTCCAAGGACCATTAAAGACTGGAATCAACTTCCAGACAAAGCAGTCCTAGCCACATCGGCGGAGGCTTTCATCTCGTATATACGAGAATAAACAGCACATGCGCACCACCCTTCCCCAGCATAATACTCAACTTTGAGTGTGCCTGGGTCAGATACAGATACAGATAAATGCCATACTTTTATTATAAAACCAACTGAAAATTACTTTTGGAACGATGTATCTTTAAATGTTGCTTGAATAGACCCTTTGTTGCCAAATAAATTAAAGAACAGAATTAATATTTTTTTTTTTTTTTTCTTTGAAATCAAACTCTGCCTTTCTTACTATGCTGCATAAAAACAGTAAATTTGTATGCCTATATGACTAGTCCCCTCCCACCCTCCACCCCTCTACCTCACAGTACTTCTGACTAAAACAAGCCAACAGAAAGGCTGATGTCCCCCGCCGAAATCCCAAAATAAATAGAAGACACATATTAATTAATCGCACATTTATTTTTTTCAATGTATCGGGCAATCAAACTGTACACGAGTGTCATCCAAAAGTGTTTTCTAAAGAAAAATGCTAAAACCGACGAGAAAAATGAAAATGTACCCTAGTTAGGGGGACCCTAAAGGCAGACAAAAGGGCCCATCTGGCCAAGGGAAAGGACCCTCGTGTCCAAGTCAATCGTTTCTATACACTGTTACTGTCGAATCCATTACTAAATGAGAATGCAGTCATTGTATTGGCATAAAAATCATCAATCAAGATGAACCTAAGTTATCAACCAATCAAATTGCTTATCTCTGCTTACCCTAAGCAGAAAATGCTCATCTTCGAACTCCATCAAGGCATTGACCTAATAAGCATATACACCAAGTTTGAACATTTTAACTCAATTAGAAGGAGAGTTATTGTGTTCCAAAATCTCGACCAATCAAATTGCTCTGCTTACCCTAAGCGGAAAATGCTCATCTTCGAATTCCATCAAGGCATTGACCTAATAAGCATATACACCAAGTTTGAACATTTTAACTCAATTAGAAGGAGAGTTATTGTGTTCCAAAATCTCGACCAATCAAATTGCTCTGCTTACCCTGAGCAGAAAATGCTCATTATCGAACTTAGTCAAGGTATTACTGTAATGAAACTATACACCAAGTTTCATCACTCTCACTTAATTAGAACTAAAGTTATCGTGTCCCAAAGCATCAACCAATCAAATTGCTTATCTCTGCTTACCCTAAGCGGAAAATGCTCATCTTCGAACTCCATCAAGGCATTGACCTAATAAACACATACACCAAGTTTGAACATTCTAGCTTAATGAGGAAGAGAGTTATTGTGTCCCAAAAAGTGTGACGGACAGACGGACAGACAAACAGACAGACAGACAGACAGACAGACGAACCCATTTTAATAGTCCCCCAACTTTCTTCGAAAGGCGGGGGACAAAAATATATTAGTTTACATCATCTACGTCTTTTAGATTTTCCTGAATTTTAAGACGGAATGTGAAATATATTGATGCTACATCATCTACTAGTTCTTTTGGACTTTAAACAGAACTGTGAAACATCAGTTTTATATCGTCTATATAACAAGTTCTTCCTGACATTTAAAACTGGTTGTGTAATATATAGGTGCTACATCGTCTACTAACTTTTAAAACGAACTGAGTAATGGTTTCCCGACTGTTAAATATATCAGTTTTACACAAAGCCAGTAAATCACGACATGATTGTACATCGTCGTCTGATGTTAAAACTATTTAAATTCGTTTGATATAAAAAAAATACAGGTATACAATGTGGCCTTTTCATCCATTAAACCACATGTCTGCTATTTGCCGTCTGCTACAAGCTGATTCAATCTGGAACTGTTCAATCAATCTCACGCTAGAACATTTTATACTGAGATAAAAGTTTCTATAGTTTCCACATAAAACATGGTCTATACAAGACATAAGACACTAAAGATATCTTAATGATTGAATTAAACGTCTGGTATACAGATTGCAGAATATCAAATTCATGATTCTAATAATATATTTTACCAATTAAAACTTTATTAAGATAGAATTCCTTTCGAAGGGAAATGAAATTGAGTTTAATGTCATACTGTTCTGCTCTGAACTGGGCCAATGAAGACGGTATACGCCATGCAATGTGCTCTGAGGTAAATTTTGCCCATGCGGGAGCACTATGGCTGACTCTGTTATCGAATTCGAATCATAGGATCTTTCACGAGAATGTGTACATGGCTGCCTCGGCTTTTCATCCCATCAGAATGACTAGTCAGCTGTCCTTGTCAACACCACACCACTGACAAGGGTGAACCACGCAGGAAAATCTGGATGAACTTTCTCGACCAACGCATGGATCGAACACTCAACCTCGTGGCAAACAAGTCAGCGTCTTACCCACTTAGCCTACATGGCTACTCTATGTATTAATAATCACTATATTATATACACACAATGTTTCCACAAGCATAAAAGTTTACACATGAGGAATTGACTAACAGTTAATTAAGACTTAAAAATATATTTACACATCGATATCATCAAAGATTCAAAGGAGAGAGACACAAACTAGGTTATTTCAGGACTAACACATGGTTTAATTTTATTTCAATAATTTGCTTGTGCGTAGGGGCCTTTAGCAGTGGGAGAAAACTGGAGAAAACCAGCGAGGTTGGAAGATTCAAAGGGAGTCAATTGTTATCTAACAAACCCTAAACTATGTCCTATCAACTACAAAGTCTTACAAAGATTCAAATTAAACTGAAACCTTAAAGCAGTTGACAAGGATTGTCACATATTGATTCTTTTGTGGGTAATTATGAGCATTTAACAGACAATTTCATACATATGATCCTCGTTTAAGAGTTCACAAGGTTCTAAAAACTAAAACAAGGGCCATAACTCTGGAAGTAATCTACGGGCTTTTTGTTTACTAATTTAAATAATGCATATAAATTTCAGACCGATCTTATGATAACGTTGACAAGCATCTACACTCTATTATCAACAAATTCAAATGATTTTAAGGAGGCTGTAACAAACCATCTGCGTAGACCATTAATCATTTCGTTTCCATGACCATCACTAACAAACATTCTAATTAAAAGTTATTTTTAAAGTAGATGTTCAGATATTCCTTGACATAAACTATAAAATAAAGATAACACATATCAACGCCCACACGGCAACTATAATCTGAAACCAAATTCCTATTTTGAAATTCAAAGATATTTAGATATGTTCCAAAATATTTGGCCCAGGGTGTTCGAAGGGTTAAACGTGAGGCCCCGCGGTTCATGGTAAAAAGGGAAAAAATTCATTTTCCAGATGAAAGTTTCACGGTAATCGTGCTAGAGGGGCGGAGACCGGGCTATCCATCAACCTTCTCTGTGAAGTCCCACTTGGTAATCGGTCTAGGCTTGTACCTCATTCGGAATTGAGTAGATTTCGTATGTGATCAGATATTATGTAATTATTCTTGAATTATGGATCTTTTAATTGTGTGTTACGCAGGCGTGCCAATTCAAAAGGATATGAAATAATATTTTCGTCGCATTAGGGGCCCCGCGATCCTAGTCAGGCCTAGGGTCCCGCTCCGGTTAGACTGGGCGCTGGGTGTCGTAACAAGGAGTAAACATGCCTCTTCAACCATTTAGGTTTTCTCCAGGCCCTCCAGTTTCCTCCCCACTGCTACCCCCTCCCCCTCTACAAACAAGCAAATTATTGAAATGAAATTAAACCAAGTTGGTCCCGGAAATAACTCCATGTGCACGTTAAACCCCATCTCTCTCTCTTCCCCTTGTGTACGAAAAATGTTGGGTAATTTTGTCATAATAGTTTAAACATGTTTAAAATGTCTGCAGTAATATTTAGCCTAGACAAAATAAATCTAATCTCTGAGCAGACGGCCTTTAAACAGCAGACACGGTTTCATGTTTAATGAAGGTAATTAAGTTCACTTCTGATTTAAAACTTGCAGACATGGGCAGGTAGTATTACCTCCATCATGTGACCGATTTTCTATTTAAGTACAGACCAGTCCCTGCTGTTTATTTTAAAATAAAATGTGAAAATGAGATTATATATGAAATAAATTGCAAAGCAGATATACACCCACTCAGCTCCTATTTCTTCACAGAAGCTTATCCGAAAGGGGAGAGAGAAATGGGGTTTTAGTGTCCACTCGACACAAACACTAACACATGGTTCAATTTAATTTCAATTATTCGCTTGCACGTAAGGGTTTTTAGCAGTAGGAGGAAACCGGAGAACATGGAGAAAATCACGAGGTTGGACAGGCGATCCTACTCCTGGTCACGTACCACAAGGGAATTGAAACCAGGTCAGTTGACACAATGACAGACCTACAAGTAATGATACGCCGCACACGTGCTAACCCTTTAGCAATCCACCCCCTCATTTGAAATTAAAATCTGGATGTTGACCTAATTTGATAAGGAAAGGATCCTTCAAGATAATCTTATGTTTATGGAATTAGAAAGGTTTCTTGAAAAAGGGGAGTAATTCTGGAATGGAAGTTCGTTGAATGCTGTATGTTGCTGGGGTTCGTCCTCTCTTGACCACGATACTTCCCACCCAATTTGACATCGGTCAATATCTGTTGTCACCAACTATATACAAACACATACCAAAACAATGAGGAAAAATGAAATGAACTTACGCGAATTCTACGCATGGCAGCTACGATCTCCACTCTACTACTGGGTCGTGGAACATCTAAGGTACCAATATACTGAAAATAAACAGAAAATAATGATAAATGATAAATATCAGGCATTTTTCATACAGCTTTGGAAATCAGTGGGAGGATGAGGAAGAAAATACATCGTTTACTCCCGCTTTTCATTAATGAACAAGACGATAAAGACGATAAAACCCTAGTCGGAGTTGTCGCTTGCAACAATCTTTTAAATAACTTAATTTTGTTCCATATAATTGTGTCATGAGTTGAAATATCATACAACTGTGATATATAATATGTTGAAATGTCACTGTGTCATGTGTTAAGGTATAAGTACATGTAGCATATAACTTTTTGAAGTATCGTGTGTATCTATATAATTGTGTCATGTGTAACTATCATGTAATTGTGTCATGTGTTACTATTATTATAAATGTGCCTAGATACAACTATTATATAACTGTATTCAGATATATATATATATAACAGTGTCTTATATATATAGACATAACTATTATATAACTGTTTCTTATATATAACCATTATATAACAGTGTATTGATATAACTATTACATAGTGTATATATAACTGTGTATAGATATAACTGTGTATAAATACAACTATTATATAACTGTGTCTTATATATATACTGTATAACTATCATATAACTGTGCATAAATATAACTATTATATAACTGTGTCTTATAAATACAACTATTATATAACTGTGTCATAAATATAACTATTATATAACTGTGTCTTATAAATACAACTATTATATAACTGTGTCTTTATAACTATTATATAACTGCGTCTTATAACAGTGGTAAGATATAACTATTATATAACTATGACAATATATATAACTATAATATAACCATATCTTATAAATGTAACTATAAAATAACCATATCTTATAAATTTAACTATAATATAACCGTATCTTATAAATATAACTATCATATAACTGTGTCTTACAAATATAGCTATTATATAACTGTGTCTTATTGATATAACTATTATATAATGGTGTCTTATAGATATATATAACTGTGTTATCATGTCTTATGAATATAACAAGTGTGCCAAATCTACACATGATATGATCAGATATTTTAATCACATCCTCACATCATTGGTACTTAACCTAATTACAGGAACGTGTAGATGATTCCTGGAGTTCCACAACCAGAATAAACGATTCCTGGAGTTCTACAACTATTGTTAACGCCTTGACTATTTAATTACATCTTATGGCCAGTATTATTAAATTAACAGATACTCGTAACCTACTGACATTGACAGTTTTTATATCAAGTCGGACATTAAATGATGAGATATATCTCGTAAGTACTATAGAACAGAAATCAACCACTCTCTTAAAGATGAATTAAGTAAGAACTAAATCTTTCTATAGCAGCCTTTCTACTGACCGAATAGTTAACACGTACACACTGTATCATTGAGTCTGTCATTGAGTCAACTGACTTGGTTTCGATTCCCCGGTTGTATGGGTTGTATCTGACTAGGAGTAGAGTCGCCTGTCCAACCTCATGCGATTTCTCTCTCTCTCATAATGCATATTCAAGGCTTGCACACAACAACCATTATTTGTCGCCCACATTCTGTCGAATCAGGCAGACAGGAAGCTTAAATCACACCATACAAATCCATTAAATGAAGTAATCATAATTCAAAGATATAATCCCTTTAACTTTTACGACACCTTTCCTCTTTAATCTCCTTAAAAAGATGCATCATTTAAAAAATCAATTTCTGTTGCTTAGAATAATATCAAAATTCAGAATAAAATTCTATTTTATGGTAAATTTGGCGATGGTGGTTCTCGAGAAAAAATATCTCTTGGCTTAACGACCGACTATAAAGATAACTTATGATCTCGTGATAATCTCAAAAAGTTTTTTTTGTCAAATCTTCTGTACAGAAAAATGGAAATGAACGTAAAATCATGAGCATATTTATGCCGTGAAGCCCAACGGACCATGGCAATCAATCAATTTGTAAGTTAATTTTGTAAAATTGCCACGAAATGGTAAAAAAAAAACTGTTTGAAAACGAATAATAATAATTTTTTGATTCAGAGAGTTAGTTTTGTGGAAATTGATTTTTTTTTTCAATTGCGGTACAAATTGTTTTTTTTGCTGCCGAGCAGTGAATAAGACTTTCTAATGGAGAGGAATAAATCACAAAAAACGTGTTGTCGGATTCTAAACTAAAATCAATTCAAATGTTATTTCGTTTACATGAAAATTCCATCCAATTTTAAACGATTGGTTCTTAATCTGGCTTCTGACAAATGCTCGCTGACTAATCGAGATTCTAGCATTCTCAACACCAGAATCCATTAGTCTCTGAGTGATTTCTGCAGCTAGCTGGCAGCAGACACCCCTTTATAAATATCAGAGTTTTGATAGATGGAATGTCATCCAATCTGACTGATTGTCCACAAAAAGGATTCGTGAAACCAATAACTCAATAATTGTGTAATTTTTAAAGCTAAGTCTAATTTAAACATTAACACAGAGAGAGAGAGAGAAATGGGGTTTAACGTCCACTCGACACAAACTAGGTAATTCCGGGACTAACATATGGTTTAATTTTATTTCAATAATTGACAATTCGCTTGCGCATAGGGGTCTTTAGCAGTGGGAGGAAACCAGAGTGCCCGGAGGAAACCCACGAGGTTGAAAAGGCGCCCCTATCTCCATGCCACATACGCTCACACCGGGGATTGAAACCACAGCCGCAAGCCAGATGTGACCGGCCAGCTAGTGGTCGAAGCGCAGCACTCTAAACCATCCCAACTCCCCACTTAATGAAATGAAATGAAATGAAATGGGGTTTAACGTCCTACTCTTTTGCTCTGGCATACTTCACTGGGGGAAATGTTGCTCAGATAGCACCACTACAGCCTACTGTTTTATCAAATTCCAACTGCCAATGCATTTGATTTTTCATAACAATCGAACAACTAGTCACTGGATACTAATACATAGTTCAAAGCTAAGTCTAGTTTCAATACTATCACGGATATACACGAAAACAGATTACATCAAAGACAAATTTATTGATATTTAAGTAGGCATGTTGAGTTATGTTTCAAGAAAAAAAAACAGAACAGAAATATGGAAAGAGCCTTTTTTAACATCTCGCTTATTAACTTAATTTTGGCGTAAGATAATTAAACAGAACGAAATGCTGGTTTATTTGTTATTGGTGATTTTGATGCCAGCTTCTACTTACCATTGACAGAGCAGGGGAGGATCCAGGGGGGGGGGGTATTCAAACCCAACCCTGCTCAGCTACATAAACAAAATTAATGCCTTACAACAATGACATTAAATCACACATCATTATAAAAATGATTTCTCTCTTTAAAACGCTCAATTTGCATGTATTCCTATGTAATTTCAGATTTCCATAACAGGAACCTGGCAAATCCCCTCATGCAGAAATTCCTGGATCCACCCTTGACAGAGGTTTAGCTAGTAGCGTTTTGAGATACAGATGTAACAGATCGTTATCGGAAAATTACATCACTGTAACAATATTGATAATCATGTAATTAATTTTAGGTAGATTCTCGTATCCTGACAGAAAACAGAAATATTGAAATTCATCTGGCAGTTAATATGGATAGAACACATTTAACCCTATAGCAGATAGTGTAAATATCGACAACCCCTAGTTCCTTGGGGGGGTTGGGATGGCCTAGTGGTCTAGAGTGCCGTGCTTCGACCTCTAGCTGGCCGGTCACCTCTGGCTTGCGGCTGTGGTTTCGAGCCCTGGTGTGAGCGTATGTGGCACGGAGATTGGGGCGCCTTCTCAACCTCGTGGGTTTCCTCCGGGCACTCCTCCTCCCACTGCTAAAGACCCCTACGCGCAAGCGAATTATTGAAATAAAATAAAACCATGTGTTAGTCCCGAAATGACCTAGTTTGTGTTGAGTTGACTTTAAACCCCATTTCTCTCTCTCTCTCCCTAGTTCCTTGAGAGATGGGGTTTAGGAAACCGGAGGACCCAGAGAAAACACCCGAGGTTGGACAGACAACTCTACTGCTTGTCACCAGGGAATCGATACGACACCAGTTGACTCAATGACAGACCTTATGATACAATGCACTTGTGCTAACCATTCGCCCACCCCCTCACCCTCAACCCCCTGAGGTAAATATCGGTACTTAATCGTCCCTAGTTTTGGTTCTATAATTAACAAAGTCTCAATTAACCATTTTTACGTGCAATTATCCAAACCAAACATATTCAATTCCACTAAAGATCGCAGGCTAGCAATGCCATCAAGAGTTGATTATGGTACGGATAAGTTTATTAAGGTCTAATTATTGATAATTTAGATAACATTTCCGGCCTAAAGAATAACATGCAATAGGTAGATTTAGCATGTGTGTATGTATGTTGAACAGTTTAGATAACATTTCCGGCCTAAAGAAAGACGCTCAATACACAGATTTTGCTCTCGCATAATGTATGTTTAAGCTTTTTTCCTGGAGAAATAACAAGAAACATTTTCACAAAGTACAGAAAATCAACTTGGTATGGCCTTATATACAATCCCCTTAAATCAATAAATTGTGAAATAAGCGTTTTGTACACATAAAATGATGTTCCTCAAGGAGAAAAGAAAATTGTGAATGAGATGAAATCGTTATGTTTTTTTTTATTTGTAATAATTAAAGGTTATTTGTGTTAGAACATGTAGCAGGTGGTGGGGTACTTCCTCCTGAAAAAATATTCTCTAGTATTTTATCTAGTGCACAGTGCACTCTCTTAGAATCGCTACGTGGGCCGAGACAAATCTTGACAATGTTTAAACGCTGACACGGAAAGTACATATCCTATTGAATAGACGTGGCAAAAAAATTCATCCCCGTGATCTTAATGAGATAGAGAGAGATGGGGTTTAAAGTCCACTCGACACAAACTAGGTCATTTCGGGACTAATTTTATTTCAATAATTTGCTTGCATGTAGAGGTCTTTAACAGTGGGAGGACCCGGAGAAAACCCACAAGGTTGGACAGGCTACCCTACTCCTTGTCACGTACAACCGGGGATTCGAAACCACACCAGTTGACACAATGACAGGCTTTGCGGTGCTAACCATTCAGCCATCAAACCCCCCATGACATACTATTCCACATTGACTGAATTAATAAACGTGGGTCGTAAACATAAGCAAACCGATATTATTAATCAACCCTGCATCTTTCTTCAAATGAAAACAGCCAAGGGTTCATTTATGTACACAACAACGTGTGTATGAACCTTTGTTTATTCATTCTTTAACAGTGACAGGACCAAACTGATCCCGCAGTGAATATTCGCTTGGCCGCTACAATCACTGATAAGCATGACATCAACGAGGCTCAATGAGTACGGCATATTAACTTTTTTACTCCGGCAAATTAAATTCTCAAACATTTTTTTGAGGTAAAAGAAAAATAAATAAAGACATTTGAAGTATTTGTAGTTAAAAAATATTTCCTATTTAGTGTAAATGGGTATTAAAATGAGTAAAATGCATCATTCTGCCCGAAGCAGGTAGGTGTTAAGTAAACATTGCACGAGCCATTGAGTCAATGACTAATGCCGCACTGCAGGTAACGCACGTGTTGTGGACAGGACACCAGAAGACCAGAGCCTTCCCCTCCTCACGTACAACTGAGGGATCAAACCCATGCCATTTGACATTCATTGATAGACCTTAAGATCCAAAGTACACTAATAACACCACTCAACCACTCAATCCCCCGTAAATATCAAAATATAGACCATTGTACTAATCAAACACGAAGATGTTTGCGATAAAATGGGAATAAATACGTTTAGTTCAAGTAGATCGAAAACAATCATATCAATTCTATGACAACCATACGAAAACAACTTAAAATGGAAAAGAAATAAATTCTGTTTTTTCTACCTGTTCTATAACAATTACGATTTATTATGTCATCACAATTGAAAGGCTACAAAAACAAGTTAATGTGGAAATGTTGTAAACAGAATTTTTCTCTGATGACCAGGATTCAGGCTCAGACTATCACAATAATATGTACATGGACCCCTTCAATGCTTTATTATAAAATATTGTTGTCATGGTAATTCATGTTTTGACAGTTACGTGGTGTTGGATCGCGATTTAATTGGTATTACCTCACAGTTTTTCTCCAATGATATGATGTGTTACAGAGAATTTGTAGCTGAACTAATCACAACATGGCTTATATGGAATTACCATCTGAGTCCGATTTCATATTGCTCTTGTCATTATAAGGTAATATCTGGGGGATTGTGTACTGTTGAAATGTATTATAAAATCGTTCTAATACAGATGAATCGTTTTATAAAACACCCTTACGATGCAATAATCTCAACCCTGCCAAATAGGCCATCATATAAAAATTAAAAGAGAGATAGAACAAGGGAAATGCTTTTAGGTAATTTTGAGACTAACATATGGTTGTATTTTATTTTAATAATTAGCTTGCACTTAGGGGTCTTTAGCAGAGGGAAGAAATCAGCTGAGGACCTGGAGAAAAGCCACAAGGTTGGACAGGTTACCCTATTCTTTATCACATAGAAGCGGGAAATCGAAACAAAGTCTGACAAGGGACAACGTCTAGTTGTTTGAATGGCATGAAAAAGTCAGGTCTTGTGAATATGTGTATATATCAACTTCCAAACCAGGGACTGATCCCGGAATTTTTCAGGAGGGGGTTTGCTAGGTTTCTGTTACGGAAATCTGCCATCATCGTCTCTAAATTACATAGACATGCATACAAATTGAGCTTTTTAAACACATTGTGAATTAATTTCATTGATACAAGGCATTATTTTTTTTCATGTAGCTGATCGAGTAGGGTGGGTGGGTGGACCCCCCAAACCCCCCTCTGGATCCGCCTCTGCAAACACTACAAATATTAACTTCTAAAAGCTTTTAAATGTGTGTTGTAACCTCCACACCCTATAAATATTAACCTCCACGTACCCTACAAATATTAACCTCCAAGCCAAAAAACTTTTATTATTATAATAATCATGAAATGTATCAGTCAATTTCAGTCTATAGATTTTTTGAACAATCAAGGGCCATAATTCAGGAACCTACGATCCGATATGCACGAAAATCTGGGCTTATAAAAAAACTTTTATTATTATAATAACCATGAAAGGTATGAATCTATAGATCATACTTGATTTACCAGTGACGGCTACCAATCGTAATAACAGCACCTCTACATATCAATATCGCCGCTTTTATTCTCGTATCCGCTATCAATATTTCTTGTTTACACTGCATGTTGGCATATCCATAACGAAAATTGATATTCTAAAATTTAATTACGCAATGTTTGTCATAAAAATATAAATACTCCAGGGACATAATTATCCAAGTAATTTTTCATCAATAAAAAAATGCACACAAAAACACTATAGCGAGAATAATGGTAAGATAATTGTTAATCTTGACTTGTTACGAGAGAGAGAGAGAGAGAGAGAGAGAGAGAGAGAGAGAGGTTTAAGGCTTACTTGACATAAACTAGGCCATTTTGGGACTAACATATGAATTCAATTTTATTTCAAAAATTTGCTCGTGTGTAGGGGTCTTCAGCAGTGGAAGGAGGACCCAGAGAAAACCCACAAAGTTGGGCATCCACAATCACTCGACACAAACTAGGTTATTTCTAGACTAACATATACAGGGTCACAGATTGCATATTATATTGATTATGTTTAGGAAAAATGAGACTGATGCAGAGGCCCCTAATAAGAGTGACACAGCCACGAGCAGGTGCCAGCTTTATAGCATTGGAGAGAGAGAAAGACAAACTAGGTCATTTCGGGACTAACATATGGTTTAATCTTATTTCAATAATTCTCTTGCGCTTAGGGGTCTTTAGCAGTGGAAGAAAAAACAGAGTACCCGGAGAAAACCCACGAGGTTGGACAGGCGACCCTACTCCTTGCCACATTCGCTCACACCAGGGATCGAAACCACAGCCGCAAGCCAGGGGTGACCGGCCAGCTAGAGATCGAAGCGCGGCACTCTAGACCACTAGGCCATCCCAACCCCCTTTATTGCATTGGAAGGAAAAATGGAGTACCTTCTGAAAAGCCCATATGGTATAAGGCAGGGGAGTTTACTCCTTGGGACAAATTATTTATGTCACCGTATATTTGGCAAATATTTTGATTATTATGAGTATTGTTGGTTTTGAATGTCGATTTACGCATGAAAATCTAAATTCCACATTAAACTAACAAATTGCTGATTAGAAATAAACACACGATAATTTACTAAACATGCTCCGTGATGATTTGCATAACTTAATTAATGAGAAGATAAAGATCAACTGAACCCTGCGTGATCTTCCCTCCGCAAATTACAGTCCATGCATCGTGTTGTAACCTTTGTAATAAAACATCGATTGTTGAGGTGACGGGGAAACAATGCACAAATCATGTTACACAATAAATCAGTGATGGTGGCGATATCAACATAATATTTATTCTGTTTCACATCAACAAATCCAATTATGATGGCATGTTGTCGGCCAGAATAATATCGTGTGCTTTTTTTAACGTCATACTTAAAAGCCGTATTTGAAGACAAATCAATTGATTTTATGTTCAGAATAAAGGTAAACATTATAAAATAACTTTCATCGTTATTTCAGGAAAACGATGTTTTAACACTTATCTGTTTATTCTATCGAAGAAGTCTTTGAATTCTGACGCCATCAAATATAGAAATCCATCCACCCATGCCCAATTGTCCAGAAAACAAACATACCATGTTAAATGTCTATTTTACTTGGGCTGTTTTCGAAGAGCGTTGTTCCAAAGGAGAAGAATCATGAGCAATGTCGCAAAGAAGAAGAAATTAAATGAAATGGGGTTTAATGTCCTACTGTTTTGCTCCTACTCGGACAGCAGCATTACGGCCTACTCTTATAACGAATAACAACTGCCAAGGGATCTGTAACGTGCACACCAATGTGTACACATGAACTCTGGCTGTCGTAACATCCAAACAACTATACATTGTTGCCTGGTCCTCAGTCCTACACCACTGACAAGGGGAAACCAGGTCGGAAAATCCTGATGAACTTTATCGGAAAACACAGAGATCGAACACCCGACCTCCAGGTTAGCAAGCCAATATCTGAATTGTGGGGCTGGATAGTTGAATGGATAGCATGTGTGCGCTGTAATTGAGTCAACTGGTGTGGTTTTGAACCCCTGGTTGTACTGACAAAGAGTAGCCACCTGTCCAACCTCATGGCTTTTCTCCGGGTCCTCCGGCTTCCTCCCACTGCTAAAATTAAACCATATGTTAGTTCCGAAATGACCTAGTTTGTGGAAGTTAAACCCTCTCTCTCTCTCTCTCTCTCTCTCTCTCTCTCTCTCTCTCTCTTTTATTCACTGAGTCACCAAAAGTTCGCGATCCAGACAGATATAGTCAAGTGTCTACCTACAGAGAAATATAAACTACATGTTCAATATCATCAAGCGATACGATCAAATAATCATCTTTTATCAATTTCTTTTTATTACTGTTTTATTACATTCAGTTTTATATCACAAAAAGATCACATTTCTATAATTGATGTTACAAAATGTGAATGAAAACAATAAAATGATCTTCAAATTGTTTCATCCAAGCAATTTCTAAAATAAACATTGTTTTCTAATAAAAACGTAACGATTTTTTTCCACCAAAAACTAAAATAAACATCATTTTCTAATAAAAACTGAATTATAAACAACATTTTCTTATAACCATCTGAAAAACTTCATCAAAGATTTGAGACCATTCTTAACCCTTTGAACACTGACTTTACATGGGGTGTTGCACGTCCCTCCCTGGATTTACAGGACGACATATTAATTATGACGTCAACTTAATTGGAGCTTGAAAACGCCCCAAGCCGCAAAACCGACATTTCGGGTTTATGCGATACAACGTCAAGCCGGTTTTGCGACATTTCGGGTTCTAAGGGTTAATTAATGTTTTGTTGATAGATGCTGATGGATAAAAATTAACTGCTAGTGTATTGAATGACTGGAGGACATGTAATGAGGCAATTTTCTGTCTATGCCAGGAATGGAGTTGGCACTCAAATGTGAGCTATAATGAGGTAGGCCTATATAATACATGTACACCAGCACTTTTTAACCCTTGTGCGTACACGTCGCACGAAAAACGTTGTCGGTAACAAGGGGTAATCTCAGACCCCAAAGGTTTTTGGATGAATAATTTCATTCAAATACGATCAAACTACAGCTTCATATCAAGACTGAACAATAATCAATCAGGCTAGATCAAAATATTTCAGGTATTATCAGTGACGATAGGAATTATAAGATTTTTTTTGAAACCATACAAATCTAAAAAATATCGTAATTGTCACGTTCCATGCAGAATAGTCTTTTGATGGGGTTGGTAGTCTACCTTGATTTGCTCTCAGATCTAGATTACCAGAATAACCAAAACAATATCATCAGTAAGAATGATTTCTAATACAAAGCTAGCACTGATTGCAGAACAGATTAGACACCTGTAACTTGCAAAATGTTGAAAGGAAAGGGGAGTGGGGTCCACAAGACCCCTGGTAACCGACAACGTAATACTCGAAGTTTCTTGTCAAATGATGAATGTTGCCACTGCCTCACATCCATTCTATTTACAGCATTATACTCGAAATTAAGTAGATGACAATGTATAAAATTCTCGCTAGACCATTATGAACCAATTTCTCACAAACGTTAAGTATATGGTCGTGGGGTCCAAAAATACCCCTTGTATACGCACAAGGGTTAAGACTGCATTTACATGTATTTTACCTAATGTCTTTCCAGACTGTTGACTAAAGTCAGGGTTTGATGTCCCCTCTTTTTTATTGTTTGTTTCCAAATCCATATAATTTATACTGCTTAATTCATGTCCACTCGATACAAACTAGGTTATTTTGGAACTAACATATCATACAATATTTATCCCAATAATTCGCTTGCCCATATGGGGCTTAGCAGTATGTGGAAACTTCTTGTCGAAACAACGCCATTTGACTCAATGACAGACTTTCCGATCTAAAGCCCAATTGGCCAACCAATTGCGTTTAGACCAATTGGCCAATCAATCCCAAATAAATACTCCAGTACTGGGGCTTGCATTCACATAGTTTACACCTGGCCAAATAAACTTTGGTGTTCTGTACGCTGTTAATGGTTACACGTTTTAACTGTTTCTATGATGTAATTTGAAAAATTATGATATAACAGCATTCGATTCACAAATTTAAATTGCATTTAAGCTTACATTGAATATTTTCTAGAATAAACTGATATAATTCTCTGATTCTATTACAGAACAAATTGATATAATTGTTCTATTACAGAATAAGATGATATAATTGTTCTATTAAAAGCTGAACTAAACAAAATAGAAAAAACTAAAATAATCACAAAGCTATAATAAAATTGATATTGACATCTTGAATCTTAAATTACACTGTTGAAACTAGAATCAAAAACTTTCAATATAATTTAATCCAATTTTACTTAATTTTAAAATCTTTTCCTACTTATTTTTGTTTATATTTAATCATTTTTTACACCAAACATTACAATTTCATCTTATTTCAGTGTTTTTTTGATTTTTAAATTCTTTCCCTACTGATATTTCCTTGTATTGAACTATTTTAGAAACCAAACATTACAACAATTTAATCCAATTTCTTTAAAGCCCCAATAACACTCTTGTTGTAACTGAATAATATGTCCCAATCTTCATTCTGGTCAACAAATCGTATTATTTTAGAATATTCCAATTAAATGATGATATAAATTTCATCTTGACACACCTATTTTAAAAAATTGGAAAAATTCAACCAATTGATTTGAAAAGTCTAACGTAAACCTTTTCAAATGTGACTTGGATTTTAAAATATTTTCGAACCCTCTGGAAAAGTAAAATAGGATGTAATGGATAATTTACACAACAGGTGAGACACTAAAACATCTAGTACTTAGAATAAGGCTATTATTTATTTTCTGGAGCTACCAAGCCAGCAAGAGTGTTATTGTCCCTTTAAGGAACTTAAAAACTCTTTTCTTGGTTTTCATAGAACCTGCAATTTAAATAAAAAACACAGACAGAGAAAAATATATTGACGTATAAAAAAAACCCCAAGAACTGTTTTTTTCTGGATTTCTGTGTAATCTTTATTTTATGGTAATGGGGCCTGAACGATTTTCCCTTGTATAAAGACATGTTCCGTATTATTACAACTTCCTGTTCCGAGATGATTCGACAAGATTCTGAGATAATAACGCATCCCGAGTTTGATTGTATGTGTTCACGAAGTGTCAACAGTGATTAATTTACTAAACAAGACCGTTACGACGGAAGTATTCTATCGTTCAGAAGTTCTGTCGAACATAAATTCTCCCATGTGTCTTGATCAATAATCTCAAGGAGCAGAAAAAAGAAATTCAGAAATTCTGCACTTTTTCACAGGAAACAATTTATTCGCTTCTTCAGAAACTTCACAACTGATCTTGATCAATTTCTATTGTGTCCCGATAGAAAAAACATCTACGCTTGCGTCTGTACATGACCACTCTACGAGATGGAATTGCGTGAAATAAAACATTCTTAACGGGAAGAAAAGATGTGGTTTACCATCGTTAAGAGGTTTTAAATTTAGTCAACTTGTCGAGAATCAGGGAGAAGTAGAGAATCGTTAGAGGTTTGTCGTTGTTTTCATTATCGAGGAATTGATCCGCGTAAAAGCGTCGCGGTGTTAAATTTCATAAAAACTTGGAGTAGTCACAATCAATAGTGTGATTAGAGTGGACGGATGCAACAAACTTTCCGTCTCCTTGTGTCTTGCTTGTCCAGTAATTTGTAAAATACTGTTGAAGAATAACAAGATTTAATTAGTGTTACTTCCTACGACCTCTGTCGCAGTTTGACCTTCACAGTTGAATTTCGAGTTAAAGTTGTTTCTATACAATCTAGTTCTTCTAAAGTTACATTATGAGAAATGAGATAAAGAGTTGGCAGTTTTCACTACACAATCTAAAGGGAATTTGCTGAGTATTTCAGTCAAATTGATCCATTCCAAACAAAGATTCTAGCGATCAAATTTTTGACTTAGCCTCGATCATCAATACTAAAGTTGGGTAGGATAAAAAACCATTGTTTCGATTATTCATTTTTGAATTTAATCATCAATAAGCATTCAGATTTGATCAATTGGGCTGAAATTTCCAGCAAATTGCATTATCATCTCTCTTTCTCTCTCTCTCTCACTCTCTCTCTCTCTGTCTCTCTCTCTCTCTCTGTGTTTATTGTAATGTCACAGCGACTGACTGTACCCTCACAATCCTACATGGATAATGACTTAAAGCCGACTGTTTCACGACTGTCAGAATATTGATAAATATGTCTGCATCGGCCATCCTTAAAAGAACTTTTATTCGGTTTCCTTAATACCAAGTTTTACAAACCTTTTAACATGAATTCAATCAATCAGTAGATCAAAGACACTTGGATTCCCTAAAACCTCCAACATTTATAGATATAACTCTATTAATTCACCATCAGATACTAACCTTTGACCTGTCGGAGTCACAGAGGTCAACTTCTAAGTCATTGATACAGAGGAAATATATTTCGGTCATCAATCACTTGGGAAAGAAGTCGATTTATTAACCTGTCAAATATAATATATTGATTTTTGTATTTTTCCACGGATCTGTAATAGCCGTATTTTAAGAGATTGTGACTAGAGGGACCATATATAAAAATCCTACTAATTCATATTTCCGTTCCTGTCTAGCCAAACACATCAACGTTAAACCTTTCTGATCTACGTCAACTTTCACAGGTAATCATCGTGACCCATGATTTATACAATTATCTTAGTCTCGCTACATCAATTATATCATATCGAACAAAACCCAGATCCTTGGGATATAAACATACATTTTAAGTTTTATTAAAATCGGATAACAAGCTAAAACGGTGATTTCCTTACAATAAGGGGCCGTAATCCATGAAGTGACAGCCCGAAAGATGCTAATATTGAAAGGAACCAAGATCTTTGGGAGATAAACTTATTTTTCAAGTTTCTTCAAAATCGGATGGGGTGATGACAATATGCGTACACAAAAAATGTGGGCATATAAAAATGGTTAATCCAGACTTAGTCTTAATTGTCAAGTTCCCTTGATACAATAATAAACAATCTATGATACAAACAGCCATAACTTCACTCAGAATAAAGTACTTTGAAGGAAATTTTCAACATTTTCATGTTCCATTATCTATTTTTAAACTATTATAAGAAGGGACAGCTCTTTATTCAAATCGTAAATAACCTATCTTTGATACAGCTATTTCAAACTATTACAAGAACGGACAGCTTTATCCTAATCGTAAATAACATATCTTTAATACAGCTATTTCAAACTATTATAAGAACGGACAGCTTTATCTTAATCGTAAATAACATATCATTAATAGAACTATTATAACAAGACGGACAGCTATATTTTATTCAATAAGAATAGGATAGGGGAAGAGTCTACGATCACAGCCCTTTATGTAAATCTTAAACGATGTATCTTTAACGTGGGTACATGAAATTATGCTACTGTGAACATGCCCTTATTCTGTCTTAGGATGTGACGCAACCCTTGGGTTATTTGTCACTAGTTCTCACAATGTTACCTAATAATAAGAACAGATTGTTAACACATAATGTCTTTAATTTCTCAAGAGATAATAATGATTATGCTTCTTGAGTTTCTGGGTTTATATCCTAATTTTGGTTACCGTAGATTTGGTTAGCGTGTATTCTAAAGTATTTAATCCGTTTCTAATGGAAAGGATAATAACCCAGACCAAGACATGTTAACAACCAAAACTTATGTGGACAAGAGGAATTATCAATTTTAAAGTAAGCTCTAATGGTTTAAGCTTTAAATTAATTAATTGTTAGTGTACACAATTATATGTTTGTTGTACACTATGACACTACTAATGGAGTCATAACTTCATGTTATTTCCATTAAAACAGTTTAATATGGTTTCATTAAGTATCATATATAGAAAGTATTTTCATCAAAACAGTTTAACCTAGCTGGGTTTATGAAATATCTGACACCTTAAAACGCGTATATCTATTCTTTGGAACCTTAAAATAGATGAAAATGGGCCTAAAAGCACATATTAATGTAATATGAATGTATACAAAGTGGTTTACAATCAATTTTTAAACAAATTATTATAATTTCTAATGAATTATGTTCGGTGAAATACTTGAGCAGTCCATATTGAACAACCAAATGGATCCATACCTTGTACTGATTCAACTAACACATGGATCCATCCTTTGTTCTGATTGAAAGGCTAAGGATAATTTTGCCCAGACAGCGGCTCTACCGCTTACTCTTATATCAAATCCCAACTTTCAAGAGTTCAATTACCTACAAGCCAAAGTGTACACATGACCTCAGTATTTCATACCATCCGAAGGACCATATATATGCTGTCAACTTCCAGGCCTTGGTTCCTGCAGTACTAACAAAGGGGGACCACACAGGAAAATCATAATGAAAAAACTTTCTGGGCAAATATCGGGAGTGAAAGCCACACCTCCAAGTTAGCGAGAGAGAGAGAGAGAGAGAGAGAAATGAGGTTTAACATCCACTCAACACAAACTAGGTCATTTTGGGACTAACATATGGTTTAATTTTATTTCAATAATTTGCTTGCATGTAGGGGTCTTTAGCAGTGGGAGGAAACCTGAGTGCCCGGAGGAAACCCACGAGGTTGAGAAGTCGCCCCTATCTCCATGCAACATACGCTCACACCAGGGTTCGAAACCACACCACAAGCCATAGGTGACTGGCCAACTAGAGGTCGAACCGCGGCACTCTAGACCACTAGGCCATTTCCCCCCCCCCCAAGTTAGCGAACCAACGTCTTATTTTTTTGAGCCACTGTGACTCCTGTACTAACCGAACACAAGTCCTCCAGGTTAGCGAGCTAACGTCTTACTCACTCAACCATCGTGATTCCCTCGTACCGATTGAACTATCAGGTAGAACTCATTATTTCTGATTTTAATCAAAAATGTCTCACTAAAAAAAAACCCAAACCATTAGTATCATTAATCGCATTTTCCATTTGATTCTGAGAACGCTTTGAATAAAGAGAGTCCATCATAATACGAGAGGTTTGTATTTCTACTGATCTGATCTCCAATCAATCACCACCTGTCAATTGTCTACAACTTAAAATGGAGATTAAATTCTGAATATTCATTGGAAATTGCAATTCTTGTCTTTCTAAAAAAATACACCATTCAATTCTAAAACAGGTTTTGATCCATAAAAAAATAGGTGATCTCGACCTACAACAACAAAACAACCGGTGATTACATAAATATTTAAAGTCAATCAAACACATTATTTGTTTTTAGATGTCTCCAGTGAAATATATATAATTTTCATTCAATATTTAGTCAAAGAACCAACTTATGTTCAGAAAGGAAAATAATTTGATTTGACAGAAATCTCATGATTACCATTTTTGGAGAAGGTAGCTTGTCAATGAATATTTTCAGAGTATCGGAAATGAATAGATATTCTTGGAATAGATCGTCAACACTTTAATACAGGAATAAATAACAGCAACAATTATAATATCCTATAAATCAAGGGCCTGTTTTATCAAGATAAAATTCCTAATTTTAGTAATTTGATTGGATAATATTAGATTGATTTTACTGCTTAGCTATAATCTCTACTAAAATTTGGATTTTATGTTTAGTTATAGATTTGGAGAAACAGGGACCAGACCTCGCACTAATGATTGACGTGTAACTAAGTTTGTTCCTTCATTAGTCGGGATTAAAACCAATAAGTCTTGACGCAGACATACAAATGTTTAAAAACCTACAGGGATTTTACAGCCAAAGCAGTCACTGGATTAGTCACATATTAGCAGACCATGCAAAATTCAACACTTGCATAAAAATAAACAGAGAGAGAGAGAGAGAGAGAGAGAGAGAGAGAGAGAGAGAGAGAGAGATGGGATTTAACAGTCCATTCTACCAAACTAGATCATTTCGGGACTTACATATGGTTAAATTTTATATCAAAAATTTGGCTTCACATAGAGGTCTTTACTCTCTCTCTCTGTCTCCCTCTCTCTCTCTTCCCTCTCCCCCTTCCCCTCCCTATCTCTCTCTCTCTCCAGTTTAAATAAATATGGGTAGCCATCTTTAAACTGTTTAAACTTTAGACTATCAATTTTATCTCCCTTGATCAAAAAAACTTTTCATATAGGAGTAACGAGTCCTCCTATTAACATTCGTAATATCAACTTTCAGTCTTCTATAATTATTTTCTTAATCGAAACATCTTCTCCCCTCTCTCTTACGACAAGTTCAATATTTGATTTCTATTAATTGGACACAGTGAAATTATTAAAACTCTCTTTAATTCTACGTGTGACAGTCTGTGTGAATAGCAAGAGGTTGGAGATGATACCAGTGATTGGACGAGAGTTAATGAAGTCAGTGAGTCTTGACGTCTGCTCTGTCAAATCTTTAACTGTTTGTCTGGTGTACATGGACTTATTAACCTGTGATGTCATAACTGTCATGGTAATAACATGGTATAAATACAAATATCAAAATAAATATCAGGGGCCTGTTTCCCGAAATTTTAACTAAGATAAAATCAAATTTTAGTAATTTGATTGGACAATATTAGATTAATTTTAGTTCTTAGCCAATCAAAATTGAAGTATCTACTAAAATTTGGATTTTATCTTCAGTTAAAATTTCGTGAAACAGGGCCCTGATCCTCATCGTAGGCCTCTTTTCATCTAAATCAGGCATGTACTTAGATGATAAACACCTCCTGTTTCGCATTTAGAGGGGTGTTATTGTCCAATAGACATGTCCTGAGATCATTAGGACCCAAAATAAAATTTATGTCTTTGTAATATAGATTTTTGTATATTTTGTTGTTTGTGGCTGTTACCTGGGTTGGCGTTTCAAGTTCATGTTCGGACATATCTCCAAATATTTCATATATTGTACCAAGATCAAAATTGATTGTCTCCACATCTCACTTAAAGTAGTACGCAAAATATTAATACGCAGTGATTTTTCTAATTTAGAGGGATGTTATTGTCCAATAAACAGTGTCTTATTGACAAATCAAAATACAAGATTTCCCCTTAAGCATGTTACAATATTAAATGTATGTGATTCTAGGAAAATGTCTGTCTTGATGCGATAAATTACTTGTCTTATCTAACTTTTATTCCAAACCTTTCCCAAGAGAAACATTAAGTCAGTCAGAAAAATATCTGCTGTCTGTTGCAGATATGTGTGAGTCTTATAGAAATAAATATAATAAAAGTTAAGTTTAAATGCTTGAGTCATCTTCACAAGACAAACGAAATCTAAAAGAAGTTTAACGTCGGTCGTCCTACTATTTAATTACAACAAGGCTAATTATACATACATTATCCAACAACTAAATAACAGTATGAAATAAATTTCTTGAAAAATAATCAAACGTAAAAATGGATAAGCTAGACTATTTTTTTTACCGTGCCGACTTTAGTAAAGGCCGACTTTAGTAATGATAACAGAGTCTAGCCAACAATTCAAAGCTAATATTGCACTGAAGTTTTCAGCATATTCTATTGATAACAGAACACAATTTTTAAGGGAAACAATCACTGGTTTTATTCTATTATCATAACGTTTCGACAAGTATCCTCTTATTGTTATCAAGCACATATTCAGCCTAATAGTAAGTGCAGGGGGACCGCACTACACGAAAAACAAAAACCTATAAGATTAACCTGCTAAAAATATCAAATCAAGTGAATGGATCCGGGGGCCAGCCGTAAGCGTCCACTGTAATTTTTCATATATTGGTGAAAGTAAACGCCCATAGATAAACGAATATCAGAAATTGTGTTCTGTTATTGTGTTCTCCAATCACTAAATGCCACTTAAAGATTATATTCTATTGATGTTATTTATTTTTTAACTATTATTTATAGCGAGAACTGTCTGCGATTTATCTAATCTTGTCCACCTAGTCTTTAACTAATTCCTATTTTCGTTGACATCTTTACAGACACATAGAGGTCTTCTGTCTGTCTGTCTGTCTGTCTCTCTCTCTCTCTCTCTCTCTCTCTCTCTCTCTACTTACTTCACTTTCAAATGTTATCGACTCCATGTATTTACTTCCTTCAAAACCTGATGAATTCAAATTTAAAACTAATGCCACGTCAACACCCATAGTTCATATATTCAACACAATCCACAAGTACACGATTAACTGTGTCTGCTATAACACAAAAATCATCAAACTTCTTCGCGATCAATTAAACTTTCACTTTCAAATTATTTCATAAGATTTGTTGAATCACTTAAACTTGTTTGCGATCAGTTACACTTTTTCCTCCACAATTTTCACATTAAAGTTTTTGAATCATAATATCAAATATGATTCCGCCTGTCACATATTTCTGGTATTATCTGTCAGTTCCGTTTCTTAGGAAAACTTTGACAATCACTAGGAAAAATATATCCACAATCCTTCGATATTCAAATCAGTTTTAATCGAAAAAAATGTCTGAGAAAATATCCCTGTCATATGACTTTTTTTCATTCTCCCAAACTAAAAGTTTATAGTTTTGATATTTGATTTGACAGAAAGAAATCCGTTTTGCTTGATTACCTAAACTTATCCATTATTTTGACAGATCATATAGAATTTGTTAAAGCGCTATATTCCACAAGGAGATTATTTTAATATTCAACAGAATCGTATTAACTGGTTTGTTGTCTGATTGTCGTCAACTGGCGTGGATTTGATTCCCTGGTTGTACATGTACGTGACAAGGAGTAGAGTCGTCTGTCCAGCCTCATGGGTTTCCTCCCACTGCTAAAGACCCCTACACCACGTGTTACAGAATTATTGAAATAATATTAAACCATATTTCAACAGGAACTCAATTGGTTGTTAGTATTCTGTAGATTAGTTTACCGTTACGTTATCACTACCACGATTTGTGATACAATCGTGATTTTAATCATGGAGTAATCGAGGTGATCTTATCATAAGGTGAGGTCGATCGTAGCATTTGTGTTGACCATAGCAAAACGTATCTGAACGTAGCTGATCGTGAACTCAATGCGTTTAATCCTCTCGTAACACATCACACGACTGTGGGAACCTGCATTAATAAAAGCTTGGTGGAATCTGTGCAGTTGTAAATCTAAAGTTTTTTGTTTTAAATCTACAATTGATTATAGTAGTATCGAACACAATCGGAAATATCAACGTTAACGTCTAAATTCAATATTTCTTCCAAGTATCAACAATTAACACCAGTCAATCATATTCATATTTATAGCAATTTGATATTCACAAAATAATCCAAGGGATGTTTTGCCTTGTAAATTCTCTTGAAATTCGCCTCAAACCATTCACCGTGTCCAAAACAATTAGATTTCGAAGTCCTTGAGGAAATTTCGAAACCATTTCATGTCTTCTAGAATTATTGTAGAGCGGAATATTTACCGTGTTAATAAGTTGGTCAGACTGGCTGCTGGTCTCCAATGGTCTTCTGATGAAATGACCTCGGGTCATCTGTCCACCTGGGATATAACCTTCAGTTAGTTGTGAGTTTCAGCGACTAGCTGTGTGCAGAAATAAACCCTATGATTATTTCTTGCCAGTTTGTATTACTCAAGCACCAGGATTGTATTACTCTAGTAGGCCTTCCAATGTTTGTTTCTCAGTGTTGGTCAAAAGAAACCTTTAGGATTTCTCAAGTCTGCTTCGCACTTGATAGGAATTGGTTTATGTAGGCTCGAGAGAAAAAAATGTGGCCATTCATTTAAATTTTGTATAATTTGAGACGTTTGACAGATTTACTAATTATCTATCAAATGTTTCACCATCAAAAACAAAGGACGAGAGAAGTCCTTCATCTTAGGACTAACATATGGTATCTTTATAGCAGCAATGAAACCCAAATGATTAGAATGATAAGGATTATACTTGACAAACAGACACATGAATTCACAATACTCTACCATAATTAAAAAAAAACCTGAAATATAAACACGTCTGTATAAGGCACCTGACTTGGTATCAACGCAAACCGTGGGTCATGTCCATTAAATTTATTTGAAAATTTTGTGATTATTTTTATCTTAAATCAAGCATCTGTTCCATGAACAGACTATAAGAAAAACGAAAACAAGTCGCTGAAACAAATAACACCATCAGCTGTGATTCGGAGTTTAATGATGTTCAGCTGAGAAACATCTGACCAGCTTGTCCGACTAATCTTTACCATGTTCTCATAAAATAACTAATTCACCTATCTCAGGACAATGGTCTCGGGGGGGTCAGGGGTCATGACATATAGTAAAATACATCAACTCTCTAGATAATTGTCAACATCATATAGGTTACAGACGAGCTTGGATAGAAGGCACCTGTCACAGATATTGTGGAGCAGAAGGAGGGTATCTGGCTTGGAGATACGGGCACCTTCTTCCCATCCTTCTCTGATTACTCTGGTTTCCTCCCACAGGAAAGACCCCCTGCTCGTGCGCAGAGCGTAATAAAATGTGACAATTTGTCTGAAATATCACCAGCGTGGAAGCGAAAAATAAAACAATAATAGTGGAAGGACGTTGTGGCAAGGAGATAGAGGTTCCTTTCCAACCTCGTGGGTACTCTGGTTTCCTCTCACAGTAAAGACCCCTGCTCATGCGCTGATCATAATAACAATAAGACAACCTCTGTGCAATATCACCCTCTGTGGACACGACCGACGATAAACACTAATAGTGGAAGAACGTGGCTTGGTGATAGAGGTGCCTTCCCAACTTTGTGGTTTTAATCAAGGTATTCTCTCCGTGGCTAAATGGGTAAGATGCTGGCTTGCTAGCCGAGAAAGTTTGGATGGGACAAAAAACTGGAGTTGCATGTATACATTAGTATGCATGTAAAAGATCCCTTAGCAGTTGGAATTCGATAAAAGTAGGCCACTGTGCTGCTGCCTGGGCAAATTTCTCTCATAGCACACTGTACGGCATCTTCATTAGCTCAGTCGGAACAGAACAGTAGGGCATTTAACCCCATTTCATTTCATTTCAGATTTCATCTGATTGGCCTCATATTTTATAAGAATAAATCGTTTATTCAGTTGAGAATACCAGTAATCAGAGAAAATATTCACGGCACCAGGGAACATTATTTGCATAATTGATCAATTAAGTAAAAAAAAGAACTGCCAAACATTGTAAAATATTTGTGAATAAATTCTGGAAATGAGCTGATAACATTTCTTTTATTAACATAAAAAAGTAGCTTTGATCACTCAGCCATCTGTGTAAGGAATGCATGCAGAAACAGCTGGATAAACACAACTACATATTTACATGTATACATTGTACACGGGTGTTTTCAATCAAATCTCACGGTCAGTTTTACTGGTCTATATTCGTTTTGAGATTATTATAAAGTCATGGTAGCAGTACGTCAAAAGCAGTGAATATATAAATAGAAATTAGTCCTTATAAATAGATTATCACATACGATAAAGGGGGAGAGAGAGAAATGAGGTTTAACGTCCACTCAACACAAACTAGGTCATTTCGGGACTAACGTATGGTTTTAATTTTATTTCAATAGTTTGCGAGGGAGGTAACTGGTACTAGCTGTAGACTTATTTGTGACAATTAAAATCACAGAACTTTCCTTTGGCAAAAGCACAAAAAGTAAAGTAAATCCTAGTACTTGAAACCTGCAGTGGATGTATACTTTAACCATGTCAGATGGCTCTGTATATTCTCCTGGGTGGGTGGGGGGTGCACGAGTGTATTGTCATACATGACATCTTGTTTTATACCACTGATGTGATGTTTATAATATTATATCACTGTATGATGTCATGTCATGTATATGTATGTTATGTATAAGTCATGATGGACAAGAATCAAGAAATGATAGTTTACATTTAATAATAATATTAATTTGAATATGGTCATCTCGTGCAGTGATTATTATGATTTTCATGTTACAAGATATCATCATGATTGTAATGATGTCATGATGACATCATGAAATATTGTTTTGATTGTAATGATGTCATGATGATATCATTATGGTTAATGATGTCATGAGATATGATTGTGATGATGTCATAATAAGATATCATCATGATTGTGATGATGTCATGATGATGTCATGATGATGATGATGTGATAGAGAGAATGAAATTTATACTTACTTTACAATGGAATTCTGGTAAATCAGAAGACATTCTCGTCCAATTCTTCTGAAACTTTTTCTAAATCAGTTTTAATATGTTCTAAAATATTCCTGTTTGTTGGTTCTCATTGTCACATTTAACTTATCACAACCACACTTTCTGCACTTTGATACACAAACTATAACTATCTCGCACCGAAAAAAAGCCTATTTCCGATCACGGTCCAATTAAGTCAAGATTGTCATATATATCAAAAATGTTACAAGAATACAAACTATTGCCATTCTTGTCGAAATGGTTTTAAAAATTTAATGGATGGATCTTAAGATGCCAGCATATCATCGTAGACACACGCGTCTTTGACATTATGATACTTTTCTTTATTTTCCCTGCAATAATAAAATAGATGGCGCTGTAACTTGGGTAATATCGTTCTACTCCACGTATTCTATCTTACCTTTGATATTTCTAACTTATTGAAATTCAAAGTAACTTTTCTTCTGACTTAGTTAAAAGCTTCTTCAACTTAGTCAATTTCTTATCCAGTTCCTCGAGTGATCAAAGAAACATGCCACATTTCTTTTTTTTTCTTTAATATGTTCGAATATATAAAAAATATTATGGCACTGTTTTCCTATATGACGGAAACCACAATTCAACATTTTTACTCCTGGTTAATTTCTAACTCAAACTTTAATCCCTTGAAACATTTAAAAAAATATTAGGAGGCTGTTTGCCTTCCTGACACAATCGACAATTCTAAACATTAATTCTTTGCTACTTTCTTAATCAAACTTTTATCGTTCCTCTGCAATGAAACCAGATTTCATCGTCTCGTAACAGGCCACAACAAATAAATACCTAACACTACCTTGTTCAACAACTTACGGAAAACCACAATTCTAAAAACTTACTCTAATGTCTGAATCAAACCTTAATAAGTGCATAAAAGCTTGTGTTCTATTATGATTTTATGAAATTCAACCGGTTGCATACAAAAACATTTCACTCATTTCCATCAAAACCAACAACCTTCTATTACAATTTTTTTTTTTATGAAACCTAACCGACTGCATACAAAATGGATGTTCTGTGAAATAACACGTAATTTGTGTCTTATTTAAATATTTTAATAACATTAACGAAAAATAAAAACAACTGAATGACATAAATGATTTTAAACAAATGACATAAAATGGGGTTTAACATCCCATTTTTTTTGCATCAACTGGTTGTACATTATACAATGTGCTATGAGGGACATTTTGCCAGGATAGCAACAGTATGGCATATCAAATGCGTGCTGTTCGTTTATTTTTGACCCATCCAAATGACTAGACACTGTCCTTGCCAGGTCCTCTGTCGTCCTGCAGCAATGTCAAGAAAAACCACTCTGTGTTGGTGGAGCTGTGCTGTGGGGGGGGGGGAAGGGGGATTTTCTTGAAAAACACAAATTTGGTTAAAGGGAGGAGGGGGTCGAACCCCAGGCCTAATTATTATTGAGTTTTCATCCTACGCACTGAGCCACCACAGCCCCCTGTTAACCAAATCATATATTTACCAGGTGCATACAAAGTAGACAATCAATTACTATAATATAAAATTTCTATCAGAAAATGGAGAATATTGGAATAGTTTAGGAATATAAATTACTTAATATTATAAAGTATAATTGAGTTAATATTCTGCTATTCTCTGCGTTTTATTTATTTATTCTCTCTCCTCAAATCAAATTGAATTACTATTCCAATATAAAATTTTCAATATTCTATTCTTAATTTTTTTTTCATTCTATAAAATTATCCAGTGCAATTCTATTTATGAATATCTTTCATTTTTGTTAATTTTACAGCCTTGGCAATTAAATTGAGAGAGAGAGTGAGAGAGAGAGAAAGAGAGAGAGAGAGAAATAGAGAGAGCGAGTGAGAGAAAGAGAGCGAGCAAGAGGCGAGAGAGAGAGAGAGAGTTTAACCCCTACAACCAGGCGCATTTTAAGGTTTATCATGGCGGAGGCTATACTATTTTGAAGGCCCTCTTTCGCGGGGGAGTAGGGGGGTCTTGATTGATGATTTTCATGCCAATATAATGACTGCATTCTCATACAGTAGTGGATTTGACTGACAGTGTATAAAAAAACTATTGACTCGGACTCGAGGGTCCTTTCCCTTGGCCGGATGGGCCCTTTTGGCTTAGGAGCCCTCCCTAACTAGGGTACATTTTCCTTTTTTTCATCGGTTTTTACATTTGTCTCCAGTCTTAATTTTTCAACTTCTTTGATTTTTTTCGCGAGGAGGTTGGCGCCTCCAGCGCCTCAGCTATAAAACGCCTTTGGCTACAACACATTTTCAGAATATTCCCCTTAGATTACCTACTTTTTAATAGTGAAAACTGCCAGCTCTTTATCTAATCTCCCGAAATGTATGTTCAAATAAACTATATATACTGATGCGCTTTGAATCCAGTGAGAATAAATTTGATAGAAATGTTATTACAACAATCTGGTGTAGATTTTCTCAGATGTATCAAGTGAATACAGTATTTATACCAATAACCTGAACCAGGTATTATATTACCTGTAACAGGATGAGGAATCGTAAACAGACAGGTGAGATGCAGGTATTCACAGGTATTCAACTATTTCATAAACTAGTTTCAATCTCTCAATTACAGTACCATTGCTACATAATCCTGAGATTCAAATATTCGAAGTTATTCAACTTCATATACTAGTCTCAATTTCTATTGCTACGTAATCCTGAAGGTTGTTGTTATAAAACAGAAGTCATTCCATACACATTTTCATATTGAATCTTGTATTATTACATTGGATACACTTGTCTTAGAACATACACAAATATAGCCTCCAGATTTTCACTTTCGGTAAATACACAAAATTTCAAACTAAAAGACAACAGAGACTTTTAGACAATGCACAATATTCCAGACCAAATCGTGACGTCGACTTTTAGACAATGTACAATATCCCAGACTAAAAGACAATAGGGTCTTTCTGACAATACAATATTCCAGACTAAAAGACAACAAGGACTTTCAGTCAATGCACAAAAACGCAATATTCCAGACTGAAAGAAAACAAAAGACTTACAGACAAAATGCACAATATTCCAGAATAAATTCCAGAATAAAAAGTTGATATAGACATTCAGACCATGCACAATATTCCAGTCTTAAACACTAATATAGACTAACAAAGGATTATATCTATTAAATTCATTCAGCCATGTTATTTTTTCATGAAGATCGTTACACGGCATTGGTCTGATATTTCTGTTCTATCCACAAATAATGACGTCTAGATGGAATCTGACTTTTAGATTACTGAGTAAAAAATATATTTAAATCTGTATTTATGTCACATTTTTATAAGTAAAATATACCAGTATTTATAGTCATCTGGTACTATAAGGCTTTGATTGTCTATTTACAACAGTCCTTCTGCAGAATCTTCTATTTCTGATATTTGGAATCAAAAAGTTGCAAATCACTTCTGTTAGTCACTGAAAAATAGCCTGAAGGGCTGAAGACCGATATTTCTTCAGAACTTCCAGACGTTCCTTTTCACTTTTCACTCTAACTTGATGATTTAATTTCCAAATTTCAAAAATCATGAGCCACTTCTGCTAGTAATTGAAACAGGTATGAAGGCCTATATTTCAGAACTTCCTGGTCTTCGGTTTTTACTTTGCGCACGGTATCTAATCCACGAGTCCAAAACATTTCTTTACAGTTCATTATCCATTGCTCCAATTTATATTTCCTATATATCGGAATCTTTCCTCATGAACAGCTTGGTTTCTGGTCTATGTCTAGAATGTAATAACATCACGGTATAGCTTCAAGTCATTTTGTAGCAATAATTATCCGTTAAATGACGTCTGATGGCTGGATGTAGTAAGACAAGAGTAAATATAAACGATAATATACTAGAAATTTCTCATTCATATTAACCGTATAAAGATCTACGCCAGCCAGTAATCATTCAAACGGAATATTTCACTTAATTAAGGTCACAACAATTTCATTTCTTGTTAACGACTGTAAAAATCATCTTCTTTTCTTCCGGATAAACACTGTGTTCAATCAAAAGTTTTTCGTTGCTAATGTCCAGGTGTTGAAATCTAAAACCAAACATATGAAGACTCCAGGGGAAAAATTGGTGATGTCACGTTTTCTGACTTTTGAGTAAATTGAAATTTCCAGTTTAAACACTCATTTCTTCTGTTTGGATGATTTGCTTTTGAATATTGCAAGTTTCTATGAAGAATCATGCATTTAGTGAGAACATATAAGCTGGTGCACACTCCCATAGCATTCCTATGGTGTATTTGATTTGACTTCACCAGTTTTTCCATTTTATTCCTTTCAAAATACCCTCTGTAGAGAGTGACCTGTCCAGTTGTTTAATACAATATTTATGGAGAGGAAAGAAGGGACCAAGGGTAAAATCAATCGAAAGTAAGGGAACAAAAGCATAAATGTGGACATCACCAGTTTTTCCCCTGTCTTCATATTTCACATGACTCAAGCATCTATTTATTTATAAATACCCTGAAGAACAAAGATAGAGAGAGAGAGAGAGAGAGAGAGAGAGAGAGAGACAGAGAGAGAAACAGAGAGAGAGAGAGAGAGAGAGAGGGGGGTTTAATGTCCACAAGACACAAACTAGGTCATTTCGGGACCAACACATGATTCAATATTTCAATAATTCGATTGCTCGTAGTGTTTTTAGCAGGGGGAGGACACTGGAGACAACCCACCGGATTGAACAGGCTACCCTTCTCCTTGTCACGTACAAGCGGGAAATCGAAACCACACCAGTTGACTCAATGACAGGCCTTGTGATACACCATTCTGTCATTCAGCCATCAAACCCCACTAAAAAATCAAACTGGTATGGCCTAAAAACCCAATACGAGACCATCAACAATCAAAATTACATTTATCAAAAATATTTTAATCAAAAAAGATTAAAGTCCCATTATGTCAGAATAAAGCTTAAATTATAGAATTGTCATAAGACTATCAACAATTAAAAGTACATTTATCAAATAGGCCTAATATCTTAGAATAAAACTTAAATATAGAATAGAGTATTCATAAGACCATCAACAATCAAAATATTTTGATCCAAATAATTAATGCCCCAATATGTTCGAATAAAAGATAGAGAGTTATTGAGTTTTAAGACGATCAACAATCAAAAAGTAGATTTTCCAAAAGTTATTCAGATTGATTAAAATCTGTGATTGTTATTTCAGGGAATTTTTAATAATAATAATAATCTATTTTTAAAGCGCTGAATATCCAACTAACTAGTTGCTCAAGAGTGCTAAACCACAATACATGAAGGTTGAATCTCTAAAAGTAACAGATGCAGCGTCATTGAATTCCAATCACACAGTTAACTTTTCTTTATAGGCAGCTGGTATACAATTTTAATATTTTAAGCTGTTCAAATTGCGTCTAGACATATATTTTATTTTTCCAAAAAACGTTTCTTTTCCATTCATTATTTACAGATATAATATGAAATGTCCAAATGTCAATATTCGGTATCCACTTGAGACGATGCCAAACACAATAATCAAATACTGCTTGATAATATAAAATTTTTTACCTTTTTATGTTAGCGTGTGCACATTGTATCATAAAGCCTGTCATTGAGTCAACTGTCGTTTTGAATCTCTGGTTGCGCGTGACAAGGATTTCATTCTTCTGTCAAACTTCGTGGATTTTCTCCAGATCCTTCAGTTTCCTAAAGAACCCGTATGCACAAGCGAATTATTGAAATAAAATTAAACCATATGTTAGTCACAAAATGCCTTGGCTTGTGTCGATTGGAGGTTAAACCAAATTTCTCTTTCTTTAATAATGAAATACAATCTATTTATAATATTTGAGAATTTTGTCCAAAAACAAAATGGCGTGTACCATATCCTATTCTTTACTCCTTTAAATTGTACAAGATTTTAAAAATAAATATCATAAACCAACAAGTTCACAGAATTTAACATCTATAAGAAAAACATGTGAAATCTTTCAGCATTTTTGAAATTTTAGATAATATTTTCAACAAGACATCTTCATGGATGCAGATGTTCAAATCTGTGAAAAACTGTACGAGATTTTTAGAAACACTTTTTTTTGTATTAACTTCTGGGCTTGTTTAGCTTTAATCATGTAGACTCCTTGTGTCACTTGACTCAACAGTATTAGAACAAATTATCTTACATTATAAACCTTATCTCTCATCTAAATGGTTGAAGTTTTTCAAGTACCAACAATTTAAATGTTATTAAAACCTGGGCATCATTGTTAAAGTAAATAAACCAATCGCAATCTATTTATTCAATGTATTTATCAGCTTATTTGTACCTTAACTAAAACAATATAATTAGTTTTTATCTGTATCATATATTATTTGTACCATAACTAAAATAATATAATTAGTTTTTGTACGTATCGTACATAATTCGACATTGTACATATATTATACACCCAAACCAGAAGGAAGCAAATTAATATAAGCCTGTGTTTAATTCCTAATCTTTACGATTTTTATATTGTATAATATTCTCGAAATAAATACCGTTTCAACCAAAACACAGATCCTATTTCGTTTCGTTTTTCATAGTTCAAAATGTTGTTGTACTTGTCTTTACTATACTAGGATCTGGAAGAGTTGTTTATAACCCTTGTTCTGGTTGAAGTGAAGGATTAGCCAATGAAACGGTCTGTTACAGTGAGTTCTTGGTGTGCGACACATGAAACTGTGGGTATTCCACTAGAAACATCAAAACTGATTGGTTAATCAAATGTCTGACGTCATAGAAAAAAAAAGGCCACACGAATGACCCACGAGCTCCCACTACCATTGGTCAGTTAGTTCTTCATGCATTAGAGGACATCGAAGTAAAAAAAAAAAAAAAAAAAAAAAAAGAAAATGAAATATAGATCTGTGTTTTAATCCGATTGCGAGGCGTCTACGACTAAATAATACTAATAATAATAATAATGTCCTAAAATCCAACCGAAGCTGCTCTTTGGTAACATTATGGTCAGTTAAAAGAAAACACTAGTTAAAAGGAGTATGCGATCAACAATTAAAAGAAAACGTTTCTTAAAAGATGGGTTTGAATAAATGTCTGCAGTCTGCAGGCTCAAGAAACAATCGTCTAATCTTCTTTGTTTAGAGAACAAAACTAAAGTTGTATATTTTACAGACTACCTGTATCAACTCAACATTCTGTGTATCTTTTTAAAAATTAAAATGAGATCAGGTCTACATTTCTAGACGAAAATTATCAAGATTGAGCCAAATATTTGTAATATAATTGTTTTCACAAAGCTTTATACCGCGTACAGATGCAGACACAAGGCATTAAATATATTTTCATAACAAGAATTACATGATAATAAACTTTAATCTAGTCAAAAATATCAATGGTAGTTGAGATTTCTTCAGTTTTCTTGAACATTCCTAACTGTGGAAGGATTCGCATTGAACTATTTTGTCTTAGACATTAAATGAAGTAGTACATTCTTGTGGAATGTATTAATACATTACCGGTATTAATAAATCAAATTCCTTCTGCTGCACACCAAGTTTTATGCCAAACCTCCCACTACCTATATGGCATACCATTTACCTAATTACATACCTGTCTATGTATATATGGATATACCTATATATCAATACCTGTACGTACCTGGTTTCTTATTAATTTCATATATATTGACCTCAAGTTTACTATAAATTGTCATTTGTGCTTGATAACGATAAGAAAATAATTGTCGAAACGTCGTGCTTTTAGAATAAAACTAGTGATTGAATCCCATAAAAACTGTGTTCTGTTAATGTGTTTTCCCGATTGCTAAATGCCACTAAAAAGATTCTGTACATACCCCGATATACCTTTGACAGTACTTCATCCATCTCTTACAAATCACATTAATTCACGGTCAATTGATTAATACCAACAATTTTCTGTATCAAAACTTTTAAATAACTCGTACATAATTTATAACAACCAGAGTTGAACGAGTTACAAGAATTATAACTTCTACCAACTTTCAACATTTCAAATTATCGTTACAACAAACAACTCTTCACAGTATTTTGCTTAACAACAGTTGATGTATATCAAAACTTTTAAAGAGTGTCTACAAACTTTAACTAGTTTCCACACAAGAAATAAACCTTTCTCCTTTTTAGAAAATAGTTGTAATAGATATAGCAAGATATACCTTCACATAAAATACCCAAATACCAACCCTACCGATTCACATTCTTCTGATTCAAATATCAAAACGATTTAAATAAAATTCAATGGGTCAAAATTATCCACAGTCGAACTAACTCTTCTAGAACATTATCATACAGTGGAAGGTAGACTAGTTGACCGTACCTTATGTCGAAACATTTCTCCGTTACTTAATAACAAAATCCTGAAAACACCAAGTTCCTGTTGATCCTTGCATCCCGATTAACCATTGTACTACATATAGAATTCCATATCAAAACGTCTTGAAACAAATATTTTACGAAATTTAATCCACGAAATAAGAATAGACAGCAGAAAAGAGCTGTTTGTCTGAGAGACGATAAGAATGTTATAACAGTAGAACGTTGGTTCTGTGTATCTCTAGGTGCAGATTGCCGTAATTGATACCCGACTTCACCGAGTGCCAAAAATACTCTTAGGCTGTAAATGAAAACAGTGGTATACGTGGTTATATTACATAGTAGATAGGTAACAGGTATTGTTTACTATTATATATACCTACTTGATATCGTACATGTATATGTAGGTATATCAACTGTGGTATACGTGGTTGTATTACATAGCAGGTACTTTATATAGTAGGTATATCAACTGTGGTATATGAGGTTATATTACATAGCAGGTACTTCATGTAACATGGTTATATTACATATATATATATAGAGAGAGAAATGGAGTTTAATGCCCACTTGACACAAACTAGTCATTTCGGGACTAACATATGGTTCAATTTTGAATTCAATAATTCGTAGGATTCTTTATTAGCAGTGGGAGGAAACCAGAGGACGTCTGACAGGTTACCCTTTTCTTTGTCATGAACAAGCGGGAATTCAAAACCAAACCACTTGACTCCATGACAGACCTTATGATGCAATCGGCCCCCCCCCCCCCAATAATCGAATTAGCCCCCACAAATATTTCGCCAAAAATAATGATTTCTTAGAAATCTTCTTAGCCGCCCACATCCTCAGCCCCTCCAAAACATTCTGTAGCCCCCCCCCCCACAAACATTCCGTAGCCCCCCTAAATTTTATGAGCTGGCTACAGGACCGGATCAAATGCGCACCTACCCCCTCACATCCTATAAACGTTCCATCTGGTAAAATGACAACATGACGTTAACCATTCAGCCACCTCCCTCCCCCCTCACTCCATTCCATCTGATGATGATGATGATGAATATAATGAAGCATGGTATATATAAATAATGTCTATATTACCTGACCCTATCTGACCTACAGTATAATGAGAATATAAGTATTAGAGCTATCAGACAGTAATAGATCTTTATAATGTTTATCATTTTAACAGACTCAAAAGAAAATCTTTCGTCTACATGGAACAATTGATATCATTTTCAATTGATATTATACGATTTCACATACCTAAAGTTATCATTTAGTACAGCTGTCATATATGTATGACCAGGTCTCGAGTTCATGAAGCATTTTCAGACTTAAAGCGGAAATTTCATATTTTCTAAGAAAGTCAAAACATAATTATTTCTATGCCTTTTGCTCAAAAGGTTGTCACCTCACTATTATATGATCATGGGCATTATTTCACAGGCATAAAAATCAGTGACACAGGAAATAATAACACAATTACCCCCCTTGTTTCCATTTCCCCTTGATGCTGCACTCACTTACTATAGAGGGAGAAAAATGGGGTTTAACATCCACTCGACACAAACTAGGTGATTTCGAGATTAACATATTGTTTAATTTTATTTCAATAATTATCTTGAGTTTAGGGGTCTTTAGCAGAAGGAGGAAACCGGGGGACCCGGAGAAAACATTTGAGGTTGGACAGGCGACCCTACTACTTGTAACTTACAACCGGAGAATCGAAAACCACGCCAGTTGACTCAATGACAGGATTTATAATACAATGCTAACCATTCAGCCAATCCTCACCCACGCCACATCCTATAACCCAATACCCCGAATACCCCTGATCATCGAAGTCTGCTTTCCAATCGAATCTAATCTTAAAATAACACCTAATTTAGTTCCTCTTCCGAATCATTTTAGGACTGTTTTTGTTCTAACTCCGATGTGTTAGGTCATTAGTGTTAATCCTGTGAGAACCGGAATTTTTTACAGAATACTTTAACGGTTATTTTCTATCCAAAGATATTTACGTAAATTTTTGCGTTATCTCCATTGCGCTAGGTCATTACTGTCAACAATTCCAGGTAAAGCATCAATCTCCGACCCTAAAGAAACAAGAATTTTCAAATAATTGGCAGGTCTTTCTCATAGTTTAAAATGGTAAATGTTTCATTATTGATGACATTGCTTGTAATTCCGACAAATCTTGAAAGAATGCATTAAGTTGACGACAGACGCTTCGCGGTAATTAAAACAAATTGTCATTATTTCTTCACACAGCACATGAAGTTTTAAATTAGAATTTGACAGTCAGAAGAAAGATATATGCATTTAGTCACCCTTATAAAAAATTAACACAGAGAGAGAGACAGTGAGAGAGAGGGGAAACACAGAGAGAGAGAGAGAGAGAGAGACAGGGAGAGAGAGGGAGATCAAGAGAGAGGCAGATAGAGAGAGAGGGAGAAAGACAGAGAGAGAGACAGGGAGAGAGAGGGAGATCAAGAGAGAGGCAGATAGAGAGAGAGGGAGAAAGACAGTGAGAGAGAGAGAGAGGGAGACAGAGAGAGAGAGAGAGAGAGGGAGAGAGAGAGAAGAGAGATTTAATGTCCACTTGACACAAACTAGGTCATTTTGGGACTAACATTTCATTAATCGTCTGAGCACAGGTGTCTTTAACCTGGGAGGAAATGGTAGAAAACACATGAGGTTGGACAGGCAACCCTACTCCGAGAATTGAAACCACGCCATTTGACTCTATTACAGGTCTTATTGTGATGCAACACACTACTCTTTCAGTCACAATCCCCTCCACCCCACTGACTATTTCTATATCGTTTTATCAATTACACTTCCTTACTCACCTGTCCTAGTTCCATCTGCCTCCAGATATTGCAGTATTACCAAGATATTGGAAATGAAAGTTATTATACACTGCACATGCAGTATTACCAAGTAGCCTGTTCTAAAAATTGTAAACTTGAATTACCAAATGTCAACAAAAACTATATCAAATTCAACTTGTTTTAAGCATTTTGTCTACTTTATTTGTGGAATGTTTTGTTTATATTTAAGTCTGTCAGAAGATTTATATAAATAAACATAGTGCCAGTATGGAATTATTTATCTGAATTTAAAAACAGATTCAAACAATCAAGGACCTGCTATACAGGGGCGTTTTAAGGTTTTATCATGGCGGAGGCTCTACTATTTTGAGAGCCCTTTCATTGAGTCTGACGGCAGCCGAAAATGAGGGCCCCGTTTCAAAAGTGTTTCCATCCTAGCTTGAAAAACAAATATCAGTAATATGTAATCGACAGTAACAGTATATAGAAAACGATTGATTCAGACTAGGGGGGGCCTTTCCCTTGGCCAGAGGGGCCCTTTTGTCAGACGTGTGGCCCTTTTGTCTGCCTTTAAGGCCTCCCAACTAGGGCACATTTTCCTTTTTTCTCATTGGTTTTAACATTTTTCTCCCGTTTTACTTTCTTTGATTTTTTTCGCGAGGAGGCTGGGTCTCAGCTATAAAACACTTTTGCTGCTATAAAGGGTCATCATCATTTTCAGTATCAAAATAATTTTATATAATGATGATTACTAGTCATAAGGATGGAACAAAAAACCTAAGTCCTGTGTTCACATTGGCCTGAACATAAACAATCATCCCTTGGCAGTTGCGATTCGATGTAAGAGGGAGCTGTGTGGCTTATGCCCGTCTTCATTAGTCCAGTTTAGGAACAGAACAGAAGGGCGTTAGGGGAAACTGCCCTGAAAAACCCTACGTGTCTTTCATCAGCCAATACCAGATTTAAACCCAGGACCTGCCAAGCCTCTTGGGGTTTCATAATAAAGATTGACCATATGTTAATCTCGAAATAACCAAGTTTAGAATTTTATGAAAGACAAACTCCACCTCCTTCAAGTTTATAAGGAAAAAGTGGTTATTACGTACAAGTAGACTGAAATTAGTCAGGTTGCCAGAACATGAGTAGATATTTTTGCATCAAAATAGCAGATCTTGAACAAAAAACAAAAAAAACCCCAAATATTGGGCACATTCTCAGGAAGCTCAGCCATCTGGAATTCCTGCCTAAAATAACTAATGAATGTACGCGTAAATCTTAAATTGGTTGTAACTGATGTAGGAATGTTGATTTCACAGGCGTATATATTAATGTTGAGTTATTTTTACAGACATGCTTTTTTCTTATTTAATACAAGTAACATTTGTCAAGTAATGCATACTGTTGAATACAACATTACTTATCATCTTGTTTAAACACCTTAAAGATACTTTCCCCGCGTACAAACTGCGTGATTTCATGATATATTTGGACTAAAAGCATATTCAATGTTAATTATAATATATAATTTATCAAAAATTTTGTAGCGTGTTGAGTCCCAGGTCTTCACAAAGTCCAAATACGGTTCAAATTACCAGGAATTTTTATCTCAAACTCATTAGAAAACTTGCCCCTACCCTAGTCATCCCCTCCCCATCCCCTATACTCATTAAACCCTTTGTTCAGGGACATGAGTTAATATGTCTCGGTGCCTTGCCTAGCCCTTATTCTAGTCCTCTCACTCGACCACCATCCCCTACACTTGTAATAAAACCTTATATTCGTGCCATGAGTTAATCTAGCACCAAACCCCACTCGACCCCCACCCTATACTGGTAACCCACCTCGACGCCCACCCACTATACTGGTAAAACTCTCTGATCCATGCCACTAGTTAATCTAGCCCCCACCTTGACCCCAATCCCCTATACTGGTAAAACCCTCTGATCCATGCCACCAGTTAATCTAGCCCCGACCTGGACCCCCACCCCCTATACTGGTAAAACCCTCTGATCCATGCCACCAGTTAATCTAGCCCCCACCTGGACCCCCATCCCCTATACTGGTAAAACCCTGATCCATGGTACCATTTACACAAGTTAATCTAGCCCCTGCCTCGACCCCCAATCCCCTATACTGGTAACCCCCTCCATTCCGAGCCATGAGTTAATCTATACTCAGTGTAATTTATATCTTGTATCAATCAGCCTGATCGGGTTATAAATTATCTCGTAATATCACCTGTAAATTACATTCTATCGTTTGTTTATTTTCATGATCACTTGACATGCGATAATTCTACTCAATACCATATAAAACTACAATAAATACAACGTACTAAAACACACGCTACTTATTCTTCATTAACAACTTATTCTTAGTTTTATGCGTATTGAGTTGTAACAGAGAATGCTATGAATAAGGTGTATCAGAAAGAGAGAGAGAGAGATAGAGAGACATAGAGGAGACATAGAGGAGAGAGAGAGAGAGAGAGAGAGAGAGAGAGAGATTTAATTCAATTTTATTTCAATAATTCGCTTGCAGGAACAGGTTTTTAGCAGTGGGAAGAAACAAAAAGTCTCATGAGGTGCCACTCTGTGTCACATACAAGGGGGGGAATCAAAACCACGCCCCTCGCCGATCTAACGTAGAAGTGTAAACCATTCTGCCACCCAACCCCACTCAGTTAAGAAGAGTAAGATATTATATACTTTTATATAGTGTATGAAGGTTATGAGGGTTAAGGAGAGGATAATTATATATAGTGTAGGAGGATAAAGAATAAATGAAAGGGGTTTAACGTCCTACTGTTCTGCTTGCAAACTCGGCTAATGGGGTTATGAGCGAGAGAGAGAGAAATGGGGTTTAACATCCACTCGACACTAACCAGGTCATTTTGGGATTATCATATGGTTCAGTTCTATTTCAATAATTCGCTTACATGTAGGGGTCTTTAGCAGTGGGAGGAAACCGGAGTGCCCGGAGGAAACCCATGAGGTTGAGAAGGCGCTCCTATCTCCATGTCACATACGCTCACACCAGGGCTCGAAACCACAGCCGCAAGCCAGAGGTGACCGGCCAGCTGGATGTCGAAGCACGGCACTCTAGACCACTAGGTCATCCCAACTCCCCTAATGGGGTTATGAAAGGATGATGTATATATGGGGGTTAAGAGGAAGATGATATATGATCATGAACGTAGAATAAAGAGATAAGACACCTGTTATACCTACCTATTACCTGATGATATATATATACATACATATAACAAGGTGTTAACGATGTAACTCACCTGTTGAAATATATTTATAATATACCATTCATGTCATATAAACATATACTACTTATAGGTTGTGCATAATCTTAATTTAACACTTTTTTGTCTATCAGGTGGTCGAGTATAACTTGTAGGTTGTTCACAATCTTAATTTAAGATTTTTTTGTCTAAGCTACTGAGAGGTGGTCGAGTAGTATAATATGTTTTCTTTAAATCGTAAGGTCTATCATTGAATAAAGTTGCATGGTTTTGATTGTCAGCTGATACGTGACAAGAAGTAAGGTCATCTGTCCAACCTCGTGGTTAGCACATGTGCGCTGTATCGTAATATCTGTCGTTGAGTCAATTCAAGTGGTTTCAGATCCCTGCTTGTACGTGACAAGGAGTTGGGTCGCCTGTCCAACCTCGTGTATTTTCTTAGGGTCTGCTCATTTCCTCTCACTGCTAAAGACCACTATGCTCAAGTAAATTATTGTAATCAAATGGAAAAATGTTAGTCCTGAAATGACCTACTCTGCACATGGTGAACACTAGGCCACACTTGACTTTTTTCTGAAATCTTTCAAAGGTCCTGATTTTAACATGATCAAATTCCAGTTGGAAGATTATCTTACATTGATATTTTCTTTTATGTATACATTAAATTTATACAAATAAAGCTGATTACGTTTGTTTTTCGTGGATTAAGCCTGTGAAAAACGCAGACGATAATCGGTGGTTGTAATATCATACACAGCATGCAAACAGTTCTAGTTCCATTAAATGTGAGATTTAAAAAACTTTTCGTGAATCCAATAATACCTGATTACTGGGTTTAAAAAACGTGAGAGAAAGAAAAGGGGTTAAGAATATAGGTCATTTTGGCACTAACGTGATTCCGTTTTATTTCATTAATTAATCGGTGCATGGTGGTCTTCAGCAGGGGGTGGGGGGGGAACCGGAGGACCAGGAGAAATCCCATGAGACAAGACAGGCAACCCTACTCACTGTCTCACACAAGCTTGGAACCAAAACCAAACAACTTGACTCATTGACAGACCTTATGAGCTTAAGTGCATACATTAAACCAATTACATTCCTCTCTCCTGCTTATAAAGTAAAATAATATTTCAGCTGATAATATACATTGTAACTAAGTCAGATCTAAAGTACAATAAACCATCATGCTCGTTACTGTGTTTCACTAGCTACAAGGCATGTTTTTGTACGCGTTAAATGCCAGCTCGTCTCCTGGAGCGTTTGTGAAGGACAGTTCCAGGAACTTACCACAAGAGAACTTCTCTCCATTATAAATGTCATGTTATTTAATGACGATAAATGTTCAAAAGTAAATCATTCACGTAGTTTGTTAGATGTGTTATAGTTTCGGTCCATGTGTACTGTTAGTCATGTGTCTGTCCTTGGTATCTCGGTCAGTGGCCTCCACTTTCGCGCGCTTTTTAATAGAAATGAAATGAAATTGGGTTTAAAGTCCTAACCTGGGCTAATGGAAGACGGGTATACGCCATACGGTTTGCTATGAGGGAAATTTCGTCTGGCAGCGGCGCTACGGTTTACTCTTATATCGAATTCCAACTGCCAAGGGATCTTTTACGTGCACTCCAATGTGTACACAGGACCTCGGTTTTTCCTCCCATCTGATTGACTAGGCACCTGTCCTTGTCAGGCCCTCCTTCTGCATCACTGACAAGAGGAAACCACGCTGGAAAATGCATGTATCGAACACCCGACCTCCAGGCTAGCGAACCAGATGACTGAGCTATATCTCTATTTATTATTTCATAATTTTGGGGGGAAACATGTTTTTTTTTTCTCAAAGTTCTTCATTTTTATTCTTGATTATTATTACTTTGGGGGTGGGGGGTGGGGGGGTGGGGGAGTCTAACATGTGCTTTAGATATTAAGGGTTGTCATTGAGTTAAATGATGTGGTTTTATCCCAGGCTTGTATGCAACATGTATTTCATCATTAAACCCTATTTCTTTCTTAATCTCTCTTCTAAGTTGGCTTGTCTTTTATGATGTGAAAAGCTTGTCTGTTCAAACAGTTGGTTTTTCTCCTTGTTCACATGTTTTTTCCACCTGCTAAAGATTCCCCTCCCAACTTCCATCGCATGTCCAACTGCGTGAATTATTAAAATAAAATTGAAGCATGTGTTAGTCCCAAAATGACCTAGTTTGTGTCGAGTGGACATTAAATCCCATATATCCCTCTCTCCACCACCATTGTTCTATATGTTAGTCCCGGACTGACCTAGATCATATCGTGTAAACTTTAAATCCCATTTTTCTCTCTCTCTATTATCGTAGCAAGTCAAGAAAAAAAACTTCAAGTAGAATAAATTGGCTTGACTTAAAGTAAATCTCGAGTCATTTGTCCTATCTCCTTCAGTAGACCCGTAAATAAAATCAATTGTCGAAATCGGAAAGAAATGTACGAGGGGGCGCCAAATGATAAAAGGCCGTGCAAATTAAAAAGTAAAACAAATTGACACAGGAAACAACCATGGGGAAATTTTCGACGATCAATTTCAAAGAATTTAATTCTTTTAACACGAGAGGTCGATAAAGTCTGTCGGTAAATCAATAGAAAAAAAAGATACGTAAAGGGTCAATTTGTCTGGTGCTCGGGAAATTGGTTAAAAGATCCTTGCTGAAGATTGCCAGCCAATGAAACATTGGTCTGGGTACCACTCTCTATAAAAGGTAGGTTGCCAGGTAATAAAATCATTGTAATGGGGAATGGGGACAACACTCAACCAAAGATACGTTGCCAGGCAATGAAAACATTTTTTGGGAATCAACTTTCCACCAAAGATGGGTTACCAGACAATGAAAACATTTTTTGGGGATCAACTTTCTACCAAAGATAGATTGCCAGGCAATGAAAACATTTTTTGGGGATCAACTTTCTACCAAAGATGGGTTGCCAGGTAATGAAAACATTTTTGGGGGATCAACTTTTCAACCAAAGATGGGTTGCCAGGCAATGAAAACATTTTTTGGGGATCAACTTTCCACCAAAGATGGGTTACCAGGCAATGAAAACATTTTTTGGGAATCAACTTTCCACCAAAGATGGGTTGCCAGACAATGAAAACATTTTTTAGGGATCAACTTTCAACCAAAGATGGGTTGCCAGGCAATGAAAACATTTTTTGGGGATCAACTTTCTACCAAAGATGGGTTGCCAGGCAATGAAAACATTTTTGGGAGGATCAACTTTCTACCAAAGATGGGTTGCCAGGCAATGAAAACATTTTTTGGGGAATCAACTTTCTACCAATGATGGGTTGCCAGGCAATGAAAACATTGCCAGTTTAAACATATATTATTGTTCATTGATTGACATTGGGATGAGACACAAGTTTTGCAAGTTAAAAAGTCTTAACACAAGATATGGATACATTATAACTGAGTTTCTGTATCCATAAAATTGTACATTGTGTTAATATGTTCAATTACTAAATGCCAATCAAAGAAGTAAAGATAGGTTGCCAGGCAACAAAACATAAGCCCACAGCAGCTAATTCGTCCGGGCAGTCAACAAGAGTTGTCGCATATTCTTACTTTTTTCGGTAATGAAACATTTATAATACTCTGAAATCTGATTAATAACTCATAAAGTAATTATCAGAAAATCATTAGAATTTGTTTGGTTTTTATGAAGTTCTGCCCCACGCTAATGATTAGTATATGAAACATTTAATATCATGGATTTAGCTGTTCATTTATCAAAATTCATCGAAAATCACTATACTTGGGCGTATAAAAAAGTCTCCTTTAAATAAAGTTACTAAACAAATTATGAGGACATCTTTCTACAAAACCAGTAGAAAGAGCTGGATGTCACTTCGAAAAAGCTTGAAAACAGTGACAAGAAACATTAACCATTGATGACAGGATACTTGGCAATAAACAACAATTTGAGCTGTCCAACCAAACTCATTTAAAATTCATTGAAATCTTCTCCAATGGACATAAATAATTAACCAGGTGATGACCATACCCTCTGGAACATACACTACATTTCTTTGTGATCAAAGGATGTTTCCTCTAATTAAATATAAAATCAATGGGGTGATAATATCTTTAGCCTGTATATAGCTTCCACAAGCGAGAATTTCATATGTTGAAGTTATATTTATAAAATGTATTAAAATAAAGCCCTAAAATAGACGGTATCTATAAATAGTCCTACCTTGTTAAAGAATAATCCAAAATTCACTATTGCGAGTTGAGAACTTGGCAAAAATATCATTTTCAACTTCAAATTCAAACGTTTGAAGAAAACTATTCCATGGGAGAAATAGAAAAACAAGGGATGTAATTGTGTTATTTTCGGCTAGAATGATTTTTAATTGTGATTATAATGCCTATGATCGCACAATAGTGAGTTGACAACCTATTGAGCAAAAGACATAGAAATAATTATGTTTTGACTTAATTAGAAAATATGAAATTCACGCTTTAACAATGGATGTCCTATCTCCCCCCCCCTCCCATCATACATTGTCTCGGGAACTCCCCCCCCCTCCATCGCCTTGCAAAAATCCAGGATGCACCTCCATTTTCTACTGAAGAAGGAATAACGTTTTATCAATAATTCATAAAGTTTAATATTCTCCTACTTCGAGTTTACGAGTCTAAAACATTTGTATACAGTTCATGCTTCGTATAAAATCAATTCCTCAAACGATGCCGTAAGCCCAAAGGTTTGTCATAAAATTAATAGAATAAGAGAATCTTATTTATGAAATACCAATAAAATTTAACGTCTTTGACATTCAATATAACTCATGATTATACGCTTCATGTCGTAAACCAAACGATCAAGACAAAGTGAAAATGAGAGAAAAAAACCAAATCAATCGAAGAGGAGGGGGGTTTAACGTCCACTCGACACAAACTAGGTCATTTTGGGACATATGGTTTAATTTTATTTCAATAATTCGCTTTAGCAGTGGGAAGAAACTGGAGGACCAGGAGAAAACTAACGCAATTGGACAGGCAACCCTACACCTTGTCACGTACAACTGGGGATTCGAAACCACAAATCATTTGAACTTTAAGAAAAAAAACGATTAAAACCACACTTCATGCATTAAACAAACGCTCAAAACAAAGCAAAAATGCAAGAAACCCGTCTGTAAGAAATCAAATCATTCAAACATCAAGCAAGACAAACCCCATTTAAAGCTCATGAAAAATATGTTTTTCACTTTATTTTAAACTGTTTTTCTTGTTGATTGAATGTGAATTTGATTTGGCCGCAAGACGGACCGGTTCATAAATTGTGATGGTAATCAGTGTATGTGAACTGTGGCTACCAATGATAACCGACTATTAATATTGGGGAATAGAAGACATTCATTGAAAAGATAAAGGAATATCGGGAAAATTTTATGCTGATAACGAGGAATGTGTATTGAATCCCAGAAGAGAATTATGACAGTTCGATGCCACTTGTAGAAAAACTACGAGATCCAAAATAACCCCGCACCAATCAATAAACAACCTGTGTTCACCTCCATGATTGAAGATCTTCGGTCTCTCAACAGCTGTTACGAGAACTTTGACGGTCTTTTTTCTGTTTTCCAGAAATTAAAGAAAAGGTCAACTTAACGGTATCATTTTGAAAGTAAATAAATCGTTTCCCTTCTGTATTCTCTATTAAAGTGATTTTAATATTTCACTAAGGTTGTTTTTGCGGGCAAGATTTCAAAAGAATATTCTATATTTAGTATCGTTTAATTCTAAATCCTCTACTCAATCTATTTCTCTATCGATTTCAATATTTCGTTTTTTTTTTTTTTTACCTGGGTCGTTTTGCGGGCAACAGTTAAAAAAACAGTATTCTATATTTACTTCTTTAGTCAGACAGAATGATCGTTCTATAACTTGTTTAAATTTCATCAAATAAAAATATATCATACAACAAAAAACCCTTCAGACTCCGAGATCAATTAAATGCAGAACGCAATTTTACGCAAATTTTTTGTCTCTTTAAAAGCACAAGCAATTTTTTGAGCTGTAAAATCATATTAGAACTAAAAAAAAACAGGATTGTACAGACGTATCTCTTTATATGTAAAATAAGAATTTTAGCCATTTTTTTATTGACATTTTCGGACTAGAAATTAGAAATTATTTTAACTCTAAACCAAGTTTTATTGCATGTCTGGTTGTTATTTTTTTTGGTTTGACGTTACATAATAATAAAAGAATCATTGGTATGAAAAAATTTGACCGTGTACAGTTAATGAGATTTGGTCACGATTCAATATGACTTGGTTTACGCAATTAAAGGGACAACTCATGGGAATAAACAACAATTAAAGGGACAATTCACAGGAATAAACAACCATTTAAGGGACAACTCATGCGAATAAACATCAATTAAAGGACTAACTCACAGGAATAAACATCAATTAAAGGGACAACTTACATGAATAAACAACCATTAAAGGGACAACTCATGCGAATAAACAGCAATTAAAGGGACACCGACCTTCATTTCCAGATGAAGACTGGCAGGTTAAATCTGTTAGAAAATGTATCACATACATGTGTATATTGAGTTTTGGTTGTCCCTAAGGTAGAGGATTTTTAGGGATTTTAACACAAAATTAAGTAGTTTTATTCTCCAAAATATTATCTTGATTGGCGCTACAACGTTTTGTTCTGCTTTGGCTTACATATTTAAAGTATCTCAGTTGTAGTGAACTGGTTGGTTACATCCAATGCTTGTTTAAATAATGGAAAGTGTTTTTCCTCTTTATCAAAATTCTACAAGATATGGTCTAGTTCATCAATTCTACAAGCTAATGGTCTACTTCATCAATTCATGAATTCATGTAATTATTCGAGTAAATAAATAGTTTGTATATTTTTGTTAAAATAAATATTGTAATTACGTGATGTACATCAATCAACCAAAAATACATTCACTAATAATTATACAGTCTTTCTTTTTTCTTTGATTTTTCTGTTTTTTTTATACATGTACACCATGTATGAGATATATTTCAGAGAGAGAGAGAGAGAGAGAGATATGGGATTTAATGTTCATTCAACACAAACTAGGTCATTTCGGGACTAATACATGGTTTAATTTTATTTCAATAATGAGGTTGCGAGTAGGGAGGGGTCTTTAGCAGTGGGAGGAAATCAGAGGACCTGGGGAAATCCATGAAATTGGACAGGTGACCCTACTCTTTTTCACTTACAACTGGGGAATCGAAACCATGGCAGTTGACACAATGATAAACCGTCTGATGCAGCAAGCACACGCTAAAGATATATCTGACAAAAAAATAGGGGGAAAGAAATGAGTCTGAACGTCCACTCAACACACATGTAGAGGTCTTTAAGAAAGTCAAAACATAATTATTGCTATGTCTTTTGCTCAATAGGTTGTCAACTCACTATTATACGATCATGGGCAATATTTCCCAGGCATATAAATCATCGACACAGGAAATAACACAATTACCTCCCTTGTTTTTCCATTTCCCCCCAATGCAATGGCTATCTTCAAACGTTTGAATTTGAAGTTGAAAATGATATTTTTGCCAATTTCTCAACTGGCAAAATAGGATTATTCTTGAACAAGATAGGACTGTTTATAGATAAAACCTATTTTAGGCTTTATTTTGATACATTTTAAAAATATAACTTAAAAATATAAAATTTTAACTTTAACAGAGGGAAAAGACATCACTTGACTCAATGACAAGTCTTATGGTCTCGAACACTAGATTCCCCCCCTCACACACACACACATGCTTCATACAAGAGTACTGCCTTGAAGAAAATGATATGAGGTTAATAATCCTGGACCAACTAGATTAATGAAGATGATGTACTGATTGAAGGCGAACTCTTGATAAACCATACCATGGAAATAAATGGCATCTTTTTTTTACTTCTGCCATTCCTAAACATGCGGACACAAATCAGTCTTGGGTAAACAAATTTCACAAGCCAGTCCTTCAATCAGCAGACAATTTAATGAACCCAGGACAGACACAATCAAAAATTAGTTGAGTACAATTCTAGATTGAGATATCGTGTACGAAGGAAAATGGCAGGTTCAAGTTTTCTGCACTGACTGGGCTAATGAAGACGGTTCTAAAACATTTACAGAATCGTGGATAAACGTTAACTCAAGAAAACTGTACCAAAAGGTTTTAAAAAACCTAGGAAAGTCCAAAACGACCAAAAGTACACAATCAAAGATTTGCTAAGTACATTTCTTGAGAAAGTAATAGAAGCAGATATCGTGGCAGAAGTGAACTAAAGAAAATTGGACTAAAGGTTAAATAAATGGAGAAGTCAAACGTTGTGTCAAATCCTAGATTTCCCGAGAGATTTTTATCCAATGATCTCAGCTTTTTAGATCAGACAATCTTTAACCGCGAAGCTTAACATACTCCATAGAATCAAACAATAGATAGATTCCTTACAAACACACTTTAATATCTTTTTTCAGAGACATTATTTCTCACACAGTCCATAAATTTCATTAAGTAAATAAATAAAATTACATTCCATACATAATAGTACATGTCCAATGGTCTATATATTTAAGAGAACCTTTGGAGAAAAGTAAAACTAAATATTCCTTATGATCACACAATATGAATACTTTGATGTATCTGGAACAAAACGTGTGTGCTATATGGACCGAAATTTTGGCGTCGCCGCACCTTGAAACTTTGGATTAACTACATGTACCATACAGAAACAGAGAATCATTTGAGCATGTATTTTATGAATGGAGTAGGCCATAGCGCTGCTGCCCGGGCAAAATGTCAGTGGGGGGGGTGGGATGGCCTAGTGGTCTAGAGTGCCACACTGACCGGTCACCTCTGGCTTGCGGCTGTGGTTTCGAGCCCTGGTGTGAGCGTATGTGGCATGGAGATAGGGGCGCCTTCTCAACCTCTTGGGTTTCCTCCGGGCACTCCGATTTCTTCCCACTGCTAAAGACCCCTACGTGCAAGCGAATTATTGAAATAAAATGAAAACCATATGTTAGTCCTGAAATGACCTAGTTTGTGTTGAGTGGACGTTAAACCCTATTTCTCTCTCTCTCTCTCTGTCTTCAGTAGCCATGAGTGGAAGCAGAACATAGGACTTTAAACACTATCATAGCACACTGTCTTATATACCCCCTTTTATGTTATATCCCAATGTATTAATATAAGAAATAAATGTATGAAATATTATAGAGAATATAATATGAAGCTGTCAGAGATAATTATTGTAAATAAAATTAAATTAATGGAGACAGACAGAGACTGGTGTACTCTTCCTACAATACTTTTATAGTTCAATGGTACTGTCACAGAGAGAGAGAGAGAGAGAGAGAGAGAGAGAGAGAGAGAGAGAGAGAGAGAGAGAGAGAGAGAGAGATTCTGTTTAAGGTCCATTCAACACAAACTAGGTCATAAAATCTGAGTCAACTGGTGTGGTTTTAATTCTATGGTTGTATGTCCAACCTCATAGGTTTCTCAAGATCCTACAGTTTCCCCCCCAATGCTAAAGACCCATACCTACGGGCAATTATTTTATATAAAATTGAACCATGTACTAGTACCAAAATGACCTAGATTGCGTTGAGTGGACTGGATGTTAATTCTCTCTCTCTCTTTCCCTCTCCTGTTAAAAAATCAAAGAAAAAAAAATAGAAGGTAGAAAACTATTTTGCTGGCTGATGATCTGTTATGGATGTGATAAGTCGATATCTGGTTAGAATACCATTGATAGATACTTACGACTCTTATATATCATGGCTACTTGTTACCGTGACAATAACAATATTTGTTACCGTGGTGATTACAGATGAAGCAGATTGTATTGGTCAAGCAGATTAACAAAGTTTGTGAGGAATAGATACGAGAAACGAACAATTACGGTAACGAGTGTTTGATATTCCCTCGACAATTCTCCTTCATTTGACCAATCAATATTCGCCAATTTACCGTAATCGAAACTCCTTATTTTATTTGCTTCTTGGATTTGATTTTACGACTTATAATGACGGCAAGTAAATCTCACATATTACCCTTGCTTTGACTTCAAACGATTCGCGAGAAAAACGAGGGTTTACAAACGAGATACAATAACATGGGGGTTTAGAGACATGGGGGACATGTTATAATGCAATCAGCCATGGGGGACATGTTGCCAGGAAATGAAATGAAATGAAATGTGGTTTAACTTGCTACTGTTCTGCTCCAACTGGGCTAATGAAGACGCGCATACAGTGTACTATGAGGGAAATTTTGCCTGGGCAGCGGCGCTATGGCCTACTCTTATATTGAATTCCAACCGCTCAGGGATCTTTTACATGCACGCCAATGTATATTCGGGACGTCATTTTTTTTTATCCCATCCAAACGACTAGACAGCTGTCCCTGTCAAGCCATTCACCGTACATCACTGACAAGGGGACATTACGCCGGACATGTTGTTAGGACAGCCGTATTTGTAGATACTCTTGGTCGAATACCAACTGTAAAATAAACGGATTGTGGATAAATACATTGATTTTAGAACATGAGATGAAACGAAATGGGGTTTAACATCCTATTTTTCTATATCAACTTGGCTGATAAATCAGTGAATATTTTTAAAATCTTTTTTCAATAAATTGTAACCACACCGACGGCTCTCGGTAAAGTGGTAATTTGGTGTAAAATCTGAACGGTGTTAAAAACTAAACTCCTTTTAAATCTAAATGGCAGTGTTCATTTCCAAAATATCCAGAGAAACTGAACGGTCGTAAAGTAGACGATCTAGGTCAAAACTATACGGCGTTTCTAAATCTACACGTTAGCACAAACTTAGCGGTTTTTTATGAATCTTGACGGCATTTAACACATTCTAGACGGCAATCTATTTACTGGATACGTGTATTAGATTCTAGACGGTAGGGTAGTTTCTTTCCTTTTTTCGTAAAATCTGGACGATACCCGGTCCCTAGTGTGGGCTGATAATGATGGAGATAATGCAGTGAGTTATCAAGGAAATATTTTCTTTTACATTTACACAACAAGATGTTAATGCCACAAATCGTCTTTTATATTTTTCGGATAATATCTGATTTGTCAAGACCTGTCCACGCTTATTGATTATTTCACATTCAATTACCAGTAAGCAAAAAATTTTAAAAAAGACAACAGCAGATAATCTCCCAGTTGAGATTCCCTCAGATTAAAAACAGGACGCTAAATATTGTGAAATTATCAATTGATCATATTACACAAGTTTTGTTGATATTCAACTTTGATAATATTGTGGTTTGAAGAGGATTCAAGATCTGTTAGCTGATGGAGGTCGAAGATGTATGAGCCCCTGGTCCGCAAAATATATATATATACGATAATTATTAATAAAGTGTGATGATAAGCAATATACTATGAGATCAGAGGCAGATCCAAAGGAGGGTTTGGGGGGAGGGGCTAAACCCCCACCCTGCTCATGTCAGCTACATCAAAAATTATCACTGATTGTTGATTTGGTACTATCTGATAAAGTTATGTGAGTTCATTTTCTGGGCGATGACACCATATTTTTCGAGCCACGCACCGATACAGAATTCATCAAAATGACATTCATGGACTTTGAAGATAGAGGTCATTTCGGGACTAACATATAGTTCCATTTCATTTCAATAATTCATTGTGCATCACTTGAGGTCTTTAGCAGTGGAAGGAAACCGGAGGATGCAGAGAAACCCACAAGGTTGTACAGGCCACCATTTTTCTTGTCACGTACAACCCAGGAATCAAGACCTCGCCAATTCACTCAATTCAGTCATTTCACCCCCGTCAGAGACTTTAATGTTTGAATCTAAATAAGTTTTAAAATAACCAACAGCAGATGTTTTTTATTGACCAAGCGAAAAAACAAAAAAAAAACCCCTCGGCTAATTGATATAGATGTACAATAAGCAGACGCATTCATTTAAATAACGTCAATTGACAGTTTATTTTATTTCATTAACTCTTCATAGAGAAGGTCAGGAGTAGATGTTAATTAATTTACTGGTCATCAGAGTCTAAATTTAACACCCTACACAATCTGTCATGTGGCAACATTTTATTAAATGAAAATACGCGGAGGTGGTGTGGTGTCTACTGACAGTGACCAGAACGATTCTTTTAGACAATTACGATCAGGAGCAGTCACACACGCTAGACCATGTGTAAAGGGATTCCAATATTTTAAAGCAACCATACATGTACATCAATTGTATTTTTCAATAAAATATAATATTCCTCAAAGCTTAATCAACCCTATGGGAGGAAACTGGAAAACCAGGGAAAGAGAGAGAGAGAAATGGGGTTTAACATCCACTCAACACAAACTAGGTCATTTCGGGACTAACATATGGTTATAATTTTATTTCAATAATTCGCTTGCGCGTAGGGGTCTTTAGCAGTGGGAGGAAACCGGAGTGCCCGGAGGAAACCCACGAGGTTGAGAAGGCGCCCCTATCTCCATGCCACATACGCTCACACCAGTGCTCGAAACCACAGCCGCAAGCCAGAGGTGACCGGCCAGCTAGAGGTCGAAGCGCGGCACTCTAGACCACTAGGCCATCCCAACCCCCCTAGACCCAGAGAAAGGCCATGAGGTTAGCCAAGCAACCCTATTCCTTGAAATTTTAAATACATACATGTTTATTCATTTTTCATTTCTATTTTTGAACTATTACAATAAGAATGACCAACTCTTTATCTAAATCTTATATATAATGTATCTTTACAGTGGAGAGAGGAAAAGTTACACACAGTAAAAACATCAGAATCTTACGCAATTAACAGCAACACAGATATTTCAAATATCTTTGCCAGTTTATTTTAAAAAAATTCTAAATCTGCTGAACAGATACGATAAACTTGTTGTACCGCCAGATGTTAGAGTCAGAGCACAAGATTTATACATCCAACTTATTAAACTTACAAATGTTTTATCACATTTCCCAGCGTGGTGCCGATGGCAGACGTCCATCCAGTAATGTTATTTACGTTATTGTACCAGAGTACGGCAGCTGTTTAAAGGCCCCGATAGAGCTTACATGTCATAGAGTCCTTGCATCTTTGAATGATTAGCACATGAGCGTTGCATCATAACGTATGTCATTGAGTCAACTGACGTGGTTTTAATCCCCAACTTGTACGTGACAAAGAATAGGGTTGTCTGACCAATCTTGTGGGTTCTCTCCGGGCCCTCTGGTTTCCTCCCACTACGGTACTAAAAAACCCTACACACAAAGCAAATTATTAAGGTAAAATTGAACCATAGGTTAGTCCCGAATTGACCTAGTTTGTGTCTAGTGGACTTAAAACCCCATTTCTCTCTTACTCGCCTTGCATTAACAGTGAAAAGGGGACATCTTCTGGTCATTGCCCGTCATATATCAGTCTAGTAGATAGATTTATTTGGCAAAAACTCTTATACCATAATAAATGGCACCAGATGTTTTGTTTAACACGAATTAGGAGGCCACTTTACTTTTAATATTGGGGGTCGTAACTGGACCCCAATCAGCGTCCCCTCCCCTCGACTTTAATCTTAGCTTGTTTAACATGGGCAGATCTCGGAATTTTGAAAGGGGGGGGCCCCGCAAATTGAGGACACTGAACGTGGAGACGGGATAAGCTGCCCCTTGCGCCCCCCCTTGAATCTGCCTCTGTTTAATTTGACTAAAATTGTAACTTAATATTAACCATAATATTGAAAATTACAGACACAAATTGCAATCAATATTGACATTGTTAATTTACTGTTTAAATATGAGATTTTAATATCCAATATTTAACACACAATGGTTTCAAGTACCATTTGTATTGATTCAAAATGGCTAATAAGCAAACTGCTGCTGTTCGATTGGAGAGAAAGAGATAGAGAGACTAACATATGGTTCAACTATATTTCAATAATTCGCTTGCATGTAGGGGTCTTTAGCAGTGGGAAGAAACAGGAAGACCCAGAGAAAACCCATGAGGTTTGACAGGCGACCCTTGTCCTGAACAACCTGGAAATCAAAAGCAAGCTAGTTGACTCAATGGTGGACGTTATGATACAAAGCGCGTGTTCACCAGTTGGCTATCCAATTGGGACTGTTCACGTACACGTATTTCAGCAAACCTAACTGATAAGAAATTACAAATTTGATATAAGGTATCTTAACTATTCTTAACCCAAAACGTTATATTGATTAAACCATCTTAACTTGTACCAAGTCTGTTGTGCTTTTGTGTTGGGTCGGGGTTCTTTAATTACATGAAACAGATTTAAAATTCAGACGTGTTTCCAAACAAAGAAGCAATACACCCTTTAAATCTCACATACAAATCTACTTAGTCTTATCTAATTTCAATTTTTCCAAAAAGTGAAAAAAAATAGAGGTCTCGTGTTTCAAGTTTTTAATCAAATATGTGAATGCCAGATGGACAGTAATGAGTTCAACAGGAGAAATATGTGAGGTTTTTTTTCTTGAATTGCAACATTCCTGTAAAAAAAACTCAAATTAATGAAAATATATAAATTGTGTACATGTGTTAACGTCTGAGTATCTACTAAAATAAATCTAAATCTTTACTTAAAATAAAATAATACAAGATGTTTATAAGAAAATTTACATGTACATGAGGATGATGATGATGATGATAACGATAATGATGACAAAAATAAAATAAAACAGATTGTAATGATGATGATGAAAAGTGCAGCTACGAAGATCGTAACTATACTATACTATGATGATGATGATGATGGTGATAATGGTGATTATGATGATGATGGTGATTATAATGATGATTGTGATGGTGATGACGATGGTGATGATGATGATGATGGTAATGGTCTTAATATTGATAATGACCACACTGATGGTGATGATGATGGTGGTAATGGTTTTAATGTTGATGATGACGACACCGACGGTGATGATGAGGATGACGGTGATGATGATGAGGATGATTTTAATGTTGAAGAACACTGACAGTGATGATGATGATGGCAAAAGTTGTAATGTTGATGATGGTGACAATGGTGGTGATGATGGTGATGATGATGACTATTATAATGATGATGATGATGGGGGTTGATGATGATAGGTTGTAATGTTGATGATGGTGACAATGGCGGTGATGATGGTGATGATGATGACTATTATAATGATGATGATGATGGGGGTTGATGATGATAGGGTACTCATCTTGTGGTTTTATTTCTTGAGGGCAATGCCATTAAAAAAAAAACCTATTCTTTGGACAATTGCATATCTTCTTGGAGGCAGCACACATGCGGAAAGAAAAGCTGCAATGATGCTAAAATTTACAAGTCATATAAAACCTGTAGCGCTAACCTAATGACACTAATCCAGCACTAAAATATTCTTTTAGCACAATAAATGTAAATTTAAAACCATTTTTTCCGTTTCATTTCATGTTCATGCAATCCTGTCGGCCATAAATCTCACATTGTCTGATCGTGTATTCCAATGATTGAAACTAACCCGGAATAAATACATTTATCTCAACGAGAAAAAAACTTCAGCGATCGATTATTTACACGGCGTAATATTTAATGTTTTTGTTCAAACCAACAATTTATTCATTTGCATTTGGTAAAATATTTCTTTTGTCCAAATTGGGAAATCAACCATTTATTTGTTTTAGCAAAATTATTCCAAATGAATGATTCATGTCCACCTTTTTTCTCCTATAACTTATAAGGCACCAGCCAGGCATTAAGACTGTTTGCATGCCACGTCGCATCAGGATTGTTGGTGGAGTTGGATCGCCGAATGGTCAACACGTGTGCTCTAAATCAAAAGGTCTAGCGTGATTTTGATTCCCTGGTTGACAAGGAGTTGCGTCGCCTGTACAGTCTCGTGGGTTTTATGGATTCCTCCCGATGCTAAGAAAACCCTACTTGCCAGCAAATTATTGAAATGAAACTAAATCAATTTTTGTTGAGTGTACATTAAACTTTCTCTCCCACATGGCATGCCATCAGGTTATAAAATAACTCTCAAACCCAAATCTTAAAAGGGACAATTTCCATGCCCACTTTAAAAAAGACAACTTTTCATCTTCAAAGAACAACTTTCCGTTACATGTAGTGCCACCAGCCAACAAGTAAATATTTGATACTGCCACCAACTAAACATGCATTTGGAACATTAAACAGTCATTTATCAAACAGCAAGCAGAATAACAGTAGACCCGTTCAAAGATCCTCCAATAAACCATTAATTCATTTTCACTAAATCATAAATACAGATTATTGTTGACAGCTGAGAAAATATTCTTATAACTCTGGCGACATCCACGACATCAACGGGTGAAAAAAACATTCATAACGAAGACACAAAATAATTCATTGTACACAGGAGAATTCATGTTGCCTTGTTGGTGACAAACCTGAACAGATCCGTTTCAGGACGGATTGACATCAAGTTGTTATTGTGAGATTTTGGGCACCAGATAAGTTTGCTTGTCTCTGAAGAATGCAAATTTAATTCACTAGTTAAAACTGTTCCTGGATATTATTTGATTTTGTCACACAAGTGCTTTCAATTTTTTTTTGTTATATTCATAAATTTGGAGAGAGAGACAAAATGGGGTTTAACGTCCACTCGACACAAACTAACATATGGAGTGCCCGGAGGAAACCCACAAGGTTGCGAAGGCGCCCCTATCTCACATACTCTCACACCAGGGATCGATATCACAGCCCCTAGCCAGAGGTGACCGGCCAGCTGGAGGTCGCATTGCGCCCTATAAATTTGGAACTGCCTGACATTGATCAGTGGGGAAATTCAAATGTGTGTCAATTTAAATGCCATATGAGAGAGAGAGAGAGAGAGAGAGAGAGAGAGAGAGAGAATACAAGTCATTTTAGGACTAACATATGTTTCAATAATTAGGGGTCAATAGCATTCAGTATGGAAACCAGAAGAAACTAAGAAAGTTAACAAGATCTGGGGCAAGGAAACAATCACAGGGATCTCACAAGGCTATGTGGTGCCCAAGGGCGATAGTTTTAGTGACGCCCACCCACCCCTACATATACTGTAACTGCTTTGTTTCAGGGTCTGCGTTCAGTTGACTTTTTGGGATAAAAGAAATTTTAAAATACAATTTTCTTTTTTATACTTTTAACACTTTATCTAAATCATTAAATCAACTTACATGTAAACTTTAATGTTTATTTCACTTTCAACCCTCTATTTGATCGAAAAACCATATTTTCTGAAATATGAACTGGTTTACAAAGGTGTAGGAAAGCAAACGTCGGTGGTTTGCAATATCCACAAAATATTTAAAGGGTATTTCTGGACCCTTAGAAGTGTTACCCCCAAGCATATGCCCCTGGAGCTTCCCCCTGTGTGAGGGCCCTGAACAAAAACAATGCAAGTATCGAATCCTTCTTTAATGCTATATTTTTGGTGCTATATCTAATTAAGGGTAATCCAACAGTTAATGGGTTAATGTTATATCTGTGTGGGCAGGGAAATAACACTCAGTAGGGAATCCTCCCCTTAATCGAAACGTGGTATATTTTCAATTCCCCACTAGTATGTAACAACATGTAGGATGGGTTTTCTCCCAGAGCCTCTATCTAATTCCCCGCTAGTATGTAACGACGTGTAGGATGGGTTTTCTCCCGGAGCCTCTATCTAATGTCCTCCACTACGCACAAATCAATTAATGTAATAAAATTACCTGATATGTTAGTCCCTAAATGACCTAGTAGTGTCAACTGGACTTTTAAAACAATCTCTCTCTGTGGTTCCTCCGATGTCCTCCCATTGGTATAGACCTCTACGAGCAAATGTATTATTGAAATAAAATTGAAGCACGTGTTAGTGCCAAAAGTACTTGGGTTGTGTCCAGTGGACGTTACCACCCCCCCTCTCTCTGTCTCTCTGTCTCTCCCTCTCTCTCTCTTTTCAGTGACAACATCTCAACATGAAGGTAATCTAAAGGATATTAGATTGCCGACAAAAAACACCTTATCATAGCTGACTGGTGTAAACATATGGATTTTTAATCACGCTGGAATATTGTTCTATCAAAAGATATTAGTGGCTGTAAATGATGGATGAATTACATTTTATTATTTTTACACTGAGGAGGAAGAAACAGTGAATCACACACAGTGAGAAGAAATATAGAGTAATACGTTTATCTAGGGGGAGCCATCTTGGATGGCCGAATGGTTTCCCCGATTGTAGGTTTCAAGAAATAGGATCACCAGTCTAACCTTCGGGGTTTTCTCCAGGTCCTAAGGTTTCCTCCCACTGCTAAAGATCCCTACACGCAAGCAAATTATTAAAATCAAATTTGGACCATGTGTTAGTCCCAAAAGGACCTAGTTTGTGTTGGGTCACAAGTGGGTGCTAAACCCCTCTGTCTCATCCAGGGGGGAATCACCTTGGCACAGCTACAAAGTATAACCATGTTTGGTTCCAGTACTTATATGGTCAATGAAGTGCCACTCGAGCAACATAAAGGGGGGGGGGATTCAGCCTTTATCCAGGAGAATACCAAGAAGGTGTTATTTGGGTTTTATCCAGGAAGGTGTGATTGGGGTTTTATCCGAGAGAATACCAAGAAGGCGTTATTTGGGTTTTATCCAGGAAGGTGTGATTGGGGGTTTATCCGAGAGAATACCAGGAAGGTGTGATTAAGGCTTTATCTAGGAGAATACCAGGAAAGTGCGATTAGGGCTTTATGTATAGAAGAATGAATGTGAAAGCAGAAGTAATTCTGTCTCAGAAACATTCAATTATGGTAAGACTGTATCTGACATACAATAGTTCCAATATCCACAGGAGATTCAATAGAAACCGTTTTTTCTTCTGGAAACCTTACATGTACTTAACACAAGAGTGAATCTGACATGATCATACATTTAAAGTACAAGTAACATCAGGGAAATAAAATAAAATGGAATCATATGCTACTTTTCTCCATTGACTCACAAGGCTAATTAGAGATGCACTTCGGAGGGGGGGGGGATGGCCGAATGGTTAGCGTGTGCGCGCTGTATCATACATTGAGTCAACTGGTGTGGTTTCAAATCCCTGGTTGTACGTGGCAAGGTGTAGGGTCGCCTGTCCAACCTCGTGGGTTTTCTCTGGGTTCTACAGTTTCCTCCCACTGCTAAAGACCCCCTACGCGCAAGCGAATTATTGAAATAAAAATTAAACCATATGTTAGTCCCAAAATTATCTAGTGTCGAGTGGACGTTAAACCCCATATCTCTGTCTCTGTCTCTTTTTTATATCCCAATGTGTTAATATAAGATATAAATGTATGACATGTTACAGATAATGATATAATATGAAGTTGTCAGAGATAATTATTGTAAATAAAATTAAATTAATGGAGACAGACAGAGACTGGTGTGCTCTTCCTACAATACTTTTATAGTTCAATGGTACTGTCACAGAGAGAGAGAGAGAGAGAGAGAGAGAGAGAGAGACTAGGTCACTTTGAGACCAACTTGTTATTGTAATAATATTGTTTTTATATATAAAGAATCAAGATAAAGAGAGAAATGGAGTTACATAATTCAAAGTAGATCATTTTGGGACTAACATATGGTTCAATTTCAATTGCTTAGTTATTAGTGTATCAATTTGACTGAAATTTTCAGCAAATTGCCTTTACATTATCTAGTTTTTCACTATTATAGTGAGAACTGCCAACTCGTTACCTAATCTCCCATAATGTATCTTTAAAGGATTGTATTTCTATCAATAATAAATTTACAAGTGTATATATGTATATAACAGAAAACTTTGTAAAATGTAATGATAATCTAATGTTATATTGTTGTAAACAATTCAAGGTATATTAGATATTCCTTTCATTACACAAGTTGTGAATAAATTGAAAAGAATTATGATACACTTCAGGAAATATGAAATAACTGATAATGGTATATCACGGTTATATAATTCTCAAACACAGGAAAATGACTATCAACAAACGAATGACCTTTTTCACTTATATCACAGAAGGATGATAAAAAGTTTCGTATAAAATATTCATTGTGCATTACTAATGTTCATTGTGTCTCACTGATATAAACTCTGTGGTACCCATGTTTACTGTGCATTATTGATATAAACTCTGTGGTACTAATGTTTACTGTGCAATATTAACAGGGAGCCATGGTGGATCAGTGAGTAGGATGCTGCCTCACTAACCTGGAGATATCAGATTCTTTCCTGGTGTTGGCCATGAAATTTCTCCAGTCAGACCCTTGCTTGCCTGGGAGTCTCAGATTCTCTGCTGGTGTCTGCCATGAAATTTTGTCAGTGAGTAATAAGACCCTCACTGACTTGGGAGTCTGAGATTCTCTGCTAGTGTTGGCCACAGAAGTTCCACAGTTTGTAAGATACTGTCTCACTGTCCTGAAGGTCTGAGATTCTCTGCTAGTGTCGGCCACGGAAGTTTCACAGTGGGTAAGATACTGTCTCACTGTCCTGAAGGTCTGAGATTCTCTGCTAGTGTCGGCCACGGAAGTTTCACAGTGGGTAAGATACTGTCTCGCTGTCCTGAAGGTCTGAGATTCTCTGCTAGTGTCAGCCACGGAAGTTCCACAGTGGGTAAGATACTGTCTCGCTGGCCTGGAAGTCTGAGATTATCTACAAGTGTTGGCCACGAATTTTCCTCAATGAGTAAAACCCTTGTTGGCCTGGGGGTCTCTGATTCTATGCTGATATTAACCACAAAAGTTCCTCAATGAGTAAGACCCTCGCTGGCCTGGGGGTCTCTGATTCCGTGCTGGTGTTGGCCACGAAAGTTCTTCAAGATTTTCAAAATGTTTTCACATTGACAGTGGTGCAGCATGGAGGTCCTGACAATGACAGCTGTCTAGTTGTTCGGATAGGACTAAAAACCAAGATCCTGTGTACATATTGGTGTGCACTCAAAATTACCCTTTGTTGGAATTTGGTATAAAAAGTAGACCGCAGTGCGGTTTTCTGGGCAAAATTTCTCTCATAGCACAATGTATGGCGTATGGCCATCTTCATTAGGGAGCAGAACAGTAGGATGTTATACCCCATTTTGTCTCAATTTCCAGGACCATGTTTGAAAATTCTAGCTCAATTAGAAGAAGGGTATTGTCTCCAAAAAAAGTGTCATAGATGGACAGATCTACATGTATCTTTATAGTTCTCCTTTTCTTCTTACACAATTTTAAGAATCCTGGATACTCCCATGATATTGGACACCCACACAATCGTGTAAGAGAGAGAGAGAGAGAGAGAAATGGGGTTTCACATCCAATTGACATAAACTAGGTCATTTCGGGACTAACATATGGTTTTAAATTTTATTTCAATAATAATCTTGCGCGTAGAGGTCTTTAGCAGTGGGCGGAAACCGGAGTGTGCCCATATTTCCATGCCACATATGCTCTCGCCAGAGATCAAAAACACAGCCGCAAGCCAGAGGTGACTGGCCAGCTATAGGTTGAAGCACGGCACTCTAGACAACTAGGCCATCCCAACTCCCCAATCGAGTAAGAAATCCTTGATACCTCAATGATGCAAAAAAAACATAAATTTCAGATAGAGGAGATTAATTATGTTAAAGTATTTCAAAGGAGGAATAATTACATGTACCACTCAGGGGTGAATATATCATACACTACACTATGTGTTTGACAGGTTTCCGTATTAAGATATTTTACCCCCCAGAGTGGAATCATATAGTAAACAACCATATAGACAGCTGTTATTGATATAGTCGAGCTCCTGTTGCTAGCCAGTAGTCAATGACAACATGTAGCTTGTCAGTAGTCAACCACAACATGTAAATATATGTAGATAGCCAATAGTCATTGACAACATATAAACATGTAGATAGTCAGTAGTCAATGACAACATGTAGTCAGTCAGTAGTCAATGACAACATGTAGTCAGTCAGTAGCCAATGACAACCACCGCCATCTAAACAAATAGCCTATCAATGACCACCATGTAAACATGTAGCCAGTCACTAGTCGATGATCTAAACGTGTAAAATAAGATAAGATTTTAAAGTATCAATACGCCCTTTTAAGAGCAGCATACAAATTATTAAAAATGAAATGAAACTGGTACAATCGAACAAAAATATTTGATGTGGTAAAGGATAAATGTCAAAGAGTGTTATAAATGATGACATTTTCAATCAACGAAATCTGATTTAAAATCGTTAGTGAATTTATAAAAATATAATTAAACAATATATTAGTCTCCAAATTACCTATTTTGGGTCGAGACATCAACTGGACAATAAACTCCATCTCATCTCTCTATCCTTTTCTCATAAGTCAGGTCCGTGGTGAAAACATGTTCATTGTACCACAGTTTAGCCGCAGGAATATAATTGACAATTGACAACCTGCCTGTTACCATATTTGGTTAATCTACATTCCAATAACAAACGGGCGTCTGCTCGAGGCACAGACCAGATCTAATACATAATCCAATAATAGTATGTATTATATTGCGGTCGACATTAACGCATCGTTATCTTCCTCGTCTAATATAATTACCGACCTACTCCCCGACGACTGTAATATACACCCCCCCTCTCTCGTTACGCTAAACTCAATTACAAGAATTATTCTGAAATCACGGAGAAAATTGGACCAAATTAATGTAGCTTTTGAGAACACGTTGATTTAAATCTTGGAGACAAGAACAGCAGTCATTCTGTGACTTCTTTTCTTAACGAAGTAAACTACCATACCCACGTCTGCGAAAGCTTGACAATTTGTATGATTGGATTCGTTAGGGGCAGATGTTTCATCCGAATATCATCTCAATATATTTCAGATCTTTCATCGATTCCATTCTTTGATGTCTATTGATAGATTATAACAACTGTAGCTCCGTTATTAAAAAATATAAATATAATCCTACTCCGACACAAATGAGATGACTGCACATACAGTATGGCACCTGTCACAGACGTTGTGGTGTAGGCCTACAAATTATCATACAATGTATAAAAAGCACTTTGCTTTTCCTTTCCACATAATAACCCTAGCGGATTCATTCTTTCTATCCTCACTGATGACGTCAAACATCAGTCAGCTGGACCTCTTGTTTTAACCTATTTTTTTATTATGACAAAGGGGGAAGATGATCACGACAGTGATTTTATAAGTGTGTTTTAAATTGACTTTCTGATATACAATTTACAAAGACTTAATATTTAGTGTTTTTAACAATCTTATGGTAACTTTTGACATACATGGACATCTTTATTTTTGGTCTTTACCAATTTTCAACCCATTAAGTGAAAGTAATTTAATTAAATCAACCTGTCCATAATATCATATTGGCCATTAAATCTTTAATAAACAAGTCTCTAATAAATAAGGCATCTAGAAGGTGTCTGTCACAGAAAGCGTCTGTTACAGATATTGTCACACATATTATCACATGTGCAGGTATCAATCACAGACTGTCATACAGATATTATCACATAAATTATCACAGATATTATCACATAAGGTGTTTGCCACAGGCTTTATCCAGTACAAATATATATATATGTAGGTGTATATTGTCACATAAGGTAAATATACAGAGAGAGATAGAGAGACAGAAAGAGAGAGACAGGGAGAGAAAGAGAGACAGAGACAGAGAGAGAGAGAGAGAGAGAGAGAGAGAGAGAGAGAGAGGTGGTAACGTCCACTTGACACAAACCAAGTACTTTCGGGACTAACACATGCTTCAATTTTATTTCAATAATACATTTGCTCGTAGAGGTCTATACCAATGGGAGGACATCGGAGGAACCACAAAACCCCACGAGGTTAGACAGACCACGCTTCTCCTCGTCTCGTATAATAACTAGGGAATCCAAACCACTGCTAAATGGTTGACTCAATGACAGAGCTGATGATCAGCGGGCACATGGCAACCATTCAGTCATCCAACCCCCCTCCCATAGGTACATTGTATATACAACAAGCCTGGATATAAGGCCCCTATCACAAAGCCTGGGACAGGAGCCTTATATCCAGGCCTGGAGACCATCTTGGAGAGCCTTGCTGCTTGTAATAACATTAGAGACATACACTCAAAATTTGACCATATATAAACAGGTATGGATATACAGGGGAAATTAACAAGACAATTCATTTATGAAATGACATGTGATTTAACTTCCTATCCGTCTAACCTGGCTAATGAAGATAGGAATTCATTAATGAGCTATAGATATTTGCACAGGAGCCACAATGGCTAATAAGTAAGACACTGGTTTGATAGTCTGGAGGTCGTGATCCCTGTAATGGGCGAGAAAGTTCAATGATAATTTCCCGGCGATGTTATCACTTATCAGAGGTGCAGAATGGAAGGCAGTTGTCTAGTTGTTTGGATGGGACAAAAACCCATTGGCATGCACATAAAAGATTCTTTGGCAGTCAGAATTTGATATAAGAGTAGAGTAGACCATAATGTCGCTGTTCGGGCGAAATCCCCCTCATGACACAGTGAATGGCGTATTCCTGTCTTCACTAGCCCCGTATAAGAGCAGAACAGCGGGACGTTAAAGCCGATTTCAGTTCAGATATTTGCACATGTTGCTTGTACTGGATGTAGCATTTGTTGGCTAACCACCACAGCTCCTATGAAAACTATAATTACAATTACTTCATACAATAAAATTCTCTACGACTACGCCATCAATGGTTTGCAGATTTCCGGTGAGGCCGGGGGCTAACCACTTCATCAAATTAAAATTTCAAAAAACTTAATTTTTATTCCATTCTTTGAAATAGATGCCAAGGGCCATCTACTTCAATTTACAAAACGCGATCACTGACTATATCACAATTTTTGTCGTAAATGAAATCGTTGAGAATTTTTGTTGTAATATTTGGATCACGAAATTCTCTTAAAGCAGTCACCAGTAACTAAGTCAATCACATCGGAATTTATTACTGTGGAAAAACAGTGAAAGGTTATTCAATATTATTACTTTGATCTTGTCTATCATTCTTGTAAATTAATCACTTTCAATACCGGACATAAATTATTAAAGAATTGAAAATAACGAGAACTCTTTGATTTGCATGAAAAAATAAAACTGTTGATTTAATGAAGCTTGAGAGTTGATTTCTTTTGTGAAATGGATGTCGTAACGAAATGGTGTTAAATGTTCTACTGTTCTGTTCCAACTACATGTAGGTAATGAAGATAGGCTATGAGTGAAATTTTGCCAGGATATGGTGCTACTACCTACTGGCAAGAGATCTTTTACAATAGATACACAGGACCTCCTATTTTTGTACTACATAAATGGCTATATGTTTAACCTTGCCAGGTTCTCGGTCCTGAGGTCCATAAAACAACCAATACTGTTAACACGTGACACAACTATATGGAACACACGGTACTTCAAACTTTATTTCTGGTGAAGTTCCAGCAAGTTTTCACTGGTCAAGCAGGGGTTGGGATGACCACCGCTAGGTGGCCGGTCACCACTGGCTTGCGGCTGTGGTTTCAAGCCCTGGTGTGAGTGAGCGTATGTGGCATGGAGATAGGGGCGCTTTCTCAACCTCCTGGGTTTCCTCCGGGCACTCTGGTTTCCTCCCAGTGCTAAAGACCCCCACGCGCAAGCAAATCATTGAAATAAAATTAAACCAGATGTTATTCCCGAAATGACCTAGTTTGTGTTGAGTGGATGTTAAACCCCATTTCTCACTCTCTCTCTCTTTCTCTGGTCAAGCAAAGAATTGCAACCATAGTACAATGTAGAAATACATGCTAAGTATGGAAAAATAAAAACTTTAATACACAAGCACATATACCATGAGATACATGTATACATGTACTGTAATCATTTAGAAACCATTGAATCCATTTGGCACTAAACAGAAAGGGTGAGAGAAACAGGGTTTAACATCCACTCGACACAAACTAGGTCATTACGAGACTAACACTTGGTTCAATTTTATTTCAATTTATAATTGTGTGTTTGTAGGGGTCCTCCAGCAGTGGGAGGAAACCGGCGTCCATGTAGAAAACTGACAAGGTTCAACAGTAGACGACCCTAGAAGAGAATAAAAACCACATCACTCACATCAATGTCAAACCTTGTTATTTAACGTGCATGTGATAAAACACGAGACCCTACCGTCCCACCCTCCTTTCCTAAAGCGCCATTATAGACCCAAAGCCCTTAACCTTTATGATTTTCAGTTCTTGAAAGATCTTTTGTTTAAAATTTCAAAATTTCGAACTACAAGCTTTTGAACAGCACATGTAACCAAATACATTTAGTTTTTTAGTCTATTTTCCCCGAAGAAATAAAAACAATTTCAAAACGTACATAAAGTCAATTTTCTGTACAGCATTGAAATATTTATTTTTTAATATTATTGAATAAAATCAAATATATAATATACTAAATATTATCCCTTTCCTTACCAGACAAATTCTAACAAATGAAAATCAATTTGTTTATTGAAAAAAATCACGTTTTAACCATAATATTTGTGCACCTCGAGGGCCACCCTTCTTGACATGATTATTTTGAATAACGACAAATTAGAATTGAATTGCTGTAAATTATGACATGCATTGTTGTTGGGTATTGATGTGAGCTATAAATAAATATGTCTTTACCAACAATCAATATGTCTTAATGGTAGTCCTACGTCAAAACAAAAGCTTGAAAGATACAAGTAAGTCAATTTTAAACGTTTTATCAATTGATCTCGTACAAATTTATTGGTTTCCTGTTTTTCTTACTTCGTTCTTTTTAAAATCTGATTAAATTAATGATCTATATTTCGTTTCGTTTTTTTTATACTTTTGATGGCCTACACTATATGAAGATTGGACTGGTTGTAGTGGAAGGTTGCGTTGGAGGTCGTGTGAGCAGCTTTTGACCGTATGACGTCAGACGTTGATTGATCAATCAGTGTTGACGTTTCTAGGAGTTTACCCACAGTTCTGTGCATGGCACGCCAAGAACTCAATATAACAGATCGTCTCATTGGCTAATCCCTCACATCAACCAGAACGCCAGTAACATAAGAACTCTTCCAGATCCTAGTGTAGCGAAAACAAGCAAAATGAAAATTTGATCTGTATAAAATGAAACGAAAAAGGATCTGTGTTTTAATCAGATTGTTTTGTTTAATTCCTTTTCGATGTTTTTATTCCATAGCAATGGGTATTGAAGTGTAAAGTCTTTGTTGTAGATATCTCTAATAACACTCTGTATGCTATTTACCCGTCTTCATTAGTCCAGTTGCAACAGAATAGAAGCATGTCAACTCCTTTTTATTTCATTTTACTTGATGTTGAAAGTTTCCAATTTTCTAGTGCAATTGATCATTCCTTTCTTCCAAGGTAAAATAGGTTTAAAGTCTGTGAAATCATTGAGTCGAGCGACGTGATTTGGATTCCCCCGCTTGTATGTGACAACTGTCCAACCTCGTGGGTTTTCTTCCAGGTTCTCTGTTTTTCTCCCACTGATCAAAGACCCCTACGCTCAAGCTAATTATTGAAATAAAATTAAACAAATGTCTCAAAAAAGGATTTCGCAGAACTGCTGTGAAACAGACTGAAAATACATATGTAAATTATAGATTAAATTGCATTCTGCTATAGAAATTTGACGTTTACATATATATGAAAATATTGATTTATTTTTTGAATTGAATGAGGATGCTTATATGTTTCAAGGGAAAAAATTGTGTCTGTTTTGCGGACACAAAACAGGATATCTCTATAGATTTTCTTAATATAAAAAAAGTTTGTTTGAAAGAAATATTCTTGTCCTGTTCTCGAGCTTTATTAAAAAGAAAAACCTTTTAGGACATTTTTTCCTCAAGGAAGTGTCTGGCTGGTTTTGTAGAAAATTAAAGATTTTCTCTTTTTGAAGATAGCTGCGATCACAAAGTCATCAAATGTCCATTACGACTCATTTCCATCACGCTAATCACCCATGATAGGATTCTCCACTTATATTAACAAAATCTTACAACAGATGATACTTTTACTGCGGAGCTGTTTTGCGTCAACTTCTCATGGTAAATGATCGGTAATGACTAGTTGTAAGGACAATCTATATGACAAATTATCTGGTCTCTGCTTTCCTCGCTAACACGACAAAATACTAATAGGTCTGGATTAGAAGAAAATGAAAGGTGTAGCATTATAGGAATTTGTAACATGAAAGCCACCAATTTCACGTGACTCTGGGAGAACAAAAACTTTTCTTTCATCGTATTAGGACATTTTTTGTTGCGTAAACTGTTTTTAAATGTGTGTGTTGTATTTTACATGTCCACAAAATGATTTCCTGTAAACAATTTTCTTTTCCATGTTATTTACGATCCGTTCTGCCGATATTCTGCACAGAGAGAGAGAAAAATGGGATTTAACATCCACTTGATGCAGACTAGGTCATTTCGGGACAAATTTTATTTCAATAATTCGCTCGCAAGTACATGTAGGGGTCTTTAGCAGTGAGAGGAAAGTGGAGGACTCGGAGAAAACCGACGGAGGTTGGACAGACGACCCTACTCCTTGTCACGTAGAAGCAGGGTTCAAAACCATACCAGTTGACTCAATGTCAGGCATTATGATACAGCGTGCATGTGCTAAGCATTTGGCCATCGAACTTCCCTGATTTTCTGCAACTGATCCCATGTCATCTGAATTAAAGTCGGAGCAGTTGCGCAGCATCCTCCGGAGATCATCATAACTAGACCTGCTGCACGTCACACGGAGATATTCGTAGATCTGCTGCATGTCATCCAGTGGATGTTCACAGTCAAATCTCCAACACGTTTTTACAAGTGTATTGTCAATCTGTTTCCCAGCAGTAATTCTCAAACCTTCTTTAAAATTTGTTCGATTTTATTTCAATAATTTACTTGCACATACACATACATGTAGGGGTCTTTATCAAGGGGGAGGAAGCTGGAGAAAACCAATGAGGTTGGACAGGCTATCCAACTCTACAAGCGGTTAATCGAAACCACTACACCAGTTGACTCAATGGCAAACCTTGTCATCCAATACCAATTGCTTGTTTATTCATTCGGTGCCGAACTTCTCTAGGCATCAACATATTAAACATAATTTTTTTTACTAGCAATTAAAACACCAGTCAAACATAAGAAATCAATATATTTCTATACAGACAGTTTCAACTATTGTTATACTGGTATTAAATAGTTTCAATGGTATATAGTAATAGAACTGGAATGTACAGGTCACAATGCTATAAATTTATCACATTCATTTTGGACAGCTTTTAATCGTTTTAAAAAAAAAATGAAATGGGGTTTAACATTCTTCTCCTAACCTGGGCTAATGATGACGGGCGTACTGTACGCCATACAGTGTGCTATGAGGGAAATTTTTCCCGAGCAGCGGCACCATGGCGTACTCTTATATCGAGTTCCAACTGCCAAGGGATCTTTTACGTCCATGCCAATGTGTACATCCCATCTGAACGACTAGACAGCTGTCCATGTCAGGCTCTCCGTCCTGCATCACTGACAAGGGGAAACCTGGATGAACTTTCCTTGGCCAATGCAGGGATCGAACACCCAACCTCCAACCTAGAGAGCCAGACTCTTACCCACATAGCTACCTCCTGGATACCCTAATCATTTTACAAGATAATAATTTAATTTGATGTGTTTGTTTGTTTGTGATTTCTGCCTATAGCATCTTTTGTGTAGATTTGTTTTAGTGTAAATTATGTGTAGTGCAGTTCCCCTGCACTTAAATGTACTATTAGAGAGAGAGAAAGAGAGAGAGAGATAGATAGAGAGAGTTTAACATCCACTCAACATAAACTAGGTCATTTCGGGACTAACATATGGTTTTAATTTTATTTCAATAATTCGCTTGCGGGTAGGGGCAAGGAGTAGGGTCGTCTGTCCAGTCTTGTGGGTTTTCTACATGTCCTCTGGTTTCCTCCCACTGCTGAAGACCCCTCCCTACTCGAAACCTCATTATTGAAATAAAATTGTTAGTCCCGAAATGATCTTTGTGTTGAGTGGGCATAAACCCAATTTCTCTCTCTCTCAAAACAGTGATTTGCTAACCTTAAATTATCATGGAATCAAAAGCATACCTCAACAACAGAACACTTCGAAACAGTTGGAAATCCAAATAATTGTATCTCATTTTTTATAACATTGGGCAATGGCAATTATTTTACAGAAAAGAATTGATTTTTAATAGTATTGTGTTATCAGTGAGACACTGACAATCACATTCTTAATTCATTTTTTTTTTTTGCATGGTTTCCAGCAATTAACTCAATTTGGTTTATTTAAAGTAGCCAAGTCTATAACACAATATCATCCAAAGTCTTCGACATTGAAAACACAAATTATTGGTCAATTTAAATCAACATTGATGGTGTGATCTTACCAGGAGAAGATGGGCTTCGGATATCCAATATTTAAGATAAAATAAACATTTTACCATTGTAACAACGGACTTGAAGAATGCGGCTAGAAATATTCTACAAATCATGTCAAGAGATGACGCCATATTATTATCTGGAGAACTTGCACAATAAATGCAATCGGTGTAGATTGGAATAAAAAGACGCCAGAGATTGCCTTTAGAATGAGACTTCTGGCGTATTTTGTCAAAAATAACTGATTAGAAATTAGATTAAAACCAGAAAAGATTAAATGTAAATCAGTTTATATACGGTACATGTACATTCATATTACATTATTATACGTGTTGCGACCCATTTGTGTCAATTTCTATCAAGGCCCAAATTAATACATTTAGGTCTTTAAATTGGCATACTGTACATGTATTACCCGATATGCCAGGTTTTTTTTTTACAATAATGTGATAGTATCTGGTGGTATTTGGTAGTATTGGGTGATACTGGGGTTATTAGATGGTATTCTGGTAGTATTGGGTGGTATTGGGTAGTATTGGGTGGTACTGAGTTGTATTTGGTAGTATTTAGTTGTATTGAGTAGTATGTTGTGGTATTGGGTGGTATGTGGTAGTATTGGGTGGTAGGTGATAGTATCGGGTGGTATGTGGTAGTATTGGGGAGTATGTGGTAGTATTGGGTGTGGTATGTGGTAGTATTGGGTGGCAATGGATGGTATTTGGTGGTATTGGGTGGTATTTGGTAGCATTTCATTGTATTGGGTGGCAATGGATGGTATTTTGTGGTATTGGATAGTATTTAGTAGTATTGGGTGGTATTGGGTTGTATTTGATAGTATTGGGTAGTATTGGGTGGTAATGAATGATTTTTGGTAGTATTGGGTAGTATTTGGTAGTATTGGGTAAATCATCTGGCCTTATACTTATATATTTTAATACAGATGATGAACCTGATATTTCTAAGATTAATATCATATCAATACTGATGAAATATTAAACTTTATATCTTTTTTTTTGGCCTCAATAAGGGAGGGACATATTGGAATGGATACAATATGAGATTGAAGTAATGATATTACGTTTAACGCCCGGCATCTGTTTCATGTATTATATCAGTATCATCATGGCTTCATAATCATTGTATCTTCAAAATTAATCTTTTAATTATTTTTTTTCTTATAAAGGCCAGGAATTTAATGAAATATACATGTGTGGTGGGGGTGTAGGCCATGGCAGTCCATCTAAAAAGCTGATTTAAATATGCTGCAAATAGTTAAGCTGTCTATAAATCTTCCGAGTCTGAACACATTTAAACAAGCATTATGTTAGAACTACTGTAAATCTGCCTATTGAAGGTCTTTCTATTTAGGCCTGCAATGTTATCTAAATTATTAATTAGACATTAATTAATTTATCTAAACCATAATAAACTCTCGATGACAACGTTCGCCTTCGACATTGCTTGGATTAAAATCCTATATGGTGCTTAACGGTCATTGATATTTAAATCAAAAAAAGGATAATCGAAACTATGCTGTTTATCTTACTGACTTTAGTAATGATGATCAGTGCTAGATGGAAATTTCAACCGCTTAGTTGAGTGAATCAGTTTGAATGAAATCTTCAGCAAATTATCTTTACATTATCCAGTTTTTAACAAGTATAGTGAAAACTGCCATCTCTTTATCTTACATAATCTATCTTTAAATGGCAATAAAATATGCATGTATCTACCTTTATTATGAAATGTATTTCTCTCTTTGTATAGATGCGTACTATGTCATTTCGAGACTAACATATGATTTTTTTTTTTTTCAATAATTCGTTTTCACGCAGGAATCTTCAGCAGTGGGAGGAGTTGTAATTGAAACTACGCCACTTGACTCAATGACAGACATTGTGAGTTCACATGCATGTTACCCCCCCCCCCCCCACCAACACCACCACAACATTCAAATATCTAACAGAGCTTGCCTTATGAGGTTCCACTCCTCTAAAGTCTGTGAATTTGTTATTTATTGAGGTCTTAAAGAACGAGTTACAGCTCCTTTAACTTGTGTAAATTTGTTATTTCCATTTAATTCAATGTTGTCAGATTCAGTTAGAACAAGTAAAAAAACATTATAAAAAATTAATAAAAAATATAAATGTTTAGAAAGGCATAAAATGTACAGTTTTATCTGTTGTCATTGGGGACTAATCAATAGAGGAATACAGTCTGTAATAACATGTAATAATGTCATTATAATAAGTGACTCAGATCAATGAGTATAAATAATCAGTTGTTACGAGGGGGGCCACAGTAGCTCAGATCAGTGAGTAGTAATAATCAGTTATTACAAGGGGGGCCACAGTGGTTCAGATCAGTGAGTAGTAATAATCAGCTGTTACGAGGGGGGCCACAGTGGCTCAGATCAATAAGTAATAATCAGTTGTTACAAGGGAGGCCACCGTGGCTCAGATCAATAAGTAATAATCAGCTGTTACGAGGGGGGCCACAGTGGCTCAGATCACTGAGTAGTAATAATCAGTTGTTACAAGGGGGGGGGGCCACAGTAGCTAAGATCACTGAGTAGTAATAATCAGTTGTTACAAGGGGGCCACAGTGGCTCAGATCAGTGAGTAATAATAATCAGTTGTTACAAGGGGGGGCCACAGTGGCTCAAATAATTGAGTAAGACATTGGTTCACAAATCATGAGGTCTCAGGTTCGTTCCTAATGTTGTCTGAGAAAATTCCTCACGATTTTCCGATGTGGTTTATGTTCGTCAATAGTGCAGGACAGGTGATCTGGTATGAACAGGGTCTAGTCATCTGGTTTGGTTGAAAGATCGAGGTCCGTGTATGCTTTATTTCCTCCATAGAACACTATATGGGGTATGCCCGTCTTCATTAGACTACAGCAAGTACTATTGAACTAGTATGTACCAGACATGCCAACAAAAACACAGAAAATAGACAATCCAGTTCCTTAAATAAAGGGCACCAGGGTCCAGGGGATTGTACCTCACAATGCCTGAATATGTGCCGGAGGACACTGTTACAAAGTAGGGATGTTGCGTGTCCGAATGGTTAAATGAGTCTGTCCATCCCTGTTGATTTTTCTCCAGGTTCTCCGGTTTCCTCCCACTGCTAAACACCCCTACGTGCAAGTGAATAAGTGAAATAAAATTAAACCACGTGTTAGTCCCAAAATGAAGTAGTTTGTGTAGAGTGGACATTGAACCCCATTTCTCTCTCTTATTACAAAGTGCCTAATTTCCAGACTTGCTATCCATGACAATGCTCATAAAAATATTTAAAGTATCAAATAGTTTTTCAAGGATATTGCGAACAGATTTTTCTGTATTTGCTATTTGATGTGAATAAAAACGGAAAGAATGTGATCAATGTTTTGTTTCTTATAAAATATTTAATATCAGGTATAATGAGATCAGCTGATAGGGAAAGAAAAACAAAGAAAGAAAAATAATATTGATCTTCTATATCACAGATTCACCGTCTCTACAAACGAAAATGGAATAGAACCGGTCCATACAAAAATCATTTGTTCCATACAAAAATCATTTTAGAGAGAGAGAGAGAGAGAGAGAGAGAGAGAGAGAGAGAGAGAGAGAGAGAGAGAGAGAGAGAGAGGGGGGGGGGTTAATGTCCACTCTACACAAACTAAATGTAGGTCATTTCGGGACTAACATATGGTTCAATTTTATTTTAAAAATTCGCTTGCGGGTAGGGGTCTTTAGCAGTGGGAGGAAAACCGAAGGGCCCGAAGAAAACTCATGAGGTGGGACAGGCGACCCTAATACCCTACTCCTTGTCATGTACAAGCGCGGCGTCGTAACCATGCCAGTTGACTCAATGGCAGGCTTTATGATATAACACGCACGTGTTAAACACTTGGCCGCCCCCCACCCATCCTAATGTGATGCGAATATTATGGGGGGTAGGGTAGGCTTACATGTATGTAAAGTGATTTAAATTCAATATTTTTATCATCATTAAAGCTTTATTGATTTAGAGGTTTAGCTAACTTTAAATATTCAAATAATAATTATTAAAATAAATAACTATGAATATCTAAATAGCAACAGCTGAGAGATAGTTTTAATATATTAATTCACTATTTAATTTATCTATGTAGATGTAGATATTGATATAATAGTTTACGAACACCTGCAAATGAGCAGACAATAAAAGCTATTTATTTTTTTTAAAAATTTAAATGTATTTATCTATACAAAATTCTCATTAAAAATAGCTATACAAATAATTAAAGCCATTTGGAAAGGAAAAACAGAAATTATCATTTGGCCAAAGTTTCTAAAGAGAAATTGGCTTTATAATATACCGTAATGTTCAGTGTTTCCTTTGGGTTATCTCCCAATCGTTATCTCAGACAATGAAGTACAGGATTAATTAACACAAGATGTCTAAATTTTCTGAGGTATGTATCAGTGGAATTTACGCTCTATTTGGAGTAAATAAAATAAAACCAAGTATAAACAATCCAAACCATTAGTCCTAAAAGAAAACCGGCATATTGGCAGGCAAAAATAGTGTAATAAGTAAATGGACTGTTCACTGTGTACAAAATACATTTACATGTATAGTGTATACTAGTATTTTGTATATTGTAATTGTAGTAGATGTAACACACATGTAAATGTATATTTATATTTCTAAATGTATATTATATATCTAAGATGTTGTAAATGTATATTGTATTTCTAAGATGTTGTAAATGTACATGTATATCATATATCTAAGATGTTGTAAATTTATTGTATAAATGTATTGTATTTGGAGGGTGTAGTGTATATAATTGTTCATGTATAAGATGATGTGCCATAAAACCACATGCCATTGTAAATTGTATATACATATATTTGTAAGATACATGTATATATTTGTAAGATACATGTATATATTTGTAAGATACATGTATATGTATATTGTAGTTGTAAGATGTTATGAATAGTATGCATGTTATATATAATAGTATGCATGTATAATCTATCTGTAAAATGTCATACATGCATGTATCATGTAAGATAAATGGAGACAAGCATACGCAGGGGTTCTTCTATGTGTATGTGCAAGTACAATATATTTGTTTACCATTATTCATATACCTATATGTAATAAACAATATACATACATAAAGATAACATCTCAGGACATCTTCTTGTAAGCGGATACGCATGAATGTATCTCAATGAAGTAAATCTTGTTGATTTTTTTTTTGACAAGATTTATTTTTTATTTCTTGTACAGGGGTATATGGATTTTGTAACATTATAATAAACTTTTATAATTCATAATAAACTTTTGTTATACAGTATCTGACATGTCTTCACCCAAATACATGTATCTTATTTCAGACAGGCTGACTTGGATCATCTTATTTCAAATAATTAAAAACAAACTGCTTCTTTGATGTAGAATGTGTGAAAGGGGTGAATAAATAAAATAAAATAAAATGATACATGTAATATGATAATTTTAAAAATATGTATTACTTTGAATTTTGGATCTACTCTATTCATCTCCGGATAATTGCAATATAATTTTATCAAAGAAATATCAATTTTCGAAATATCCCAATTTTTAAAAAATATATTTAAATTTTAATTTTTGTCTTGTAAATTGAATGACAGCAAATTTATCCAATCAGTAAATTTCAGAGTTTGTCAAGACTGACAAATATAAGTCTGAAAATAAGTCTTAGTGCAGATATTATACCAAAGTTGAAATAACTTTCTCATGCAACAGAATTTACTGTAGGTTGAAAACCCCTAAAAAATACAACCTGTCACTTAGACTGATTTTTCTTGATTGAAAATTCTCCAACAGTTACAGGCTAGTTTAGTAAAAAAGAATTCAAAGCTGAAGAAAAAAAAAAGTAACCAGTCTCAGATTGAAGTGTTTTAAGAAATCTGACAGACGCCTAATTAAATTAAACGTTCCTTACCTTGGCAGGGAAAGTAAGTCCGTGTGTGAAAGCGTCTTCGCTGTGTAGCGGAATTCTGCTATCATATCCATCATCAGAAACTAGATCGTATTGTCTTTTGGACGGCATCGTAAAATCGGGTAATCTTAAAATAGGCACTTTGACAAATTAAAAAGTCACAACCAAGAAACTTGTGTCTGTGTCTTCAATTCATTGTTCAGTTTTGAACAGACTACATTTATACTGTCCAAAAGGCCGAGAGTATGAATTGTACGAACCCATTCACAATGTAAAAATATCTTTTATACACAACGTAAACAAAACTGTGTTTGTTGACACATAATATAACTAATTCAATAAGTGAAACTTAAAGCTAGCGGAAATATTTTTTGATTACTAAATTTCCCTTTCCTCCTACAACAAAGTCAAAAACACTATCTTAGATCTTGACAAAAAAAACCCAACTTTTTTGACATCAAAGTTAATACCAAAAGGTAAAAATAAAAAAAAACAGGTATGTCTTTCAGAAGTAAAGAACTAGATTAGTCCTACTGGCACTGTTAATGGGACAAATCCTGCAATTCTCTATCAGGAATAAAGAGAGACTTAACTCTATTGTCAAAACAAATTAACACCCAAATCCCCTGCAATCAGATAAGCTTCTTTTAGTTCCATTCAGATAGTTTCCTGGTATCACGGTAGGTCAGAGAGTCTGAGAGTGACAGCAGATTTTGGTTCCATAAGCCAGAGAATTTAACATTTAACCGGTTTGTGAGAATATGTTTGATAGTTCACAGTTTATTAAGTCGGTTCCTGGTATAACGGTCGGTCTGGGAGTCTGAGAGTGACAGCAGACATCGGTTCCATAAGCCAGAGATGTTCTAAGAATTCAAATTTTAACCAGTTGGTAGAGTCTGTCTGTAGTTCACAGTTTATAGTAGAAGCCTATAAAGACATGTTTTGGTACTATATAAGTTAACTGTGACTGATGGGTTCACGAATATCCATCCACCGCCTCGAAGTCAACACGTTTATCAACATTGGCTCCTGTCAGTGTTGTGTACAGGAATTCTCTCGTATCTTGTCGACTTTTCGCCCCATCGCACTTAAAAATCGATGTTCCAACAATCGCTAATTGCTCCAAGCTTTCAGGAACTTTCACTTCAATCAAATACCGATCATTAGAAAAGATTCCCTGATTTCACTCGACACTCGCTACAACTTTGTGAAAACTTAAAATTCAAGACTCGCTCGCTTCTTCCTTCAAAATCTATTGGGTGTTCACACGCTCTCAGTTCCATCACGTGATCTCCCCTTTGCCCTGGATGTATATTTCAATGTTTACGTTAAACCGTTAGAGCACGTGGCGCGTGTCGAGCGCTCGTTATGTCAAAGCGTATCAATGCGTGCTAATATGATTGAATGTAATTTACCGTCATGTTTGAATTAAAACACTGAGTTAGTTAGCTATACATTCAAATATATGTAACCAACGGTATGTTTACTGTTAGAGCACGTGGCGCGTGCTGAGCTCGAGCTATATCCAAGCGTATATCCAGTGCGTGTCTATATATTATGTTTGAATGTAATTTACCGTTAGATATCAATTAAAACATCCAGATAGTTAATATTTAAACTAATGGTAGGTTTGTTCGGTCATGCCATTAGTTTAAATATTAACTAATGGTAGCTTTGTTCGGTCATTGGGGGTGTGTGGGGTGGGGTGGGGTGGGGTGGCGGGGGGGGGGGTCACGGTGGCTAAGTGGACAAGGCGCTAGTTCGTTACCCTGGAGGTCGGGTGTTCGATCCCTGCATTGGCCGAGAAAGTTCATCTCGATTTTCCGGCGTGATTTCCCCTTGTCAGTGATGCAGAAGGAAAGGTCTGACAAGGATAGCTGTCTAGTCGTTCGGATGGGACGAAAAACAGAGGTCCCGTGTACGCATTGGAGTGCACGTAAAAGATCCCATGGCAGTTGGAATTCGATATAAGAGTAGGCCGTAGCGCCGCTACCTGGGCAAAATTTTCCTCATAGCACACTGTATGGCGTATGCCCGTCTTCCATTAGCCCAGGTTAGTTGCAAAAGAGTAGGACGTTAAACCCCATTTCATTTCTCTGTTCGGTCATGATTATATGGGCTAGAACAGAAGAGAACAGAACAGACTAGAGCAGAACAGAACAGAACAGAATAGAATAGAACAGAATAGAATAGAATAGTCAGAATAGAAAAGCCCATATATGTAAATCCAAATTGTGATTCATATTCATGCTGTATGGATCCAAATGGTTTATTTAAACAAATTTAAGAAAATTTTGAAAGTTATTATATTTTAATATAATATAGTAATTCTTTCATGTAGCTAAGTGAGACCCCCCCCCCCCCCCCTTTCCAAGTTCCATGAAGTTTTCCGGGACATCACACCAGGTGAAAGCGGATCATAAACACAACATCAAGTCAAGTCAAGTCGAGCTCCTTGGAAAAATCCTATATTTTTGCAAACAGAATGAAAAAATATCCTATTTTTTTAAAACTCATATTGCTACGGAGAAATGAGTGCTGTCACGCCATGAAGTGTTCAATTACCTTTCAAATCACGACAATTATTACAGTTGGAATTTCTCAAGTCAAAACCTGTTCGATGTATAGGGCGATGACACATTTACCATGACATGTCTCCCGGGGAGAAATATAATTAAAAGTAGAGAGATAGATAGAGAGAGAGAGAGAGAGAGAGAGAGAGGAATGGGGTTTAACGTCCACTCAAAACAAACTAGGTCATTTCGGGACTAACATATGGTTTAATTTTATTTCAATAATTCGCTTGCGCGTAGGGGTCTTTAGCAGTGGGAGGAAACCGGAGTGCCCGGAGGAAACCCACGAGGTTGAGAAGGCGCCCCTATCTCCATGCCACATACGCTCACACCAGGGCTTGAAACTACAGCCGCAAGCCAGAGGTCACCGGCCAGCTAGAGGTAGAAGCGCGGCACTCTAGACCACGAGGCCATCCCACCCCCGCGCTCCGTAAAGTATTTACTGGTTTGAATAGATATTTTGTAAGAGTAATGATTAATACTACCATGGAATATTAAGAATATTAAACGAATAAACCATGATGCAATCTGTTTCACAGAGATTATGCGACGGGCGTCTTTCATCTCTGTCCAAGATGACTGACCTTTAATAGCATGTGCAGGTCAGGCCACTTTAGTTCTACGGGTGACGTCACACGTAGTAATATGAACTGGTACGGGCAGAATTATATATTTTTACTCATTTTACGCCTCCGCGTACTATTTTCTGTACCTATTTATGCTAAATCCTGAATACTTTTTATCCAGATATATTTCAAATACCTTTTTTTGTCGGAGTAAAAAAGTTAATATGGTTGACTCATTATGTCTCGTCGATGTCATCCACGTCAGTGATTGTAGCGGCCAAGCGAATATTCACAGCGGGAACAGTGTGTAAATCAAGGTGTATGATATTGATAAACTGCTGAACATAACGTTACATAATAACGACCACCATCATCCAGACTGGTTGTACCAGGGCCGTATGTAGGATTTTAAAAGTGGGGGTGCAGCAGAGTGTTGGGGCGTCATAAATGATATAAGAAAGTTTGGATCAGGCAAAGGAACCCATAAGCGTGTGGGCGCCCTTAAACCGACCGCCCTAAGAGCATCACTTTGTGATCAAGTGTATTATTTTATAATTGAAAGATTGTCAAATTATTTTTCGGGATGGAGGGGACGCCATTTCTTGGGGCGTCTTATTTTTCGGGGTGGGGGATGTACCCCTTGCACCCCCGCTAGATATGGCCCTGGGTTGTACCACAATCTCATTAAAATACAGGACCCCGCTTCTCCAAATCTTAACTACAGATAAAATCCAAATTTAAGCAGATACTTCAATATTGATTGGCTAAGCACTAAAATCTATCTTATAATATCCAATCAAATTACTAAAATTTGTATTTTTATATTAATTAAAATTTCGTGAACCAGGCCTCGGTACCGGTATGGTCGTACCGACAATGCTTTATCTGGCGAGGATTAACAACTATTCGATCGAAGCATGAGAAGATCCGACCATGACTATCAATTACAAATGATTTATGTTTATTTGGAATATAAACGGTAAATAAAGTTAGATATAGAACAGGACGGGGTCAGACAGGTCTTTATCTATCACATCTCACAACTATTAACTCGACATATAAATATCCTCCGTCTAAATGTTTAAACACATAAAGAGAAGGTACACGAAAAACTGTTCTCGTTTATTTTAGTTTTTTTCTCACTGCAGATCGATATTGTTTTACCATCGACAAGTAAATCGACATACCCCTCTTGTAACTGGTCAAGTATGGAGGGTCTGGCAAGGAATCGTATCTAGTTGTTCGGATGGGAAGAAAAACCGAGGCCCTGTGTACGCCATAAGTGTTCTTTGCCGCTATATAGCCCGGTTTGAGCTGACGTGCCATAAAACATCATTTCTGCCCTTCTTTTCGTTCTATAAGAAACATTTTGCCCAAAGAGCGGCACTACGATTTAGCCTAACATCTAATACCATTTGTTATGGGTCATTTAAGTGGGCCTCGGATTTTCGTCCTATCCGAACGGCTATGCGTTTGTCCCTTGCTAGTCTCCTTCGTCCTGCCCAGCTGGCAACAGAAAACCCCACCGCACAATTCCAATGAACTTGCTCGATAAACACAGGGAATGGAATTACATGACTTTCAGGTTAGAGAGCCAACGTCTTGTTCACCGAGACAAAGAATATAAAAGATCTATATATAAAGAAGATTTGATAGACATGAGAAACTGAGTGCGTCTAGATGTCTTTACGAGTGAACCATGGTTGTCAAACTGTCTCGTTCTGTTACACCTTCTTTATAACATACAACCAGAACATACTGAATAAAACATATAGGCTACCCTTGCTTCTTGTCAATTCCTATATTCATACAATATAGAAATAATATAAGCAATAGCTTATCGAATATAAACTCATAGGACTGTTATATTTATAGCAGTACTCTCACCAATAAATTATATTTACTTAATAAAAATCACATTTAAAGGACACGTGGCTCTACTCTTTTTAAACCTTAAGACAAAAATGGTTCTAAAAGCACATATTAGTGCAATCTAATTATAAAAAACAGATCCCTTTCGTTTCCACTTTAAAGTTCAAAATTTCGTTTAACATGTAGTGTAGGCGATCGGAAGTATAAAAAGATAGGCTGGCACTGCCAGGCAGGATACTCCCACATTTTTGAGAGATGGATAGAGAACAAGCAATACCGAAAGTGATTTTTCCTACATCATTAAAAGTCCTGTATTTCATACTGTATTGGGAGCAGCCATTTTGTTGGTCAGTTCCAGTCTGATATTCATGAAATTCGAAGCCGACAATGATTATGGTGTGACGGTACACAACCTAGAAATGTTACTTTTCGTCAAAATCGGATAAGAATTGTGACCTGTAGAGAGTCCACAACCATGATATACCATATTTTTACACTATTCGCGTACAAACGGTGACCATTTCGTCCGGCAATTTTGGTACGATTTTCACGAAATTCGAACTCAACCTCCCTTACGGTGCAACAGTAATATAATCAGAGTTTTTTTTAAAATCAGATAATAATTGTTCGAGAGATAGACAGAGAACAAGCAATACCGAAAGTGATTTTTCCTACAATCAAAGGCCATAATTCATTAAGTTACAATTTGATATGCGCAAATATCGAAAAGAATAAAGATCTTTAGGTTATAAACAAGCATTTCAGGTTACATCAAAATCGAATTAAAATTGTCACCTCTACAGGGTCCACAACTTTGACATACCATATTTTTACACTGTTCGCGTACAAACGGCGGCCATTTTTTCTGGCAATTATGGTCCAATTTTCTCGAAATTCGAACTCAACCTTCCGTAGGGTGTAACGGTGATAGAATCAAACGTTTTTTCAAATCGGATAATAATTGTGACCTCCAGAGAGACCAGAAGCTAAAAAGGGTGATTTTTCGGACAACCAGGGGCCATAATTCAGGAAGTTACGATCCGATATGCGCAAATAACGAAAGGAACCAAGATCTTTGGGTTATAACCATGCATTTCAAGTTTCATCAAAATCGAATTAAAATTGTGACCTCTACAGGGTCCACAACCATGATATACAATTTTTTAACAGTATTCGCGTACAAACGGCGGCCATTTTGTATGACAATTTTGGTCCGATTTTCCCGAAATTCGAACTCAACCTTCCTTACGGTGTAACGGTAATATAATCAACCGTTTTATTAAATCGGATAATAATTGTGACCACCAGAGGGACCACAAGCTAAAATAAGGCGATTTTGCGCATAATCAGGGTCCATAATTCAGGAAGTTACGTTCCGATATGCGCAAATATCGAAAGGAACCAAGATCTTTGGGTTATAACCATGAATTTCAAGTTTATTCAAAATCGAATAAAAAATGTGACTTCTACAGGGTCCACAACCTTGATATACCATTTTTTAACAGTATTCGCGTACAAACGGCGGCCATTTTGTATGGCAATTTTCGTCCCATTTTCCTGAAATTCGAACTCAACCTTCCTTCGGTTGTAACGGTGATATAATCAAACGGGTTTTTAAATCGGATAATAATTGTGACCTCCAGAAGGGCCACAAGCTAAAAAGGGTGATTTTTAGGACAATCAGGGGCCATAATTCAGGAAATTACATTCCGATAGGCGCAAATATAGAAAGGAACAATGATCTTTGGGTTATAAACATGCATGTCAAGTTTCATCAAAATCGGTTCAAAATTGTGACCTCTATAGGGTCCACAAGCTAAAAACGTGATTTTTCGTACAATCAGGGGCCATAATCCAAGAAGTTTTCATCCGATACATGCCAATATCGAAAGCAGCCGAGATCTGTAGGGGATAAACCTATATTTCAAGTTTCGTCAAAATCTGATAAGAATTGTGACCTGTAGAGGGTCCACAAATTGTGGACGGACGGACGGACGTCCGGACAGGGGCGACGACAATATATGCCCACATAAAAATGTGGGCGTATAAAAACGAAACGAAATATAAATCGGTAAATAAGTGTAATATGTAAAGTGATTTAAATTCAATTTTGAAAAATGTTTTAATTTCTAATCAATTATGTTCGGTGAAATACGATCTGTTGCGTAATTCAGCCTGTATTAAGCTGCGAGGAATTTAATATTTGAGCCAAAAAGCAAAAGACGCATCGATCTTTTAAGTCACTAATGGTGGACAGGAAACGTAGAATATAAATGACGGTAAATAGTAGGCTAATAATGAAAGGACGTCATGTCGTCATGTCGTTTTATTCTCTGACATCAGATTGAATTAAACACAGCATGGTTCTAAGTATCTCCCCTTGATTCTCTTTACTCGGCCTGTTTTTTCTACTTCTAATACTATTACATCAGTCCCATAACCATCTACACAGATACAGATAGACTTTAAAATCCTTTCCACGACTCATTCTAAACGATCCATTTTCATCCAATCAAAACCACTTTGATAATTCACTTCTTGAAGCCCCTCATTTCCGGTTGTATGGGTGATTTCCGGTGTTTTTAAGCACGTGATTGTGTATCGCGTGAGATGAGATTTAAGAACATGAAGCACATTTAACAAGATGAATGGCGGAGATCAATTTAATGAGAAGAACCAAGAAAATCGTTTTTTCCTTTCTACGTTTGATCAACTTTTAAAAATGTCTGATTGTCCAATGTTCGAATGTATCTCTGAGTTTTATGTCTAAAGCTCGTGTCATTACCGTCTCTAAGAGTTGTCGTTAGCCACGAAGCCAGGATATTTGGAAATCCAATAACACTTTTATGGCCATTTTCTGTTGCAACACTTGAAGTAAACAGCCCATTGTGAACATTTTACTGCTGAAATAAAATGAGCCAATCATGTTTTGGTTATCGAGAAATTACTTCAAATAAAGTCATAAATTTGTAAAGATACGAACAATACGTAATTGTAAGATAACTATTGGATCGTCTGATATTTTTGTAAGCCTTTTTATTTATGTGGTGTTTTTATTTCTTCTAATACAATTCTGCAGACTTTATTTACATCTGAACCAACAGCCATAGACATATGAGGGCGAGTGTTTATTCATTATTCATTCTGTCCCCAGAGACCTGTCTTCTTTACTTTGTGAATAGATATCTGCCTTAAATAGCCGCCATATCCAATAATGTTATACACATCTGTCTTACACAAAAATCCTAAACGAAAGTAGAATATGTACACGTCCAAATTCTCGACACAAACTAGGCCCATTCAGGTGTAACATATGGTTCAATTTTATGTCAATAATTTGCTTGTGGATATTAGTCTGTAGAGGTGGTAGGAAATCAGGCCCCGGGTTCACAGAGCATTCTCAGACTAAAGTTGAGAATTACTCAACTTGCAATCACTGTTTATGAGAAATATCTTTGATCCACAAACAAAACTTTGCATATAGTATTTGATACATTAAAACAATACAAGTTTCATACAGAGCTACATTTTAGTTGAAATAAGGCGAACAATTTGAGTAAATTCTTAACTTAAGTCTGAGAATGCTTTGTGAACTCGGAACAATAGGACCCAGAGAAAACTCACGAGGCTTGACAGACGACTCAAAGCCTTGACACGTACAACCGAACCCACGCCAGGTTTTATGATACAGCACACACGAGCTAATCCCCCCCCCCCCGGCTCCAAGTGGACGTTATACCCTTTGAACGAACCAGATATGTTAGTCAATAGTCAGATCTATTATTACGTGGTTAATGCGGGTTTAGAGAATTTTGCTAGGGCAGCGACGTTTTCTCCCACTTCTAATCTTATTACCGAAAGGACAGTGTGTACTAGACGACGTTGATTTTATTCAGTAAAAAATACTTGATGAAAGAGCTAAATTAATTTCTTTTTTCTTCCAAATTGATTCGATATAACTCTACTTGCTCAGTGTGGTAGGTTTGTAAAACAAGTCGAACACCAATCTCGTACACGCACAATCAAATTCACGTGTCAATTATTGCACTGTTATCAGAAACCCGAGATAAGTTCTTACGTTTATCTATGAGTGACTGGTTGATCGGGACAATGACATCTGCCAGTTATTCCCGCCATTATCAATGACGTGTGTCAATATTTCCCGCCACATATCAGTTTGACGTCCGAGAATCAATGACGTTTGATTTCTGTTATTGAACACCAATCAGAAGTCAGATCAGTCACCTGATATAAAGAAGGGTATCTCGTGTGTATTGCGTGACTTGTGCTTGTTAAGTGTCTTGTGGATTTATTCTGGTGGAATTGATTAGACGTTTCTCTAACAACAGAAAAGTTATATTGGGCACTGAGAGAGAATTTACACAGAACTCACCCAATTTATTGACTTGCCATTCGAGAGACATATTCAACATAGAATAGATAGAATATAGTCTCTAACTTTAAGGACAGGGCAATGTTAGTGCCCACCAATTTACAGAATGTATGCATGACTATCTCACATTTACATTTGACGACAGCGTATTCTCACAATGGAACAATTTGAATGAAATTTTCAATAAATTCATATTGTTTATATGTTTTCGAAAAACCGAGGTCCCGTGTACACATTGGCGTGCATAGATCCCTTGGCAGTAAGAATTCCGTCATAGCACACATATTTTTTTCTATGTATTTTGCTCAATTACCCCCCTTGTTTTTCTATTACACCCATGGAAGTAAGAATTCCGTCATAGCACACTGAATGGCCGTCTTCACTTGCCCTGACGGAGTAGGACATTAAATTTTGTTTGCTATTACAAAATCCTAAAACTCGTTTCTGAATACGACATTTTTGCCCGGTTTTTCCGGTTATTAATGTTTTGTCTCGATAATCCAGGTCTGTCATTCTCATACTTACAGCGTGTCATACGTAAAACTATCCTATTTCGCAATTAAAGCGAGAATTTCAAATTTTCTAAGAAAAGCAAAACATATTTATTTCTATGTATTTTGCTCAATTCACTGTTATACAATCATAGACATTATTCCCCACACTTAAAAACCATTCACATCGGAAATAACACAATTACCTCCCTTGTTTTTCTATTACATCCATGGAATGGCTATCTTCAGCCGTTTGAATTTGAAGTTGAAAATGATATTTTTGACAATATCTCAACTGGCAATAGTGAATTTTAAGACTATAATGAAGGACTGTTTATATATATATAGCGTCTATTTTAAGGCTTTATTTTATCCATTTTAAAAATATAACTAAAAATTTCTAGTTTTAAATAGAAATCAAGATTGTTAGAGATTATAAAAAAAAAAAAAAAAAAAAAATAAAATCCCACGTGTTTACTGGATAATTTCCAGTCGACCGACAGTAATCTCTAATTACCTTCCCCAAGGTGCTTGTCTATAATTAGTCTCTTGACCCCCACCCCCCCCTCTTTTGTCTCTGGCTAGTTGAACATCTCAATAGTGGAAATTACGCCGACGTATTAAATCTTCTGGCTTCTCTCAAGTCGTCTTGAAGAACGTCTACACGAGCTAATAATATAATTCATGCATGCTATAACGATGGATATAAACGCGTATAAAAGGGCGCGATTCCATTAGAAGAGGTCGTCAAGTGTTGATATCACATTTTTAACATTGGTCATAGATCATCCTCTTCTCCACTTAACTTCACCCATAAACGTTCTATAGGCTTTCTATGAATCGTCTACAGAAGACATTAAAGCGCTTCAATAGATATTCTACAAGTCAGCAAATTGATTCCCATTCCTTGCTATTGATCAAACTCCCGACTTTTCCTCGATAACCGTGACTTTCCCGCCATAAATACTATTTGTTTCTCGTGTTCTATAAATTGGCGGGAATCTGTTATACGTCACGTGCAGGCCATCGTCCACGTATGTTTGTGGAATCAACAGATTATCGTGAAAAGTGGAATTAATAACAGAATTGTCAATGACGATATTATTCGTTTAGTTTACAAGAAGGATTTAATTTGGTTTAAGCGCGTGGTATTTCGCGCCATTGTTTCTTTATCGTCTTTTATCAGACGCGAACTAAATATTGACTAAAAATATTAACTTGTGGACGATATTGACGAGGAGTTTATCCACAAGTTGCAGAAGTAAGCCGTCTATTGATGCCTGTGAGGCCAATATTAAATATTTAAGTCACGTGATTTAAATACTATGTAAAATTCTGAGGCCAATATGAAATATTAAGTCACATGACTTGAATACAATGTACGATTTAGATAAAGAGTTCATCGTTCTTGCTATAATAGATTTTAAATTAATAATTAGAAATAAATATATTAAATTGTTTTTATTCCGAGGCGACTGGTTGACGGAATAATAACAGACTGTTGGTTATACCAGGATCGGCGGTGGCTCGGTGAGTAAGACTAGAAGGTCTTGGGTTAGATCCCATTGTTGACCGAGAACGTCTGTAACGTGGAAAATATTTCATAAATACCATTAAGCTATGACTAAGTTTGTGTCTAAAGACTCTTACGTCAATGTCGGTATTCGAGATGTTCAATAACTTTTCTGATTCTAAGTTCCAACTAAGGGGCAAATAACTCGTCCACAATCGATTCTCTTTCAGTAGATATAATAGTACCAAGGGGAGAAACGGATTGGAATTGAGTAATTAATTGATATCAAATTTCACTACTCTAGATTCCGTCAACAATACTCACTAACTTTCGCTAGGTAGACAATAGACGACTTTTAAAATTATTCCCGTGACTTAAAGAAACGTCATCGTAGAATCGAATGTCTACCTAAATAAACTTAATGCTTATTGCCCGGTTGACAGAATCTGGACCGAATGACCTGGTAGGCGTTGAGTGGACTTGAAACCCCATCCTCTCTAACTCTAGAAAATCTTACGACACGTTATTTTAAACAGTCTATAATAGCTTTTGCTACATTTTCCAATAACAAAATGATGTGTACATTACTAGTCGACATAACAGCAAAAAATGTCACGTCATAAGCATAAAATCAATACGTCATCAAGTGATCATTACCCGAGGTATTTCCCTAGAGTAAAGACTTCATTATGCGATTATTTACCTATAATTACCTTATATTATTATTAAGGCGCCATTATTTATTGAAACGAGATATTAATCAGTGTTTTATAACTTGGTGTAGTTTATATTCATATTATATATCGACTAGAATACTAGACGAACGATTAACCGGTATTCATTCGGTGTTGTCCGGTGGGAATCGTTGTAAACACGGTACACTGTCTGTGGTTTAGTTCTATAACTCCCTAGAGAATGGTCATTAAGCAGGACCATGATAAGATAATATTTACTAGCGATATTTATGCTGAAATAATCGGCCTGAGTGTGATACGATAATAGATGTAATCACCTAATAGATGCTCACCTTATCGTCTTATAAACAATCCCAGTTATTTTGCAAACTGGTAAAAATATTTTCTGTTGTTCAGGCCCCATTTCAGTTCCAAGAGACTTTGTCAAAACTGACAAACCTGTCGCTTTTGTTTCATTTACCAAATACCAACCGAGTCGTATCCAGATCGTGTCTTAAACATAAATCGATGAAGCTAAAGCAAGGCTGACACTTGCACGATTCCGTGGAACGCATTGGCACGACTCGAGTCGACACGACAACGTCCAATTTGCGCAAACTCGTCGTGCCAATGCGGGATGTGCGTAAACAATGCGCAAACTATGCGTGACTCGTCATGTCAGTTCGTGTCAATGTGGACACTGATGGGCACGACGAAATCGTGACCAAAATCGTGCAAGTGTCAGCAGGGCTTTACATTAATATTTTTAAGCTAATCCTAGCTCTGTCCCCAAGTCAACCGTACCCCCGACATTCCCAAAACTCTTCCAATGCAAATGTTTCGCGGATCATCCCTGTATTAAAGCCCCAATAACACTCTTGTTGTAACTGAATAATTTGTCCCAATCTTCATTCTGGTCAACAAATCGTATTATTTTAGAATATTCCAATTAAATGATGATATAAATTTCATCTTAACACACCTAATTTAAAAATTGGAAAAATTCAACCAATTGATTTGAAAAGTCTAACGTAACCCTTTTCAAATGCGACTTGGATTTTAAAATATTTTCGAACCCTCTGGACAAGTAAAATAGGTTGTAATGGATAATTTACACAACAGGTAGGACACTTAAACATCTAGTACTTAGAATAAGGGTATTATTTATTTTCTGGAGCTACCAAGCCAGCAAGAATGTTATTGTCCCTTTAAGGTAGTTTATTGGAACCATGATAGTGAGTACGACGCCAGTTTGTTCACCTGGTGACACATGGCTCGTCCTCGGTCCGTCGGGATTTTTTTGGCGTTGCTATCCACTTTTGAGACCGTTAAATCACATTGCATTGATGTAACAGATTTCCTCATTTACATGCTAGCAGTGCGAGGAAACAACTTGATTCAATGAGAGAGAGAGAAATGGGGTTTAACGTCCACTCAACACAAACTAGGTCATTTCGGGACTAACATATGGTTTAATTTTATTACAATAATTCGCTTGTGCGTAGTAGTCTTTAGCAGTGGGAGGAAACCGGAGTGCCCGGAGGAAACCCACGAGGTTGAGAAGGCGCCCCTATCTCCATGCCACATACGCTCACACCAGGGCTCGAAACCACAGCCGCAAGCCAGAGGTGACCGGCCAGCTAGAGGTCGAAGCGCGGCACTCTAGACCACTAGGCCATCCCAACCCCCCCTTGACAGGCAATGAATGAATGGAATGATGTTTAACGTCCTACTCTTTTGCACCTAACCTGGGCTAATGGAAGACGGGAATACGCCATACAGTATGCTATGAAGGAAATGTTGCCCGGGCCTCGGCGCTACGGCCTACTCGAATTCCAACTGCCAAGGGATCTTTTACGTGCACTCGAATGTGTACACGGGACTTCGTTTTTTTGTCCAACCCGAACGACTAAGCTGCTGTCCTTCTGTATCACTGACAACGGAAAGATCACGCCGGAAAATAGAGATGAACTTTCTCGGCCAACTCAGGGATCGAACACCCGACCTCTGCAGGATAGCGAACCAGCGCCTTACTCACTTAGCCACCGTGACCCCCCTCAATGACAGGCCTTCTGATCTGTTGTTGGTTGTCAACCATAATAAGCATACTCAAGGCGCTCATTTAAAAATAAAGGATGACTCTGTCATTAACGCCCCTCCCCCCACCCTTGGAATTGTATGAAAGGTACGGGATTAGATAAACAGTGGCCGAACTACGAACAATACGAATGTATAAGAACCAAATAAGAATCACTCACGGACTCAAAGAACCGTCTACGATTTATCTACGAATCGGAAAAGTTTGGATTATCAATGTGGCATGTGGTATGGTTTCGATCCCATGTTCGTGTGGTACACGAAGTATGGCCACGCCTGCACCTCGTGGGTCTTCCCCGTGTACTCTCATTTCCTACCACTGATAATTACTGAATTACTGAGATTTAGTCAAAGAATGACCTTGTTTTTGTTAAACGGCGGTCAAACCCTATCTTGGGATTTGAAATCACGCCAGTTGACAAAATTACAGACCTTATGATGCAACGCGCATACGCTAATCATTCAGCCATTTTACCAACATTGTTAATCCCCTCCCTCTCTCTCTCTCTCTCTCTCTCGTGTTGTTTATGTGATGTCGAGAATGATTATGCACGTATTTGATAAGAGAAGCCATTATTGAAACGATGTCTAATTAACCAGTCTATCGAGGACCACCTAGACGACAATATCCGCACCTATTAAACCGTTTCTTGTTCCATGTCTAGTCCGTTAAACCATTATATACACACAATCTAACTCGCTACCAGAAAACCGTTTAAACACCAATCACTGTCCTCAATTGTTGGTCATTAAAGACGGTTATTTCCTGTAATGGTATTGTACCGTGTTGCTTTGTCTAATGGCTTTCCCGTATTTAATATTCCTAGATAAATGGTCCTAGGAGAATACTAATAGCTATTTGGTCTCGTATTTTCGGCTATTTAGTTCTAAGTTAAAGGTATCGTTATAAAGGAATAAAGAAACAAACTTCAATAAATTTTCTACTTGTCTTCTTGTTTTGATGGAATTTGTTCCCTATTTTTAGATCTGGGCAGCTGCCAGAGGCCCAACATATGTTCCAAAACATTTTTGACCTTAAGAAGCAGGTGCTAGCTGTATCATAAGGTCTGTCATTGAGTCAACTAACGTGGTGTCTATTTCCTGGTTGTACGTGACAAGGAGTAGGGTCGCCTGCCCATGTCCCCCGGTTTCCTCCCGCTGCTAAAGACCCCCTACGCACAAGGGAATTATTGAAATAAAATTAAACCACGCGTTTGTACCGAAATGACCGCTCTCTCTCTTTCTCTCTCTCCCAGGTTTATACTAATTTGTAGCTAACGTGACATTGCGCCACCTTTATAAATTTTTCTTCCTTCTCCAAACAAAAACCGTATCTTTTATCTTGTCTTGATATTAAAATAAAAAAAAAAATAACTCAATTATCTGATATTAGGTAACAAAGTGTTAATGTACAAGCTCAACCTCATTAGTTCCCGATCCAAAACAGAGTTTTACTCTAGGCTATGATAGCCTTCAATCAAGCCTGAACATCTTAAGATGGCGCCTGTGATCATAGCGTCACCTATCGTCTAAATCTGATATTGTTAAAAGGTTTTACAAGATGTTAGGCTCCGGGGCAAATCTTTCTCCATTTCCTGTAATGTTTACAAATAAATTATTCCATTAACGTAAATGGCGCTAGTGTTACTAAGGGAGATAATCGATACGGGAAGCACGTGAACAAGGGAGATAATCAATGTTCACTAGTTTTTATCAATATGTGAAGATGTCGTTTCATTTTATTACTACCAGGCTACTCGAGGGCGTGTTCAGGAATTTGAGCAGCGTGGGGTCCAACATGGAGACAAAGTAAAGTTTGAGGGATTGATTACTCGAGAATTCATGAAAACCGAATCTCTACGAGAATATATTTTCTCCTGTAGGCATGGGCGTCATACATGGAGGGGGGGGGGGTCCGACCCCCCCAATTGTTTTCCTGGGGGGGGGGGGTCTGAATATACTTGGACCCCCCAAAATTTGGCAAAGTAAAGTTCCCGAAATCTAATAAAACACTAATTTTAGGACTGGAATAGCAGTAAAACGCGTTTGCGGCCATCAAATATTCCAAAATTTTTTCGAGGGGTCGAAGAAAACTGGCCGCAGCCCGTAAACCTGCTTTGGGCATTTCTAGTTTTTCTTCCCTAACTGTCATCGAGTCATAATAAAACACTTATTTCACTTTTCTTTTAATTGAATACCACGAATTTGTACTGAGTTGACTATTGATTAAAACATTTTGTCTGGAGCCACTCTACTTTGTGAATGCAACTGCAACAGTGTGATTCGATGGCTGGAATTCAGAGTGGGATTTCGGTTACAGAACCAGAAGCGTGGGGTAAGTAAGCCACGCTTCTTCGTCTCTCGGGGAAGACCGGTGCCGCTGTCTGTAAACATGATAAACGTTGTATTGGTGTGATGTTTTAGTTTAACCCCGTAAAATATGCCAAACAATGTTAACAGAAGACTGAGACTTTAAACAAAATTTATGGGGGTACCCCCCCCCCCCCACTCCGTTGCGGACCCCCCCAATATATATTTCATGGCTACGCCCCTTTCTGTAGGTGCATAGAATGGCGACAAAGCTTCGAGCGTTATTTTGATCTGCGTTATTACAGCGAATGTAGCCGAAAAAATATGCTCTGCCCAAGCATAAATTTTAATGGATCTATCGCTGCCTCCCCCCTCCTCTCCGGATACCCTCCTGACACGTCTACCTTTTTGATAAGCAAACGTAGAGTTTTAAGATTTGTCCAGGAGGCACGGCACAATGAAAGATGAATAGAAACATCTCTTGAGCCATCCGTTGATGTTTCATCGAGGCCTTTGGGTGGTTTTGTGGTCGAAAGAAATCACAGTAAATATTTCTGTTTCTAAAGCGCGTTCAATATTTTCTTCCATTCATCGTAGTTCAGTGAAGTTATAGCCTACGTATATATATCAAGTAATTAGTCTACGTGTCTATTACTTCATAACACAAGAAAACAATACAATCCTACTCCTACTTTCAGAAGTGAAATAAAATGGGGTCCAACGTCCTATTTTTGTGCATCAACTGAGCTAATAAAGACGAGCAAGCGCCATGCACTGTGCTATGAGTATCATTTGTTCAGACAGGCGCTACGACTGACTCTTATTTCTAGTAGAAATGGTCAGCGTTTATGTTATTTTAATGTGCACATGGAATTATTGTTTTTTCGTTCTATACTAACACCTATACGTTATTCTTTCACAGAATCACAGACCCGCCGCCCTACACCGCTTACAGGGGTGGGGGTGGGGTGGGAGGGGACACGGCTGAAAATCATGACGAACTTTGTCGCCCGTCTTCAACATTATCCCAGATGGCGCAGGAAATAAGATGTTAAAGCCTATTCTGTTTCTACAATAAAATGTTCTTTTTTAAGAACAAGTGATCGGTTTAAAAAGATAACAGCTAGTCCTGCTTGTAGAGAGAAGTGATCAGTTATTAACAGTACAGGGTAAAGTCGATCGTGTATCGGGACAATCAGAGTGATTACCTTAAACACACTAGTAACATATTCATCAATCACAACGGACGAATAGGGAAACGATCATGAAACTTGGCACATAAAACATTATCTAAAGTTATGTTACCAGGCAACTAAACACACGAAAACAACACATAAGTCGTGCGTGTGGCAGTCAGTAATGAAACATATACAGCACACTGAGATCTGATTGAGGGTAACAACTCTTTAAGTATTTTGTAGAAATCATAAGAATTTGGTTGCCTTCTGTGCTATTCGAATGTTTAGTTTGGCATATAAAACATTTAACATCACGAATTTAGCTGTCTTATTGCCCTAAACATTGTGTGTATATTTAGTCAATAGGGCATTAACCTAAAGCAAGGCTGACACTTGCACGATTCCGTGGCACGCATTGGCACGACTCGAGTCGGCACGACACCGTCAGATTGGCGCAAACTCATCGTGCAAATGCGGGAAGTGCGTAAACAATGCGCAAACTATGCGTGAACTCGTCGTGCCAGTTTGTGTTAATGTAGACACTGATGGGCACGACAAAATCGTGGCCAAAAGTCGTGCAGGTGTCAGCCTGGCTTTACCCTTTAAGTATATAGTGTTCACAAGCAATTGTCAAGGACGGGAGGGGTGAGGAGGTAGTGACGAACAGGGGTGATGACACTAAAAGAAATATACCTGAAACGTCATGATCACTAAGATCCAGGAAAGAGTTTATTTGACGAATCCAGTTGCCTTCCAGTCGAGGTATGATTGGACAGCTTGAATCCCTCCAGTTTGTCACATCACAGTATTTTAAAACGAATCTGCCAGTAGTGATAAAATTTCGAGAAAAATCCGTTCACTTGATGAGTCGAGTCGCCCGGGTCCAAACCTGTCCAGACGAGGTTGGACTGAACAAACCTGGTCAAGTCTCTTGGAGACTGTGTTGGGTTGAGGAGGTCTGGTCCCGTCTCTTCCAGACAACGCTCGATTGAACAGACCGGTTCCCACCTTATGTTGAGGAGGTCGAATCTCTTCACTACCAGACGAGGTAGGAGTGCTAAACGGATATGTTCGTCCCGAATTTATATAGAATGACCTAGCTTTCGTTGGATTGGAGTTCCGGGGACAGGGTTATTTTGTGTAGTGTGTGTTGGGGGTCCGGGTTACAGGATCATTTAGCCCAGTGCAGAGGAAGTACGACTTAATAATATTAATTATTGTTATTTCGTGTCTATTTCAATAATTCCTGGTTATCTACTCACGGTATCTCTCACTAATAATCATCTTTATCCGCAGGTCAAACAATTATAGTCACGCGAACAGAACAACACACTAGTTCTTTAAGGTGAGTGTCATGTAATGCTAGGCTCTCATTATCAAGATTCGTGCTGCTATTGAAATCGTGGTTTTAACCGTGGAATAATCGTGGTGATCCTATCGATCAGGTCGTAAGCAAGGCTGACACTTGCACGATTCCGGGGCACGCATTGGCACGACTCGAGTCGGCACGACACCGTCCGATTTGCACAAACTCGTCGTGCCAATGCGGGAAGTGCGTAAGCAATGCGCAAACTATGCGTGAACTCGTGTCAGTTGAATAGAACCCTGCTACATAAGCAAGATAAAGTCCCAGACTTCGGTTCTGGTGGGGAAGAAAGACTTCGGAAGAAAAAACGGGGTTATTTTCTTCCGTCGTTCTTTCCTTAGTATAATCCCAGTCTCGTGCTTTATCCTACACATCGCACGACAGAGCAAACCCGACAAAAAAGGACCAATGATTAAAGATTTTAACAGATGAGTTTATAAACGTTATGTCTTCACTTGATGAATTGTTACACGGTAAACACGGGTTGTAACTGATACACGTCGCAATAAAACAAATCACTGAAACAAAAGATAGATCACCTTTCAAAATACTTAAACCACACTTTATATTCCACCATACACCACGTGACTAGTATGTTTCCGCTCCCAATCAATCTGCACACGGTTACAGATCACGTGGACCCACGGTGGCTAGGTGAGTAGGACGCTAGTTCACTAGGTCGCGGGTTCGATCACGGGGTTGCCCGAAAATGTTCATCAGGGTTTTCCGGCGAGGGTTCCCTTTGTATGTTGTGCAGGGCGGAGGGCCTGACAAGGATAGTTGTCTAGTCATTCGGATGGCATGCACGTATAATATCTCGGGCAAATGTTCCAGGAATTTTTGCAGGGGGGGGGGGTATTCCAGGAAATTTGACAATGCAATCATCGCCTCCAAATTAAGAAATTAAGTAGGCATACATACACACTGGGCTTATTAAAGAGAGAAATCAAACCTTCTGTTTGATGTGAAATTTGTTAATATATGAATAGGGTCACATTGTGATTCGATTTCATTTATGCAAAACATCAGTATCTTGCGCCTTGACTGATTATAAAGGATAAAGTATATACGACCGTTACATTTCTCTCATTGTGTTGTTTTACAACTTTTGGTATGTAGCTGACCCATCTGGGTCTGCCCCTGGGGCCCACGCTACTTTACACCATGTGAATATATAAGTAGTTTCAATTTTTCATCGGCTAAATGTCACTTTAAAATGTTTTCCATTGCTTGTGCTGAACCCTTTTTTTTTCTGAAATTATTGCCAGACATGCCGAGTGATTTGGTGCAATTTTATAGATATTTAGCTAACTGAGAATAAATATAAAATAAGATTTCATTCCATGGAAGAGAATTATACCAATTTTTTACACGTTTTCGTCTAGTTTTATATCTTTATAATAATTATTATCAAGCCAAGTGTGAACACAGTTATTGCCCTTTTCTACATTACGCAGAAATACGTACCATTAAGGTACTAAAAAAACAACAATTTGTATTTCCACTGGGTTCATATCTATTAAAGTTATGTGAAGCGTAGCGAGGTGTCTAATAGAAGATTCATGATCAACAACATTTTTTCATCACAATAGAGAGTGAGAGAGAAAGAGAGAGAGAGAGAGAGAGAGAGAGAGAGAGAGAGAGAGAGAGAGAGAGAGAAAGAGAGAGAGAGAGATAGAGAGAGAGAGAGAGAGATAGAGAGAGAAAGAGAGAGAGAGAGAGAGAGAGAGAGAGAGAGAGAGAGAGAGAGAGAGAGAGAGAGAGAGATACAAAATGAAATGGGGTTTAACGTCCTAATGTTCTGCTCCGACTGGGCTAATGAAGACGGTCATACGCCATACAGTGTGCTATGAGGGACAGCGGCACTACGGTTTACTCTTATACCGAATTCCAACTGTCGATGGATCTTTTACGTGCCCACCGGACGACTACACAACTGCCCTTGTAAGGCAATCCGCTCTGCATCATTTGCAAGGGGGAACCACGCGGGACAATCTGGATGAACCTTCTCGGTCAGAGAGTTTGAATTGTGCAATTGTTTGAAATGTCAATAATTCACCTGCGCGTAAGGGTCTCCAGAAGTGGAAGAAAACCGGAAGAACAGGCGACTCTATAATCCTTAACACATACAACCAGGTAATCGAGACTACTTGTCTCAATTACTAAACCTTATGATCTAAAGCAGTCCTGTCAGACCACTCGACCCACACAAGAGGCTTTACGCTGAATTAAATACCTCAATTTGACATTTCATTCATATTTTAACTAGCTTGAAAATAAAAGGAACTAATTAAATCGCTAATATTTAGGACTTGCAAATTTACACAAATCTGTCGCAACACATATAAAAATCGGTTCTGTGTTACTGTAATTTCTAATCAGTTATTTTCGGCGAAATACGCGAGAAGTCCCAATCGAATGGCAATCTTTAGCGTGCTCTTATTCTAGTCTACACCGGTAGTATTTATTGCGCATGCTCCCCAGATAAGAATATGAGGTCACCGTTTGACGTGACGTGTTGAATATATCTAGCCTCGATCTTCGAGACCCTTGTTACAAATGACGCTAATGGTACAATGTTTGTTTTTGAGAAGGTCGTCTTTTCCCTAGTAAGATCGCAGGCTCTAGGACAATTCGTCCCCGAACAATTCGTCCCCGGACAGTTCGTCCCCAGACAATTCATCCCCAAGGACAATTCGTTCCCGGACAATTGGTACCATGACTATTAGTCCCCTAGGATTATTCGTCCCCGAGGACTATTCGTCCCCAGACAATTTGTCCCCATGGACAATTCGCTCCCTGACTATTCGTCCCCTGACTATTCGTCCCCTAGGACAATTCAGCCCCTAGGACAGTTTGTCCCTGGCTGACAATAATGGTACATGTGGTTCCAATATCAAAAACTGTCCTAAGTGTTCGAAATAGTTTTTTTTTAACGTCTGCTTACACTGATCTAATCTAATCTAATCTTGTAGTTTTAACATCCGGTTCCACAGAAGTGATATCGCCTACCCTGAATTAATCTTTACTTTTTATCCTAAATCTCAGTTTTGATGCTAATTTTACAAATGGTTCGTGAAGTTTTTGTGGGCTAATTGATATCCATGAGGTAATCAGCTACATGTATCTAGGATTGTAGATACTATATTGTGTGAAACTGGACAATCTTAAACTTCGATTATTTCGAATATTGTACAGGACATTACCCCTTATCTTCATGCTAGTGCACACAATCTCAGATTGTAGATAATTTATAATGTACGTTTTATGAAATTGGACAATCTTACGTTCGAATAATATTTTATATTTAAAATAAAAATACATTATAAAACGAATTTTCTTTTTATGTTATTGTTTTATGAAAAAAACTTTTAGAAATAGCATCTGCATATTATTGTTCCATTCTAGTGGCTTCGACAATTTTTCTGAGAGACAGAGAGAGAGATTGGGTTTAATGTCCACTTGACACAAACTCGGTCATTTCGGGACTAACAAAACGTTCAATTTTCTTTCAATAATTCGCTTGCGTCTAGGGGTCTTTCTTTTGCAGTGGGAGGAAACCAGAGGACCTGGATAACACCCACAAAATTATACAGACTACCCTTTTTGGGAAAATTGAAAGGATTGACTCTCCAAACCCACGCACACCTACACCAAGAGGTTTCAGAATTGGCAGGAAGGGAGACTACTTATTTCTTCCTTCATCAGGCCTTCAAAAACATGTAGAACGAATAGTCCTAGGGAACGAATAGTCCTAGGGGACGAATTGTCTGGGGACGAATAGTCTTCAGGGACGAATTATCCGGGGACGAATAGTCCTACGGGACAAATAGTCCTAGGGGACGAATAGTACGGGGACAAATTGTCCAGGTACGAATTATCCGGGGACTTATAGTCCTTGGGGACGAATTGTCTGGGAACGAGTTGTCCGGGGACAAGTTGTCTGGGGACGAATTGTCCCGTACCCTAGATCGCAACATAAATGTAGATTTAAATTGACAAATAATTCGTGTTTTCAATGATGAATACTTTGGATGATTTAGAGACTTAATTAGCTACTTTAACCCTTTCAGCTAATTTAGGCTAAATATAAACATAAACCGGGTCCTATCAATGTCAGAGAGAGAGAGAGAGAGAGAGAGAGAGATAGAGAGGGGGGAGGGGTAACCGTGCACTCGACACTACCTAGGTCATTTCGGGACTGACACATGGTACAATTTTAATTCAATAATTCGCTTCCGTGATTTCACGCACACGAGTTAAACCACTTGCCCATCTCATAGAGCGTTGAGCTTGAGAAATGACTGACTTCAAGTTTAACGACTTATCTTTTTTTAACCAACACTGACGGGGGTCTATAGGGGATTCAAAGGTTATACAGGGTGATGAAATCATCAGTTTTTGGTTAACTTGTAAGTAAGTTAACCCCAAGAGATCCTTCAAGTTCAAAATGAAATGAAGTTTATCGTCTTACTTTTCTGTACTTACTGGGCGGGAATACGACCCACAGTGTTCTATAAGGAGTCTATCACGTGCATATTGTTACAGGGGGTTTGGATGGCCTAGTGGTCTAGAGTGCCGCGCTTCGACCTTTAGCTGGCCGGTCACCTCTGGCTTGCGGCTGTGGTTTCAAGCCCTGGTGTGAGCGTATGTGACATGGAGATAGGGGCGCCTTCTCAACCTCGTACGTTTCCTCCAGGCACTCCGGTTTCCTCCCACTGCTAAAGACCCCTACGCGTAAGCGAATTATTGAAATAAAATGAAACCATATGTTAGTCCCAAAATGACCTAGTTTGTGTCGAGTGGACGTTAAACCCCATTTCTCTCTCTCTCTCTCACATATTGTTACATACAGTAATTGGAGATTATGTAGAAAAATGTCAATTAACATTTTCCATACATGATATCGATTAACCGTATCAGATTATGACATTGGCACTGCTCTGACACGGCCATTGGCCACGTGCACGTCCTTAGTTACTACCCCTATATAGCCTATGTTATGGATGCAATATAGCCTACTGCATCATTTCCCGTGCATCCTGTTTGTCTAGAAAGGGTTTATAAGCGGAAATGAAAGGTAGATAGTTACGAGAGACTAGACGAGGGCGTCTGAAAGCAGGGGCTGATTGGGGCCCGGAACCGGCCCGGGCTCCCGTGTTGGAGCGGCCCCTTTTACTGACCGCGCAGCCCCTGGAAAATTTTTGAAAAATGAAACCCAAATATGCGATTTGGTGGCATATCTGATTATAATCTCTGTCAAATAATATATCCCGACCGGCAAGTAATTTACAACCATTAACCTGTAAAATTATCATATCGTCATATTATTAATTAACGTATTATCATTGTATCGTCAAGAGTCAAGAGAATTTAACTGGGTAAAAAAAGGGACCAGTTGAGAAAATTTTGACCATTTGATGAAATTTTCTGATAAAATTCGGAATCCCCAATGATTCCGAATTCCGGACCACACCCGGCCCAGAAAGTCTATTATACCAGCCCATTCCAGACTCAAGTAAGTGATGGCGTAGAGGTCCGTTAAAGCCACCGGCCACATACAACATGATCATCATCGCTTCATTGCCGGTCCAATACCCCCTCCCTCATATAATTAATGCTCAGCAGAAAAATTTGTTTTTAGACGAATTGGACAAAATTATTTTTTTTTCATTTTGTATTCGACCGGCCCTTCGGAAGATCGTCAGACCGACCCTTTCTCCTCATAGTACACTGTATGACGTATGCCCGTCTTCATTAGCCCAGTTCGGAGGAAAGCAGTCGGACGTTAAACAACATTTCATTTCATTTGCTAACGTCTATTAAAATCTGTCGATGAGTCACGACTGTTTATAAAAAAAACCTCATCAAGCATAACATACAGTGGTGGTAATTCAAGAAGAATATTGATGACATTAATGGATGTGTTGAATACGTCATTAAAAGAATCTTCTTATTTCAATACAGTTAATTACATGTACACCTTCTCTACTTTCACCATGTACAAACCGGAAGTGATGCATGTGGTACGTTCAACACATCAACAAATGAAATGAAGCGAGTTCTAACGTCCTATTTTTCCGTACTAATAAGGCTAATTATAATGTTATATGCAATGTCGTGCTGTGAGAGTAGAACGCTAGATCGGAGACGGTCCTATGCATTTTAGCACATATGACGTCATATATAGATTGTGGGTTAGGGTTAGGGTAGGGGCTAGGACCTGTAGATTTGGTCAAAGTCCCTAACCCTAACCCATGATCAAGCCTAACCCTTACCCTAACCCACAATTCACATATGACGTCACAATTTGCGTAGGACCGTCTCCGATCTAGCTTTCTCCGCTGTGAGAGGTAAACGTTTTTTTCCGTCCACAGCCCTTATCCTAACCCTTATCCTAACCCACAATCCACATATGACGTCATAAGACCAGGCTCCGGTGGACGGTAAAAATCGCTTACCGCTGTGAGAGGGGAATTTTACCCACATGACGCCATATGCAATGTGCTATGAGGGGAATTCTACCCCCATGACGCCGTATGCAATGTGCTGTGAGAAGGGAATTCTACCCAATTGATGTAATATACTGTTGGTGAATTTTACCCACATTATGCTATACGCAATGGAATTTTTACTGGGTGGGGGTGGCGTGGGGTGGGGGTGGGGGGTCAGGGAGAGGGGGCATCCATTGACTATTCTAATTCATTCCCTTAATTTGCACAAAGGTTAAACTGAAAACTGGGGTGATGTACGGGCCCGTAGCCACGGGGGTGGGGGGGAGATGGCTTAGCCCCCTTGACCCAAATATTACGCCAAAAATAATGATTTCTTAGGAGTGTTCTTAGCCAGCCACATCGTCGGCCCCTCCAAAACATTCTGTAGCCCCCCCCTCCCCCCTAAAAAACATTCCGTAGCCCACCCCCTCTCAAATTTTATGAGCTGGCTAAGGGCCCGGTGATGTATTAAAGGCCATTTCATCAATAATTGTGATACTGTTTAAATTAGGGTGGTGCTGTTCCAAGCTGAATCACCACAGGGTGGGGGTGGGGGCTAGTGGTTTAGAGTGCCACGCTTCGACATCTTGCTGGCCGGTCACCTCTGGCTTGCGGCTGTGGTTTCGAGCCCAGGTGTGAGGGTATGTGGCATGGAGATAGGGGCGCCTTCTCAACCTCGTGGGTTTCCTCCGGGCACTCCGGTTTCCTCCCACTGCTAAAGACCCCTACTAGCAAGCGAATTATTGAAATAAAATTAAAACCATATGTTAGTCCCGAAATGACCTAGTTTGTATTGAGTGGACGTTAAACCCCATATCTATCTCTCTCTCTCTCTCTCTCTCTCGCATCATATCACAGAAGTGGTGAGGATGGCGTTCAGGGGACAAGGGAGAGAACTATATTTACGTAAATGACGTAAGGATGCAGACAACCATTGAATATAGTGTTAATCGTATGCATTTACCTAAACACATTGCTAGATTTGTGGCTGAAGGCCATCGCAAATGTTTTTTTGTAAATATTTGAACAGCATGTATTATAAGGTCCATGGAACTACTGAAACAGTTCCAACTGACATCTATAACTCGTATGTGAATACTAAGTTACACAGTCAATATAGTGTGACAAAGTGATCTATACCTAACACAAGCTACAATTTTATGAATACACAATTACAGAGTTTAATACTAAGCGACGTTTCGACGAGGATACTCTCGTCTTTATCAAGCAATGATACAAATTTGTGAATAGTATAGGCAAATATATACAGAATATGCAACAAAGATAAAAATAAAATACAATTAAAGTTTAACGCCTTTGATTAGGGGGCCATTAAGGACTAATCCTACACAACAGAAAACTCTTACGGAGATTAAAAGGAGGCGAATGCTATTATTTATAAAAAGATCAGTGTATTAATACTATTAATGGAAAACCAATTAACCTGAGCTAATATAAAGAGAAGTGTGTATGTATAAGTAAACAAGAGTGGTCGTTGATGCATGTGCAAAGAAAAATAAAATAACAATTTGAAATTAAGAAATAAAAAAAATATAAAATATATAAACATGAAAGATGTCCTAATATATCGATATAAACTGAAAATCGTGGATTGTGAATTATATCTCCTGGCTGTAAAAAAAACTGGTTAAGTACTGAAAAGAAACATATATAAAAAAATGTATGATTAGATTATGTAAAAAACCCCACAAAAACTGGATATGCACTGAATGAGAACAAAAGTATTGGAATCAATAAGCTGCAAGTCCTGAAGGATAAAACCTATTATTGCAGTATAAATCTGGAAGAAAGAAACCGTAAATATATTATTCCCACGTATTAAAAGGTCAATACGGACAAGGACTAGTAATTATTTCCCCTTATTTCATGATGATGAATGTAGTGCGAGTTATAAAAAGACAATTTTTCCCTTATTTTTTTTTTCTCCCCTCTTCCTGCATTTTTGGGTTGACTTTTTGGTCTAGAATTGGAGAAAAGGCATCAAATTTTCAATTTCATAGCAGTTTTGGGTAATACTGAGGATATTATAGCAGAGGGATAGGGGGTGTAAAATGTCTTTCTGCGGAGCAATCATTGTGTCGGAATTGAGATTTTTACCCCAGTCAACTTCAAATCCCCGTAGCAAAAAATCTAAATGATCAACCCCCTACAAATTTATGATGATAAGATTGCCAAATGTGGTCCCCACTGTGCATTTAAAGATTGGAACCAACGGAATGTGGAGAAAAAAACTACAGCCTGTGATGTTACAGGCATTTAACATTGAGTAAGCTTACTCTTCCGGACACCTGTTACCACTGTTTGTGGTGTATTTTCTACACGGGGAGCAGTCCATTTGCTGATTACACTATTTTGCCTAATAACGTTTTTAGGACTTCGAATTCTGTCTAATGGTTTGGATTGTTCGTACTTGGTTTTATTTTATTGAAGTCAATGGGCAAATAATTACTAGTCTGAGTCCAGATACATATTAACTATTCACTGAGTTACCGGCCCTTGTCGGAAGAGGGAAGTGTCTTAACTGTTAGTTTTCACAAACAGCTTTGAACGGGAAAGTAAACCCCTCTGCAAATAAATTTATGTAGACGTTTTGAGGAAATGGTTCACCCACGAAGAAGTTGACCAATATCGTCCCTGATGTAAACATCGAAACTATGAACGTAATACATGTAGATCGACAATTTTGGTGATGAACAGACCAGAGAAAAACTTTGATATAGAAGCTAGAATGGAGGATAATCTAACATTAGTTGTCGCGGCTAATAAAATGTTAGACAAAAAGATCTGAATGTGAATCTAGAAGGTATAGTAATCGCATATTATTTGTAACATCAGTATGTCGGTATTTGAACGAAGAATCTGATAATGATATGGGTCACGTTAGGGCTGGGCGGTAATTTCGATAAATCAATATATCGCGGTTTGGAAATTATATTGACGGTAATTTTAAGACCCTCAGAAAAACCGCAATATTCCAATATATCGTTTGACGCCATATACCGCGGTATGCACTGCAATATTCTCTTAATTTAGTCCCGAACTTGCTTTAGAAACCCCCGAATAACTAAAGTTAATTGGACTAATTGAGAAATATACATATTTATCGGGTAAATCCGGACCAGTCGATGAGTCACAATATACAATGAGATCTCGTGGTTGATACATCGAGAGACAACAAAATAAGTCGAAAGTGAAAATAAAAAACCTCGGAAAAACCGATGCTATTTTCGGCATTTATCTAGTCTTGATTATCAATGTTCAATTTAAATTTGTAAAGTTGCGGCTGGTCGTCGATGTCTATAGCTTTCCCGAAGAGATATTGTGGAAAATGCTAGATCTTATAAAGCTAGTAAGATATAGAGCGAGGAAAATGTCAATCTGTTTCACAGAGAATTACTTACGAATTAACTCTGTAACAGATGAGTGTCCACAGCACGTGCGTTGACTGCTCACCGCGCCTATCATTGGCTCAACTGCTCGTGCAATGTTTACTTAACATCTAACTGCTTCGGGCAAAATGATGCATTTTACTCATTTTAATACCCATTTACTCTAAATAGGAAATATTTTTTAACTTCAAATACTTCAAACGTCTTTATTTATTTTTCTTTTACCTTAAAAAAATGTTTGAGAATTTAATTTGTCGAAGTAAAAAAGTTAATATGCCGTACTTATTAAGCCTCGTCGGTGTCCACTCGGCAAACCTCGTAAGATTTCGGACAATCTAAACTCGGCTGTATGATGAATTCCGCCATATTGGAACTACTTTACAGGTCCCGGATGAAACATGGCTGCGCCCATTCCAAACACAAGTTGGCGACCTATTTGGCTAGCGACCTATTCGACCGATCCAGCTGTAAGATAATGACGAAATTACACTTCTATTCTGAGCTGAAGGAATGGATAAAAAATAATATATTCTACTTTCATTTGATAGACATAACATTGGATTTTATTGGTTGATAAATAGAGACTGTTGTCTTTACTCTAAATAGGTTTCCAACGAACAGGTTGCAGCTCGATCGGTCGAATAGGTCGCTAGCCGAATAGGTTCCCAATTTGTGTAATAGCGTCAAGCTTTCCTGTTAAAGTAAACCGGTAGCCGCATCGCAAATGCATGGGCGTAGGTACATATCACTTACTGTCATACATCCGAGACTAGATGGAGTTTACGGAATCTGTCGAGATTAGCCGAGTGCGTCGATGTCATGCTTATCAGTGATTGTAGCGGCCAAGCGAATATTCACTGCGGGATCAGTTTGGGAACATGTCAGTCAATTTCATTGACAGTTCGATGTACGGCAGATTAACAAGCGTGGTTCGTAAACTGGGGGTTTACACCAGTGCATTACAAAACTGTAAATGTTTTTTTTTCTTTTTTTTTTAAAAAAAACCGTTAAAATGATTTAATTGAAAGTAGAATTTAATTTTATTTTAAAACCGTTAAGTGTAGTCGTGTTTTGTTTAATTTTTTGTATAATTGTTTGGTGATACAAAACTGAAAATAACTGTAGTGTGGATGAATGATTGATAAATGTTATATTGTAACAAAATTAATTTCATTATTCACTTTCGTGTTCATATACATGTGCTGATTATAAAATAAAAAGTGTTTTGTTTCTTAAGAAGTAGGTCTAATTGACTTTAATATGATCAACTGTTTTTCTGAACGGAACATGACATGGTTCTAGTTAAATAAAATACATATTTAGTATGATGCAGGATGATTAATTAAAACAACCAGTAAGGTAATAAACTCAAGGGGTGCCTCATTGCTGTTGGAGAGGATTAGCACCCCCTTTTCTAAGGTTTTTCGACAACACTTGCTTGGTGCACCAAAATATCGCAATACTCCTGGATCAGATCAAACAGAGGTGCTCACAAAAATGGACGAATTAAAACCTGGATGGATTTAAATCGATTGAAATTAAATGCAGATAAAACCGAAGTTATCCTTTTCGGCTCCAAAACTCGATTATCAGATTTGTCAAATTTAAAGTTAGACATGCGGAATTTCCGCCAAGATCAGTGGTCAAGAATTTAGGCGTATTATTGGATAGTGGTCTGACCTTTACAAAACAAGTTGATGATCTGTGTAGAAAATGCTTCTGCCACCTGGAGAACATCAGTTCGATCCGCCATGTTCTCACACAAGATTCAGCTTCAGGTCTAGCGCGATCACTAATTCTATCGCGACTAGATTATTGTAATAGTCTTCTCACTGGCCTACCCCAAAATCAACTAAATCGTCTTCAACGAATCCAAAATATCACAGCAAGAATGGTCACAAGATCTCCATATCATTGTCATATAACTCCCGTTCTCCAAGCCCTTCATTGGTTACCAGTCAGTGCTCGGATAGACTTTAAAGTACTCTGCCTAACATATCAGTGTGTCAGTGGAGAGGCTCCTGATTACTTATGCAATTTAATTCAACAGTATATTCCTAAAAGACAGTTGCGTTCAAACAATCTCAATCAGTTAGTGGTACCTAAGTGGAAACTTGCTTCCTTTGGACAAAGAGCGATTGCTGCTGCTGAAAATGGAATTCACTCCCAGTTGAACTCCGTTTTGTGACTACTTTACCAATTTTCAAATCTCGATTAAAGACTCATCTGTTCAAAATTCACAACAGAATTTGACAAAAAGCTTAGAGCCAAAGGACTTTGTAATTTTGTGGATTTTGGCGCCATATAAATGGACATATTATTATTATTATTATACTGACAATATATTGAGGAATTTTGAAAAAATATCGCAATATTGAAATTTTCAAATATCGTCCACCCCTAGGTCACGCGCGTGTGTCAACGCTTGACTTGTGTTTAGTTTTACAGTGGTTAACTGGTAAGGATATTTTGCCAACTTTAACACGGTAATAAATGCCTGTTTGTCTTTATTTATTATTTGCGGGGAGCCTGTTCGGCTTTGTTGTTCTGCGATATAATTATTACATGGAACATCCACTGTGTCGACAAAGTAGTAAAGTGAGTGTTTTCTTTAATAATTTATGTGAGCTATGTACAACCTTGTTGTTCCGCAATCTAACATGGGACTAGTTCAGCTCTGAACGTCGGTCTCATTACACTCACCCTGAACGTTCAGAAAATGTCCTATTGAATCATTGGGGTTAATTTATCGGGAATGAACGAAAATGCTTCAAAGTGGGAACAGAATGTATAAAAGTTCAAAGCCTGTATGTACGGAATAATTTGACCTGGATTACCAAAAATGGGTTAGGAAAATATGTGGTGGGATGAAGTGTGTTATGGGGAGAAGTGAAGTGTGTTATGGGGCGAAGTGGGTTGAGTTGGTATTGAATGTTAATACAGTTAGAATTGTTGTCATTGTCTTAGTTTTGATATTCGTAAACGGATGACGGAGCGGAAGCACTGTGCCTGCAATACTTACATCTATAGGCAAGACGGTAATTCAGAGGAAAGTATACTATTCACAGAGTTACCGGCCCTTGCGTTAAGAGGGAAGTGTCCCAAATGTTAGTTTGTCTGAAACACGGGAGGACAGTATATGTGAAGGGCACGAGTAGTCATAATATGAGGTCGTCCGCCTGCCTCTGGCGTAGAATGCAGAGGGTTAAAGTCTTGGTCAAGAATTATCATAACCCTTCCTTCCCATATTCGTGAAGCAATGGCCCGAGAAATCCCTCTCTGGCCACTGCTGGAATAGCGCCTGTTTCTTGAACTTATGCGGGAGTGTTTCTATTCTTTCCGTTCATTGAAAGCTATCACTTACGTACAGCAACATGACAGTCCTTCGTTTAATCTGGGTCTTCCCTAAAAACTTTGGACAGTGATTTAATGTATTAAAAATCGTGAAAGTATGTTCGTTTCCAAACAGTATTGTTTACATTTCATTCGACTTGATAGCCTCGTTTGTCACGCAATTAGTTTTACTGCAGTATTCTGCTATGCACGGGTTAATTAGGCATAATAAAATCTGGAGTCATGACATAACGTTATGTAAACATATTTGGTCCAATATTGGCAGCTAGTGATTGGTTGGTAGACGGACTACTGACAAATCAAAATTTAAAACAACAATATACACTCATAATAGCAGTGTGTAGTTGGATTACCTCTAATCAAACGCAACACTGCGCGGAGTATGCTCCTTCCAGGCAGCCAACATGGCAGGTGCAAAGATAATGCCAACGGAATGTGTCATTTGTCAGGAAAAAAAATGTTTCGCCTATAGTGCTCCTCACAGTGGAAGCACTGTGCCTGCAATACTTACATCTATGATCTATATGGTGCTTATCACTCACACAAACGAATTATTGAAATAAAAATTGAAACCATATGTTAGTCCTAAAATGACCTAGTTTGTGTCGAGTGGACGTTAAACCCCATTTCTCCCTCTCTCTGTTTATCACTCACAGGTAGTCATTCATTCACCGACTGTCAGTCATTCCATATAATGTTTATCACTCCGTCATTACATAATGGTGTTTTATCATGATAACAAGAATGTACAATTTTTCTGAAATGTACGCGTGGTTGGGCGGCCTAGTGGTTTAACGCGTGCGTGTGAGATAACAAGATGGCATTGAGTCAAGTGGTGTGGTTTCGATCCCCGCTTGTACGCGATATGGAGTAGGGTCCTACTGTTCCCCCCACTGCTAGTACCCCCGTAAGGCATGGGCGGCGTCTTTACCGCGCTGCTACGACGACGGAAAAGTGTCTCAGAGCGCAACAAGATCGCCTTAAAGTGTTGTAAAAAAAAACCCCATGGAAACGCGAAATATCATGCTGTGGTCTCTATGGTCGTAAATGATCGCCGAGTCACGGCATTTGTTTTAATCTGACCAGGAAAGCTATGTGGACTTGACGTAACTCCTTTCGAGGTTGTAATTTTTTTGGGTATTTTCTCGCGTTGTATTCACGTTTTATGGCAACCGTCTACAGTACGGACGCATTAAGAACCCTGCACGCAAACGAATTATTGAAATAAAATTGAACCATTATGTTAGTCCCCAAATAACTGCGTCGCTTGAACGTTACCCCCTCTCTCTCACTCTTTACCCCGCCCCCCCTCTATCTGCTAATATTGTTATGAATATGTCGATTGCTAATGTAAGCTATTGGACGATTAACATTAGAGCTTATAAAGCGACTGTTTACCAGTGAATTCTATTCACTTAAGAACTAGTCAAGCTAACCTTTTAATAGGGGGGGTAGTGATATTGTCCAAATACCATATTATATCTATTCATACTTATATATAACATGTATAGTCATAGATGACGTATTTTAAGAAAATATTTCAATCGTTTTACTTCGATGGTAGCGTTATGGTTTATTTTGGAGATAACCTTTGGTTGTTTTAGACCTGTGGTTTGTTATTGCGGTGAACATTGGTTGTTTTACGCCTGCTGTTCGTTAAAGCGGTTAATTATATGGTGGTCATTACACATTGGTTGTTTTTGGCCTGCGGTTTGTTATAACGGTATGTAGAGATAGCGTTACTGTTTATGATGACGAGCAGTGGTTGATGTACGTTTATGATAGCTGTACACGCGTTACACCCCCTCCCCATCAACGCGGAATTATTGAAGAATAGTGAAAGAGCTGATAGTTCTCGCTGTAATAGTTAAAAATAGATTATGTAACGGGAATATGATGATAATTTCTGTCATATTACTCCACTCTGAACCGAGAAATCGTAGTCCCGATTGGCATCGCGACTGTTGCTACGATAATCAAAAAAGCCTCGATTATCCATTTTTACGGTTATCATCAACGGTCATTGAACGGCAGATCGGCTTCAAATCTATACGACCCATCAGATGACATCGAGGGTTGATTATGGTCTTGCCATGTTAATAAATATCTAATTTATAATTTAGATAACATTTCAATCCCTCTTGTATAATGTATGAACCAATATAATTATCTTTAATTAGCTTTCAGTTGATGGTTTATTTATCGAAACGTCTGTGAATAAGATAACAAGATGGATCGATTTTTTAATAACTGTGACTACGATGATGACAGTTTATCCCAGACGGAATTAGACAGGTTTGTTTTCATTTCAAACTGAAACTCATTTTACCAATCTCATTATTTCGGTTCGTTTTTTTTATAGTTCAAAATTTCGTTTTTCTTGCATTTACAACGTTGGGATATGGAAGAGTTCTTATTGATGTGAGGAGTAAGCCAATGGAACGGTATGTTACAGCGACTTCTTGGCGTTCTCTATGCGGAACCGTGGGTAAACCCCTTGAAACGTCAACGCTGATTGATTAATCAATGACTGACGTCATAGGGTCAAAAGCCGCTCGTTTGACCCTGACATTAACTCCCACTATAACTTGTCAGATCGTCATGTAGTGTAGGCCATTGAAAGTATAAAAAACGAAACGAAATATAGATCTGTATTTTAATCAGGTTGTCATTTTACCTACGTTGGTGTTTTTGGTGGAGCGGGTGTGGATATATAAAAGTCTTTGCATAGTGTTTCAGTAATTTAAAACAAATACTATGTCGTACTGCCAGATTTGAGAGAGAATATAGAAGCAACACAAACAGTAAAAATTCATTAGTGGTCTGGATGACAAAGACTAAGATTTTATGTATCTTATAGCTAGCCCCACGACATCTGTAAGAATAATTGTTGTTCAACCCAACACGGCCAGACTCTTCTCTGGGTGAAAGGCGAGTTTTCTTCTAGTGACCCCTTTCTGTGGACCAAGCGTCTCTACTATTTACGTGTAAGTGAAAGGTCTGTTTCAAATCTTGATCAATATGATTTGTCGGCCAGGCTGGTAGAGTAGAGAAAAATTATGATATAGACTAGATGACACAAGGTTATCACCGAGTTGAAAAGTTATCACCTGGATTAACACAAAACAAAACTCTTCAACTAAAAAACAAAACTCAAAACGCGTGTCCCCTCTGAAAAAAGACTGTATTTACTTATACCCCCCACCCCCGACACACACACACCTGCCCTCCTCAGACTAGCTAACACCCCTGACTGGACACAATGTTTTAATGTATTCAGGTTTAACGTCCACTCGACACAAACTAGGTCATTTCTGGACTAACATATGGTTTAATTTTATTTCAATGATTCGCTTGCGTGTAGGGGTCCTTAGCAGTGGGGGGGGGGGACCGGAGGGTCCGGAGAAAACCCACGAGGTTGGAAGGCGACCCTACTCCTTGTCACGCCAGTTGACTCAATGACAGGCTTTATGATACAGCCCCACCCCTCCCAGAATGCAAAGTGAGAAGCTATTGTTATCAAGAAGGATCTATATACCAACCGGTCTTTGAATGTATAAAATGGATTATACACAATACTTCACTCAGTTATCTATGTAATTATCAAAACAAAGATAATTTGTTTAATATATTTCAGTTTATTGTTACGTATGTCTCATGAAGTGAGAGAGGAGGATCATAGACATGGAACATATACCAAGTAAGTGTGTAGGGTATTGCTCGAATATTAAAAAAAACAAACTATTATGACGCACTGTCAGATTTGATAGAGAATCTACAAGCAACATATAAACGGTGCGAGACAATGGGGGTCTGGAGGCCAGTGTCTAAATTTATTGTCTTAAAGGTGGGGGAGGGTTCAATGTATACATTATTAAGTTGTTATGATTAGATTACTACATAATCGAAAATAATGTTATCCTTTTGATTATTAAACATTCATCTTTATGTTTGAAATCACTCCCGGTTAAATAGAATCCGTTGTACAATTACATATTCCCCCAAAATAAAAAACGTTCTGTCTTGAGTATTCAACATTTTATCTAGGTACGAACAATCTGATTAAAACACAGATCCAATTTCGTTTCGTTTTTTATAGTCCAAAATTTCGTTTTTACTAGTCTTTTCTACTCTTGGGTCTGGAAGACTTGTTGTTTAACTTGTGTTCTGCCTGAAATGAGGGGACAGCCAATCAAATGGTCTGTCGAACTGACCGTTTGACATTTTCATGCGTGGAACTGTGGGTAGATATTACCAGAGGATAGAAAACAAAACAAAACAAAAGTAGATTTTAGAAAGCATGGCGGTCCCTAATTGGTTAATCAAATGTTCCGTGCTTGATACCTGACGTCATAGAACGTGAGCTCCCACTATAACTTGTTAGATTTACATGAGTGTAGGTCATCAAAAGTATAAAAAACGAAACGAAATATAGATCTATATTTTAACTAGATTGAGGTACGATTGGTGTATTTGGGAGGAAACATTTAAATTGCTAGAAGAGCAAGGTCGAAAGTGTGTAATTCACAATTAGAAATCTGTCAATATGTTTAATACATTTCAGATTGGAGGCACTGCTATGTCTGGCTCAGAAAAATGACAGGACACAACAAATTATAGAACCATTATCAATGCAAGGAAAGATAAAATCTATAGCGATAGCTTTTAGGCGCAATTGGTATAAGATTGTCATATGGCTGATAGAACAAGGCGTTGAAGTACATCATATTGGTAGTAACCAGGAAAATTTAGTGCACAGTGTTCTAAACAACTATAGCCCTTCATTTGATTGCGATCCCGATGCACTGTTAGCTTGTGTAGTTAAATTAGTGGAAAGCGGCGTAGGTGTCAATTACTTGGATGAATATAAATTCACACCCATATATTCAGCCGCCGCAAAAAGTTTATATAAAGTTGTGATATATCTTATAGATCATGGTGCCGACGTACATTATATTGACGATAATCAGAGCAATCTTCTCCACATTATACTATACCACAGCAATTCCCATGACATAGATGGGCTATTGCCGTGTGTAATAAAATTAGTTGTAGCTGGAGTTGGTATCAACAATCTGAATACATTTGAAGATGCACCGATATCTATAGCTGCTGAAAAAAGACGATATGACGTTGTGATGTATCTAATAGATCATGGTGGCGCAAATTATAGCAATCTTCTCCACATTATACTATACAACAGCAATTCCCATGACATGGATGGGTTATTGCCGTGTGTAATAAAACTAGTTGTAGCTGGAGTTGGTATCAACAATCTGAATACATTGAAAGAGGCACCGATATCTATAGCTGCTGTAAAAAGACGATATGAAGTTATGATATCTCTAATAGATCATGGTGCCGACGTACATTATATGGACGTTAATCAGAACAATCTTCTCCACACTATACTATACAACTGTACTGCTCATTCTACAGATGCGTTATTATCATGTATAACTAAATTAGTTGAAGCTGGTGTCAGTATCAACCATCTGAATAAATCTAAAGAAGCACCGATATCTGTAGCTACCTCGAAAAGATTAACAAAAGTTGTGATATATCTGATAGATCACGGTGCTGATTTACATTACAGTAGAACTTGCTCGGGCGTGCACTCCTAATCAGCGAACACTTGCTTCAACGAGCACCAAAAAATCCCCCCGAGCGATTTTTAAGTAATTTAACCTCTACTAAACACGCACCTGTTCAACGCGTGCAACGGGCACCACGATTAATTCCCTCCGTGAAAATTCTATTGTTTCAACGGTCACTCCTCTAACAAAACATCGCCCATTCAACGGCCATTGTTGAATGATACCATCTTGTCGTTCTTTCTTTGTAGCACTCTCGCTAATCCCGTGAGTAGTAGTTAATTAACTGGACCCCCACTGATCAGGTAAAAAGAAATGTAAAAATAACAATCAACCCGGGATTATCTGTTAATTAATATTTTGTTTTATTAAACGACTAACCTGATAATCGTTTTCACACTTAACGGAACATTATTTGATACTGACTGAATAAAATGAAAGTACCGAGTTTTGTTACGATCATCTAGTATCTTTTCCATTGCAACTTTGTTGTTAGACGTTTTAGCGCCCCCTATAATATTACATACAGAGTTACACCCCCTGTAAATCGGTGATAAAATCAGCGATGGATTTTTTGTTCATGTGCTTTTTTTGATAAAATAAAATTAATTCATCGATTTGCTTCACAAAAATGTATAAATATTATCGAATGCATCACAATGGTAGACAGTAGTATCGAAGGTTGGTACAAAATGACAAGTTTACAGAAGTTATGTTCGAGATTTGAGTAAAAAATTTTCGTTCGGCGCAAGATTCAGCGACGGTCAAATTTATCGATGCAAGTATTGATGTTCGCTCCCAATGCACCCAAGCGTAATTAATTTATGTCAGCACAAAAAGCACCGAGATTTTATTAAGTGGTCGCGTAATCGCTAAAATAGTTGGGGTGGGAAATTCTCAAATTCACGGCATTTTGAAACGCTTTTAGACGCTTTGATGAAAGTAAAAGAAATATTGGGGGGGGGGGATGCAGAGACCCACTATTACTAAACAAACACGTATACGCGACTACTTTGAATTCACAACTAGATAAAAAGTACATGTATTGTTTCTGTTATACTACATGAATAAAAAAATCTATGCAATCTATATCTTTCTTTTTTGTGGTAGGGGTTGGGGCAATATTGTATACCTCTAGTCAAAGAGCACCTCCATTAAGCAAGCATTTTTGAATTTCCCTTGGGTGCTTGCTTAATACAAGTTCTACTGTATATTGATAATGAGGGGATGAATCTGCTACAAGCAGTGTTACATAGCTATCGTGTTTACCGCAAAGATGATATAGATGCGTTGTCACAATGTGTAGTTAAAGTAGTGCAACGTGGTGTAGATGTCAACCATATAGATAAATATGGAAATACGGCTATAATTATAGCTGCCAGGAGAGGATTGTATAAGATTGTCTTACATCTAATAGAACATGGGGCACATGTACACAATGTTATAAACCAAAGCAATCTCCTACATACAGTTTTAGAATACCCTACCGACATGTCTAACAACTATACAGAGAAGAGGAACATTAGGGCGAATATAGATGATTTGTTAAAATGCGTTACTAAATTAGCTGAAGCTGGTGTAGATGTCCACCATTTAAATAAAGATAACCTGACGCCTATATTTATTGCTGCTAAGAACCGATTTTATAAAGTTGTGATGCATATGTTTAAGCTTTATTCTTTCATGGAACTGGTGTCACCTCCCAACGGAGTTAAATTATTATACGAGATTCTTGCTTGTAAGAAATTGGAGTTGTTCGATTATTACATTAGATCAAAGCTGATTGTTGTAGGTTATACAACCGATGGAGAGAATATGCTACATCTGTTAGCAAGAGTAAACTACGATTATTCTCTTGACAAGTTTAACTGGTTGCTTAATGGCGAGCTAGACATAAACCATCCAGATTCTAAAACCAACACACCTGCTATGGTGGCTGCCGTCTTGTTGAACAGTAAATATTTAGAATTGTTGACACATCACCCTAAACTAGACATCAATGCACAGAATAACCAGGGCCACACGGCTCTTCATCTGTGCATCATTGGATTTACGATGGTTAAAGATGGTTTGAACGTACGACAGAAAAATGATGATGTTGAGAATTACTGTAGGCGGATATATCCAATATACATGGATTGTGTTGATAGTTTACTGGCTGCTGTGGGTATAGATGTGAATATTCCGGATTCTGGTGGAATAACTGCTTTGATGATGGCGGCAATGAAAAACGATAGATTTCTTATTAGGAAGTTACTTCATGCTGGCGCAGTGGTTAATTGCAATGGAAAATCTGCTTTACATCATCTTGATATTTATGAGAGTGTGTTCGATCAAAGTTTTAAGTTACTTGCTTCTGCTGTAGATCATATGTTAATAGATTTACCATGTGTTAAAGGTAGCACACTGATCCAAGCGACCTTGCGTTTTCCACGTTGTTGGGATCCACGTACAGCTGTTACATTTATTAAATATTTAGTCGGTGAAAACTGTTGTCTGCAGTCTCTTGTTACATCTTCAGTTGAAAGTAGTTATAATCAAATTGATATGAGAGAGCTAAGCAGTCAAGAGAGAGATGAACTGCGAAAACTGTTATATCTTAGTGGGGCCCCAGAAAAAGAAATTGTAGCGACTTTAAATTTTAAAAAGGAAGACACAAATGTAGAGAGAGATGAAAATAGAAGACTAATATCTCTTAGAGAGGCACCAGATGAAGAAATATTACAACAATTAAATTTACAGATTGAAGGTGAAGATGAGCAAGCAGACGGATTCCAGTCACGACACCACGAAATATTCAATAACTTCTGCTGTAATATCTCTCTCATGTCTTTGTCTAGGAGAATCATCAGGCAGAAGCTAGGATTGGGTATAAAGAAGAAAGTTATGGATCTAGACCTGCCTAGAGAATTAAACGAATTCCTTCTCTTAAATGATGTTCTTCGTCCTAAAGATTACAACATAGATGATGTTGATGATGGTTGTAATGATTATGATGATGATGACGGTTTTATTTTTTATGATATAGATAAACCAAAAACTCGAAACTTTATTGATATACTTTGGCGTAGTGATTTTGATGATGATGAGGGGTATGGTTATAATGAAGATGCTAATGGTGGTGATGATGATATATATAAATATTATATTCATTATGACTACTGGTCTTTTACACTTGGTGACGATGATGGACATGACGATGATGATGATGATGATGACGATGATGATTACGATGCTGATGATGATGATGATGATGACGACGATTAGCAGGAAAACAAAGGAAGTAAAAAAGAAGTTGGGGGGGGGGGGGGGTGAATACATGAACTACACAGTATTAAGGATTAAGTAAATCTACCCATTGATTAGGGAGGAAATGTGCTGTGTCTCTGTTTAATTTGGGCTTATGTTTTTAGATTTCTAAGGCTTCTCTGAGAACTCTGTTTTTCCACACTGTCAAGTTCCTGGCTAGAATTTCCGTGTTTTCCCATTTAATTTCATGCCGCGGGTTGTTGTAAATATGTTCGGCAATTGTTGATTTATTGTATTCTTGCTTTCTTACTGCTGTGTGGTGTTCTTTAATTCGTACTGAAATTGGCCTGGATGTTTCTCCGATGTATACGTCATCACACTCACATTTTATATTATATTTTTTTCCTGCTAATTGGTTTCTCCTTGTTATTTTTATACGCTCACATTTTTATGTGGACGTATATTGTCGTCGCCCCCGTCCGTCCGTCCGTCCGTCCACAATTGTTTGTGAACAGTCTACAGGTCACAATTTTTATCCGATTTCAATGAAACTTCAAATATAGGTTTATCACCCTAAGATCTCGGTTCCTTTCGATATTGGCATGTATCGGACTGTAACTTCATGGGTTATGGCCCCTGATTGTACGAAAAATCACGTTTTTATACGCCCACATTTTCATGTGGACGTATTATTTCGTCGCCCCTGTCCGTCCGGACGTCCGTCCGTCCACAATTTGTTTGTGGACTCTCTACAGGTCACAATTCTTATCCGATTTTGACGAAACTTGAAATATAGGTTCATCCCCAAAAGATCTCGGTTCCTTTCGATATTGGCATGTATCGGATCAAAACTTCATGGATTATGGCCCCTGATTGTACGAAAAATCACGTTTTTAGCTTGTGGACCCTATAGAGGTCACAATTTTGAACCGATTTTGATGAAACTTGACATGCATGTTTGTAACCCAAAGATCTTGGTTCCTTTCGATATTTGCGGCTATCGGAATGTAATTTCCTGAATTATGGCCCCTGATTTTCCGAAAAATCACCCTTTTTAGCTTGTGGTCCCTCTGGAGGTCACAATTATTATTCGATTTAAAAAACTGTTTGATTATATCACCGTTACACCCTAAGGAAGGTTGAGTTCGAATTTCGGGAAAATCGGACGAAAATTGCCATACAAAATGGCCGCCGTTAGTACGCGAATACTGTTAAAAATGGTATATCAAGGTTGTGGACCCTGTGGAGGTCACAATTTTGATTCGATTTTGATGAAACTTGAAATTCATGGTTATAACCCAAAGATCTTGCTTCATTTCGATATTTGCGCATATCGGATCGTAACTTCCTGAATTATTCGAATTTCGTGAAAATGGTACCAAAATTGCCGGACGAAATGGTCGCCGTTTGTACGCGAATAGTGTAAAGATATGGTATATCATGGTTGTTGACTCTGTACAGGTCACAATTCTTATCCGATTTTGACGAAAAGTCACATTTCTAGGTTGTGTACCGTCACACCATAATCATTGTCGACTTCGAATTTCATGAATATCAGACTGGAACTGACCAACAAAATGGCTGCTCCCAATACAGTATGAAATACAGGACTTAATGATGTAGGAAAAATCACTTTCCGTATTGTTTGTTCTCTATCCATCTCTCGAAAATGTGGGCGTATCCTGCCTGGCAGTGCCAGCCTATCTTTTAGCTTGTGAACAGTGTAGAGGTCACAATTTTGATCCGATTTCGATGAAACTTGAAATGCATGTTTATAACCGAAAGATCTTGGTTCCTTTCGCTATTTGCGCATATCGGATCGTAACTTCCTGAATTATGGTCCCTGATTGTCCGAAAAATCACCCTTTTTAGCTTGTGTTCCCTGTGGAGGTCAAAATTGTAATCCGATTCACAAAAACGTTTGATTATATCAGCGTTACATAGTTATGGGGGTTGAGTTCGAATTTCGTGAAAATCGGACCAAAATTGACAGACAAAATGGCCGCCGTTTGTACGCGAATAGTGTGAAAATATGTTATATCAAGGTTGTGGACCCTATAGAGGTCACAATTTTGAACCGATTTTCATGAAACTTGAAATACATGTTTATAACCGAAAGATCTTGGTTCCTGTCGATATTTGCGCATATCGGATCGTCACTTCCTGAATTATGGCCCCTGATTGTCCGAAAAATCACCCTTTTTAACTTGTGTTCCCTGTGGAGGTCAAAATTGTAATCCGATTCAAAAAAACGTTTGATTATATCACCGTTACATAGTTATGGGGGTTGAGTTCGAATTTCGTGAAAATCGGACCAAAATTGACAGACAAAATGGCCGCCGTTTGTACGCGAATAGTGTGAAAATATGTTATAGCAAGGTTGTTGACCCTATAGAGGTCACAATTTTGAACCGATTTTCATGAAACTTGAAATGCATGTTTATAACCGAAAGATCTTGGTTCCTTTCGATATTTGCGCATATCGGATCGTAACTTCCTGAATTATGGCCCCTGATTGTCCGAAAAATCACACTTTTTAGCTTGTGTTCCCTGTGGAGGTCAAAATTGTTATCTGATTCAAAAAAACGTTTGATTATATCACCGTTACATAGTTTTGGGGGTTGAGTTTGAGTTTCGTGAAAATCGGACCAAAATTGACAGAAAAAATGGCCGCCGTTTGTACGCGAATAGTGTGAAAATAAGTTATAGCAAGGTTGTTGACCCTATAGAGGTCACAATTTTGAACCGATTTTCATGAAACTTGAAATGCATGTTTATAACCGAAAGATCTTGGTTCCTTTCGATATTTGCGCATATCGGATCGTAACTTCCTGAATTATGGCCCCTGATTGTCCGAAAAATCACACTTTTTAGCTTGTGTTCCCTGTGGAGGTCAAAATTGTTACCTGATTCAAAAAAACATTTGATTATATCACCGTTACATAGTTTTGGGGGTTGAGTTTGAGTTTCGTGAAAATCGGACCAAAATTGACAGAAAAAATGGCCGCCGTTTGTACGCGAATAGTGTGAAAAAATGTTATATCAAGGTTGTGGACCCTATAGAGGTCACAATTTTTAACCGATTTTCATGAAACTTGACAGGTATGTTTATAACCCAAAGGTCTTGGTTCCTTTCAATATTTGCGCCCATCAGATCGTAACTTCCTGAATTATGGCCCCCCATTGTCCAAAAAATCACCCTTTTTTGCTTGTTGTCCCACTGGAGGTCAAAATTATTATCCGATTCAAAAAAACGTTTGATTATATCACCGTTACATGATAATGGAGGCTGAGATCAAATTTCGTGAAAATCGGACCAAAATTGACAGACAAAATGGCCGCCGTTTGTACGCGAATAGTGTGAAAAATGTTATATCAAGCTATAGAGGTCACAATTTTGAACCGATTTTGATGAAACTTGACATGTATGTTTATAACCCAAAGATCTTGGGTCCTTTCTATATTTGTGCCCATCTGATCGTATCTTCCTGAATTATGTTCCGTGATTGACCAAAAAATTGCCTTTTTTAGCTTGTGGCCCCTCTGTAGGTCAAAATTATTATCCGATTTAAAAAAAACGTTTGATTATATCACCGTTACATTGTTATAAAAGATGATGTGGAATTTGGTGAAAATTGGACCAAAATTGACGGACAAAATGGCCGCTGTTTGTAGCCGAATAGTGTGAAAATATGTTATATCAAGGTTGTGGACCCTATAGAGGTCACAATTTTGAACTGATTTTGATGAAACTTGAAATACATGTTTATAACATAAAGATCTCGGTTCCTTTCGATATTTACGCATATTGGATCGTAACTTTCTGAATTATGGTCCCTGATTGTACTAAAAATCGCCTTTATCACCCTGTGGTCCCTCTGGAGGTAACAATTATTACCTGATTTAAAAAAACGTTTGATTATATCACTGTTACAGGGTAATATAGGTTGAGTTTGAATTTCATGAAAATCGGACCAAAATTGACAAACAAAATGACCGCCGTTTGTACGCGAATGGTGTAAAAATATGGTATATCAAGGTTGTGAACCCTATAGGGGTCACAATTTAAATACGTTTTTGATGAAACTTGAAATCTTGGTTCCTTGCGATATTTGCGCACATCGGATTGAAATTTCCTGAATTATGGCCTCTGATTATACGGAAAATTGCCTTTATGAAGTTCAAAAACATTTGATTATATCACCATTACACTGTAATGAATTTTCAGTTTGAATTTTGTGAACATCGACTAAAATTGATGAACAAAATGGCTGCCATTTTTACACGAATAGTGTAAAAATATGGTATATCAAGGTTGTGTACACTGTAGAGGTCACAATTTTAATTCGATTTTGGTCAAACTGAAAGATCTTGGTTCCTGTTGATATTTGGACATATCTGATCGTAACTTCCCGAATTATGGCCCATGATTGTACGAAAAGTCGCCATAATATTAAATGTTTCGTATCCAGTGGAGGTGACAGCTTATTCCATAATATTAAATGATTCGTATACTTTATATTAGCATGGAGCAGAACTTTATAAAAACCAAATAAATTCTAATGATTTTCTGATAATTACTTAATATGCGACAACTCTTGTTGACTGCCCGGACGATTTAGCTGCTGTGTGGGCGTATGTTTCGTTGCCTGGCAACCTATTTTTATATTTAATCTTGTTAATTGTGGTTTATCTTCTATAAACGGTTTCCATTTGCTATCTTTGATCTGGTTAATTAATTGTTGTTATGGTGTGATCTGGTTGTCTATTTATTACATCTTTCATCTTGGTTAATTAAGTTGTTATTATTTTATATGCTAAATGGCTTCCAAAATGTCCATCTATATATTGCACCACATTTTTGTTAACTAATCATTATTTGCTTGATAACGATACCTGTATGTGTATTGAAACGTAGCATGTCAATGAAATTCAGAAGTAGTTTATCCATATAAGTGTGTTTATTTTTACGAGTACAGTAGTTTTAATATTTAAACAAACATTATGCAAGCGCTGAATCTGCCTATTGCAGGTCTATTTTTAGGCCTGAGATGTTATAAAACTATTAATTAGACATTAATTAACTTATCCGGTTCATAATCAACTCTCGATGTCGAGGTTAGCATGAGATTTTTGTTGGATTGTAGTTAGATTCGCTGCAATATTTTCCTTCGTGATTTACCAAATAAATGGATAACCGAGACTTATACTGGGTTTGTCTTACCGACTTTAGTAATGATGACAGAGGCTAAGTGGAACTTTCATTCACTTAGTTCTAAGTTAATAGTGGATCAATTTGACTAAAATTTTCAGCAAATTGCCTTTACATTAGCTAGATTTGAACTATTGTAGTGAGAACTGCCAACGTGTTATCTAATCTCTCATAATGTATCTTTAAATATAGAAATTTGAATAAGCCTTTTCGGGTGAATATGTACAATATAATAATATGTGTATATAAAGCCATTTACGTTCAATTTTGAAAAATGTTATTGTAATTTCTATTCAATAACACTTGGGGGAAATTTGTGGATGGTCAAATTGAACAACAGTCGCTTAGTTCATTGTACACCCTTTTTTATATTATATATTATATTCGTTTGTTAATCAGTCATGTACAATCCTTTCTGTATTGTATTCTCGGATATGTTTTCTTTGTTCATTATATTTCCACTTCCACTGAGTACACTGCGTCGTGTAATGATTTTAAATTGTTCATTGGATATTATGATCCCATATTTTCGCGATAAAAAAAATAAGGAATTCTAATTCGTGATTTTAATTTTTGATATTATGGAGAGAAATAAAGAGTTATAGTTCATTGGTACCTTTACATAATAAATTTGGAATTGACTAAATGAATGTTTTATTGACTTTACCAAATACACTAAAAATGGCTTATTTAAGTGGATTCGCTCATCATCTATAAGTTCACGAAGGTGGGGAACCTTGGTGGCTAAGCGGGTAAGACGCGGACTCGCTAGTGTTGACCGAGAAAGTTCATCGGGATTTTCCGGCGTTGTCAGTAGTTCAGGCCTGACAAAGACAGCTGTCTAGTCGTTCGGATATGCCCAAAAACTGAAGTCCGTCGACACATTGGTGTGTACGTAAAAATCCCTTGGCAATATAAATTTGATATTCGGGCAGCATCCTCCCCGTAACACACTATAGGACGTTAAAATCCATTTTATTTCGTTTGACGAAGACGCGTCCCAACAATTGGGAGAGAGAGAGAGAGAGAGAGAGAGAGAGAGAAATGGGGTTTAACGTCCTCTCGACATTTCGGGACTAACATATGGTTTAATTTTATTTCAATAGTTCGCTTGCGCCTAGGGGTCTTTAGCAGTGGGAGGAAACCGGAGGAAACCCACGAGGTTGAGAAGGCGCCCCTATCTCCATGCCACATACGCTCACACCAGGGCTCGAAACCACAGCCGCGAGCCAGAGGTGACCGGCCAGTTAGAGGTCGAAGCGCGGCACTCTAGACAACTAGGCTATCCCAACCCCCTCCCAATCTTGGACATTTCTCTCTGAAGACCAAGTAAATTATCATACTGTTATAGTGCATATTTTGATATACATGTGTTTACTTATCTGAATTGACTAATTGCTTTAAAGTGGATAAGTTAATCTTTACTCCGAACCCTGATCGTTCCTGAACATCTATCTTAATATAATTTAATATTACTTAACATGCATCTTAGTAGTCATTGATTTAGTATGTACCTATATTTGAGTTATGTCCCGGTAATGTAAACATGTTAATTTATATCACATTTTGTACTATATGTTTAACCCTTATCGTGTATATGTTCAAATATTTCTAGTTTAATTATTATTAAGATATTAAGTTGGCGATAGCGACTGGGTATAAACATAAGAGACGAAATAAGGACGATTATGTTGATTCGTTAATAAACCTAGTTCAACGTCATAATTAGTACTTATATGATTCTTATAGGGGAGTTAGTTTGTAATTGTGTCGGGCCCGTATCTACAGGGGGCATGCCCCCACCCCCGCGTGAAATGCTCGCCCCCCCCCCCCCCCCCGCTCAGAAAATGCTAACAATCCTTTAAAGTATACACATTTCCTTATATTAATCTAAAAAAGCTATTTTTTTTTTGTTTGAATACTTATTTTAAAATGCTTATTAGACGCCTAGGTAACTACATAGCATGATGATTACAACTGTCTGTTAGAATGACCTTTCGGAAAATTTCCTCAAAATGTTCGCCCCCCGCCCACCGAAAGGTAATCCCTCCCCCCCGCTTAATGGTGTCTAGATACGGGCCTGAAATCATTTAGTATATATGTTTATTTTATGCCTAATATTATGATGTGTAATAGTTTACTATACTTATTCACATAATATGATTATACTTTATATTGGCTTATTGATAAATGTATGTTTCTTTTATGCATAATATGATAATGTGAAATAGCTTACAATTACGCGCTTGATCACATAATATATGCTTACTTTATAGATTCAATTATTCATTACTAGATGAATTGTAAATGATGTTTTAAATATTTCACATATTTTGGTGTTCAACATTGGGTTCATTAGCTGATGAATCTTATTGATATACAGAGTTCCAAAAACCTTTCCCCTTGAATAAAAGCACTGTACTGGAGTTATCTCCCTTGTCTAAAACCACCTGTACGCGATTAAAGCCAACAGTTGTTAACGGATTTATTTCAAAATTGGTGTGAAGAATTGGCACGGGTCACGAGAAAATGAATCCTATAGATATTAAGCGAGCATTCCGTGAACTTCGACTCCAGAGTTATCCCTCATTTCCAAAGACCTTGTGAAGGCGATAGAGAGGCAATTTAACCTGTTGTCATATACTAACGACTGTAACTTTTAATCCAATGGAAACCTTACAAATGTATATCGTTAATAAAACTAGATTTAATCTCAAACAAGAATGTATTTATTTCGTGCAATTCTTCCTTTATAATGCATTGTAAAATACTATAGTGTGGGTAGTGTCCCATTATTTGGACGTCAATAAGAATGATAACAGTTTGGGGAGATTGGGCCCTGTATGTGCGGGACTACGACCTACTCTTGCATCAAATTCCAAATATCAAGGGATCTGTTAAGTGCAAGCCAAAGGGTACATGTGACTTCGGTTTTTCACACCATCCGAACGAGTATACGCTGTCGCATGCCAGGGCCTCTGTCATGTCGACACCGTTATCGACCCCAGGTCCTCCGGGTAACCTCCTAGCCAATACTATCTATATTTATGCCATGTATTTGTAAAATTTATTACTCTTGTTAATAAATTCTATCCTGTAACTTTCTGGAAGATGTGTACGTTGTTTGTATGGTGACATAAGAAATAGGATTATAACGTCCATGTAAATAAGTCGCTTGTGCGTAGTGGTCTTCATCAATGGAAAGAGACCGGGGCATTAGCGAGGAACGAAAGAAATCACGTCACTGTATAGCATATGTCCGTCTTCATTAGCCCAGTTTAAGAGGAGAATACCTGGGGCCGGTTGCTCAAAACAAACTAAGTTATTTTAACGATCCGTTAAACTATCCCCGATAACCCCTTCGGAGCTGTCATCCACTTCCATCCGCTAGGCTTCCGATGGACATCCATTTAACATCCTCGCTACATACTTCCCACGTTCGTTCTTTTCCGTTCTGTTTCCGCAAATTTTCGTCCATTTCTGGGGCGGATGAAAACGGATGGAGCCACCCCGAAAGTTTGCTCGTACGCTGTGTCCTTTTTGCATACTTTTGTGTCCATCGGCCACTGGGACCGAGCCTTTAGACAAAAATATCAGTCAAATAGCCCTTGAAATGGCTACAGATGCAAAGAAATGACGGATAATTTTCTTGACCGACCATCCACCTCTCAACAGCGTGCCCCGTCTCCGCGGTCAGCGTCCTCATTTTGCGGCGCCCCCCCCCTTTCAAAATTCCTGGATCCGCCCTTGATCGTTGCGAAACTTTGCGATTATATAACTTGCTAAACCAACATAGAACTGAATATTAATAAATAAATTAAAGGTGGGCGGGTTCTCCGACATAACCATTTCTCTGGCCAAAGCTAATTCTTACAATAATCATATTAATATTGGTAACAGCAGATGGGTCAAAAGTACAGTGGAGATTTCACACTTTGTAACACTTGGTAAAATAAAGATCGGCGAGTTACCAAAGCTATTTGAGAAGTTATTGTTTGCGCAGTGAACATACCCTAACCTGATATGTCTACGGTGATATATCACGAAAATGCAACTTAGTGAGCTTCTGAAATTTGTGCAAGTTCAGTACCTATTTCATCTCAATCTGGTTTGAATATTTGTTTGATGCAAAGTGCGCATACACTTTTCTTTGTGCTCAAGGTAGTCTAGGGTGTGCCCTTTTTCTATGTTTACGGTAGTTAGGTCCGTAGCTAGCCCAAAACTGTTAAGGGAGCAAAGACTTCTCGGTCGCCGATGAGCCTCTGGTGGCGCCAATGCACCTACACTTGACGGTCAACGGCGACCGATACCGCGGATACGCCTCACTTTGGAGAAGGTTCTACGGTACTCTCTATAGGCCTAGTACGGGCTTGATCAATGTTTGAGGGGCAGAAGCAGAAATGCCCTAAAATATTTCAGGTTACAGACGTTTAGAAACGCTCCCCCCCCTCCCCAAGAAAATTTGACGACCGCAGACGCGTTATCCAGTCCCCGAATAAAGTAAGTTATCTGAAAAAGCCTAACTTAGGTGGCTGAGTCGAGTTTCGATCAACCAATCAATCATTTTATAGTCCACGCAGACGGGACAGTCGGGAGCAAATTTTGAAAATTTTACTGACGCAAACGTGTTTTCCTGCTATTCCAGCCCGTGAATACAGCAACATAAATGTAGTCCAATATAGCCTACCTTAGGTAGCTTACCTCAATCCCAAATAACCAATCGAAACCCACGAGAAAATTTTAAAAATTTAACCGCCGCATTCGCGTTTTTCTGCTATTCTAACCATTAGTTAAAGCCCCAATAACACTCTTGTTGTAACTGACTAATATGTCCTAATCTTCATTCTGGTCAACAAATCGTATTATTTTAGAATATTCCAATTAGATCATGATATAAATTTCATCTTAACACACCTATTTTAAAAAATTGGAAAAATTCAACCAATTGATTTGAAATGTCTAACGTAAAACTTTTCAAATGTGACTTGGATTTTAAAATATTTTCGAACCCTCTGGACAAGTAAAATAGGTTGTAATGGATAATTTACACAACAGTAGGACACTTAAACATCTAGTACTTAGAATTAGGGTATTATTTATTTTCTGGAGCTACCAAGCCAGCAAGGATGTTATTGTCCCTTTAAGCAACTTCACAGTTTCCAATCGTTTTGTAACAGAAATCCCAATCTATGCAGGCTTGAAAATTCCAACCATCAAATCGGACTGTTGCAGTTGCATTCACAAATAACAATCGATGTCCGAAAAATTTGGCACGAAGAAGAGTGGCTCCAGACAAAATGTTTTAATCCATAGTCAATTTAGTACAAATTAAAGGTACGGTAAAATTAGTGTTTTCGGTGACTTTATGTTGCCAACTAGATAAAATAATATTTTTTGTTTTCACTTCACCCGTCTGCCCGAAAAGTCATATTGCCTATGGTGCTCTCCCCCCAGAAAATTTTGAAAAAGGGGTTTGCATCTGAAAATTATATTGGCATATTATGATATTTGAATATGAACATTATAAAAATTTGAAGGAAGGAATACGAATTTAACGTACTTATAATAAGTTATGAGAAAAATGAAAAGTTCGGAATAGGGTTGGGTGTGCGACTTGTTTGAATTTTGAAGGTTTTTATTGGCACTAGGAATATTAAGAATCTAAGTGAGAGATTTCACTCGATCCTCACTATGAGTCTCTGGCTCGGGCCCCAAAAAATCGAATTAGACCCCCCGTTAAAGGGAGGTCCGTTAAAGCCACCGGTCACATAGAATATGATCCAGATCACCATCGCTCCATGGCCGGTCCAATACCCCCTCCCTCATATAATGCTCAGCAGAAAAATTTGTTTTTAGACGAATTGGACAAAATTTTTTTTTTTCATTTTGTATTCGACCGGCCAATCGGAAGATCGTCAGACCGACCCTTTCTCCTCATAGTACACTGTATGACGTATGCCCGTCTTCATTAGCCCAGTTCGGAGCAAAGCAGTAGACATTTGCTAACGTCTATTGAAATCTGTCGATGAGTCACGACTGTTTATAAAAAAAACTCATCAAGCATAACATACAGTGGTGGGAATTCAAGAAGAATATTGATGACATTAATGGACGTCTTGAATACGTCATTAAAAGAATCTTCTTATTTCAATACAGGTTATTACTAGTACACATTCTCTACTTTCACAATGAACAAACCGGATGTGATGCATGTGGTACGTTCAACACATCAACAAATGAAATGAACGTCCTATTTTTCCGTACTAATAAGGCTAATTATGATGTTATATGCAATGTCGTGCTGTGAGAGTAGAACGCTAGATTTAGCACATATGACGCCATATATAGATTGTGGGTTAGGGTTAGGGTAGGGGCTAGGACCTGTAGATTTGGTCAAAGTCCCTAACCCTAACCCATGAACAAGCCTAACCCTTACCCTAACCCACAATTCACATATGACGTCACAATTTGCGTAGGACCGTCTCAGATCTAGCTTTCTCCGCTGTGAGAGGGGAATTTTACCCACATGACGCCATATGCAATGTGCTGTGAGGGGAATTCTACTCAATTGATGCAATATACTGTTGGGTGAATTTTACCCACATTATGCTATACGCAATGGAATTTTTACTGGGTGCTTGGGGGGTCAGGGAGAGGGGACACACATTGACTATTCTAATTCATTCCCTTAATTTGCCCAAAGGTTCAACTGAAAACTGGGGTGATGTATGAGCCCGTAGCCACGTGGGGGGGGGGGCCCACCCCCCAAAAAAACCCCAAAACATTCCGTCGCCCCCCTCCCTCCAAATTTTATGAGCTGGATACGGGCCATTTCATCAATGATTGTGATACTGTTTAAATGAGGGTGGTGCTGTTTAATTCCAACTAGGATTGCCTATTATAGCGATGCATCATATCACTGAAGTGGTGAGGATGGCGTTCAAGGGACAAGGGAGAGAACTATATTTACGTAAATGACGTAAGGATGCAGACAACCATTGAATATAGTGTTAATCGTATGCATTTACCTAAACACATTGTTAGATTTGTGGTTGGAGGCCATCGCAAATGTTTTTTGTAAATATTTGAACAGCATGTATTATAAGGTCCATGGACCTACTGAAACAGTTCCAACTGACATTTATAACTTATATGTGAATACTAAGTTACACAGTCAATATAGTGTGACAAAGTGATCTATACCTTTCATAAATTGACCGATCATTTAGGTGCATAGAACTTTTTACGACCTCTGCTAGTTTTGATAATATATGATATGGACGTTTCAACTTTCTAAACTTATGTTACGACATGAACTTATTAAACATCTAATTAATTCAATATTTTGTTTACAAGCTACACATGATCTGTGTACAACACTCACAGAAATTCCAAGAGTATGTAGTAGTGGTCGGTGCAACATACAATTACCTAATAATAACTCCAATGAAATATGAAATGCAACTACAGATACCATAATTTATAAATCAACAATACCATATATGACGATCACTCCTGTTCTTCTTCCCTAATTGTTGTAGGCTTTATAAGCAGGAGTGTACTGGCAGTAAGCAGACGACACGACAACTAGATAGAGCAGAGAAAGACGCAGAGATCGGTATATGGATTCGCCGCTGCCTTGATGTAGTTGTGTTATATACCCGTTGTAAATAAATGCTGTATTTACTAAACTGATCTCTGTAATAACTAAAATAATGTTATAATAGAGTGTATTATGCACAATTGGTCTATCCATATAAATTAATAATCCACGGTTCATCATCCCATACAGAATTTATGACTCAAAGTTGGTGTAACAGTCTATATAAAATGTATAGGTCCATCACACTATACAGAATTCATTATCCAACGTTAGCGTTCCAGTCCATATAGAATCTATTATTAAACATCCATCCATATATAATTTATCACTTACAGTCAGTCATTTCATTTCATTAACTCACAGTCAGTCATTTCATTCATTCTCAGTCAGTCATTTTATTCTATTCATTCAGTGTCAGTCATTTCATTTCATTCAGTCACAGTCAGTCATTTTATTCAGTCTGTCATTTCATTCACTCACAGTCAGTCATTTCATTCATTCACAGTCAGTCATTTCATTCAGTCTGTCATTTCATCCATTCACAGTCAGTCATTTCATTCATTCACAGTCAGTCATTTCATTCACTCACAGTCAGTCATTTCATTCATTCACAGTCAGCCATTTCATTCACTCACAGTCAGTCATTTCATTCACTCACAGTCAGTCATTTCACAGTCAGTCATTTCATCCATTCACAGTCAGTCATTTCATACACTCACAGTCAGTCATTTCATTCATTCATAGTCGTTTATTCCATATGGTGTTTATTACTGTTTATCACCCACACAAACGAATTATTGAAACCATATGTTAGTCCCAAAATGACCTAGTTTGTGTCGAGTGGACGTTAAACTCCATTTCTCTCTCTCTCTATGTTTATCACTCACAGGCAGTCATTCCATTCACCCACTATCAGGCATTCCATATAGTGTTTATCACTCAAAGTCAGTCATTCCCTATAATGTGTATCACTCACAGTCCGTCATTACATAATAGTGTTTTATCATGATAACAACAAGAATGTACAATTTTTCTTAAAATGTACGCGTGGTTGGGCGGCCTAGTGGTTTAACGCGTGCGTGCGGAATAACAAGGTGGCATTGAGTCAAGTGGTGTGGTTTCGACCCCCGCTTGTACGTGATAGGGAGTAGGGCTTACTGTTCCCCCCACTGCTACTACCCCCGTAAGGCATGGGCGGCGTCTTTACCGCGCAGCTACGGCGACGGAAAAGTGTCTCAGAGCGCAACAAGATCGCCTTAAAGTATTGAAAAAAACCCCATGGAAACGTGAGATATCATGCTGTGGTCTCTATAGTCGCAAATGATAGCCGAGTCACTGCATTTGTTTTAATCTAACTAGGAAGCTATGAGGACTTGACGTAATTTTTGGGGTATTTTCTCGCGTTGTATTCACGTTTGATGGCAACCGTCTACAGTACGGACGCCGACCGGTCTGACAAGGGCATTAAGAACCCTGCACGCAAACGAATTATTGAGATAAAATTGAACCATATGTTAGTCCCCAAATAACTGCGTCGCTTGAACGTTACCCCCTCTCTCTCACTCTCTTTCACCCCCCTCCCCCCTCTCTATCTGATAATATTGTTATGAATATGTCGATTGCTAATATAAGCTATTGGACGATTAACAGAGCTCACTCTCTTTAACCCTCCACCCTCTCTCTCCCTCTCTCTCTCTCTCTCTCTCTCTCTCGCTACCCCACTTTCTCTCCCCATCTCCGTCTGATAATATTGTTCTGAATATATCAATTGGTAATATAAGTTACAGGACGATTAACATTAGAGCTTATAAAGCGACTGTTTATCAGTGAATTCTATTCACTTAATATTACACATGCAATTTGAAATGAAACCTTTGTATTCATTTATAAAAACTGTTGTTTATATAAAAGAAGTAGTCAAGCTAACTTTATAATAGAGGGGTAGTGATATTGTCCAAATACCATATTATACCTATTCATACTTATATATAACATGTATAGTCATAGATGACGTATTTTAAGAAAATATTTCAATCGTTTTACTTCGATGGTAGCGTTATGGTTTATTTTGGAGATAACCATTGGTTGTTTTAGACCCGAGGTTTGTTATTGCGGTTTATTATATGGTGAATATTGGTTGTTTTAGACTTGCGGTTCGTTATAGCGGTTAATTATATGGTGGTCATTAGACATTGGTTGTTTTTGGCCGGCGGTTTGTTATAGCGGTATGTAGAGATAGCGTTACTGTTTATGATGACGAGCAGTGGTTGATGTACGTTTATGATAGCTGTACACGCGTTACACCCCCTCCCCATCAACGTGCAATTATTGAAGAATAGTGAAAGAGCTGACAGTTCTCGCTGTAATAGTTAAAAAATAGATTATGTAACGGGAATATGATGATAATTTCTGTCATATTACTCCACTCTGAACCGAGAAATCGTAGTCCCGATTGGCATCGCGACTGTTGCTACGATAATCAACAAAGCCTCGATTATCCATTTTTACGGTTATCATCAACGGTCGTTGAACGGCAGATCGGCTTCAAATCTAATGACAGTACGACCCATCCGATTGACTAGACAGTTGATTATGGTCTTGTCATGTTAATGAATGTCTAATTTATAATTTAGATAACATTTCTGGCTTACAGATGGCCTGCAATAGGCAGATTTAGCTCTTGTATAATGTATGAACCAATATAATTATCTTTAATTAACTTTCAGTTGATGGTTTATTTATCGAAACATCTGTGAATAAGGTAACAAGATCGATCGATTTTTTAATAACAGGGACGACATGGCTGACAGTTTATCCCCGACGGCATTAGACAGGTTTGTTTTCATTTCAAACTGAAACTCATTTTACCAATCTCATTATTTCGTTCCGTTTTTTATAGTTCAAGATTTCGTTTTTCTTGCCTTTACAACACTGGGGAGGTATTAAACTGAATGGAAAATAGTCTAGAGACCATGGTCCGATAATGATGGAAGGGGCGGGGTTTACGCTTTTTAACCAATCGGATGTGAGAAGTAGTTATATGCTGGAACTCAAATCTGACTGGGATATGGAAGAGTTCTTATTGATGTTGGGAAATAAGTAATGAAACGGTCTATTACGGTGACTTCTTGACGTTCTCTGTGCCGAACTGTGGGTAAACCCATAGAAACGTCAATGCTGATTGATTAATCAATGTCTGGCTCCGTAGGGTCAAAAGCCGCTCGTTTGACCCCCGACGTGAACACCCACTATAACTTGTCAGATCTTCATGTAGTTTAGTATAAATAAAAACGAAACGAAATATAGATCTGTATTTTAATGAGGTTGTCATTTTACCTACGTTGATGTTTTTGGTGGAGCGGGTGTGGATATATAAAAGTCTTTGCATAGTGTTTCAGTTATTTAAAACAAATACTATGTCGTACTGCCAGATTTGAGAGGGATATAGAAGCAACACAAAACAGTAATATTCATTAGTGGTCTGGATGACAAAGACTAAGATTTTTATATATCCTATACACTAACCCCACCACATCTGTAAGAATAATTGTTGTTCAACCCACGAGGGCCAGACTCTTCTCTGGGTGAAAGACGAGTTTTCTTCTAGTGACCCTTTTCTGTGGACCAAGCGTCTCTACTATTTACGTGTAAGTGAAAGGTCTGTTTCAAATCTTGATCAATTTGACCTGTCGGCCAGGCGGGTAGAGTGGAGGAAAAATTATGATATAGACAAGTTGACACAAGGTTATATCACCGAGTTGAAAAGTTATCACCTGGATGAACACAAAACAAAACTCTTCAACTAAAAAACAAAACTCAAAACGCGTGTCCCCTCTGAAAAACACTGTATTTACTTATACCCCCCACCCCCGACACACACACACCTGCCCTCCTCAGACTAGCTAACACCCCTGACTGGACACAATGTTTAACCTATTCAGCTGTAAATTTGAAATTGTTAGAAGCTAAAGAGAGAAGCCATTGCTAAGAAGGTTCTACATACCGACCGGTCCTTGTTATTTTTGTAATTATTAAAACAAATATCACGTGTTTCATACATTTCAGGTTATTGTTACATATGTCTCGTGTAGTGATAGCGGAGGATCATAGACATGGAACATATACCAAGTAAGTGTGTAGGGCATTGCTCGAATATTAAAAAAACCCAAACTATTATGACGCACTGTCAGATTTGATAGAGAATCTACAAGCAACATATAAACGGTGTGAGACAATGGTGGTATGGAGGCAGGGGGTAGGTGTGTATTACTAGGTGGGGGGGGGGTCTGGTTATTCCAGTATACATTATTGCGTATGCTCTCCACGTGTCACCGTCTAGCCTCATTCTCCAAGTTCCCTGTTAAAATGGAGAGAGAGAGAAATGGGGTTTAACGTCCACTCAACACAAACTAGGTCATTTCGGGACTAACATATGGTTTAATTTTATTTCAACAATTGGCTTGCGAGTAGGGGTTTTTAGCAGTGGGAGGAAGCCGGAGTGCCCGGAGGAAACCCACGAGGTTGAGAAGGCGCCCCTATCTCCTTGCCACATACGCTCACACCAGGGCTCGATGTTAAAAATGGGCCTGAAATAGATTATGGTATACGATTCGCATACCAATAATATTTTTTTATTTTGTCTTACATATTGGGTATCAGAAGCCCACCTGTTTCCGGTAAGATCACAATATCAATGTTGAATTAAATTGACAAATAATTCGTGTTTTCAATCACATGTAATACTTTGGATGATAGTGGGTTAGAGACTTAGCTACTTTAAATTGCTAGAAGGCAAAGTTGAAAGTGTGTAATTCACAATTAGAAATCTGGCAATATGTTCAATACATTTCAGATTAGAGGCACTGCTTTCTCTGGCTCAGAAAAATGCCATGAAACGACAATTCATAACACAATTATCAACCCAAGGAAAGATAGAATCTATAAAGATAGCTTGTAGACTCCAATGGTATAAGATTGTCATATGGCTGATAGATCAAGGTGATGATTTGCATCATATTGATAGTAATCAGGAAAATTTACTGCACATTGTTCTAAACAATTATAAGCACTTATTGGATCGCGATCACGATCGCAATAGATTGATACTTTGTGCAGTGAAATTAGTTAAAGATGGTGTTGGTATCAATGAATCTCAAGAAGTTACCGCTCACAGATTAAATAAAGTTCTGGCATATGTTATAGATCATGGTGATGATTTATATTATATTGGCAATGATGATAAAGATGTGCTGTTACGATTTGTAGTTAAATTAGTGCAACGTGGTGTAGATGTCAACCATCTGGATCAATATGGAAATGCGGCTATATTTATAGCTGCTAGGAAAGGATTGTATAAGGTTGTCTTACATCTAATAGAACATGGGGCACATGTACACAATGTTATAAACCAAAGCAATCTCCTACATACAGTTTTAGAATACCCTACCGACATGTCTAACAACTATAGAGAGATGAAGAACATTAGGGCGAATAGAGACGATTTGTTACCATGCGTTGTCAAATTGGTTGAAGCTGGTGTAGATGTCAACCATTTAAATAAAGATAACTTGACGCCTATATTTATTGCTGCTGAGAACCGATTTTATGAAGTTGTGATGTATATGTTTAAGTTTTATTCTTTCACGGAACTGATGTCACCTCACAACGGAGTTAAATTATTATACGAGATTCTTGCTTGTAAGAAATTGGAGTTGTTCGATTATTACATTAGTTCAAAGCTGGTTGTTAATGGTGTTACAACTGACGGAGAGAATATGCTACATCTGTTAGCGAAAGTAAACTACGATTATTCTCTAGACAAGTTTAACTGGTTGCTTAATGACGAGCTGGACGTCAACCATCCCTGTTCTAAAACCAACACACCTGCTATGGTGGCTGCCGTCCTGTTGAACAGTCAATACTTAGAATTGTTGACACGTCACCCTAAACTAGACATCAATGCACAGAATAAACAAGGTCACACGGCTCTTCATCTGTGCATCATTGGATTTACGATGGTTAAAGATGGTTTGAACATACGACAGGAAAATGATGTTGTTGAGAATTACTGTAGGCGGATATATCCAATATACATGGATTGTGTTGATAGTTTACTGGCTGCTGTGGGTATCGATGTGAATATTCCGGATTCTTGTGGAATAACTGCTTTAATGATGGCGGCAATGAAAAACGATAGATTTCTTATCAGGAAATTATTTGATGCTGGTGCAGTGGTTAATTGCAATGGAAAATCTGCTTTACATCATCTTGATATTTATGAGAGTGTGTTTGATCAAAGTTTTAAATTGGTGGCTTCTGCTGTAGATCATATGTTAATAGATTTACCATGTGTTAATGGTAGCACACTGATCCAAGCAACCTTGCGTTTTCCACGTTGTTGGGATCCACGTACAGCTGTTACATTTATTAAATATTTAGTCGGTGAAAACTGCTGTCTGCAGTCTCTTGTTACATCTTCAGTTGAAAGTAGTTATAACCAGATTGATATGAGAGAGCTAAGCAGTCAAGAGAGAGATGAACTGCGAAAACTGTTATATCTTAGTGGGGCCCCAGACAGGGAAGTTGTAGCGACTTTAAATTTTGACAAGGAAGATACGAATGTAGAGAGAGATGAAAATAAAAGACTACTGTATCTTAGAGAGGCATCAGATGAAGAAATATTACAACAATTAACTTCCCAGGGTGAAGGTGAAGATGAGCAAGCAGACGGATTCCACTCACGACACCACGAAATATTCAATAACTTCTGTTGTAATATCTCTCTCAAGTCTCTGTCTAGGAGAATCATCAGGCAGAAGCTAGGATTGGGTATAAAGGAAAAGGTTATGGATCTAGACCTGCCTACAGAATTAAACGAATTCCTTCTCTTAAATGATGTTCTTCGTCCTACAGATTACAACATAGATGATATTGATGATGGTTGTAATGATTATGATGATGATGACGGTTTTATTTTTTATGATTTGGATAAAGCAAAAAATCAAGACAATGTTAATTTAGTTTGGTTTAGTGATTCTTATGATGATAAGTGGTATTATTATAATTATGATGAAGATGCTGCTGCTGCTGATGATGATATATATGAATATTATAGTCATTATAACTACTGGTCTGATGATGATGATGACGACGATGATGATGATGATGATGATGATGATTACGATGATGATAGGGATACCATGAAAGTATAAAAACGTTTATAACATTATATAACCTAATACTATTATGCTATATCCCTTTATACTTCGTGTCGTATGATTAACAACATAGCATTAGGTCTATGCTTGTCATATCAACGATATTACCGTATACTATACCCCTTGACACATCGTGCCGTATATTTTACAACATATGCCTTTATAATTGTCATATTAACGACATTACTTTATACTATAACACCATATCCCTTGATGCGTGCCATATATTAACCAATTAAAGGACAGTTCCCCGTTTTTGAACAAAACATAAAATATAGATATAACATAGTAAATTGAGGAAAATGTATCAGTTATAAGAATGTGACCATTGTTAATTGTTTAAAGCTACAATTTCATATTTTTAAGTTATATTTTTAAATATATTAAAATAAAGCCTTAAAATAGATGGTATCTATAAACAGTCCTACCTTGTTAAAGAATAATCCTATAATTCAATATTGCCAGTTGAGAAATTGGCACAAATATCATTTTCAAATTCACATGTTTGAAGATAGATATTGCATGTGGAGGGGGGGTGTTAGAAAAACAAGGGAAGTAATTGTGTTATTTTTTTCGGCGTGAAATATTTTGAGTGTGGGAAATAATGCCTATGATCGTATAATAGTGAGTTGACAACCTATTGAGCAAAAAACTTTCTTAGAAAATATGAAATTTTCGCTTTAAAGGCTCAATACCACTCTTGTTGTAAGTGAATAATATGGCCAACTCTTTATTCTGGTCAACAAATTGTATTATTTTACAATATTTCAATTAATGGATGATACAAATTTCACCTTATCACACCTAATTCAAAACACTGGAAATATTCATCTTAATGATTTGAAAGGTCTAACGTAAACTTTTTCAAATGTGACTTGGATTTTAAAATATTTTCGACCCCCTGGACATATAAAATAGGACGTTATGGATAATTTACACAACAGGTAGCACACTTAAAAATCTAGAACTCAGAACAAGGCTATTAATTATTTTCTCGAGCTGACAAGCCAGCAAGAGTGTTATTGTCCCTTTAAAGGGCATATACCTCAATTCCCTGGAATCTTAAAATATACGGAAATATTAATATAGGGGGATCTCTGGTTAATAACCAGTCTCTATACTATACGGGACTGGAACTAAAAGTAGCAATAACTTGTAAGGCTCTAATATATTTACACAAACCTAAATACGAGAACAACTGGCCAGGTTTCTAGCAAGTTTACAGTTAGTAAACGTAAATAAAGAACTGACTATTTCTTGACTTTTTATATCTTTATGGTGTTAAGTTTCCAAATCTATAGAAACACGTTACTAACTTATAAACAAACCTATCAGTTGCCTCACTACCATAAAGTAAAGTGGTTAATCCACAGCAACTTAAAGGGACAATAACACTCTTGCTGGCTTGACAGCTCCAGAAAATAAATAATAGCCTTATTCTAAGTACTAGATGTTTGAAGTTACATTATGGGAGATAAGATAAAGAGATGGCAGTTCTCAATATAATAGTTAAAAACTAGATAGTGTAAAGATAATTTGCTGAAATTTTCAGTCAAATAGATTCACTATTAGCCGAGAAAAAAGCGTTTGAAATATTCACATAGCCTCGGGCATCATTACTCAAATCATTAATATAAACAGCATAGTCTCGATTATCCACTTGATTGATTTAATTATTAACGGCCATAAAGCGGCATATACGATTTTAATCCGCCAACATCGAAGGCTAGCCTTGACATAAAGAGTTTATTACGCTCAGATTTATGTGTCCTACCTGTTGTGTAAATTATCCATTTCATCCTATTTTACTTGTCCAGAGGGTTCGAAAAAATATTTTAAAATCCAAGTCACATTTGAAAAGGTTTATGTTAGGCTTTTCAAATCGTTTCGTTGAATTTTTCCAATTCTTTAAATTAGGTGTATTAAGATGAAATTTGTATCATCAATTAATTGGAATAGTGTAAAATAATACAATAAAGATTGGTACATATTATTCAGTTACATCAAGAGTGGTATTGAGACTTAAACAATTCTAATTCCCCTATATATTGTTTAGTTGATTATCACGAGTACAGTAGTTTTAATATTTAAACAAACATTATGCAAGCGCTGAATCTGCCTATTGCAGGTCTATTTTTAGGCCTGAGATGTTATAAAACTATTAATTAGACATTAATTAACTTATCCAGACCATAATGAACTCTCGATGTCGAGGGTAGCATGAGATTTTTATTGGATTGTAGTTCGATTCACTGCAATATTTTCCTTCGTGATTTACCAAATAAATGGATAACCGAGACTACTGGGTTTGTCTTACCGATTTTAGTAATGATGACAGAGGCTAAGTGGAACTTTCATTCACTTAGTTCTAAGTTAATAGTGGATCAATTTGATTGAAATTTTCAGCAAATTGCTTATACATTAGCTAGATTTGAACCATTGTAGTGAGAACTGCCAACTCGTTATCTAATCTCACATAATGTATCTTTAAATATAGAAATTTGAATAAGCCTTTTCGGGTGAACATGTACAATATAATAATATGTGTATATAAAGCCGTTTATGTTCAATTTTGAAAACTGTTATTGTAATTTCTATTCAATAACACTTGGGGGAAATTTGTGGATGGTCAAATTGAACAACAGTCGTTTAGTTCATTGTACACCTTTTTTATATTATATATTATTTTCGTTTGTTAATCAGTCATGTACAATCCTTTCTGCATTGTCTTCTGGGATATGTTTTCTTTGTTCATTATATTTCCACTGAGTACACTGCGTCGTGTAATGATTTTAAATTGTTCATTGGATATTATAATCCCATACTTTCGCGGTAAAATAAGGAATTCTAATTTGTGATTTTAATTTTTGATATTATGGGAAAAAAAAGAGTTATAGTGCATTGGTACCTTTACATAATAAATTTGGAATTGAGTAAATGAATGTTTTATTGACTTTACCAAATACACTAAAAATGGCTTATTTAAGTGGATTCGCTCATCATCTATAAGTTCACGAAGGTGGGGAACCTTGGTGGCTCAGCGGGTAAGACGCGGACTCGCTAGTGTTGACCGAGAAAGTTCATCGGGATTTTCCGGCGTTGTCAGTAGTGCAGGCCTGACAAAGACAGCTGTCTAGTCGTTCGGATATGCCCAAAAACCGAAGTCCGTCGACACGTTGGTGTGTACGTAAAAATCCCTTGGCAATATAAATTTGATGTCCGGGCAGCATCCTCCCCGTAACACACTATAGGACGTTAAACTCCATTTTATTTCGTTTGACGAAGACGCGTCCCAACAATTGGGAGAGAGAGGGAGAGAGAGAGAGAGAAATGGGGTTTAACGTCCACTCGACACAAACTAGGTCATTTCGGGACTAACATATGGTTTAATTTTATTTCAATAGTTCGCTTGCGCGTAGGGGTCTTTAGCAGTGGGAGGAAACCGGAGTGCCCGGAGGAAACCCACGAGGTTGAGAAGGCGCCCCTATCTCCATGCCACATACGCTCACACCAGGGCTCGAAACCACAGCCGCGAGCCAGAGGTGACCGGCCAGTTAGAGGTCGAAGCGCGGCACTCTAGACAACTAGGCTATCCCAACCCCCTCCCAATCTTGGACATTTCTCTCTGAAGACCAAGTAAATTATCATACTGTTATAGTACATATTTTGATGTACATGTATTTACTTATCTTAATTGACTAATTGCTTTAAAGTGGATAAGTTAATCTTTACTCCGAACCCTGATCGTTCCTGAACATCTATCTTAATATAATTTAATATTACTGAACATGCATCTTAGTAGTCATTGATTTAGTATGTACCTATATTTGAGTTATGTCCCGGTAATGTAAACATGTTAATTTATAACACATTTTGTACTATATGTTTAACCCTTATCGTGTATATGTTCAAATATTTCTAGTTTAATTATTATTAAGATATTAAGTTGGCGATAGCGACTGGGTATAAACATAAGAGACGAAATAAGGACGATTATGTTGATTCGTTAATAAACCTAGTTCAACGTCATAATTAGTACTTATATGATTCTTATAGGGGATTTAGTTTGTAATTGTGTCGGGCCCGTATCTACAGGGGGCATGCCCCCACCCCCGCGTGAAATGCTCGCCCCCCCCCCCCCGTTCAGAAAATGCTAACAATCCTTAAAGTATACACATTTCCTTATATTAACCTAAAAAAGCTATTTTCTTTTGTTTGAATACTTATTTTAAAATGCTTATTAGACGCCTAGGTAACTACATAGCATGATGATTACAACTGTCTGTTAGAATGACCTTTCGCCCCCCCCCCTACCGAAAGGTAATCCCCCCCCCCCGCTTAATGGTGTCTAGATACGAGCCTGAAATCATTTAGTATATATGTTTATTTTATGCCTAATATTATGATGTGTAATAGTTTACTATACTTATTCACATAATATGATTATACTTTATATTGGCTTATTGATAAATGTATGTTTCTTTTATGCATAATATGATAATGTGAAATAGCTTACAATTACGCGCTTGATCACATAATATATGCCTACTTTATAGATTCAATTATTCATTACTAGATGAATTGTAAATATTTCACATATTTTGGTGTTCGACATTGGGTTCATTAGCTGATGAATCTTATTGATATACAGAGTTCCAAAAACCTTTCCCCTTGAATAAAAGCACTGTACTGGAGTTATCTCCCTTGTCTAAAACCACCTGTACGCGATTAAAGCCAACAGTTGTTAACGGATTTATTTCAAAATTGGTGTGAAGAATTGGCACGGGTCACGAGAAAATGAATCCTATAGATATTAAGCGAGCATTCCGTGAACTTCGACTCCAGAGTTATCCCTCATTTCCAAAGACCTTGTGAAGGCGATAGAGAGGCAACCTGTTGTCATATACTAACGACTGTAACTTTTAATCCAATGGAAACCTTACAAATTTATATCGTCAATAAAACTAGATTTACTCTCAAACAAGAATGTATTTATTTCTTGCAATTCTTCCTTTATAATGCAGTGTAAAATACTATAGTGTGGGTAGTGTCCCATTATTTGGACGTCAATAAGAATGATAACAGTTTGGGTAGATTGGGCCCTGAGTGTGCGGGACTACGACCTACTCTTGCATCAAATTCCAAATATCAATGGATCTGTTAAGTGCAAGCCAAAGGGTACATGGGACCTCGGTTTTTCACACCATCCGAACGAGTATACGCTGTAACATGCCAGGGCCTCTGTCAAGTCGACACCGTTATCGACCGCGCGTCCTCCGGGTAACCTCCTAGCTAATACTATCTATATTTATGCCATGTATTTGTAAAATTTATTACTCTTGTTAATAAATTCTATCCTGTAACTTTCTGTAAGATGTGTACGTTGTTTGTATGGTGACATAAGAAATAGGATTATAACGTCCATGTAAATAAGTCGCTTGTGCGTAGTGGTCTTCATCAATGGAAAGAGACCGGGGCATTAGCGGGGAACGAAAGAAATCACGTCACTGTATAGCATATGTCCGTCTTCATTAGCCCAGTTTAGGAGGAGAATACCTGGGGCCGATTGCTCAAAACTAAGTTATTTTAACGATCCGTTAAACTATCCCCGATAACCCCTTCGGAGCTGTCATCCACTTCCATCCGCTAGGCTTCCGATGGACATCCATTTAACATCCTCGCTACATACTTCCCACGTTCGTTCTTTTCCGTTCTGTTTTCGCAAATTTTCGTCCATTTCTGGGGCGGATGAAAACGGATGGAGCCACCCCGAAAGTTTGCTCGTACGCTGTGTCCTTTTTGCATACTTTTGTGTCCATCGGCCACTGGGACCGAGCCTTTAGACAAAAATATCAGTCAAATTCAAATAGCCCTTGAAATGGCTACAGATGCAAAGAAATGACGGATAATTTTCTTGACCGACCATCCACCTCTCAACAGCGTGCCCCGTCTCCGCGGTCAGCGTCCTCATTTTGCAGCGCCCCCCCCCCCCTTTCAAAATTCCTGGATCCGCCCTTGATCGTTGCGAAACTTTGCGATTATATCACTTACTAAACCAACATAGAACTGAATATTAATAAATAAATTAAAGGTGGGCGGGTTCTCCGACATAACCATTTCTCTGGCCAAAGCTAATTCTTACAATAATCATATTAATGTTTGTAACAGCAGATGGGTCAAAAGTACAGCGGAGATTTCACACTTTGTAACATTTGGTAAAATGAAGATCTGCGAGTTACAAGCTATGTGAGAAGTTATTGTTTGCGCAGTGAACCTACCCTAACCTGATATGTCTACGGTGATACATCACGAAAATGCAACTTAGTGAGCTTCTGAAATTTGTGCAAGTTCAGTACCTATTTCATCTCAATCTGGTTTGAATATTTGTTTGATGCAAAGTGCGCATACACTTTTCTTTGTGCTCAAGGTAGTCTAGGGTGTGCCATTTTTCTATGTTTACGGTAGTTAGGTCCGTAGCTAGCCCAAAACTGTAAAGGGAGCAAAGACTTCTCGGTCGCCGATGAGCCTCTGGTGGCGCCAATGTACCTACACTTGACGGTCAACGGTGACAGGTACCGCGGATACGCCTCACTTTGGAGAAGGGTCTACGGTACTCTCTATAGGCGTAGTACGGGCTTGATTAATGTTTGAGGGGCAGAAGCAGAAATGCCCTAAAAATTTCAGGTTACAGACGTTTAGAAACGCTCCTCCCCTCCCCCAAGAAACTTTGACGACCGCAAACGCGTTATCCTGCTATTCCCGTCCCCGAATACAGTAAGTGATCTGATATAGCCTAACTTAGGTGGCTGAGTCGAATTTCGATCAACCAATTAATTATTTATAGTCCACACAGACGGGACAGTCGGGAGCAAATTTTGAAAATTTTACTGCCGCAAACGTGTTTTCCTGCTATTCCAGCCCGTGAATACAGCAACGTAAATGTAGTCCAATATAGCCTACATTGTACCTTAGGTAGCTTACCTCAATCCCAAATAACCAATCGAGATCCCCGAGAAAATTTTAAAAATTTACCCGCCGCATACGCGTTTTTCTGCTATTCTATCCCTTTAGTTAAGCAACTTCAAAGTTTCCAATCGTTTTGTAACAGAAATCCCAATCTATGCAGGCTTGAAAATTCTAACCATCCAATCGGACTGTTGCAGTTGCATTCACAAATAACAATCGATGTCCGAAAAATGTGGCACGAAGAAGAGTGGCTCCAGACAAAATGTTTTAATCCATAGTCAATTTAGTACAAATTAAAGGTAGGCTACGGTAAAATTAGTGTTTTCGGTGACTTTATGTTGCCAACTAGATGAAATAATATTTTTTGTTTTCACTTCACCCGTCTTCCCGAAAAGTCAGATTGCCTATGGTGCTCTCCCCCCCAGAAAATTTTGGAAAATAGGGTTTTCATCTGAAAATTATATTGGCATATTATGATATTTGAATATGAACATTATAAAAATTTGAAGGAAGGAATACGAATTTAACGTACTTATAATAAGTTATGAGAAAAATGAAAAGTTCGGAATAGGGTTGGGTGTGCGACTTGTTTGAATTTTGAAGGTTTTTATTGGCACTAGGAATATTTAGAATCTAAGTGAGAGATTTCACTCGATCCTCACTACGAGTCTCTGGCTCGGGCCCCAAAAAATCGAATTAGCCCCCCCCCCCCCCAAATATTTCGCCAACAATAATGATTCTTAGGAGTGTTCTTAGCAGGCCACATCCGTAGCCCTAGATAAAAAAATTCATCTGTCAACTCTCCGTGTTTCCAGATGAAATTTGACCCATTTAGTTCTGCGTTGCAAGAGCGATTTTAAATCACACCGGGCATTACTACGCAAAATTGACAATGTTTTTCATCAAAACAACGATAGATTATTGTTATTCATAATATTTCTGCCACACCCAATTGCAATTAAGCATATAATCCTACCTGGCACGGGTATAAATCATCGTATTAAAAATCGAGGCGTTAAGCTGTTACTAAGACCGCCATCTTCTTTTAGACCAGTAGTGCCAGTGAAGTCTGGGGTTGTCATTATGAAGGCGTGCGCTAAATTTAAGGCTTTATAACAGCCAATCAAAAACGCAATTGCCTGTGGAAAAATGTAAACAAACTAAATGACATCCACGTGGATTTCAATGGAGGTGAATGTCGAACAAAAATATGGCTTCAGTAATTTAAATACGAATATTTGGAGTTGGGCGATAGTTGTGCCTCACATTGGCCTCTGTAAGTTTAATTAGTGATATTAGTATTAACTTATCTTATTTTAAAGGTGTTATATGCATTAATAAAGAAATTGAATTTGCAACTTGGAACTAAGGCCCTCAAATCGAGCCAGAGGTGACCGGCCAGTTAGAGGTCGAAGCGCGGCACTCTAGACAACTAGGCTGTCCCAACCCCCTCCCAATCTTGGACATTTCTCTCTGAAGACCAAGTAAATTATCATATTGTTATAGTACATATTTTGACATACATGTATTTACTTATCTTAATTGACTAATTGCTTTAAAGTGGATAAGTTAATCTTTACTCCGAACCCTGATCGTTCCTGAACATCTATCTTAATATAATTTAATATTACTGAACATGCATCTTAGTAGTCATTGATTTAGTATGTACCTATATTTGAGTTATGTCCCGGTAATGTAAACATGTTAATTTATAACACATTTTGTACTATATGTTTAACCCTTATCGTGTATATGTTCAAATATTTCTAGTTTAATTATTATTAAGATATTAAGTTGGCGATAGCGACTGGGTATAAACATAAGAGACGAAATAAGGACGATTATGTTGATTCGTTAATAAACCTAGTTCAACGTCATAATTAGTACTTATATGATTCTTATAGGGGAGTTAGTTTGTAATTGTGTCGGGCCCGTATCTACAGGGGGCATGCCCCCACCCCCGCGTGAAATGCTCGCCCCCCCCCCCCGCTCAGAAAATGCTAACAATCCTTAAAGTATACACATTTCCTTATATTAACCTAAAAAAGCTATTTTTTTTTGTTTGAATACTTATTTTAAAATGCTTATTAGACGCCTAGGTAACTACATAGCATGATGATTACAACTGTCTGTTAGAATGACCTTTCGGAAAATTTCCTCAAAATGTTCGCCCCCCCCCCCCCCTACCGAAAGGTAATCCCTCCCCCCCCCCCCCGCTTAATGGTGTCTAGATACGGGCCTGAAATCATTTAGTATATATGTTTATTTTATGCCTAATATTATGATGTGTAATAGTTTACTATACTTATTCACATAATATGATTATACTTTATATTGGCTTATTGATAAATGTATGTTTCTTTTATGCATAATATGTTAATGTGAAATAGCTTACAATTACGCGCTTGAACACATAATATATGCTTACTTTATAGATTCAATTATTCATTACTAGATGAATTGTAAATGATGTTTTAAATATTTCACATATTTTGGTGTTCAACATTGGGTTCATTAGCTGATGAATCTTATTGATATACAGAGTTCCAAAAACCTTTCCCCTTGAATAAAAGCACTGTACTGGAGTTATCTCCCTTGTCTAAAACCACCTGTACGCGATTAAAGCCAACAGTTGTTAACGGATTTATTTCAAAATTGGTGTGAAGAATTGGCACGGGTCACGAGAAAATGAATCCTATAGATATTAAGCGAGCATTCCGTGAACTTCGACTCCAGAGTTATCCCTCATTTCCAAAGACCTTGTGAAGGCGATAGAGAGGCAACCTGTTGTCATATACTAACGACTGTAACTTTTAATCCAATGGAAACCTTACAAATTTATATCGTCAATAAAACTAGATTTACTCTCAAACAAGAATGTATTTATTTCTTGCAATTCTTCCTTTATAATGCAGTGTAAAATACTATAGTGTGGGTAGTGTCCCATTATTTGGACGTCAATAAGAATGATAACAGTTTGGGTAGATTGGGCCCTGAGTGTGCGGGACTACGACCTACTCTTGCATCAAATTCCAAATATCAATGGATCTGTTAAGTGCAAGCCAAAGGGTACATGGGACCTCGGTTTTTCACACCATCCGAACGAGTATACGCTGTAACATGCCAGGGCCTCTGTCAAGTCGACACCGTTATCGACCGCGCGTCCTCCGGGTAACCTCCTAGCTAATACTATCTATATTTATGCCATGTATTTGTAAAATTTATTACTCTTGTTAATAAATTCTATCCTGTAACTTTCTGTAAGATGTGTACGTTGTTTGTATGGTGACATAAGAAATAGGATTATAACGTCCATGTAAATAAGTCGCTTGTGCGTAGTGGTCTTCATCAATGGAAAGAGACCGGGGCATTAGCGGGGAACGAAAGAAATCACGTCACTGTATAGCATATGTCCGTCTTCATTAGCCCAGTTTAGGAGGAGAATACCTGGGGCCGATTGCTCAAAACTAAGTTATTTTAACGATCCGTTAAACTATCCCCGATAACCCCTTCGGAGCTGTCATCCACTTCCATCCGCTAGGCTTCCGATGGACATCCATTTAACATCCTCGCTACATACTTCCCACGTTCGTTCTTTTCCGTTCTGTTTTCGCAAATTTTCGTCCATTTCTGGGGCGGATGAAAACGGATGGAGCCACCCCGAAAGTTTGCTCGTACGCTGTGTCCTTTTTGCATACTTTTGTGTCCATCGGCCACTGGGACCGAGCCTTTAGACAAAAATATCAGTCAAATAGCCCTTGAAATGGCTACAGATGCAAAGAAATGACGGATAATTTTCTTGACCGACCATCCACCTCTCAACAGCGTGCCCCGTCTCCGCGGTCAGCGTCCTCATTTTGCAGCGCCCCCCCCCCCCTTTCAAAATTCCTGGATCCGCCCTTGATCGTTGCGAAACTTTGCGATTATATCACTTACTAAACCAACATAGAACTGAATATTAATAAATAAATTAAAGGTGGGCGGGTTCTCCGACATAACCATTTCTCTGGCCAAAGCTAATTCTTACAATAATCATATTAATGTTTGTAACAGCAGATGGGTCAAAAGTACAGCGGAGATTTCACACTTTGTAACATTTGGTAAAATGAAGATCTGCGAGTTACAAGCTATGTGAGAAGTTATTGTTTGCGCAGTGAACCTACCCTAACCTGATATGTCTACGGTGATACATCACGAAAATGCAACTTAGTGAGCTTCTGAAATTTGTGCAAGTTCAGTACCTATTTCATCTCAATCTGGTTTGAATATTTGTTTGATGCAAAGTGCGCATACACTTTTCTTTGTGCTCAAGGTAGTCTAGGGTGTGCCATTTTTCTATGTTTACGGTAGTTAGGTCCGTAGCTAGCCCAAAACTGTAAAGGGAGCAAAGACTTCTCGGTCGCCGATGAGCCTCTGGTGGCGCCAATGTACCTACACTTGACGGTCAACGGTGACAGGTACCGCGGATACGCCTCACTTTGGAGAAGGGTCTACGGTACTCTCTATAGGCGTAGTACGGGCTTGATTAATGTTTGAGGGGCAGAAGCAGAAATGCCCTAAAAATTTCAGGTTACAGACGTTTAGAAACGCTCCTCCCCTCCCCCAAGAAACTTTGACGACCGCAAACGCGTTATCCTGCTATTCCCGTCCCCGAATACAGTAAGTGATCTGATATAGCCTAACTTAGGTGGCTGAGTCGAATTTCGATCAACCAATTAATTATTTATAGTCCACACAGACGGGACAGTCGGGAGCAAATTTTGAAAATTTTACTGCCGCAAACGTGTTTTCCTGCTATTCCAGCCCGTGAATACAGCAACGTAAATGTAGTCCAATATAGCCTACATTGTACCTTAGGTAGCTTACCTCAATCCCAAATAACCAATCGAGATCCCCGAGAAAATTTTAAAAATTTACCCGCCGCATACGCGTTTTTCTGCTATTCTATCCCTTTAGTTAAGCAACTTCAAAGTTTCCAATCGTTTTGTAACAGAAATCCCAATCTATGCAGGCTTGAAAATTCTAACCATCCAATCGGACTGTTGCAGTTGCATTCACAAATAACAATCGATGTCCGAAAAATGTGGCACGAAGAAGAGTGGCTCCAGACAAAATGTTTTAATCCATAGTCAATTTAGTACAAATTAAAGGTAGGCTACGGTAAAATTAGTGTTTTCGGTGACTTTATGTTGCCAACTAGATGAAATAATATTTTTTGTTTTCACTTCACCCGTCTTCCCGAAAAGTCAGATTGCCTATGGTGCTCTCCCCCCCCAGAAAATTTTGGAAAATAGGGTTTTCATCTGAAAATTATATTGGCATATTATGATATTTGAATATGAACATTATAAAAATTTGAAGGAAGGAATACGAATTTAACGTACTTATAATAAGTTATGAGAAAAATGAAAAGTTCGGAATAGGGTTGGGTGTGCGACTTGTTTGAATTTTGAAGGTTTTTATTGGCACTAGGAATATTTAGAATCTAAGTGAGAGATTTCACTCGATCCTCACTACGAGTCTCTGGCTCGGGCCCCAAAAAATCGAATTAGCCCCCCCCCCCAAATATTTCGCCAACAATAATGATTCTTAGGAGTGTTCTTAGCAGGCCACATCCGTAGCCCTAGATAAAAAAATTCATCTGTCAACTCTCCGTGTTTCCAGATGAAATTTGACCCATTTAGTTCTGCGTTGCAAGAGCGATTTTGAATCACACCGGGCATTACTACGCAAAATTGACAATGTTTTTCATCAAAACAACGATAGATTATTGTTATTCATAATATTTCTGCCACACCCAATTGCAATTAAGCATATAATCCTACCTGGCACGGGTATAAATCATCGTATTAAAAATCGAGGCGTTAAGCTGTTACTAAGACCGCCATCTTCTTTTAGACCAGTAGTGCCAGTGAAGTCTGGGGTTGTCATTATGAAGGCGTGCGCTAAATTTAAGGCTTTATAACAGCCAATCAAAAACGCAATTGCCTGTGGAAAAATGTAAACAAACTAAATGACATCCACGTGGATATCAATGTAGGTGAATGTTGAACAAAAATATGGCTTCAGTAATTTAAATACGAATATTTGGAGTTGGGCGATAGTTGTGCCTCACATTGGCCTCTGTAAGTTTAATTAGTGATATTAGTATTAACTTATCTTATTTTAAAGGTGTTATATGCATTAATAAAGAAATTGAATTTGCAACTTGGAACTAAGGCCCTCAAATCGTAGCTAAAAACAAACATCAGTATATCTCAACGTTTTTAGCTACGTTCTCGTAGCTACCGTAGCCCCTCCATAAATTCAGTAGCCCCCCCCCCCTTTTTTTTAAGCGCTGGCTACGGGCCCGCTCTTGCTCATAACGATGGTCTCCAAAATTATCAGATTGTTCGCTCCTTTAGTCGAAAAACTGATCTGAGGTGAATATTCGCCTGGCCGCTTCAATAACTTCAGAAGACAGCTTTCGAATTACCTCTGCAAAAGATATCGTGCGAAACTTGAGTCTGGATAACCAGGAATCAAATAAAGAGTTACGTACCTTGGACAGGTATGCGAACGAACGAAGATTTGGTGACGATGTGACAGGTGAGAATCGAGGGCAGCAGGTGGGTATTACTTATTCACATATTTATACACCTTATCGACTAATTACTAGCTGCAAGCGTAAATTGATGCGTGCAACGAACCAGTGAAGCTCTGTGGTTTATTATTGGATGTGTTTAACATAATTTGTAAACAAATTGAAAGTAGAAAAAGTAAACACAAAACTTGTGAAAAGCATTGATTTTGCTACAGGTTGTAAAATATGTCAGTTGATATTGTCGAACATAAAATATTAGTTCAGTTGATTTGATCTAGCTGTTCATGGTAGTAATTAATGTAGGAGGACCACACCGTACATTGCCCTTAGAATACCAGTGTAGTTTTCTAAAGAACTCTATAGAAAATCTATAGAGTTTTGTGGGGGGCGTGTCCCATTTTCTGTAGGATAAAATTCTATAGTATTCTACAGAATTTGGGGCGCCTGTAGGAAATAACGGCCCAAAATATTCTACAGTTTCTGAAGTGCAAATACTATAGTTTTTCCTACAGAATTATGGGATAATTTCTATAGGAAAATATTTTAGTTTTAGTATTCTATAGTTTTTTTTTATTGCACTTTCTGTAGGATTTCTACAGTTATGTATGGGAATGATTACTGTAGTATTTTGTAGTTTTGAAATTCGTTCACTACAGTTTTCTGTAGAATGGGTACTATAGAAATCTACAGATTTTTTATTTTATTAATTTTTATTTTGGGAATACATAATATGGTTGGCCCATGATTTCTTCGAAATTGATAAGATTATTTTTTCCCTCATGGATGAATTTGAATTCTGCTGCTGACTCACTAGTCAGAACTTTACATGTTTTTTTTCTTGGTAGAACTGAAATATAGGGAAAATAATAGTTAAATAAAGTTAAGTAAATAACAAAATCACATAAATCTTATCTTATTTAATGTTATTGTTGAAAATGTAATAAATTATACTTATCTTATACTTAAAAATAAATTATTATTATTATTATTATTATCTTTCTGTCTTTAATCAAATCTGTGAAAACAACAGCACCATTCTCTTCAGTTTCGTGTTAATACTAACAACATATTAATGTAAGTGGTTATACATTGAATTTTAGAATTCAAAATTCAGCCAATGACCAAACAGATTTCAAGAGAGTCAATTGGCTGATAATTACAATTTTGTTGACAGGTATGCACGGTTGACCTGCTGGCTTCAACAAATGATATAATTTTGAGTACAGAATCTGTTATAGTCATTAAAATCTAACTTGCAGGTCACCAAACAGTCAGACTGTTCAAATAAACTTTGTCTTTACTTTATTGATCTATCTTAAATATTATCTGTTATTTTTGCTGTGAAGATCTACCTTTACTGCCATTTTTGGGAGGGTGGGGGTGGAAAATTTCTTAGAGTGTCAACATGTATCACTATTTAATTCATACTCAACATTAAAATAATATTACTTAAAGACTTTATTTTATTTCTTTTTTCATGGTAAGCTTATTCTAGTTTATCATTTGGTATCACAGTAAATTAAGGAAAACTGCATCCAGGAGTACCATACTTTTATTCACACATGTGCATCTCTAAATTCTATATTAAACTATAGTATGAATAAGACATCGTAAAATTTTGAAATCTGTAATAGAACATTGTTACTACATTATTATATAGGAAACTATAGTAGGCTATTTGTTAAAATGGTTTAAGTACCGTATAAATATAAATTCTCCACAAAATCTATAGAATAAAATATTTTTTTTCCATAGTTTTATACAGGATGTTATAGAAAACTATAGAATTACACGACTGACTTGAGACAGTAAGATATACTTCTATAGAAAACTATAGTTTTTACTACAAAGGCTATAGTAAACTAAAGGATTACTCAACTGGCTCGAGGATACAAATTAGTTGTACAGAAAACTATAGTTTTTACCACCAATTCTATAGCAGCACCCATGATCTATAGGTTTATTTTTTTCCCAATAGTTTCTTACAGTATTCTATAGGATTCTATAGGAAATTACACTTACAAAAAATTCATCTACCGATCCTACACAAACTATAGTAAATCTTTTTGAATCTATAGTCATGTGAAAAAAAATACAGAATGAATTTGTTTTCCTGTAGTATTAAATAGCATTCTATAGATTCCCTCAAACTTCTATAGGAACCTATACTCTTTCTATAGGACTTTTTCATAAGGGACAAGCAGAAACTTATAGACAAAATCCCTAAATGATAGCCTACACAATCCAGTGAATCAAAACCAAACCACGCCAGTTGACTCAATGACAGACCTTTTGATACAGTATGCACATGCTAATCAGTTGGCCATCCACCACCTCCTTAACAAATTGAAATTGGACCTTTAATGGGAACAGGTTTAATCCAGCCCCTACAAGTACGAAATGGGAAGGAAAGTACACTTGATACAAACTAGGTCATTTTGGGACCAACAAATGGTTCCGGTTTAATTTTTTTCAATGATTCGCTTGTGCATGATGGGTCTTTAGCAGTGGGAGGAAACCGGAGGACCCAGAGAAAACCCACAACTTTGGAATAACATAATGCATTTTTAATATGTTGAGATATTTTTAATATGATATTTTTAATACAATGTTTTTTGATGGAATGTTTTTGTTTACAGTTTGTACCGTGAATGGTTTAAATGATACAATGGCTGATAAAGGATTAGATTTAGAATATCATTATAGTCCCAGTAGATGGTCACACAGATATAGTCCTGATGATGTCATAGATGCACACATCAAATTTATGGAAGACCGTAAGCTTTTTGCAAATTTCAGAAAATTCGAGTTTATTTCACAGAGATTTGAACAATAGATCAGGGAAAAAAAAGAATGAGATCGAAGGGGTTACTAAGAAAGAGGATTTAGAGAGAGATTAAGGTTCACTGGACAAAAGTGGGTTAGATGGTTGAAGGGTTAGTGCATGAGTGACATTGCACGTAAGGTCTGTCATTGAGTCAAGTGTCAGGGTTTCGATTCCCTGGTTATCCAACCTCGTGGGTTTTCTCCGGGTACTCCGGTTTCCTCCTACTGCTAAAGACCCCTACTAGCAATCTAATTAATGAAATAATATTGAACCATTTGAAGAGTCCAGGGGAAGAATGATCTAAGTCACATTTTTGTCTTTTCGCTTGATGAACTTGTATTTGTCCGGGAGGCCATTTCAAAAGGACTTTGGTTTGATGTAACTCTGATTGTTTTGTCCTGAAAGCGTATAAAATGTGCTACCAGATGGCGCCATTAACTGGGGTTGATGGAAAAGGTGACTTTGATCATTCGTTCCAGTGTAGAGAAAGGTGGGGCTTAAATCGGGGAATCGAAACTGCACCACTTGACTAAGAGAGAGAGAGAAATATATATAACTACAGAGAGAGAGAGAAATGGGGTTTAAGTACACTCAACACAAACTAGGTAATTTCAGGACTAACATATAGTTTTTAATTTTATTTCAATAATTCGCTTGCACATAGGGGTCTTTAGCAGTGGGAGGAAACCAAAGTGCCCGGAGGAAACCCACGAGGTTGAGAAGGGGCCCCTATCTCCATGCCACATAAGCTCACACCAGGGCTCGAAACCACAGCCGCAAGCCAGAAGTGACTGGCCAGCTAGAGGTCGAAGCGCGGCACTGTAGCCCCCCCCTCCCCACTTGACTAAATGACAAACTTTATGATGCAATGTGCATGTTTTAACCAGTAGTAAAATTAAAGTGAACAATTTAAAAATTCATAACTTGATTTGATATTTTCCGCAGGTTAATCTTATAGGTTTTTAATTTTCGTGTAGTGCGGTCCCCCTGCACTTACTATTAAGTCTGAGAATGCTTTGTGAACTCTGAACCAGATGAAATAATAATATCATTTATGGGGTTGGGATGTCCTAGTGGTCTAGAGTGTCGTACTTCAACCTGTAGCTGGCAGGTCACCTCTGGCATGGAGATAGGGGCGCCTGCTCTACCTCGTGGGTTTCCTCCGAACACTCCGGTTTCCTCCCACTGCTAAAGACCCCTAGACGCAAGCGAATTATTCAAATAAAATTGAAACCATATGCTAGTCCCAAAATGACCTAGTTTGTGTTGAGTGGATGTTAAACCCCCATCTCTCTCTCTCTCCTTACATCAAATAATATATTAAGCTTTAGCAACACTTGCTCTTTGATCAGATTGATAATTTTTGTCAAGTTATTGCCCTTGTCACCTAAACCGTGTCAAAAAGAGAGAAATGGGGTTTAACTTCCACTCGACACAAACTAGACTATTTCGGGACTAACATATGGTTTTTAATTTTATTTCAATAATTTGCTTGCGTGTAGGGGTCTTTAGCAGTGGGAGGAAACCAGAGGACCTGGAGAAAACCCACGAGGCTGGACAGGCGACCCTTCTCCTTGCCACATACAGCTGGGGATTCGAAAACTTTGTAGAGAGTCTACATCTAAGAATATTTTATTTCAGACACGAAGACAGCTAAATGGTGTTTAGAAGTTGAAACAGATATTTGTTATGGTAAAACACAGAATCAGAAAATTGATGTTTATATCGACAAAAAAACTAATAAAAAAGGTAAAGTTTGTTGTTTTAATATTACCATAGAGAGCTGTGATAGCTCGTTAACCTGGAGACAGGTGTGCAGTAGGAACTCAGGTGTATGGTGTGGTTCCCTGTTATCAGCAGTGGTTGCTCGTCAACCTGGCACTAATAGAGACTGGTGTACGGTAGGAATTCAGGTGTACGGTGTCGTTCCCTATTATCAGCAGTGGTGGCTTATCAACCTGGCACTAATAGAGACAGGTGTACGGTAGGAATTTGGGAGCTACTGTCGCTCAGTCATGACAGATGAAATTTATCTGGATTTTACGGAGTGGTTCCCGGTTGTCAGCCGTGCAGGACGGAGAAGCGAGCAAGGAATTGGGTCTTATCTTTCGGGTGGGTCCCATTTACACATAAGCATGAACGTAAGAGAGGACCTCTGTGCTGCTGTTCATCCGAAATTGTCCTTAACGAAACTGTATGAGACATGGCTGTCTTCATTAGCCCAGTTGGAGCAGAAGAGGATATTGTTAAAACCAGATTTTATGTGATTACCATAAAGTGACGCGTTGCTTTGAAAATGGATTTGAAATGAAGACAGACGTACATGTGCTACGAACCCTCAACGGATCATTTATGTTCATTCTAACATGTACCCAGCGTGGTTTCTCCTTGTCAGTGATGCAGAACGGAGGGTCTGACAAAGACAGCTGTCTAGTCATTCAGATGAGATGCGAAACCTAGGTCCCGTTTACACGTTGGCGAGCATGTAAAAAATCCCTTGGCAGTTGGAATTCGATAAAAGTAGGCCATAGAGCCGCTGCTCGGGCAAAATTTCCTTCATAGCACACTGTATGGTGTATGCCCGTCTTCCATTAGCCCAGGTTAGGTTGGTGTACTAGTTCCATATACTTGGTAATCCTCGGTGCACATTGATGCACATTATTAGCTTATCAGGTTTGCAGATTTAATCCGTTGCAGGACATATGCATAGAAAAATAATTAGGCTAAGTACTTAATTAAAATTGTCATATCCTTCAAATAGTAATTTTAAAAAAAAATCATTGGGTCACTATCTGATGAATTGGTCTGAATCCAATAATACAAATAGGAATAAATCAACATTTTGCCCTTTGTTTTATTCAGGAAGTCCTATATTTGCGTATTTACATGGTGGATATTGGCAGGCCTTAAGGTAATTCAATATCTTTTGTTTAAAAGGCTCATATCTCAAATCTTGTGTGATCTCATCTTCTATAGAACACTGTCTTCAAATCGCTTAAACTTTGTACATCTTGTAAAACTTGCAGTTTTTGTTTCAGGAACATACTGTAAAAAAACATAATACATTTACAGAAAAACATTATACAATTATTTAAAAAATACATTTATGTAAGAACATAATACATTTATGCAAGAACATAAAACATTTATGTAAAATCATAATACATTTATGTAACATAATAATTTAGATAAAATTTCAAGCCTATAGAAAGACCTGCAATAGGCATATTCAGCGCTTGCATAATGTATGTTGAAATTTCATTTCATTGTTTTAGTCGTGAAGACTCTGGATTTCTCGCTCCTCCATTAGCTCAAGCTGGTGCTACTATTGTTACTATTGGTCACGACCTTGCCCCCACAGGTAAGTAAAACACATAGTCAGTGAAGACTCAATATTGTTTTGGTTACAGTGGGGATGCTCGATTCACAGTCCAGAACGTCCTGAATCGACAGAATTACAATCGAGTGACGCGGAATTCAGTCCTGTCACAGTTCTGCCAGTCCAGACAGTGAGTAGAATTGTGACGTATTCGTAGGTAAAAATAAGTTTCAGCTGTCATGATTGGTTGAGATATTTTTTATACAGTCAACACATGCGTTGTACTCCGAAATCCTCCTTTTCACTCGATTGACACCAGTTTTGGAATTCAATTCCGGAATTGTGAATCGAGCATCCTCGATTAATTTGAATGATCTAAGGGAAGTAACTCTAATGATGATCATTCATGGTAAGGGGCATTTCAAATCAGTCAGCAATTATAACATTTTCAATGTAAAATAATTGTAAAAGATATTCAGGGATTCCTTTACATTACACTCAAAAAGTGGAACTCTTTACAGTAAAATTAATTTCAGTCCCTATGCAAATTACCCAGATGAAAAGAATTATGATGACTGATTTGGTTTGAGCTGCCATTTTGACAGCGCTGATTACAGAACTGTAAAAGTTTGTGGGGTTAAAAGGTTTTTGAGCATGTGCAGTGCCAGTAATTCGCACTGAAACCGTGTTCAGACCAGATAGGGTTTACACTACGAATGCCTGGTACCATTCTGAGACCATCTCAGTGGGACAGGCCCCAAGTTCACAAAGCATTCTCAGACTTAAGTTAAGAATTTACTCAACTTTTAACCACTGTTTATAAGAAATATCTTGCATGCAGAAACACAAAACATTACACATAGTTTCTTATTGATGTATTTGATATATTAAAAAAACCAAAAGTTTTATAAAGGGCTATATTTTATCTACAATAAGGCGAAAAATTTTGAGCTTGTGAACTCGGGGCCTTGTTGGCACAGTACCAGGCATGGCACGGTTGTGTTTGACCCATTTACACTACAATGAAATTAAACTATGCCATTGCTGGTACCATTCCTATAAACAGGGTTATGATTCCAATATTTTTTTAAAGATGGAAATGAATGTACATGACTGAAAATAGTGTTGTTTTTATTGTTTTACAGCATCAATGGATGAAATAGTTTTACAAGTGAAACGTGCATTGGCTTTTATATTTAAACTTGCTAAAGAAAGACAATCAAGGTGTGAAGTAAAACTTTGTATGTTTGTTTTATGAGAAAGTTATAATCACAATTTTTAGACCTTGTAGGTATAACTAGTGACATCTGTCATGTTCAATGTAGAGTATGCTTACATGTGATACCACTTGTCACTGGACTGATTACACAATGTTTTATCTCCTATATTCAAAGCCCCGGTTGTAGGCCTACATGGCAAGGAGTATGGTCGCCTGTCCAACTTTGTGGGTTGGTTTTTCTCCGGATACACCGGTGTCCTGCTAAAAGACCCCTACGCTCATGCGAATTATTGAAACAAAATTGAAGAATGTATTAGTCGCGAAATGACCTGGTTTGTCAGTCTCTCTTTTTCTCCTCTCTCAGTTACCTGTTTGTTGTTTTTGTAGTGGTATTTATTTATGTGGTCATTCAGCTGGTGCCCATCTTGCAGCGATGATGTTGATGTCTGAATTTGAAGAAGATGATGCTTTTGATTGTGAACTTATAAAAGGTGAGTAGAGAGTTAAAGCACTAAAGTACCAGATGATCGAAACAGAATGGGCATCCTCACTGAAGGAATTCCCACCAGGCGTCGGCAGTAAAGAGGCGGTTCAATGTGACCTTATCGATGGTAAAAGGACCATGTTTAAACGTATTGGGATTAAATTCCATATTAACGACAAAAACTAATGTTTATCAACCAACACATCAGTTCGTATTGAATGTACAGCAAAACAATGCTGTGCGGTATACATTGAAGTCACGTGGGACCTGCTCCTCTATGAAATTATGTCCCTTTATCTCAGTGAGGACGCCCATTTGATATTGTGGTAGACATGTTAAACTTCCTCGTTGAACATAACATAGTTAATTATCTCAAAACCCCAAAAGCTGAGGAAGATCCAGTAGGCATACATGAACTCTGTGGGTCCTGAAATTATTTTTGTTGAAGTCAGGCTATATTAAAGGGTATGGAATATAATTTTAAAACCCATTTCTTACCGGGACCTCATCATTTGACCCAAAATGGATTAAGAACCCTGGTCCTGGTCTATGTGAAACTTCTGATAAAAAAAGGTTCTCTGGTTATCCCATGGAAACATGGTATTCAGTTGATCAAGGCACAAGATGTCCAGGGTTCATTTATCCAGTTAGGCAATGGAAACATGGTATTCCAGTGATCAAGCATTCATTTCGGTTTGGGGATCATGTGGCTAAGTGGGTAAGATGCTGGCTTGCTAGCCTGGAGGTAGGGTGTTCAATCCCTGCACTGTCCGTGAAAGTTCATCTCGATTTTCTGGCATGGCATCCCCTTGTCAGTGATGCAGAAGGGAGGGCCTGACAATGACAGCTGTCTAGTCATTCGGATTGAACAAAAAACCAAGGTCCCGAGTACCCATTGGCCTGCACGTAAAAGATCCCTTGGCAGATGGAATTCGATATAAGAGTAGGATGTAGCACCGCTGCCCGGGCAAAATTTCGCTCATAGCACACTGTATGTTGTATGCAGGTCTTCCATTAGCCCAGGCTAGAACAGTGGGACGTTAAACCCCATTTCATTTCATTTCTTTTTATAGGAGCTGTTTTAATTAGTGGTATATATGACCTTCGACCTCTGGTAACTACTTATGTAAATGAACCTCTGAAGCTGACAAGGTTGGTTATTTTACACAATTCTCTACTGCTCAGTGGACGATATTACTTCTACCTGAATAACAGGCTTAAAGACAAGCTTGATAAATCATGTTAATTCTGTTTGTCATATGCATGGATTTCTGTTGAAGCAATAATTGATGTCACATTCCAATTCTAAAAAGTATTTTATCCTTGCAATCATAATTTGTAATATTTTTGTACGATCAAAGTAAAACCTGACATACTTAAACAATTGCGAAAGGGTTCATTTTGATATGTCACAATGCCAAAATGGCAACCTCAGTTCCCGATGCATATACTCTTGCACATGTTATTGTATCTTCTAGGGAGGATGCTTGGAGATTCAGTCCGAGTAATTTTATAAACGAGATTGCCAGAATGAGTCAAAGTAGAGAAGTTATTTTAGCTGTGGCGGAATATGATCCACCAGAGTACAGACGACAAACAGGAGAAATGGAAAAGGTATATGGAGAGAATGGGAGAGAATGGGATAGAGAAAAAGAGTTGATGGGGGAAAGACAGAAATTTGTCCTTGTTAGATAAAAGGCAGTCAGATGAGATGTAATTGGTTATATGGTATTTCGGTTCATAGTTATTGTCAAGTATGAGGGGTTGCTGAAAAGTTCTAGACCTGAAAGGATCGATCGATTGGGTTGAAAACAGCTATAGCCACCAACAAAGAGAGAGAGACAGAGAGTGAGAGAGAGAAATGGGGTTTAACGTCCACTCAACACAAACTAGGTCATTTCGGGACTAACATATGGTTTAATTTTATTTCAATATATTGCTGGCGTAGGGGTCTTTTACAGTTGTCTAGAAACTTGAAATTCAAATTGCTCTCCACCATTTCCATTTTTTATGTTATATCTTTTACAATTGGTTAATGGTCACTGTGTATGATAGGTTCTTAAGGTTTCCCCATGTCAATGGCGCAGAACGGAGAGCATGGCAAGAGCCGTTGTATAATCCTTTGGATTTGATGAAAAATTAAAACCCTGTATACACATTAACATGCACATAAAAGAACCCCGACAGCTAGAATTTGATATAAGAGTAAGCCATAGCACTGACTTCAGTAGCCCATTCAGAGCATATAAGAAGGATGTTAACGCCATTTCTGGACAGATTTTTAAGGATAGAGCTTTTTGACTTGGAAGAGATTAAGGAGAGGAATATTTGAGAGCTTTTTTTCAGATCATCAGAGATACATGGAAAACTAGGAAATGTTCTGCTTCGAAAGGGTTATTGTGCTATGAGTTTGCTGCAGTGGCATGTTTCTTTTTATCTACTCTGGGTCTCGGCTATTTTTTCCTTACAAAAGTATTTCAGGGCCCTCCATCCTGATGAACTTTATCGGCCAACATGCGATCTCCAGGTTAACAAGGGGGGGGGGGGGTGGGATGGCCTAGTGGTCTAGAGTGCCGCGCTTCGACCTTTAGCTGGCAGGTCACCTCTGGCTTGCGGCTGTGGTTTCGAGCCCTGGTGTGAGCGTATGTGGCATGGAGATAGGGGCGCCTTCTCAACCTCGTGGGTTTCCTCCGGGCACTCCGGTTTTCTCCCACTGCTAAAGACCCCTAAGCGCATGCGAATTAATGAAATAAAATTAAACCATATGTTGGTCCCGAAATGACCTAGTTTGTGTTGAGTGGACGTTAAACCCCATTTCTCTCTCTCTCCAGGTTAACAAGCCAAAGTCTTACTCACTGAGCGACCATGACTACCTGAACAATTTTGCCTGCTACTATGTGTTAATATGGTCAATCAGATTCAACTAAAACAATTAAGACATAATGTATTCTAATATTCTCTTTTCTTTAATTATTATAGAGTTTACGAGATAAGGGTGTAAAAACCAAATACTACGACATTCCTGATACAGATCATTTTAATATAGTAGAAAAATTACACAACGCCAATTATACTTTAACTCAGGTGAAGTATTCATCATATTACTAAATAGTGATGCACAAGGCAGGGTGTACAGAGGAATATAGGGTTCATTCGACACAAACTTGATAATTTCAAGACTAGCACATGGTTCAATTTTATTTCAATAATTCATTTGCGGGTAGGGGTCTTTAGCAGTGGGAGGAAACTGGAGGACCTGGAGAAAACCCACGAGGTTGGCTGACCCTACTCCTTGTCAATACCTTTGTGGGATTGAAGCTAGTTCACTTGACCTGTTAACAGACCTTAAACTACTAGACCCCCCCACAAGGTTGTAAAACAACTCTGTATCTCTTCTCAATTTTAACATTTTCTTTTTTGTTTTTTTTACTTGAGGTTTCTATAGCTACACATGGTATACATTGTTTGGTGTGTTTCTATAACAATAAGTTATTCACTATGTTCAGTGTATGTATAGCAAACAGCTGTATTTAGGGTTTCTATAGCAACCAGTTGTTTAAGGTTTCTATGGCAATAGGTTGTCAATAAACCTAGTTTGATATTTGGCAACAAGATTGATTAAGCTTTATAAATGTTAGTCTCCTGTCTATTTTAGGCCTGTTTACAGATGATGGGGTTGGTGAAATAACTGTACAACAGAAGATGTTTGAATTTCAACATCTATAAACATAATGAATTGAAGAATTTAATTATTTAAATCAATAGGGATAAAAGAGTTACATAATATTTGAAGCCAAATATCTTATGATAATTATTTCCCGGAAATATCAGAATTAGATTAATAATGCAATATATGATGTTAAATATTTAATGACGTCATTATTTCCTGGAAATGTAGCTATATATTAACCACCTTTCATAAATTGTTTCGATGACACATATTTATTACAAACCACATCCAACTCAATCCATACTAGACTTAGGCCCACTGTCTACAACTAGTTTGCTTGACAACTGATACTACGCTTGCAACAGTTTTAGACCAAAACATCAAGTATGCTTCAAGCATTTCTAGAAGTATTTATTTTGCCTCCATTATATGGTATTGAATAGATTTATTTAGTTTTTGTGTGTAAGCCATGTGTCAAACAAATTTGGGACAACAAACTCTACAAACTGTGCTGAATTATATGTAACTCATTTATCTCCAAAATGGAGGAACTTGAATCTAATTAAATATAAATTAAATCTCAACAAATCCTTCTTATTTCTTGTATTTGTGTAATTTTTTATTGAGCAAATGATAATTTAGTTCATAATATATTTTATTATATTGTCAAAGTTAAATTGATCTGCAGATTTCCGTTAATTTTGGTATGTATGACGTATGTAATTTTATATAGAGGAAATGGGAATCAAGTTGAAAATATGATCGTATGTATGTAATTTTAAATAGACGGAATGGGAATATAGTTAATATTTAGTATTGAATTGCCAAATTGTTATGTTAATGATTGATTCTTACTGATTGGTGCTTTTATTACAACATTATAAAGACATTTAAACACTCTTAGCTCTCAATAAGAGAATAGTATATAATTAATTTGTATAATATTATTGGTATCAATATAATATATTTTAAGAAAGTAGCATTTATATTTGGCTTTGTGATGAACGTCACACTGACTGTAGCCGAGATAATAGTGAAACTATGGATGTCAATCGTCAAGCTAAAATGTTTTAAGAAAGTAGCATTTATAATTGGCCTTGGAAGTATCAGCCGCTATAATAGTGATGGCATTGACGAGGAAACGGAAATGAGGAGCTATCTCTGTCCAAGAATACTTTTATTCTATGAGTCAGGGTTCTCTATCTGATCTTCAGGGCACCTGCCCTAGCTGCCCCACCCCGTCCCTCACGCTAGTCCTGTGTTCATAGATATAGCTTTATTATGTAAACTAGATCGTCATTTTTTAATATTAATTGTTTTGAAATTGAAATATATATTTTTAATATAATTAGAATTTCAGGTGCTAGATTCTAGTGTTATTTTGATAGTAAGGGTGGTTTATAATTAAAATAGGTGAACTTGAGATGAACAAAGCGATAATCTTAACATTAAAGGGCGTTATGTATGGTTTAATGGTCCAGAGCGAAACACTGCGTAATATATTGATACTGTTGTTTTTAGCTCCAGACCATTAAACAACTTAAAATACAGGCACTATCCCGAACTTGTTTTTCAATGAAATACGTCACGCTAGTCCAATATGTCATCTACGGTAGTATAAATAATGTACGATTGGCAAGTTGCCGGTATATTATTGGAAATAATGGTAGGCCAACATCAAGGTATGACGTGACATGTGTATTTTAAGTAAGATTAGGTAAAAAGGGGACAGTTCTCGCTATGGACATTATTGGAAATAATGGTACGCCAACATCTAAGTATGACGTGACATGTGTATTTTAAGTAAAATTAGGTAAAAAGGGCACAGTTCTCGCTATGGACATTCCTTTCACTCCCACGTATCAATTGGTTTTACCTCAGTATCGATCATGGCCGTATGTAGGATTATAAAACTGGGGGTGCAGTAGTGTGGTGGGAGGGGCGCCAATATAATGCCCGTGTTAATAAGCGCGGAGCAGCAACACCCAGACGCCCCCCCCCCCGAAAATCTTTTTTGAAAATTTGACTGCAGAAATATTTTAGGAGAGGCAGTTGCTCATAACCACGCGTATTATTTAATAATTGAAATGTTGTCAGAGTTTTTTTTAGGAGGCGCCATTTCTCGGGGCGCCTTATTTTTCTTGGGGTGCAATGTACCCCACTACACCCCCGCTAAATACGGCCCTGGTATCGATATAATTCTAATGGGCAGCTCGTGTAGTATTCAATTTTTAAATATATTTACTTATTTGAACTTTGCCAATAATACCATATGTATGTGTCTTTAATTAACAAGTATTACTCGCCTATTGATATATCCAGAATTATTAGCTCAACCGCAAAGCAGCAGTACTTTGTTTCACGGTAAACGATGAAAAGATAAAAGGTGACCTCTAGCTGGCCGGTCACCTCTGGCTTACGGCTGTGGTTTCGATCCCTGGTGTGAGCGTATGTGGCATAGAGTTAGGGGCTCCTTCTCAACCTCGTGGGTTTCCTCCGGGCACCCCGGTTTCCTCCCACAGCAAAGACCATCGCGCGTGCGCTAAGATAATAAAAATGAAAAATAAGACTTGTCTGCGATAGAGGACGTTAAACGCTAAGAACAACAACATCCATGTTCGGTCGTTGTAATAAACAACTTTGTAAGATTTCTACGTTATTTCATGTTAGTTCACGTTAATAAACAACGGGATGAAAGCTTCTATCTAATGGCGCGTATGGTGCATTAAATGTTTAATTTGGCAAATTTTATACAAATATTGAAACAACTTGTCATTGTCGTATAAATCGTTGTCAAATTCGTTGAACAGCTATCGAATATTTTCTTTGTAACATTTTCCGTGTCGCAGAAACTTGGTCCTCGTGGATTCGGCTGTACGTCGTGAACTACTAATAATGGTATTTAATGCTATAATTTGTACTTTTTAAATAACCGATAACTCGTATCTATAATTAAGGATATATAGTTTATAATTTTAAATAATAATATCATATAGATATGCCTATCTATAATTAATGATATATAGTTTATAATTTTAAATAATAATATTTTATAGATATGCCTATATTTTATATTGTTAATTATTTTATACATAATTTTGAATAAATTTAGAATAATTATATACGTTATATTATTTGTTCTTGGTTCTTGTTTATATAAGTAAATTAATTATGTGTCTTATATAGAGGATGCCAATGTTTTTTTCATCCAATGGGTGGATGGCCGAATTATGTGATGTGTTGGTTTTAGGACTCCCTCCCGCTTCACTGCTAGAGTCCCCTACGCGGGATTAAATTGTGATTTAAATCAATTTCCCACAACAGCAACTGTAAATTAAATCATTTTCCTCCAACCCTTTTCCTTTAACTGACGATGGTGATTTTAATGATTTAACCAATAACGACAGGCGATTTAAATGCGTTGTCCCAATTTTTGTCCACAGTCGCAACCATTAGACAGCGGATAAACGGGACTATGTCAACAAGATGAAACAATAATCTCAGTAAAAGCCCGGATGAAAGAAAAACTATATTCCAGTACTCGTTCCAGGAACAAGGCATATTCTTGAAGATGGGACTCAAAGACGAGGTCCCGTGTACCTAAACCAACCCTTGATCTTTTACGTGCATTCAAATGTATACATGGGACCTCCAGTTTTGCCCCACCAAACGACTAGACAGCTGCCCTTGCCCCCCCCCCCCGTCATGCAAAATTGACAAGGGGGAAACCACGTCGGGAAATGTCGATGAACTTTCTCTGTCAATCGAACACCAGATCTCCATGTAAGCCACCGTGGCTCCCAATTCCATCTTCACCACGATGTTTACTAAAAGTAAAGTTTGTTAAAATGAAAATGGTTTATTTTCAATATTTAGTGTCTGGACCAATGATTGTTTCAGTTGGATGTCGAGCATACTGTTCCATTAGTAAACAATGTCTGGGAAATCAAACAAATGCATAACAATTAAAGATACATTTTCACTTAGCTATAAAAATAATGAAACTATTGACGGTTAGTTCTTGCATGTAGAAGGCAAAACAAGTAATCACAGCAAACGCCTATTACTAAGACAGCCAACATACAGTCTAAATACTCATCTCTGGCCAATTTTATTACAATATGTTACACTACACGTGTCGTGCCCGAGGCAGACGTCCTTTATTCTGTCCAAAACACCATACACCGCACCTACAGGGTTGAGAGAGAGAGAGGGGGAGAGAGAAATGGGGTTTAACGTCCACTCAACTCATTTCGGGACTAACATATGGTTTAATTTTATTTCAATAATTCGCATGCGCGTAGGGGTCTTTACCAGTGAGAGGAAACCGGAGTGCCCGGAGGAAACCCACGAGGTTGAGAAGGCGCTCCTATATCCATGCCACATACGCTCACACCTGGGCTCGAAACCACAACCGCAAGCTAGAGGTGACCGGCCAGCTAGAGGTCGAAGCGCGGCACTCTAGTCCACTGGGCCATCCCAACCTCCCTCCTATAGGGTTGAACATTACAGAGAAATGAAATGAAATGGAGTTTAACGTCCTACTGTTCTGCTCTAAACCGGGCTAATGAAGACGGACATACGCCATACAATATTCTATTAGGGAAATTTTGCACCGGCAACGACACTACGTTCTGCTCTTCTTTCAATTCCGACATCCAAGGATTCTTTTACGCGCACGACACGTGTACAGCGGATCGCACATTATACAGAATGATATTTTATTGGAACTAAACTTGATTCCACTAGTAGTAATGTGTTCCGGATAATAAAGGTCTCAATACCTGCCCTCGAGGCACCCCCAGATTACAAGATGCAATAAATAGAACAATATAGAATGAAAGCTATATAACAAGAAGGGGGTTCATCTAAATGTATACTGTATAATATTGAGGGGCCGTGGTGGTTCAGTGAGTAAGACTGTGGCTCGCTAACCTGGAGGTCCCGTGTTTGATCCCCGTGTCGGCCAAGAAAGTGCATCTGGTTATTCCAGCTTGGTTCCCTCTAGTCATGTGGTACAGGGCCGATGATCTCGCAAGATACAACGCATATGGACAACAAAACGAGGTCCCGTGAACGCATTCCTGCGCACATAAAAGAAACCTCGTCAGTTGGAATTCGATATATACCGAAGGGCAGGCCATTGTGCCGGTGTCCGGGCAAAATATCCCTCATAGCACACCACAAGTCACGTGTCCGTCGCCATTATCCCAGTTGGAGCAGATAAGTTTGACGTTAAACACCATTTCATGTGTAAATTATGGGATGGCGTTTTAAAACCCTAACCCTAACCCTAACCCTACCCAACCATTATGTTAAAACTTACCAGACTCATACGTAGATTGGTCACAGAAATACCCCGAGAAACCAGGTGGACATTGACAAAGACCGTCCACACAGGTCCCGCCATTATCACAGTCTATGAGGTTACACAAATAATCACTGTCTACAAAATATCCCACAAACATTATTATTGATACATATCGATATCAGGGTTTATGTTAAAACGGCAATTTCATATTATTTAGTTATATTTTTAAAATATATTAAGATAAAGCCTTAAAATAGATGATATCTATAAACAGTCCTACCTTGTTAAAAAATAATCCTATCAATCCTATAATTCACTATGGCCAGTTGAGAAATTGGCAAAAATATCATTTTTAACTTCAAATTCAAACGTTTGAAGATCGCAATTGCATGGAGGGGAATGGGAAAACAAGGGAGGTAATTCGAGTAATTGTGTTATTATTTTCTGTGTCAGGGATTTTTATGCCTGTGAAATATTGCCCACGATCGTATAGTAGTGAGTTGACAACCTTTTGAGCAAAAGACATAGAAATAATTATGTTTTGACTTTCTTAGAAAATATGAAATATCCGCTTTAAGGGAGGAGGGTGCAATTTGTTGTAATTGTTATTACGTGATGCGTGGAGGGGGATGTGCGTGCACTCGACACAAACTAGATCATTTTGAGACTAACATATGGTGCCCTGGGGGAAACACGGGTGGAAAGTGCAATTTGTTGTTATGTTATACTCATTATGTGCTGCGGGAGGGGGGGGGAGTTAAAGTGCACATAACACAAACTAGGTCATTTCGGGACTAACATATGGTGCCTAAATTGTGGAATTGTCGAGAGCAGGCGGTAAAAATGGATTATTTCCACATTGCCGATTTATTGCATCTTGTAATCTGGGGGTGCCTCGAGGGCAGGTATTAGGACATTTATTATCCGGAACACATTACTAATAGTGGAATCAAGTTTAGTTCCAATAAAATATCATTCAGTATAATGTGCGGTCCGCTGTGCACGTTGTGATGCACGTAATAGATGCCTTAACATGAAAGGGTGGGACGTAACGCCCTGTCCTGGCAACTGGAGATTGGATACATGATACGTAACTTACCATATTGGACATATTCTTCACACGCCTTTCCCTTATACTGTGGCAAACAGAGACACCTTCCATACATACAACGACCATCGCGTTGATAGACTACATTACCACACGAATTGTCAGTATCTACTGTAAACGAACATTATAAATTAATAAATTACAAGTGATTGACTCGTGTAATGGACACTTATAATAAAGGCGCTGTTTGAAAATATCTAGTATTACAGCCGTGACGCCATCCTTTCATGTTGGCGTACCGTTATTTCAAATAATCGTAAGGGCAACTTGCCAATTGAACATATAATAAAAGTGAAATAGTGGATTCGTGTGTGACGTATTTCACTGTAAAACACACGACTGATAATGTCTGTATCTTAAGTTGTTTAATGGTCTTCTCCAACTGGGATAATGGACACGGGCGTACACCATACAGCGTGCTATGAGGGACATTTTGCCCTGACACTGGCAGTCCCGTACAATGGTCTGCTCTTACGTGTATATCGAATTGACAAAAGATATGATCAATAACGAATCATTTGTAAATCACCGGTGCATCATGCACACTTTATAGCAAATGGTAACACCCTGGAGCTATGATAGTATAAAAAATTTTGACAGTCTACGTCACTACTGCAGGAATCGTCAATATTTTCTGTCAACAAAACATTATAAATTTAAGTATTAGCAGTGATTTACTTATATAACGTAGACTTAGAAACGACAAGCGGCAGAGTATTAAAGGCGTTTTACCACGATGCCTTGGTGATTTATTAATTTAGTTGATAAATTATAAGTTTATCTAAATAATAAATTAGACATTAAAGTTACATAACCGGTATGTAAGAGCTAAATAGCGAGCTAGCCATTCTTGCAGTAATAGTTCGAAACACAGATAATGTAGATTGAATAATTTGAAAATTTCATTCAAATTACTCTATTACGCGCGAAGATATTAGCCTCTGAAGGTTTGACAGACGTGTGCAATAATTTCAACCCTATGTTGATATGTCTCTTTTTTTATTTTTAGCTTAAATCAAAATATGGCTGAACTGTTCTAATCTATTTAACATAAGATTATATATCTTTAATGTGTGTCGATTCAGAATTTGAATGATTCCAATTCAAATGTTTTTATGTTTTAAAATACTTCAGGAGATTTTCTCTCAAAAATGGTCATGTTTTGAATTTGACCTCCATCACTTTTGGGGAGGGTTGCAGCTCTTTGGATTAAACGATCGAACACGGGATGGTCGTACTCACTGAGCGAACGTGACTGGATGGATGGTTGTACTCACTGAGCGAACGTGACTGATTTTAACATGGTAAATATGAAATTACCGTTATGGTCGCCATAAATTGATCTACATGAGCGAACGTGAGCTGGATGGGATTAGATATCTTTGAAAACTACTGCTTCAATACAGATGTGTTTATTTCAGATATAAGTTACGAAAAATGATATCAATATCTAACCAATAATCGATTCTAACATGCACTGTTTCACTAAATGCAAGTCGAAATATGACTATAAATTGGCAGTGTTTGGGGTCTGGGAATCAGTTGTGAATAAACTGACAAGTCAAGATGTTCATGAAGATTCTGGTAGCTCTCCTGCTGGTAGCCCACGTGGTTCTAGCTGAGGTAAATATATTTATTCATATTGCCAGTGAAGTGTGTTACGGCAATTCGCAATAGCTATACCAGAACACAAATCTTTAGATATGCTAAAATAAGTTGTATTAAGTACGACAGACGAAGGCGGGGGTGGGGGGCATGGTGGCTAAATGGGTAAGACGCTGACTTGTTCAGTCCCTGCATCGGCCAAGAAAATTCATTTGTGGTTTCCTCTTGTCAGTGGTGTCAGATTGAGGTTTCGTGTACACATTAGCTTAAACGTAAAAAATCCACTGGCAGTTGGAATTCGAAGTAAAAATAGGCCATAGTGCTGCTCCCTGAGCGAGGTAGGCCCTAGTGCCGCTCCCCGGGTGAAGGTGCCCTCATACCAGTCAGAGCAGAACATTAGGACATTAAACACCATCAGGTGGGGGTCATATTGGGTAGACCACGATTGGAATACAAATGTTAATTAGTCTATTAATTAACTAATCATCTATATTGATGCCTTGAATATTGTATTATTTTATTTTTAGTTAGAAGAACAGAAACCCCGTTTTAAGCGAAGCAGTAAGTTGTGTTATTAAATTAAACATACATTGTTCAGGAGCTAAATCTCTTTCGCTGGGTTTGAAATGTTATATATATATACTATAAATTAGACATTAATTAGATTATCCAAACCATAATCTACAATCGATATTATCGCATCTGTTGGATTTTCAACTGATTGGAATCCAATCTGCTGCTCAACGCTGATTGATGATTAAATCCGAAAGTGGATTAGTCCCGAAATGACCTAGTTTGTGTTGAGTGGACGTTAAACCCCATTCTCTCTCTCTCTCTCTCTCTCTCCCGAAAGTGGATAATCGTGGGGATGAGACAAAGATCTACTACCCCAGTGGGGTCGCATGTCCATTCTAGCGGGTTCTCTGATTCCTCCGGTTCCTGCTAAAGACCATTGAACGATATGTTAGTCCCGAAATGTCTTAGTTTGTGTGGAGTGGACGTTAAACCCGACTTCTTTCTTCCTCTTCAGCTTGTGTATCGTCAGAACAAAATGGTGATGTGACGTCGATCAACTACCCTGGTACAACTTCAAAATATCCAAACAGCGCTGAATGTAGTTGGACAGTCTGTCCTGGAACACTGGAAGCACGTGTTGTTATCAAAAGCATGGACATTGAAGAGTCATACCACAGACATTGTACATACGATGCATTAACCATCCAAGAAGTTGAATATTGTGGTTCATCACCTGTGGATACAACCGGTAAGGAAATACAAAATATTTTATTGCGTTGATAACGCATTTATTACTTTCAAATACTAATTCACCATCGATACATGTCCAATTTGTTTTACATATGAAAGATTTGAAAATGTGGATTTAAAGATCGAGATTATTGGATTACAAAGGTAAAACAAGCCTGTTGTACTATGTTCTATATAAATATAAACATTTGAAATGCAAGGGTTAAATAATGTCACGGTGGTTAAGTAGGTAAGACGATGGCTCGCTAGCCTGGAGGTCGGGTGTTCGAACCTTGCATAGCCAGACAAGTTCATCCAGATCTTCCGGCTTGATTATCACTTGTCAGTGATGCAGGGCGACGGGTTTGATAGGGATAACTGTCTACTAGTCGTTCAGAGGATAAGAAAACAGAGGCCCCGTTTACACATTGGCGTCCATTAAGATCCCTTTACAGCTGGAATTCGATGTAAAAGTAGTCCGTAGTGCCGCTGTACGGACCAAATTCCCCTCATAGCACATTGCATGGCGTATGGCCGTCTTCATTAGCCCAGTTCAGAACTTAACAGTAGGACGTTAAACCTCATTCCATTTCTGCAAAGGTAAAACACGTTTGTTGTTGGTTTGTTTGTAACAAAATATGTCTGAAATTCCATAATTATTTGTTTGTGACGAGTTTCGTTTACACCCTCTGTAATTATATGTGCACAGTAGGACGTTAAACCCCATTTGAATTCATTTGTTTACAGTGGAGACACACGACGGCTGTATTGCAGTCAGCTTCACCAGTGATTTAACTATTCAAAAAACTGGTTTCAGCCTTGAAATTAGTCCAGTTCAAGGTAAGATACGAATAAGAATTATATTTTATGATGTTGACGTGGTTGTCTTGCATGCATTGTGATAGTAGTAGTCGTAATGTCTGTATCTCGTTTTGAGGAGTTACCTCCCTTGTTCATCTATTCACCTTTACATTCGAAATTATATTTTTATGAACTGGTTGTAGGTATTGCTAGCTCTAGTGATTACAGATCTCCATCTTACTCTAGCTACTACACAAGCTACAGTTCGTCTAGCTACCCAAGCTACAGCTCGTCTTACTTCCCAAGCTACAGCTCGTCTTCCTACCCAAGCTACTCGTCTAGCTACCCAAGCTACATCTCGTCTTCCTACCCAAGCTACAACTCGTCTAGTTACCCAAGCTACAGCTCGTCTAGTTACCCAAGCTACAGCTCGTCTTCCTACCCAAGCTACAGCTCGTCTAGCTACCCAAGCTACAGCTCGTCCAGCTACTACAGGCCGTTTAGCTACTTAAGCTTCGACTCGTCTAGCTACCCAAGCTACAGCTCGTCTAGCTCCTCAAGCTACAGTTCATCTAGCTATCCAAGCTACACTTCGTCCAGCTACTACACACCGTTTAGCTACCTAAGCTTCGACTCTTCTAGCTACCCAAGCTACAGCTCGTCTAGCTACCCAAGCTACAGTTCGTCCAGCTACTACAGACCGTTTAGCTACCTAAGCTTCGAGTCGTCTAGCTACCCAAGCTACAACTCGTCTAGCTACCCAAGCTACAGCTCGTCTTCCTACCCAAGCTACTCGTCTAGCTACCCAAGCTACATCTCGTCTTCCTACCCAAGCTACAACTCGTCTAGTTACCCAAGCTACAGCTCGTCTAGTTACCCAAGCTACAGCTCGTCTTCCTACCCAAGCTACAGCTCGTCCAGCTACTACAGACCGTTTAGCTACTTAAGCTTCGACTCGTCTAGCTACCCAAGCTATAGCTCCTCAAGCTACAGCTCATCTAGCTATCCAAGCTACAGTTCGTCCAGCTACTACAGACCGCCGTTTATCTACCTAAGCTTCGACTCGTCTAGCTACCCAAGCTACAGCTCGTCTAGCTACCCAAGCTTCAGCTCGCCTAGCTACTACAGACCGTTTAGCTACCTGAGCGTCGACTCGTCTAGCTACCCAAGCTACATCTCGTCTAGCTATTCAAGCTACAGCTCGTCTAACTACCCAAGCTACAGCTCGTATAGCTACCCAAGCTTCACATCAAGTTACTATCCTAGTAACAGTTACTATTTTTAAAGGTCAGTACATTAGTTATTTTCAAGGTTCATATCCAACACCTGAATCGGACTGTTTACCAGATGCGCGTAGGTATGCATGTTTCATGTGCACAAAACAACCAGGTGCTATTCCCCACCTTTGTTGTCTGATTAACACCCAACATAAAGGTATAATTACCAAATTAAAATTATAAATCTTGATACAAGAATATAACGTGCTCCATTTGAATTAATTGTAACTATTCGTTAGATTAACTGATGAAAATGTTTGGACAGAAAGTAATATCGGAATGTTTTAGTGACCTCAAAATAAAGAATAAGCTTAATGTCCAGCATGAGGTAGGTCGTGTATTTGATCACTCATTGGAATCTATCTGTGCTATATTGGTGGATACACAGAGAGCGAGAGATAGGAAGGAAAAGAGGGATAGTTGGTGGGCAGGGATTTATCCGTGGGAGAAAACTGGGGGACTTGGGGGAGCGAGATAGATGATGGATTGGCTACGTCCATTAGACACAAACTTAGTTATTGCCGGACTTAACTTACGGTACAATGTTATTTCAACAATTCTATTGAGGTCTTTAGCAATGGGTAAAATTCAGAGATCCTACTTCGTTTCATGTACTAATCTGCCACCGAAACAACGCTTTATATTCTTCTGTAACATTTGGGTTAAACAATAATTATCGTTTTTTTTCCAGACGAGTTTCCATCAGCGGGTCCTGTATATTCGAGAACCAAGTTGAAAACTACAGACCAACAGCTTTGTATTCTGAACATAACCCTAACATACTGATTTTCCCAAGTTTGTCTTTTTTGAATTCTAATTCAATCTTGACATTTTATTAGCTTAAAGGGAGTCACGGTAGCGAAGTGGGTACGAAGGTGACTCGCAAGCCTGTAGGTCGAGAAAATTCAACGGGATTCCATCCCCTTGTCTGGTCGTTCTGATGCGACGAAAATCCGAGGCCACGTGTACAAGATCTGTCGGCAATTGGCATTCGATAGCGCCGTTGCCGGGGAAAATTGTCCGTCATAGCACACTGTATGTCGCAGGGCCGACTTCAATATCCAAATATAGAAGCAGAACAGTAGAATATTAAACCCCACCTCTTTAGTTTAACACTGCATTGAATCTCTCCACTTTAAACTAGTTATTTAAACAATTTGACGTTTCGGCGTTCACATACATTACTGCGGAACCACAAATATCCCAACAGTCTTTATCGTCTGGTAGAATCCGATTTATTCAGCAGTTGTTCAGTAAAGCCACCTGACAAATGATCGTCGTTTCGTAAGAATAAATAAAGGGACTAAAGCAAACAGCAAACTTTGTACATATACATGTGGTATATGAAATATAATTTAATGGCCATACAATAAAGACATTTGAGGATTGAATCACCATTCTAGTTGATTTATTACTAGACAGGAATGAAAGGAAATTGGATTTAACGTCCGCTATTCTGACCCAACTGGGCTAACGAAGACGGACATACGTCATACGATGTGATTATTAGTGGTATATGTTGACTTTTGCAAGGCTCTCCGTCCCATACCTCTGACAAGGGAAACAAGAATATACAAACTCCCTCAAAAGCCCAAGAATCAGAAATAAATCCAGAAATGACCAGAGATGTATTTCTCGGGCCACTGCTTCAGCATCTTTCCTTCCACCCCACCCACTCGGCAAGCGATTTAGCTGATGCTTCTCTTTGGTCGTCCAAAGAAAATCAAAATGGTCGTCTAAAGAAACAAAACAGTTGTGGTGTGGATATCTATTTTTTTAGCTATTCCAGTCCTGGTTAAGCACTTCCGCTGCCACATATCTTTGTTTTGGCTTAATCGTCTAATGGTGGTGGTGGTGGTGGTGGGGGAGGGGTGACCCTGGACTGGCTACTGTTGTACCTGTCGTCTATAGAACTTCACCGATGTCTTTTCTCACGATACCGAAATTAAATAAGTAAAATAAACAATGATAGTTTTTTTCTATACGTTTTTATGTCACAAAAGTTACACAGTGGTTTACATAACAATATCTAAAATTAACACCCCCTTCTCGCAACCCTGTAACAATCTAACTATGGCGTGGCTGGACTCGGTAAACCACTACATGGTGAAATGATCGTCTAAAAAAGACAATGCCCTCTGACTACGCTAGAATCTACATGCCGTCTCCAAATTATTCTTGCCTTGCTCTCTCTTTTAGGTGCCGAATTTTCCACTCACATGTATTTCAAATAATAACAAGGTATCCTTGAAAAATGCAAATGACCAACATTTATGTTTACTGAACTATAGCTACGTTAACACGTCCAAATAACCCGCAAACTTTCTATACTTTTTATTATGAAGTTAAAATCAATCGTATGAAAGATAGCAATATTGTTTCAGCCATCATATTTCCCCATTCTTTGTTGTTAGACCCCATGTGCTGTTATTGTCAAAATATTTCATAAACAATTTGCTTTTTAGAATAAACTTATTCCATACCATATTGTGACAATAGCGAATACATAATCAAGGTCATAATATTATTTTGGATATGTTCTCTTTAGCACAAATCCCTGCCACTCATGTCACTAAACTGGTTAGACAAACCCCAGTTGCTTTACGTTGCAGACCAATAACAGTCTTTCATAAACTTTCTAAACTTTCTAGAAAGAACGTCCTTCGCGGGGCCAGACCAGACTCATGGGGATTCTAAACCCCGCCCGTGCCTGTGTTCACATAAATTGGTAGTATATGACAATGTAATAGAAACGTAAATATAGGTGTGGCGAAATCAATACAGGTGTGTTTATTTCAGATATAAGATACGAGAAATGATAACAAAATCTGTCCAACATGCATTGTTTCAATACAGGTGCGTCCTATTAAATAATAGCATGCATTCTAACATTGATTGACCAATACAGATTGTAACATACCGAAATAAGAGTCTAATAGTAGTCTGGTGGATTCTGTAAATCAGTAGTGAATAAACTGACAAGTCAAGATGTTCATGAATATTCTAGTAGCCCTACTGGTGGTAACCCACGTGATGCTAGCAAAGGTAAATATATATTTATTCACATTGTTTCAATACAGTTGGGTAAGACAAGATGATTCTAGTAGCTCTTTTGGTGGTAACCCACTTGGTTCTGGCTAAGGTAATTAAATATATTTATACACATTGTCATATCATTGATTTGTATGTTCGAACTATTGTGTATATGTTACAACAGAAATCTAGAACTGTACGTATTATTTCCTATTAGTTTCACACTTTTGCGTTTCGTGCTGCATTTGAAATGGTGGATTTAATCATGGAGTAATTAGGTCTTGTGGTATATTTAGCCGTGTCGAAAACAATCTGACAGCGGGACAGTTTTATCGTAACACATAGCACTACAGTGGAAATTAGCATTGTTGTGTACTACAGAGAGAGGGAGAGGGGTGGTGGTGGTTGTAACGTCCACCCGACATAAACTAAATTAAGCATAGCCAATATTAAAGGTGCGGTGCGATAATCTATCAATTTAATTTGTTTTAAAGGTGCAGAGAACCCTTTTTTATGAACTGATTTTAAGAAACGATTTATTCAGAATGTGCACTAAATGACCCAATTCATCATTGGTCATTATCATTTTACCTGATTTCAAAGCCTTTCACTTTTTATGGCGATATTAACTATAATCTAATGATTTTTCTTTGATTTATATCGACAGGTATGTCCTCGGATATGTCATTACCTCTTTCCATAGAAAACGAAACCATGAAAACAACTCAAGTATCACAGTCAACAATTAATACAACTATATTACTCATCTCTCCCTCTCTCTTTCTTTCTCCCGCTCTCTCTAAATAATCAGTTGTAATCTGTGTTCTTGAAAAATAAAATACCAAGAATCTACTTGAATTTGTCTTGTAAGACGATTTATACAGATTCTGCGCACAGGGAACTATATCTCTACTTCAAGAACAGATCTCTGCCCTTAATGGCCGCCACATCTTATAAATAGTATACCGTTTTGTAATCTTGCCATACTCTGTTACACACATTGTCCGGTAGAACTATGGCTGAGCCCTGGACATTGTATACAAAGCGTCCTCTTTCAAAATACGTCGGGTGAACCTCGGTCACTCTTACGCGTTTTCGAAATTCAAGATGGCGTCCTAGATTTCAAATAATCCCCTATAAATCCCATAGTATTTAGCCTAGAATACTAGTTTTGGTGTCTAACTGTATGTTTTGGGGACCAAGTAATAAACTACAATTGTTCATTATGTTGTGGGGTGATTAGACTCCAAAATGCCGGAAGTATGACCCTTTACCATCGTCAGGCGTCTGATTCGGAAATATGGACAAGCTTATGTTGTGACATATTCTTAAAGAACTGGCCCAGAAATCTTAATGGAAATCGTAGATGTTTTTTGGTCGGTTTGTTGAAACTCATTGAGCTGGAGTCTTCCCTAAAACACCGAACATATATGCATTTTCAACAGGAGGCTTGATCTCGCTTTAAGTATGTACAAATTCACTTAATACCCTGCATATTACGGCACTAATTTCAATTGAGTACAGATGCGCATTAACTTCTCGCGCTTTCAAGGTACAATGACTACCTGTGTTAATCGAGTTGCAAAGTTCAAGGTTTGTTCAATGTCAAGGTTTCTGTGGAAGTTGCTATGTCCCAACCACTGATTGGATGCTACCGTTCACGTGTCTGCATACTAGTATATCGTAGCTATAAGTTCGGGAATTGTGAAGCAATCAAGCAGGGGGGGGGGGGCTAGAGGTCTAGAGTGCCGCGCTTCGACCTCTAGCTGGCCGGTCACCTCTGGCTTGCGGCTGTGGTTTCGAGCTCTGGTGTGAGCGTATGTGGCATGGAGATAGGGTCTCGTTCGCAACCTCGTGGGTTTCCTTCGGACACTCCGGTTTCCTCCCACAGCAAAGACCCCTGCGCGTGCGCTAAGATAATGAAAAATAAGACTTGTCTGCGATGTCACCTTCGGTTTAACACACCACCAACAACAACAGCATCAAGCAACGTACAAATGGTGTAAAACTCACAGTCGTTGCTTTAGGAACATGGGACAGTTGTGGCACATTCCGTTACGCCATTTACCCGTGGCAGAGAAGACATGATGACATTTTTACTTGCATTATTAAAACATTCATGAAGCCTTTCATGTGATTTTTAATTGTTGGTGAAATTTTAACTCCTTTGCTGCTCAGCCAATATTCCAAATTTAGGAATGGAATTTTACCTTAAACGAAATTTCGTGCTGTACATAAAATCTACAAAATAGAACAACACATTATATTTTAAATATTCTATGTGTTATTCTCATGTACAGCGAAAATTTCGTTTACAGTAAAATTCCATTCCTAAATTTGGAATATTGGCTGAGCGTTAGCTTGAAAATGGCAACCCAATTCAAATGAAAGTTCTTTCTACATGGAAATAATGATGTTGGAGTTTTATAAATTTGTGTAGGATGTTGCAAGAAATGCGTCCCTTTGGCGACCAAGGCAGAATCACAGTGAAAAATAGACGGTAAGGATTCCAAAATAACCTTAGAACCGAGATGGGGTGAACAGTCTCATTTTCATATTTTTTGTCATTAGGACGTGGTAGTAACGTAGCAGATAGCAGAGCCGATACAATTTACGTTACTAAGGTAACTATAGTTGATGAACTGATTCGAGGTTTGCGTTTTGGCCATTTTGGATAGCCTGTTTGTAACTCAATCGCCGATGATAAATTAAAGGGAGGTGATTCCGTGTTCCAGAATAAAACACATTTTTTTAGATATATAGACCAATTGGTTTTTGGGATGTCGGAATGGTGACGTTCCTCGCAGTGTTTCGTTTGATTAAACTTAAATTACACTCAACATTGAAAAGGTTATTTCGGATATAAACAAGCGGTTACCATGCAATATTTGCCCACATTTTGCACAAGATGGACAGAGTCGCTATAATACAAGCCAAGGGTGGGGCTTAATTATCTTCCATTCATTGTTTCTAAATTGTATTGTGAATAGTCCATGTGTTAATTACACTATTTTTCTTGATTACAGTACTACCGGCGTAGGCTGTCATTGATAGTCCATTGGCCAATCACGCTATTTTACTGAGATTTCGACTAATAGGTTGGATGCAGCTATGGCGGGTGTTGGCGCCAGGCAGGGTAAGCTTACTGTTCCGGACACCTGTTACCACTGTTTGTCGTGTATGTTGTACACGATGAACAGTCCATTTGCTGATTACACTATTTTGCCTATTACGTTTTTTAGGACTTCGAATTTTGTCTCATGGTTTGGATTGTTCGTGCTTGGTTTTATTTTATTGTACCGATATACTTACGTTTTTTAGGACTTCGAATTTTGTCTCATGGTTTGGATTGTTCGTTCTTGGTTTTATTTTATTGTACAACAGATTTACACACGTGTATACATGTTTTCTGTTCGTTACCTATATACTATATAACCATAGACAATGGTAACTATAGCCAATTAAAACCACAGTGTTACTATAGAAATATGTATAAATATACTATCGTGCCCATCTGTATGTAATGACATATTTATGAATAGTCCAAGGCGGGTGAAGAGTACTTTGAAATGTTAAGATGTTATTAAACCAGTGTTGAAATCAGCTTGCGGCAGTTGGACTTTGATATAAGAGTCGGCCGCAGCGCCGCTGGTCCGGACAAAATGTTCTCATAGCACACCGTATGATATATGGCGGTCTTCATTAGCCCAGTCGGAGCAGAACATTTAATTTCATTTCATGAAATAAACACTGAATTCAAAAAGTCGCGATACGAGAATTGGTTTACATCGTTGCGTTACAGTCTGTTTCTCGCTCATCACCAAAAGGTTACACACGTTGGTGGGCTCACGAAAACAAACAGATGATTCATACTAAACTTCGGCTGTCTATCTGCAATTAGCTCCTATTGAGAACAGATACTAAACTCCTACATCGACGATTTTAGGCAAAAACACTGTGAGAAAATATATATATTCTTTTATTTAATAAAATTGCAAGGTTTTAATTAGTCTTTATGTGCATTACAGATATGAACCATGTAATACAATATCATTCAGGATTCAAATTTTAATATTGTATTTTGATTCCATTTTATATTTTTATATTTTACATACATGTTAAGTGAGAGATTAATTGTAAGATTTATCTGTACCCGGTGTGAAGGTTTCTCACATAGTATTATGTAAGACGAAATCGGTTGTCCAAACGTTTATACTCGGCGTGCCTTTAGACAAATTATACGATATATGTTTTAAGCCTTACAGGTATTGACGCTTATTGTTTGGAGTTAAGATGTGTGACCCTTAATAATTAGTTTTCATTGTTCTGATTACTAACGCTAATTAACTATGGCGTGCCAAGATCACTTGACAGATGTCACTCCACAGTATAAAAATAGTATAGTTGGGAATTAATTGTCAATTCGGTCCGCTTCCGGACTTCAAGGAGTTAGGTCTCTGTTGCTGTGTCAGGTCTGCTCTCAGACCTGGGGGAATTTAGGTCTTCCCTCAGACCCCGGAGCAAGGAGGTCTGCCTCTAACCTCCCGGAAAAGTTAGGTCTTCTCCGACCAAAGGGGGGGGGGGAGGAACAGCTTTAAATAACCACAATGACTTTTATATGTAGAGTTGTACATGTAAATATGTTATCCAGTATTAAAATATCTTTTTAATAAAACAGAGTTATGTGTTCTATGACAAACAGAGTATGACCGCTTTACCAAACAGCATACCAATTGTTGAATATGGCAGCCATTTAAGGCAGAGACCATTGTTGAAGTAGATGAATCTCTGTACGAAGAATGTCAGTAAATTGTATTAAAGGAAAACAATTCCTGTAGACCTTTGTATTTGCTTATTTTTTTATTATTCAAGACCACAGAATACAACAGATTATTTAGATGTATTAATTGTTGAATGTTATCAATTGAGGGTTGACTGTGGTACTTGGGATGTCGTCCTGGTTTCTGTTCAGTTGGATATGCCTGTCAATATAGATAAAGGAACATTTATCAGATTAATTGTAGTAATATCAGACTTCCGTGTTGTCAATTCGTTTCTACAGCATATTATTAAACTGCTTCCAAAGATTTTATGTTTCACGTTTTCTATAAAATATAGATGATAGCTGCTACAAATACAGCCGCCGATCAATTTCATACAACGCCCTCTCTTATAACACTAATCCCCGTACAGGGAGTGGGGCGGGGACATTACCTTATTTGGTCTGCAAAACACATGTCATAGTATGCTGGGACAGAGTATGCTTACAGATCACAGTGCCAGTCATTTCATATTTCAATTCTGTATTAGCAATTGATGAAATTGCGATATATATTTTATTCATAATATCATTACATACCGCTCCCGACGTATTGCATGCACACATCACTTAGCTGGTTAACACGTGTTTCATATAGTTGTACCAATGCTATACATCCTACATTCGCAAAACATTCGATACCGCTTCGAATTGATCTGAAAAATCAATGTGCAACAAAGTTATATCATATACTTGATGGTCAGGAGATATCAGCTAAACATTGGCAACAATCTCACTGTATTATAACATTACCAAGTCTTATCATTTAGGTACAGCATCATACAATCGCTCTTTGGTTAAAATATGTTAGAAAACATTATTTTTAAACAAACGAAACTCGTGAATCTTGTACTTTATCGCTCCATATTCTTGGGAATATAGGTTACTACAGGCGCGGATGCAGGATTTTTTGCAGGGGGGGGTGTCTAGATTTGCTAATTGCGGTGGGCGTACCCCACCGCCGCCAGAGCCGAAGGCGCTCAACCAATTACCGGGGGGTTTGGGAGCCCTCCCTCAGAAAAATTTGGTAAATTAGATTCAATTTGGTGCATTCTGACGTATTTCCGGAAGGTAAATTCCAAAATTACAGGTCTAAAAATCGACAATAAAATCGCATAAAAATTTTTCAAGCCTGAGCAGGGGGGGGGGGGGTCGGACCCCATGGACTACCCCCCCCCCTCTGCATCCGCGCCTGCATCTGGAGACAAACCAAAATATAGCAGTATTTTTGTGTTTTTCGAACTGGCACCACACTTTGAATGAAGTGTCCACCTGAAATCGAGATTTTGGGAAAGATGAATCAGAAATGAAACGGTAAAATTCACATGATCGCAAGAAGTCGCAAAGCGCAAAACTCGACCGTGTGGGTTAATACAGCAACCTACTTTTGCAAAAAGAAACCGGGTGAAAATTTTGTATGTACTTACTGACATATAAATGGCACATTAGTGGATCGAGTTATATGTAAAATAGATACGGCACAGCGTGCAGCCTGGTACATGTCGCATCCTGAAAAAGGAAGTGTTTGTTACACACTTAAAATATTACATTGGTTTTACTATGTTATGGAATTAATGTTTTGACGTATTTCATTGCAAAGCACGTGCGGATTGTCTGTATTTTAAGTTGTTTAATGGTCTCGAGTCAATGACAATGCATAATATATTGTAAAGACACTCGGTCCTCGGGGCCCTCTTGTTACAATATATTACTTAATGTCTCACTCTCAACTAAATAATACCTAACGCCCGTTGCCCGCCATCAATAAATATACACCCAGCATCAGTACTCCTTTACAATCGCCCATGCAATCCCGAATTGTTTGCAAACAATCTTGAAGTTTATGGGGTCCTGGCAAACCGATCCCCTCAAGTATTAATTTAACAATTTCAACCAGTCCTGACAAATATAGCGGCCATGGCCATTGTAGACGGACTAAAATGGGTGTCGGCAGTAAAAACTAAAGTGAAATGTCGATATAATATGAATAGATTATCTTGCCTGATAGTGCTGAACCTGAAATAAAAATAGAAAATGATTCAAGTAAAGTAAAATTAGATTTGATATTGTTATATTTGACACATAAGTGGAACATATTATAGTAGAAGAATGGTCGAGCTGGGAAGAATGATCGAATGGTTTAACACTTATGGTTTGTGTTTCCGATTTCCCGCTTGCATGTATGGTCGCTTGTCCGCGCTCGCTGTTTGCCTGGGTCGTCCGGTTTTATCCTACTGCTATAGACCCCTACGCACAAGCGAATGATTGAAATAAAACTGAACCATATGTTAGACCCGAAATGACTGAGCTTGTGTCGAGCGCAAGTTACCCCTCCCCTCCTCTCCCCCCTCTCGCTCGCCCTCTCTCTCTCTCTCTCTCTCGCACCCACAAGGTTGGAATATAATACATGTATATACACTAACTGTTAGTAGAGCAACTCTGATTCCAGTGGTCGAGATTTTGTTGATCAACAAAATGGGAACATTGACGTGATCGCATACAGTTGGAAAAGGCATCCAGTGATCTGGAAGCAAGAGATTGTATAGTAACATTCTAGATATAGTAATAAGCGCTGCGCACACAGTTTGTAATTATAATAGGGGCGATATCCCCCCCCCCCAAACACCCGTTAACATATAACAGAATGTCTCGTCATGGATTCAAGTGGGGTGATTCGGTTTCCCGCATGTACCTCACAAGGACTTGGGTCGTCTGTCCAAACGAAATATTGAAATAAATTATGTTAGATTTTGTCGAGTGAAGGTTATACCCCAACATCACCCTCATAAGCCTCCGCGCCCCGCTCCTCTCTCTTATTCAGTCAAACACTAACTAACCATTTGCGATTTTTTTGATTGGAAGTTTAATAAATATCAATTATCGTCGATTAAGGAATTAAAATGCCCGTAAATTATGATAAATTGACGTCGTAATCTGCTAAATCATGTACGTAGCAAAAACATAAAAAAAAAAAATAAAATAAAAAAAAAATGAATTCACTGAATAACAAAAATAGTGACACTTGACTACAAAGAGGGAGTTTGAGCTGCAACGCATGCGCCATTCTGCAGAAGAAAATATCCCAACCAATCAGTTCCGTCACAATTCCACTCACACCACTTCAGAATCTGTCGTCGGGACTGGCAGGACTGTGACGGGACTGAATTCCTCGTCAGTCAATTGAAATTATGTCAATACGGGACTTCCGGGCAGACAATCGAGCATCCCCATTTTAAAACACTTAATGTCCTCTCTCGTTAACAGAATACATAAAGCTGACATATTTTAATTTCGTTTAAGTTTAGATTTGAAATATTTACCCACATATACCAGCGCTGCTGTGAAACACCATAGTACAAGTCTCTAGCATGTCTTGGTCACACTCTAAAAGACAATTATAGACAAGTCCAAATGAAATTACGTACCTGCCACGTTCTAATAGAGAGAGAGAAATGGGGTTTAACGTTCACTCAACACAAACTAGATCATTTCGGGACTAACATATGGTTTAATTTTATTTCAATAATTGGGGTCTTTAGCAGTGGGAGTAAACCGGTGTGTCCAGAGGAAACCCACGAGGTTGAGAAGGCGCCCCTATCTCCATGCCACATACGCTCACACCAGGAGTTGTAATAGGTACCAGTGTGATGGTAGTAAGACTTTATAACTATTTCAGGTCTTATTGCATTTTTAACTTTGTTTTACACTTTATAACAATACAACGCTCAACGTGAATCACATATCTGCTGCAACACGTGATGGGCGTTTACCATAAATAGAGGCGGGGGATTGGGTGGGCGAATGGTTAGCGCGTGTGTATAGGTCTGTCATTGCGTCTAGTGGCGTGGTTTCTAGTTCCCGTTGGTACTAGATACGGAGGAGGGTCCCGATGGGCAAGCGAATAAATGAAATAAAATTAAACCATATGTTAGTCCCGAAATGATTGAATGTTAGACAATCTCTCTCTCCCTCATCTGCTTCACGTGTATAAATAAATATCTATGTTGGTTAAACACGTGTCTTTATGGAATAAATGGAATAAGGAGATAAAATAAAATGGGGTTTAACGTCCTACTTGTCTGCACCGACCGGGATAATGACAACAGGAATTATCGAGGCAATGTCTTAGTTCATCCCAAGAGCCAGTGAAATTCACAGTCGATAAAAGAAGAATTTGTTGTTGCATATTTAATAGGAGACACATGTTCATGGTATTCACGTGATTTTGTCTTGGCGCTACAGGTATGATGTGTCCTTAATGCTGTAACACTGAGTGTTGCCGGAATATGGACGTCGATATGGAATGAAATTGTGCCTAATGTCGTACTGTACTGGGACGTTGGTGGTAACTAATGTTGTCTAACGTCGTACTGTACTGGGACGTTAGTGGTAACTAATGTGGTCTAACGTCGTACTGTACTGGGACGTTGGGGGTAACTAATGTTGTCTAACGTCGTACTGTACTGGGACGTTGATGATGACTTATGTGGCCTAACGTCGCACTGTACTGGGACGTTGATGATGAATAATGTGGCCTATAACGTCGTACTGGACTGGGACGTTGATGATAACTAATGTGGTCTAACGTCGCACTGTACTGGGACGTTGATGATGACTAATGTGGCCTAACGTCGTACTGTACTGGGACGTTGATGATGACTAATGTGGTCTAACGTCACACTGTACTGGGACGTTGATGATAACTAATGTGGTCTAACGTCGCACTGTACTGGGACGTTGATGATGACTAATGTACTTACCGGTAAAAATTTCTGGACTAGAAGTAAGGTTAATAGAGGAGTTAGAGCTACCGTTACCTGGAATATGCAAGACAATCGGATCAACAATTTTAAAATTGCAACTGTAAATTTATAAACAAAGCTGACTAATTAACAGATGGGGTTTAAGGTCCTACTGTTCTTCTCCGACCGCGCTAATGAAGACAGGCATACGGTTGTTAGGACCTCCGAATGCCTAGACAACGGATCTTTAACGAACACGTCAATGTTTTACACGAGGCCGTGGTTTATCGTCCCATCGGAATGGCTAGACAACTGTCCTTGCTGTTTACATTGTACTGCTGCATATAAACAAAACTTACGACGTAGTATAATAACAATCCAATATATTATCATTTTGAAATAATACGCAGGTGGGTAAATTATCAGGGTGAGTCCGAATACGCCAATAATATAATTTCGAGCCTTATTTACCTTGAGCTGCACTAATTTCAAGGCTGAAACCAGTCTGTCTTATACTAAAATCACTAGTAAAGCTGACGGCAATACAACCATTGTTTGTCTTCACTGTAAACAAATGAAATCAGGAGGTATTTAACGTCCGTCTATAAACAGATAATCGTAGAGTACATAAAATAATTTCCATGGCAACAGTTTCAAATGTTTCATTGTATTTAGTTTACAATGTAATGAAACACAATGGAGGTTAATGTAATACTGCCCTGCTCCGACTGGGCTATAGAAAGATGGGAATACCTAAAACGGTATGCCATGAGGGACATTTTGCTTGAACAGCAGCGCGACGACCTACTCTTATATCGAATTCTAACTGTCAATGGATTAGGTGCATGCCAATGTGTACACGGAACTCGGTTTATCGTCATACCATACAACATGGATCTGTAAATTGGTGTGAAGTTGTCAAACATCCATATGGTATAAGTCCAGTACCTTTTAATTATTGCATTTTTAATAAAGCACTCGGTTGCCGTGCCATTTTCCCCGCATCACTCGTATAAGAAACAAACAAACTGGGTTAACACTTAAAATTACAACAAAACAAATGTAATCAAGCCAATTTAAAACAAGAGAAATATATTCTATTAAATAGAGAATCTCCTACGAGTGTTTTTTGATATCAAAAAATATCAACATAAGTTGATAATGTAAAAAAACCGAAGCTCTGCCGAGTTTTTTTTACTTTATCAACGAGTGTTGATATTTTTTGATATCAAAAAACACGAGTTGGAGATTTTATTTATCACCCAATCCTTTCTTACATGCAGAAATAAATAAATATAATTCTTTGGTATAAATTTCACCTTTACTGGACCTAATTTCATTACTGCGTATTGATACATCAGTTTTTTGACTGCAGTTTAGCTATTGCAAAGTCCTATATATTGACCCAGTATTTCCTTCAAAGTCAATTAAATAAAAACAGTTCCTTTTTAACAAAAAGAAGTCACTTTTTATTTAAAATAAGTGGTTTCTTTAAAATAAAAGAAAGTAGTTCCTTTTTGATTGACCAATCAAATTTATGTAAAGCGATATCTCCTAAGGAGATAACGCAGTAGATTATGTAATTTATCATACAAGCGATATCTACTGTCAAATAAGATATTGGGTGATAATGTGTCTTACCAGTTGTATCCACAGGTGATGAACCACAATATCGGTCTTCTTGGATGGTTAATGCATCGTATGTACAATGTCTGTAGGATGACTCTTCAATGTCCATACGTTTGATAACAACACGTGCTTCCAGTGTACCAGGACAGACCGTCCAACTACATTCAGCGTTGTTTGGATATTTTGAAGTTGTACCTGGGTAGTTGATCGACGTCACATCACCATTTTGTTTTGACGGTACACAAGCTAAAGGGAGGGGGACAAAAACGCCGGGTATAACAAAAGCTAAAGTCAATACAAACATTTGAAAGGCAATATTAAGTGTCCTGTAAGATTTAGGCGCAGGAACATCGAAAATAACTAATTAATGTAGTTCCGGTTCCAAATGCCCTTGACCAGCTAAAAGGTAGTTAGTCATTATCTAGAACCTATATTTGTGTAGATATATTCGTTGATTCGTGGAATTCCAAACCAAGTTAAAACTACATAGTACAATACTATCTTGTTTTAAATGTATAACGTAGTTAATAATTTATATTAGTCAACAAGAGAAGGGCACAGAACGAAAGCGTAAATGTTAGAATTTGTTGTATGGATAGTCATGATCATATCCACAAAACTACGTAAAACAGCTTGGTTTTTCTTATTTTAAAAGCAATAAGATGACGATTTTGTTTATACAACATGTTCCAGATCCAGTAAACATGTCTCTTGGCTCTTCATAGAAACATCGTCTTTTTGATAGAAAGGCCAAATATCAAAAAGCACTCGTTTATGTTAAAATGACTAGATCTCATGGGACGTACTATTGTTTTAGAACCAGCCGATTTATTGGGCGAAAACAAAACTTATGCATGATATCAATTTCACGCCCATTTCTGTCAAGTAATATTTAATGGTACACTCGTCTGTTAATATGACCTCGTCCTCGTTAGGAAGCCTTTCATTAAAAATAGCTTAAAGTCACAACTTACCACTTCGCTTAAACCTTGGTTTCTGTTCCTCAAACTAATAAAATAAATAAAAAACAGATATACGGTAAGGTTGAGACGTCTCTGGACATTTGTATTCTAAACATACAGGGGGTCACGGTGGCGCTGGGTAAGGCGCTGGTTCGCTAGCCTGGAGGTAGGGTGTTCGATCCATGCATGTACACATTGGAGTGCACGTAAAAGATCACTTTGCAGTTGGAAATCGATATAAGAGTAGGCCGTGGCGTCGCTGCCCGGGCAAAATTTCCCTCATAGCACACTGTATGGCGTATGCCCGTCTTCCATTAGCCCAGGTTAGGTGCAAAAGAGTATGACGTTAAACCCCATTTCATTTCCAAACATACCCGGGAGAGAGAGAGAGAGAGAGAGATGGGGTTTAACGTCCACTCGACACAAACTAGGTCATTTTGGGACTAACATATGATTTCATTTTATTTCAATAATTCGCTTGCGCGTAGGGGTATTTAGCAGTGGGAGGAAACTGGAGTGCCCGGAAGAAACCCACGAGGTTGAGAAGGCGCCCCTATCTCCATGCCACATACGCTCACACCAGGGCTCGAAACCACAGCCGCAAACCAGAGGTGACCGGCCAGCTAGAGGTCGAAGCGCGGCACTCTAGACCACTAGGCCATCCCAACCCCCGCAGTCTTTAGCAGTGGGAGGAAACCGTAGTGCCCGGAGGAAACCCACGAGATTGAGAAGGCGCCCCTATCTCCATGCCACATACGCTCACACCAGGGCTCGAAACCACAGCCGCAAGCCAGAGGTGACCGGCCAGCTAGAGGTCGAAGCGCGGCACTCTAGACCATCCCAACCCCCTAAACATACCTGGACAGAGGTGCTTAACTAATCTCACGAATAATCCATGGGTACAGCTATGTGGTAATTTGCTGTTAACTTACCTTCCCAATATAAACACAACAGTTCAAAATACAATAACATATGAACCAATAATATGGCAACGTGAATAAATATATTTACCTTTGCTAGAACCACGTGGGTTACCACCAGTAGAGCTACTAGAATCTTCATGAACATCTTGATTTGTCAGTTTATTCACAACTGATTCACAGAACCCAAACACTCCTAATTTATAGTCATATTTTGACTAGCATTTATTGAAACAGTGCATGTTAGAATCGATTATTGGTCAGATATTGATATCATTTCTCGTATCTTATATCTGTAATATACACATCTGTATTGAAGCAGTCAGTTTTCAAAGATATCTAATACCATCTAGCTCACTTTATAGCTACCATATCTTTAGTTCTCAAGTTGTTTTTATGTAACCGTATAAATCGATTTGTTTTATCACCTAACGCATCTGCATTGAATCAGATAGATTTCAAAGTCATTTAATCTTGTTATCATATTCACATTTCAAATTTGTTTTGTTTTTTTGAGGTTTCTATTAGAAAGTGTTTGGAAAACTGACTCGTAATATTGCTTATGCACAAATGTAGCTTATGGTAATCTATCAATACACCATAAGCGATGAAAACTAAAGACTAAGATTCAGCCAACTAAAAAGGGTCCCCAAACTAACTCAATCTATATGGCTCCAAAGTACCATATGATGATTCTATCTAAGTCTTTGGAATAAATAACTATCTATGACGATACCACAGGCCTACGTCGTCAATTCACGACATAATACAAACACCACAACAATGTCAAATGATTCAACAATGTATTCTCTCTTGTATCTATCTATGACATTACATCTAAGTTATACAATACAATACAGCGTTTACAGCAGAATCTTTCTATACTTTAATCTATCTAAACAGTCGATTCATTCTGCAATGCTATAGTTGCGTATTAATCTTGAGTATCGAGTTCAGTATCGAATCGAGTATCGAGTCGAGTATCTAGTCGAGTATCTAGTCGAGATTGACTGAAAATATAAATATGATGTTCTTTAACTATACTATCTATACTATAATACAAGTTATTTTTATCACATTGACCGCTAAGGCTTATTAACCTTTGACCTCTGCAACTGCACGCCGCCGTGACACATCCTATGACTTGACAATGACAATTTGCAAAAACAACAAATGCAACTTGAATAATTCTTATGCATAAGCTCGTTCTTACTATATACTTTATAATAATATAACTAAATACTCTGCATAAGCTTGTAAATAATAATTATGATGCATCGTTCATACCTCAGCTCGTGCAGGTCCCCAGAAATGACCGAAATTCTGAAGTTCGCTTAGCGAAGACTTTCAAATCATAATTATATCTTATAACATACAAATTACATGTTAAAACAATTCTATAAATGATAAACAAACTATTTACCGTATTATAGGCCCATCATGTCCGTAAAGACTAAACTTTTACTAAACTTATTACAGGAAACTATCTATTGAGGTGCTCATGTCCATCCTTCTAGAACAAAAACACTAAATTACGCTTATTATTGGACAAATAATTACGCATTGCGTCACACGATCATCCAGCCTCACTGAGATGCAAGCACGAGGCGTCAGCACCACTGGAATCAGACAACTACAAATTTGACCGTTACATCCCAGCCTCCTAATTGCGTACTTTCTGGGGAGCAATTATCAATCAAAGGTCAAATTAACCACTATCTAACTTAAGATATTAATAATACAATTAAACATCAGCTAATTTAAACTGAAACATTAGATTCACATTTTACTTAAATGTTTAATAGTTTAAATCTGATATGACTATAATAAGCTAATAATGGACACACTGTTTTTCTTTATATTAACAATAGGCCTACATGTATTAAGCACTTGGTTTAACTACTATATTTTACTTCTACAGACACTACTATTACTTAACTAAATACTAGTACTTTACTAATCTATTACTTAACTAGTACTTTACTAAACTATTACTTAACTAAGTACTATCATCATGTTTACTAACTTCTTAATACTATTCTACTCAGTTTCAATAATAACTATACTTATATTATGACTATTTATGTTACATTAAACTATCACCTTCCTTTTCTAATATAACACTCAACTTGTGTATTGGGCGCGTAACGGTACTTGTTGCCGTTTTGACATTTGCGACACGAACTAAGCCATTTTTATCACAAATGACGTCTTTTACTCTTCCTAATGCATAGGAACCTTTTAAGTTTGAATCTAATACTAACACTACGTCTCCAACGCTAACATTCTTTTGGGGGTTCAACCATTTTTGTCGCTCTTGCAACAAAGTAAGATATTCTTTAGACCATCTTTTCCAAAATATTCCCGAAAGATACTGAATCTGTCGCCATTTTCTTCTTGCGAATTTATCAGTTTTCTCAAACACGCCGATTGGAAGTTTTTCTCCTGGACGCGTTAATAGTAAATGGTTTGGAGTTAAGGCTTCTATATCATGTGGATCTGTAGAGACTGTCGTAATAGGTCTGGCATTCATGATAGCTTCTACTTCACATAAGAAAGTATGTAAAACTTCGTCGTCAAGTGGTATTAAGTGTTCTTTAAGTAAAGCGTAGAGGATTCGTCTAACTGTCCTAATTAACCTTTCCCATACGCCTCCAAAATGAGAAGCTGCGGGAGGGTTGAATTCCCAATTGATTTCTGATTGAAGCATACTATCATGGATCTTCTGGGCATTCAATTTTCCTAATTCTTCTCTAAGCTCCCTTTCTGATCCAACAAAATTGGTCCCATTATCTGATCTAATATACTTTATAGGTCCTCGTCTACTACTAAATCTGCGCAAGGCATTTATACAAGAATCGGTGTCTAAACTGTATGCCACCTCAAGGTGAACTGCTCTAACTGACAAACAAGTAAATATTACACCCCAACGTTTTACTGTAGAGCGTCCTCTTTTGACCTCTATTGGCCCGAAATAATCCATGCCCACTCGGGAAAATACGGGTTCGTCTGCTATAAGACGTTCAACCGGAAGATCGGCCATTTTCTGTTGAGAAACCTTTGCTTTATACTTTCGGCAGATTACACACCGTGATATAATACCCTTTATGATGGAAGAAGCTTTAATGATCCAATATCGAGTTCGAAGTTCAGCTAACACAGCAGATTTTCCTAAATGACCAACTAAACTATGAATACTACTGATTATTAAAGCTGACACTGGTGAATAATGTGGTAAAATAACAGGATGCTGTGATTCATATGGTAACGTCGACTTACTAAGACGTCCTCCTACTCTTAATATTCCATCCTTTAAGATTGGGTCTAACCGATGAAGTGAACTCGATTTATGCAAGATTACCCTGGTGTCTTTCTGAAAGTTGTCTATTTGTTCACTGAAATGCTTTTCTTGGACGTAACGGACGATTGAGTTCTCAGCCCTTTGCAGATCTTCTATGGTTACTAACCCTTGAGAGTTCTCTGAAGACTGTACTAACTTTTGACGATTAATCTCTTCCGCGACCTTTATCTCCAATAAGTTCTGATCCTGTATATCCTGTTCTAGTCTAGAGCGAATTTCCTTTCGAACCTTTGCCCAATACAATAAATTCTGAAATCCAATTAGTAATCTAGCGACCACACGCTTTAACTTGAACCAGCTTGAAAAATAAGATAAAAGTCTATCTACTATACTATGGGTTTCCTCAACAATAGCTGCTGAAACTATCTTTACTTCTGGATCATCTTCGACCGAAAGTGGTATTTCTGTCTCCTTTGGCCACTCTTCTTTTGGTCTCCATAAAAAGCTTGGTCCATTAAACCATCTATGTACTTTCTGTCCATTTTCAAATGAAATAATACGTGAAGTATCATCTGCAGGATTTTGTGCTGTATCAACATAGTTCCACTGTGAAATATCACTACCGTCTCTAATTACGGTTACACGGTTGGCTACAAACGTATGAAATCGGGCATCTTCGTTTCGAATGTACCTAAGAACGGACATACTGTCTGTCCAATAATAAACGTTACTAACTGGAAGTTCTATCTCACGAAGTATCATATTACACAATTTAACAGATACGGTGGCTGCCGTCAGCTCCATACGCGGAATTGTAATCTTTTTGATGGGGGCAACACGAGATTTACCTATCACGGGACTGCAATGAATGTTTCCTATCGAATCTTCAAGACGAATATAAATTACTACCCCATATGCATATTCACTAGAATCACTAAAGCTATGGATCTCACACGAAACTATGCTCTGAAAATGATCAGGTTTGTAGCATCTAGGAACAGATAAGGCCTCTAATTTCGGCAAATTGTCTAACCAATTGTTCCAAGTTTTGAGATCCTGTTCAGAAATCGTATCATCCCATCCTAATCTTTGGCGACACAAATTCTGTAAAAGGAGTTTAGCAGGCAATATGAAAGGCGATGCTAGGCCCAGCGGATCATACACAGATGAAACCACGGAGAGTATTCCTCTTCTTGTAGCTGACTGTCTCTGTAACTGAATATGAAACTCGATGGAGTCGTTCTCCACCGACCAACTTACACCTAAAGCACGTTCTAAAGGCAAGGAATCTCTATCTAAATCTAAATCCTTCACCTCTTTTGCTCTTTCACTTTCTGGAATTGAGTCAATAACCTTTCTACTACTACTAATCCACTTTGAAAGAATAAATCCACCACGTTTACATAAACTACAAAGTTGTTCTACTAAATTAATCATGTCACTTTCACTGTCCACTGATTTTAGACAATCGTCTACATAGAAATTGTTCAATACAGTTTGTACGGCTATTTCTTCAAAACTACTATGATTATCAAGTGCTGTTTTCCTTAAAGCTGAATTCGCACAAGATGGAGACGATGTTGCTCCAAACAGATGGACAACCATACGGTAGATAACCGGATCCTTAGATGTATCTCCACATGGCCACCAAAGAAACCTCAGGAAATCTCTATCTTCTTTAGGAACCAGAATTTGGTGAAACATGTTATTAATGTCTCCAATTACTGCTGTTAAAGACTGTCTAAATCTTAATAATACGCCTACAAGATTATTGGTTAGGTCAGGTCCCTGTAATAACATATCGTTAATGGAAACTCCGTAATATCGAGCAGCGCAATCGAAGACAACTCTTATTTTCTTCTTTCTCGGGTGATATACGGCGTGGTGTGGAAGATAATATACCTTGCCGTCGGTTCTGTTGATTTCATCATCGGGTACTCGTTCCGCATAACCTTGGTCTAAAATCTTGGTCATATATTCTTTATATTCGCTTTCTAACTGTGGGTCAGACTCCATTTTCCTCTGTAACGACTTCAAGCGACCTTCAGCTTGGGTAATATTGTTAGGCATAACAGTATTTTGAGTTTTAAATGGAAGATTAATCCAATAATGACCATCTTTAAATTTAATTGAATCTTCTACTTTCTTGATGAAAAGTTTAATATTCTGTGAATTCTCTCGCTTATCATCAATAATACGTTCTGGGAAATCCAGATTAACAGATTGTCTAAATAAAGTCTCTAATTGATTTTGTTGAACTATTTTCTCTTCTAATAGTACTTCAGCATGATTTACTGTTGGATTATAACGACTTGACTTATCACGGACAAGATTCCATATCAACCAACCGAGCATCGAACGGAAGGCATTAGGACTATTCCTGGGTCCAGTTTTTACTTCTAATGGTCTGTAAGCGTCCGCAACGTTATTTCCTATGAGTAGTCCAATTTCACAGCCTAGATTGGGTAGCTGAATACCATCTAAATGTGGCCATTTATTGATATCATCTTGTCTGGGAATGTGATGATGTGAAACTGGCATCTTTTCCTTTGTGTAGGTCGATGGTAAATCTATAGTATCATCTGAATCTAAGCTACATATCTGCATTCCTTCTATACGATACGTATACAGGTTCTGTGTTTTACCCATTGTTTCAAGAGTGATCCTTCTTCGTTTTCCGTAACATCCTAGTCTATTCATTATAGATGTAGTACAGAAGCATATACTGCTTCCTGGATCATGGAAAGCATACGTTATTATGGACTGTGTGCTATTTTTCATTTTGACTCTAACAGGTACTATCGCCATAGTGCACTCTCCAGCCTCCGTAGAACTAGTTACGTGTGCACCAACTCCACCTATGGTTGATACAGATTCTGCAACAGCTTGGTCGGTTTTATTACCTTTGTTTCTATCATTCATGTGCATAACTGTCGGATGAAGACCGTCACACTTTTTACAGAATTCATTTTGTTGACAATATTTCTTGTAGTGTCCTACTTTAAGACATCCGTAGCATATTCTTTTGCGTTCTACAAATTTCTGTTTATCTTGATAATCTATTTCTTCGAATTTGGTACATTTATCTATGCTATGATTATCGCGTTTACAGAAAATACATGGTTTCGGTAAAGCATTTCTAGTTTGTGGTTCATGACTTCTTTTGCGTTCTCTATTAGTATTATTACCAAAGCTTCTAAAAGGAGTTCTACCTCTACCAGCACTTGACCTATTCCTATCATATGCTGCATCACTTCTGTGGATGAGGGGTTGATCAGACACTTTATTTGAGAAGTTAGCTCTTGGTCTATTATGACTATAAGAGTTGGAAGGTTTTATGCCACTTCCAGGGGATACAAATAGTGCATCTTTACCATAAGTGGGATCATTCATTTTCTTAGACTCACATTTTACTAACTGAACAAGTTGACTAAACTTAGGTGACAAACCATCTGAACGAGTATTAAATACAATATTACGCCACTTCTCCTGTATTGAATATGGCAATTTCTTTAATATTTTTTGAATATTATCAGGGTACTCAAGTACCTTTACTCCATCAACTGAACGTATTGCGTTTTCACATTCTACTAAAAACACAGAAAACTGTTCTAAAGCCTTAGGTTTGTTTACAACTGGCCAATTTAAGGCCCTTCTAATAAATGCATTTGCTATCTCATCATTATTACCGTACTTATCATCAAGTGCTTTCATTGCAGAATGAAAAGCCTGATATGAATCAAGATAAGAATAACCTACTATAAGATTATAAGCCTCATCATTAGTATACTTCTCTAACAACCCAAATTTTTCATCATAATCATCACAATGAATCAAAATAGAATTAAGTTGTCGCTTAAACCTTGGGTACTTTAACACATCCCCACAAAATACTTGAACTTCCAGTGGAGGCTTTTTTAAATACTTAATTATGGACATTTCATTATTAACATTACCTAGACTACCTTGTGCATATATATTAGGATTAACATCAAGACTATTAACAGGGTTCACTTTAGGACTAACGTTAACAGGGTTATATGCAGAATGATTAACTAAAGGCATATTAATACTAACAGCAGGTTGATTTACAACTGTTGGATTTACCTTACTATTTGCAATTGAATTACTAACTATAGGCGGGTCAACACTTGAATTACTCACAACAGGCATGTTAACAATAGAATTACTCACAATAGGTGTGTTAACAACGGAATCACTAACTAATGGCGGGTTAACAATGGAATTACTAACTAAAGACGTGTTAACAAAAGGTTGACTAACGACTGGTGGATTCGCAACACCTGAATTGGCAATATTTACATCATTAACAATTTCAGAATGTACAGAAATAAAATCATTATTGTCACTATTACTAATACTGTTGAGGCCACAATGACTTCCCAATTCTTCAAGAACTTTCACCTTTTTTCTGCTTACTTTAATTTCTGTTTCTAGTTCTAATTGTTCTTGTTGATGTTTTACTTTAATTGCAGCCACGTCTAATGCTTCTTTTTCCTTTTCTTTTTCTAGTTCTAATTGTTTTTGTTGATGTTCTAATTGTTTGTGTTGATGTTTTACTTTAATTGCAGCCATGTCTAATGCTTCTTTTTTCTTCTGTGTTTCTGCCCTTGCCTCCAGCTCAGCAAGTCTCTGTGCTTGCTTTATCCGTGCAGACGATAATGTTGATGTTCGTGAACTACATGTGCGAAGACTTGGTACTGGAGTTTTATTTACACTAAACCATTCATTAACACTATGTTTGAACGTTTCTATATAGTCACTTCTTTCTGTGAAATACTGTTCATTATAGGCTGCAATAGCTGCATCATCTAAAGTTTTACAATATTCATCGTGACAATTTAAATATTCTTCAAATTCGTTTTGCCACAAACTATGTTCTTTTCTAATTAAGACTCGATCAGTACTGCTTGTCAACTTCTCCTTTAATGATTCAGTTGAAGCCTTTAACTGTCTGAACAAAGAATTTAATCTCCGTTCACATCGTTCACTAGCTGTACTATTCATCTTTAGCGATACTAACAGGATAAGCAAATACGTCAATGCTATATGGCTCCAAAGTACCATATGATGATTCTATCCAAGTCTTTGGAATAAATAACTATCTATGACGATACCACAGGCCTACGTCGTCAATTCACGACATAATACAAACACCACAACAATGTCAAATGATTCAACAATGTATTCTCTCTTGTATCTATCTATGACATTACATCTAAGTTATACAATACAATACAGCGTTTACAGCAGAATCTTTCTATACTTTAATCTATCTAAACAGTCGATTCATTCTGCAATGCTATAGTTGCGTATTAATCTTGAGTATCGAGTTCAGTATCGAATCGAGTATCGAGTCGAGTATCTAGTCGAGTATCTAGTCGAGATTGACTGAAAATATAAATATGATGTTCTTTAACTATACTATCTATACTATAATACAAGTTATTTTTATCACATTGACCGCTAAGGCTTATTAACCTTTGACCTCTGCAACTGCACGCCGCCGTGACACATCCTATGACTTGACAATGACAATTTGCAAAAACAACAAATGCAACTTGAATAATTCTTATGCATAAGCTCGTTCTTACTATATACTTTATAATAATATAACTAAATACTCTGCATAAGCTTGTAAATAATAATTATGATGCATCGTTCATACCTCAGCTCGTGCAGGTCCCCAGAAATGACCGAAATTCTGAAGTTCGCTTAGCGAAGACTTTCAAATCATAATTATATCTTATAACATACAAATTACATGTTAAAACAATTCTATAAATGATAAACAAACTATTTACCGTATTATAGGCCCATCATGTCCGTAAAGACTAAACTTTTACTAAACTTATTACAGGAAACTATCTATTGAGGTGCTCATGTCCATCCTTCTAGAACAAAAACACTAAATTACGCTTATTATTGGACAAATAATTACGCATTGCGTCACACGATCATCCAGCCTCACTGAGATGCAAGCACGAGGCGTCAGCACCACTGGAATCAGACAACTACAAATTTGACCGTTACACAATCGGTAAAATCAACAATTAACATATGAAATTGTTTCTTCTCTGAAACTGCCAATGACAATGACTTAAGTATAGGAGATACAGATGGATCCAGAATTTTAGCAGGAGAGGGTTTACCAGGTTCCTGTTAAGGAAATCTGCCATCATCGTCTCTAAATTACACATAGTCATATATAACAAATTGACCTTTTGAAAGCGAGTAGGATCGCATTTATTTCAGTTTAATTCTGGACCCGTGACTGGCCATGGCCAAGTGGCATTAGCATTGTTTTCAGGGTAGGCCATTAAATAGTTTCGTTCTGTAACATCTGCTATCCCAACCAAAAATTGCTGGAGAGACTGAAGATACCTGACCCGATTTATAACTGGTTAAAATTTAGGTTAACAACTCATCCTTTCGGATTAGCCAGAGATGTAAATAATTATGTTAACGGAAAATGTGTTGACAATCGCGGCTACATATAGGGTATTGCGCCCCGCCCCCAACATAAAAGAGAAAAAAATATCCAACAAAATTAACTGTGTGACAAACGGAGCTACACAAAATGGCCAAAGAGAGAGAGAGAGAGAGAGAGAGAGAGAGAGAGCGTCCACTCGACATAAACTAAATTAAGCATAACCAGTATTAAAGGTGCTGTGCCAAGATCTATCAAATTAATTTGTTTTAAAGGTGCACAGAACCCTTCTGTATAAACTGATTTTAAGAAAACGCTTTTTTTCAGAATGTGCACTAGATGACGCAATTCACCATTGGTCATAAACACAAACTAGATCATTTTCAGACTAACATATGGTTTCATTTTATTTCAATAATTCGCTTGTGCATAGGGTTTCTTTAGCAGTGAGAGGAAACCGGGGGACCTGGCGAAAACCCATAAGGTTGGCCAGGCGAACCTACTCCTAATTGCCACGTACAACCGGAGATTCGAAACCACGCCAATGGCAAGTCGTATGATACAGTACGCGCACACTAACAAAATGGCCAAAACGCAAATACTGCATCGTTAACAAAATTAAATACATAATTTAAAAAGTATTATGAAGCTTCTCCGGGGAGCTTTAATCAACTGTCTGAAGTTTTCGGGAAGACGACCCCGTATATATGAGATTCAACAAACCGAAAAAAAAACCCAAATCGTAATACGACTTCCATTACGATTTTTAGGGCCATTAATTTAAGAATGTGTCACATCGTTAGTTTGTCCGTATTTCCGAACTCGACTGCTGTTGACGGTGTGATGGGAGCCCAGTTAACGGCTTAGAAGGGCATTCCTGTCAGATGGGAACCCAGTTAACGGTTTAGAAGGGCAAATTAAACAAATGAACTTAACTGAAATAATTACGAGATTTGGATGATCTACAAGTACACCGAGTAACCATACTGTACAATGTGGAAGCCAAGGCATTTTTGTGTAGGGTGCCCGATTTCTAGCCGCAAATTCACCAACAATCATCTGTATTTCGTTTCGGTTTTTAAATACTTTCGATGTCCTACATTACATGTAGATCTCACAAGTTATAGTGAGAGTTCATACGAGCGGCTTTTGGCCCTATGATTAACCAGCATTGATGTTATTAATGGATTATCCACAGTTCCGTGCAAAACACGCCTAAAGCTCTCGGTAACAGACCGTTCTATTGGTTAAACTGAATTCCAACTGCAGATACACCACCACGAAAATCAGCATTTTATAAGCTTTAACTTTACTATAAAATCATCCAGTAGTTCGGGGAATGCTAACTAGTCCACGGATTCATTATTCCGCCGATATCAATTATTTGAGAAAGAGTTTGCAAAGTTAAGGTTAGATTTATTGATATCCATATTTATAGTATTTCTTGTAGCGGCGAAAGGGTTAGGATGGCCTAGTGGTCTAGAGTGCCGCGCTTCGACCTCTAGCTGGCCGGTCACCTCTGGCTTGCGGCTGTGGTTTCGATCCCTGGTGTGAGCGTATGTGGCATGGAGATAGGGGCGCCTTCTCAACCTCGTGGGTTTCCTCCGGGCACTCCGGTTTTCTCCCACTGCTAAAGACCCATACGAGCAAGCGAATTATTGAAATAAAATGAAACCATATGTTAGTCCCAAAATGACCTAGTTTGTGTCGAGTGGACGTTAAACCCAATCCCTCTCTCTTTATAATATACTATAACTTTACTGCAAGATTAAATGTATTTAACAACAGGCTGATCCAATACAGGTGACTTTAAATCCGTTATGTGATCTGTAACAATACACTTTCATAAACGAAATGAAATGGGGGTTAACGTCCTACTGTTCTGCTCCTAAACTGCTAATGAAGACAAGCATAAGCCATACAGTGTGTTGTGAGGGAAATTTTGCCCGGGTAGTGGCGCTACGGAATACTCTTCTATCGAATTCCAACTGCCAAGAGATATTTTACGTGCACGCCAATGTGTACACGGGACCTCGGTTTTTCGTCGAATCCGAACGACTAGACAGTTGTCCTTGTCAGGCTCTCCACCCTGCATCACTGACAAGGGGAAACCACGCCGATCAAAGTTACAGATAGATTCTCTGTAATTTAAAAAAAACGTATAGCAAATAACTGTTTATATATATAACGCGGACTGGGTGGCCGAACCAATTGACGCGCGGCGATCGTTCACAGGGCTCAACATTGGACCAAATATGTTTACATAACGTTACGTCATGACTCACGATTTTATTATGACCAATTTTGATTGGCTAAGAACTAAAATCAATCTAATATTGCCCAATCAAATAACTAAAATTCAGATCTTATCTTAGTTAAAATTTTGTGAAATAGGCCCCCGAACTGGACAATGTGAAAAAAAAATAGATTAAAACTGTCAGTTATTTAATCTCACTGAAGTTATGAAGAATTGAAGGCTTGCAAAGAAATAACTTCAATTATGTCCCACTGACACTTTGTATTTTCGATATTCAAGTACCAAGATAATAATAGATTTTCAGTCCTTCAACCGGTCATTATCACGAATGTCACCATATCGACTCCTTAATTTGGAGCGAGTTCAATATGGCCTTGTCATGTAACTAAATATACGTCGAAATAATATTTTATATGACTTTTGAAGCCAAAATAGTGACAGGCTATCGGTAGATTCAGTTCTTGCAGAATGCATCTCTAAACCTGTCTGAGAGCAAACTCACCAAGATGACACGCTATAATAGTGGCTAGTATACCAAGCTAAAACTTAGAGACTTCTAGAAATCGATGTTCATTCGATGTTGAGTTGAAATGATAATAGAAACTCTGTGCAAGAACCCGTTGAAGTAATATATATTCTATGTCAGAGAAGCAATCACTACAGGTATTATCTAATACATCTAATCTAGACAGAACATTTCAAGCTATACAGCAATATGTACCCAGTAGTTTCTGATAATTTTAACAATTTGCCAACAATATATTTATTAAATTTCAAAGTAAGCGAAACAGTACATCTTTCTCGACATCTTGTCCACCAATATTGGATTTTCAGCATCCCATTAGGCTCTACTTTCTTCTTTAAGCCATGTTCCATAGGGTTTTCGTGCCCTTAAACAAATAAATATATAAATAAGAAGAGAGAGAGAGAGAGAGAGAGAGAGAGAGAGGGAGAGAGAGAGGAACATATGGTTCAATTTTAATAATTCGCTTGGGCGTAGGTTTTTTTTTTTTTTTAGCAGTGGGAGGAAACCGGAGAAAACCCACGAGGCGACCATACGTCGTATCACATAAAACCTGAAAATCGAAACCGCGCCAGTTGACTCAAAGACAGACCATATTCGTCCCCCCCGATAAATAAAGTATAACAAACAATTCCAACACGTCTAACGCGGGCGCTTTACATCATAAGGTATTGTAGTATATTGATTATTGACAAGGAAGTTGTGTGGTTTCATAAAGAAAGCAGAAACGAAGAAAAGTTGAAGACATTTTTATGTTCTCACGTGGAGATTCCATCCGGTTCTACAATTTAGAGTTATCCCCCATAATCACCCGAATAGTTCACATTTCACTTAACACGAATATAACACAGGTATGTATGTCATCGATGGGAGGATGACACGAAGACGGGTCTAGTTCCTAAACTGCACTAATAAAATGATATGTATATTTTGTATAGTAAAAATACATTGTCGAATTTCTCAGAACACATGGTTTGTTAACTTATATTCAAACCGATGCAAATACATATGAATACAAACGTAATGTAGAAATACAACCACATTTCAGTTTCCAAATTTAACAGAAATGTCATTTTAAATATGATATAAAACACAAATTTATATGGAAAACAATCACTGTGTTTATTTCACACTACGTTTCAACAAGTTCATTTTGTCGTTTTCAAGTAAGTAATATTATATTTTAAAATACAGATGCGAAGTCATCGTTTGATGTTGGCGTGTCATTATTTCAAATAATTGTACGAGCAATGTGCCAAGTGTAACTAGTTAAAATATTGAACCCAAGTGACGTATGTCATTACAAAGCACGTGCAAGTGTCTGTATTTTAAGTTGTTAAATGGTCTCGAGCTTAAGACATTGCCTAATATTGTAAAAACATTCGGGCCTAACGCCCTCGACTATTAAACAATACATATTGAAATATTATTTGTCAAATAATGATCACATTAGTTATTCCCCGTTTGACCACATATCTAATTTTGTGGGAGATATTTACTGTTATGTCAGTCAGATTAGGAATATGTTATTGAAATTTGAATGTAGCTGGCTGTTTAGTGGGACATTTGTCTTGGCCAGTCTCACCTAACCTACTTTTTCATTGTCTATTATTGTTTTTACATGCTCGGCTGAAAGGTCCACCAAACCTTTCTGTGTTCCCCAGGATCGAATGTCGGACTTGTACTCCATAAATTACATAATATGTAACCCTACACTAGAATGCAGACATGTAGCCATTTAAAATGGGACAAAAACTCTTGTCAAAATCCACAGATATGGGTTTTTTTTTTTACAATTTTATTTTACCATTTTATGTCAATTAACTTCATTGTAATTTTACATGCACTTCATTTCCAGCTGTAGAAATTTACCTTGGGTGTATAAAAGCTAAAGGTAAAATTACATTACAGAATGTGAAATACAGGCGCGGATACAGAGGGGGGCGCACCCGGCGCACGCCCCCTCTATTTTTTGCGGTGGTGAACAATTTTTTAGCTCCATATATTATTTAAATCACCCGCGATTCTTATTGGTTATTCGTTCGCTAGCCTCGAGGTCGGGAGTTCGATCCCTGCATTTGCCGAGAAAGTTCATCTCGATTTTCCGACGTGATTTCCCCTTGTCAGTGAGGGCCTGACAAGGACAGCTGCCTATTCGTTCGGATGGGACAAAAAACCGAGGTCCCGTGTACACATTGGAGTGCACATAGCAGTTGGAATTCGATATAAGAGTAGGCCGTAGCGCCGCTGCCCGGGCAAAATTTCCCTCATGGCACACTTGTAACACTACAGCATAGTTGGTAGATCTTTATTGAGAACATAGAATAGACATAGATCGAAAGGAGCTCTATTCAAGTCTGACTTACTGTCAGCTAATTCTGGCTTTATAAAGCATACGGCCATTAAGAATAATAATGATACATGCCAGGTTAACTTATTTGGAATTGAGAGTATAGTTTCTATAACTGCACTGCATCTTTCCTTTAAAGTCGCGAAGTTCTGCTGAGTGTTAAACACATAGATAAATAACATATGAATAAATAAGATATTTAATGAGATCGTGCGTTTTGTCAAAACGAGCAGAGGTCATTCGTGTGTTGCCCGTAAGTAACATATTGAACACATTAGCAGAAGTTGTATATAGTTGAAAACGTCCAATATAATATAATGTCAAATCTAGCAAAGTTCTATGTATAAATTACTTTGTCACACACTGTATGGCTTATGCCCGTCTTCCATTAGCCCAGGTTAGGTGCAAAAGAGATGGACGTTAAACCCTATTTCATTTCATTCTTATTGGTTATTCGATGACAATATACCTACACATCTGTTGGGAACATTTAACTTTGGTTGCAAGTCTATCATTTTAGTGCAGAGTCTTATAAAGATATACCTTCCGAAAACTCGGGAATTATAACTTGTTCGCAAGGGGATTTCGCGGGGATTCCCAAAAACTGATATCATTTTCATGTGATTGGTGTAATACTCACCATTTCTATGACAAAGGTGATAAGAATTGGATGTAGCATTGTAATGGCCCTGTCACGCTATGTTTAACGTCCACTCGATACAAACTAGGTCATTTCGGGACTTTGATTTGGTTCAGTTTGATTTCAGTTTTTGCTTTCGCGTAGGGGTCTTTAGTAGTGGGAGGAAACCGGAGGACCCGGAGTAAACCAACGAGGTTGGATAAACGACTATCCTTCTTGTCACATACAACCGAGGAATCGAAATCACGCTAGTTGACTGCGTGACATACCTTATGATACTGCGCGCACGCGCTAACCATTCGGATTTCCAACTCCCCTATACGCAATAGAGTGACAGGGCCATAAGAAGTTTATTTGAATGTATATACCTAATTTTCGTAATAATAAATATTATCACAGCTGCAGTTAGAACAACCAATAATGTGCTAAGCACGACAATGACCATCACCAGTTTGGGATCACTTTCTCCTGGAAATAGAAACAACAAATCAGTTACTATTAACTACCGCGACACACCAGTTACCTTTTTAGAGGGGTGAGGGAGAGGAAAGAAGTCTACCGTATATTTTCTTTATCTTTTGTTCATTTGCCTCGGTGTGTGTGTGTATGGGGAGGGGGCAGGTTTGCAAAATAGTTGGTCAAAGTGGCTAAGCTATAGACCCTGGATTCCAAACATCTTGGTCGCGAACCCATCTGGGGTTACATATCGGTGTTCGTTGGGTGGTGGCGAACTGCTCTGAAACTTTTGAACAAGTGCTAGGTTTTGATGAAAAGCATATAACTCGGTGGTCTATACAACCCTTGCCCAGTGCTGGATTAACCACGTGGGAGCCCCGGGACATACCAACTATGCGGGGGCCCCATTGTTGTTTGTCCAAATTGTTCGTACTGATTGCGGATCGTACTAGTATGTACTCCACTCCCTTGAGTGTCTTCTGGGGGGGGTTTCCTCCGGGATTTTTTTTTTAAAAAAATTAGAATTGATTTCAGTGCATCTGAGACAATTTAGGCAGCGATTTCATTGACCTTTAGAATTTGTTTACAATTTGCGTATTTTAAACAGACTTTTTCTCTTATGATGTTTCCGTTTACTTTATTTTAGTGAAATTATTTAAGGTGACCCAGAATTGAGGGGGCCCCTAAATGTGGGGGACCCGGGACATTTGCCCCACTCCCCCCCCCCTTAGATCCGGCACTGCCCTTGCCACATTGCCAATCGTCTTTCTTCAATTTTTAAAAAGGTGTAAAAAATAAGTTGCCAGATAAGTTAAACAATAATACATATAAATAATGATGATGTTTTGTATAGTAAAAGTTGACTTTGTTCTTTGATGGGTCGCGATCATATGCTGATTTGGGGTTGGGGTAGCAACCAACAAAAAGTTGGGAACCACTGTTATTTTGGCATTTGGGAACATCTGTCTCATTGTTAATAACCCCTTCCATAACAATTCATATACAAATAAGTTACCATAAAGGTTCATATACAAATAAGTTACCATAAAGGTTGTTTTCCTGTTTAAAGCCCGAAATCACCATAGTAAGCAAACTGCATTCTGCTTTATTTTCCGACATGAACATTACAGTAAGACGGCGACTCCATCGCAAAATGAAAATATAAACCTTCACAGATATCAACACGGTTTCCTCATCAACTTAATCAAACAGGGTGTGTTCGACTTTAGTATTTTAATTCATAATACTTACGCACTGCTTCGATTGGTCGTCCTTTGATTTGTCCCCCATTTAGTAATGTGTATGTAGTGGTTTTGATACCTGTAAGATAAAATCATGACATAATATTAAATGGTGTTCAAATACAGATTTGACGTCACCCTTTGATGTTGGCGTAACACTATTTCAAATAATGGTACGGGCAACTTGCCAACTGAACATTATTTATAATAGTGAAATAGTGGACTTGTGTGACGTATTTCACTGTAAAAGCACGTGCGGAAAGTCTGTATTTTAATACTTAAATGACAACAACCTGTTTCACAGAGAATTACTAACGAATTATGCCTGTAACGGATGGCTGTCTAAAACACGTGCGTTGACTTGCACGCCTCGTAGTCATTGGCTCAACGGCAAATGCCATGTTTACTTAACACCTAACTGCTTCGGGCAAAATGATGCATTTTACTCATTTTAATACCCATTTACACTAAATAGGAAATATTTTTTAACTACAAATACTTCAAACGTCTTTATTTATTTTTCTTTTACCTCAAAAAAATGTTTGAGAATTTAATTTGTCGGAGTAAAAAAGTTAATATGCCGTACTTATTAAGCCTCGTCGATGTCATGCTTATCAGTGATTGTAGCGGCCAAGCGAATATTCACTGCGGGATCAGTTTGAAATGACAAGTCAGCTGCTCCATCCGAGCTATATTGCGCTATATATCCAAGAAACAACGTAAATAGTTACGACATTAATTAATATGACGAATCAAAAATCATATGCATTGTTAAGTCTGTAGCGCAACCAGGGCTAGTGGGCCTCCACGTATCCTAAACGGATTCTAACACTTATGTGTATGGTGTCAAGCTCTTTGAAAAAAGACTGATCTTTAACTCAAAATCTAGTTTTGATCTTTTTAAGGTCGATTAATATAAGCAAGACCTGTTTAGGAATGGCGGAGATGGGTTCATGCGATCATTGTCGGTTGTCCATGTTAGATATACGGTGAAAACCGCAACCACTTGCCATTTCGGCCGCATGACGGATAATAATACTATCCCAGAGAATCTGTGAGATAAAATAGTAAGCAACACAGTTACAATATGGCGACAAACACTGAACATTACACCACATGGTAACAATTATACAGTGTAAAACGCGGAAAATTGTCATTTTGGACGACATCCCGAAAAAACACCTAGAGTTTTATAAAAGTCTACAACAGAAAGTGTTCCTCCTACCTGTCAAAGATCGATCTGAATTTAGAACGACCGTGGTCACGGATTCGTCGTCTGAAAACGGTTCAACTAAATTCAGTGTAGTGTCCATAGTTCGAATTTCAGGTCTTGGTCTTGTACTTAAGGTTGTAGAGTTACTGACTTGTACTGTATCAGATAAAGTTCTAGAAGATGACGCCTCATTGGGTGTTGTATGCCTGGAGGTTTCAATTTCTAGAAGGTAAATTCATGTTGGCAAAATCAGAAAGTTCATCTGTCCAGATGAAACTAGATCTTTACTCAGTTAATTTATAAATTCAAGGCTTATTGCAACTCCCTACTCATAGGCCCTCAACTTAAACTCATTGATAAACTACAAACGGTAGAAAACCCGGCGGCACGATCAATTTCGCGCTACACTGGCAACCGAATAGAATACAAAATAGTGTTCCTTGTGTTTAAATGCCAGAATACATTGGCATCGCCCTATCTATCTGAGTTCTTTGAAAACTAAAATCCTTTAGTGCCACATCATTACTTATACAACGCCCTTAGAATTTATCATCACTATGGTAACAGGCGATTCTATGTACAAACACCATTGTTATGGAATAAATGAACAGTTCAAATTCGTAATGTCACAGTTGTTGCTACTTTTAAACTAAACTAAAGACATATTTATATAAAAGGCTTTTAGCCAGTGACCCTTTTATATAATTTATCCAAAGTTGTTTTTATTGATAATTACATGTAAATGTATCTAAATTCCAAATTTTATAAATCTATTTTATCAAGAATTCCTCTATGTTATCTAATGTTGTTATGCAGGTGTAATATTGTCTTGATCTATAGTATGTCCTAGTAGAGCGCACACGAGCACATTTATGTAGCAGTTGTACGCTGTAGAAGGTTGTGTAAAAAGGTTCATAAAACCATAGAAATCTGTTCTGAGTTTAGTAAAAATGAAAACAACAGTAAATTGTCCTACCTGTTACGGATTCTGGAACAGAAGATGTTTCAACTAAATTTGGTGTAGTATCCAATGGGGGACTTGTTCGAGTTTCGCGTGGGGTCGTGACTGTTTTTTCCGGGGTGGTGGTAGCAGTCATAGTAGAATCACTTGCGATTATTTTATCTGTTGTATTACAGGTAGCTGAATCTCCTAGATTTTTTTATTTAAAGAAAACAGGTAGAGAACAACATTTATTTTGGCATCTTTATCGGTTCAAAGGAATGTGATATGCATAAAAATGAAATGAAATGGGGTTTAACGTTCTACTGTTCGGCTCCTAAACTGGGCTAATGAAGACGGGCATACGCCATACAGTGTGCTATGGGTGAAATTTTGTCCGGACAGCGGCACTGTGACCTACTCATATATCGAATTCCAACTGTCAAGGGAATTTTCACTAGCACGCCAATTTGAACACGGGACTTCGATTTTCGACCCATGCGAACGACTAGACAGGTGTCCCTGTCAGGCCCTCTGTCCTGCATCACTGAAAAGGGGGAACCACGCCGGAAAATCTAGATGAACTTTCTCGGCTAATTATATCATTTTGTTATAATTATATTACTTTTATACGTATTAGAGCACTGCATGGTGAATAACATCATTGACTTGAGCAATATAGCTGGATTGGGGGTATGGTGAATAGTATCATTGATTTTAACAATACAGGTGGATTGAGAGTAGTTCCAATAAGTAGTACATATTGAAAACACTGGTTCATTATCTTATATCTATAGTTGTTCAACCAAAAGCATATATTCACACAATAAAGATATACATTAATCTTGGAATATTGTTGCTTGTATAATCAAACTGTATACTTTCATTTAATGTTCAGGGGGGGTTGGGATGGTTTAGTGGACTAGAGTGCCGCGCTTCGACCTCTAGCTGGCCGGTCACCTCTGGCTTGCGGCTGTGGTTTCGAGCCCTGGTGTGAGCGTATGTGGCATGGAGATAGGGGCGCCTTCTCAACCTCGTGGGTTTCCCCCGGGCACTCCGGTTTCCTCCCACTGCTAAAGACCCCTACGCGCAAACGAATTATTGAAATAAAATTAAACCATGTGTTAGTCCCGAAATGACCTAGTTTGTGTTGAGTGGACGTTAAACCCCATTTCTCTCTCTATGTTCACCTAATACTTGACAATGTAGACTGTCTTATGTGACGCAATAGAAAGTTTGTAAGGCTATAAACATTTTTGTATATGGTCCAGAACGTACACCCGACTCACCCCCCATTGATTACCTAATATCATAACGGGACTCCCAGATTTGAAGTAAAATTCAGATAAGTTTACTAATTCAATATCTATATTTACGTACCGAAACAGTACCTCTCCATGCAGCCGTGAGCTCTTTCAAGATAATAAACCATATAATCAGTGCAGTTCTTAATTCGAACAGGGTATGCATGATGACAACAACTTTTAAATGAGCCAACGCACACTGTTCTGTTAACTACACCATCTTGGATACTTGGATGCGAACCTGCGCAATCACCAGACAAAAGTGAATGTTAGTTTTTAATTATGGAATAACTTTATATACATTAAGTAATATATTGTAGGCCCGGATGTTTTTACAATATACTACACAATGTCTTAAGCTCGATACCATTAAACAACTTAAAATACAGACCCTGCACGTGCTTTTACAGTTAAATACGTCACACGAGTCCACTATTATAAATAATGTTCGATGACAAGTTACCCGTACGATTATTTGAAATAATGGTACGCCAACAGCAAAGGGTGACGTTACATCTGTATTTTAAAGATAGTTATTGTATTGCTGACATGTTCCATAAAATTTGTTTTTATACCTAGCTAACTACATTACTTTGAAACTTGTATGAAACATGCCAGCAATAAAATAACTATCTGGAGTGGACGCATTTACTATATTTTACGTATAATATCTACTTCTAATGGAATCTTCTAACTACTTCTACATACATTACAATCATTATATTATTAATATAACCTGACTACCTGCGTTATATCCTGGCTTACATTTTCTGTAGTTTTAATTTTAACAATAGTTTATATTTTCGTGAATGTTGTTACATTAATTTATATTTATTATTTGATTGTTTATCGTCAATAATTCAAAATTAATAAAATAAAATAATTCGTTTTTTTTATACCATTTAGCCAGATCGGATAGACAACTCCGCATCTTCCCGACGGAACACAAGACGTCGGCATCTGTAAATAGTTCTGACTGTTCTTTTCCTGCACTCGATACCAACCATCTGACATGTACCTGTCACAACCAAAATATTCCATCTTGCAATTGATGCTTCGCCACCCTTCGTCTACCAAGGTATAGGCCATGTTACATGGATCTGGATCTGCATCTGAAATATTTAGAGTGTATAGCATATTGGATGACTTTTGTCCTTTTATTTAAGTCAACACTACGCCTTACATGGCTTCAACAACATTTACAATTTCAAGAAGGCAAACACCATAAATTGATTTGTGTAATCTTAGCACCTAAATAATACATAAACTAAATATCTTATATTTGGTTTAACCGGAATATCGGTCGTTAAAGGCTAAATTGACAGTGAGATATCAAAGGGGTTTAAAGTCAAACTTTTTGGCACCGACTGGGATAATGAAGACGGGTGTATGAAAAATGAATAATTGCGTATAGCAAAACAAAAATGTATATCCATTGGTTGTATCATACCTTGGGCCATGACTGGTACAAATAAACAAAACTAATATAACACATCACATGTTGAATTGTACACGCCCTTTATACTGATCTCCACTTTGCCCTTCATTATATACCTATGATGTACCTATTATATACCTATGATGTACCTATTATATACCTATGATGTACCTATTATATACCTATGATGTAAAGATCAGTAGTATATAAGAGAGAGAGAGAGAGTAATGGGGTTTAACGTCCACTCGACACAAACCAGGTCATTTTGGGACTAACATATGGTTTCATTTTATTTCAATAATTCGCTTGCGCGTAGGGGTCTGTAGCAGTGGGAGGAAACCGGAGTGCCCAGAGGAAACCCAAAGGGGTTGAGAAGGCGCCCCTATGTCAAATGCCACATACGCTCACACCAGGGATCGAAACCACAGCCGCAAGCCAGAGGTGACGGGTCAGCTAGAGGTCGAAGCGCGGCACTCTAGACCACTAGGCCATCCCCCACCCCCTGTAATATATAAGTACCTATATTTTCAGTTTCGTGAAAATCGGATAAAAATTGTGATCTGTGGAGTGTCCGCAAACAAATTGTAGACGGACGGACAGGGGTGACGGCATAATAAAAATGATCCATCCAATTTTAGATAAATCTCCCTGATAACCCAATCACCACCAAGAATCGAAATCGACTCTTGAAAATTAGCATTCCCTCGTTAGTGGAACTAATAGCATAAATTAAGGCACGTTTCTACGTATGTTCGCGTAACAACTAAGCATCTGCTATCAAATTTAAAGAAGTCCCTTAAATATTAATCATTTAGCAAATACTGCAATAATTTGAGTCACCTTCCCAATTCGCTAAAACTAGGAAAGCAGGTATAAATAAGCTTTGCACAAAATGTGGGCTTACCCGTTGCGGAAACAACCAGAAACAAAAAACAAAGCATTCTATGCATCAATATCATTGTCTTGTTCATATTGTCTTCATTCTTATGTCGTATTATAGACCTACATTCGCTTCATGTAATTCAAAGAGGAAGTAACTATCTAATTTATATTAACTTGAAAGATATTAAAAGGTTATTTTAGGTACCCACACACGCAATACCGGCTTTTAAAGGGATATGAAACGGTTTATCTTCTTAGATTTCAAAGTTATTTTAGGTACCTACACGCGCAATACTGGCTTTTAAAGGGATATGAAAGGTTTATCTTCTTAGATTTTAAAGTTATAAGGCTTGTACGCCAATATGTAAGGAGCCAGCTTTATTTGTGTGTCTTGTCTGAACGATTAGGTACACTACCCCAAGCCAGTAAAGGCCAGGATTCCAGGACAATCTAGTCTAGACCTTATTACTCCCACCTACATCGTCATGTTTATTTAAAGATACCCGATCGCTAAAATACCTTTTATTGGGATTTCGATTGGTGACAATCATCACCCAGAAGTTGATTTGTTGTATATATTTATTATTACTGGTTATGGATGCTACCACAAACAATAAAGAATTTATCAAGTATAATTATTTTAAACACCCGAAATAAAAGACAGAGTCGTAAACACAGAAATAATGTTCTACTTTCTTACGTTAAATCATCCCTACCACAATGTATTCTAACGATGCCATCGAGAGTTGTTTATGGTTTGATAAGTTAATTAAAGGAACTAAATCGCTAACATTTGGGACCTAGAAATTGACACAAGTGGGTCGCAACGCATGTAATAATGTAATATGAATGTATATAAACTGATTTACATTCAATGGTTTCCGTTTTTACTCTAATTTCAAATCAGTTATGTTCGGCGAAATAAGTCCAAAGGTTCAATCGAATGCCAATTTCTAGTGTCTGGTTATTTCAGTCTACATAGCATTTATTGCGCATGCTCTCCAGATAAGCATACGGCGACGCCGTTTAATTTAGCGGGATATGTCTCGCCTCGTTTTTCGAGTCCCTTCTAAGAAATGGGGCTTGTCAATTTAAATTCGTGTTTTCAATATCGACGACTTTGGACGATATTGAGTTAGAGACTTGGCTACTTTAATGTCTGATTATTTAGTTAACATTTATGGCCTATGCTAGCTCCCCAATTACGTCGGTGTTAAGGAAAACTAGCTTTCAAAGCTGCTTTAGATCAGCCCATCATACCTCCCCATATCATGTACCGATTTTAAGTCTCCCATAAATCTTTTATGGCCACAGGCAACCGTTTTGTGATCTTACAGATACAAACATACTGCATTACCTTAAGCCTCCCTTAAAATCCTGTAGGTACAAATATGTATTTTCAATTAAACTATTCAAATACACAGATAACTTGTCTTTATTTTTAGTTATGTTTATTATGTATTTATTTATGAATTTTTCATCCTCTTTAAATCATTTTTATTACACTTTCCTGTTCGTGAAACGCCAGCATTTTCTTGTCGAAATAAAATGAAATTTAACGTCCTACTGTTCTGTTCCGAACTGGGCTAATGAAGACGGCCATACAGTGTGCTATGAGGGAGATTTTGCCCGGACAGTGGCACTACGGTCCACTCTTATAGCGAATTCCAACTGTCAATGGATCTTTTACGTGCACGTCAATATGTACACGGGGCCTCGGTATTTCGTCCAATCATAACAACTAGATAACTTTTTTTCTCAGGTCCCCCTCCCCGGTCCTGCATCACCGACAAGCGGGAATCACGTCGGAAAATCTGGATGAACTTTCTCGGCCAATGCATGAATCGAACATCCGACCTCCAGCGTCTTACTCACTGAGCCACCGTGACCCCTTTTCCTTTGGCGACGAATTTCAAACGAATATAACTGCGTATAGAACATGTTCCATTTGATGAGCAGATAAACTAACATTTGGGTATATATTTTGCAAACAATTTTCTTTTACGTAAAACGCCAACATTTTCTCTCTTGGAGCTGACATTTAACGAAAGTAACGACAAATAGAACTGGTTACGGTTGAACACACACAAACAATGAGCTGGGTATACTCCTGAAGAGCCGAAAAAAGCCCAAGTTAAAACTTTTTATAAACTCTTAAAGCCACAACAATTTGTCATCATAAATCAGTCTCAGTTCATTCTGATTGATTAATATGCACCCCGGTAACACTTTTCACAAACCCTTAATGTGTCGCCAAAAGTCAAGTTTTACTCATATTTAATATTGGATATGTATATTAATTTAGAAATTCTACCAGTTTAAGCTCTAGTGCGTGCATCCTTCTTTAATAATGTCTATCGTTTTTGTCTCTACAATGTAAACTATGGAAACATGTTGCGGACTTTTTGAAATCTTAACTGTTCGTTCCTTTATCCTTGACTTCTAAACCTCGTGGGTTCGCCGGGGGGGGGGCGAATGGTAAGCGTTTGTTTTCGATTTCCCGGTTGTACGTGACAAGGATAGTGACCGCCTATCCAACCTCGTGGTTTTTCACCTGATCGTACAGTTTCCTCCGACTGCGATTTAATGAAATGATATTGAACCAATCGTTATGGTCTGGTTTGTGTTGAGTGGACGTTAAACCCTATTTCTCTGTTTCTCCCCCCCCCTCTCTCTCTTGTGAAATGTGGAGGTTTGTAAGATTCAATAAGTTTGCAGATGACCATAATATCCTGTTTTAATAAAACTGTTTCTTTAAGCACACATTTCCCTTTAGATAAGGGGAGATAATAAGAAACCACCATTGTTGTTTGAAGGGTATGGCGTCCATCGTTTTATAAATATATTTGTTATTATTTTTGTGATGTGAAGCTACTCATAGAGGATCGTGATATCTCTTGCTTGCTCTCGGTATATTTTATCATACTCTTTAACTATATTTTCATGTAAAAAGTAGGACATTGTTTCTGTGTTTATCGACTCTGTCTTTTATTTCGGGTATTTTGCGTGAGTAAACTGTTTCCAATAATTATACTTGATAAATTCTTTAATGTTTGTGGTAGCATCCATAACCAGTAATAATAAATACTGGCCAACTTCTGGGTTGCGATCAAATATGGTTAAATACAAGGGAAGGTGTAGGTGGTGGTCGAAAGGTCGTAGAATGCCTCTGATGCAAATACTTCGTCGCAGGCCTTCACTTGTCAGGGACAGTGTGCCTAATCGTTCAGAATGACACTGGCTCCTGCACACATGGACGTGTACTCCTATGCACTTTGGCATCTCAGAAGCGGAGCCGTTTAATGTCCCTTTAAAAGTCAATCAAAAGGCTGTCTTCCTGCTTAAACGACACGATTGCGTGTTTGAGTACCTAAAAAAAACCATTTAATATCTGTCAAGTTATTACTTCCTCTTTGACTTGATATGAATTGACTGTCGGCCGATAATACCATTTTAAAATACAGACGATATGAAGAGGGCAACAATGCTGATTTGTTTTCTGGTGCTGGTTGTTGCCGCAATGGGTAAGGCCAAGCTTCTTCTCTTTTTTGCTCAGCTTACTTATACCTACATTCCCAGTTTTAGAGTGAGGGAGAGAGAAAGAGAGAAAGAGAGTTGAATCTGAAGGTCAGTCATGGAGTCAAGCTTGGATTCCCACTTGTACATGTAGGTGACAAAGTGTATGGTCACCTGTCGTGGTTTTTTTTTCTATTTTCCTCCAACAAAGAAAGGAGTCACGTTCCCTCGACACAAACTAGGTCATTTCGTTACTAACATTTGGTTTAATTTTATTTCAATAATTCGCTTGCGCGTTGGGCTCTTTAGCAGTGGGAGTACCGGAGAAAACCCACGAGGTTGGACAGGCGACCCTACTCCTTGTCATGTACAACCAGGGATTCGAAAACACGCCAGTTGACTCAATGGCAGGCTGTATGATACAGCGTGCACACGCTTACCATTCGGCCACCCCCAGTTTTAGTAAATGCGGAACGTAACTAAAATTGCATAAGCATTTTCCTAATGGTTAATACTTACGGAACCTCTTTAAATTAGATAGCAGACGCTAAATTGTTTTGCAAACATGCATGGGAATGTGTCTTAAATTAGGTTATTAGTTCGGTGGCTCAAGCGGGAGTATCGCCACCCAAGGAAAGAGTTTTTTTCTACAGCCGATTTTGATTCAGGGGGTCTTTTCCGAGAAGGGAGCTTTGTCTAAAATTGGATGGAAATGTTATAATGAATCTGATCATTCTATAGATTAGATAAATTTAAATCTTTAGAACATTACATCTTTAAATAAGGCTATATTTTACTCTTGGACACATGATATCTCTGGGTAATCCGGATTACGACATCAATCAGCCCCCCCCCCCCCCGGTGTGACGCCACCAAAGATTAACAAGCAATCACCACTCAATTATCGGTGAGATTAAAACTCGCTACCGCAAGTCTTTGTTCATTATTTTATTATCTTTGCAAGACAGTGGTGACAAATACTCAGGAATATCCTCGAATTTTCTCAGGAATTCACAGTCGTAAAAATATTCCTAGCACCTGTTGGAAACATTCGTTGCGCATGTCGATTGAACCTGCATACCCTAAGTTTGTTCATCCTACGGATCTCTCCGACAAGTGTGCGATCAACTGAAGACGACGAAGAAGATAAATTAACGACTGACTTGACCTATTCAAAATACATACGCATGTAAAATGAAGTAAAAATTAATGTAATAAAATTTTGAATGTACAAAAAGATTTATCATTTTTAAGGAATAACGTTCTGGTGATTCGAATCTACATTTTAATAATACTTTTAGATTTTAGAAGTTACAATATTTCCTGTTTTGAGAAAACTGGGTACTCTGCGTAATCTGACATATAGTAACGACCCCGTATTTGACAGAGTCCACTGTACCTAGGGACTGGGGTGGGGGTTGGGCAATATACTGTATTGTATATATATAAACAGATGTCCAGCATAACGACATGGAACAACAATTTCGCTTTGGTAGGATAGAGTCCCCAGAATTGGAGTATTTTTTGCGAGCAAAAAACGTGACGTTCGAAATAGGGTTAGTTTGATAATCACCTTGCAGATTAGGAAAACCTCAATTTCTAGATCCGTCATCTTGTAGATTAATAACACATTAATTCATAGAACTGTAAATCTCTATATGGTGCCGATAGACAACATCTGTTGCTTTTCCTCGTGGATGGGTGTGCGAATTTGTGTGCGTGTGTATCCGCGTAATTAACAGCAAATGTTACAATGTTGATGAATTTCCTTTGACAACTGTTTTGGTTTGTGTAAAGCTTCCAAATAGTATATTTGGTTAAAACAAAAACACACTGGCGATCATTGGTATAAAACTGTAGAGTGTACAAAAGTTCAAAGTTGTCTATTCTCTACCAATTACCCTTTTGGATAAATGTTTCGTACGTAAAAGTCGAATTTGGTTGGTCGACTTAGGCACGAAAGTAAACAACCAATCTTGCCTAAATAAATTCTACATGTGTCATATTGAGTAATTATATTGCCTCCACCAATTACTCCCCGTTACTATTATAATACATAAAACTATACTAAAATAACATTCAATATAGGACCTTTCTTGTATTTAATGAATATGTCAATAACCCCATCCCTTTTAAACCAAAGGAAAGACCGTGCCTATTCTGAACTATTATTTATCACCGTCTATATATCAGTAAGTTAATTCGTCGTATTTGAAACGTAAGTTAATTTGTTTGAGAAAATTAACTTTAATTTTTAAATATAATGAGCAATTTAAATTCTATTTCATCAAACGTGTATGTAAATTCTACATGGAAATAGACACGACTACTACTACCTAGGCATTGAAAAGGAAACCATAACGTGAGGATCTTTTAGTCGGAGTTTGCTTTTCGTAAAAAGTGATAAAAGACGATGGGAATAATTACAACTCACCTCTGCGAAAATTCAGTACACTACAAATATAATATTAATCGAGCGCTAGATATCATATTCTTAAAAAGACATATACATTTTATAGATACCGACTTTGACGCTACTTTTGGAAGGGGTTTGATTAATCTATTTCGGCCACAGGCACTTGAAGGGATTAAAATAAAAAAATGACATGACGTGTTAGAACTGGTAGTGAGTATTGCGAGATGACAGCAGACAATATATCATAAACAAGTCATAACAAAGATGTCGTCTGCAGTACCTTGTATATGATATTATACTATTATAGTCAAGCAGTAGTAAGAAGTTTTATTTTAATCCCTTCAAGTGCCGGTGATGTCGGCGTACTTCACGATTACTTGTAGAATAAAGCACAAGACAGGGGTTACCCAAGAAAAAGTAAAAACGAGGCCAGCAGACCGAGGTTTTTCTGAAGTCTTTCTTCCCCAGCATAACCGAAGTCGAGGACTTTGTCTTGCTTATATAAATCGTCTATGTTTACATGTACGTAAAATAGGAATATCCCAGAATTAAAGGTTCAAAGCAAGTTGTTCCGGGCATAGAATATACCCCAAAGATCAAAGAGATTTACCGCTATAGGTTTATAAGGTAGTCGTAAAGGGCAGAGTCAGTCAGGCGTCCCGACTTTATCCAGGTATTTCGTCTAATTAAAGCGGCCCCTGAAAACAAAATCAGTTGTCTCGGTGGTCATTTTGGCGAAACATTACTTCGAAACGAACAATACCTTTCAGATTATTTATTTTCATGTTTATTATTTGTAGCCCAAGACCCTTGCCAAATATACAAACCCTTTCCACGTGCTGCTGAACGGGTTTTCGATAACATTATAACAGATGATCAGCTAACCATTATAAATGACCGATACATTATTGAGGGATGGTATGGGCTAAATACTAGAGTGCTAGCAAGTGGTGCACCTCCAGAGATAAATCATTGTGGCACCCAGCATCCTATATATTTAACAGGTAACTGTTTATGTATTTTAACATAAATGCGATAAAACTACATGCACACCAGTGGGATTGTTCTAGTTCTTAAAGCGGTCTTGGTATGGCATGTGTCTCCGAAAAATAGCTAATTAGCAACCTGGATCTAACACTATAAACCTTAGAATGCCACGATTGACATATTTGTCCAAACGTAGCTAAAACGTGTTAATAATTTTGCCACAAATTTGCTACGTTGTAACGTAGTAAGAAAAATGCCACGCTTGTCTGGAGTGCCGAAACGTAGCTTTTTAGATTGCCATGTTTTTGAAACGAGGTATTTTGTCCAGAACGAGGCTGGTTAAAGGATGCCACGTTTTCAAAACGTGGTTTTCTTCACGATAATTATTACCGGTATACGTACTTGCTATCAACAAATAGAGCCACAGAAATTAATGTTCCGACCTTCACGTGAATAATTGCAGAAGTGCAAATTAGATTATTTATCCGGATATCACATGGTTAATTATGGTGGGTTAATTCACTGGAATTCGCCGGAATTCTATTGTGTATAATGAACATGACGTTTGTTGGTTCTTCTCGCATATGTTAGATTAAATAAACACTAACTTCGTCCCTGCGATGTCAGTTAGGTGGAAGCAGACGTCAAGTAAAGCTATTTCACACTCAGCGTTGTTACAAGATGTCAATCTAACTTTGAATAAGAAACATAATTTTGTATTTAACCAACAGTTTGTTCTCGGGATAACGAAACAAGCCAAATATCAAAAGGTTCATTGGCTTTAGTTCCATTGTAAGTGGATAAGACGCTGGCTCGTTAGGGTGGAGTTCGCATGTTCGATCCCTGGATTGGCCGAAAACGTTCACCAAGACTTACCGAGGTGGTTTCCCCAAATATAACCTACGCTTCCACCCAACTAAAAAACTACGTTTCGGCACTCCAGACAAGCGTGGCATCTTTTTTACTACGTTACAACGTAGCAGATTTGTGGCAAAATTATTAACACGTTTTAGCTACGTGTGGACAAAAACGCCTAACGTGGCATTCTGAGGTTTATAGTGTAATCTTGGCATCTCGAAAATCTCACAGGCAGTTATCAAACTGGATGTTTATCCTAGAAGACGAGGTAAGAAACTGTATCTCATTTATTTTAAAATGGACACGAATATTAATAAATAAAATAAAAATGAAATTATAGTGATTCTGATATGTAAACCCAAAATAAAATGAATGGAAAATAAAATGCTATTAAAGGTTGTTGTGAGAAAACCAATTTACATACGATTGCAAATTTCAATTAATTTGTTTTATCCATTTTATCTTTGTGTGTTGGTCACGGGCAACAATGCTTAATGCTCATGTTTTTACTTGGCATATGTATTTCTTATAGCCAAATAGTAAGTGCAGGGGGACTATTGATTTTGGTACAAGTCCCGGCGCCCAGCTGCAGAGACACGCCCATTGAATTGTGTGTATCGTATACAGGCTGCAATTTGGAATGGATCATCTTGGAACTTTGTATATGTATTCATTATACCGTAAAGACAACAACACTCAGGTCACGTGTACACATTTACATGCACGTTAAAGAACCCTTGACAATTCGAGTACGCCACTGTCCGGCATGCGCGCTCACATTAGTCTAGTCGGTGCAGAAAATTAGGATGTTAAACCCTATATGCGTTGTACACAAAAATGCAATTAGTTAACATAATATAAAAACAGAATTTGCTTTCTTTGTTTTATGAACCTAAGCTGCTCCAACTAGATTAGATAGTACAGTACAAGAATTGGCTGCTTGCGTTAGAAGATTCGACAAAGAATGTTTTAAATCATTCCCTGTTAGAGCTAAGTATTGTGGAAAAGATTTATTTGTTTTTTACCTGGACAGCTCGCCTTTGGAATCATCTGGTTATTGCTTAGGTAAGCAACTGGAAATCTTAGTTTAATCATGTTGAATTACCATGACCCTCTACTAGAATGGAGAGAGAGAGAGAGAGAGATAGAGAGAAATGGGTTTTAATGTCAACTCGACACAAACTAGGTCATTTTTGAAATAACACATGGTTTAATTTCAATAATTCGCTTGCACGTAGGGGTCTTTTAGTAGTTTGAGGAATCCGGAGAAAACCCACGAGGTTAGACAGGCGACCCTATTCCTTGCCACGCACAACCGGGGATTCAAAACCACGCCAGTTGGCTCAATGGCAGGTCATATGATACAGTGCGCACACGCTAACCATTCGACCATCCAACCCCCCTTCTACTAGAATGTCCATCCATAATTGTGATTGGGGAATGGTGCTTCTCCCTGTAGTTCGGTGCACAAAGTAAAACGTTAAACCCCATTCCATTACCATTCTTCTTGTAGCGCTGACATCGTTGATTTGTCAGGCTATGCTACAAGACATCGTATCTTAATGTTGTCATAAATCATTGGGAAATAGTCATATTCATGAAGCAATGGCCCGCGAAATCCCTCTCTGGCCATTGCTGGATTGGTTTCTGATACTCGAACTTTTGAGGGAGTGTGTCTATTCTTCCCATTCAATTAAAAATCTATCACTTGAGTACAGCAACATGACAGTCCAACGTTTTATCTCGGGTTTTCCCTAAAACTTTGGACGGTGATTTAAGGTTTTAAAAAAATTGAAAGTCTGTTTGTCTCCAAACAGTATTGTTTACATTATGTCAATGTTGATAGCCTCGTTTGTCATGCAATTAGTGTTACTGCAATATTCTGCTATGCACTGGTTAATTGGGCATAATAAAATGTGAGCCATGACGTAACTTTATGTAAACATATTTGGTCCAATTTGACGCTCTGTTTTGAGGGTAAAGCCTTCGTAACGCAGTTAGCGATTGGTAGTTAATCCGACTAATGATCAATCATAATTTAGAACAAGAAATAGTGTTAACATCTGGTATATCAAGATTGACCGTTTCGTGGGGAACAATGTTTGACGATGGTTTCTGTTAGAAGGGGTCTTCCTAGTGAAGATATTTATAGTTTTCTACCGCTGAAAACAACGAACTATTTCCAGGAGAGCCGAAAATTCAATTTGGCGAATAATGAACAACGAACCACGTCGCTTTATCGCAGACTATTTCTATTTGGCCATCTGTCCATCTTCATTAGGTTAGTCGGGGTAGAACAGTAGGGCGATAAACCATATTTCATTTCATTTTTCACATTTCGTAATGTTTGAATGATTTTTATTCTTCGTTGCAGTGTCTAATGAGATAACAGGAGCAGGTAAGTCTATATATTTGTGTTTTTCTATCACTAATTAGAAGTTCTCGCGGTACATACAATACATTTCGTTGTAGACCAATTTACTACATAGTAACTGGACTATTTATTGTCCACAAATAACTAAAATAATTATATGTTTTCCACTTACAGGTATCCCTACTTTCAACGTAGTTCCAGAAGTAAATATTACCACGGAAACTGTTGAAACTGATCATAGAGTACGGTTTCGGTTTTATTGTGACTTTGAAAAGTCTGGTGAAATTCTTTTTTACCGAGCAATTTGGCGTATTGAGGGTACCTTGTCCTACGAAAGTCCCGTTGTCAGTGATAGTGACAGTCAACTTCGACAAAAATAAGCTTATCCGAAGACGACATAAATAGAAATGCCGGTTTTCATGTAAGTATATGAGTATAATAGTTGTCCTTAATTCAAGTGCGGTCTTTTCAGTGTGACTGTAAAAAAATATAGTACCTTCGATTCTAAAGCATGATGGTTAATAGTGGCTTATGTGTATCCTAGAACATGTGGTTTTAAACATGATACAAACCGAAATTTACACATTAGTGAAAATCGGAACTAATACGTACACAGCGTTAAAAACTGCCAAAACTCAAAAACTACATTGACGCAACGTTTACGGGTGGGACAAATTTCGCTTGCCAAATGTCTCTTGTCGTGGTCTCTTATCGCCTTGAGTCTCATTCAACAAGACCCACAATGAAATGAAATGGGGTTTAACGTCCTGCTCCGTCTGGCCTAATGAACACCGCCATATAGTTTGCTATAAAGGCAATGTTGCCGGGCAGCTCTCGGTCCTACATCACTTACAAATGTAGTCAGCATCCCAAAACTTAGGCTGCATGTTTACAGCTAGCTCCGCCTGAGAACATGCCCTAACCTAATTAACTGACATTTTAATTCCTACATCGACGATTTTAGTCAAAAACACTGAGTATGCTTTTAGAAAATTTTAGAAGTATTTATTTCTCTTCTATTGTCATATTGAATGAAATTAAATATGTTTATTTAGCCGTTGTGTGTATGAAAGATGTCAAACGAATCAGAGCCGAATCACAAAATAGTCCTCCAATTATTCAATATGGTGGCGCGCATGAAAGATAGTTTCACAGACGCCGTTTTTTTTACGATGAAAAATTTAGGAGTATTTAACCATGTTTTGAAAGATAAACAGATTAAAACTGTACAGACAGTTTGCAATGGTAAAGACTGTATTGCAATAATACCCATAGCACATATTAAATATCGCTTTTAACGGAGTGACAGAAGTCGACATTTTTAAAACTTGACATTTGTTTACATAAAACAGGTGCTTCGGGTTATTTTTACTCTCTTGTATAAACAAAGCAGTAGTCCAGTCGATAAGTCCCATCCCAAAATGATCACGTGAGCGTTTGAAATGGACAGCATTTATGGCAGTGATTATATTCTCGAAGTATGACGTAGATGTATCCCTGCGTGCATTATGAGTAGTCAGATCACAACACCCAGAGCCGTGACAATTGCTCGGGGAACAAGGTTTGATGATGGTCCTGTTTGAAGGGACCCTAGTCAATATATTCGTAGTTTTCTACCCCTGAAATCTTCAGAAGAGCCGAAAATCATTTTTTAGGTTTTGTTGTTCGCCAGACCCATTTGAGACAGTTTCCGATTCATCTCACAAACAGTTATTGTTCCTTTGTTTGTAAATTCTGCGTGTTGTGTCTTGTCCGTATATATGTATTTGTGTAAACTGTGCGTGGTGCACTCCCCTTGCACGCACTTAAATTTAGAGGTCGTGGTGGACGAGAAACACGAATACGCTGACAAAACTAATTTGAACGGAGATCGCATAATAATGTAAAAATTAAGCCTTTTCACGAATACCAACCTACACATATAATAACAACAACCATATATTACAGCTACCATAATGCACTATATAATAATGTATTCATGATCAGTATGACTCGTTAATCGCAGAAAACCTGCATCAAGAGCCTGGGCATTTTTCGTCAACTATGTGTTTTGTGAGTTATCGACTGTGGGTTCCGGGTGTGTCCCCAACAACCACTACTACTTGGTGTTTAACGTCTGCTTCCACATAAGTGATTTCGCAGACAAGCCCAACAACCACACGTGTATGTTGCTATTTGTATGTATGGTTTTCTACCCACGTATCGTATTGGTCAAATATGATGTAATTAATTATAATGATTGGTTACTAAGCCGAATGATGCTTTATTACGATCCAATACCATCTGAAGCGATGATCACGATTGACAATTAGCCATGTTGATCAGTTAGCAACTCCTTTAATGTAACTAACGGTGTCAAACAAGGGGGAGTACTCTCTCCAATATTATTTACCGTCTATATCGATGAACTGCTGAGAAGATGCAGACAAAGTAAACTTGGCTGTCATATTGGGAATGTATATGTCGGTGCACTCGCCTATGCTGATGACCTAACACTAATCGCCCCAAGTAGAAACTCTCTTAATGGTTTATTGTGCATAGCAAGTAAATATTCCGAAGAATATAATCTCACTTTTAACCCCGACAAGAGCAGACTCTTATATTTTCCAAGCAAGCCCTCTGAAACTGGAAATCAGGATCTTAAACCCATTCTTATAAATGGCCTACCTATCAAACTTGTCGAATCTGAGTCTCATTTAGGAAATCTGCTTCATACTTCGTCAAAACATGAACATTTACGTCAATGTATAAATAATTTTATTGTTAAAAGTAATGTAACATTAAGAAGTTTTACATTCTCCTCATCTAGAGTCAAATATAAACTATTTAAAACTTATTGTATGCCCCTGTATGGGAGCCAACTATGGGATCTCTCACAAAAGTCTCTAGAGAGTTTTTATGTAGCCTGGAGAAAACAGGTTAGGAAAGTATTTAACATTTCACCCAGAACCCACAATAGTTTATTGAATATAATATGTCATGATTTGTCAATTGAAACTCAGCTTCATAAACGTTTTGTTAAGTTTTATCACGGTATTATACATAGCAGTAATTCATGTCTTCATGTATGTGGACGTACTGCGTTATCTGGTAGTCAATCCATTATGTGCAACAATATCAATTACTTATCATATCATTATAACATAACAAAATACAATTTAGAACATAAGTCATTGTCAAATATTGTAAATGAAATAGAATGTCACGATAAAAGTTCCTGGAAGGAAAATGATAAGAGAATAGGAAATGCTATACGAGAATACATAGATTTAAGAGATTGTTCACCATCTGAATACATAAACTTAAATGAAATAATTAATCAACTCTGTGTTAATTAAGAACTTGTATATATTTATATGTATTTATTTAATTTTTTTCCCATATTGATTGTACTTAGTGTACGAATAAAATTTATTATTATTATATACACTCCGACCATTGATAAGACTCATGATCATACATGCAATTGTCTCATTATCACGTCATGGTATGCTTACAGACCTGTGTATTTCCTTTGAAGTAGAGCGGGGCGTGTGCACAGATCATATGGTGTGTTCTCACTTTGCCGGCAGGCTGTTAATCCCTTAATTGATCTTAAAACTATAGTCTGTTTAAAAGTAGTCACTCGAGAACTGTTCAGTAGTGTTCAGCGTTAATGAGCTCTTAATCCCTCTTAATAAAATTTATAAACCAACTAATTAATGACATTTTGAACACAGTTCATGCCGGCGTTATACCTTCAAACATGAATTCAGTTCACTATATCAATATAAATAGATGGTCGATCTGTGTCGAAAATATATTTATTTTAAAATGGCAAACGTTCAGGTTAATATTCGTTTTATCTCCAATAATCGAGTTGGTCGAAATTTGATACACAATGGTTATAAGTACCGATTAAAGTCAAGCAGACCAAATGCCGTCCATTGGAAATGTTCAACTAAAACATGTCCAGTTACTGTAAACACCAAGAATGATATTCTTACCACTGTTGGATCAGAACACAATCATCAACCAGATAATGTAAAGAGTAATGTTGATACGTTAAGTCAAGTGTAAATCTTTATAGAACAAATGTTTCCTATTTAGACTGTAAATGATTGTTATGTTATTTATTTATAAATTATGCAGTGCAATTTAATAGAAATTAAATATTATGTAAATTGTAAAGCATTTTTATATGTGTAAATTATTTAATGTTTTTTTTATAAATGTTAAATTTGTTAAAATCAATATATTTTACTGTTATTTAATAAAAGTTTAATGTGTTAAAATCAATACAGTTTTATACATAAAAAAGATACGACGTTGCGTTAAAGACGTGCCTTCTTTAAAACCACAAATTCAATCGTTGTACCAATCGTGATATTGGAAACGTAGCATATAACATAAATGTAAAAAATCAAACCTTATACTTAAAACTCGTTTGTTTTTCAGATTTACTGTAGCATACAGGCCAGTTATACCCAGAATGGCGACCTCTCATCATCTAACACCACGAGTAAGCCACGCTTTATTGGTATTAATGTAAGTATTATGAATCACACATTGTTTAGTTTCTAAAACAGTATACACTCCACATATTTCAATTTGAATGCTAATGCCTCTGCACGTATTGGATCATTTAAAAGGTCAACTGTGACTTGCAACTTGGCATCAAGTTTCCTGTGATCGAATTTTAGAGTTAGGTACAGCAGCCCTTTAGGGATGTCAATAAAGTGAAAACTATTTAATTCGTAATGACAACATAATATTAAGGGATAATAAAGAAGAACTGTGCAAGATGTAATCTTGCCTTTTGTAGGGCGTTTTATATTCTAGTCCCCAAACGTTATTTCAATGAGAGTATTAATCTTTTGTAAAAGTTGAATCTCTAAGTCGAATATCAGTATAATATGATTCAATTAAGCTCGGTATTTACAATAATAATAATGTCAAAGGCATGACAATAATAACGGCCAAAAATGTTATCGAAATTATGTAAATATAGTCAAGGAACTCTTATTAAATATACATTATGGGAGATAAGATAAAGAGCTCGCAGTTCTTACTATAATAGTTAAAAACTAAATAATATAGAGATTATGGACGATTAAATAACTAGTTGGTAGTTCTAACTATAATAGTTAAACACTAGATAATGTAAAGGGAATATGCTTAACATTTTATTCAAACTGTTTCACTCTAGGCCCCGAATAGCTTACCAGAACATCGCTTTAGTCTCGATTGTCCTTCTTACCTCGAATTAACAAAGTCTCAGATTAACTATTTTTGCGGTTAATCATCAGTCAACGATAAACAGCAGATCGGATTCATATCGCAGGCTAGCGATGATATCGAGCGGTGATAATGGCCTTTTCATAATATCGATTTAATAGCATATAATATTTCTACAATAGGCAGATTTAGCGCTTGCATAATGCATGTTTAAATACAAATCGATCGTTTTAATTTTTATGACTTTTATGGTTAATCTATGGTTATTTTAAGACACAATATTTGAAACCAAAAGAAACTTATTTTTTTTTTCAACCGGTTTTTCACTAGTCAGTAAGTATTTCTAAATTTACAAGTATTGTCCGATAAAATATTTGATACGTTCGACGCCTGAGTATGACCTACGTTTATGCTTAAAGTCACCTTTAAAATCTATCTACTCTCAGGTTAGGTTTCTTGTTTTGATATTTTACCTATTTTTATGTTTTTTCAACAATAACGTTGATCATGGCTGGACTTGAAATTAAGTCGCATTTTCTACTCTTAATTGTAAATGCCCCGAAAGTCATCAGAGGAGAAATTTGATGATGAATTGAATGACAATGTAATAGCCAGAGAATTAGCAATATGTGGAAATATTAGGTTGTACGACCCTTCGCAATGTTCTCCATGGAAGGGTGGTTCTTACGTCGTCTCAAAATTCGATCAAGCTCTTCACGAAAGGATTTGCAATCGCCATTATACCATGGTATATTGAAACAATTTGGTTAGAAGTGGTTTTTGTAATCGCCTGCTCAGCTATATCTTCTTACTCCTTTGCGTCAATTAGAAGAGACACCAAGATTCAACCAGTCTTATAATATAAAATAAAACCAAGTACAAACAATCCAAACCATTACACAAATTCGAAATCCTAAAAAACGGTATAGGCAAAATAGTGTAATTAGGCAAAATGGTGTAATCAGCAACCTTCCACCTTAGGGGACTTTCGACAGGAGAAAGGGGTCATTATTATCAATTATGGTAGGAAAGTGGTCACCGGAAAGTAAATTGCGAGATCGTGAGAAGAACAAGAAGCTGTGGCAGGATGTGGAAATGTCTGCGAGCCATCAGTTAATAAACATAATTATTAATGTTAATGAAGTTCGCTATTTGTTTACCTCTGATGTCTCCATATGGACTACCCCAGAGCAAATGATGACCAATGAAATCTCACGTTATTATAAACGGGAGGGAAAGTTGTCATCAAGATCTCTGGGGTTGAGAAAGAGAAATGGGGGTAGGTCATTTCGGGACTAACATATGGTTAAATTTTATTTCAATAATTCGCTTGCGCGTAGGGGTCTTTAGCAATGCGAGAAAACTGGCGACCCTAATCCCTGTCACGTACAACCGGGGATTCGAAACCACCCCATCGACTCAATGACAGGCTTTGTGATACAGCGCGAGCGTGCTAACCATTCGGCGATCCACCCCCTCTGGGGTTGAGATAAAAACGTCATATAAGATATACAGAGCAGAGCGTTATAGGTATATGATGAGTCATTAGTATGGCAATTGCCCGTAAAGGTGGGATGAGCGTGATTTGACTCGTAGGAATGTCCCAATTAAGATTAATAGAAACACCCCCATAAGCTCTACCAATATAATCAACTGAGAGATGATGGTAATTGAGTGATGATGTTGGAATTTATTTTCCCTGTAAACAAATAGCTAAAGGATTGTACTTTAATCTTTGGACTTCAACAAAATTTGGTCTCGAACAACAATTCCATTGAATAATGGAATTTACCATTGACGATTTATCGACGAGGCATATTTTCCCAGGACAGGGGCACTACGGCCTACTCTCTACTGACCTATCTAAAATACCACCATTCTTAATAACCGATGAGCCCAAGACTATTTAGAATGTGTCAAGGAACAATAGAGGCATTAACACAACTCTCTTCGTGACTAGGGCAAGGCAAATGGTGATTATTATCGATAAGTTTAGTAAATAAATATGCACTTTTAAATATTTGCACTGTTCTTTGCATTGCACAGGTATTAACACCACTTGTTCGTATAAAAGAAGGTGAAAGAAAACCAATACAAATACAGGCTGCTGCAGAAATCGGGTGTTATGGCCCAAGACTTTGTAGCTATGGTGTGACCATACAAATTCCTAAAGGTGAAAATTGTGAGCCTGATGTAGGTGTCAGTAGTAATTGTGGTGTAAACATCTATGATAATGGTGCAAACAAGGTTTATAAAATATGGCTGAATGCTGGTGTTGTAATAAAAAATGATATATCTGCAAGACAGTTTGAAGTATCTCTGCAATCTAACCGTGTTCATGAACATCACAGGATATGGCAGAATTATACAATCTACCCACGCATCACGGTAAGCTAGATTTTATTTTTATTTTTAGATTTGGACAGATTTCCTTCCCTATATAATTTTTTACCTGGACGTATTTTTCTATTTTTTTTATGCATTATCTACCGTAAACAAAGAAGTACTTGTACTATATCTACTTTTATATATATATATATATATATATATATATATATAAAAGTAGATAATACATTTATAGGAAACATAATGGAAAACCATTTTATTGAAAATACGTTTAGCTAATAAGTAACAATTTGCTGTTGACGTTAATCGTGAAGAATTATACAATCTACCCACGCATCACGGTAAGCTAGATTTTATTTTTATTTTTAGATTTGGACAGATTTCCTTCCCTATATAATTTTTTACCTGGACGTATTTTTCTATTTTTTTTATGCATTATCTACCGTAAACAAAGAAGTACTTGTACTATATCTACTTTTATATATATATATATATATATATATATATATAAAAGTAGATAATACATTTATAGGAAACATAATGGAAAACCATTTTATTGAAAATACGTTTAGCTAATAAGTAACAATTTGCTGTTGACGTTAATCGTGAAGTTATGTAAATTATAAATTATATCTACATCGAAGATCGGGGTATTAAGATACATAACAGTCGATACTTGTCATAGATGAGTTGAATTGAATTTTATTTTGGTATTTCAGATTAGGTCGTTGTCTCTGTGATTTATTCAATTGAACATTAATAAATTCGTTCTGAGGTTGTCGTTGGATGCCAGAATCATGTTCTGCTCTCGTGCATTGTTATAAAGAAGTTAAAAGTTATGACTTCAGGGCTGTAATTAATTACATTACCATTACTTTTTAAAAGTAATCATTACAATTACTTTCTCATTTTTAGCAATGTAATTAATTACCATTACCCATTACATTGAAAGTAATTAATTACCATTAAACATTACTTTATGGCTATATAAATGAAAACAATTTTTCACATAGGAATTAAAAAGATAACGTTATTTTCTGCCATGAAGGGCCTAGAAAACCGAACTCAAAGTAATCCTTTATTCACTTTAACAGATATTTGTATATGAATTGTTATTTCTATAAATTATAACATCAAGACAAATTTTCAAGTGACAGACAGTGGTGACAAAAGCTGATGCTTTCAGTGCATGTCCTGAAAAATGAATTTGAAAGTATATCTGATTAACTGAATTTTCTTATTATAAGTAATTCAACAGTTTTAGGCACATTGGGCCTATTTGAATCACTTCGTTTAGAAGAAGTTAACGATACCTAATGAGGGTCACGTTTCCTAGTAAGAAATTATTGATCACGCTCTTTCTTTGCTTAAGCACGATGCTTCTTTTCCGGATTACGATGTGTAGAATTGCTCCACTTAAACATATTTCAGTGGTACTGTAATCCGTTCCCAGGCACCAAGGTACTGGTAGGTTGTCCATATACCCGATGACGACCAAAGCTGCTGCTGGAAAATAACGTTTCATATCCATGTCGTTGTTATTTAATGCGCTGAGAGGGTTTACCAGAAAAAAATATGAGTAACTAAATAATCTACAGTTAAAAAACTTGAAAGATTAGCGAGATATTAATTTGGACATTGGTCAATATCTATTTTGACTAAAATTAAATAGTAATAAAATACAAACAAAGAAACACTATTTTACCATGATAACGTGGGGGGAAGATGCGTTGTCAAACTACGGGTCATAATACGAAATTCCAGATATCATGTTACATATCAGTGAAAAGCACATCCATGTATTCCAATTTCTCTCTTTGAGTATATTCATTGTTTTTTGGGCACAATGATACTTTAAAAAAAAATGGATTAAAGTTAATTAACCCGTACTACAATTTAGAGGGACGGTTTGGGGTGTGGGCGGTTTAAAATGTCAAAATACGGGTCTTAACGATTAATTAGAACCCCGGGGAAACTCTCAACGAAACAAAAAACGCTATAGGCTGATAATACGAGAAGGTGTCTATTTTAAATGTCATTAAATATTGTCATATTCTTCATTGATTCTATCGCAATAAATACAGTATTACTTGAAGTGGTACAATATCAATTAATTTGGTTTTGGAGATGGGGTGGGTACAAATAATGTGTCGAAATAGGTCGCAAATATAATATGTACATTTACATTTTACAGGTCATAATTGAAAGGAACACAACTTTGATACAGCATGTAATTTGTAAAGCATACAGCGATCCTTGGCTAAGGGTTTTTGGTTCTCGAGAACAGTAAGATTGATTTTGTATGCAGTATTTATTTTCGAGGAAATGCCCCCAAATTAATATTTAGATTGCATTGGTAAAGATCAGTTGTCATAAATAGTATAATTTAAATTGCCATATAGGCTGGCAAATAAGGCTAAATATAAAGAAGATAAAAAATGAACTGTTCTTTAATAATAAAAAAGTAGTTCCTTTTCAACAGACCAATCCAATCAAGGAGATATCGCAGTAGATTATGAAATTAATCACACAAAAGATATCTACCGTAGAATGTATTATTGGGTGATATTTACGATTACTTGGATAAGTTTAATTTTATAATACCGATTGTTCTTTTTAGGATATCCATACAGACACTTGGCACATATACGTTATATTCTGACCAAGTAAATGATATTGAGGTTAGTTATTGACATAAATAGTCGTGTTCTATTATTATTATTATTATTTTATTCACATCGCATACTGTTCATAAATGATCATAATGGCCACATGAAAACAAAACATTTTGTATACATGCACATCATAAAATGAACAGATGGACGTTAAACCCCATTCCATTTCAATTCATTACATCATAAATATCATCCGACGTTTTTGTTAAATTCACACCTCGCTGACATCATAAGTTAAACTGTACACGAAAGCACCAACTTTTGTTTTTATAAAGATCCTAGTAAATGTTATTAAAACAATATTAATGCAAGAGAAAGATGTTTGTTAAAGATGCATTACTTAAGAGTTTTAATAAAGAGTTGGCAATCCTTGCTATAATATTTCAAAAATAGATGATAAAAAAGAGAATACAGGCGCGGATCCAGAGGGGTGGGGATCCAGGGGGTCCGGACCCCCCCCCCCCCTTACTCAGACTTGAAAATTGTTATGCCATTTTATTGGCGATTTAGACCTGTGATTCTGGAATTTATCTTCCGGAAATACGTCAGAATGAACCAAATTGAATCTAATTTATCAAATTTTTCTGGGGGAGGCCCCCCCCCTTAATCGGTTCAGCGCAATTAGTTAAGCAATTATCAAACCTAGACCTCCCCCCTGCAAAAACTCCTGGATCCGCGCCTGGATTAAAATTACTTCATTCTGAGCCAAATTACCACTGTTTGTGATTTTGACAAGATGTTTAAATGGCGAACCGTTCTAATCTTGTTAAAATCTCTAGTAACCGAGGCCATCGAGAGTTGCATATGGATTTTTTGTTAACTAATGTCTTATCGATAGTTTAGATAACATTTCAGGCCCAAATAAAGACCTGCAATAGGCAGATTGAGCTCTTGCATAATGTATGTTTAAATCGTCACACCGTGAAAACTAACTACACATAAGAAAAAATATGAGCGCACTGGAAAATTATAATATGCAAAAGTAAAGACAACGTATCCTGTCCTCCATATTTGACAGTGAAAGTTGCCAGTGAAGCACTTAGCAGACATATAGCGCATGTAAAGTATTGTATTGAGGAAAGTTTTAAAATCGCTGTGTTCATTTTCCGCATTTCGCATTGGCAGCAAAAGGTTGGCAACTTATTGTCAATGAGACAGATCCCATGACACAATCATGGCGATCAATTTTAAACGTCAAGATTTTTCCTATCGTTTTCGGTGTTCGTCCGTATCCATTTGTTTTTGGTAGGTATAGATGCCACAGTTTCTATCAGAACTTTATCAAACGACGTTGGTGCGCATCGGGCCTCCCCTTCTTGTGTTATGGTCCTTGCCATTTACACATAATTGTGAAATATGTCCAACGTTTCTCGCCACAATGTTGTTCTCATTCTGACGGAATTGAACATACATGTTAGGAATCATTCATAATTTGAACCGTATTATGCCGTCACCCCTGTCTGGATGGATGTATGTGTGTGTGTTTCTGTGTAGTTTAATACGAAGATTGTAGAGCCTCTAGGAGTCACAATGTTTATCCGATTTTAATGAAACTTAAAACATATCGTTATATCCCAAAGATCTCGGCCCCTTTTGTTATTTGCGCGTTTCAGAACTTAATTTACTAGATTTTTGCGCCTGATTGTACAAAAAATCGCCTTTGTTTTTAGCTTGTTCTCTATCCATCTCTTGCAAAATGTGGGCCTGGCAGCCGCTGGTACATTTATATATATTACGGTTTGTGTAGTACTTATTGTGAATATATTTCAGGTACAGATACAAACAGTGAGTTGTACACATCAGGGTACTGGGTATTGTAATTGTGGCATGGTTGCAAGAGTAGGAACCACAGCTTACATGATAAGTAAATGTAATTCCGATTATTGGGTGATAGATTATGTACGATGTGGTGACGGTATAGAAGTATTAAAAGTTTCAAAGCGTCATGAAAAGGGATACCAAGTTAGTTAAGTATTGATTTTGTAATGCGTTCGTGGCCCCCAGCGTCTGGTGGTGTAGAGAATGTCACGGATAATCCTTCAATTATCCGGAATTTAATTTGATTGGAACTGACAATTTGACTTTTTAATTGGCGGTATCATGATCATAATGATCTTTTACAATTAATTCGGAGCGTTGACAATGGTTCTTTCTATACAGACATAATAAGGTATTTGTTTAAAGATTTGATATTATCCCCGGAGCCTCAGCCCTTTGTCAAAATATTGTTCAAATTACAGATCGCAATATAGTATTGTGTGGAGTTGTTCTAGAGACACAATATATGTACGATATTTCTTGACACAATGGCTCTATTCGGTATTTTCGTTTAATGATTGGCGGTAATGAATTCATTAAAACATTATATGGATAAACTACTTCTGAATTTTATTAACATGCTACGTTTCAATACACGTACAGGTATCGTTATCAAGCAAATAATGACTGATTAATTAACGAAAATATGGTGCAATATATAGATAAACAACTTTGAATAAACTACGTCTGAATTTTATTAACATGCTACGTTTCAATACACACGTACAGATATCTTTATCAAGCAAATATTGATTAATTAACCAAAATAGTGTGCAATATATAGATGAACAACTTTGGAAGCCATTTAGCAGATAAAACAAAACAACACATAGATTAACAAGATGAAAGGTGTAATATATAGATAAAAACTAGAAACCGATTTAGCAGATGACACAATAACAACAATTAATTACCCAGATGAAAGATTAATAATAATATGGAGCCATTTGCAGATAAACCAATGATCACAATTAATTAACCAGGTCAAATATATAGATAACAAGTTGAAGAGTAGAAACCATTTTAGCAGACAAAAGAAGAAAGAAAAGAGATGGGGGTGGCGAGATGGAAACATTAACCACACACTAATAAGGGATTAAGTCCTGAGTCTCTGTTTAATTTAGGCTTGTGTTTCTGAAATTCTAGAGCTTTTCATTGGTTTATCTGCAAATGGCTCCATAATATTATTAATCTTTCATCTTATTAATTAATTGTTGTTTTTGTGTTATCTGCTAAAAATAGTTTCTAGTTGTTATCTATATAATCATCTTTCATCTATAGAGCAGTCGAGGAGAGAGGACGTGCTGGTCTGTTGTCCAGGAGTCAGTCAAGCGTATATATTTGAACTTATATGTTTAATGAGCCAATGAAAATATAAGATGTCCTTCGAAAGTTTACTTCATGTTGTCGATAGTTCTATGGATTTACCAGTATTAGATGATGGACCTATTATGAATCAAATTGTTCAACTGTTAACTAATATGGATTTAAGAATGAAAAGATTAGAACATGTAATGTTTAAGATTGGAAATATTGAGACACTGTTAGCTGGGATGAAGGGCCAAATATCGGAGATAGATAGTGATCTGAAAATTATGAAAGAGAAAGAGAAAGACCGAGATGATAGTCTGATGAAGATAAGTAATTTATGTGATAAGGTTAGTAAGAAAACCGAAGAAAATTATTCAAGGATTGAGAAACTTTCTACAGACGTAAGAAGTATTAATGATCATTCTAAGTCAGTCGTAAATCAAGTGAGTACTATTGAAAGTGAGCACGATAAACTTATCCAAACTGTCGTTGACCTGCAGTGTCGCTCTATGAAAAATAATCTTATATTTCACGGTCTAAAAGAAAATACGGGTGAAAATACAGAAGAGCTACTAAGACTCTTTATTGCGCGTGAACTAGGTGTCGATTACCATTTTGAATTTGGTAATGTCCATCGGTTTGGTCGACATACCACGGGACGTAATCGCCCAATTGTAGCCAGATTTATTTACCACAAAGACCTAGAGTATATACTCAGTGTCTCTAATAGACTCAGAGATAAGCCGTATGGTATCAACCAACAATTCCCAGCCATTATTGAAGAGAAGCGAAAAATACTCTACCGTGTCATGAAAACTTATAAGCAGAAAGGCCATAAAACTCGGATGGTAAGAGATAAATTATTTATAGATGGGAAATTGTATGAACAATCTGGCCATGCTGAGGATAATGAAAATACTTTGCCCAAAACTGCGCCTGTGTACCGACCATGGAAAGATCCCCCAGCAGACAGAAGAAGTAAAAGGCGATGTCTTAGTAGTGGATCTCCTTCCTATAGCAATGACATGGATTATACTTTTACGGAAAACAATCCCATCGCGTAGGAAATTCTGGAGAGTAGATCTGAGTTATCATTTTTATCTCGGAATATCGGTAAAGGATTATGTGGAAAATTAAAAGATGATGGTTTTGTCGAGCTTCTTGTTGAATATGATATAATAATGTTGTATGAGTGCTGGATTTCTGTACACGACGAGATTGGGCTCACAAATTATACGGCTTTCGCTTTTGCAAGAGAGTGGGCTAAGGGTGGGGGATTAGTCATTCTTATTAAAAATGTGATAATACATAAATGTACTATAGTTGAAAATTTGTATGATACTATTGTGGTCATTAAAATATGTGGATATGTAGATACTCTGTATATTATCGCTTGCTACTTCCCACCCTATGGTAGCATTTTCTATAATAAATATTTTGTTAACCTATTTATCGTACTACAGGATATTGTAGCTAAGTATGATGATCGGGGCGTGGTTATTGTAACTGGTGATTTTAATTCTAGGCTAGGTACATTAAATGAGTTTATCGAGAATGATATATTTTCAGACTCTGTATCCAGTAAAATATCCCATATATGTAGTTATACCCCAGATGTTGAATTACCAACCCGGTGCAATATGGATAGTTCTATTAACCAGTTTGGTAGACAACTGATCTCTCTTTGTAAAGCCACAGGATTAAGAATTGTGAATGGTAGGCATAGGAATGATATTAATGGTAGTTTTACATTTTGCTCAAATAAAGGCAGTAGTCTTATTGATTATCTATTACTTCATGCCAATCATTTATCACTTATTAAATACTTCCAATCTGGCTATTTCAACGAATTCTCTGACCATTCACCCATTATATTTAACGTATTTATTCCAACAAATAAAACGGAATCAGTACATGGTGACAATAAGGAAAGTAAACGTGAACAAAGAGCGGAAACAAACAGTAAAATTAACTGGGGTAAAGTGAACATTGATGATATTCGTAAGACATTGAGGGATAACCAAGACGTGTTAACGAGCTCTTGCATTGCGGACAACACTACTCAGGACAGCGTTGACAACTGTGTCGAAGGTTTTTCCAGATGTCTATCTGATTTGATATCAGTATACACTGTAAACAATGCACATAGGAAAAGTCCCTCTAAAAAAAATAAACTTGATAAGCCATGGTTTACAGACGACTGTAAAAGTAAATACCATGAATACAAATCAGCTTTATATGTATATAATCGCAATAGGACTACTAAAAATAGGTTGAATTTAATACAATCTAAAACTAATTACAAAAAAAATGAATTAAAACTCAAATACGATTATAAAAATAAGCTTGGTAATTTATATGATTTTTTGCGTAAGTCGAATCCAAAAATATTTTATAAACTATTCAATAAACGCAAAACAAAAAGGGACCCCAATTTAACTATAGGTGATTTCTATACTCATTTCAATAATTTGTCTTCAATCCTGCCGACTGTTAATGAAGGAATTATCGAATTTCTTACATCATATGATAACGAACCTGATAAAAATACCACCGATGAGATTTTTGATAAAGCGATAACCGAACATGAAATTAGAGAGTGTATTAAACGCCTACAACTAAATAAGGCTTCTGCAAATGACAATATTCAGAATGAAATTCTAAAATATGGCCAGAATGAACTCATGCCGTGTCTCCTTCGTATTTTCAATAATGTCTTCAACTCTGGCTACTTCCCGTCAGCTTGGGCAATTGGTAATATCATACCGGTTTTTAAAAAAGGCGATACTTCAGACCTAGATAATTATAGAGGAATCACGATTGTTTCTTGTCTCGGAAAATTATTCACTTCTATTATTAATAATCGTCTATTAAAGTTTGATGCTAATGAGATGAAAATTACTAGCTGTCAATTTGGGTTCCGTAAAAACCAGTCCACTGTAGACGCTATTTCTATTTTACAATCAATTATTAATTATTTCCTAAAGAAAAAACGTCGTCTTTACGCGTGCTTTGTAGATTACTGTAAAGCATTTGATTATTTAAACAGGTGTAATTTATGGTATAAATTAATACAGGAGGGAATTGGGGGTAAAACTTTGAAAATAATAAGGTCTCTCTATGATAAGGTTAAGTGTTGTGTTAAATTAGATGGAGAACTATCTGAATATTTTAATAGTAAGAATGGTCTATTTCAAGGGGAAGTTTTATCGCCGTTGTTATTTTCTTTTTATATAAATGATTGCGAATCTCATCTCCTAGCCGATAATTGTGAGGCTATTGATATCCAGACATTCAATTTATTTTTGCTAATGTACGCAGACGATAAAGTTGTTCTTTCGGAAACTCCACAAGGCCTTCAAGATATTTTAAATTCACTATGTCGATACACACACGACTGTGATTTGCAAATTAATATTAAAAAGACTAAAATTATGATTTTCCGAAATGGGGGTAAACTTAAAAGTTATGAGAATTGGACTCTTGATGGTTGTAATATTGATGTTGTAAATAGTTTTAATTATCTTGGACTACTACTAAATTTTAACGGTAAATATCTTATCACACAAAAACACATTGCTGAACGGGGTCGAAAAGCCCTCTTCTCAGTCTCAAAAGTTTGTAATGAAAATTATTTTAATATTGTAACTAAACTTTGTATTTTTGATACTTTTATATCTTGTATTTTAAATTATGGGGCTGAAGTTTGGGGTTTTCATTCGGGACAGGATATAGAACAAATACATTTAAGATACCTTAAGAAAATCTTAGATACAAGAACAACCACCAATTCCCACATGATCTATTATGAACTTGGGCGTTTCCCTTTAATTATTACGAGAAAATTACGGATCTTCAAATACTGGATTAAATTACGTTCTTCTACTAATGTCTTACTTAATTCTTGCTACTCTAATATGTTAATAAATAATGACCCGTGGGTCCTGAATGTTAAGAAAGAGCTTTTCAAACTTGGCTTGGGAAATTTGTGGGAAAAACCTTTTCATCTCATAAACACAGATTGTATCAATATTATCAGACAAAGATTATTAGACATATTTAGACAAGAGTGTATTGAGAAATTTGAATTATCAAGTAAATGTATCATTTATAAGCATATTGTGAATACTTTCGGTTTACAATATTATTTGACTAAACCAATAGACAGAAAATACAGACGTGAAATTACAAGAATCCGTATGTCCAGTCATAATCTAAATATTGAAAGGTTAAGATATAGTAACAAATACATTGAGAGAAGTAAACGATTATGTACATTGTGTAATGTTGAAGACATTGAAGATGAATACCATTTTGTTTTAATTTGTCCAATTTATAAACACCTGAGATATAAATATATTAAAAAATACTATTATTCGAACCCCAGTGTTTTTAAATTACTTAATCTTTTATGTACTAGAAATGTTTCTGAACTTGTAAACCTTGGTAAATTTTTATATTTGTCTAATAAACTAAGAGATAAAGAGATTAAAGGGAATAGTAACAATTAAATATACCGTCACTCTACTCTCCAAATATTATCATGAATCTTGTGTGTAATATCGTGCTTATATATTAATATATATGGGTATTTGTATTGTGTATACATGTATATTTGTATTGTATATATATTTGTTTTCCCCGGTGAGTCTGTGACTCAAGGGTAATAAACTTGAACTTGAAACTTGAACTTTCATCTTGTTAATCTATTTGCTGTTTTTGTTTTATCTGTTAAATGGCTTCCAAAGTTGTTCATCTATATATTGCACACTATTTTGGTTAATTAATCAATATTTGCTTGATAAAGATATCTGTACGTGTGTATTGAAACGTAGCATGTTAATAAAATTCAGAAGTAGTTTATTCATATAATTGTGTTTATTTTTAGTGAAATCTATTTCTATATGTCCGATTAGGTAATGAATTCTATTCTATTTCTTTGAAAGAGGAAATCTAATCGACTGGCATATCCGTGTGTTATTTAAAAAAACACATTTTATCAGCGGTCTTTCATAGAAACACGGGACTAGCTTACAGGTTCGCTCATCAGTCCTGTCTGTGTATAATCTATGTGGCGATTTTCAGTATCTTTTCGTCCAAACTGTTTATTATATCTTAACCATATTATTCAAACATATGGCAAGTTTAACTGCAATTGAATACGTTGCTATTGAAAATATTTGTGTTTTTGATTACAGATAACATTTCCAACAGGTGCACGGATTGACCTAGATTTACATGGACGTGCCGGAAACACAACTGCATACCTAGATGCATCTGTATACCCATCGGTTCTGGATGTAGGAAGATCTCGCGGTTTGTGTGGGCAGTTAAGAGACGATGGAACCGCATCACTTATTCCTAGGCAACCAAACACAAATTCCGTTGAATCTTGGAAGTAAAATGTCTAATTTTATTTATCATTCATCTATTGCCAAGGTTTATTCTAATATATTGTATCATAAGTGGTGAAATGTAAAGATAACTCGAGATATTAGCTTTACCCGTTATAGTCCATAATATAAATGCTTGGCATCATGCAGGAGACTGGGTATACGTGCTTCTTATCATACCAACTGAAACCCACATTTGTAACGCTAATACATCGACTGTATTCGAACATTGACAGAACTCTTATTCAGTTAGCTTGTTCGATGTGTAATCGCATGTTGGCATGTCCTAATCGCCCCTCGGGCTATCTAATATATGCTGGTGTTGTTTAATACTAAAGCAATTGTTTTAATTTAATTTTCAACAGGGTAGATGACAGAAGAAATATGTTCAACAAAAGTGTTCTAGTTGAGTGGCCGAAATCGAGTTCTGTCTTCTATACCTGCGGGTGTGATGAGCAAGAAGGCATTAGTGGTCAACCTAAGAATGATATCAGCTGTAAGACAGAAAGCCAAGTTAAAGGTTGCCGTGAAAGTGCTAGATATAAACCCGTTTCAACAAGAAATTGCGTGAACCCTTTCTCACGCCGAAGAAGATCCATTCCATTCCATCACCCCGAACAACATGCTCACATAAGACATAAACGAGTACGTAAGGGAAAATATGTTCTGTACACGGTAATGTTTTCGTGTGGTAAATAACAAAATATACTATTCAAAAAAAGTAGGGGATATTTGATTTTGGGGGCATAATACTAAAATATGCAAATGACTACGAAAAAAGTCACCATAGAACCTAACAGAAGAAACATTTCCAGTTACATGTGACGCCCAAACGCACCAATAGCTACCGCATGGAATGCAAGTGGTTCTTGGGATCATCACGGGGATCCAACCCAAGATTTGCACGACTCTGACTTTGAATGTTACAGTCATTGTGGCATTGAATTCCAGGGTGGAAACATCAGTTTAATTGTTTTAGTGACCAGAAAACAAATTTTGATATGCGTCGGCTTACCCAAAATGAAAGGTTACGTGCCCTTGGCATGCTACAGATCGGCACAACACAGGCGGTTGTGGCGCGGACGATGAATGTTTCTCAGTCTGTCATAAGCAGGCTATGGTCCAGATACCGTGATACACAATCTGTAAAGGACAGACCACGCTCAGGTCGACCAAGGGCGACAACTCAAGCCCAGGATCGATTTATCCGTACCTTGGCCTTGAGAAATCGTGTCATCACAGCAAATCAGATCAGCGCTCGTCTTCAAACAGACACTGGTGTGAGAGTGAGTGGCCAGACGATTCGGAATCGACTGCATAGGGGTCACCTTCGCGCCCGACGTCCTCGCGTGATCCCTTGTTTGAGAGATCATCACATTCAGGCAAGACGTCGGTGTAGGGATCGTCAACACTGGGATAATCGACGCTGGAGCAATGTGATGTTTTCAGATGAGTCAAGGTTCACTGTTGATTTTTTGGACAGACGTTGGAGGGTGTGGCGTCGTCGAAACGAGCGCTTCCAAGACGTTAACGTCATCAGACATGATCGATTTGGGGGTGGTTCTGTAATGGTGTGGGGAGGCATCACTGTTGCTGGAAGAACGGCTTTACATGTTGTTGCAGGGCGTGTTACAGGCCAGTACTACCGGGACAACATCTTGGCAGTCCATGTTGTGCCGTTCGCACGACGTCATGGCCGCCGTTTCATCTTCCAGGATGATAACGCAAGATGTCACAGGGCCAGGATCGTTCAAGTTACCTCCAACAACAGAACATCACCACATTACCTTGGCCAGCACTGAGTCCCGACCTCTCCCCCATCGAGCATGTCTGGGGCATGCTTGGACAGAGGTTACGTCAACGTCAACAACGTCCTGCCAATGTCCAAGAACTTGCTGCTGCGTTGCAACAGGAATGGGACAATCTGAACCAAAATGACCTTAGACGTCTCATTAGGAGTATGCCACGTCGGATCAATGCTTGTTTGGCAAACAGAGGAGGATTTACCCGTTACTGACTTTGTTGTGATGCTGTGGTAACTTTGCTGTTTGACCCCGGGTATCATTTTACCCTTATAATGGCCAGTCTGTGCCTTACTTAGTCTAACGATCATTTGGAATAAATCGATGAATGTGAACTTCGTTTCATTTTGTCATTTGTTTCTTCGTCAGTTTCATTAGGTGACTTTAATAACACTTAAAAATCAAATATCCCCTACTTTTTTTGAATAGTATATTTGAATGCGGACGTATTAATGCCGTTGTCCCTGTCCACCTGGACGTCCGTTAACATTTGTTTGTGGTTGATATCCCACAGATATCGGGTTCCTTTCGATATTGGCATGCATCGGACCGTAACTTCATGGATCATGGCCCCTGATGGTACGAGAGATCGTTTTTTTTAGCCCTTCGACACTCTTAAGGTCTCACTTGTTATCCGAATTTGATGAAACTGAACATGCATGTTTATAAAAATAATAATCTTTATTCAGTAGAGAAGGTCACAGACTCATAGTACACATCCTCGGTAACTCCTGTGGTCTCATTTCATTTCGCTCTACTTCACTAACTTATTGGGGGGGGGGGGCACGTTTTCAAATTATCCTCCCTTGACGATTGTGCTATTTGTATCGACCAATCCTTTAAATCGTTGATTGCGAAGGGAAGTAACTCTCATCAGGTAAAATAAACAAAACGCAAAGGCTCCCCTTCAAAAGACAAATTTAGGAATTAGCCAGAAAGTAGTCTAAATGAGAGACGTCCAAATGATACAAATGCATAATTATTAACAACACATTACAATTATTTTATAATATGTTAATGAAGACCAGACGGGTGTTAATATGTAGGTTCAGGAGTTTTATTGAGAATGTTGTTGTTGTTCTTTCCATATCTTTTGTTCATATTGTGCCTGTTCTGTGGAATTCATTACCGCTGAACATTAAACTGTCACCAAGCCTAGAAACATTCACAACTAACTTAACAAATCATCTATTTACGGCCTAGCATCCACCGAGTATAAGGTTGTATCCATTGTTCTTGACATTGACCACGGTTGTTTGGACGTTGCGACTGAGCCCGATGTATCTAACACCAACAGTTCATTCCTTAAACTGAAATTTGCTAATAAAGGCATCGATGCTATCGGGTAAAGCCAAATATTACACCATAAGCTTGTCACAGCACACACCCCTCCTTACTTCAAAACTGCTACTGTTCCTAGGATTTCATATACTTATACTAAACCCATAGCATCCAAGATATTTAATTACAGTAACGCATTATCTGACATTAACCCTTAGAACCCGAAATGCCGCAAAACCGGCTTGACGTTGTATAGCATATACCCGAAATGTCGGTTTTGCGGCTTGGCGCGTGTCAAGCTCCAATTACGTTGACGTCATAATTAATATGACGTCCGGTAAATCAAGGGATGGACATGCAACACCCCATAAATAGTCAGTGTTCAAAGGGTTAATGCAAAAGACTTACATGATAACCCTCCGCCCTGTTCTTGCTCTATGTCGTCCTTCCTTTACCAGCCAGCTGGACATGTGGTCACTGGTGATTTGAACATAATCCAGAATAATACGTTACATGCGATTTTGTCTAAAGGACCAAAATACCGAGAACCGCAACCATTTTCATGGGATCAAAATTTCAAACTTATTATGGATGCCGTAGAGGACTACGCTAGATCATGGACCAAGAGGGAAGATGTTATCATCGATACCCTCTCAGATTGGACGAAGTCTATCAGTCGTTTACTAAAACGAAGAACTTACATGCAACGTTTGTTAGTTGATACAAGGCCTAAATCTATTTTCAATGATGTTAACGCCTTTACATGACAAGTATGTCATTGTTCCGACTGACAAAGCGTCCAATAACATAGTGTTTATATGTAAACGATACTAGTATGACTGTCTGTTGAAAGATCTTGGTTTTGGGAAATCAATCGACAGTGCTACGTATAAACGTACTACACTTAGTATGGATGAAATTATATCCAATCACAGATCTGTACTAACTTCATTTGGTACTCCACGTGGAGATACCTATATTAATCAGATGTGGATATTTGGTACTCCACGTAGAGATACCTATATTAATCAGATGTGGATATTAAAAAACTCCAAAAAATTACTTGATGATTTACAATCTAGATCACTTGCTTCAGTTTCATCAATACAAACGTTTGACTTTTCTACTTTGTACACGAAAATTCCCATACTAAATTAAACGCTCGGTTAAAATACATACTTCATTATAGTGTCCTTTCATCCAAATTAGCAACTACTAGATATCAATATCTAGTTGTTAATTATAATTCCACATATTTTGTCAAGAACCATAGTGACTCCAAAAATAAATTCACCGCCAACAAGATAATTCAGATGTTGGATTTTTTAATTGATAATATCTTTGTTGAATTTCCAGGGGAAGTATATCAGCAAGTGGTAGGTATCCCCATGGGCACCAATTGTGCACTATTGCTTGCTGATTTATTTCTTTATTCATACGAAGCCGATTACATACAGGAACTCGTAAAAACTAATAAACGATTAGTCAGACATTTTAATTTCACTTATCGATATATCGTTGATGTTCTATCACTGAATAATCCAAAATTTGGTGATTTCGTAGAATTCATATATCCTGATGAGCTCGAAATTAAAAACACTACTGACAGTAACAATTACGCTTCCAACTTGGATCTGCGTCTCGATTTCGACAATTGCCATAAACTTAGTGTTAAATTGTACGATAAACTTGATGACTTTGACTTTCCGATCGTTAACTTTCCATTTATCACCAGCTTATGGAGTGTTTGTATCTCAGCTGAATCGTTACGTGAGAGCTTGTTCCTTTTATTCTGATTTTTTAAGTAGATCGAGGCATTTGTCATCTAGGCTTCAGCTACAAGGATACTTGCGCAGTAAACTCATTAAAACCTTTAAAAGTTTTATGGCCGTCATATTGAATTGATTGGTGAATATAACATGACTCTCTCAGCTGTTATTCAAGATATATTTAACTGATTCGTATATTATCTCCCTAATTATGTCTGTCTACTACATCGTTAACACTGTTCATTTTACATACTATAGACCATTGGCCAAACATGCTATTTTATTGAGATTTCGTCTAATAGTTTGGATGCAGCTATGGCGGGTGTGGCACCAGGCAGGGTAAGCTTTCTCTTCCGGACACCTGTTACCACTGTTTGTCGTGTATTTTGTACACGATGAATAGTCCATTTGCTGATTACACTATTTTGCCTATAACGGTTTTTTAGGACTTCGAATTTTGTCTATTGGTTTGGATTGTTCGTACTTGGTTTTTATTTTATTGTACACGGTGAACAGTCCATTAGCTGATTACACTATTTTGCCTCAACCGTTTTATAGGACTTCGAATTTTGACTAATGGTTTGGATTGTTCGTACTTGGTTTTATTATATTAAACACATTTCACTACTTTTTTACAGCAAGCATCGTGGCAAGGTAGATGGACCGAAGACAAGGCCAGGAAGTTTTGTACAGATTTATTTAATCAATCGGCCATGGTTGAACTGTGTAGACAAAAAGTACCTGGTGTGGATGTTGAATCATCATTTGAAACATGTATGAATGACATAAAGGTACATATGGATGCCACACAGATAATATTAATCGACATGGAGTGTGCTATGTGTATCCTGGTTGGTTGCGATCTGATTAAAACCTAGATCCTATTCCGTTTCGTTTTTTTAGTTCAAAATTTCGTTTTACTTGTCTTTACTACACTAGGATTTGGAAAAGGTGATAATAATAGGCGTTCTTATTGATGTGAGGAATTAGCCAATGAAACGGTCTGCTATGGCGACTTCTTGGTGTTCTCAGCGCGGAACAACCTAAAAACGTCACCCCTGATGTGAATTTCCATTTATCAGATCTTCATGCCATGCACGGAAATGTGGGTAAACAACTAGAAACGTCAACGCTGATTGATTAATCAATGTCTGACGTTATAGAGTCAAAAGTATATCTGGTCAGATTTTCATGTAGTGTAGGCAATCGAAAGTATAAAAAAACGAAACGAAATATAGATCTGTATTTTAATCAGATCGGGCCGTCAATAAACATTGACATAGTGTCGGGTATTACTTTGTGGAAGTTAAATGCAATACGTGACGTGTAATTTTGTTTCAGGGCGCGTGCTGCTCAAAGAGCTATTTAATGAAATTAGTATTGAATGTGCCCCACTTTACGAATCGGATCGTGTGTCTGATTCTTCTGAACGCTGGCACATGTGTGCTTCATTAAAAAATGCTTATAGAGTAGGCAGTGGTCGAATTCATTCATCAGAAAGTATGCCTCTTGTCAATCACTGTATTCCTGGCTCAATACACCCTGGGTAGGAATATGGGACGCTAAAACTTTTTGAATAATGTTAAAGTTATTGTAATTTGCCCAATAAAACATTTGGCTTGCGGATAACACTCATTAGCAGATATAGTCAATAGGAAGTGGGAGGAGGGGCGTGGTGACCCATGAGGAACACAAGATACCTTCCGGGCCCCCAACACACAATATTAATATGTATGTGTGTGCGGGGGAGGGGGGGTCCAGTGTCTCCGTAGAATAATGAGCTGTGTGGAACATGTTACAGTTGATTTGTAGTATATCTGATGATTAGTTGTATATCTGAGCCATGGTATATGTTTGACACTGGTTGAGCAATATGATTATAGTGTTAAAAATCACACTGAAACTGCATGAGGGCACAAAGGTCCAATGCGTCCCTCTCAGTTAGCCCCTAGGTGAAGGGGGCCAAATCCAGGGCGCCATCCGCAATCACATCCCGCAATGCATCGACGTTATGGCTATAGATCATATTACCGATCGTTATCTCACCGGAGATCAGTTTAATTCACGTTGACATAAACTTCGTGTCATTTTATGTTTGTTATTGATTTTATTATTATTGTTCATGTGAACCTTAGGGGCGCTTACTTATTGCTGTATCTATAGACTACAATTTTGAATGAAGGCAGGTTGGCTGTCATCCTACTAAACAAATCAACTATGTGCAATGCACGGTGAACTATTTCGCCTATACCATTTGTTTAGGACTTGGTTTTATTTTATTATTACAATGACAGTAACAATTTTATTTTTGGCACAATAGAATATATCTCCGATGTGATATTTAATAAGGTTATAATTGAAGAAAATAATAGTTCGCATTGCTAAAGAGTCGAATCAAGATAATATGTATTGTTACTGTTTTTTTTCAGCTAAGTGGTACTACCGACTTTGCTATCTCAGCAACGTCTATTATCCACACACAATGCGTGCAAGAGATTTATGTCAACCCAGATCTGCAGATACCAAAAGAAAATAAGCCATCTGTTTTAGAAATAGTTGAAGCAAAGGATTGTCCTGAGCAATGTCCAGAACATGGGCAATGTGTTAATGGTAATTACAAACTAAGTTTTGTTTAGCCAAACCAAAACTGGCTCCATATCTGTTATGATTTGCATAATTAACTCATTTAATTTAATCTGGGTTTTTATGGGTCGGACCTGGTACCTAATTATGCTCAGGGAACATTTCTGAAAGTCAATTAAATGTTGAGATTGGGTGTATTATAAGCTGTGAATAAATAAATATAGAAATCTGGGGTAGAAACATGTTCTATGGTTATATAAAATGAGTAAAATGCATTATTCGGCCCGGATCAGTTGACCCTATGTAAACAATTCACGAGCTAATTATTTACAACGCGTATTGTGACGTCGCATCTAGAAGGTATTTGAACTGATAAAGGTCAGTTACAAGAAGGGTGTCGCTGTACCCCTGCACCCCAAAGTGTCAAGAATATTATATTGAACAGCTTGACCGGAGCCCCCTTAGCTTTTGGGGTTCTGAGCTCTCTCCTCTCAGCCAAGGTCAATCCGACACTGTCCACACAATAGATCGATAATCCTGTTCCGGGCACTCAAAATATCTTACGTGAAACAGTCCTCTAGCCCTCCTATTAATGTGGCGGCTAATGAATTCATTTATCAGAACCCAAATACAGTATGACACGTGGGAATTTTCTAGTAATTAACATTGGCCCATTGTATCCTTGTTATTCAACAATATCTACTTTGTCTTGACATGTAAAGTTTTGGATAGTTGTGTAGATGGAATGTAATCCCAAGTTCCATCAGTGCACACGTCGATGTACATGGTACATAAAACAGCCCTTGAAACCCTTGTTATGTATAGGCTCAAAATGTGAGGTGACTACCAATTAAACGTCTTTCTACTCTCCGCGTTCTAAAGTATAGATTTTATTATATATTTTCTTTCTTTTACAGGATCTTGTAAATGTGATAATGGCTATATCGGAGATGCATGTGATATTCCATTCAATCTGCCACCGTCAGCTTTGGAAATAGAATATGATGGTCATTGTGATTTAAAGACCCAACAGTGCAATGATGTTTCTGTTTTTGGTGGCACTTTCATAGATAACCAAGTTGCAAGATGCCGTATTATTCCATTGAGGGTTAGGTCTTTTTGTTTTTGGTTTATATGCTGTTGGTGTGCTTTTGGTTTGTTTTTTGTTTTTTAGGGGGGGGGGGCATGTACTTACACCATACATGCTCGTTAAACAATACTTTACAAAGATAAGACTGATTTCAATGGAAATCCCCAACAGCGATACTACTATTAAGCACCCAGCACACCTCCAGTTACCAGGCTAATTTACTCCTGTGGTCCTAACTGATATGGGCACCCACAGTTTAAGAATAACCAAAAATTGTACGTGGATTTAATTAATTTACACCCATTTGCATATCTTCCACAATAGTCGCCATCCTAGCACACAGCACATATACACACGAAATGATGTTTGATTGTTTATTTTCTACAGATGAGTATTAATGGAACAGTGGACGAATCTGTTTCACAAACAACCATACCCACTGTGGAAAGCATCAGTGAAACGGTTTGTCCTCTACCCGTTAGAGACGTTGTCCCGTCTTCTGTACCAGTTCATCAACAGACATACACTGGATATAAAATATCTGTCTCAAATAATGGTAAACATTACAGTGAAGAACTTTCAATGGTTATGTATAATTCAGAATGCATGACTTGTAGTAAAAGTGGCGAAAATATCCAGTGTCTAATATCGGTAAGATTTATAAACTGTAACAAAAACATTAAATTAAATGGGATATAATTCAGTTCATATTTTCTAGACACCTAGGATATTCCAGATGAACTTTGTTCATACATTTTATAAAATAAAACTAATATTAAATTATTGTTCCCACACAGTCCTAAAAAGAAAACATATTTTTCATTATAGGCGAAGCATTGTTTGACAGACAACGTGTGTTACGGTGATTCACAGCAATACATCTCCAATCAAGATTATCGCTGTAGGGTTGATGTCAGTGGACCAAGATGGGAATTAAGTATGTGCTAAAGTGTCTATTAATAGGGTTTTTGTTTTGCATCATCGCAAGTTTATGAATATTACAATAAATTATCTTTGTTGGACGCACGACAGTGCACTGTGGGCGCTACCCTCAATATACGGTCCGAATAGAATTGCTTTGATTTATAAGTGTTCTTGTGTGGTAATGACAATACAAGTGGATTATCACTATAATTTTTACAGCTGTTCCTCGATATTGAAAGGGACAAATTTAGACCGGTTGGCTTATTTATGGATTGTGATACTGCAGCTTGTGCGGGAACACGACGCTGAGAATCGAGACGGAGTCGAATCCCAAATCACACTACCTGGAGTCGAATCCAAGTTCAATCCCAAGTAGCCGACTTTAGTAGAGAGACAAGTCGAGTCCCAAGTCTTCGCAAAACCCAAACCCTGTTCAATTCGCGAGTTCTTCAAAGGAAACCTACCAGAAAAGTGGGCACATAGTAAATAAAGCAAGTTAAGAGTTACGCACTTCGAGTCATCTCTTTCAAGTGGCGAGTTGTCAATATTTCAAGTAGACTCCCAAAATGAAATTGGATTTTACGTCGTATGGCCTTGTTCCGACTGGGCTAATGAAGACGGGCATACGTCAAGCACTAGGTGATATGTGAGAATTTTGCCTTGGCAGCGGTGCTGCAGCCTACTCTTATATTGAATTCCCACTGCCAAGGGATTGTTTTACGTGCACAAGATTACTACCTCCAAGACGGTAACTTCCTAAATTAGGGTCCCTTGATTGTACGCAAAATTGCTTTTTTGGCTTGTAGATCCTATGGAGGTCACAACTTTTATACGATTTATAACACCGTGTGACTATATCATCGGTTCACCCTAAGGTTGGTTGAGTTTGAATTTCGTAAGAGTCGGACAAAAACTGATGGACAAAATTACTAATAACCCAAATATCGTGGTTCCTGTGTATTTTCGTACTTATCGAGTCGTAACTTCCAGAATTATGACCACTGATTGTACGAAAAACCTCTAGAGGTCATCATTTGTATCCGATTTAAACCGCAAAACGTTCGCATATATCACTGTTACACCGTAATATTTCTTGGGTTCGAATTTCGTGACAATTGGGCCAAAACTGCCGGACATAATGACCGACATTATACTCTACCACTATTTGATAACTGCAGTTGAATTTTATGACCCAATCTACGAAAACAACAGGATTCGTACTATAATAATTTATAATAATATCAACATTTTTCTAGTATAGTGCATTGTGCACACAGACAACTATCTTCTTCGAGTATAGATCTCTGTCCAAATTGCCGCCATATCCCACAAAACTAATTAGAATGTGGTTCTACTCCATACACACAAAGACCTAGTAAACCTTTTAAATCATACTAAATTGAAGCAAAATCCGTAGTGTTCGACTATAGTCGTCCATTTAGGAATTAAAATGTTAACCAACTAACTTGGTGTGTTTTCAAACAGGCAAACCCTCGCCCCACCACATGATTATATACGTTTCTTATGCTAGTTTCAAGATTAAATATTGATGTCTTTTAACAAAATGTAGTTTTCTTGTATTAATTATTGTTATATGAATGTTACGTGTCATTGTATATTTTTAGCTAAACGGGAACCTGATGAAGACAACATAGCTAAAGAAGACAACCAGATTTATATTATAATTGGTGCAGTATGTTCAGTAGTTGTACTGATTATAGCAGCTGTAATCACTGCTGTAGTTTGTAGGAAAGGGTGAGACTAAACAACACTCTATATCTACACACACCCAAAACTATAATCTGTATCAGAATACCCTATGTATGATTTAGATAAAGAGCTGACAGTTTTCGTTAAAATAGTTGAAAGGGACAATAACACTCTTGCTGGCTTGGCATCTCCAGAAAATAAATAATGGCCTTATTCTAAAAACTAGATGTTTAAGTGTCCGTCCTGCTGTGTAAATTATCCATTACATCCTAGTTTACTTGTCCAGAGGGTTCGAAAATATTTTAAAATCCAAGTCACATTGACAAGGTTTACGTTAGGCTTTTCAAATCATTTAGTTGAATTTTTCCTTTTTTTTAAATTAGGTGTGTTAAGATGAAATTTGTATCATCAATTAATTGAAATATTGTAAAATAATACAATTTTTTGACCAGAATAAAGACTGTGACATATTATTCAGTTACAACAAGAGTGTTACTGAACCTTTGGATCATGAAAAATGATTGCCTCTATAATGACTGTTTAAAGAGTTGCGAAAGTCTCGATTGTCATCGCGAACGTTGTTTCCATAGTCTCGATTATCCACTTTTATATTAAATGGCGATCGTGTTTCAATTTTCAATCCATTCAAAATCACAACCATCCGATAATCTAGAGAGTTGGTTATGGGTTTGACATGTGAATCAATGCTTAAATAGAATAATTTTTGTAACATTTGAAGGTGTTGCAGGGCCTATGTTAAGTTGTTTTTATTGGCGAAGGACGGTTTCCATAACTTGACTTCCGATAACACAATATCACGCCTATACACTTTTATAACGACAATATAACAGACTTAACATATTTTTATTTATAACCGTGTGTCAGTATCATTAACAGTTCAAAGAAACATCCAAAGTCGATCCGAAGGCAAACGAAACTTCACTGTAGCCTGCACCTGACTATGTTCTGCTGTGTAATGTTCGTGTTTTCGGTGGTGGTGGGAAACAGAAATCGAAATTGGTCGATGGTCGGCAAACCTCGGAAGATTTCGGACAATCTAAACACGGCTGTATGATGAATTCCGCCATATTGGACTACTTTAAAGGTCCCGGATGAAACATGGCTGCGCCCATTCCAAACACAAGTTAGCGACCTATTTGGCTAGCGACCTATTCGACCGATCCAGCTGTAAGATAATGACGAAATTACACTTCTATTCTGAGCTGAAGGAATGGATAAAAAGTAATATATTTTACTTTCATTTCATAGACATAAGGTTGGATTTTATTGGTTGATAAATAGAGACTGTTGTCTTTACTCTAAATAGGTTTCCAACGAACAGGTTGCAGCTCGATCGGTCGAATAGGTCGCTAGCCGAATAGGTTCCCAATTTGTGTAATAGCGTCAAGTTTTCCTGTTAAAGTTAACCCTTTAGCCGCATCGCAAATGTATGAGCGTAGGTACATATCACTTACTGTCATACATCCCAGACTAGATGTAGTTTACGGAATCTGTCGAGATTAGCCGAGTGGCAAGGCTACATTACATTTTTTTCAAAGCATGGATTTAAGGTTTTCAAAGCACGGATATCGCTTTTAAGAGGCACTTTCTAGGCACGTAAATTAGTTTATATAACTTCTGAGGTTAAAGAAAAGGTCCGCAATAGCTAGATGTAGCTCTTACAAAATGCATCTTCAATATGATTAATCATAATATATTACTACTTCCCAGATAATACTGCATATAAATCAAATTTTGATTTAACGCCCTCTGGTTTTATGGTTTACTGATTTTAAATAAATCTTTAAAAATTTTCCGCCACTTAAGATTATTAAAAATTGTTTTTTTGTAGGTGCTGTAAAAAATCACCGGGTACAGTGAGTCCATATGCTGTTCATTATGGTAACACAGTTGGTACTCGAACTAATCATCAGAATGGAAATACTGAAAACACGTACGACACACTGACTCCTAACCATAATGACGGTGCAGTTTATACGAAATTGAAGTAAAACAGCTCCGCCCATTTATTTGTATCACTAATTAAGGATATTGTCTTAAATTCACTTGTCTATTGATATAGTTCTTGATGTTATATACGTTATTAGGTTTTTTTAAAGTTATACAGCCTATTCGCCTATTAACGTTTGGCATCATGCAGGTTATAGAGAAAATATTCATTTCTGTTGATTTTTGCTTGAATTATTACAATACTTGTTTATCCCGTTGGAATCTATATACATGTCTTCTTCCTCTTCCATATGCTATTGCCGTTTCAAAATGCGGCTTTAACGGTAGATTTAGACTAAAGCCACTTTCGCTTATTGTAACACTACAGATAACAGATTATCAGCATAGTTGAGAAGACCTTTATTGAGAACATGAAATAGTTATTAGATCGGTCTGAGTTACTGACAGTAAACTCCGGCTTATAAAGCATACGACAATTAGGACAAATGGTACCAGAGTGATCATCTTATTTGGTATTGTTTATTTATGAGATTATAGTATATGTAACTGCATATTTCCCTTGAATAAATAATATGTTTAATGAGATCGTGCCTTTTATCAAAACGAGCATATTGAATACATTAGATGTTTTAATAAATCCGTGCCTAGCAGAAGTTGTATATAGTTGAAAACGTCACATATACTATAATATCAAATCTAGCAGTGCTCTCTGTACATGTATATGTACATTTCAATTAATGTATAGATCACTTTGTCACATTATATGGGTTCTTTCAATGAGAAACTAGTGATCTGTAATTTCAGGTTTCATTTCCATGTCACCGATGGTCATACACACACTTGTAGATCATAAATTTTAAAAACATTAATGTGCAATATCGACAACGACTTGTTACGACTACAACAACTCATGTGAAATAGTATCTCGGTACACCAGTAAACATAATTCTGGTAGCATGCAAGGTGACGGTTATTTGGCCTCTCAACTAATAGTAAGACGAATGAATGCAGTCTAATGTTACATGGAAACGGCACCATTTTATTTGCATTAGACCGACTAAATTCATAACGATGAATCATGAACACCATTTTGTTCAAAGAAATTATCGTTATTTTAGAGCATGATATAACTTCGACTACTGCGATCACGCTTCAATTTTACGTTAGTAAACCAACTTATAGATCTAAAGTTAGTACTTGCTGAATTGTTAGGCCCGGATTTCCGATAGTACCGTTGAAGGATTTATATGTTTATATTTAACTAATAAAGTTTGATTTAATTTTTATACTTTACATTAAATGCAAATATATATATATTTTGTTTATACTAATTCAAACGATAATTTACTTATTTTTGTAGCTTTTTAAATTTATATTTTGCAATTATGTGATTTAAATTAACTCAACTTTTAAATATAAATAAAAAACAGTAAGTTAACTTTATAATTGACATGGCGAGAGTATCAATGATGGTAATATGCAAATTTCCAGTTCTACCGGATCCTTCAACCTGGACAGATCGACCGCCCCACCAACTATCACAACACTTAGGATTATCGATAAACAGCCTGGTCCTTGAAAGTGAACATACCACCTCCGTTCCACCAACTATACATAAAACACTGTCATTACTTTCTATCGATAAAATATTAACGGGGTGTAGTTAATTTAATGGGTATCGCCTTAGTTACACGCTATCCAAGGGAGACAACTCTTTTAATCACATCAGGAATCAGACTAGTAATTATTTGCCCATTGACTTCACTGTTAAATGCCTGCAACATCACAGGCTGTAGTTTTTTTTCTCAACATTCCGTTGCTTCCAAACTTTTAGGCACAATAGGGACCACGTTTGGCAATCTCCTCATCATAAATTTGTAGGGGGTTGACCATTTAGATTTTTTGCTACGAGGATTTGAAGTTGACTGGAGGAAAAATCTCACTTCCGACACAATGATTGCTCTGCAGAAAGACACTTTACACCCCCTATCCCTCCGCTGTAATATCAACAATATTACCCAAAACTGCTATGAAATCTCAAATCTGATCTCTTTTCTCCAATTCTAGACCAAAAAATCAATCTAAAAATGCAGGAAAAGGGGAGAAATAAATTAAGGTAAAAATTGTCTATTAATAACTGGCACTACATACTAGTCTTAGTCCTATATACCTCACATGTTGCTGCTATTTGAACAAATCTTATGTAATCTAATAAACAAACATATATGCAATTCCCTGGCCAAAGATTATGAAATTCCATGCATTTTCAGATGAGCAGTGCTGCATTCTGCAAACACTATAATACATCAGAAAACTGCGGAATTTCAGAGAGAAATTTCAAAGGACATGAATTTTGAATTCCACACAACATTTTTATTGTTGAACATAAATGCATTCTGTAAAAAGATGAGATAAATTCAATGTAAATCAAACATGAAAATACTTAAAACAGCAATCATGATGCAATATTAGACTTTTTAACACTTTCATCAAAAACCACACAGTTTTTCGCAGTTACCGTAGTTTCAAGTGCCAAATTATGGTTAAATCTAAGATGTTGAAACCTACAGTGCCTATCAATTTAAACTGTCTCCTATATAGCTGTATTTCCATAGGATAAGTAAGTTGAAATAATCTGATTGTGTAACACTACACCAGCTTTTTCAACCCCACCTCCCAGTATGAAATCGAATAATTTGAAAGCACATGAATTTTGAATTTCACAGAACATTTTTATTATTGAACATAAATGCATTCTGTAAAAAGATGAGATAAATTCAATATAAATGAAACATGAAAATACTTTAAAACAGTAATCATGATGCAATATTAGACTTTTTGACACTTTCATCAAAAATCACACAGTTTTCTCTGTTAACATAGCTTCAAGTGCCAAATTGTGGCCAAATCTAAGATGTTGAAACATGAAGTGCCTATGAATATCAAAGTATCACCTATTGAATCAGATACACTGCTGACCAATCATAGGTCACCCTGTTCACTCTGGTCTGTCAAATGATTTTACAATGGTGATGGTGCCTACAACTTTCCTGGCAAAGAGATATGAACAACCGTCAACACACAGGCCATTTATTGGCATTTATGTTATCTTCCAATATGAGAGGTCATGATAAACATGGGGGTGTCCTGTTCAAGCTCGGAAATGAAATCATCATCAAAAAGCAAACTTTACAGGGGTCCGCGGCTGGAACCCAAACTGATTACGATTTGCCTTCCACTTTCACCACCGGTGTCATAGAGATCAGGGATGAAATTGATATGCATCATCATTCTACTAAAGCCAGTCCAGGAAGTCATCGGGTTTTGAGATGTAGACCTGAAATGTTAAATTTGGACGATGATGAGCATTCTGGGGTGAATACTATCCAGGTAAATGGATCATTGACATCCAGAATATGGTCAAAATGTGCAATTCTGTCATTCAGTTACATGCTAAGGGGAAAAGAAAACCCATGCAGTACCAAATTTCCAGCACTTTAGTCAGCAGAAGTGGGGATCAGGTTGGATGTACTTCGTAAAGTGTATGAAATGCACATTTATCTCACCTGTTTTGCTTCTTTTTTTCTTTTTAAAGCTTGTGTTGAGGTCAATCAATCCACTCTATGAATGAAACATTAGCCTTGGCACCTGAAATGATAGAAAGCTGGGGATAAATATGCAATAAAAAAACTGTGGGATAATAAGAAAGAAAAAAAGATAGGCTGGCACTGCCAGACAGGATACGCCCACATTTTCGAGAGGTGGATAGAGAACAAGCAATACCGAAAGTGATTTTTCCTACATCATTAAGTCCTGTATTTCATACTGTATTGGGAGCAGCCATTTAGTTGGTCAGTTCCAGTCTGATATTCATGAAATTCGAAGCCGACAATGATTATGGTGTGACGGTACACAACCTAGAAATGTGACTTTTCATCAAAATTGGATAAGAATTGTGACCTGTAGAGAGTCCACAACCATGATATACCATATTTTTACACTATTCGCGTACAAACGGCGAACATTTCGTCCGGTAATTTTGGTACGATTTTCACGAAATTAGAACTCAACCTTCCTCATCAAAATCGAATTAAAATTGTGACCTATACAGGGTCCACAACCATGATGTACCATTTTTTTTTAACAGTATTCGTGTACAAACGGCGGCCATTTTGTCTGTCAATTTTGGTCCGATTTTCCCGAAATTCAAATTCAACCTTCCTTACGGTGTAACGGTGATATAACCAAACATTTTTTTTTCGGATAATAATTTTGTGACCTCCAGAGGGACCACAAGCTAAAGAAAGGGGGATTTTGCGTATAACCAGGGGCCATAATTCAGGAAGTTACGATCCGATATGCGCAAATATCAAAAAGAACCAAGATCTTTGGGTTATAACCATGAATTTCAAGTTTCATCAAAATCGAATTAAAATTGTGACCTCCACAGGGTCCACAACCTTGATATACCATTTTTTAACAGTATTCGCGTACAAACGGTGGCCATTTTGTATGGCAATTTTGGTCCGATTTTCCCGAAATTCGAACTCAACCTTCCTTACGGTGTAACGGTAATATAATCAAAGTTTTTTTTTTTAAATCGGATAATAATTGTGACCTCCAGAGGGACCACAAGCTAAAAAGGGTGATTTTTCGGACAATCAGGGGTCATAATTCAGGAAATTACATTCCGATAGCCGCAAATATCTACAGGAACCAAGATCTTTGGGTTACAAACAGGCATGTCAAGTTTCATCAAAATCGGTTCAAAATTGTGACCTCTATAGGGTCCACAAGCTAAAAACGTGATTTTTCGTACAATCAGGGGCCATAATCCATGAAGTTTTGATCCGATACATGCCAATATCGAAAGCAGCCGAGATCTTTTGGGGATAAACGTCAAAATCGGATAAGAATTGTGACCTGTAGAGAGTCCACAAACAAATTGTGGACGGACGGACGGAGAGGGGCGACGACATAATACGTCCACATGAAAATGTGGGCGTATAAAAATGGTCTCAATTGGAAATACAAATAAACCTCTTTGTTTCTAGCAAACATTGTAAGAATAAGTACACTGAATTAAAAGCTATACATAAAAAAACAAGTGATGTTTTGGTAAAATCCTAATTACAGTCAAAATATTCGTCAAGTTCTTCTTGTTATTTAACCTATGGTTGGAAGACCATATAAGGAGTATCGCCTGATTGTAGTGGCGAGAATTGTAAGGCTTTATTCCATATTTGGAATGGAATTTAGGTTCAAAGTTAATCTTGAGCCTGCAGGAACTGGGGGATATAAAATAGGGGGTAGAGCGAGATTCGTTAGAAACTCACCCAGATATTCTAGCAGCCATTATCTGTTGAGAACAAGGGACCTGTAAACTTGTTAGCTTGACAATAAAGTTCTTATATCTTAAACACTGTGGTATTAGTTTACGATCACAAACACAGCAAAACAAGAAGTCCTAGAAGTAGCAGTAGTACTACAACATCCCGTCACTGGACCCACAACTAGAAACCAGTTCACAGTCATTAGTCAGTAAAAAAAAAGTAAACTCTGAGTGTCACATAAGTCTAAGGCAATCTCAAAGGTAGACACCATCTTTTGAAATTTGGTAGAAAAATGTCAAGGTCAACTGCAGATTTGGTCAAAAGTCACACAGGTGTGTATTTTGGAGTGTCCCTGTTAACGTGTCATTGTGTGTAGGCAAAACATTTTAGGTCTAAATATTAAGGCCAACTGCAGACTTGGCTCAAGGTCACATGTAAATTGGGTTGTGGGCGCATGATTTTTGGACAAAATTGTGGGTTAGGGCTAGGGTCAGGACTGGGTTTTGGCTTGGGCCTAGGGCACATGCTTGTTAACGAGATTGTAGGTTAGGGTAAGGGCTGGGTCTTGGGTTAGGGTTAATTCAGCTCTGAACGTCGGTCTCATTACACTCACCCTGAGCGTTCAGGGACTGTCCTATTCAATCAATGTCGAAAATAATTGGAACCCCAGTCAATTTTACTGGGCAACTTTTCACTGCCAAACGATGTGGGCGCCTGTACAACGTAAACGAACATCTTAGTGAGAAAATAAGACCTTGCTTACTTCGCTAGAGGCAGTATGAGCGACACAACAAGCTGTTAAAAATACGTCCCCTCCCATCAAGTTACATTTCCCCGCCATGACACTTTAACTGCAGGTCAACGTCCACATTAAGGAATGTCGGTCATACAAGACGAAACGAAATGTACAGGTGTTACAATGTACAGGCTTTCACACGGATTGACACCCCGTCGTTTAGCAGTGAAAAGTTGTCCAGTAAAATTGACTGTTCTCCAATTTTTTTCGACATTGATTGAATGGGACAGTCCCTGAACGTTCTGGGTGAGTGTAATGAGACCGACGTTCAGAGCTGAACTAGGTTAGGGTCACCTCTGTTTACATCTCGGGACCTTTAGGCCAAATCTGCAGTTGAATAGGCCTTAATGTTGAGACTTAAAACCACGTTTTGACACAATAGCGAACGAAATTTTAACATCTACACCTCAAATTCACCTCGGCCAACAGATACCCCCCAATAATGGCTATTTTGATATAAAATAGACACAAAACTTACTGCTGAGCAATAAAAAAACAGTATTCTTACCATTTCTGACACTTTCCGTTCAAAACTTCAGGAAATAAGTGGCTGAGAAAATATCCATCTTCATTGCTTGTTGTGATATCAGGACTCAGACTAGTAATTATTTGCCCATTGACTTCAATGTTAAATGCCTGTAACATCACAGGCTGTAGTTTTTTTTTCTCAACATTCCGTTGCTTCCAAACTTTTTAGGCACAATGGGGACCACATTTGGCAATCTCCTCATCATAAATTTGTAGGGGGTTGACCATTTAGATTTTTTGCTGCGAGGATTTGAAGTTGACTGGAGGAAAAATCTCACTTCCGACACAATGATTGCTCTGCAGAAAGACACTTTACACCCCCTATCCCTCCGCTGTAATATCAACAATATTACCCAAAACTGCAATGAAATCTCAAATCTGATCCCTTTTCTCCAATTCTAGACCGAAAAGTCAACCTAAAGATGCAGGAAAAGGGGAGAAAAAAATTAAGGGAAAAATTGTCTATTAATAACTGGCACTACAGTCTTAGTCCATCAGTAAATCGCATCCAAAGTAGAGAGTCCTTATTTTGAAAAATACACTGTCGGAAATGCTGTCTGACAGTTTTCATTCAGGCAACGATCATCTAGATAAATAAATCTGACCAGATACCGTCCGTCGCCTGATCTCTATACTTATATCCGACCAGAGAACAAAATGTCAAAAGAACGCACCTGCGAACCTCAACGAAGTACCCTTGTGACCGCCAAAGTAGTGAGTCCTTGTGGGAGGTTTTGAAAAACAGATTGTTGGAAATGCCTGGCAGTACTCGGGCACCGATCGTCGTGATAAAAAGAGCGAATCCCTGTGGGGGTGTTTTGGGGACCTCCCCAAGAAAATTTTGAAAAATAGACTGTTGAAAATACTGTCTGAAAGTATTCAGACACCGATCGAAGAGCGGATGCTATCTGTGGCCTGTTCAGTAGTCTTTCCGAGGAAAGTGTCAACTGAAACTCAACGAAACGAAGTCCCCAATAATTTGAAAAGTAGACTGCCATATAAGCAGTCTGGCAGTAATTCAGGCATTGCTTGTCGAGATAAATAGAGCTTACCGCCTGTCGCAAAATCACTAGTTTATCCGACCAAAGCGGAAAGCATCGAACGGGCGGGGTGAGGGACTCAAAGTGAATGAATATTTGCGCCACTCTATTTTGTGAAATAGACTGCCGAAATGCAGCCAGGTAGCATTTCAGACACTGGTCGTCGAGATAAAATAAAGCGGACGAGAAACTGTTCGTCGCCAAATAACCAGCTTATACAAACAGAGAGGGGGGTCTCAATCGAATGCATATTTCGTCGCGTTAAACCTATACCCAAAAACTGTGAGGATCGTAAAAAGCACTTCTCAAGTCAGTTTACAGCAGGATGGGCTTGGTAAGACATCACTCAACATGCAAGTCTGTGACTGAGTGGGTATGTGGGATTAAATCACCGTAGATTAACGAAACGTATCACAAAAGCTTTTTTCATTTTCAAAAATCATGGGGGTAGGGGGGCAAACAGAGTGCAGACTAGATTGCGACTATAGCCTTGATTCATTTAGTGAGTCGTTTGCTATAATGATGTGATTAACCCTTGTCGGTCCACGTTGTTAGGGTATAAATATCAAGATATATTTGAATTAAAAGGCAGCGGTTTTGCATTCATATTTGACAACTGAAAAACAACTAAATTATTATACAAAAACATTTTAGTGACATTTCGAAATAATTTAATAATTCTCACAAAATTGCTACTTTGTGTACTATGTGATAAAGAGGTTAAATGACAATTCACGCTCGATACAAAAACTATTGAATATTTGGAATCTATCATTTAATTTTATGGTATTTGTAACATGCAGATGTTTAAAGAGACAATATGGTATCAGGCCGCAAACACATTAGCAAATTCCTACTGTGAGTTATCGGTCCTCTTGTTATATTCATGGTTTGCATGTAACAGAACTCGGCATGTGGGAAGCAGATGAATACAGAACTTTTCCCCACGTATACAAATAATATAGGTGACAAAGTCACTACATTTCAGAAAGCAGTGCTCAGTATTTATTACAAAACACTATAAAACATGTGCATTGGGCCAACGGAGACCCCATGTGCGCCGACAAGAGTTAAAGTGGCTCTATAATTTTGAAACCGTACTGACGGGTTTGTTTTGGGGTTTTGTTTTTGCTGTTTAGACCCAGGATTGATGGCAGTATCTAATATTTTGGAGGCTACAGTCTTGATCATGTTGTCACGGTTTTTTTTTGGTTTTTTTTGCTGTTTAGTGTAGTTAGACGTCTAGCATTGGTACTGTAATAACTTTATCCCCATCATGTCCTAAATTTCTGTAGACCAGTTGACAGCTCCTGATACAAAAGAAACCGCCGCAGACCCAGGATTCATGGCAGTATCTAGTAATGTGGGGGCTACAGTCTTGATCATGTCGTCACCTTCTTCAACTTCTTTCTTGGTTTCTTGGCATGGTTTTCTTTGATTGTTGTCTGTCATTTGCCTGTTAGTTTCAGCCAACTCTAATACTGTTTTCGACTTAGAGTAGTCACTGTCGTTACTGACCATATTCTGTTGCAGTCTTTGCCGGTCTTCTTCCAGCTGTCGTATTCTATCATCTTCCTGTAGCCGTGGTAACTTATGCTCCAATTGAAGAAGTTCCTGTTCGTCCTTCTCCCTTTCGTCTTTCCTAGTGATATGTTGCGTGTCCTCATTTTTCATCTTTTGAGTTAGTAATTGTTTTCTTTCTTCAATTTCGCATATCTGTCGTTCGTTTTCATCATTCGTCTTTTCAAGTTCTTCGGTTACCTTCAGAAAACGTTGTTCGTCCGTTCCGTCAAATTTTCCTTTCGCGGTTTTTATAATTTGGTGTAGTTTTTGACGGAGTTCTGTTTGCATGCATTCTTTTTCTCTTTGGATTTCTTTTGTTCTAGCCTCTAGCACTTCGGAAGCTTTTTGGTACATGTCGTTCGTGTAGTAAGTTCCTTTGTTTTCACCAATAGTTTTATAGATTAAATCCAGAATAAAATTTACATCTTCTTGTAATTCATCTTTACCTGCCTTGTTGTTGATGAACGCGAACCTGTAACCGCATCGTTCCAGTAGATTCTGCAAGAAGGGTGGCGAATTCTTAATGAACTCTTTGGGTGATTTAGAGGAACCCAACTCATCCTTGCGAGTAAAAACGATGATGACATGTTAGGGTGCCCCGAGCTCTCTAAGAAAGTTGGTCTTACCTCGAGAGGTGTTTACTCTGCCAAGACGAATTTCTCAATGATGACGAAACAGGCTCGGGCACAATGGGAGCACGTGCACGGACTAAATATTCACTGTATACAGCCATGCACGTGGTATTGTCACAACATAAAATTGTAAATAAAGACACGTTAAAAATATTTTCATCACGCGTTTGTCTTTCAATATTATTGGATCGCTAACTACGTTAAAAATTTCAAAAAATGATTGTCGTTTTTATTTTTCAATTCGCTATTTATTTACAGAGTGCTGTCGTTTAGTTTCGGCGATTTAACATCTCCTAATAACACGTTTTGGAAAAAATAAGAGTACAACCGGTATTTTTCTTTTAATTTTGAAGGGTTCGTGAAATCGTCGTTGTACTCGACTAGATGTATTATACCAAATTAGGAAATATAACAATTGTTTCGTATTTTTAAATTTGCTACCGGGAATTTATCGAAGCGAAATGTAGTCTCGATTGACCAGATTTCTGTTCGAGACTACTTGCTTTTAGGGTTAAGGGGAAACAAATCTTTTTATTTTGTTAAGGAATTGACCGACGGTCTTTTTAAAATTGTTGTCAATCGATTCAATTAGCAGACATGGCGTCCAACGATGAATTACTATCCAGCCGTGGTTCGGGCGATAACTATGATGTCGGCACAATAATAAAATTTGCCTTTGCAAGAACTACAGGCTAGTACTAGGTACCATTAATAAATTTCCGGCCAATACAGAGCGCCAGTCTATAATTACTGCTTTACATGACGTCAGTGTGACGTTTGAAGACAACGGCATTCGAAAGACACTGATCAGACTGAAGACAAAGTAAACATATACAAAATTATATAACGATTATCTCGACAGCCCCCTTGTTCCCGGGATAGTGGACAATACACAATCGAGAGATACCAGCAAGACACATTTAATTAATAGAGAGACACAGACATCTGTCGATTCGACTTTGGCCAAATTAAATAGGAAAAATAGGTATTTAGTAAGTAGGATCAATAGGTGTAAAAAAAAAACAATTTTCAGTTTAACAAATCGACTAAGGAAGACATTAAAAGAATTGATTCACACGAAGGCTAATAATAATAAAGTTTGGTTTCAAGTCCCAACCTCGTGTGGAAGAAGTAATTTTGTATGAACGTCGACGCGGTTATAACCGCATTTTTTGCTGTCGTGGGACTCAAATGTAATTACACTCCAACAAAAACTACAGTCCAAATAATATCATGTGAGCGCGTCGGTGTATCTTTAAAACATGTTTCGGAAACCCCAAAGTCAGCGAAAAATACCACTTTATATACGGACGAAACACCAAAATATGGCTCCAAATTCGGCACACATGTGCAATAACCGCTGACTCGACTCATACGCCAAAGATTATTGGTCTTCGAAATATGGCTGATAAATCTGCGCAAATTATTTTGGCAGATCTTGATGATATAGCTGTGTCCATTAGTAAATCCGTAATTTTGAAATTAGAAATAAAATGCCGCAATTTGTGAATTATATGACCGAGCAAATCCAACTTCAAAATGTCAAAGTACATCTCAAATCTGTATATAACTTGATGATGAGCTATTGCATATTTTTCATTCAGATTGATTGAAATAGTCTGTCATTATTCATTTAATACTCTTAATTATTCCATAAAACTTTCCTGAAATAAACATACTTCCTAACATTATACGAGGGGTTTTTCGGGCCCCCCAGGACCCTATTATTAACGTTTGTGAGAAATTGGTTCATAATTGTCTAGCGAGAATGTCATGAGTGACAATACCTGAAATAATTTGTTTTAGTCTGATTGATTATTGTTAAATCTTGATATGAAGCTGTAGTTTGATCGTATTTGAATACAATTATTCATCCAAAACCTATTTATGTTTGGGGTCTCAGGTTACCAATTGTTGTCGACAGCATTTTTCGCGCGACGTGTACGCACAAGAGTTAAATGGGACATCAAATATAATTTACAAAGGCACGTTCACATCTATGTGTATAGAAACTATAAATAGATCGGTCCATTGTATCAACAAAAACTTAAACAAATGTAAATAGGACTGCATACATAAATTACACAGGAATGGCCGATCCAAACACAGAGCCGTATTGCGCATGCTTGGAGATCTGAAATCCAATCGATACATGGAGCAGATTTTGTTAGATAGCAAATTACGATTTAAACGAATAGTCCCGAATGGTAGTGGTGGTTAATTCTTATGGGAAAAGAAATCCATAATTTTCAATTTCCAAGAAAACATAACTCAGTCAACATTGAAATCCCAAAATACAAATGTCCGCCGCTAGTACACCAAACGGTGTATTTTACCGTCCAGTCGAATGAATATATCTTGTGAAATAAAGCACGCAGGTACAGTTTCTTGACAGTTTATAATAAAGAATTATCTGGGGTTGTTGTTTGTATATATATTGTGCAATAACTGTAAATAGTTTTTGAGATTTTTTTTAGCTCGGGGCACCCTAGACATGTTGCATAACCTGTTCGCCAAACGTTTCCTGAAAAATCGCGACAGTATCAACTTGTTCTTGTGTAAATCGGCCGATGGGGATGACAATGCTATAAATATGGGGACCTGGTCCTAGTAGGGCGATGCTTCGTACAATTTCCTTAATGATGAGTTCGGTAGGATCTCTCGTGTCGAAAAGCCCCGGTGAGTCAACGACATATAACTTTATTTTTTTGTCTAATAGCCTTTCGGCGAACTGGCATCGTTTAGTAACTGATTCAGAACCAGCTTCATACACGAAAACGTGCTGATTAACGAGATTATTAGCAAGGTGGCTTTTTCCTGTTCCCGCTTTTCCAACAAGCACTACCCGTACATTGTCTGAAAAACAACAAGTAAAATGAATGACTTTAATTTGGATAAGAGGTAACAAGCTCAATGTCTAACAGTAATGATGAATTGTACAGTAAAAGCATGGCTATTTTAAATTCAGCCGTTTGACGCCCTACAGGCAACGAAGAAAAACATATACCCATACTTGCCCGTTATACCACATTAATGCTATAACTACGAGTCCTTCTTACAAACTGCCCCCGTAAACAAGAATGGGATATGGTTTAATGAACGTCTAAATATCACGATATTATTTATATTCTATGATTAACACATACACGTACACAATAAGTTAAATGAAATGATATTTAGGGTCCTGCATTACTGCAGTTACATAAATATGAGGGAGTAATTTTGTAAAGACCACCATGATTATTCATTGGACACTGGAGCATTTAAGTACAAAACATAAATATAAGTCTATATTTAAACATACAGTATGAAAGAGCTAATTCTGTTTATTAGACATTTATTTATATGAAAAGACCATGATCAACTTTCGATGCCATAAAATACTTCATATTTTCACTGGATTTTAATCCGATCTGCTGATCAACGCTCATTCATAATTAAATAAAACAAGCCAACAGTGAGGTTGATGTCCCCCGCCGAAATCCCAAAATAAACAGATGACGCACATCAATTAATCACACATATATTTTTGTTCAAAAGCATGGTGCAATCAAACTATACACTAAAATTCGTCACTCTGTATGAGATAGAATCAAGATTATCTTGTCTCAAAGCACCGACCAATGGAATTGATTAGCTCTGCTTAGCTTTAGCTTGAAATGTTAATCATTGAACTCAGTCAAGACATTCACCTAATGAACATCTACATTCTACCTGAATTAAAAGCAGGGTTGTTATGGTCCAAAGTCTTGACCAATCGAATTGCCCAAGCAAAAAAATTATCACTACCAAACTTAGTCATGGTAATGAATCTATATTCTGAGTTTCATCGCTCTCACTTCATTATAACCAAAGTTATCGTGCCCCAAAGCATCAACCAATTGCTTATCTCTGCTTACCCAAAGCAGAACATGCTCATCTTCGAACTACATTAAGGCATTGACCTAATAAACGCATACACCAAGTTTGAACATTCCAGCTCTCGGCCAATGCTCATTAACGAACTTAGTAACCCTAACCCTCACTTAATTAGAACTAAAGTTAACGTATCCAACGTATCCCAAAGAATTATTAACCAATCAAATTGCTTATCTCTGCTTACCCTAAGCAGACAATGCTCATCTTCGAACTCCATCAAGGTATCGACCTAATATAGGGTGCCCCACCATATATAAATATCTCCAAATAGCTCAACAATTCCACCACAATATTTATATATATATATAACATGCGTTAAATCTATTTCATACATTTATAGTCACTAAATAAACGGTCATTTTGTACTTAATAAGCTATGACCATTTAACCATCATCAATAACACTATAAACTCAGAATGCCTCGTTCGGCATATCTGTCCAAACGAGGTAAAAAAAATGCCTCGTTGTCTGGAGTTCCGAAACGAGGTTTTTTAAATTGCCCTGTTTTTGGAACTAGGTATTTTGTTCAAAACGAGGCTTGTTATGAGCAGCATTTGCTATCGGCGAATTTGTAAAAAGTAGAATTTATGTTATTTAATACGATAAATAAACCTAGTCCAAACTATGATATTATAATCATGATATGATAATATAATCATTATTAATATCCAAATGTCTTCCTAATTAAACGTTTTAATTAAATTTTAATATATTTTTGATTAATAAGAATGGATTATTTATTTGTTGTACTTAGATTAGATAAACACTAATTTGTTGTCTGCGATATCAGTAAGGTGGAGGTGTAAAACAATTGCAGACACACAGCTATACCTTGATTAATTTATTGCCCCCAATAAAATGTCACAACACCACAGTTGTTTCTTAACACCTATACCTGATTGGGGCAATAAATCAATCAAGGTAGCTATGTGTCTGCAATAGTTTTACACCTCCACCGATGGCGTGTATTCTTGTCTTGCCAATTTCTCTGATAATAATATTGTTTGAAGTGGTTTTATTTTAGTATTAAATAACATAATTTTTTTTTACAAATTAGCCGATAGCAAATACCATTAATAACTATCTTGAAAAAAAAAACATGTTTAGTAATCGAAGAATTTTTACCAAGCCTCGTTCTGACCAAAATACCTCGTTCCAAAAAAACCTCGTTTTGGAACTCCAGACAACGAGGCATTTTTTTACCTCGTTTGGACAGAAATGCCGAACGAGGCATTCTGAGGTTTATAGTGTAATACATTGAAAAATGGTTCGGGACGTCGTCCATAACATCCAGACACTTTCGAGTAAAAAATAGGTTACGTGCCCTTGTTTTGAAATTAGTCTCACTTCACCAGCCTACTGACCATTCTCCGTCTGATTGACAGGCCGGGATAATCCAGACTACTTTTTTACGAAACACGAAATAAAGCTGGAACAAGAAATCGAATTTAGAAATAACACAGGGTGGGCGACACAACCACTGTTTTACGAACCTTGTAAATGTAAAATGAAACTACTGCTGGTATCATGTTCCTGCCCAACCCAAGTTATTCAGAGATATTATTTGTACTAAACAGTCACGTGAAGGATAAAACAATTTTAGAAATAAAACGAGCGTAATTTCTAAAGATGCCGTAATAACCAAAACTCTAAATATTACTGCTATTCAGAAACAATAGATTTTTTTTACGAATGTGATAGTTGATAGTGTGTTGAAAATTTCCACGGACTGTGGCTATTTTTAGACTCAACGAGTGTGCGAGACTGTCAGACAAGTATTAGTAGTGAACCAACTAAAGCGTGCACATTCAACGTGTCTAGTACAACTTTTCAGTGGGCACGTGGGGCATCTTACTAATGAACACCTACACCAAGTTCGAACATTCTAGCTCAATTAGGAGGAAAGTTATTGTGTCCCAAAGAGTGTGAAGGACGGACGACCCCTTTTTAATAGTACCCCACTTTCTTCGAAAGTCGAGAGACAAAAAATAAATAATCGAGACTTTTATCGTACTAACTTCAGTAATTATGATTGTGGCTAGGCCTAAGATTCAATCGCTAATATCTCGTTTCAGAGTGGAGCACCATAATTCCTTTACATTATATATTTTGTAAGTATAATAATGAAAATTGCCAGCACTTTATCTACCCTCCATAATGTATCCTAAATGTAAACGATGAAATGATACATACCTTCAGGAGCAAGCACATATTTACCATACCTGTAATTAAACATAAAAGTCAAGTATCGTATCCTGTTCTCTTCTCCAATTCAACTGTTCTTGGGGGGGACAGGAGTCCAGTGGTTCGAAGAGTACGAAGTTGACTCAATAACCTTGAGATCACGCGCTCGACCCGCGTGTTGGCCAATGTTAATATGTGGTCCAAGCTGCAGGGTCTGGTACGGGACAACGTACAGTCATTCGGATCGTATAGAAAACATAAGTCCAGTATACACATTGGCGAGCACGTAAAAGAAACCCTGACAATTTTCCTCATACCCCATTGTATGGCGTATACCCGTCTTGATTATCGCGGTCAGTGCATAAATGTGGGACGTTAACCCCCTTTTGCATTATTTCATTTTCAACTGACGAGAATATGAAACAGAACCGCCCAAATAACATAAACAAAAAATCACAAACAAATATCTTATAATTGGCTTACATTTAACAAGACATTAAACCCTAATGGTTTAAGATACAGTTTTACTTACTTAGCCTCCAATCCGTCTGTTCTTCTTTTTTGAGCCTGAATCACTCCCTTGTCTTTGGGTGATAAAATATATTTAACTGAAACACATAGACATCCTCAGGGCTTATAAGAGAACGAGGTTGGGCTCACAATAACTAGGATTTCCAGGTTTAGATCCCGACCGAGAAGGTTCTTGGAATTTCCTTTTTTTCCCCACGTATTTACAGTAGTTTGCACGTAAAAGAAGCCTTGGCACTTTGAATTCCATGAAGAGTATCAATCACGATACAGTTCGGATAGTATCCCAGTTGGCAAGGTATCAAGTCAAGTTTCATACCACATTTAAAACCGTTCCATAGGCCAGTAACAGATAGTGGAGGGGAGGGGTGGGATCTCTAAGCTCACAACCGGTATGCCATCTTTTCATTACTGCCATTGAGTGCAGCGGTCGATACTACTAGTGGCAAGCCAGACAAAAACACATAAAACCTAAGCAAGTATAGTCAGGAAAAGCGTTGGTTAGACCAATAATTACAATAAAAGAAAACCGGAGATATTCACCCCCCACCCCCCAAAAAAAACAAAACGACCCCCCCCCCCCCCCAAAAAAAAACCCAAGCCTTCATCTGGAAGGATTTTTTTAGACTCGTAACATTTCCTGCTGAGTTTAATGTGCACTTCAGTATGCTTTGTAGTAGCCACTGGTGTGAACATTCATTCAAATCAAAGTTTATTCAGACAACATGTGGTTCCAATCCCATGTATGAACACAGCCAAGTGGAATCGAGCACATAAAAATATATAAGAGTGGAATCGTGCACGGTGCTCCGTACTTTTTCTGTCGTTTTCATTTATTTTCTCGAAATCGTCTCACTGTCTAATAACAATTTCGAAAACGTATATTTTGAGACCAAACTTGATCCTCATGTATAATTCAAATTTTCCCACCAAAACTGGCCACCATTTTGAATAACGCCTTAATATTGACGTACATCTAACACTTATCACAGAAGTGTGTTTGGCAAAAAATCCAAGTAACCAGAAAACGTATATTAAATACCAAACTCGATCATATTATAATTGGGTCGAAATTGAAATTTATTAGCCACAACTGGCGGCCATTTCGGATTTGGGCCAATTTGACCCTTTTGGGAAAGTTTTTGGTGGTAATATAGGTCAATACCGACCATTTCTATTTGAGCAACTGCCCACACATGAGTAATAAGGTGTGTAAGTATATGAACAAACATGTTATCGATGCAAAGACGAATAAAATTGATATTGTTAAATTGTAAAGCATGTTATTCACACCTTCCACAATTACTTTATGTCACTGAAAATAACACTGTACCCTTTTCTAATTTGCATAATTAGAATGTCTGCAATTAGTTTGAGTGTCATATTAGGATTTAATTATTCAAGGGACGAATTTCTAGTTCAGTTTGCTTTTACGGTTCGTAAATCTGTTTGAGATCGAAAGGGTCATGGCATTTGTGTATTATGTATATCTCTCGACAAATGATTTTTTATGAACAGACTCACTGAAAACCAACTGGAACTGCACATAATTCTTATCAGTTTATCTTACCACATTCACTTTATTGTCAACAATTCTCCAGAATCTATTATATTTTCTTACCTTTTTCCTTTTTCATATTCGACATCGCCATACATACCATATAACTATCTACAAGAGATCAAAGCATGGCATTATGTCCGTGGCTGGTGTATTACTATAATAATAATAATGTAATAATACTAATAATTTAATACATTTATAAAGCGCACACGTTCCAGCTAGTATAGCTGCTCAGTGGTGCTGGTTTTACATCAAGATAAATACTATAAAAATACATTTTAAATTTAAAATATATCAAATCTATAAATATTTTTTTATACAAGACTTAAAATTGCTTAAAATTTAAAATATATATAAATTGAAAAGTTAATGAGCAAATGCTAATAAAATAAAATCATTACATGAATAAAACAATTTAAACACGATTTACACATTACTTAAAAGCATGATAAAAGAGTTCAGTTTTAAGGTTTTTCTTAAATACTGCATAGTTTGGGCTGCATACTATAGCCTGTGTCATTATGTTGGTTAAATTAACATCTTTCGACTCCTTCCATAAGCCCAAATTTTCGTGTGAATGTATTATGCCGTCGCCACTGTCCATCAACAGGTCACAATTTTTATCCCATTTTGCGGGAACTTGAAATATAAGTCTATCTCCCAAAGATCTCGGGTCCATTCGATATTGGCATGTATCGAATAATAATTTCATGGATTATGGCTCCTGGTTGTACAAAAACATAATGCTACCATATACGTCGACATTCCTGCTTTGATTGATATGGTACTTTGTCAACAAGGCTACGCGTTTGGTTTGTTTAGCGTTGAGGGTCGTGCATCAACATCAATAGTTGCTGTCCTTCGAGTATAAGGAATAAGTATACCAAGATAATATATTCAGAATTGTGGCTTTCAGACGTTAAAGACAAAAAGGGGACATGGCTCTGCCCCTGGGGGTCGGGACATTCACCAAAATCAATTGTGGACGCCCTCAGGCTATAGAGAGAGACTCGAGGTTTAATGTCCACTCGACTCAAACTGGGTCAATTCGGGACGGGACTAACATATGGTTTAATTTTATTTCAAAAATTCACATAAGCGTAGGGGTATTTAGCAGTGGGAGGAAACCGAAGTAACCGGAGGAAACCCACAAGTTTGAGAAGGCGCCCCTATCTCTATGCCACATACGCTTACACCAGGGATCGAAACCACAGCCGCAAGCCAGAGGTGACCTGACAGTTCGAGATCGTAGCGCGGCACTCTAGACCACTTTTGGCCTTTAGGCGAAACGCAGACACACAAAGTGAAAATGGGCGTGGCTCTTTCCCTGTGGGTTGGGGGCATGCACTCAAACGATAGTAATGTTCCTTTGGGTACAAAGAATAAGTATGCAAAGTTTCAAAATAATACGTAAAGAAATGCAGCATGTAGACGCCAAACAAATACAAAAAATGGGCGTGGCTCTGTCCCTGGGGGGCGGGCATGCACATAAAACAAAAGGGATCATCCTTAGGGTAGAAGTAATAAGTATGCAAAGTTTGAAGAAAATCCAGTAAGAATTGCGCCCTGTAGGCGAGCCACAGACTCACACACGCTCACCAATACACACACAGAGACAGGGGCGACGGCATTATACGTCCACATTATGAATGTGGACGTATAAAAAAACATGGTTGCCATGTGGACATTCTAGAGATCACAATTTTCATCTGATTTTAATGAAACTTGAAATGAATGTTTATAGCCCCAAAAGCTTGTTTTTGTCGTTATTCGCGCACATCTGATCGTAACGAGAGCCGTCGACCCCACGTTTAAGGCACGCGGGAATTGTATTAATTTTAATAGCAAATAATGTGGGAAACAAAATACTTCCCTGAGGAACGCCCATTTTCTCATCAGAGAATATTGAACCCAGGCGTACCTTAAACGACCTATCTTCTAAGAAATTTTTTATGAAGATGGGTAAGCGACCTCGCAGACCAAGGTTATGGAGGTCGCGCATGATACCATATTTCCATGTAGTATCATAAGCTTTCTCCAGATCAAAAAATATAGCAACTAAATGTTGTTTCTGGATGAAAGCGTCCCTGACGAACGTTTCAAATCTAACGAGATGATCAAGAGTACTCCTTTGGGACCGAAATTCACATTGGAGGTCACTAATGAGGTTATTTGACTCAAGCAGCTAAGTCTGCTTGATCATTCCCTTTTTTTTTTCAAAAACACACTTTATTAACGTCAATTTTTTACAAGCACATATCAAGTACATTTATATCTTAACAAAAAAAAATACCATTGTTCTATATAAACGGGAAATCGCAGGGTTCGTAATATACACAGATCTAAGTACATAAATCCATCAATGGGGAATCGTTATGGAGGCAGTCTGTTAATTCTTAAAAAGATATTTCCATTTATTTAGGTATAAATCCGGAGATATATCAATCTCCATTTTAGCATGTTCTAATAAAAAGTTTTCATACTTATTAATGTTGAGTATTTCGTTTCGTAGTTTAGGCCGATATATGTAGAATTTAGTTAAAATAATTACATGATTAATGAAGATCCACTCAGTATTATTTATATAATTTGGTTTGTTAGTTAAACCAAGATGTATTATATGTGTTTTTATATTTATCTTTATATTACCGTGATCTAAAATAGTATGAAAATGATTCCAAATTGTTTGTGAAAATGGGCAAAGAACAAAGAGATGTTCTACATTTTCAATATTAAATGCTGAACTTTGCTTTTATCCGGCTATATATCATAAATATCTTTTGAGTCTACGTTGTGAAAATGGGCAAAGAACAAAGAGATGTTCTACATTTTCAATATTAAATTCACAGAAAGTGCAGAGTGTGTTATCAACTTTTCTGATTTTGAATAATTTATCATTTGTGAATATAATCCTATGGAGATATTTGTATTCAAAACTCCTCAGTTTTGTACTAAGACATACGGTGTTTATTATTTTGAATATATTTTCTACGTCTAAATTGCTTAACTCTGTATCTAGAATGTGTTCCCATCCTTTAAAGGCTTTTGGTCTGCTGAACTTTGCTTTTATCCGGCTATCATAAATATCTTTTGAGTCTACGTTGTGAAAATCGGTATTGTATATTTTGTAAAAATTAGTACTTATATCTTCCAAAGGAGTTCTATTACAATTGATATGTGTATTTACCGCACTTTCAAATTCGCCCGCTTCCTGTACATATTGCAGGATACATTTTTCTATTCCTTTTAAGATAAATTGGTGTTTTTCTATATATTGATTATCGATCTTATTCATTTTATCAAAATATTCACTAACGTATCGAATATTATTGTTAAAAAGAAACTTTAAAAATATAATTTTATTATTAATCTTTATATTTGTATTATTCCAAATAATTTGATTTTCAGCGTGCGTAATGTTCTTTATATGCGCTGTGTAAATTGTATACCAGTTAGCATACAGGTTTTTATAAAAAGGAATGTTTATATTTAACTTATCTGGAAAGTTGCATGCAGGTAATAAATTTCCCCCATATTCAGTCATAATGAATTCATATGGTATGAGCCATGTTTGTATTTGTGACTGGTATATTTTTTTAATCCAAAAAATAGGTTGCCAGGCACCGAAACATACGCCCACACAGCAGCCAAATCGATGAAAAAGGTTATTTTAATATTTTAGTAATAAATATCTTTAATGATATCTTAGTTTTAGTCAATACATATAGCCCTATATCTGACAATGTCCAGTTCACTTATTATACAAGATTACTTAAATCTTTACAGCAGCTATGTGGCGAATTTTATTCGTTCCCAATGGTAATTGGCGGAGATTTTAATAATGTCCTAAATATTCAACTTGATAGATATGGCGGCAATTATAAACTGAAAAGAAAAGGTCAAACTGCCATATTCAATATAATTAATCATTTTAACCTTTTAGATATATTCCGAAATTTAAATCAAAATAATAAGCGTTTTACTTGGAAACAAAAGAAGCCATTGATACAAAGTCGAATTGATTTTTAGCTGATATCGGAAAAAACTTCAAGATTGTATAAAATCATGTACAATAAAACCAACTTCCTTTACCGATCACTCGTCAATTCATCTACATATCAAAATAATTAATTATCCTCGCGGACCAAATCTGTGGATATTCAACTCTTCGTTAACGAAAGACAAAACATATACTAAATTGATAAAATCATCTATACCGATATGGAGAAGTAAATATTTTGATAAACAAAATAAAAACGGTTTATGGGACTTCATTAAATTTAAGATAAAGGAATTTTCTATAGGATATTCCAAAAGGAAACAAAAACATAAAAAAGCTGTAAAAAATAGTCTAACTGAGAAAATGATCGAGCTTGAATCCCTTATCAGTAAACAGGATCCTTGTGACAACAAAATTACCGAAAAACTTTATGATGAGTATACTGAGGTCAAACAATCATTAGACAACATTTACATTGATGAGACACAAGGAGCAATTATTAGATCCAAACAAGACTGGTATGAAGATGGTGAAAAAAACACAAAACTTTTTTTAAACTTAGAAAAAGAAAGAAAATGTGCTACGACAATAAAAAAAGCTTAAAAAATCAGACGATTCTACTATATTTGACCCCATTGAAATATCGGGTGAAATATTTCTATTTTATAAAAACTTATATGCGCCGAGAGATGTGTCTTTTAAAAAGGAAAACAATTTTATAACAAATTTTAGACCAGTAGAAAGGCTAAATGAATATCAGAAGGATTTATTTGAATTCAAAGTGGACTACTTCGAACTTCAGACGGCCTTAAACTCATTTAAAATAAATAAATCTCCAGGAAATGATGGTATCACAATTGAATTTTATCGACATTTTTGGCATGATATTTATGTATTATTATTAGACTCGTATAACTGTAGCTTTGAAGAAGAATCTTTATCCGTAACACAACTTCAGTCAGTTATTAAACTCATTCCTAAAGGTAATAAAGATAGAACATGCTTAACTAACTGGAGACCCATTACGCTTGTTAATGTCGATGTGAAGTTGGTGAGTAAAGTTTTGTCTAATAGATTAAAACCATTTTTAAACCAGTTAGTACACCCAAATCAATCCGCGTTTATACCAGGTCGCCACATTCATGAAAATACCCGTATCATCTCCGACTGCTTTGATCTTGCAAAACAAAAGAGAATAATAGGATTTCTTTTGGCTATAGATTTCCAAAAAGCCTTCGATAGCATAAACCATAACTTTTTAATACAAGCTTTATCGTCGTACGGTTTCGGACGTAACTTTATTAGATGGATAAAAACCCTTTACAAGAATATCACCTGTTGTGTAATAAACAATGGATTTACAACCCCTTATTTTCATGTAAAACGCGGTGTTCGACAAGGCGATCCAATGTCATCCAATCTTTTTAATTTGATCATAGAACTTTTGTTATACGCTATTAGAGACGATGTAAATATAAATGGAATAAAATTTGGTCGAAAATCCATAAAAGTTGTAGCCTTTGCTGACGATATAACGGCATTATTAAAAGATTTTAGCTCTGCACGACATTTGCTTGAGATATTGAGACTTTTTGGTTTAGTTTCGGGGCTTATAATTAACGTTAATTAAAACAGAGGCGATAGATTTAAATAGCTGCGATGTGAATTTAATGCAAAATTTAAAATCAAACGGTATAGTTTTATGCGAAAAATCTATAAAAATCCTCGGGATACATTTTTCAAAAGAAACTCAAATTACCAGTGAACTAAACTTTACAAATAAACTAAATGAAATAGAACGAATATTAAAAGTATGGGATAAACATAAATTATATATATCTTTTATTGGAAAAATACAAATAATTAAAACATTTTGTATTTCAAAAATTCTTTACCCGGCAACTGTTAATCCAGTGCCGGATTCTACTATTCAACAACTTAATTCAATATTTTACAAATTTATATGGAACGGTCCTGACAGAATAAAACGAGATATTCTTATACAAAACAATAAAAATTGCGGATTAAAAACGGTTGACTTAAAAGAATTCCTAATATGTAAGAGCATTTTTTGGATTAAAACAAATATACCAGTCACCAATACAAACATGGCTCATACCATATGAATTCATTATGACTGAATATGGAGGAAATTTATTACCTGCATGCAACTTTCCAGATAAGTTAAATATAAACATTCCTTGTTATAAAAACCTGTATGCTAACTGGTATACAATTTACACAACGCATATAAAGAACATTACGCACGCTGAAAATCAAATTATTTGGAATAATACAAATATAAAGATTAATAATAAAATTATATTTTTAAAGTTTCTTTTTCACAATAATATTCGATACGTTAGTGAATATTTTGATAAAATGAATAAGATCGATAATCAATATATAGAAAAACACCAATTTTTCTTAAAAGGAATAGAAAAATCTATCCTGCAATATGTACACGAAGCGGACGAATTTGAAAGTGCGGTAAATACACATATCAATTGTAATAGAACTCCTTTGGAAGATATAAGTACTAATTTTTACAAAATATACAATACCGGTTTTCACAACGTAGACTCAAAAGATATTTATGATAGACGGATAAAAGAAAAGTTCAGCAGATCAAAAGCCATTAAAGAATGGGAACACATTCTAGATACAGAGTTAAGCGATTTAGACGTAGAAAATATATTCAAAATAATAAACACTGCATGTCTTAGTACAAAACTGAGGAGTTTTGAATACAAATATCTCCATAGGATTATATTCCTAAATGATAAATTATTCAAAATTAGAAAAGGTGATAACACACTCTGCACTTTCTGTGAATCTAATATAGAAAATGTAGAACATCTCTTTGTTCTTTGCCCATTTTCACAAACAATTTGGAATCATTTTCATACTATTTTAGATCGCGGTAATATAAAGATAAATATAAAAACACATATAATACATCTTGGTTTAACTAACAAACCAAATTATATAAATAATACTGAGTGGATCTTCATTAATCATGTAATATTTTAACTAAATTCTACATATATCGGGCTAAACTACGAAACGAAATACTCAACATTAATAAGTATGAAAACTTTTTATTAGAACATGCTAAAATGGAGACTGATATATCTCCGGATTTATACCTAAATAAATGGAAATATCTTTTTAAGAATTAACAGACTGCCTCCATAATGATTCCCCATTGATGGATTTATGTACTTAGATCTGTGTATATTAGGAACCCTGCGATTTCCCGATTATATAGAACAATGGTATTTTTTTTGTTAAGATATAAATGTACTTGATATGTGCTTGTAAAAAATTGACGTTAATAAAGTGTGTTTCTTTTAAAAAAAAAAAGAAAAAAAAAAGGGAATGATCAAGCAGACTTAGCTGCTAAGTCTGCTTTAGATCTTCCCATATCAAATTTTCTTTTACCACTCACAGATTTTAAATCGCCCATAAATTACTTTATTTATGACCGCTGGCAACGGTCTCGGGATCTTGCAGACACAAATAAACTTCATCACATTAAACCTCTCTTAGGAGACCGGAAAGCTCCTATCGCACGAGCAGGAGAGATGAAGTTGTCTTGTGTCGCTCTCGCATAGGTCATACTTTTTTAACTCATATTTTCATTTTGAAGCGAGAACCTCAACCAGAATGTGTTCACTGTCATGGTCCTTTGACATTTAAGCATATTTTGATTGAGTGCAATCATCTCAAGAAAGTTAGATCACACTATTACCGTTGCCAGTCACTAAGTCAACTATTTGCACAACCGGAGCTATATGGAAAATTGTTAAACTTTTTAAAAGAGACAAACTTTTATTACCAATTTTAATTGTATATATATATATCCCGTATTTTTGTTTTTTAACTATTTATATACATAAAGGACTTATATTTAGTTGTATTTATTTTTAATACCATTATTGACTGTGATACTTGTTTTTATTTATGTATATAAATATATTTATGTGATATTTATTTAATTTGTCTCGTTAAAATCATCATTTGTTTGGCACCATATAGCCCGGTTGGAGCTGACGTGCCATAAAACTCCATTTCATTCTTTCATTCATTATTGATACCCATATCTATAATATTTCTTACAGCGGAGGACTAGTGATCCTCGGACTAGTGAACCTCTCTCGATCTTTTAACCAAGAGCTGAAATAGGCTTAATCTGAATCGTGTATCACATTTTCATACAAGATGAATTATTATGTGTACATTACATTGGACATTCATGAAACTTGTCCCTGATCTAACACATAGGCTTTAGATCATAAGGCCTGTCATTGAGTTAAGGCTTTAGATCATAAGGCCTGTCATTGAGTTAAGTAAAGTGTAGCCTGCCGGAGACATACTGTGGTGTTGTTTGCCAAACCTCATGGATTTTCTCTTTGCGCACAAGAATATTATTGTACCATATGTTAGTCCCAAATGACCTAGTTTGTGTCGAGTGGACCTTAAACCCCACTTCTCTCTCTAAAGTCAAAATCTCCCTCGCTAACGACTGAATGGAATATATTACCTTTTTAATGATGTCCATAGATATGGATCACCATATAATGTTAGTCCCACAATGACCTAGTTTGTGTTCATATGACTTTGTTTCTCCCATGTCAAAATCATCCTTGATTACGACTAAAGTAGAATTAGCTATATCATCTTAAACTTGTGTAGGAGGAACCTGAGTGGTCCTACTAATTCCCAAATCAATTATTGTCCGAATAGCAGATCATCCACATTTGGTTCCAAAATCGATTATAATTTCCATATTATTCTATTAAAAAATACTTTTCCAGTCTTCCAGGGGCCGGTTGTTCAAAACTAAGTTATTTTAACGATCAGTTAACCTCTTACAGATCATTATCTTGCTAGCGTGCCGTTTGTTGACGGTCCGTTAAATTTTTGTTGCTGGAAAGTCAATTGCATGATTCGATAGCTAACGGATTGATTAAAGTTAATCCAAGAGAGTTAATATTAACAAGAAACTGAAGACAATGGGACAACTATACAATCTGTTTACAAAACTTGATTAAAGACACAAAAGATAACTATAGAATTTACGTCAGAAAACACTATAAAAATCATGAGATTTGTAATGCAGAATATTTGGGCCATTATGGCCTACAGGCCCCCAAATTCTGTAGAATACAATAGAAGTTCATCCTATAGTAAATGGAATAGCCCAACCCTCTAGAATTTACTTTCGAAAATTACACTGGTAATCTATCACTTTTAGCTACAGCCCAATAATGCCACCGCTAACAGATAATGGGGGGCTAACACGTCCGTTATATATAACGGGATTCCAGCAAGAATATATCTCTCCGTTAAAGTTAACGATCCATAACTGAGTTTGAGCAACCCGCCCAATGGTCGGTATCAACTAAATCAATCTAATATTTTGTGGGGATGCATCTGGGTACTAACCCATCTCACAGAAAAAAATGATTCAAATCCCCGACCCTTGCATGGTGCTCTCGCGGACATGCTCTTAATAACAACAATCTGGTATAAGTGCATTCCCTGTATGGAAGACGAAACAGCTCTTTATTCAATGTTCTTAGTTCTAAATTCATAGTCCTTAATTCTTACTTCTTCATTTGTTGTCGTATTTCGACATTTGTACACTAAATTTAACATTTGTATTTTAAAATCAATATTTGTTTCACAAATCAGACATTTGTCATATCAGATTTGTAAAATGTATTTTAATATAAGATATTTATTTTTTTTTTAGAAAATCAAAAAAATAGTCTATACATGTATTTACATTTCATCAGATAAATACAACGAAAAACAAATATCGAACAACAAATTTCAAAATACAAATCTCCAAATACAAATCTTGCAAAACATTTCTTTAAAAACATTTCTCCAAAAACATTTCTTCAAAAATATTTCTCCAAATACATTTCTCCAAAAACATTTCTCGAAATTCATGAACCGGAACATTAGAAATCAACCTGGCATACAATAATTCACCATACAATACAGAAGAATCGAGCAAGCATACAACAAGTAAAACCGTACAATGACCGTGACTTTAATGAAATCCCTTGCGTGTTATGTTTCTATTTGTTTGTTAATATGATCAAGCATTAGATAAAATAAATTGAAATGTGATAAATTATTGGACTCTTTTATAGACATCCAGTTTACTGCTTTAATAAACTGTATGGACACAGATCACCAAATATTTGTGGTGTTTGTTGCATTTATGTCACTCATAGAACAGTAAAATGTTAATTTTGCTCCTTTTCAGGCCTCTTTTATGTTGTCAACTATGTCATAACTACCTTTTTGTCTTCACTTTTTAAGGCAATTGATGTAAAGGTCCAGACATCTTGCTTCAGCACAATAATTGCAATAAAAATTTGCATGATGCCTCTGAGGTTTGAGATGTTGAAAACATTAAACTATTTCCAAATTTGTGAAAATTGTGTATTCTGTGACCCTTTTGTTAGAGAGGGGTGGACATAGGCCGAATATACCTTTTTTTATTCTTCCAGCAAGGCCTATTTTAACCATAATTCATATTAATTGCACCTATTTTAGCTTCTATGTACATATATTAGCCAGGGATGGTAAAACCTATCTGTTAGACAGATTCCTTTGGTTATGTTAGCTCTGCAACCAAAGATAAGATTGATTCAGTCATTGACATTTTTAGGGGATGGGGTTACATGTTTCAGTACAGACCTCTATAATTACAATCAATGCAATTGATTTGTGATTTTTCTGTTTGCATATTGTCCAGGGTTTCCAAAAATATATTACTTGTCAGTCTGGCTATCTAAAAAAGTGGAAAATTATTGTTTTTTTGACAGATGCTACATGTAAATTATATACATTTTTCATGACATGGCGGTAAAAAAATATATTTTTGATAAAAATTCCAAATTATGAGTGTTTTCTATGTAGTTTATTTGTAACTTGTCTAATTTTTTCACAGAGCTCAAATACTGCCTCTATTAAGAAAGATTTTTTAAATTTTAGCACAAAAGGCCCAGGGACCTGAGATGCACCACTGTACTTAAAGCAGCATGTATACTTAAAGGGCCATCATTTTTGCAGTTATTTCAAGGATTTCTGACCTTTTTTGTTCATAGTCAAACTTAGAACCTTGAGACATGTCAGGCCAGTAAGACCACACCCTGATACAGAACTGGTGTAGATGTGTAAATGTCAGCTTAATGGTCAATATTTTCTTATCCAAATCTAGGATTTGTGGTGTTTGTTGCATTTATGTCACTCATAGAACAGTAAAATGTTAATTTTGCTCCTTTTCAGGCCTCTTTTATGTTCTCAACTATGTCATAACTACCCTTTTGTCTTCATAGGCAGAATATACCTTTTTTTATTCTTCCAGCAAGGCCTATTTTAACCATAATTCATATTAATTGCACCTATTTTAGCTTCTATGTACATATGGTAAAACATATCTGTTAGACAGATTCCTTTGGTTATGTTAGCTCTGCAACCAAAGATAAGATTGATTCAGTCATTGACATTTTTAGGGGGTGGGGATACATGTTTCAGTACAGACCTCTATAATTACAATCAATGCAATTGACTTGTGATTTTTCTGTTTGCATATTGTCCAGGGTTTCCAAAAATATATTACTTACCAGTCTGGCTATCTAAAAAAGTGGAAAATTATTGTTTTTTTGACAGATGCTACATGTAAATTTTATACATTTTTCATGACATGGCGGTAAAAAAATATATTTTTGATAAAAATTCCAAATTATGAGTGTTTTCTATGTAGTTTATTTGTAACTTGTCCAATTTTTTCACAGAGCTCAAATACTGCCTCTATTAAGAAAGATTTTTTAAATTTTAGCACAAAAGGCCCAGGGACCTGAGATGCACCACTGTACTTAAAGCAGCATGTATACTTAAAGGGCCATCATTTTTGCAGTTATTCTTTGATTTTGATTTCCTTTCACCAGCATGTTGCCAGAACATATAGGAAGCAAATACAAAAGGCCTTTTGGTGATACAGATCACCAAATATTCCTGGGCAGTCACCCACGAAACAAGGGCGAAAGTTATTTTTAGTCCTTCTCTCCCTTTCCTTTTTTCCCCCTTTTGCATGGCGATTTTTGTTGAATTTTTGGTGTAGAATCGAAGAAAAGGGTTTGAAAATACATTTTCTGTCAGGTTTTGGTGAATATTCATGATTTTGAGGCGGAAGGATACAAGAGTTGTGAGATTGGTTACGTTGAAAGGGAGGGTCGAAAATTGCAAGCCACAGAACACTAATTATTGCCCCATTGACTTTAATGTTAATTCTCGTCTCTTAGACCGGCTGTAACTTTTTCCCAAATATTCGTTGGGAAAAATGCTTTCTGCCACAGATGGAGAAACATGTGGCAGACTCTTGCTCAAAAGCATGTATGAGGTTCTTCATGAAAAACTTGAGATAGACAAGCTGGAAGTAGAGACAGCTAACCTTGCAATTTTCGGCCCTCCCTTTCAACGTAACCAACCTCACAACTCTTGTATCCTTCCGCCTCAAAATCATGAATATTCACCAAAACCTGGCAGAAAATGTATTTTCAAACCCTTTTCTTCGATTCTACACCAAAAATTCAACAAAAATCGCCACGCAAAAGGAGGAAAAAGGGAAAGGGAGAGAAGGACTAAAAATAACTTTTGCCCTTGTTTCGTGGGTGACTGCCCATGAATATTTGGTGATCTGTGTCCTATATAGGGGTGAAACTTCGGATATCACCAAAAGGCCTTTTGTATTTGCTTCCCATATGTTCTGGCAACATGCTGGTGAAAGGAAATCAAAATCTCAGAATAACTGCAAAAATGATGTCCCTTTAAGTATACATGCTGCTTTAAGTACAGTGGTGCATCTCGGGTCCCTGGGCCTTTTGTGCTAAAATTTAAAAAATCTTTTTTAATAGAGGCAGTATTTGAGCTCTGTGAAAAAATTAGACAAGTTACAAACAAACTACATAGAAAACACTCATAATTTGGAATTTTTATCAAAAATATATTTTTTTACTGCCATGTCATGAAAAATGTATAAAATTTACATGTAGCATCTGTCAAAAACCCAATCATTTTCCACTTTTTAGATAGCCAGACTGGCAAGTAATATATTTTTGGAAACCCTGGACAATATGCAAACAGAAAAATCACAAATCAATTGCATTGATTGTAATTATAGAGGTCTGTACTGAAACATGTAACCCCACCCCCTAAAAATGTCCATGACTGAATCAATCTTATCTTTGGTTGCAGAGCTAACATAACCAAAGGAATCTGTCTAACAGATATGTTTTACCATCCCTGGCTAATATATGTACATAGAAGCTAAAATAGGTGCAATTAATATGAATTATGGTTAAAATAGGCCTTGCTGGAAGAATAAAAAAGGTATATTCGGCCTATGTCCACCCCTCTCTAACAAAAGGGTCACAGAATACACAATTTTCACAAATTTGGAAATAGTTTAATGTTTTCAACATCTCAAACCTCAGAGGCATCATACAAATCTTTATTGCAATTATTGTACTGAAGTAAGATGTCTGGACCTTTACATCAATTGCCTTAAAAAATGAAGTCAAAAAGGTAGTTATGACATAGTTGACAACATAAAAGAGGCCTGAAAAGGAGCAAAATTAACATTTTACTGTTCTATAAGTGACATAAATGCAACAAACACCACAAATCCTAGATTTTGATAAGAAAATATTGACCATTAAGCTGACATTTACACATCTACATCAGTTCTGTATCAGGATGTGGTCTTACTGGCCTGACATGTCTCAAGGTTCTAAGTTTGACTATGAACAAAAAAGGTCAGAAATCCTTGAAATGTACAAAATGACCATTTATTGGCAAAAATAACATTCCCATCTGTAATTCAACAACAAATTCCAATTATTATCATTTAATTGTCAACACAGGTGCAATTAAATCTCTTAAAACACATTAATAAAAACGGGTGGGGTGGGGCATTTATAGCCCCTCTAAATAGAAAGATGGAGTGAAAAATGTCTACAAAGACTGGGATATTGCTTCCTACATGAAGAAAATGCAAGAATTTAATGCTTTGAAGAAGAAAAAAATGCTTATTCTGGGTAAAATAGTGGCCAAATTGAGCCTACCCCTGTTTTGACCATTTTGTACAAACCCATCTGCTGAATATCATTAACTCAGTGTTGCCAATTTTCCATTTTCTGTAGGAAAACTGGAGCTATTTCTAAACATAACAAACTTATAGATCCCATCTAAGTTACATTAGCAATAAAAATAAGGGCATTTTTAGAAATTTTGAGTCATTTGAGTAGGTATGAAAGCATTAATTTTTACATCGAAATGGGAGAATCTGGAGATTTTCTGTTAATATTCCTGATTTTTAGACAAAATTAGGTGAAATTACAATGTTGTTCACTTTATCTGTGCTTTCTGAGGCTGAATACACCAAAATTGGACATTGAAATATTTTTCTTACTGTTAGAAATTAAATAAAAACTGAAAATTGGAAAATTTGCAGTAAAATCACAATTTTTCCCAAAACTTTGATCAATTTTTTTCTAAATTTAATTTTTTTTAGTTTTTCTGTAGTCAAGTCATTTTATACATATTTTCTGACAAATTAGTCATCATATTTTCAAAACTAAGGCATATCAGTAACAGCCTTGTCATACACAGACATATATAGGGGTGAAACTTCGGATATCACCAAAAGGCATTTTGTATTTGCTTCCCATATGTTCTGGCAACATGCTGGTGAAAGGAAATCAAAATCTCAGAATAACTGCAAAAATGATGTCCCTTTAAGTATACATGCTGCTTTAAGTACAGTGGTGCATCTCAGGTCCCTGGGCCTTTTGTGCTAAAATTTAAAAAATCTTTTTTAATAGAGGCAGTATTTGAGCTCTGTGAAAAAATTAGACAAGTTACAAACAAACTACATAGAAAACACTCATAATTTGGAATTTTTATCAAAAATATATTTTTTTACTGCCATGTCATGAAAAATGTATAAAATTTACATGTAGCATCTGTCAAAAACCCAATAATTTTCCACTTTTTTAGATAGCCAGACTGGCAAGTAATATATTTTTGGAAACCCTGGACAATATGCAAACAGAAAAATCACAAATCAATTGCATTGATTGTAATTATAGAGGTCTGTACTGAAACATGTAACCCCACCCCCTAAAAATGTCCATGACTGAATCAATCTTATCTTTGGTTGCAGAGCTAACATAACCAAAGGAATCTGTCTAACAGATATGTTTTACCATCCCTGGCTAATATATGTACATAGAAGCTAAAATAGGTGCAATTAATATGAATTATGGTTAAAATAGGCCTTGCTGGAAGAATAAAACAGGTATATTCGGCCTATGTCCACCCCTCTCTAACAAAAGGGTCACAGAATACACAATTTTCACAAATTTGGAAATAGTTTAATGTTTTCAACATCTCAAACCTCAGAGGCATCATACAAATCTTTATTGCAATTATTGTACTGAAGTAAGATGTCTGGACCTTTACATCAATTGCCTTAAAAAATGAAGTCAAAAAGGTAGTTATGACATAGTTGACAACATAAAAGAGGCCTGAAAAGGAGCAAAATTAACATTTTACTGTTCTATAAGTGACATAAATGCAACAAACACCACAAATCCTAGATTTTGATAAGAAAATATTGACCATTAAGCTGACATTTACACATCTACATCAGTTCTGTATCAGGATGTGGTCTTACTGGCCTGACATGTCTCAAGGTTCTAAGTTTGACTATGAACAAAAAAGGTCAGAAATCCTTGAAATGTACAAAATGACCATTTATTGGCAAAAATAACATTCCCATCTGTAATTCAACAACAAATTCCAATTATTATCATTTAATTGTCAACACAGGTGCAATTAAATCTCTTAAAACACATTAATAAAAACGGGTGGGGTGGGGCATTTATAGCCCCTCTAAATAGAAAGATGGAGTGAAAAATGTCTACAAAGACTGGGATATTGCTTCCTACATGAAGAAAATGCAAGAATTTAATGCTTTGAAGAAGAAAAAAATGCTTATTCTGGGTATAATAGTGGCCAAATTGAGCCTACCCCTGTTTTGACCATTTTGTACAAACCCATCTGCTGAATATCATTAACTCAGTGTTGCCAATTTTCCATTTTCTGTAGGAAAACTGGAGCTATTTCTAAACATAACAAACTTATAGATCCCATCTAAGTTACATTAGCAATAAAAATAAGGGCATTTTTAGAAATTTTGAGTCATTTGAGTAGGTATGAAAGCATTAATTTTTACATCGAAATGGGAGAATCTGGAGATTTTCTGTTAATATTCCTGATTTTTAGACAAAATTAGGTGAAATTACAATGTTGTTCACTTTATCTGTGCTTTCTGAGGCTGAATACACCAAAATTGGACATTGAAATATTTTTCTTACTGTTAGAAATTAAATAAAAACTGAAAATTGGAAAATTTGCAGTAAAATCACAATTTTTCCCAAAACTTTGATCAATTTTTTTCTAAATTTAATTTTTTTTAGTTTTTCTGTAGTCAAGTCATTTTATACATATTTTCTGACAAATTAGTCATCATATTTTCAAAACTAAGGCATATCAGTAACAGCCTTGTCATACACAGACATATATAGGGGTGAAACTTCGGATATCACCAAAAGGCCTTTTGTATTTGCTTCCCATATGTTCTGGCAACATGCTGGTGAAAGGAAATCAAAATCTCAGAATAACTGCAAAAATGATGGCCCTTTAAGTATACATGCTGCTTTAAGTACAGTGGTGCATCTCAGGTCCCTGGGCCTTTTGTGCTAAAATTTAAAAAATCTTTTTTAATAGAGGCAGTATTTGAGCTCTGTGAAAAAATTAGACAAGTTACAAACAAACTACATAGAAAACACTCATAATTTGGAATTTTTATCAAAAATATATTTTTTTACTGCCATGTCATGAAAAATGTATAAAATTTACATGTAGCATCTGTCAAAAACCCAATAATTTTCCACTTTTTTAGATAGCCAGACTGGCAAGTAATATATTTTTGGAAACCCTGGACAATATGCAAACAGAAAAATCACAAATCAATTGCATTGATTGTAATTATAGAGGTCTGTACTGAAACATGTAACCCCACCCCCTAAAAATGTCCATGACTGAATCAATCTTATCTTTGGTTGCAGAGCTAACATAACCACAGGAATCTGTCTAACAGATATGTTTTACCATCCCTGGCTAATATATGTACATAGAAGCTAAAATAGGTGCAATTAATATGAATTATGGTTAAAATAGGCCTTGCTGGAAGAATAAAAAAGGTATATTCGGCCTATGTCCACCCCTCTCTAACAAAAGGGTCACAGAATACACAATTTTCACAAATTTGGAAATAGTTTAATGTTTTCAACATCTCAAACCTCAGAGGCATCATACAAATCTTTATTGCAATTATTGTACTGAAGTAAGATGTCTGGACCTTTACATCAATTGCCTTAAAAAATGAAGTCAAAAAGGTAGTTATGACATAGTTGACAACATAAAAGAGGCCTGAAAAGGAGCAAAATTAACATTTTACTGTTCTATAAGTGACATAAATGCAACAAACACCACAAATCCTAGATTTTGATAAGAAAATATTGACCATTAAGCTGACATTTACACATCTACATCAGTTCTGTATCAGGATGTGGTCTTACTGGCCTGACATGTCTCAAGGTTCTAAGTTTGACTATGAACAAAAAAGGTCAGAAATCCTTGAAATGTACAAAATGACCATTTATTGGCAAAAATAACATTCCCATCTGTAATTCAACAACAAATTCCAATTATTATCATTTAATTGTCAACACAGGTGCAATTAAATCTCTTAAAACACATTAATAAAAACGGGTGGGGTGGGGCATTTATAGCCCCTCTAAATAGAAAGATGGAGTGAAAAATGTCTACAAAGACTGGGATATTGCTTCCTACATGAAGAAAATGCAAGAATTTAATGCTTTGAAGAAGAAAAAAATGCTTATTCTGGGTAAAATAGTGGCCAAATTGAGCATTTTGTACAAACCCATCTGCTGAATATCATTAACTCAGTGTTGCCAATTTTCCATTTTCTGTAGGAAAACTGGAGCTATTTCTAAACATAACAAACTTATAGATCCCATCTAATAGTAAGTGCAGGAGGGTTGCACCACACACAATCTTACACAAAAACAAATATACGGACAAGACATCATACTCAAAAACCACAAACATAAACAAATCAAAGAGAGTGAATGGATCCGGGGGCTAGCCGTAAGCGTCCACTGCGCTGTACAGTCCCGGGCCTGTGGTGACACAGACTTCACTCATATTTGAAAACAACTGGGAATGCAACCCAGAGAAATAATTATATAGTGTCAGCATGAGTCATGATCTATTATATGTTGCAAGAATTACGAATGCAAGCATATTGTTGTATAAATTTCGCTACACAAGTAACCACATAGTTAAATGTATCAGAAGTAGGCCTAGTTCAAAACCAAATCAACAAAAGGATTGAAGTATATAAATGCATCTAGGACAAACATTGCAATCGACACAGAAACAAAACACAACTGAATACAAAGAAGCAAAGGAAAAGACTATCTAGGGAGACAGCCGTCTGCTGACTGAGTGGTGTGACGTGAATCTGCCGTAATAGTTGTTATGACGTCGTGGTTTAGAAGGTGCAATTTCCCGATAAAAGGGCGATAATCTAGATAAAATTACGTTAAAATATAAAAACTATTAGTTTTAAAGACCATGCAATTGTACAAACCATAGTATAATTATTATATAATGTCCCACGTAAGAAATGCAAAACAGGAATGCTAAAGAAATCGTAAGTTATTAGTGTATTCATAAAGGCCTAAAAATAAGGGCAATAATCCAGATAGGACTAGACATCTAGAAGCAATTTATATAGAATCATTATCCAATATGTAGTCAGTAATATCATTATAAGAAATGTAAAACTTATTATGTTGAAGAAATGGAAGTTTTGAAATTTCTTTCAAAATGCGTAATTGTGTACCACCTTTGGCCGTGCACTTAAAATTAAGAGTTTTTATTCGGGAAAGAAATAGTTCTTTATTGTTGCATATTTTTAAAAATCGTAATGCCTGTGAATAGAAAACATTATATAGTGTCGTATCTGGTATGTTACTATGAGCTGACGGGTATTTTACTACTTCAAAACCAAATTTGTCCGTTTTATCGAATATACCGACATTAAATTTATTATTAATTATATTGATGTCCAAGTCAAGGACAGATGCATTTATAGTGCCCGAATTTTTAAGTTACATTAGCAATAAAAATAAGGGCATTTTTAGAAATTTTGAGTCATTTGAGTAGGTATGAAAGCATTAATTTTTACATCGAAATGGGAGAATCTGGAGATTTTCTGTTAATATTCCTGATTTTTAGACAAAATTAGGTGAAATTACAATGTTGTTCACTTTATCTGTGCTTTCTGAGGCTGAATACACCAAAATTGGACATTGAAATATTTTTCTTACTGTTAGAAATTAAATAAAAACTGAAAATTGGAAAATTTGCAGTAAAATCACAATTTTTCCCAAAACTTTGATCAATTTTTTTCTAAATTTAATTTTTTTTAGTTTTTCTGTAGTCAAGTCATTTTATACATATTTTCTGACAAATTAGTCATCATATTTTCAAAACTAAGGCATATCAGTAACAGCCTTGTCATACACAGACATATATAGGGGTGAAACTTCGGATATCACCAAAAGGCCTTTTGTATTTGCTTCCCATATGTTCTGGCAACATGCTGGTGAAAGGAAATCAAAATCTCAGAATAACTGCAAAAATGATGGCCCTTTAAGTATACATGCTGCTTTAAGTACAGTGGTGCATCTCAGGTCCCTGGGCCTTTTGTGCTAAAATTTAAAAAATCTTTTTTAATAGAGGCAGTATTTGAGCTCTGTGAAAAAATTAGACAAGTTACAAACAAACTACATAGAAAACACTCATAATTTGGAATTTTTATCAAAAATATATTTTTTTACTGCCATGTCATGAAAAATGTATAAAATTTACATGTAGCATCTGTCAAAAACCCAATAATTTTCCACTTTTTTAGATAGCCAGACTGGCAAGTAATATATTTTTGGAAACCCTGGACAATATGCAAACAGAAAAATCACAAATCAATTGCATTGATTGTAATTATAGAGGTCTGTATAGAAACATGTAACCCCACCCCCTAAAAATGTCCATGACTGAATCAATCTTATCTTTGGTTGCAGAGCTAACATAACCAAAGGAATCTGTCTAACAGATATGTTTTACCATCCCTGGCTAATATATGTACATAGAAGCTAAAATAGGTGCAATTAATATGAATTATGGTTAAAATAGGCCTTGCTGGAAGAATAAAAAAGGTATATTCGGCCTATGTCCACCCCTCTCTAACAAAAGGGTCACAGAATACACAATTTTCACAAATTTGGAAATAGTTTAATGTTTTCAACATCTCAAACCTCAGAGGCATCATACAAATCTTTATTGCAATTATTGTACTGAAGTAAGATGTCTGGACCTTTACATCAATTGCCTTAAAAAATGAAGTCAAAAAGGTAGTTATGACATAGTTGACAACATAAAAGAGACCTGAAAAGGAGCAAAATTAACCTTTTACTGTTCTATAAGTGACATAAATGCAACAAACACCACAAATCCTAGATTTTGATAAGAAAATATTGACCATTAAGCTGACATTTACACATCTACATCAGTTCTGTATCAGGATGTGGTCTTACTGGCCTGACATGTCTCAAGGTTCTAAGTTTGACTATGGACAAAAAAGGTCAGAAATCCTTGAAATGTACAAAATGACCATTTATTGGCAAAAATAACATTCCCATCTGTAATTCAACAACAAATTCCAATTATTATCATTTAATTGTCAACACAGGTGCAATTAAATCTCTTAAAACACATTAATAAAAACGGGTGGGGTGTGGCATTTATAGCCCCTCTAAATAGAAAGATGGAGTGAAAAATGTCTACAAAGACTGGGATATTGCTTCCTACATGAAGAAAATGCAAGAATTTAATGCTTTGAAGAAGAAAAAAAATGCTTATTCTGGGTAAAATAGTGGCCAAATTGAGCCTACCCCTGTTTTGACCATTTTGTACAAACCCATCTGCTGAATATCATTAACTCAGTGTTGCCAATTTTCCATTTTCTGTAGGAAAACTGGAGCTATTTCTAAACATAACAAACTTATAGATCCCATCTAAGTTACATTAGCAATAAAAATAAGGGCATTTTTAGAAATTTTGAGTCATTTGAGTAGGTATGAAAGCATTAATTTTTACATCGAAATGGGAGAATCTGGAGATTTTCTGTTAATATTCCTTTTTTTTAGACAAAATTAGGTGAAATTACAATGTTGTTCACTTTATCTGTGCTTTCTGAGGCTGAATACACCAAAATTGGACATTGAAATATTTTCTTACTGTTAGAAATTAAATAAAAACTGAAAATTGGAAAATTTGCAGTAAAATCACAATTTTTTTCTAAATTTAATTTTTTTTAGTTTTTCTGTAGTCAAGTCATTTTATACATATTTTCTGACAAATTAGTCATCATATTTTCAAAACTAAGGCATATCAGTAACAGCCTTGTCATACACAGACATATATAGGGGTGAAACTTCGGATATCACCAAAAGGCCTTTTGTATTTGCTTCCCATATGTTCTGGCAACATGCTGGTGAAAGGAAATCAAAATCTCAGAATAACTGCAAAAATGATGGCCCTTTAAGTATACATGCTGCTTTAAGTACAGTGGTGCATCTCAGGTCCCTGGGCCTTTTGTGCTAAAATTTAAAAAATCTTTTTCAATAGAGGCAGTATTTGAGCTCTGTGAAAAAATTAGACAAGTTACAAACAAACTACATAGAAAACACTCATAATTTGGAATTTTTATCAAAAATATATTTTTTTACTGCCATGTCATGAAAAATGTATAAAATTTACATGTAGCATCTGTCAAAAACACAATAATTTTCCACTTTTTTAGATAGCCAGACTGGCAAGTAATATATTTTTGGAAACCCTGGACAATATGCAAACAGAAAAATCACAAATCAATTGCATTGATTGTAATTATAGAGGTCTGTACTGAAACATGTAACCCCACCCCCTAAAAATGTCAATGACTGAATCAATCTTATCTTTGGTTGCAGAGCTAACATAACCAAAGGAATCTGTCTAACAGATATGTTTTACCATCCCTGGCTAATATATGTACATAGAAGCTAAAATAGGTGCAATTAATATGAATTATGGTTAAAATAGGCCTTGCTGGAAGAATAAAAAAGGTATATTCGGCCTATGTCCACCCCTCTCTAACAAAAGGGTCACAGAATACACAATTTTCACAAATTTGGAAATAGTTTAATGTTTTCAACATCTCAAACCTCAGAGGCATCATACAAATCTTTATTGCAATTATTGTACTGAAGTAAGATGTCTGGACCTTTACATCAATTGCCTTAAAAAATGAAGTCAAAAAGGTAGTTATGACATAGTTGACAACATAAAAGAGGCCTGAAAAGGAGCAAAATTAACATTTTACTGTTCTATAAGTGACATAAATGCAACAAACACCACAAATCCTAGATTTTGATAAGAAAATATTGACCATTAAGCTGACATTTACACATCTACATCAGTTCTGTATCAGGATGTGGTCTTACTGGCCTGACATGTCTCAAGGTTCTAAGTTTGACTATGAACAAAAAAGGTCAGAAATCCTTGAAATGTACAAAATGACCATTTATTGGCAAAAATAACATTCCCATCTGTAATTCAACAACAAATTCCAATTATTATCATTTAATTGTCAACACAGGTGCAATTAAATCTCTTAAAACACATTAATAAAAACGGGTGGGGTGGGGCATTTATAGCCCCTCTAAATAGAAAGATGGAGTGAATATTTGGTGATCTGTGTCCGTATAAGATTGGTACAGAACCGCCATTGTCTTTTAATAGTTACTATATTTAGAAGCAACTCCACTAACTAATCACGTGACATAATATCGCGTGCAGCCAATATACTGTAGAGTTGGTAATAAGACTAGAGAAGGTGACATTCGGGGCCTTCGGTTTCCTCCCACTGCTAAAGACCCTTACACACAAGCTAATTATTGAAATAAATTGAACCACGTGTTAGTTCCGAAATAACCTAGTTGTATCGAGTGGTTGTTAAACTCCATTTTTCCCTCTCTTTGAACAAAGAAATATGTCGCTGTCAGACAAAGCCTAATTTCTGAAAATAGACAACTTTCAATTTATTTCCGATTTGACGTTCTACGAACATGCCATTTCTCCATCCAATCCCCCCCCCCCACCTGAATGATGAAAATGAAATGGAGTTTAAAATCCAACTGTTCTGCTCTTAAACTGGGCTAAGACAGGCATACGCCATAGTATGCTATGAGGGACATTTTGCTTGGGCAGCGGCGCTACGGCCTACTCTTATATCTAACTGTTCTTATTGTACATGTGCTTATACTCGATTCCCATTATTGTATGGTGACTTATTGTATGCCAGGTTGATTTCTAATGTTCCGGTTCGATGAATTTCGAGAAATGTTTTTGGAGAAATGTATTTGGAGAAATGTTTTTGAAGAAATGTTTTTGGAGAAATGTTTTTGGAGAAATTTTTTGCAAGATTTGTATTTGAAGATTTGTATTTTGAAATTTGTTGTTCGATATTTGTTTTTTGTTGTATTTTTTCTGATGAAATGTAAATATAGACTAATTTTTTGATTTTCTAAAAAAAAAATAAATATCTTATATTAAAATACATTTCACAAATCTGATATGACAAATGTCTGATTTGTGAAACAAATATTGATTTTAAGATACAAATGTTAATTTTAGTGTAGAAATGTCGAAGTACGACAACAAATGAAGAAGCAAGAATTAAGGACTATGAATTTAGAACTAAGAACTAAAAACACTGAATAAAGAGCTGTTTGGTCTTCCATATCCCTGACCCTTCGAAGCTGAGATATAAGTAGTATACTAATTAGAGTTTTATATGAGCGTTAGTCCGATCCATTTCTAGATGATCATATGCACTGCACCATTGATAAACCCAAACACTTCTGGTTAGCTAGTCGGTGTCTTACTCGCTGTGTCATCACGGACCCTGGATATAAGCATAATGTACAGCCTTCGATTACGTTCATTTATAACTTGCATAGTCATCAACATATTCCAAAAATAGAAACTCGCATTACCGGCTTTGAGAGTAATAAATTATTAAACCCGCCCAGTAACCTGGACCATCCGCAAGCGGCTAAATTAGACCCGTATAATATAACAACCAACCTGGTGCATAACTGCAGGACTTTAACCCCATTTCATATTCCGTCATTTATATAATGGTAGGTTTTTTAAAGTTAAGATTCGAGAATAATTTGATGCCTACCTTTTTTTGATGACGCCATTTCTTCCTGATCAACGTCTCCCGCTGATATACCAGGCAACTGAAAGAGATAGCAATGCTAATGATAACCACTGTAGGATCCATGTTTAGTAGAATAAATAATTAATTGTTAAATAGAATAAACTTGTCGACCAATAATAAACTATATTTTCGGCTTATCGTGTATGAAAGATGCGGTACTTACATGAAGAACGTTGGTATTAGACAATCAGTTATCTTTCAAGGAACAACTTAATCAATGAGAAATGAACCAATAAAATCGTCGGACTGGCAATCTAGGCACGTAGAAGCTTGTACATTGAAACCACCCCTCGTTTCCAAGAACTTCCTGATTCCACGAACTCATGTTTAATTATGCAATTATAGAAAGTGAGAGGCGTACGAGGCGGGGGGCCGGGGGGGCACCGGCCCCCCCAAATAATTTCATGGAAAAAAAAATAGAAATCTGAAAAGAGCTCAGAATTGTGAGATCGGTCATTAGCCGAGGAGTTTTTGAAAATGGGGTGGGGCTAAGGGTATGGCCTTGTCGGGGAAGGCTATGATCTTGTCGGGAGAGAATGCTCAGTTTGTCGGGAAGCGTCGCGCCGTCTGTCGGGTTTTGAATATTTTTAATAATATGGAAGCGGAAAGAAAGCAGTCCAGTCAATGATGATCAATTTCTCAGTTCGTGAGTACTGTGTTCCTGTATACTGGCATCAAACACCATGCACCGGACGAGCCCAATGATAGAAGTGAGCAGCTTAAAATTTTCTGTAATAATATTTGTAGTCACAAATACATGTACGATGGCTCAAGAGGTTATACGAAGATAATGTGCTCAACAACGCTTATTTTACTTATAAGTTCTAAAACCACTATGATGAAGATGTTAAATATCATTAAATAAGCTTTTTATTACATTATGTAATATTTGAATCTAATTTTACTAAATTGTCATTAAATTTGATTAGTTTCTCTTAATCAATTTCAAGTTCAATTGATTTTTTCTACCAGTTTTTATGCTGCAACTGACATAATTTACTACCCACTCCAAATTACTAGAAAGTATTCGAAATGCCTGGAAATCGCGTCTACGGCTGTCTGGTTTTCAAAATTTGCCTGGGGGAGGCCCCCCACACCCCCGTCGGACGCTTGATGCCACGAGCGCTCGCGTACCTACTCTAAGGAGATATATCTGTCGGGAAAATATGCTGGGCCCCCCCCCCAAACAAGTTCGGCCTCGTACGCCTATGGAGGCAGTGGCAGTTTGATCGCATGACAACTGTTGTTTTGTTGATCTACTATTGATTGTCAACGAGAAATGGAGATCTCTCGGCTAACACAGTGCTCTCAATACTTTCTTAAACTAGTAGATCTATTATTCCCGGCAAATATCGATTAAATTACATGTATACTAGTTTTTTGGGTATAATTTATTTTGATTTTAGCTGTTACCTTTTATTTGTGACACGGGGAGTTACCTCGGATCATATTTATGCAGACAATTGTCAGATCTTATAGTGAATACGAAAGAAAATATTTGTACTACATTTAAAGTTATAAAACCTTAAAGAATGGTAAATAAAAAAACTAGACCAACAAGATAAGATAGAGGTTTTCACCATATAACCCCAGATATGTTGCCATTAAAAGTGTAGTGAAAAGTATGGTAGTGTACTACAATCCTTTAATCTACAATTTTAAACTGTCGGGCAATTAAAAATAAACACACTTGTATAGATATACTACTTCTGAATTTTATTGACATGCTACGTTTCAATACACATACAGGTATCGTTATCAAGCAAATAATGATTAGTTTACAAAAATGTGGTGCAATAGATAGATGGACACTTTGGAAGCCATTTAGCAGATAAAACAATAACAACTTAATTAACCAAGATGAAAGATGTAATATATAGACAACCAGTAGAAACCATTAAAGCAGATAAGACAATGACATTAAAGCAGATAACAATTAAATTAACCAGATCAAAGATAACAAGTAGAAGATAAACCGCAATTAACAAGATTAAATATAATGTCGGGCAATTAGCGATAAGACTGATGAACATCAGCATTGTTTTCTCGATAATGATTTGGGTATATTTTTAACTGTTAAAGCAGTTGATACGGTTATGCTACACATATTTGGTACTAGAGACATCAAGAAATCACCCCCTTGTTTTAATGTCAGCATTTAGATAAACCCTTTCAACCACCTTACAAAAAAGCAGTTGGATTTTCGCCTTATCACATTCAAATAAAACGAAAGATCACATACTCTACGCATTCATTAATATACGTATTTTATTCGCTTAAATAAAACAAACCATAAAAGCTATGGAAACTATTGTCTCAGAATCGGGAGTTATAATTGGAAAAATATGATTTAGAGTTATATCTAATTAAAGGTTAAGTATCGAAGCTAGTAGTCATGGAGTGGGTACCTAGAACAAATTGCAATAGAATTTGTCTCGACGGAATCTGGTAGAGGAGTCCCTGAAGGTCTCCCAAACAAAAATCGATCAAAATAAAAAGATAGGTTAGGTTTTCGAGTAATTAGCATAAATCCAATATGGCCGCCATTGGCACCATAAAATTCCATTGTCTCGCTAATGGTTGAGTTTGGAGAGTGTAAATGTATTACAGATAGATAGGGAAGTAGTAGAGATGACTCAGAAAAACATATCTAAAAGACGTTCCGGTGACGTCATACGGCTAATAATTAGCATAAATCCAATATGGCCACCATTAAAACTCTAAAATCTCAGGAATGGTCGAGTTTTGGAGGATGTAAATGTACTACGAGTAGATAGGAAATGCTACTAATGTATTAGGGGTAGATAGGCTAGTGGTACAGATTGCTCAAATAAATAAAGCGAAATGGCGTCCCTGTGACGTCATACGACCAACAATTGACATAAATCCAATATGGCCGCCATTGAAACTCTAAACTCCGATATGATCTCAGGAATGGTTGAGTTGTGAGGATGTCAATGTATTCCGAGTAGACAGGAAAGTGCTAGAAAAGAACTACGGCCAATAATTGACATAGCATAAAGCCAATATGGCCGCCATTAGCAACTTAAATATCTAGAGAATGGATGAGTTAGGCGGTATAAATCTATTACTGGTAGGTAGGAAAGTTTTATTAAAGAATCAGAAAAACATTTTCAAATTACTTCACCGTGACGTCGTAACGTCATACGTCCTATAATAAGTATAAATCCAATATGGCCGCCATCGGAACTATGAACATCCAGTTCCTCGTGGATGGTTGAGTTTAGAGAGTGAAAATGTATTACTTGTATCATCTTGACAAACATTTAATATATTTCTTGAATATCAATATACATATCACCAGTTTGCAAAGGTTTTAACAGGAATATTGTTCGTGGTTTCTGATAGCCCTCGATTTAATTATAGACTGTACAATTCTTCTGCTAACAATTCTTCTTTATTGACGATTTCAGAACATCCAGTCAGTTACAACTTAGATATAATTGTGAAAACATACATGTATATACAAATAAACAAAATAATACAAACGAATTGTCAAGTTACATTATATAAATGGGAAGTGAAGCATTTAAATTACTGTTCAAAATTAGGGTAACGTGAGTTTTTAAACGTCGTTCAACGGGTCAATCCCGATAATCTTTAGGAGTGTGAAACTGCTTAATTTTGTGTAATAATCCCCTAAAACTCTCTACCTAAGGCTCGAACAACTGAATATTTGTCATACGTTTTCAAACAGCTTAAACCAGTCAGTCTTCATCTGGAAATGGAGAATAGTGTCCCAAAATGTTCGTGAATTATCATAACATTTGTTATGTAATATTTGTTATGCTAAAATTGTCTCTAAGTTAATCAAAGATAAGCTGAAAATTGATAAATCAATCTCTATTGAGGCGGCTCATCGTGTTTGTCCTTTTCCCCATGTTTCAAGTGATGACACTATTCCTAAAACTGTGATACCCAGGGGAATTATCGTCAGATTTTTGACAAACAGTTGTCTCCGTGTTAGTCAGTCACCCAACGTTCACTAATCCCTACGGTCGGGGGTAGCAGGAAATGGTCGGATGCAACGCAAGTCGGTTTGTTTAAGTGGCGAATCCCGAATAACGTGCTTATTCGTTGTTCGTTATTCGCGAATAACGAGTCAGCACGTGATACGGGATTCGGCATTAAAACAGGCGATGACTGCCTCGTGCAGCACTCTAACAAACCAGTCAGCACCATACTCACGTAACAAACGGTCGTCTCCCTGCTAGTCAGCCACCCAACGAGGAAATTGTCGGATGCAAGGTAGATCGTTCTGTTTTAGTTTCGAATAACGTGCTGGCTATTTATTCGTTATTCGCGAATAACGAGCCAGCACGATATTTGGGATTCGGCTATAAGGCAGATGTTTGCAGTGTTTGGTTTTAGGTGGTTTTATTACTGCGTCGATTGTCAGTATGTGACTATAGGATTGATAATTTATTTTTCAGTGTCTTGAAATATTTGTTGATGAACCGCTTGAATAACTCGCTATTTATTATTGATGCATTTGGCCCTAATTTCTGGTCGATGTATGAATATCATATTACACACGATCTTATCATTTGAGATGCATATGATTTGATAATTCTAATTAAATGTTGAAATATCCATTTGTGAATCCGGAATGGCGAGATGAAAAACGAATAATAAACGTTCCCGGTAAAATGGATTAAATACACTGCGTTACGTTACGTGCTAAGTTTATATTCCCGGAGAATGGTGAATTACTGTGCAGAAATGCCCGGCTAGGACTTAATCATGTGACGATCGATTTAATGTAATAGCCCATTTTGATATTTTCGCGAAAATTGGGTGATATTTTACTGCATAAAATTGAAATCTGTAGTATGTCAAATCCAAAATTATTTACCAATCTTCGAAAAACTTCAATTGACAACGATTTACTTCATACACCATATAGTAGATCAAAATAGGATATATTTGAAATCGAAACTACAAGAACTGTTTTCTCGGAAAACCTTTGAGTTGCACACCATATAGTACATTCTAAATCTCGACTGCCTGTCTGCAATTATTTCTGTTTGAGACCATTAGCCGTAGCAGAATAATAGGACGTGAAACCCCATTTCATTTCTGGATTATTGATAACAACGTAAGCGGTGGGTAGAACACTATTTACAATTTGTCAAATAATATTGTAAAATCGATTTTATTTAATTCATGCACAGATAAAAACAAACGAAAGAAAACGTAATTTCGAACCAATGCATTTTTGTTTAGATTAATATTTAATGACTAATGGCGGATTACAATGTGCATACGGTGGAAAATGTTATTTGGCTCTTATTGTGTGCATGTCTTGCAATAAACGATGTGTGCAGTGATCAATGCAGCAATGAGCACGCGTCAAATCATAATAAACGGTGACCATAGCAACAAAGCTAATAGTTTGCTTCTTATGCAATTTTTAGGTTGGTACATTTTGTGTATATCTTGCACCAATGGGTGTTTGTTAGGTTACAGAGTGTCTATAATATTATGGGGATGGCTATGGCGCTTATTAGCCAAGCTATACCGTAGATAATAATTTTGTTATAATATAGCCTTGGACGTGTTTACCACAGGATACCATAATGAATTCTTAATAGGCAATTGCTATTTATATTCAGGGGGTCGTGGTGGCCAGGACGTCGGGTGTTCGATCCCTGCATTGGCCGAGAAAGTTCATCTCGATTTTCCGGCGTGATTTCCCCTTGTCAATGATGCAGAAGGAGGGCCTGACAAGGACAGTTGCCTAGTCATTCGGTTGGGACGTAAAACCGAGGTCCCGTGAACACATTGGAGTGCACGTAAAAGATCCCTTAGTAGTTGGAATTCGATATAAGAGTAGGCCGTAGCGCCGCTGTCCGGGCAAACTTTCCCTCATAGGACACTGTATTGCGTGTATGCCCGTTTTCCATTAGCTCAGATTAGGTGCAAAAGAGTAGAACGTTAAACCCCATTTCATTTCATTTCTTTGGTGCAGTTTGTAAAGCCGAAATAGACAAACCGCATAAAAATCATCACAATTATTTAACAGAGCACTGACATTGTTTTATAAATACCCTTTTGGTTTCTCCGTTTAGGTTGATGGTACAAATGGTATCTAATATAATTTTTATTAGTCGGGGCCGAGAACTCATTTTTGTTTGATATTATAATGTTTCTCGGTGGATTATTGTTGGGTAAGGTACATTTGATTTTTCCAGGGTGGGTGTGGTCGTGTTACCCTGGGGGAAAATTAATTATTCGAGATGGCGACCAAAAATGGCGCGAAAAATACAAACAAATCATTTTTCACCATCCTAGGTCGTGTAATATATCATTTTATAGGTTTTCAGTGTCGCTGAACACGAAATCGGGCATATTTTAAACAACCTACGAAAATATTCAAAATGGCGCCTAAAAATGGCGGCGAGAGTACAAGAATTTCATATTTCGCCCTACTAGGTTGTGTATAATATATTATTTCGCCCTACTAGGTTGTGTATAATATATTGTTTTATATATTTTGCGGTCGCGTAACGCGAATTCGGACATCTTGTTAACATTTAACCCATCACGAAGGCGGAAAATAGAAAGAAAACAAAGATCATACAGCTGGATTTGTGATTGGAACACAGGATAGTGATGATGAAGACGAAGAAGATGATGAAGATGACACAATATGATACATTAATATTAAAATAACAGCTCGATTGTCGCACTTCCTTAAAATTAGAGAATCCTCTTAATCCATAGCAGAATAGAATGGACTCTTTTGATTAATCAAGAAACGTTTTCTACGGAACAGTTCTCAAAAGAAAGAAACCCGCAATGATATTTTGAGCAGTCAGGCTTTCTGGTGAGAAATGTTCTGTAAAAACTTTTTCTTGATAAATTTAAAGGTGTTCATTCTATCCTGCTATGGGTTAATATGATTGTTATGTTTCAAAGAAGCACAACAATCGAGCTAGAAATCGAGAATATGTTGAATTCAAGCAGTGGCTCCTAAACTTAAGACATTACCCCAGACGAAGCTGTAAAGATGAACCTGAAGCGAGCCTACTTTCAATTAAAAATATGCTTTTCAGCCCTGGAAACCGATCCACCAGACATTAGTCCACTAGACTACGTCTGGAGTAAGGACTTTTCCAGTCCTCAAAAAATCACTATTGCCCCGAGTGGTACCAGATGGTACTAGGATGGTACCGGATGTTCTGATAAAAGTTATACAATGCGGAGGTCAATCTGAGCCGCTGTTAAAGCGGCCGTTTTTGAGGCTGTAAAAAGTCAGATTTATCATGTTCTGATTTTTATACGCCCACATTTTCAATGTGGACGTATTATGTCGTCGCCCCTGTCCATCCGTCCACAATTTGTTTGTGGACTCTCTACAGGTCACAATTCTTATCCGATTTTGACGAAACTTGAAATACAGGTTTATCCCCAAAAGATCTCGGCTGCTTTCGATATTGGCATGTATCGGATCAAAACTTCATGGATCATGGCCCCTGATTGTACGAAAAATCACGTTTTTAGCTTGTGGACCCTACAGAGGTCACAATTTTGGACCCATTGTGATGAAACTTGACATGCATGTTTACAACCCCAAAATCTTGGTTCCTTTCGATATTTGCCCCCATCGGATCGTAACTTCCTGAATTATGGCCCCTGATTGTCCGAAAAATCGCCCTTTTTTAGCTTGTGGTCCCTCTGGAGGTCAAAATTATTACCCGATTTAAAAAACCGTTTGATTATATCACCGTTACATGGTAATGAAGGTTGAGTTCAAATTTCGTGAAAATCGGACCAAAATTGACAAACAAAATGGCCGCCGTTTGTACGCGAATAGTGTGAAAATATGTTATATCAAGGTTGTGGACCCTATAGAGGTCACAATTTTGAACCGATTTTGATGAAACTTGAAACACATGTTTACAACTTCACAATATTAGTTCCTTTCGATATTTGTGCATATCGGATTGTAACTTCCTGAATTATGGCCCCATATTGTACGAAAAATGACCTTTTTTTTTTAGCTTGTGGTCCCACTGGAGGTCAAAATTATTATCCGATTTAAAAAAACGTTTGATTATATCACCGTTACATGGTAATGAAGACCGAGGTAAAATTTCGTGAAAATCGGACCAAAATTGATTGAACAAATGGCTGCCGCTTGTACGCGAAAAGTGTAAAAATATGGTATATCAAGGTTGTGAACCCTGTACAGGTCACAATCTTCATTCAATTTTGATGAAACTTGAAACACATGTTTACAACTTAACAATCTTAGTTCCTTTCGATATTTGTGCATATCAGATTGTAACTCCCTGAATTATGGCCCCATATTGTACGAAAAATGACCTTTCTCTTTAGCTTGTGGTCCCTCTGGGGTCAGAATTATTATCCCATTTAAAAAACTGTTTGATTATATCACCGTTACATCGTAATGAAGGTTGAGGTCGAATTTCGTGAAAATCGGACCAAAATTGACAGCTGTTCTTGTCAGGCCATCCATCCTTCATCACTAACAGGGGGAAACCACGCCAGAAAATCTAGATGAACTTTGTCACCCAATGCAGGGATCAAACACCCAACCTCAAGGCTACCGAGCCAGCATCTTACCCACTTAGCAACATGACCCCCAGTCGAATTTGAAGCCTACTGAAATGAACCTTTATAACCCAAAGATCTTAATTCATTTCGATATTTGCACATATCAAATTCTAACTTAATGATGTAGGAAAAATCACTTTCGGTATTGCTTGCTCTCTATCCATCTTTCGAAAATGTGGGCGTATCCTGCATGGCAGTGCCAGCCTATCTTTGTTGTTATTTTAATTCAGACAAATACTTCAAATCCGTCTCATTTGAGACTGGAACACAGAAGAAGATAATGAAGATGACATAATATGATACATTAATATTAAAATTGCTTTGGTTATATGTTTCACATATCGTATCTTTTTGTTACTTATAATTATAGCTAAAATTGAAATTTCTGGAACGATTTATCACAAATTCAGCTGTGTGAACTTTCCTTTTCTATTTTCCGCCTTAACGGTGGGTCTAATGTTAAAAAGATGTCCGAATTCGCGTTAAGCGTTAAGCGACACCCAAAACATATAAAACGATGTATTTACACGACCTAGTAGGGCGAAATTTGAACTTCTTGTACTTCAACTGTCATTTTTGGACGCCATTGTGAATATCTTTGTCGGTGTTAAAAAAATATGCGCGTCTTCATGTTCAGCGACTCTGAAAACCTGGTCAATCGAGTGAAAAGTAGAATTTCGGAGTACAAAGCATGTGTCAACTGTATAAAAAAATATCTCAACCAATCATAACAGCTGAACCATATTTTTATACGCCCACATTTTCATGTGGACGTCCACAATTTGCTTGTGGACACTCTACAGGTCACAATTTTTTATCCAATTTCAACGAAACTTGAATTATAGGTTTATCTCCCTAATATCTCAGTTCCTTTCGATATTGGCATGCATCGGACCGTAACTTCATCGATTATGGCCCTTGATTGTACGAAAAATCGCGTTTTTAGCTTGTGGACCCTATGGAGGTCACAATTTTGAACCGATTTTGATGAAACTTGACATGTGTGTTTATAACCCAAAGATCTTGGTTCCTGTCGATATTTGCGCCCATCGGATCGTAACTTCCTGAATTGTGTCCCCTGATTGTCCGAAAAATCGCTTTTTTTAGCTTGTGGTGCCTCTGGATGTCAAAATGATTATCCGATTTAAAAAAAACCATTTGATTATATCACCATTACATGGTAATGAAGGTTGAGTTCGAATTTCGTGAAAGTCGGACCAAAATTGACGGACAAAATGGCCACTGTTTGTACGCGAATAGTGTGAAAATATGTTATGTCAAGGTTGTGGACCCTATAGAGGTCACAATTTTAATTCGATTTTGATGAAACTTTACATATTTGTTTATAATCCAAAGATCTTGGGTCATTTCGATATTTGTACCCATCGGATCGTAACTTCCTAAATTAATGTCCCCGATTGTCCGAAAAATCGCCCTTTTTAGCTTTTAGCTTGTGGTTCCTCTGGAGGTCTAAATTATTATCCGATTTAAAAAAAACAGTTTGATTATATCACCGTTACATGTTATTGAAGAATGAGTATGAATTTCCGACGGAAATTGACAGATAAAATGGCCGCCGTTTGTACGCGAATAGTGTGAAAGTATGTTATATGGAGGTTGTGGACCCTATAGAGGTCACATTTTTAATTCGATTTTGATGAAACTTGAAATACATGTTTATAACCTAAAGATCTTGGTTCCATTGCATATTTGCGCACATCGGATCGCAACTTCCTGAATTATCGCCCCTGATTGTACGAAAAATCGTCTTTATTAGCTTGTAGTTCCTCTGGAGTTCGCAATTATTACCTGATTTTAAAAAAAAGTTTGATTATAAAAACCAAACAAATTTAATGATTTTCTGATAATTACTTAATATGCGACAATTCTTGTTGACTGCCCGGACGATTTAGCTGCTGTGTGGGCGTATGTTTCGTTGCTTGGCAACCTCTTTTTCACCTAGGAATACGTCACGATTCTACTCACTCCACTTCAGCTGTCTGGACTGGCAGAACTGTGACAGGACTGAATTCCGCGTCACTCGATTGTAATTCTCTCGATTCGGGACGTTTTGGACTGTGAATCGAGAATCCCCTATAAGTTATCTAGAACACATGTTTTTCAACATGGACACCTTTGTGTATATGTAAACTTTGTCTCATCAGTCTTTTTACCCTTAAAATTACACGAAGTATGTAGATCACCTACTCAACTAAATGTGTATACAGACAGAGATTTCTTACAATAAACCTCCAAACACGACATTTCGGTATTTGTAATTTGGGGTTAGCTTGCTGTGGCCTTCCGAGGTACACCCATATTATATTTTTGCTGTTATGTACAAATTTCTGAGTCTAATTCTGCTAAGTTGGCTATTAGGTTGTAACACATAGCTGATATCGATTTGTCCCGGGAACGAAAGTCCCATTCACTTGGTATCCGGGTGTGAAGGCAAAGAGATCGTAACGGCAGTGTGGTACTTGCGCCAATAAGCATGGTAAGAAATTGACACGCGCCCGCCACGACCACAACAAGCGCTTACTACGCCCAGCGCGCTCATGATCTTACTACGCTCATGCCTAGGCATTGGTCACGCGCTCCGTGTTCCTACCATGCTCTCGTTGTTAGCAGTCAAGCCCGGATACGTTCTTACCACACCCCCTAAATACTTACCAGTTTCTTAATGTTTCCTCTTTGGATGCTAGACTGGAGCTGCCGGACGAGACTCAGTACCTTCCCTAATTTTACAAACACGTCGTAACAGCGTAGTAAGAGGGTGGCCACAAGGAACGTCGTTCCAGCCTTGCGACAGTGTGGTTGAAGGTAGTTAGGGCATTGCTGTAAATAACACATAACATACTTGCATAGATTGTGTTATCAGCTGACTTCCAAACTTAATGTGGAACGAGCATGTGGAAAACATGAAGTATGTCACCAATTACACAACGACGTGGTCGGCTAACAAGTGCTGATGCAGTTTTTTCATTAAGTTAACGACTAAGCTACTTTAAGTCAAGTAGGATAAAAAATATCCACGTTTGTTTTTTTTTTTATCTAATTATTATTTACACTGGTTTCCTTCTAAATGTCTATTGAACCCTTCTAAATATCTCTTGAACCTTCTGGAAACCACTTTTTCGTCAATATGGAAATATATAATAGGGGTGTGATACTGGTCGGGAATTCATAATTTATTAGGATTAAGATTAGTCTTCTTAAGCAATAATGAAATAAAACTAATTAAGAACAATCTAAACCATTATACACAATTAGAAATTCTAAAAGAAAAACAACAAAAAAAAAATATATCGGCAAATGAAAACTAGCTGATTTGAAATTGTGAGAAAACAGACCAGTTTCGAGTGAAGTGTTAATATTGGCTAGGGCTGGATCTATGCATTGTCTGACGAGGCTAGTAGGTAATGAATCCTAATGAGTTAGAAGAAAATGACGTAGACATCAACGTTTTCCCGATATCGTCAGTAGTAACATTTTCAAAAATGAACAAAGTTAGTTTATTCACAGATCATAGATGGTGGTTTGTTATGTTAGCCATAATATTTCTTCTATTTTACAAATTTTATCAGAGAAATAGTCTGCGAAAAATTCAACAAGTTCGCCATCATCGTTATAATGTCCTGGAAGGATAATATTGTTATCAATGTTTTGTTTTTTCAGACGACCTTCAACTTCATTTTGACGTAAAGCTATAACACTAATCGACTTAAAGCTTTATATCGAAAACTACATGACCTAAATTTATTTCTAATAACACAAGTTACGTAAATTAAGGTGTAATTATGAAAACATGGATCAAGAAATAAATCCGAAAACTGTCAATTTCGGTAGGTTTTACCACCAGCTCTTTAACCACCCCACAGTAGCTGCAATAGCTGATGCCCCATATTTATACACTGCAGAACCTACAGCCGTTAGTAGCGGCGAGTCATATTGCTCAGCCTCTTTTATGACTTCTCTATCTGGATTTATGTTGGCGTTGTCCACCAATTTCTCATTAATTTCAGTTAACTTTAGTAGCGTTTTCGAGAGAGAGGAATCCTTGTCTTCATGGACTATCTGTTGTGTCTTTTCGCCAAGTCTCTTCAGCCGCTCTGCTTCATAGTCCATTTCTTTGCGCCTTGTCGCGTCCTCTTCTCGGAGGCGTCTCTGCTTTTCTTCCAGGTCTCTAAGTCGACCTTCCTTCATTTGTAATGACCGTCTCTTGGCTGCCTCTTCCTCATAAAATTGTCTTCTTTCTTCTTCTTCGGCTCTTCTGATGTCATCACGCCTTTTTCTGTCTTCTTCGAGTTGTTTTAATTTTTCCTCTTCGGCTTTTTGTATCTCCTGTCGCCTTAATTTGTCCTCTTCCCGTAATCGTTGCTGTTCTTTGTCCAGTTCCCGAAGTTTGTTCTCTTCCTTCTCATATCGCCTCTTCTCTTCCTCCATCTTTTGAGTTAGCAGTCTGTTCTGATCTTCAATTTCCTGTATCTGACAGCGTTTCTCGTCAAGCATATTTTGAGCTTCTTGGGTGTCCTTCAAAAGTCGATGTCCGTCTGTTCCTCCAAAGTTCTCATTCGCTGCTTTATTGAAAATCTGGTCTCTTTCTTCTATGAGTTTCGTTTGCCTGCGTTCCTTTTCACTTCGAATTTCTTTTCGTCTTACCTCTAGAACTTCATCAGCTTTTTGATACGAGTCGTTCGTGTAGTAAGCTCCATTGTTTTCACCAATAGTTTTATAGATTAAATCCAGAATAAAATCAACATCTTCTTGTAATTCATCTTTATCGGCCTTGTTGTTGATGAAAGCGAACCTGTACTTACATCGTTCCAGTAGATTATGTAAAACGGGCGGAGAATTTAAAATGAAATCTTTTTGTGAATCAGGACCATCCAAATTATCTTTGCGGGTAAAAACGACGATGACGTGATTTATAACCTGTTCGCCAAACATCTCTTGTAAGATATTCACAGTATCGGCTTCTTCTCGTGTAAATCGTCCAACGGGGATGACAAAGATATAAATATGCGGACCAGGGGCTGTAAGGGCGATGCTTCTTACAATTTCCTTACTCGTGTGTTCGTTAGGATCTCTCGTGTCGAACAATCCTGGCGTGTCAACGACCAATAAGGTAGTTGCATCGTCCAAGGGCCTATCTCCAAATTTGCATTGTTCAGTAACTGATATTGAGCTCATAAAATACGTGAACGCATTTGTCTTTAAAAGATTGCTACCAAGGTGGCTTTTTCCTATCCCTGTTTTTCCAACCAAAACTACTCGTACGTCACCTGAAATCAAGCAAGTAATAACAATGGCTTAGATGAAAAGGGGCGTAACACCATCGTAATAATCTGGGCCACGCTCGACACATCATTAACACGATTAACACATATAATAAGTCAATTTAATACTTGAATCGGGTTTAGTGGTAAAAGGACTCACACCCCCTAATCAGGCTTAATTAAGTTGGTTGCGTGGGGGGGGGGGGGGTAAACAGCGCTCAACTTTCCAAATGGTCTAGGGGAGCCGCCCCCCCCCCCACACACATACACGCTCACCCTCCTTCCCTCCGGGAATCCGAAACCGGCACAACGGCTAATATTGACAAAAATGTGTATTGTTTTAAGTGCGAGGACGAAACCAGTTATAAAATTTATGGGGGGTTGGGATGGCCTAATGGTCTAGAGTGCCGCGTTTCGACCTCTGGCTGGCCGGTCACCTCTGGCTTGCGGCTGTGGTTTCGAGCCCTGGTGTGGCATGGAGATAGGGGCGCCTTCTCAACCTCGTGGGTTTCCTCCGGGCACTCCGGTTTCCTCCAACTGCCAAAGACCCTTTCGCGGAAGCGAATTATTGAAATAAAATTAAACCATATGTTAGTCCCGAAATGACCTAGTTTGTGTTTAGTTGACGTTAAACCCCATTTCTCTCTCTCTTTCTCTATAAAATTTATATCTACCGAAACGAAATAAAATAGCCATCTTATAATTCAAATCGAATAACACTTACCATTAAGCTCCAGAATATTTTTACCAATTCTGTAAAAAAAATTATACATATCGCTATTTTTAAAAATACCTTTTAAAAGTCACTAACATAACTCGTGACGTGTAGGAACACTCGCCCTGATACACAACATGTATACCTGGTTATCATGGGAAATGTACACAAAATGTACACAGTATCCATTTCGGCGTGTAAAGAGTACTCAATATCCATTTCGACGTGTAAAGAAACGCCACAAAACTAACCAAAGAAAACCTATCTTAGTCTTACTTTTCTAATTCTGTTGTTCTTTTTTCTTGGGCCCGTCTCTCTTTTAGTTCTCGTCTTGATCTCTTAATTTCATCCTCTGTACTTTCGCCGAAGATGTTGACTTGGTTGAATAGTTTTCTTGCAGTTGAAACAGTTAGGTTTTTTTGTCTGATTACCATTTCTTGTTGTTTTAGCTCTTGGAGGTCGTCCGCTGTTAATCGTCGCGAGCTCTCTACAAGATTCAGCTGTTCTTTCACTCGTTGAGCCGCTGAATGGCCACCGGTGCCTGTTCAAGAGAACAAATGTAACACTATCTTCCTGATAACAGAGATCAATTTAGTAAATATATAAAATAGGTTGCCAGGCAACGAAACATACGCCCACGGCAGCTAAATCGTCCGGGCAGTCAACAAGAGTTGTCGCATATTAAGTAATTATCAGAAAATCATTAGAATTTGTTTGGTTTTTATAAAGTTCTGCCCCATGCTAACATTTAGTCTACGAAACATTTAATATTATGGATTTAGCTGTTCAATTATCGATTTTCAAGAAATTCAAACTCAACCATCATTAATGTGTAACGGGGATATAGTCAAACGTTTTTTAATTCGTAATAAAATTGTGACCTCCATAGGGTCCACAAGGTAAAAATAATTCAGGAATTTATGGTCCAATGTGCCCGAATATTGAAAGGAACTGCGATCTTTGGGTTATAAACTCACATTTCAAATTTCATCAAAATAAGATTAAAATTGTAACCTCTACAGGGTCCATAACCTTGATATATCATTTTTTTTACACTATTTGCGTATTAGCGGCAACCATTTTGTCCGGCAGTTTTAGTCCGATTTTTACGAAATTTGACCCCAACAGTCATTACAGTGTAACGGTGATATAATCAAACGTTTTTTAAAATCGGATAATATCACAAATTTTTATCCAATTTTGATGAAGCATGAAATGTTTGTTTATAATTCAACGAAATATGGCTTTGGTTTAAGCTTGTTCTCCATCCATCTCTTGTAAAACATGGGCGTATCTCGCCTGGCAACCTTTTGTAACGCTATTTGCTTGCGAAGGGACGGCCACAGTGTCGGGCAGTTTCGGTCCGACCTTCACGAAATTCGAATTCAACCGTCATTACGGTTTAACAGTGATATATTTGAACTGTTTGTGAAATCGAATAAAAATTATGACCCGTGTAGGGAGCAGTGACGGACATATGCCAATACTGAAATGAGCCTAGATCTTTGGGCTATAGGTTTAGTCACAATCGGATAATAATTGTGGCCTGTAGCGTGTTCACAAACAAAATGATAACTGACGTCCGGATACACAGACGGACAAAGGCGACGACAAAACTAAATACTTATATCCCAGATTCTGAACCAGTTAGGATCGCAATCTTCTGAGGAACCAGAAATACAATTATACCAACTAAAAAGGTTCAGATTAGTTTATTAACAAAGATAACATCAAAATGTAAGTTGTGAAACAAATATTTTCAAATAAGGCGAAAACAACAAGCCAACAGTGAGGCTGATGTCCCCCGCCGAAATCCCAAAATAAATAGATGATACATATTAATTAATCGCACATTTATTTTTTTCAAACGTATCGAGCAATCAAACTGTACACGAAGTGTCATCCAAAAGTGTTTTATAAAGAAAAATGCTAAAACCGACGAGAAAAATGAAAATGTACCCTAGATAGGGGGACCCTAAAGGCAGATAAAAGGGCCAACGCGCTTGACAAAAGGGCCCCTCTGGACAAGGGAAAGGGCCCTCGTTTCTATACACTGTTACTGTCGAATCCATTACTGAATGAGAATGCAGTCATTGTATTGGCATAAAAATCATCAATCAAGATGAACCCAAGTTATCTTGTCCCAAAGCATCAACCAATCAAATTGGTTATCTCTGATTACCCTAAGCGGAAAATGCTCATCTTCGACCTCCATCAAGGCATTGACCTAATAAGCATATACACCAAGTTTGAACATTTTAACTCAATTAGAAGGAGAGTTATTGTGTTCCAAAGTCTCGACCAATCAAATTGCGTATCGCTCTGCTTACCCTGAGCAGAAAATGCTCATTATCGAACTTAGTCAAGGTATTACTGTAATGAAACTATACACCAAGTTTCATCACTCGCACTTAATTAGAACTAACGTTATCGTGTCCTAAAGCATCAACCAATCAAATTGCTTATCTCTGCTTACCCTAAGCGGAAAATGCTCATCTTCGAACTCCATCAAGGCATTGGCCTAATAAACACATACACCAAGTTTGAACATTCTAGCTCAATTAGGAAGAGAGTTATTGTGTCCCAAAAAGTGTGACGGACAGACAGACAGACGAACCTATTTTTCGAAATGCGGGGGACAAAAACCGAATCGATATGATCTTAAAGTAGTATCTTATAGTAAATGGATTTAATTATATTTTCAGTGACTAACAGTAAAGTCATATTGAATTCGGCGATTTTCAATATGTAAACGTTTTCATTTTTTGTCTTATCACAGCAGTCTGATTTTGTAAATGGTATAATTGTATCATCATGTGATCCTTCAATTGTTTGTTTCGAGACCAGGCGAGTGTTCCAAACTGGTTCAGAAGCTGAGATATAATAGTTAAAAAGACAATAGTTGTAAAGACAATTTGCTGAAGATTTCAGTCAAATTGAGAACTAAGCGAATGAAAGTTCCGCTTATCCTCGGTCATCATTACTATAGTCGGTGAGACAGAACTAATGGTATCGATTATACATTTGAGCTTTAAATCACGAAGGAAATTTTTGCAGCAAATCGGACCATAACCCAACAAATATCACAGGCTAGCCTTGACATCGAGAGTTGATTATGATCTGGATAAGTTAATTAATGCCCAAAGAAAGACCTAAAATAGTCAGGTTTTGCTCTTGCATAATGTATGTTTAAAGCTGCAATTTCATATTTTTAAATGTATTATTATTGTATTTTTGAAATGTATTAAAATAAAGCCTTAAAATATATGGTATTTATAAACAGTCCTACCTTGTTAAAGAATAATCCTATTAATCCTACAATTCACTATTGTCAGTTGAGAAATTGACAACAATATCATTTTCAACTTCAAATTCAAACGTTTGAAGATAGCTATTGAATGGGGTGGGGGATATAAAAAAGGGAGGTTATTGTGTTATTTCCGGTGCGCAAGATTTATAACTCTGTGAAATAATGCCTATGATCGTATAATAGTGATTGACAACCTATTCAGCAAAAGACATAAAAATATTTATGTTTTGACTTTCTTAGAAAATATAAAATTCTCGCTTTAAGTATATTAATCGTAAACGTTCTCTTTTTTTGTGTTAAAAACAGCAATTTGATTTTTTAAATGGTATATACGGTGAAAAATAATATCCTTTATTTTGTTAAAATATTAACCCAAGTCAATTTTTAAATAATTTGGTTTACTACACCCCCACATTTTCATGTGGACGTATACTGTCGTCGATCTTGTCCGTCCGTCCGTCCACAATTGTTTGTGAACATTTTACTGGTCACAATTCATATCCAATTTTGACGAAACTTGAAATATAGGCTTATCTCCAAAACTTCGCGGCTGCTTTCGATGTCGGCATGTATCGGATCAAAACTTCATGGATTTTGACCTCTGATTGTCCGAAAAATCACGTTTTTAGCTTCTGGACCCCGTAGAGCTCACACTTTTGAACCGATTTTGATGAAACTTGCAATTCCCGTTTATAACCCAAAGATCTTGGTTCCGTATCGGATCTTAAATTATCGCATTATTGGGGCCGATTATACGAAAAATCGCCCTTTTTAGCGTGTGGTCCCACTAGAGGTGACAATTACCATCCAATTTTAAAAACCGTTTGATTATATCACCGTTACACCGTAATGAAGGTTGGGGTCTAATTTCGTCAAAATCGGACCAAAACTGTCAGACAAAATGGCCGCCGCTTGTACGCAAATAATATATAAATATGGTATATCAAGGTTGTGAATCCTGTAGATGTTACAATTTTAATCCGATTTTTATGAAACTTGCAAAGCATGTTTATATCCCAAAGTTCTTAGACCCTGTCGATTTTTGTGCATATCGGATCTTAACTTCCTGAATTATGGCTCGTGATTATATGAAATATGGCCTTTGTTTTAGCTTGTGGTCCCACTGGAGGTCACAATTATAATCCGATTTAAATAATCATTTGATTATATCACCGTTACACCATAATGTAGCTTGAGTTCGATGTTTGTAAAAATCGGACCAATTTGCCGGACAATAATGTACGCGAATAATGTAAAAATATGGTATATCAATGAATGTTGAGATCGAATTTCGTAAAAAATCTATGTAATAAGAACGATATGGCCCCTCTAGGTGTCACCATTTTTATCTATATTGATGAAATTTAAAATATATGTTTATGTTCCAAAGATCTCAGTCTCTTCCCATATTTGCGCACTTCAGACCATAACTATCTGGATTATGTCCCCGATTGTACGAAAAATCTCTTTTTATTTAATTTGTTCTCTATCCATCTCTTGAAAAATGTGGGCGTAACCTGTCTGGCAGCCGCTGTTTTTTATAATTTTTACGCATGTCAATCTTAATTTCCACCAAATTTTAATATAATTTGTTTTTTTATAATTTCCACCCAAGTCAATTTTAATATATTACAAATGACTTTGGTAAAAACTAAAAAATTACGCTCTGCACCACTCAATCTTAATATAATATTACAAATGACTTGGATGAAAATTAAAACAAATTATATTAAAACTGACTTTGGTGAAAACTAAAAAATTACGCGCGTGGAAATTATAAAAAAAACAAACAAATATATTACAAATGATTTAGGTAGAAATAAAAATTGACTTTGGTGAAAATTATAAAAAAAAATATATTACAATTGACTAGGCTGATAATTACAAAATTTTATTACAAATGCGATGGGTGAAAATTAGTTAAAAACACATTATATTACAAATAACATGGGTGGAAATTAAAATTGACCAAAAATACCAAATTATATTCAAAAAATATATATATTACAAATGACTTGGTTGAAAATTAAAATTAACTTGGGTGAAAATTATAAAAAAAAAGAAATTGTATTAAACAAAATAAATGATTTTTTTTTTCGTGTGCCTTATCAGCCACCCGGAAACCTCCCATACCCTCGTAACTTCAAGGCCAGCAGTGGAATTTCGAAGATGAAAAGACGGGACTGTCGCTGTCCTGGCAAAATGGCCCTTATAAATGACGTGGGTGAAAATTAAAAACAAATATATATTACAAAAGACTTGGGTAAAAATTAAAATTGACTTCATTGAAAGATAAAAAAACCAAACAAATATTAAAATTGACTTGGGTGCAAATTATGAAATATATATATATATATATATTACAAATGACTTAGGTGAAAATTAAAATTGACTCGGGTGAATATTAAAACAAACTATATCAAAATTGACTTGGGTGAAAACCATTAAAAAAAACCAACAAATTATATCATAAATGACTTAGGTAGAAATTAAAATTGACTTGGGTGAAAATTAAAAACAAATTATATTACAAATTACGTGAGTGAAATTTAGTAAAAAAAACCCAAATTATATTAAACTTGGGGTGAGTGAAAATTATAAAACAAAACAAATTATATTACCAGTGACTTGGGTGGAAATTAAAATTGACTTAATACGAATTATATTAAAAAAATAAATGATATTATATTTCATGTCCCTTATCTGTCACCATGGGTATAATTGTGTCCCGTGAAACATCAAATGTATGTTTAGACATCAAGCGTCCGTTCAAATCTGGTTCAAACGCTGAGGTATTATTTCAACTAATTCTTTTTTATATGAAATTTTTTATCGGTTTTTGTAAATAAAACAATCTGTCTGATCCGTTTATAGATGACAATTCGCCCTGCACCACTCATATAAGGCACATTCTGAGCCAAATCCCGTAGCGAACCCTGCATATATCCATAATACACAACCTTCAGTTACTTGTATTAACAACTTAATTATCAACACAATCATACATTGAAAGCCAGGCATACATATTCCAAAAATAGAAAGTTGCATGACTGGTTTATTGGACCCACCAAGTAACACAATAACTACAACACATAATGGACGGATTCTGGACAATCTGCAAGTGGTAAATTAGAGCAGCATGGTACAACAACAGCACCTTTCAAGGACTGTCGAATTCATTAGCCCAATTATTTAAATGAGGGTAGTTTTATAAAACATATTGCTTATGGAGATAAAGAAATTTTCTGCCGATGGCTCCCGATCTTTTGTCCACTAAACGGTGACGACTCGACGAATTATCAGGCGTATCCGAGGATATTTAAATCGGGGATGCCTCAGGGATACTTGATGACATCGCGCCTGGTACGTCCGTGCATTTTTTATGCGCGAACTCTTAGTTTTTCTATTACTGGCACGCGCACGGGCACTATTTTTTTTGTTTTACATGTACCAAAATCTGGGATTTCGCGCGTAGGTACTTTTGAGTTATTATTCTGTGAAGCATAACACTTGCCACTGTACCTGTGTATCGCTAATTATAAACCGAATGTCTGAAGACCGTTCATATTTATTACGCAAACAATTTTCAGTACAGAGTTGATGCGCGCTCCATTTGTTGCAAAGCAAACCAACGGTATTATTTTCTCAACAGTGTATGAATTTATTCATAGCGATAATATCCTTACACCGAGAGAAATTATCTAGTCTCGGTGAATAGAACCATGGTTGTCTGGTAGAAAATTACTTTTGTATTTTTTGGAACGGAGAACAGCGATTTTAGAAGCAAACTAACCTGCCGCACATGATACTCATAATAAAAGGCGAGAACTCTTTTTGCAGCGGAAGCTTATCACTGAGTAATAGGTCAAGGTTTTATACGTTTGCCGTATAAAAATCTAGCAAACAAGGTAAATACCTACGAATGTCAATAAAAAAAAATAACATTCGGATTATAACTCTAGACAAGGTGTAATAATTAAAAAGGGTGTAAATTGAATATTATAATATGTATAGGAAGCCTAGTGACGAGTGTAGTAAGTGCTGTCCGTCCGTCGGTCCGGCGTCCACAATTGCTTGTGGACGATCCAGAGGCTAAAGTTAATATCCAATTGACTTTAAATTTATACACGGTGTTTAAGGTCATGAGACAAAGAAGCCTATTGATTTTTAGCAATTTCCGATAATTACTGTCAGAGTTATGGCCCTTGATCACTTCAAAAAATCTTGTGGACGCTCTAGAGGCTAAAGTTAATAACCGATTAACTTTAATCATATTTTAGTGTATTATAAATGTTTCAATACCGAAAAAAGTAAAATATGCGACAACCCTTGTTTACTGCCCGGACGATTTAGCTGCTGTGGGCGTAATTAAGTCATTTTCAAATGGAATAAATTGGACAACGAATAAGATGATACTTCGTAAACTATAGTTTTGGTTAATAGCAAAATTTCAATAGATATTTATGTCCCTTGTATGGTAGTATAATAAATAAGATATTTTTTAAAATGTCGACAATGTGACATGTCGTCGTCGCTATTCCCTCGTTGTATCAGGAACCGCCACGCGTAGCTGAACCAAACTGTTCTCCGGTGTTGCTGTAGCCATATCCTCGGGTCTGAACGCAGCCCCAACGGAACGTCTGGCTCGTAATCTGGTTTCGCGTAGGCGTTTCCGTACTGTCTGGTCTGCGATTCTACGCCGTCGAAAAATTGCTGCTGCAATAGAGGTCGTTGTTGAGAACCATTTCCACCGCAAGTGACGTTTGGTTTGAGATTGGGTGGTCACGATACCTATCCCAAAGGCGAGAAATGGTACCCGAGGAAACATTCGGCATCTTGGCTACATCTGTCTGGGATTCACCTGCTTGTAACCGACCAATAGCGTTGTTGGGTTAGTCCTCGTTCAGATGTGGCATCACTTGGTTCGTTGAGTGTTTACATATGCAACTAATTTGGAGACCGAGAATTCCTGGATTTCAAAGACCTTACATTTAGGTTCCATGCGAATAGTTCGCGAAGTTGTTAATCTCTTGTGTCTTTGTGTAATCAATCGAAAACAAATTTCGGAACAAAGTATGACCAGTCACAAATAGTGACCCTACCTTTAAAACCAACAATGAATTTCTTTTATCCTTACATAATGGCATTAATACAAGTAAGATTTATCGGCACAGCGACCTCGTTCAAATAAAAAGAAGAGTATATTTTGAAGAGAATATTTATACGAGAATACAGAAAGAATATAAAAATGTACATCGTGGGTGGAGAGTCCAAGGACATCATTTGACTATTGGTGGTGGTTATCTTTTGTTTGTCAACCGTGTTTTCATTAAATATATTTGTACTTGCATTATTTCGAGATACAACCTCTTGACACAGTAAACCTCCTATCTTAACAATCCTTACATCATTATAACATTTATTATATTGTTCTATGATACAGCAAACCTAGTGCTTGTCTAACTGACATATTATACCTGTTCATATCCACACCCCATAATAGACGCCTTCAATGATGTTTATGTCAAATATAAAAGACAAACAGATCTGATTCCTGCAGGTCTCACAGACAAACTTAGAAAGCACTTATAGAAAGGGAGGGGGGGGGGTAAAATAAAAGATAGTCATATGATATGTTCTAGCAATAACATGTTTTGAGTTCTTTCAAATGGTTCCATTTAGATGGCTTGATGTTTAAAGACAACTTTCTGAAAGATTATTATAATTTTGTTAATGTTAGTGGAAATAGCTTTATGAAATAAAACAAACAAACCAGATAAATTTTGTATGTAAACTAGATCAACATTATGTATAAATATTTGTAATTTACCAGGGGCCGGTTTCTCAAAGCTCCGTTATCTTTTAACGATCCGTTAACTCGGATCGTTAACTCTGATAGAAAGACTGTTGCTGGAAGTCCCGTTAACTTTAATGTGTCGTTAACTTGGCGTTATATTTAACGGGGCTCCGTTATCTGTTTAATGATGGCATTAGTTGGCTGTAGCAAAAAGTCATAGATTACCAATGTAGTTTTCTATAGAACATTCTAGAGGGTTGGGCGATGCGGGCCTATTCCATTTTCTATACGATGAAATTCTATACTATTCTACAGAATTTTGGTGGACTATAGGAAATAAATGCCCATAATACAGTAGTGCAAGTCCCAGATTTACAGATTTACGCTAAAATTTCTAAAGGAAAAAATAAAGTATTCTTTAGTGTTTTCTGTTGTAAATTCTACAGTCATCTTTTTATCTTTAATTTAGTTTTGTGAACGGACTGCACAGTTGTCTCGCTGTCTTCAGTTTCTTGTTAATAGTAACTTCTATGAAGTTGTTATACATGTAAATTGAAATTAAAAAAATTAAATTCAGCCAATGAACAGTCTTCTCTTGGATTAACTTTAATGAATCCGTTAGCTAACGGATAATGAAATTTACGGAGTCCGGTAAGGGACACAAATACCCTGATAAACTTCAATTTACAAGATGTCAAGCTTAAAAAATAATTACTCTTAGATGAAATATTTTGTACAGAAATCAGAAATATTATATATACGGAGTTAAAGAACGCTATTTACACATCTGAACCACTGATATGGTGGGACAGTCTTAACTACAAATGTAAAGCAGCTGCACAAAGATTTTCGAAGACCAAAATTCATAAGGAGAAAAAACTTTTTTGGAATATTTAAAATAAACTGCAAAATGAATACAGTTTAATAGCATATGGTGTTAAGACAGATTATACTGTTATAGCCGAGTTAGAAATCGACCTTTGAACCCTGTCAAGGGTCGGATAGAGAATTATGTGACAAATATTACACTTGGGGAACTTACCTAAGCCCTTAAATCAATGTCTAAAGCGAAGAGCCCAGGTTTAAGTGGGTTGACAACAAATTTTTACCTAGCCTTTTGGGACCTTTTGCTGTAGCAAAAAATCAGAGATTACCAATGTAGTTTTCTATAGAACATTCTAGAGGGTTGGGCGATGCGGGCCTATTCCATTTTCTAAAGCCACTAATACCTTTAAGAGGAGAGGAGATTGTTTTATGATAATATTTTTAGTGGTTCTGCTGTCAATACATATCGCATGGCTGATATTGGACATCACTTTTTATTCCCCTTGACCAATCGAGGAAGGGGGACCGATGACCATTACATTTTATAGCACTTATTGCATTACTAAATAGAATTTTAATCGTTTATATAAAATGCCCCCCAAACTAAAATACTTCAATACAGTAAAAAGATATTTGTGACCCTGGTTTTCATAGTCAACATAGTCGATTATGTATCTAATACTTGCAATATTCTCAGCAATATAACGGTCGGGCCATACTGTTTGTGGCCTGAGTGCCAGACACTTAGATATTACCTTATAGTCCGTCCGTAGCGGGGGTATGGGTCGGAAATTTTTCAACTCTCGCTCTTATCACCCTTATCCTTATAAATTAAATGTATCATACCTTCACATATGGATCAGGACAGGCTCCCTTCCATAAAACATGAATTAAGTATATTTAAGTATACAGGACCCAAAAGGCTATGTAAAAATTTGTTGTCACCCCACCAATGCTCTTCCTTTTAGACATTGATTTAACGGCTTATGTAAGTTCCCCAAGTGAAATATTTCTCTATCCGACCCTTGACAGGGTTCTATTAATAGTTTTGCATTCATTATTAATTTCATCTATACTTTTATTTACATCTTTTGAATACAGTGACTTATAAAATGCTGCAAATTCACGAATAATTGAGCAAGTATCTCTTACTATTTCTCCTTTACTATCTGTTAGTTCTTTCATTTTGTCCTTGCTTTTCTAGATTCATGAAATATTGTGTATTCCTAATCGCTTTCGGTTGCAAATCTGACCTTTGATCTTAAAATAGCAGCCCCACACTGTTGACTTTCAAATCTTTCAAGTCGATTTCCAACTCAGCTATAACAGTATAATGTGTCTTAATGTGTCTGAATTTTGGCCTTCGAAAATCTTTGTGCGGCTGCTTTACATTTGTAGTTAAGACTGTCCCACCTTACCAGTAGTTCAGATGTGTAAATAGCGTTCTTTAACTCCGTATGTATAATATTTCTGATTTCTGTACAAAATATTTCATCTAAGAGTAAATTATTATTAAATAAGTAAATACCATTCCCACGTTCGCTTTCGGACAAATCTATCTTTAAATCAATTTGGCTTTGATCTGATAACTGACTTTAAATAATTGATACATTTATATTATTTTATATCAAAGGTCGTTATATAAGAAAATAATCTATTCTGCTCATTTTGTAAATTTTTTTTACAGTTTGACATCTTGTAAATTGAAATTTATCAGGGTATTTGTGTCGATATGGGGGTTTGGGATGGCCTGGTGGTCTAGAGTGCCGCGCTTCGACCTCTAGGTGGCCGGTCACCTCTGGCTTGCGGCTGTGGTTTCGAGCCCTGGCGTTATATAAGAAAATAATCTATTCTGCTCATTTTGTAATTTTTTTTTTATAGTTTGACATCTTGTAAATTGAAATTTATCAGGGTATTTGTGTCGATATGGGGGTTTGGGATGGCCTGGTGGTCTAGAGTGCCGCGCTTCGACCTCTAGCTGGCCGGTCACCTCTGGCTTGCGGCTGTGGTTTCGAGCCCTGGTGTGAGCGTATGTGGCATGGAGATAGGGGCGCCTTCTCAACCTCGTGGGTTTCCTCCGGGCACTCCGGTTTCCTCCCACTGCTAAAGATCCCTACGCGCAAGCGAATTATTGAAATAAAAATTGAACCATGTGTTAGTCCCGAAATGACCTAGTTTGATATTCAAATATAGGTTTTCGGTGTCATTTACTTCAGACATAAACATAAAAAACATGTTTCAACCAAAACCTTTGTTACAGTTTGTGAAACAAACAAACAAAATATAATCACACATTTCTTGAAAAATATATATATATAATTTGAAAAGACGTATTTGAAAAGTTCTTATAAATTGTCATAATGTTGATCCAATTTTACACATTAACACTAATCATCTAAGGAATATAATCTTTAAAAAACACACACAAACATCACAGCAACAGGATCCACAAAACGTTGAATATTAAAAGTTGAACATTACTACACTGGAACAGTCAGAATCTTCATTTTTACTTTATCCATCTTCCTCCTCTTAAGTCAAATTTAATGAGGGATAAATTGATATTTCCTTTGGTGGTGCTGCGTAATGCCGACATCATCTTGGTCAGGGCAGAATAGTTCGGTCGATGTGCAATCGGCCTTGAACTCGAAAGATAAATACTCGCCCGGAAACTGCCGAAGTTTGTTGCTGAGGGTCATTTTGACCAATCAATATAAAGAAAACTTTTAGCCCCGGCTCCTTTAATAATGGCGTATAGAAAACAAAGATATCAATGTCAAATGGATGTCATTAGATCCAGCACCATTTTAAAGTATGTAAATTGCAATTGTACTGCAGAATGTGAGTCCAAAAGAGCTTCATGTAAAGTTGCGGCTCTTTCATGTACAGACCTATGTGGATGTAAAGAGTGTCAAAATTCAACACCTACAGCCACAGAGATGGCTATGGATGACAATGATGATGTAATTAATGATGATGATGATGATGACGAAGAAGAATATTGAATTTACAAACTATAGCCTATATTGTAAATAAATAATGTTAAAAAAATAATTTATTTTTAAAACTCCCATACACCGCTCCTTTGAGCAAGACCAAGTAGTCTATATATATTTTTTTAAACTAGGGGAATGGACAAACAAGGGACATTTTAGCCAGTTGTTAGAACACAACGTGTATTATTCCTATGCATTAATTTCAAAGTCATAATTTAGCAAACACAAATAACTGTCCACAAAACATCAGTTAATTTAGAGGTGCCTTTGGTATGGGTGTGGTCGGGCTTAAGGAATTTCCGTTTTGTGGGTTTATTGATATTAAAAGGTATTTCCAACCTTATATGGAGGGTGGGGGATTAAGCAGTTTATGAGGGGGGGGGGGCTGGGCCTTGCATTTGATTTATGCATAGTTATATTATATGGATGCTACAGTGTCGACTTTATTAGAGATGAGGAAGGGTGGGCTTAGGGGATCTATTCTAACCAGTTAATATTAGGGTGAACTCGACAATGCAAAGTGGGTATGCCTACACACGCAAAGACAAATACAGTAGGAAGAGAGCCTCAAATAAAATATAGCTTCACACACCTTGATTGGATGAGTCATCGCTGATCTAAATCTTTCACATTTATGCACTTATTACATGTTAACCGACACCGAAATACCAGTATTAATAGAGCGCATTTTCTTTTCATTAGAAATATGATTTACGAGTTTAGCTAAAAATAAATCGTCCTAATTATATTATAGCAAAACAACGACAGTGATCTATTAAATTCTCCTTAAGGTCACGTGTATTTACTGTTTTTTGCTATCTACTAGATTTTCATTGGCTGAGAGCTAGCCGTCTCACTACTTTATTGTTGCTAGGACAAAAAATGCTGTCCCAGTCCTCCGCCTATATAATATAAATGGGATGATATGCAACACATTAGGGTTATTTCTCGAGAAAGAAATATTAAAACTTCCCACAGCGGTGAGTTACAACGGCTTTTGAAAACTAAGCTTGTTAGAACTTCCCAGTCCTCCGCCTATATAATATAAATGGGATGATGTGCAATTTTTCAGAATTCGAATGTTTGCCATAAAAACAAAAGAGGGAAAACCTTAGAACTTCTGTAGTCGATACAACCCAATAGCCATCTGTTAAATATTCAGCCAATGGTAGAATTATTCTAGTTTTAATATTAACATTATCAACGTTATATTCTACATTTAAAGACAAAACAATGTTAGCTAGACAACGACATAAAAGAGCATTGATTCCAATCGTTGGTAAAGCATTAAGTTATCTATTCGCTACTATTTCGTCGTCAGATTTTAATGTCATTAAAAACAATGTTAAATAACTTTCTCAAAACCAAGAAAGCATTGTTCACGTGGTTGAAAAAAGTTTAACGATATTAGATGTTTCTCGGATAGATATGTCTAAAATAGGGTGGCAATTAATTCTTTAATAATTTAAAACATTTTGAATTACAATTTGGTGATTTTGTTGCGAATTTGACAAAAGAGGTCACTTTGGTTCAGAAATTTTTGAGAATAGATTATAAAAATAAGTATATATAATAGACGAAATTAAATATTCAACTCAACAAGGATTAAGATATGTTAACCATTTAAATGTAAAATTAAATATGTTATCTTTAGGTCATGTTTCACCTTGCGTATATAACATAACTTCACGAACACGCCCTGGATACAACACTACTTTACTCTTAGTATATATAGCAGAATTACAAGAGAGAGAGAGAGAGACCCTTCTCTGGTGAGCTTTCAAACTCAACTGATTTGAATCAAAAAACTTATCCAATTTTAAGGCAAAAAGTTAATTAGTATTTACATACATTATTGATATCATATATACATACATTATTGATTGATATCATATATACATACATTATTGATATTAGATATCATAATAATAACCATGGTTAAATTTTAACTCTAGTATATGTACTTAAACGGTCAGCGGGTTTTGACATGACCATTTCAACTTGGCGGTGGCTATATTCTTTACAAAAATCATATTGATGTTAGTGTCCGCAGCAACGTAATAAATTTAATTACTGGTGAAGAACAGGTCAAAAGTACCTCGGAGATTTCACCTTTTGTAACACTATTCCAGGTTGAGCTCATATTTAAAATGGTGATGATATTTTGCAAGACATAACGCTATCAGTAATTCATTAAACTATAGGTTATCGGGATAGCTGAAGTCATTTCTAAATGGCGATATGTGCCATGACCGAACAAAATGCCAATATGGTTCCTAAGTTAAACAAAATAACCAAGTTTAGTAGACCATGGAAGAAAATACAACCAGTAATATAAAATCTTATGTATCAAAAGACAAAAAGCAAAAAATAAACGGCCATACTAACATAAGATACGGGGAGCAAACTGTTAAGCAAAAATTATGATCCACTATGACACCCGTCCATGTCACCATTTTTACTAGAAAACAGAGTGGAATAAGAGATGGAAAATGTTTGCCAGCGGGATACAAACCGTGATACAAATCCAAGCTTTATCGGCGCTTATAAATGACCAAATAACTGGCCAGACAAATGTCCTCCCTGTTGTACACGACAACTCACGGTGGTCCGATAGTTGATTGTGTTTGACCATGTATAATTTGTGTCTTTGTAAGGATATCTGGAAAGGATTATCATCGGGTTTCAACACCTTTTGTTGGAACATGTTTTTATGTTCATGTCAAACGAAATTGACAAACACAACCTATATTTGAATATATAACACACCGTATTAGGGATCGTTATGAGTTTACCTCAAAAATTGAGCCGCTATGGTGAATTTGCCCCCCGCCCCAGTAAGCGAAATTAGCCGCCACACTTAGAAGGAATACCCAAGTTCACTAGATTTAGCTTCAGCGAGTCAAATTCTTACAGAAACCACCTTAATATCCAGGTCCGAGAGGATTTGTCCCGAATTGTACCTTATTTAATTGAAGTAAATAACTAGAAAATGCCTCGTGACGGCCATCTTCAATAGTTCAATTCAACCAAGGATGTCCAGGTGGCATCGTCTAGATGAAGAAACTACACACATTGAAGTTAATAATACACCGAAAACCTATATCATTTCAAGATATTGCACACATCTGTAGGGCATTTAAAAGTTTCCTGTCAAATAGGGGCATTTATAACCTTTCTGACTAATTTGCCCCACCCCCTTAGCGGAATAAGTTGTCACTCTAAGGGGGATACTTAACTTCATTGGATTCAATGGCTTGAATTCTTATAGGAACCATCTTCAAACCAGGGTCCGAGAGAATCTGTCACACATTTTAACCCACTAAATAACCAGAAAATTCTCCATGGCGGCCATTTTGAATATTTAAATTTCCCCAAGGTTGCCAGGGTGGCATAATCCGGATTCATAATCTACACATATTCAAGATATAATATAATTCATCAAAAAACATACTTCCAGGTTTGTTGAACTGCTGCCGGACTATTAGGGATTTTTCACGATTCGAAATGATGGCATTTCCAGTTCGGTCAACAAACTTCATATTTTGTGTACTAATCAATAGTGTCAAGGAAAACTAACATACTTTAATTCGATTTATTTTTTGAGAACTTTGATCCTTTATTACCCAAAGGGTAGATACAGGTAGGAGATTTCCACTTACATTCCAATTTTCATGAAGATCGTGCTAATATTAAAGTTGTTGTCTCAACTTTTATCTATATTTCTGGTATTAAAATACCACAATATTTTTTTCTTGGGCTCCCATAGGCTTAAAAGTATCAACAATTACGCCAATATTACGAGCAGAATAAGGCGGAAAAATATCACAGTTAACAATTACAACGCGCTGATTATCATGTATAATTTTATTTAATTGATGCATTGGGCAAATATTGGCATCATTCAAGTTCAAAAGTTTATTTGACTTCCATTAGCTATTTTTTATCTGACAATATCGCCTAATGGTGACGTATAAAGGGTAAATACAACCGGACCATGAACAGAACCTCGAGGAACTCCATAAACATATGTAGGTAATAACCATTCGTTTTTAGTTTCAACAAATCTGATAATAGAAATTTTGACATCTAACAAACACACCAGCTGAAAACGTGATTTTATTTACAACCAGGGGACAAAATCCATGAAGTTATGATCCGATACATGCCAATATCGGCAGGAACCAATGTTTCAAGTTTCGTCAAAATCGGGTAAAGGTTTGACCTGTAGAGTGTCCATAAACAAAATGTGAACGGACGCACAGTCAGACAAGGGTGACGTCAATATACCTACACTTAAAAACTTGGGCGTATAAAACAATATGGCATACTTTTATTTCAGCTTCTGAACCAGTTAAGATCGCAATCTTGTTGTCTAAATATACATTTGGATGACCCAGTACAATTATACCATCTAGAAAAGGATCACATTATTTTTGTTATTAATAGAAAGATAATACAAGTAAGTTGGGAAAAATATTTTCAAATAAAGTGAACATAAAACAATAAAATATGATCTTAAAGTAATGTAGTCAATTGAAATATTTTTTGTGTGTAAATTATAGAAATTTAAGCTCATATTGAAGTTGAGGATTTTCAACATATATTAACGTTTTATTTTGTCTGTTAATAAAAGTAATTTGATATTATGTATGAACTGTTTCTCTTTTGTTTTTTTTTGGTGGGGGGGATTTATTTATCTATTTTTTTGTTGTCAGATAAACAATCTAACTCATTTCTAGGCCATCCGCAGTGCACCATTGTCAAATTGGAACTTTCTCAGCCAAAATACGCGGCGAACCCGAAACCTTCTATGCACAATATGCAGCCTTCAGTTACTTGCAATTATAATATACATACGTGTTAACACCAGGTAATCATATATTGAAGGCCATACATACATATTCCAAAAAAAGGGAAGTTGCATGACCTGTTTGAGAATAATAAGTTATTAGACTCGCCCAGTAACATTGCATTAATAATATACATACGTGTTAACACCAGGTAATCATATATTGAAGGCCATAAATACATATTCAAAAAGATAGGCTGGCACTGCCAGGCAGGATACGCCCACATTTTTGAGAGATGGATAGAGAACAAGCAATACCGAAAGTGATTTTTCCTACATCATTAAGTCCTGTATTTCATACTGTATTGGGAGCAGCCATTTTGTTGGTCAGTAAACAGTCTGATATTCATGAAATTCGAAGCCGACAATGATTATGGTGTGACGGTACACAACCTAGAAATGTTACTTTTCGTCAAAATCGGATAAGAATTGTGACCTGTAGCCACAACCATGATATACCATATTTTTACACTATTCGCGTACAAACGGTGACCATTTCGTCCGGCAATTTTGGTACGATTTTCACGAAATTCGAACTCAACCTTCCTTACGGTGCAACAGTAATATAATCAGAGTGTTTTTTTTTAAATCAGATAATAATTGTTATAGAGAACAAGCAATACCGAAAGTGATTTTTCCTACAATCAAAGGCCATAATTCATTAAGTTACAATTTGATATGCGCAAATATCGAAAAGAATAAAGATCTTTAGGTTATAAACAAGCATTTCAGGTTTCATCAAAATCGAATTAAAATTGTCACCTCTACAGGGTCCACAACTTTGACATACCATATTTTTACACTGTTCGCGTACAAACGGCGGTCATTTTTTCTGGCAATTATGGTCCAATTTTCTCGAAATTCGAACTCAACCTTCCGTAGGGTGTAACGGTGATCGAGTCAAATGTTTTTTCAAATCGGATAATAATTGTGACCTCCAGAGGGACCATAGGCGATTTTTCGGACAATCAGGGGCCATAATTCAGGAAGTTACGATCCGATATGCGCAAAGAACGAAAGGAACCAAGATCTTTGGGTTATAACCATGCATTTTAAGTTTCATCAAAATCGAATTAAAATTGTGACCTCTACAGGGTCCACAACCATGATATACAATTTTTTAACAGTATTCGCGTACAAACGGCGGCCATTTTGTATGGCAATTTTGGTCCGATTTTCCCGAAATTCGAACTCAACCTTCCTTACGGTGTAACGGTAATATAATCAACCGTTTGATTAAATCGGATAATAATTGTGACCACCAGAGGAACCACAAGCTAAAATAAGGCGATTTTGCGTATAATCAGGGGCCATAATTCAGGAAGTTACGTTCCGATATGCGCAAATATCGAAAGGAACCAAGATCTTTGGGTTATAACCATGAAGTTCAAGTTTCATCAAAATCGAATAAAAAAATGTGACTTCTACAGGGTCCACAACCTTGATATACCATTTTTGAACAGTATTCGCATACAAACGGCGGCCATTTTGTATGGCAATTTTCGTCCGATTTTGCCGAAATTCGAATTCAACCTTCCTTAGGATGTAACGGTGATATAATCAAACGGTTTTTTAAATCGGATAATAATTGTGACCTCCAGAGGAACCACAAGCTAAAAAGGGTGATTCTTCGGACAATCAGGGGCCATAATTCAGGAAATTACATTCCGATAGGCGCAAATATCGAAAGGAACCAAGATCTTTGGGTTATAAACATGCATGTCAAGTTTCATCAAAATCGGTTCAAAATTGTGACCTCTACAGGGTCCACAATCTAAAAACGTGATTTTTCGTACAATCAGGGGCCATAATCCATGAAGTTTTCATCCGATACATGCCAATCTCGAAAGCAGCCGAGATCTTTTGGGGATAAACCTATATTTCAAGTTTCCTCAAAATCGGATAAGAATTGTGACCTGTAGAGGGTCCACAAACAAATTGGGGACGGACGGACAGGGGCGACGACAATATACGTCCACATAAAAATGTGGGCGTATAAAAAAGGGAAGTTGCATGACCGGTTTGAGGATAATAAGTTATTATACTCGCCCAGTAACACGGTAAAAATAACACCTAATGGGCAGATTCAGCAAGCGGCTTAATTAGAGCTGTATAATACAACAATCAAAACGCCACACTATTTAAGGACTCCCGTATTCATTAGACCAGTCGGGATATAACAGTAGGACGTTAAACCCCATTCATTTTACATCATTTATATAAAGGCACATTCGACAATATATAGCTTACCTTTATATGGTGACGCCATTTCTTTCTGATCAAGGTCAGCGGCTGCTATACCTCACAACTGTAAGAGAGAAAATGCTTGTGTCGAGCCCATGCATGACTTATGCATAGAATAGGATGCCCTGGGCAAATAATCTCAACGTAATGGTGATTTTGTAAAACTGCTAGTGCGGAAGCCATTTATGAATATTATAAATTTATAATCCGGTTTCAAAAGACATTAGCGGAAAATGTTGATTATTGAAATCAGTCGAGATATTCGCCTAATAAGCATATACATGAAGTGTGAACATTCTAAGGCAGACTGGTTATGTTCCAATATCTTGATTAATTAAATTGCTTAAGCAGAAAATCGTCACCTTTGAACAATATGAATCTATACTGCTTATCGAACTTAGGGAATTGATATAATGAATCTATTAAAACAAAAATAAAGTGCTGCATAGTCTTGACCAATCCAACTGCTTATCTCTGCTTAGGCTTAATTAGATCTAAATATTTAGTTCACCTGCAAATTTCGTCCCGGTTTCTTGCAGCAGAAAATGTGGTTTCGATATGTTATTCGATATGTGTACACTAATGATTACATTTGTATCTAAAAATCAATATTTGTTTTACAAAAAAGACATTTGTTAAATCAAATTTGTAAGATGGTTTGTCTAAACCTTAATTGTATTTTAATATAAAGTTAAAAAATATTTTATCCGAGAAATAAAACGAAAAACAAATCTCCAAAATATTTCTGCGTTGGCCGAGAAAGTTCATGAGGATTTTCCGATGTGGTTTCCCTTGTCATTAATGTCAGTGGTGCAGGATGGAGGGCCTGACAAGGAAAGCTGTTCAGTTTTCGGATGAGACGAAAAACCGATGTCCCGTGGCGTGCACCTAAAATATCCCTTGGCAGTAGGAATTCTACACAAGAGTAGGCCGTATTGCCGATGCCCGGGTAAAATTGCCTTCATAGCACACTGTATGGTATATAACCGTCTTCATTAGCCCAGTCCCAGCAGAACCGTAGGACTTTAAATCCCATTTCAAAACATTTCTCGACATTCATCGAAACAGAACATTTTTACATGAGCGGAAATCACATGGATTTCATTTCAGTATCGATAATATTTAACCAAGATGGAGGTATAGACGAACAAATAATATTAAAACATTTTTCAATTTTTGCGTAATTAAAGTCGTCATCATCACAATCAAACAGATCTAGTATATGAGTTAAAAGGATCAAACCCAGTATTATACAATAATTACTCAAAAGTAGACTACTTTCAAATTATTTTATTTAATGCAAGATCACATTAACCAATATTTTGCTTAGTCTATTTTTTAGTAATTAGATTATTTTGTGATAGCGACATATTTCTTTGGACGACTTTAGTGTAATCCCGTGCGTGTTATGTTTCTACACACTGAAGTCACGGTCATAGGGCAATTTATCTTTTTGTATATACGTTTATTGTGACAAAGTAATTTATACATAGAACTTTGCTGGATTTGACATTATATTATATTGGACGTTTTCAACTATATATAACTTCTGCTAATGTGTTCAATATGTTATTTTCACGCAACACACGAATGACCTCTGCTCGTTTTGACAAAAGGCACGATCTCATTAAATATCTTATTTATTCATATGTTATTTATAACGTCATGATCTATGTGTTTTAACACTCGGCAGAACTTCGCGACTTTAAAGGAAAGATGCAGTGCAGTTATAGAAACTATAATCTCAATTCCAAATAAGTTAATCTGTCATGTATCCTTATTCTTAATAGTCGTATGCTTTATAAAGCCCGAATTTACTGACAGTAAGTCAGACTTGAATAGAGCACCTTCCATCTATGTCTATTCTATGTTCTCAATAAAGTTCTACCAACTATGCTGATCGTCTGTTATCTGTAGTGTTACATTATTCGATTCTCCTTTTTTTAAAGAAATGATTCTGAAGAAATGTTTTAAATGATTTGTATTTGGCAATGACGTGTTGTTCGAAATTGTTTTTCGTTGTATATATTTGATTTACTAAAATAAATGTTATCTTAATATCAAATTACAATTAAATTAAACAAAAATACATTTTTCAAATATGATATGACAAATGTCTGAATTTTAAAAGAAATATTGATTTTAAGAAAGATCTGTCACGGATGCCTGTTGATTTCCCTGGTATGGTACAAACAGTAACATAAAACTTTGTCAAATATATTTTTGACTGATCGTAAATTATTTAAGATGTACTTACTTGAACAAGACGGTGCTAGAAAAGCAGTTAATTTTCGAAAAGCGACTAAATATGTAACACACGAGCCACTAAAATGATCAAACTAGCAACTACAGCACGTTCAGGCATCAATAACGAAACAACGCCTTGCGAAACCACATAAATCCTTCCCTGTTTTGATACGCCCACATTTTTCGTTCAGGCATCCATAACGAAACAACGCCTTGCGAAACCACATAAATCCTTCCCTGTTTTTATACGCCCACATTTTTATGTGGACGTATATTGTCGTCGCCACCGTTCGTCCGGACGTACGGACGTCCGTCCGTCCACAATTGTTTGTGAACAGTCTACAGGTCACAATTTTTATCCGATTTCAATGAAACTTTAAATATAGGTTTATCACCCTAAGATCTCGGTTCCTTTCGATATTGGCATGTATCGGACTGTAACTTCATGGGTTATGGCCCCTGATTGTACGAAAAATCACTTTTTTTTAGCTTGTGAACAGTGTAGAGGTCACAATTTTGAACCGATTTGGATGAAACTTGAAATGCATGTTTATAACCCAAAGATCTTGGTTCCTTTCGATATTTGCGCCAATCGGATCGTAACTTCCTGAATAATGGCCCCTGATTGTCTGAAAAATCGCCCTTTTTAGCTTGTGGTCCCTCTGAAGGTCAAAATTGTTATCCGATTTAAAAAAACCGTTTGATTATATCACCGTCGCATGGTTATGAAGGTTGAGTTCGAATTTCGTGAAAATCGGACCAAAATTGACGGACAAAATGGCCGCCGTTTGTACGTGAATAGTGTGAAAATATGTTATATCAAGGTTGTGGACCTTATAGAGGTCACAATTTTGAACCGATTTTGATGAAACTTGACATGTATGTTTATGACCCAAAGATCTTGTTTCTTTCAATATTTGCGCCCATCGGAGCGTAACTTCCTGAATTATGGCCCCTGATTGTCCGAAAAATCGCCCTTTTTAGCTTGTGGTCTCTCTGGAGGTCAAAATTGTTATCCGATTTAAAAAACCGTTAGAGTATATCACCGTTCCATGGTTATGAAGGTTGAGTTCTAATTTCGTGAAAATCGGACCAAAATTGACGGACAAAATGGCCGCCGTTTGTACGCGAATGGTGTGAAAATATGTTATATCAAGGTTGTGGACCTTATAGAGGTCACAATTTTGAACTGATTTTGATGAAACTTGACATGTATGTTTATAACCCAAAGATCTTGGTTCTTTTCGATATTTGCGCCCATCGGATCATAACTTCCTGAATTATGGCCCCTGATTGTCCGAAAAATCGCCCTTTTTAGCTTGTGGTCCCTCTCGAAGTCAAAATTGTTATCCGATTTAAAAAACCGTTAGAGTATATCACCGTTTCATGGTTATGAAGGTTGAGTTCGAATTTCGTGAAAATCGGACCAAAATTGACGGACAAAATGGCCGTCGTTTGTACGCGAATGGTGTAAAAATATGTTATATCAAGGTTGTGGACCTTATAGAGGTCACAATTTTTAACCGATTTTGATGAAACTTGACATGTATGTTTATAACCCAAAGATCTTGGTTCCTTTCGATATTTGCACCCATCGAATCATAATTTCATGAATTATGCCCCCTGATTGTCCGAAAAATCCCTTTTGTTAGCTTGTTGTCCCTCTGGAGGTCAAAATTATTATCCGATTTAAAAAAACGTTTGATTATATCACGGTTTCATGGTAATGAAGAGAGAATTTGAATTTTGTGAAAATCGGACCAGAGTTGACGGAGAAAATGGCCGCCGTCTGTACGCGAATTGTGTAAAAATATGTTATATCAAGGTTGTGGACCCTATAGAGGTCACAATTTTGAACTGATTTTGATGAAACTTGAAATACATGTTTATAACCTAATGATCTTTGTTCCATTGCATATTTGCCCATATCGGATCGTAACTTCCTGAATCATGGCCCCTGATGGTACGGAAAATCACCCTTTTTAGCTTGTGGTCCCTCTGGAGGTCACAATTATTATCTGATTTTAAAAAAAAGGGTTGATTATATCACAGTTACACCGTAGTTATGGGTGAGTTTGAATTATGATTTTCTGGTGATTACTTAAAATGCAACAACTCTTGTTGACTGCCCGGACAATTTGGCTGCTGTGTGGGCGTATGTTTCGTTGCCTGGCAACCTATTTTTACGAACTCGTAAATAAAGTTTATTGTACAAAAACATCCACCCGGGACAACATAAAATAATACAAGCCTGTTTGAATATAGAGGGGAATCAAACTCACGACAGTTACTCAATCACACACCTTATGATACAGCGCCTTAGAAACCATTGGGCGACCCAACCCCCACATTGATTATGATTGGTTACACTATACATTTTACAATGGGGTATATATAAATGTGTACTAAAAAACTAGTAGATTGATTATTCCCGAAGGTCGATTCAACTACAGTATAGGGCGTAACGTTTACTTTATATTCCCGGGGAATGGTGAATTACAATGTCAACTACAGTATAGGGTGTAACGTTTTACTTTATATTCCCGTGGAACTGTGAATTACAATGTCAACTACAGTATATTGTGTAACGTTTTACTTTATATTCCCGGGGAACGGTGAATTACAATGTCAACTAAGGTATAGGGTGTAACGTTTTACTTTATATTCCCGGGGAACGGTGAATTACAATGTTTGTTTTTAATCTAGTCCATCGGGCTTTATGGGAGCCTCCAAATACCCGGCACAACTGTCGCCTGCATGTCAATATATTTCTACTCCGCGGTCTCATGTAAACCTTGTGCGCTTTTACGGAGTCTCAATTGGTCCGGAGTTAATGATGTCTATGAAATTGTATATGTATAGGATATAACCTACCCAAGGTTGATATGATAGAGAACACGCGGGCGAAGCCCAAGGGTTCTCTACCATATCAATCCGAGGGAGAGTAGGTTTATATCTGACTTATACAACGTTTAATGGACTCTTCTAAAAAAGGCAACAGTGATTGGATAATTGCTCGGTAGTTTCCGCCAAATATCGCGAATTACCGATGTAATAATGCGCGTGTTTTTGTTTGCACGTCGCCATTTTGAATTGAAAGCAAGAACAAAACGGATAATTAAACGAAGTCAGACGAATAAGCAATCCTTTTTAGTCATTATATTGACGATGGAATAGATGTGGATGCAAATATGATGAGGATCTATCCAAAGCCTGAAGAAAATTTGGATCATGCAAAAGGCAATCTTTTCCGATACTGGTGGTTACTTAAAAGATTTCCAGCATTCACATAACTGTTACTGAATGTTGTTGCGACACTATTTTACCTCTACTGGTATTCAAATGAGGTTGACCATCCCATGAAATGCATATATAATACTTCTAACGAACATTTGGCGGCGATGGTTCCTGATATTTATTAAACAGTCACAAATATGTATGTGTGATGATGATTGGGGGGAGGGGTGGCGATGGTCAAGGTTAAAACCAGGCGTGGTCCGGTCCACTACGTACGTGCACATGTAGAAAAGACCACTGTCCACCGCTGAACAATAACTACATTATTGTCTCCAAATGACATAACTATTGTTTCACTGTAATTATCACAGTGGCTGCACTATTTTATTTCATTTCCCAACTATTGTATGCCGAAACATAAAGCAATTTTTGTTCCATTCCAGCAATATAAAAAAATAGTTTAAAATAATGACCTCTTTACAATGTTGACATTTATGTCGTGCATAGTTCATCTATTTATAGCAATTCTTTGTCTGCTTCTTTTCGCCCCTTTTGCATGCCCATATTTGTAGATGTTTTGGTCTAGAATAGACGAAGGGGGATTGAGTTAACATTCTCTGTTAGGTTGTAATTATGCATGATTTTGAGGCGGTAGGATAACAGGTTACGGTTACGGTGATATGTACGGCAACTACATGTTTTTAGTATGCTTCTTCAAGTTTGTGTATCCCAAAATCTTGGTGGTCAAGCTCATAAAAAATTTTAATGCAGACATGACCATTTGTTCCTTTAACTGTAGTCTAAAGCATCCAGCCCGACGAAAATCTGGAGAAGGTTGAAGGTGGCCAAAAAGGCCATAATTAACATTGACGTGAAATGAAATGTTGTTTTATGGCATCCGGGTTATATTGCGCCAAACATATGGTGAATTCAACTAGACAAATTAAAACACTATCACAGGGGTGTATTCATATATGTAAATATAAGCAAATATCACAGAAACTATAGTTAAAAATAAATATATCAATGGTGGTCTGTCTTCAAATAATACTGGATTACTCCCCTTTATCCCACTGGTGATCCCTATTCAATCCACTGTTCTTTCATTTCAGGTGATGTACGGGTAGCATTGGGTGGAAAAACGGGAATAGGAAAAGCCACCTTGGTAGTAACCTTTTAAAGACGAAGGTGTTTAAGTTTTTTATGAGCTTAATGTCAGTTACTTAACAATGCAAGTTTGAAGAAAGGCGATTAGACGATACAACTACCTTATTAGTCGTGGACACGCCAGGATTGTTCGACACGAGAGAACCTAACGAACAAACGAGTAAGGAAATTGTAAGAAGCATTGCCCTTGCATCACCTGGTCCGCATATCTATATCTTTGTCATCTCTCTTTTACGATTTACGCCAGAAGCTGATACTGTGAACATCTTGCAGGAAATGTTCGGTGACGACGTCATAAAACACGTCATCGTCGTTTTTACTCGCAAAGATGAATTGGCTGATAATAATTCACTTAAAGAGTTCATTTTAAAATCACCACCCGTCTTGCGGAATCTACTGGAACGATGCGGTTACAAGTTCGCGTTCATCAATAACAAGGCCGATAAAGATGAACTACGGGATGACGTTGACGTTATATTGGATATTATCTACAAAACTATTGGCGAGAACAACGGAGCGTACTACACGGACGACATGTATCAAAAAGCTGATGCAGTTCTAGAGGTAAGGCGAAATAAAATTCGAAATGAAAGGGAACGCAAGCAAACAGAACTACGTCAACAAAGGGACCAGATTTTCAAAGAAGCAGAGAAAAACGACCTTTACAGCACAGATGGAATGCAACTCTTGAAGGACACCCGAGAAGCTGAAAACATGCTTGAAGAGAAACGCCGACAGATAGAAGACATTGAAGAAAAAAACAGATTGCTAACTCAAAAGTTGCAAGCAGAATTAAGGCGTCAGTCTACTCTAGAAGATTAAATAAAGTTTCGTGAAGAAGATGCAGCTAAAAGTCAGGCAGTACAACTAGAGGAAAATGGACTTAGGGACCTGGAGGAAAAGCAGAGACGGCTGATAGAGGAGGACACGATAAGACGACAAGAACTGAACAAAGAACAAGAACGGCTAAATAAACTTGCAGACAAGACGCAGAAGATGGTCGATGAAGACGGGGATCCCTCTCTCACGAAAACATTACTAATGTTAACTGAAATTACCGAGAAGATGACTGAAAATGCCAAAATAAACCCAAAAAGAGAGGCCAAGAAGGAAGTGGAAACTGACGATATAGTACTCAAGACCATAGGTTCTGCAGTGGTTCAAGTTGGGTCAGCTGTTGTGTCATCTGCTTTTGGTGCCGGGACAACTGCTGTGTCAGCTGCTGTTGGGTTGGGGTCAGCTGCTGTGGGATGGTTGAAGAGCTGGTGGTCAAAGTAAAGTGAGAGGTTCCAAGACCGTATAGCTTTCGTTTATGGATTCGCTAGGTATTATACATTCGCTACTTTGCATACTATTAGACAGGCAGAAGAGCATACTCTCTGGACACCTCTTGCCATTGTTTGTCATGTATTTGGTACACGGTGAACATTCCATTTGCTGATTACACTATTTTGCCTATACCGTTTTTAGGACTGAATTTTGTCTAATGGTATGGATTGTTCGTACTTGGTTTTATTTTATTACGTAACCTTAGACATATTACAACACATGATACTGTGGCAGTAGTTTTTAATGGTTGCTTTTATTTAGACGAATAAAATATGTTTACTAATAAGTGCGGTGAGTATTTCATATGTAACCTGTCATTCTATTTCAATGAAATAAGATCCAAATCCAACTGCTACCAATTGAATTAAATTTGGCTTCAAATGAAAGATGTTACTGATGTGGATGTCATTGTTAGTCAATCCTTGGCAATATAGTAATGGACAGGACTATGATTAGAACGATAGATCATTCAATATTGTACTGATATTGGAGTCGGTAGATGTCATTCGGGTTCGCTCTTAAGATATGACGAAATGCTTGACCTATGACTAGTTAGAAGATAAAGAGAGAGCGAAATGAGGTTTAACGTCCACTCAACTCAAACTAGGTCATTTCGGGAGTAACTTATGGTTTCATTTTATTTCAATAATTCGCTTGCGCGTAGGGGTCTTTAGCAGTGGGAGGAAAACGGAGTGCCCGGAGGAAACCCATGAGGTTGAGAAGGCGCCTCTATCTCCATGCCACATACGCTCACACCAGGGATCGAAACCACAGCCGCAAGCCAGAGGTGACCCGCCAGCTATACGTCAAAGCGCGGCACTCTAGACCACTAGGCCATCCCAACCCCCCAGTAAGAAGATAAGGTAATATATTCAAAGCAATATTTAAATGTGGACGTATAATATCGTCATCGATGTCTGTCCGTCAACCCATATGTCGACAATTAGCTCATATGTTAATCAAATTGTGTTATATAATGACAAAATCTCCCCTACCCTATCACAAAATAGAATAAGTTATTTAAATTTAAAAAAACAAACACTCTAAAACAAGAACTGAGAATATAATATAAATTGAAAAAGAAGCGCTGATTGATTAATTAAAGCAACAACAAGTTATGTTATAAAACATAAATGAAATAAAAATATCAGAGAAAATGACAAATAATGAATAATATATACTAAGGTGATGTTCAAAGTGCGTGTTATTCATTTGGATATTTTATTGTACAAAAACTTGTTAATGGTCTGTTCGGCCACACCCACATGTTTTATTTCGGATGCACATAATTTTTTACAAACATTTATACCCCGTTGCACTCTTCAATGCCTATATATGTTATTTTACATCAAAAACGTTGGTTTCAATATAATTGGTGAAGATATTGATTTCCTAACATACTCACGGTGAATATATGGCAGCCAATTAACATTGTACGCTCAAATTATCAAATCGAATTGGGGATATCATATACAATAAATGGCAAGTTTCTGTTATCTATGTGAAATTTGGTCTGAATTGATTATTGCTTACTTATTTGGAGTTGTGTCTGTGTTTAAAATTAGTTTTAAATGACATATTGCATTGGTACGATTTTAAACGATCCCATATCTTATTCATGCCACTTCTTCGGGAAATAAATTTGTTATTGTCTCCAAATGAATCAATTAATTCGTGGTGTCCATAATATCCGAGCTACGATTCATGCCGACTTAATAGGTCATTAAATACTATTTTTATTCTGTGATGTGATCAGAAAGTTTACAAGGAACGGGATGATGTACTCCAAAAATTGAAAAAAACACACACAATGTTTTAAAACGTGTATCCTATATCGCGTTAACAAGGTTTTCATTACAGGGGAAGTAGGGGAGGGGGGTGTAACTCCAGAACCAGTAGGGGTCTTTTGCAGTGGGAGAAAACCTGAGGACCGGGAGAAAACAGCTGTATAGTCGTGCAGATAGCCCAACGAAAAAAAAAGACATCGCACATGTACATTGGCGTGTATGTAAAAGTTAGACAGTTGGATTTTGAAATAAGATAAGGCCTTATAGTGCTTCATTGCACACTGTATAGCGTATGTAATGGGTGTTTTTTTTAACGTTTTTTGATAATAAAAGCATGAGTAATATTTTTTTGTTACGAATAAATGCTTTAATTATCCCAGGTTGGATCCTGCCGTTGGCCGAGAAGATTACTGAGGATTTCAGGAATAATTCACTATATTGACAGTGGTGTAGGACAGAGGGCCTGGCTAAAAACAGCCTCTAGTTGTTCATACTGAACAGAAAACTAAGTTGGTGGTATATATCACCACTATCTGCGTAAACTCCAAAATTATCTGACAGATTATTCCCTGGTTTCATCAGATGGAGCAGTAAAACAGGGGAGCCACAGTGGCTCGGTGGAAAAGATGTTTGTTTTGCTAACCATAGCAGCTCTGTGAATAAGACATTGGCTCACTAACTGAGAAATCCCACGTTTATCAGGATTTTCCGGTGTGGTTCCCCATAGCAATGCAGGACTGAAGGCCTGGCAAGAAAAAACGTAACGGAGTGCACATAAAAGAACCCTTGGCAGTTGGAATTCAATGTGTCTGGGCAAAATTTCCCTTATATCACTCTGAATGGCGTATTCCCGTTTTCATTCAACAAGTCAAAGAAGAACAGTAGGATGTTAAACTTAAACCCCATTTCATATCAGTTGCTTGATGCACTGGATGAAGGCTCACTAACCAGTGTTGGTTGCCCTAGACAGTTCATTTGGATTTTCTGACCCGAGGTTTCTCATTGTCATTGGTGTAGGGCGGAGGGCCTGTCAAGAAAGTATCCATAGTTGTTTGGAGTAGTTAGGAAATTGGTGTACATGTAAAAGTGCTCAACGCTGTGTGTACTAGTATGTACTGTAGGCTAAAAGAATCCATGGCGATTGTATTTGTAATTTGATAAAAAAGTATTAATCAAATAAGTCAGGAATGCTTGCATTCCATTTGAAGCTACATTATATTTAGGTCCTAATGAAATTCAAGTATCAAAACATTCAATTCTCGTCGGCCAATTTTATTTTTGTCTTTGCCTATGGCTATCGGAGCAATGAGCGTATCTCTACTACCTGATGTACATGACCTATATTTAGGCTACAGGTGGCCGCCATGTTTATGCCATGGATAACAAACCGCCACCTCTCGGTAGTCATGGTAATAAATTTTAGTACTATCAAACATTGATTGTTTTTCAAAGTAAATAAATATAAATGCGCCAGAAAATAATTTACATATTTGAAAAGAGCAACGATCGTGCTTTTCTTGACCGGCCGTCAAATAATACGAGTTCCGCAGCACTGACTTTCGCCGCTTTCCATGACAATGTGACCAATGCGTGTGACGTCATGTGAATTAACTCTATTCCCTCATTTTTTTTTAAAAACACGGCGTAACAGCTAATAACCACCAATTTGATTAATTATTATGTATAAATAATCACTACAGGATTAATTTTCCAGACACGGAAAGGGGGATATTGCAATAATAAGCTGCATATCTTATCTAGAATATGCGATGGACTCCGTGAAGAACGAACCCCGCTAATGTCACTAATACTAATGACCTAGTATATTTAGACAGACGCCATATTCATTGCTACATTCACTTCTGGTTGATTCAGTGTAGGCCTACCGTTCAAGTTCAAGTGAAGAGGGGCTACCATAATTTTCGGGCTTATAGATTATAAAGTAAAATAAATAAAGGAATATAGGCCTATATATTTTTTTACTGGCCTATAATCAGGGGCGGATCCAGGAATTTTTGCAGGAGGGGGTTTGTCAGGTTTCTGTTACGGAAATCTGCCATCATCGTCTCTAAATTACATAGGCATACATACAAATTGAGCTTTTTAAACAGAGAAATCATTTTTATACTGATGTAGGATCACTTTGTGATGTAATTTCATTGATGCAAGGGGGGCCCCCCCCCCTCTGGATCTGCGCCTGATAATATCGATCGATACCATTTTGGTCAGTTGATTCAGCGTACGGCACCGTTTGTCCAATTAACCTCGTGCGTGGGTTTTCCCCGGGGGCTGCGATTCCACGGCACTGCTAAAGACCCACAGGCGCAAGCGAATTATTGAAATAAAATTAAACCATATGTTGGTCCTGAAATCACCTAGTTTGTGTCGAGTGTACGTTAAACCCTATTTCTCCCCGGCTCTCTCTCTCTCTTAAGCGTACCGTTCGACGAAAGAGGCCGCCACCAGATTTTTCGGGCTCGAACGGATAAAGTAAAACACATAAAATAATAAATAAAAGAATAAATAAAAGAATAAATATAACGGATAAAGTAAAACACATAAAATAATAAATAAAAGAATAAATAAAAGAATAAATAAAAGAATAAACTCTCTCTCCCCCTCCCTCCCTCTCTCCTTTAGCGTAGGGCCTACCGCTCGAAGAAAGAGGGCGTCACCAGATGTTTCGGGCTCGAACGGATAAAGTTAAACACATAAAAGAATAAATAAAATAAAAAATAAAAGAATAATCTCTCTCTCTCTCTGCGTACCGTTCGAGAAGAGGGCGCCACCAGATTTGTTCGGGCTCGAACGGATAAAGTAAAATACATAAAATAATAATATATATATATTGGTGGCCTATAACATCGAGCGGTACCATTTTCTAGTTGTGCCACTCTGATTAAGTTGCATGATGTGATTGTCTTACGGCATCAATTAACCTATTGTTCCATCAATTAATTTTTTGAGGGCAGAGTTATTTGTTTAAATGAGTAGGCTAATGGATATGGATTTTAAAACAGTTCAGGCGATATATATATATATATATATATATATATATATGTATATTATTCCTTTTTTTGTTAACGAGCGGAGCTGTGTCGGGCGCGGAGGGGGGGGGGGGGCGCACAACGCGTCATTTTATTTCATCATTTATTTAATGAACTTTTTAAAGAAGTGGCGATGAAATGACCATCGATATGATCGTTTTTTAACAGTCTTTCAGAAGTGGAGATGAATAAATGGTCATCTATATTCACTATCTTTTAGAAGTATTATTGGCACGCAGTTGTTTATAGACTGACAAGTAACATAGCACTCACCCCAGTTTACACAACCAAATTGCAAATGCCCCCCGTCTCGCACTACGCTCGATTTCCACGCAGAAATGGAATTTCTGATTTCCACTTCATTGTGCCCGTCCGTTCATTTTCCGTCGTCGTTAACCCTGTTCCACGATGACGTTATCCATCGGATTCAATTCCCGGGACTGTGGTGCCCACTTTTTTATACGCCCTCTAGGGGTCAAAATGTTTATCTAGGGGTCAAAATGTTTATCTGATTTAAAAAAAAACAACGTTTTAGTATATCACCGTTACACTCGAATGATGGTTGAGTTGTCGTGAAAATCGGACCAAAACTGCCTGACAAAGTGACCGCTCCTTGTACGCTAATAGTGTAAAAGAAATATGGTATTTTCAAGGTTGTGGACACTCTAGGGGTCGCAATTATCATTCGATATTGATGATTCTTGGAATGCATGTTTATATCCCAAAGATACCTGTCGATAATTGGTGACAATCGGACAAAAAATGTCCGACAAAATGGCCGTCCCCTGTACGCAAATAGTGTGAACACCTGGTATATTAAGGTTGTTGAGCTCCTAAAGGTTACAATTTTGATCAGGTTTTGACCAAACTTGCAGTGCATGTTTATAACCCAAAGATCTTGGTCCCGTTCGATATTCGCGCACACCGGATCGTAACTGCGTTATGGCCTTTGATCGCGTTTTGAGCTTGTGGTCAATATATTATAGATGTCGAAGTTTTTATCCGAATTAAAAAAGTAAAACACAGTTATATACTATTGATGATTGAGTTCGAATTTCGTGAAAATCGGACAAAAAAACTCGCGGACATAATGGCCGCCCCTATGTGTTATGCAAGCCTGGCTTACATCTCTTGCGAGGAGGTCAACCAAAATTTTATATAAAAAAAGATGGAATTATGAAACAATTTCTTGTAAAGATAAAGGTAATGCATTCCTTTTCCGTATAAAGCAACGTAGAGTTTATATAAAAAACGATGAAAAGTCCGCCCCTTGCGTACGAACAGTCTGTCGGTAGTAAAGGTTTAGGAAGGACACACGACATAATTTACGAAAAATAAATTGGATCAATGAACGAAACATGTGTAAGAATAAGCTCAGGAGAATGCCGCTTTATCGGTGGAATAAGTGCTTAGGTGTATGTAATCTAGTGAGAATGTGACCTATAATTGGTGCGACATGTGAACTGTCAATGATATCGGTATTATACTTTTTAATTATTCCACTTAAAATTGTGTACTTTTTTTATCCGTTCACCCGATAAAAAAAGTAACCCATTGCCTACTTGTTTTTTTTTCGGGACGGCCCGATTAAAGGTGAACCCTGGAATCAAAATAACATTTAATTTTACAATTTATCCAGCTAAGTGGTACAACCGAGTTTGCACTCTCATCGATATCTAGACTTCTTATATTTCATTGGTCCATTTCTCTTGCCAGGCAAATGGCAGTTTATTTACAATTGGAATAACACCTGATGATGTATTGAAGTAGGCCAGCAGGGACTTATATGTGTCATTTTCCATTACTGACTCGATTTCGGTTATGATATCTACCAACTCGTACAATTTCTTGACATCTTTAATAGACATTTTTGGAAAATTATTCAGTTTAGATTTTAGAGCAGACTCTACCATTTCGGGGCAGCCGTAACGATCATCTAATCTTCTTCATATTCTTTCTAAACCACGTTGTGGATCACCCATGTTTGATGCTCTTATGGTGGTTGCTTGTTTTGCAGAAGATGGCCCAAGCCACCTTTGAAGAAGATCTATTTCTTCGTTTGGCGTAGCTTGTAGTTCGATTATAATCTGTCGAAATCCAGCCTTCCATACAGCATAACTCTCGGGTTGGTCGTTGAAGGTGAAAAATCTTGATGTAATTAGCTCTCTCTTAAGAAGAAATTGTGTGAAGTCAGTAATATGTGGTGACTCTGGGTTTCTAGGTGTATCAGGCAAGGCATTGTGAGCAGCAGAAATTGGATATGATGGCTCAAGATGGACACAATTGTCAGCAGCATTCAGGATGTGTTGCGATTGATCGGTTGGAGGAACAGCTTGGTTTTGTTCTGTAGAATTACCGCATGTGCAAGCTTCTGATGTTTGGCCATGTTGAAGAACATATCTGGAAGTTCTTACTTGTGTGTTTTCTTCTGGAACGCCAGGGAGATTTGTATAGACCGATTTTTGTTCCATATCACATTCAGTCAATAAAGCCTGTAGCTCAGCTTCGGCGGCCGCTGCCTCTTTTTGTTGTCGCTGCCTCTTTTTGTTGTTGTAATAGTTCAAGGGATGCCTGGATTTCGGCATTTGTGGTTTTTAAATGCTTTTTCTCTCTACAAAAGGTATTTTAGCTTTTGCTGACGAGGCCTTTGCACGGGCTTTCGCAATCATCCCGAGAAAGGGGTCTTTTGATGAAGCACAAGACCTTGTTTTGTACAAAGTTGCTGTTTTGGTTTCTGATATTTCCTCGTTTGGAATTTCTTGTTCCATGGCTGGTTGTGAAACCGTTTTATAAGATGAATATCGATTTGTACTTATAACTAAGGGTAAACTTCAATAAAACAAGGATTGTTTTGGTTTACAAGGTTACTTGAACTTTTTGGCTGTACAGGTCGTCCATACAGTAGGTACTATTGCTACCGGTATGCGAGTTGTACTTGCAGTCACGTAAGCTGTGAATGTTGTTGACAAGGATCTTAGCCTTTTTACTATTCTGCCTCTCCTGTGTGTGACTTGTTTTGTAAGTCGTGATACGGGATTGCATATAGCTAAACGAACAATATTAATAATACGTCGAATGGGCCTGGATTTGTAGCAAGGTCAAGGTCGTTTAAACTTCTTATCAAAGAGACCCTGTTCTTCAAAATATGTATTTTAATACATTAAACAGTACAAGTTCGGTAAGAACGTAAGAGTGCTATGGATGTAAGTTTGTTGACTAACCAAGACAAATGTATGGCGGCTACGATGACATCATATTATTAAATTGTGTGTGTGTGCGGTAAAAAGACTGTGGTCTTGTTCGGCGTCTGACAGCATCGCGGGCTCGAAGATAAACAAAGCAGCCCCCTCTATAGTATTAAAGGGAGATAAACTAGTCCAGACTAAATAATGACGGACACAGACAGGTATTACATCCAACACACCCCATGTCACATTGCCCCTTGCCAGGTCCTCTTTTCTGCACCTCTGACAAAAGGTACCACGGCGGAAATGTCTCTAGCCAGAGAGGCTGAAACAACGCCCCTTTAAGGACCACAATGTCGTCAGGCAAGGACCTGGCCTCTTCAGTCGAAGCGGCTATAGTCCCTCTAGGAACGCCAATGATGTCTGATTCCCGATCTCTAAGCCAAAGAGGCTGTTAGTATGATGTTTCCGTAGGAGTACCACAGTCAAATGTAATCCCCTCGCTCTTCCATCACCAACTTATTGCCTCTCCGATTTCCCAACCCATCCCATTGATGCTATAGCTTAGACCCAACTTATATCTTTGTTGATACAGTAATGAATATAACTGTACACAATTATTCAATCCTAATAAGGTAATAGCTTCCATTCTGATTCACCAATATTCATAGCAAAACAACGATACAGAAACAATAAATAAACTTCTTCGTCGTCTTCAGTTGATCGCATACTTAAGGCCCCCGATGACCAGAAGTGGGTTAAAATCGTGATTTTTTGCATCAAAGTCTAAAGGGTTACCTTCCCCAAATAGATATTGTTTCTGACTATTGAAGTCATGGTCCACACACACCAAATCAATTCCATGTTGATTTGACAATTCTGTCATCTAAAATTGATGCAGCTGTGGCGCCCCAAGCAGGGTAAGCTTACTCTTCCGGACACCTGTTACCACTGTTTGTCGTGTATTGTGTACACGGGGAGCAGTCCATTTGCTGATTACACTGTTTTGCCTATAACGTTTTTTTAGGGACTTCGAATACTGTCTAATGGTTTGGATTGTTCGTACTTGGTGGATGGCCTAGTGGTCTAGAGTGCCGCGCTTCGACCTCTAGCCGGCCGGTCACCTCTGGCGTAGCTATGGTTTCGAGCCCTGGTGTGAGCGTATGTGGCATGGAGATAAGGGCGCCTTCTCAACCTCGTGGGTTTCCTCCGGGCACTCCGGATTCCTCCCACTGCTAAAGACCCCTACGCGCAAGTGAATTATTGAAATAAAATGAAAACCATATGTTAGTCCCAAAATGACCTAGTTTGTGTCGAGTGGATGTTAAACCCCTTTTCGCTCTTTATTTTATTTATATTATGAAAAAAATAAAATACATTATGAAGAGCCTTTTTTCAAAACGCAATAGAATATATAGGTGCCATTCAAGCCTCCATTATTGTTTCAAATACAAAAGGACAACAACCTACAAGACAGGCAATTTGCTTGATCAAAGTTTCTTTGCCGGTGACCGGACAAACCAATTTGGCTTTTTCTTTGTAGCCCAATTCTCCTCTTGATTCAATTCATTCCATGCTTTGTCCCACGAACACATTGACTGTAGTGTTTCTTTTCAAATATGGAATATTAAAGGAAGTAATTGCTTGAAATTCAGGCATTCGTTCTGTCAATCAAAAACTATTAGTTTAGTTTGTTTGTTCACCAAAAAGGAGTATGGTAACTCTGCAGTTTGCTCCAACGACTGTATATTTGTGATGCTACCAGTAGAATGGAAGAGGTGGGTGGATCCTTGCTTCTTAGATCTATGCTTTGCCAAAAATGTCAAAGAAAATTAGTCATTAATAAACAGGAAAGCCGTAAAGCAATAATCTGTATCCTGTCTTTATGAGTCCATAAGTATAGTAAATATGACAAGAATAAGCTTAGTTTTATATGGATTTTAAGGAATAATTCAATCTTATTCTGTCTATACCTTTATTTATTCTCTTTAACAAAACAGTTAAAGGCCGAAACAAACTTTTTTCCATATACTTTATTACAGTGCCGGTTCTGATCTCCAATCCAATCCTGAAATAAGCTTAAATAATAAACAAATAAAAAGGGATCTAGTTTGCTTCAGTGAGAAAATAAGCCTGTAAGCTTTTTATATAGTTGGTTCAAGAGGATTATTAATCAAATAAATAATTCAGGAAAAGCTAATAATATATTGAAATCGACTGGTTATAAGCACATTGGCCGTCAATAATGCGACTTATGTGAAATTAATCCAGTTAGTTTCAGTCTGGCAAACGGTTCAAATTACGGACGTTTAATGTATCAATGCACATTCAAATCACACTAAAATTGTATTTATAGATGTTTACTATTGATGTAAGGTGTAATTTGTGTGAATTTACGGATTTAGATGTGTACTCTTTGCAGCTTCCCGGGTTTAGGTGACGTGACCCGGTTCTGGCAATCTGATTGGCCGAGGCCAATGTTAACTAAACACAAGCCGTGTGCTTTTTTGTGTACACTTGAATTTACACCCTGTTCTTGAACTGAATTAATAGTCTTGAAATATTAAAACTCATCTTAAAAAGCCCTTGAATTTCAATAAATTTGTTTTACCTTTGCTGAGTTAAAAAAAATAAAAATACATGTATGTCTATGAGTTAGAAGGGAAGATAATAATTTATTTTTGTCGTGAAATTTAACACATTTTGTTGGTATTATAGTGTTTTGTTAAAAACAATGTTGCCACCCCTTGACCCTTTGGTAGCAAAGGGGGTTCAATTATATTGTAGCATAGCTACATGGAAAAGGTTCAAAGGAATAATTGTCCCAGCTATTAATACACTCGTTTTTGGTTTTGGTAGTTTATTTTTTACAACATAGAACATACAGTACGGTAGTTGAATATGAGCATTAGCATAATCATGAGCATGAGGTTGAGTAGGAGTATGAGGTTTAACTGAAAATAAAAGAAATATGTTCCCAATTAATAACTAATACTGATCGACTTTAACACAGTAATAATAGGCCTAAAGAGTGTAAAGGCCTATATAATATTAATAAACCTGAGAAAATAAACAGCCAGCCTATCAAATACAAGACTTCATAGAGACATCAGAATGTGCCTTACATGCAATAGGCCTGGATATAATTATGAAAAGAACTAATTTTAACAACAGCAGTATAAATTGAAAACAGAAATCAAGGCCAATGGACATGTAACATAATAGACACAATTATGATCTAGCAGGCCTAACCTCTACAAGTATTATTCAGTAACTGATATTTATATACATATATATAGCGTCCTGATGCTTCAACCTAACATATGAACACATATTTATACATTAAAATATTACTTACTACGCTGGGGGAATCATTATAGTCGAAACGGTACAAAAAGGTGCTTGTTCAAAGCACATGGTTTGACAAACAATTTAATTAGGGGCACATAACTCAAACATACTTCCTCTTTGGAAGGGAAACAATAAAATGAAAGTAGTGAAACCCTAAAATGAAAGTAGCAGTAAGTGTGAGCGTAACATTCCGCCCCCGATGACAGCTCAAACTGTCATCCAAAATAAAGCGCGAACAATCAATAAATAAACAGTTAAAATGTCAATGGTTTCACAAGTAAAGTCTTTAAGTTCACTGCGGATCAACACTGGTATCATCAACATGACTTGATGTAACTTGTCCTTCCAGAAAGCAGATTTTATCCACAGGACGATCGAACACACCTATCTGAGTCTTAACCTTGACGGATCTGACAAAGCCATCCTTTCCAGGATAAGTGTTTACTATTAACCCGAGCGGCCACTGATATCTTGGAGTCTTGTCGTCTTTGATAAGGACGAGGTCACCTTCTTCCAGGTTACGTTTTGGCACGAACCATTTTTGACGCGCTTGAAGAGCTGGTAGATATTCCCGTAACCAACGATGCCAGAATATATCAGCGAGATATTGAACCTGTCTCCAACGGCGTTGATAAAGATCTTGTTTGACGAAGATGCCTGAAGGTATAGTTGGACCAGATCTCAGTAGAAGGAGGTGATTTGGTGTCAGTGGTTCTGAATCTCTAGGGTCATCAGAGAGCTTTGTAATGGGTCTGCTGTTAACTATTCCTTCAACAATGCACATAAGTGTAGTGAGCCCTTCATCGTCAAGGGGTTGTTGATTGAGTAGACCTTTAAGTACGGTTCGGACGGTTCGAATTTGGCGTTCCCAAACGCCACCCATGTGGGATGCTGCTGGTGTATTAAAAATCCACTTAATTTCCTTCTTTAGCATAAAATTGTGGATTTTGTCGGAATTCCAAAGTTTTATCGACTTGCTTAATTCTGCTTGACCTCCGACAAAGTTGGTCCCGTTATCACTGCGTATTTCTCGAGGTTCACCCCGTCGAGCTATAAAACGTTGAAGCGCATTTAAAAAGGAGTCCGTGTCCAAAGTGTGGCTTACTTCAATATGAATGCTGCGGGTAGTTAAACACGTGAATAGACAGCCATATCTTTTAACTTCACTGCGACCCCGCTTTACCAGGAATGGTCCAAAGTAGTCAACACCAGTGCGTGTGAATGGAGGTTCTCCAGCAGTAACTCTGTCCTTTGGTAAATCAGACATGAATTGAGATTCAGGAAGGGCTTTGAGCTTCTTGCATGGTAGGCATCTAGACAGGATACCTTTAACATTCACACGACCTCTAAGGATCCAATAATGTTGTCTTATATCGGCGAGTACCCTTTCAACACCTGCGTGGGCGGATAAAGCATGGTAGTATTCAATTATCAGTCTCGTAACATGGCCAGGGGGTAGAATCTTCTGGTGCTTAGCTTCAGTAGCAAGATCAGCATTGGAAAGCCTTCCACCAACACATAAAACACCTTGTTCATTGTAGTAAGGGCATAATTTCCGAAGGTTCTTCTCTTTAATGACAGTTTCAGTAAAGTTAGTTCGCTGTAAGTATGTAACAATTGCCAATTCAGCCGCTTGGGTTTCTGTGACAGTAAGGGTTTTAGGGAAGTCGTTCTTCTTCTTGCTAAGTATGGTCTTTAGACGTAATAACCAAGCAACAGCTTTCTTCAATTTAAACCACGAAGAGTATCTCTTGAAGAATGTGTTGATGATGTCGATTTGCGTAGTAACAGCATACACCTGGGGTTCATTCTTTAACTCTGCCTTAGTATCAATATCCATTTCAAAATTAGGTTGTGAAGGCCACGTGTCTTCATGTTGCCAAAGGAATTGGGGTCCATGGAGCCATTGAGATTTACTGATCAGGTCAACAGCTGCAAGTCCACGAGATGCGTGGTCTGCTGGGTTATCCTCGGATTTTACATGCTTCCATTGATCAGGCGAGGCATGATCCCTAATAGTTGCAACTCGGTTTGCAACGTAAGTCTGGAATCTTTTCTCTTCATTTCTAAGGTACCACAACACAATCATACTATCGGACCAATATGCTGATTCAACAAGTGGTATTTCGAGTTCTTTGCGGATTATCTTGTCCAGTCTAACTGTCTCTACAGCGGCGGCCAGTTCAAGGCGAGGTATTGTCATTGGTTTCAAAGGTGCAAGTTTTGACTTGGACATGATAAAAGCACAGTGGACATTAGCATCAACATCGGTGAGACGAAGATATGATACCGCTCCGTAACCTTGTTCAGAGGCATCAGCAAAATGGTGTAATTGTGCAGTAGCTACGTCGAATCCACATGGTTTGATGCAGCGAGACAGGGTAAAGTTTTCAATAGAGGGTAGATCTTGAAGCCATCGGTTCCACTGTTTAGCTAAGACGTCAGGTATAGGATCATCCCAGTTACATTTCATACGACACATTGTCTGGAACATAATTTTTGCTTTAAGAATAAATGGGCTAACAAATCCAAGAGGGTCGTAAACTGAGCTTACTAAACTTAGAACTCCTCGTTTGGTATGTGGTTTTTCTGGTAATGAAGTATTGAATCCAAAGCTATCAGTCTCTACTTTCCAGAGTACACCAAGCGCTCTTTCAACTGGAAGTGTGTTGTCATCAAGTTCGAGTGATGGAATAGTTTTGGCATGCTCGGTATCAGGTATGCTTTGTAAGACTTCACGGGAATTACTTATCCACTTGGTAAGACGAAATCCTCCACGTTGTAGAATATTCCGTAAGCTATGGGCAAGAGAAATCGCTTCCTTTACGTTGCTTACCGACTTAAGACAGTCATCAACATAGAAATTCTTGTCAACTGTAGAAATAGTTGAAGCATCAAAGTCTCTGGAATTATCTTCAGCGCATTGTTTCAGTGCAAAGTTAGCACAACTGGGAGACCATATACCTCCAAATAGATGTGCAGTCATACGGTACGTAACAGGTTCCATACTTGTATCATTGTCTTTCCACCAAAGAAACCTTAGGACATCACGATCAGGTTCATTCACACGTACTTGATGGAACATGCCTTCTACGTCGGCCATTAGAGCGATATGTTCTTGGCGGAAACGAAGAAGAACTCCAATTAACTTATTTGTTAAATCAGGTCCTTGTAGGACTTTGTCATTAAGGGATATGTTTCTAAACTTTGACGAGCAATCAAACACGATTCTTGGTTTATCTGGCTTACGAGGATGAATAACTGGATGATGTGGGAGGTACCAGACATATCCGTCATTTCTGTCTAATTGTTCTGGTGGAACAATCTCAGCATACTTCTTTACCAATAGGTCTGTGATTCCAGAGGTATATTTTTCTTTCATCGATGGGTTATTATCAAGACGTCTTCCTAGCAAACGTAACCTATGTTCTGCCACAGGTAAATTGTTTGGTAAATGTGGTGGTCTTATTTTAAAGGGAATGTTCATAGAGTAATGACCATTTAACATCTTCAGAGAATCTTCCCAAACAGATATTACCTTTTTGTCGCTAATTGAGAGAGTATTGGTACATGTATCTTCCTTTAGATCATCAATTTTCCAGAATCTCTCAACTTGTGTTTGAAGATCAGAGTCATTTTTAACAAAATATGTTAACGGGGTAGATGGACCTTTCCTTTCTATAGGCCCGTTGAGCGTCCATCCCAGTAGTGTTTTAGTGGCGTATGGCTCTCCTGGTTGACCAGTACGTACTTCTCTTGGTATTAATGCATCTGGCATATCTTGACCAATCAAGACATGAACATCACTTATATTTACATCTGGTATCGTTATATCCTTTAGGTGAGGCCATTTGTTGATTTCGTCCTTACGTACACGACTTGTTAGACCAATATTCAACTTTGGTCTTGAAAATACATGTGGCATATCTAAGGTGTGGGTATCATCAAAATCAGAGATTTGTAGGTCAACGACTAAAGTTTCAGCACACATATCTTTTGAGTCAAGTGTAGTTAGTCTAGTAACTTTATGCTTTCTGGGAATACCAAGATGGTAAATAAGTTCATCTGAGCAGAAGGACTGAGTTGATCCAGAATCCAATAATGCGTAGGTTTCAATATAATTCCTAAAACCAATTCCTCTTACTAATATGGGAACGATTGGAAGAGCTACTTTTCCCGTGATGGCTCCTACAAAGTTACAATTTGTAGGTGGAGGTAGAGTTGACTCTCTGGTATTATTTTGAGCGGAAGCACTTGGAGGGGATAGACTTGATTCGGTTGTGCCATCAGATATTTTCGGTAGGTGTAAAAATCTATTATGTTTTTGTCCACATCCGTGAATGTTGCAAACGAATAGTCTCGTGCAATTTTTTCCACTGTGGCCTGGTTTAAAGCAGTTGACGCAAAGTCCCTTTGATTGTACAAAAGATATTCTATCCTTGATTCTTAGTGCTCGAAAAGATGGACATTGTGTAATAAAATGCTTCTGTCCACAATGGGGACAAGTTGACGACCAAGCTGGGTTTACTGAGTCAGTCGTATTTCGTGTCGAAAAGGATTCAGCAGTACTGCTTGTCTGCACCGCAAAGTTAGCACGACTTTTATCTCGACGATCCCTATTATTTATCTCGAATTTTCTATCAGTGGTTCGTCTAGCTATTTTCCCGAACACAGGGTCAGTGGCTTCTTCAGCTGCGGAGTTAATAAAGTTAACAACATCAACAATACTTGGTGACCGGGTTCGTTTTATATTGTAGTTAACCTTTAACCACCGCGTTTGTAGATAATTTGGTAACTTCTCTATAATTGAAAGCAGACTTGCGCTGTTATTTATTTCATTCAAATATCCCATGGTGTCTAAAGTTTCCTTACAACATCGTAAATCATCTGCAAAGTCTAAAAGGCTTACATTATTGGTAATTCTAGGTCTAGCTGTAATCTTCGATATCCAGGCTTGCGATATATCACTTTCATTGCCAAAACGCTCCTTAAGAAGTTGCAGTGCTAATTTATATCCATCTGACGGTGCTTTGACTAGACAACATTGGAGAAGTTTTTTCGCTCGTCCTGTACAATATTGTATGAGGCGCGATAGTTTGGCACTGTCACTTATAGTATCAAGATCCACCGTATTTTCAAAAGATCTTATGAAGGACCAATATTTCAAGGGGTCTCCGTCGAAGTATGAAAGTTCTGTCTTTGGGAGTTGTAATGCTTCTACGAGAGACTGTTGATGGAGTTTAGTTTCATTTAACATCTGACATAAAACATCGCCGAATTGTACTGAAGCTTGAAGCGAGTTTTCAGCGGCATAAGTTTCTGCAGACACTGGAGGAGGTTTTATTGTCGAATTTCCCCATGACAGTATGGGTTTTGGTTGATGTCTTACTCCAGAATGTATAGTAGTAGACGGAGGTGTAGCTGATGTGGGGTTATGTTCTCGGTTTCTTGGGGTTGAGTGGGTAAAAGGATTTTCAGTAGGATCTACGACATCGACAATAGCCTCTGTGTAACTCTGTTCTAGAGATTCAGCTCTAACAAGTTTTGACTTTAATTCAATTTCACGACGTTTTTGTTCAAGATGCAATAGAAGTCTTTCGGTTTCAAGTTTCTTTTGTTCGGCTTGCTCCTTAACTTCAAGCTGTTTTAACTCTAAATCACGTTGTTCTTTAAGAACAACCGATTCTCTCCCTAAAGCGATTCTTTCAGCGGTAGCCTTGATTCTGGATTCATAAACAGAAGGTGTTGCAGATATTAGTGACTGTTTGCCATCATCTGACGCCGATGTATCAGGCTCATCTTCATATTGACTAGCTAGCCAAGTACCAGCTACATCTTTAAATTCATTCGTTGTTTTAACGACGTCCGATCTGTATTTTTCGGATTCTGATATTTCAGTTTCATCAGTTAATGAAATGTGATATTCTGTATGAGCTTGTCCGAAATCTTCTAAAGCTTGTTCAAATGTTTTCATACGTTCTGCAATCTGGGATGCATTAAGGTTATCGGCCATTAAGGATTCTATTTGGTTCATTAAACGTGTAAGCGATCCTTTAGCAACGCCACGTTTGGATTTTAAATTTCGTATTCTTTCATCTTGTGTCACTGCCAGGTTGAGATTCTCGGGATCATAATTAGGTGTAGACGTGGTGGGTTTTGAATTCTCTTCCTGGTTCGACATCTTAATAAAGTATAATATAGGTATTTATTTGGGTTTGTTTCACTCGGTATATTAACATCAATAAGTCCAGCTCGTATTAAACTGAATGTAGCATAGCTACATGGAAAAGGTTCAAAGGAATAATTGTCCCAGCTATTAATACACTCGTTTTTGGTTTTGGTAGTTTATTTTTTACAACATAGAACATACAGTACGGTAGTTGAATATGAGCATTAGCATAATCATGAGCATGAGGTTGAGTAGGAGTATGAGGTTTAACTGAAAATAAAAGAAATATGTTCCCAATTAATAACTAATACTGATCGACTTTAACACAGTAATAATAGGCCTAAAGAGTGTAAAGGCCTATATAATATTAATAAACCTGAGAAAATAAACAGCCAGCCTATCAAATACAAGACTTCATAGAGACATCAGAATGTGCCTTACATGCAATAGGCCTGGATATAATTATGAAAAGAACTAATTTTAACAACAGCAGTATAAATTGAAAACAGAAATCAAGGCCAATGGACATGTAACATAATAGACACAATTATGATCTAGCAGGCCTAACCTCTACAAGTATTATTCAGTAACTGATATTTATATACATATATATAGCGTCCTGATGCTTCAACCTAACATATGAACACATATTTATACATTAAAATATTACTTACTACGCTGGGGGAATCATTATAGTCGAAAAGGTACAAAAAGGTGCTTGTTCAAAGCACATGGTTTGACAAACAATTTAATTAGGGGCACATAACTCAAACATACTTCCTCTTTGGAAGGGAAACAATAAAATGAAAGTAGTGAAACCCTAAAATGAAAGTAGCAGTAAGTGTGAGCGTAACATATATTGTTGGCCTCTTTTACTGTGTCAAAGCCGATGTATATGCCAGCATTTTTTCCTGCAAAAATATTTTAATTTCTCTTTATTTCTTACCTAAACCAGCCGTAAAAAAATTTCAATTGGAAAGGGCAACAAAATCAAACAACTTAAACTGAAGTTTTCTGAGACTGCATTGGCCAAGGAACTAACAAAAACTAGAAAATGTGACACGAAACTACAAACGATCCATAAGTGTTAATAGGTCGCTGAGTTTCTCTCGGGCTGTATGTTCATCAAAGGAGGATAAAGAATGGCTGAACCTGCAAGAGGAATTGAAAATGGAAAATGCAACAATTATGGAATTGTAAAATGAAAATGAAAGAGACAATTGAATCTTTAAAGAAGCTAAATCGCTAATATTTGGGGCCTAGAAATTGACACAAATGGGTCCCAAGCCATATAATAATTTAATATGAATGTATATGAACTGATTTACATTCAATCGTTTCCGTTTTTACTCTAATATCAAATCAGCTATGTTTGGCGAAGTACACCAGAAGTCTCAATTGAATCACAATATATATAGCGTCTGGTTATTTCAGTCTGCATAGTACTTATTGCGCATGCTCACCGTTTGAGATGTACTGTGGCGTATATCTAGTTGAAAATGAGTCTGAAACGCCGTATGGTACAAGATTCGAGTACCAATGGTAAAAAAAATTATTTCGTCTTAAATATTGGATATTTTCTTATAATTAATTGTATAAAAATGTAAGCTGATATATTTAAATAGAAATACAAATATAGGTATGATCATTTCTGACAATAATCATATGAAATATTCAAACAGTATATGTGTTGGGTGATAATTATTTACAAATTGCTTACACAATTTTTCAAATTTCAGAAAATGGTAAATGAGCTACATGCAGAAGTACAAATGTAGATGGATGACAGAGACTTGTTGTCTTTTGCTGAAATAATGCCTTTAACTTTGTTAGACATTTTGGAAGAAGTTGCGAATCAACAGTTAAGCCAATCATCAAATCCTATATTCCTGTGGCAGATGTGGAGTTATGCCTACAGACCAAGGAAGGAAGACTAATGTCATAGGCGTAGGTAGTCGAACAGCAGCAGTTAAAACCCCTTCATTCGCACCTTTTCAAATTACATGGTTTACTGCAAATAGAATTCAAAATAAGTAAAAGATATATTATGCATTATGGGAAATTAGATAAAGAGCTGGCTGTTGTCACTATAATAGTTAAAGCCCCAACAACACTCTTGTAACTGAATAATATGTCCCAATCTTCATTCTGGTCAACAAATCGTATTATTTTAGAATATTCCAATTAAATGATGGTATAAATTTCATCTTAACACACCTATTTTAAAAAATTGGAAAAATTCAACCAATTGATTTGAAAAGTCTAACGTACACCTTTTCAAATGTGACGTTCGAACCCTCTGGACAAGTAAAATAGGTTGTAATGGATAATTTACACAACAGGTAGGACACTTAAACATCTAGCACTTAGAATAAGGGTATTATTTATTTTCTGGAGCTACCAAGCCAGCAAGAATGATATTGTCCCTTTAATAACTAGATAATGTAAAGGGACATTTTTGAAAATTTCAGTCAAATTGATCCAATCTGAACCGAAAATTTAGCGATTGAATTTTAGGCCTAGCCTCGATCATCATAAATAAAGTCGGTATGATAAAAACATAGTCTCGATTATTCATTTTTTTATTTAATCATCAACGGGCGTTGAGCCGCAGATCAGACTCCAATCCAGTAAATATTGCAGGTTAGCGATCGAGGCTATGGCGTGAATAAATAAATTAATGTCTAATTAATAATTGAGATAACATTTCAGGCCCAAGGAAAGACCTGTATTAGGCAGATTTAGCACTTGCATTATATATGTTTAATTGAATATTTTTCAGGAGTTTGGAGAGTATGGTTTAGAGAGCCAAGAGTTGTGGATCTTGTCAATGCAATCTGATTAAAACACAAATACTATTTCATTTCATTTCGTTATAGTTCAAAATTTTGTTTTATTTGTCTTACAACACTAGGATCTTCTTGTAGTATATGCAAAAAAAAAAAAAAAGATATGTAGATTTGTATTTTGATCAGTTTGTTGCAATTGGTAAGGACGAAGATGTTAATCGCGGAGACGACACATGGCTTACAGGCACTATGTGATGTGACGTCATGGTACTATGGGGAATAGAGTCCTAAAATCCTCATTTTGTTTCCTGAAGATATGGAGATTGTTTCTGGACAGAAATGGACAGTATACTTGATTTAATTCAAGAAGACTATTATTAAAAATAAATAAATTCCTACATCAAAGGGGGGACGGGGGATAGGTTTAATGCCTGATGCCATTAGGGTGATATCGCAGACAAGTGTTTCCGTAGAATTTGGCAGAAGCCACATAGTAGGCTTAGACCAGTATGGGTAGGAGATGCGAGGTCAATAATTGGTAGGCCTTTTCGATTTTGTTTCCTTAAATAAAGACACACTGCCTTTTGCAGAGTGGCATCCATGGTAAAATTGCACGTTTTTTTAGGGAAACCGTATTATGGCACTCGTGCACACTCTGGTCCGCGTTGCAATCAGTGTTGTGATCTGCCGAGGCTAAGGTTTGTTGATTTGACTGGCATCTGGACCCAGGGACCTTCACCATATTATATAGCAAGGAAAACATGAATCTATAATGCTGGGCTCTTTTCATTTGCGCAAAAGCCCAGCCTGATGCCCTCTTGTAGGTATTTTCTGTGGTACCTGAAAGATTGAAATTGTGAAAGTATTATTGTTTTGGGGCTTAATTATTGTACGACATGCTTAACATTCTTTAGAATAACAAGTAAAAGCCCTTTTTTCAATTATTGCTGGGATATTTGCAAACTGAAGTGAAAACCGTGAAATGATCGTCAAACACACACCCCCCCCCCCCTGTCATACTTTAAATGCAGGTTACGTATATAAACATTAGCTCAAATGATCTATTTAACCAACTAAATCAAAAGAAAGTCAACAATAAGGAATAAAATGGAAAATAAACAATTACAAAGGCAGATTTAAAGATCATGGATAACAGGGTGCACACAGGCGACAAAGTCAGACTTTACCAGTACGAAGGCCAGGTGGACTCACCCAGAAAATTTCGAAAAACTAGAAGCCTTTTACAGTGGAATTTGGTTTGTTTTGTTTAAACATAGTTTATTGTACTAGAACATAACTAAAGTACAAACGGATTGGGACAAAAGTTACGAAAACTTACCGATGCCCTCTCCACATACATTGTAAGTGACAGTTATAATAGTACAATTGATAAGAACATACAAAAACGAAGGATATAAATAGTACAATTGTTAAGATGTAAATGTTATAATAAATAATTTCAAATCCCATTATAGAGAAATTCTTAAATATTTAGTTTATGAAAGTAATTTTCGATATGCCCAAAGAATCTGTGTTCTTTTGAAATTCAACGTGGTTTTCACCCTTGTGAATAGAAAAAATCGAAATCGAAAGTTGGAAGGGAAAAAGCACATAACGTAATAGTATTATCTACACAAAAATAATCCCCCCCCCCCAAAAAAAAAACCAAACAAACAAAAAAAAAAACCAACACATTTTACAGTTGTGCAAATAGGGGAAAAAATGAAACTACACTGCGCATACTTATCAACTGAACCTTTTAGTTGATTTAATATATATTTTTGTACTTGATTGAAGACATAAATGTTGATGTCAGTATTTAAACTAGAATCACCCCAGAGAAGTAAATTTAAGGTTATTGTACTGAAGTTTCGTAAAGAATCGGAAAGTTCATTTCTTTCCATATAAAACAAATTACATTCCATTAGATAGTGTTTTGCGTTTTCGGATGACGCGCCACAAGAACATTTAGGATTTTCAATTAAATTTATTCGAAATAGATCTGAATTTAGGGAACTGCACCCATGACGAAGTTTTGTGTGTAAAATACTCAATTTTCTATTACCGCTCGCATAATAATTTGGACCCGTTATTATCTTGAATCTCTTATACAATTTGTTTTTAAAAGTTTTTATATTTTCTATTTGGTGCTCTTAATTGCTAAAGAATAGAATAGAAACAAAATTATGTTTTTTTTTATAAAAAATATATATATATTTTTCCACAGAAAAGAATACTTATAAGAATAGGTTGAATTTGGTTTTCACTGATAACATTTTTTTTTCAAATTACCTGTATTATAAGATATAATAACAGCTTTGCCTGGTTGCCAATTCTTCGGCTTTAGGTATATTAGTCTTTCAATTCCTCCCACCTAATCTGCTCTGTTTTCAAATTCACATTTGTAAATGACCATCTCGGTCTGCTTGCCTGTGCTTCTTAGCCGAAAAAATAGGCATAATGACATTGTACTAATAATTACCGCGTGACTACTTGTCAATCGACGGAATAGAATCAACAATTGTCAATCAATGTCGAACTGAGTCGGTGTAGTAGGCCTACCTATGGTAGTGGATAATATCGACTCGAGCGAAATATGGCCTATATATCTGTTAACAATGCAAGAAAATTATCCGCGGACGGACTGTCTATAGTAGAATGATATTTATCAACTTAAATTAATTGTTCAGTAAGTCATTTTAATCTCCATTTACATCGATCTTATGTATATTTATTTGGGGCACTACTGACTGACAAAATAGCGCGTCACGTGGGGATATCCCAGTGATGACATCATGGAAATGTTATTCTTAGAACAGGAAGTCAAACAAATCTGGAGCTAGTTACCTCCCGTGAGACAATTGGCTCTAAAAAAAATTTGAAACGAGCTTCGTGGACCTACTCAAATGCGATTTGGAATTAAAAATAGGATTTAATGGATAAAAAACACACCAGGTAAGACATTCACACATCTAGCACTTAGAATAAGGCTATATTCTGGAGCTCTCAAGCCAGCCCGAGTCCAGAGTGTTATTGTCCCTTTAAAAGTGTATTCTGTATATATGTGGCAAGTGTAAAGACAAACTATATTAATTTTAATAACAACTTAAGTCCGATCTATAAATCCGTCAGCCTTTTAGGTAAAATGACACACAAAAAAACAATGTTGACATTGTTTCTGAGTAGGTTTTCATAGTATGGGAGGCCATTATCTGAGAGTAGCCATTTTGCGATAATATTCCAACTTGTTTTGTTTTATTTTCACCTTATTTATATGTTACCGACATATCAACCGCGATTTGACACTGTATGACAGGAGTAAATAGCTATTTTTTCTTTCAGATATTCCCCTCACTTCATGAAGATATTTCCAACATGGCGGCCATATTTGGTGGGTAAATGGAACGATATGACGTATTTGGTGTCAATATATATGTTTTTGGGGTCTCAGTTTCAATATCTGACATTTACGACCGTGTAAAATGATTACATGTTCATATAATTAGCATATTTATAAGATGACGGGAAAATGGGACGATGTGCATATTTTAATTTAGCATTAATGGTTGGTATGCACATATTTGGCGTATTTCCAATATTGCTGCCACACGTGGCGGGAAAATCGGACGATGTGCTGATTTTGAGGTTAATATATATGTTTTCAGTCGCGCAAATTCGATTTCTGCTATATACAAATACTTAAATGATCGTACAGTATCGTATGGTAACCAATTTGGCATATTTTCAAATAGGCGGAACGTTTTCTATACACATTATTATCATATTGTCAGTTGACTTTTTATATTCATATGTGTCGACTGTATAAAAAAAATATCTCAACCAATCATGACAGCTGAAGCATATTTTTCACCTAGGAATACGTCACGATTCTACTCACTCCACTTCAGCTGTCGGGACTGGCAGAACTGTGATAGGACTGAATTCCGCGTCACTCGATTCTAATTCTCTCGATTCGGAACGTTCTGGACTTTGAATCAAGCATCCCCTGTAAGTTATCTAGAACACATGTTTTTCAACATGGACACCTTTGTGTATATGCTTGCTGTGGCCTTCCGAGGTACACCCATATTATATTTTTACTGTTATGCACAAATTTCTGAGTCTAAGTAGGCTATTAGCTTGTAACACATAGCTGATATCGATTTGTCCTGGGAAAGTCCCATTCACTTGTTATCCGAGTGTGAAGGCAACGAGAGCGTAAAGCTTGGCGCAGACGGTCAACTTTTCGTCGCTTGTTGCTGCAATAGGCAACTACTGGCAACTCCGAGCAATTGGCAACTCGAGGTCTCCCGTATGCGCTGACTGGCAACGAGAAGCAATTTTTCCCCGGGTGTATCCGGAATGCCGTTATCAGGTGATCATTCAAAATGGAGCCGTACATACAACAACAAAAGCAATACGCGACAGCTTTGGGCATTTATTTGATAATGATGCGCAGAAGAAGACGGAGAAACAAATAATGTTGTTAGCTGTTCCGACGCCGCCATATTGAAGTATCACATGACTGGACAGTTAACCAGTTGCTTTTTGCCTGTTGTTGCCTACCGCCGCAGACGAGCAATTTTGAAGCAACAGATGAACAATTTCTCGGCGACGAGCGATTTTCTGTTGTCGTATATCAAACATGTTTGATATTTGGCAACGAGAAGCAACCCAGAGCAACAGCAGGCAACTATTGTTGCCCGTTGGCACAGACGAGTGATTTTTTTCTTCCAACGACCAGCGATTTCACTGTTGCCTGAAAGTTGCTCGAAAAAGTTGCCCGTCTGCGCCTGGCTTAACCGCAATGTGGTACTTGCGCCAATAAGCATGGCAAGAAATTGACACGCGCCTGCCACGACCGCACCAAGCGCTTACTATGCCCAGCGTGCTCATGATCTTACTACGCTCCGTGTTCCTACAATGCTCTCGTTGTTAGCAATCAAGCCGGGATACGTTCTTTCCACACCCCCGAAATACTTACCAGTTTCGTAATGTTTCCTCTTTGGATGCTAGACTGGAGCTGCTGGACGAGACTCCGTGTCTTCCCTATTTATACAAACACGTCGTAACAGCGTAGCAAGAGGGTGGCCATATGGAGCGCCGTTCCAGTCTTGCGACAGTGTGTTCGAAGGTAGTGAGGGCATTGCTGTAAATAACATACTTGCATAGATTGTGTTATCAGCTGACTTCCAAACTTAATGTGGAACGAGCATGTGGAAAACATAAAGTGTGTCACCAATTACACAACGACGTGGTCGGCTACTTTTACACCACTGCCACCGATTCTTCCAACAAGTGACGGGTCACATCGTCGTTTAAGTGGTGATGCATTTTTTTTTCATTAAGTTAAAGAGCCAATCCCGATAACTTTCTGAGGAATAAAACTGCTTAATTTTGTCTTAAAATCCTTAAAAACCCATTACCCAAGGCCGACCAACTAACACGATATTTGTGATACGCTTGTAAATAGTAAATAACTTAAACCTGACAGTCTTCATCTGGAAATGAAGACCGTTGTATCATACAGTATCTGAATAAAACCAGACTATTTTCTATAAAAATAATATGTAGGTGAAATGTAACTTTTGTTATCAAGTACAGTACATGGGTCATTCACTGTATAGACCTCTCAAGAAACGGGAATCGATTATCAGGTCACCCAATGAAAAAATTGACCCGAAATCTTAAAAGGGTTACGTGTCCGGATAAGCAGTATTGGCGTTCACGTCCAAACGACTCAATATTTTGAGCTGATATTTTGAGACAAGGTAAATACACCATGCCTCTATAGTTTGGTCCATAAATTTTATAAACTCTCGGACTTTAATATTTGAGACTGTTCTTATCGGGATTGTCCCTTTAACGACTAAGCTACTTTAAAACAAGTAAGATAAAAAAGAAATATCCACGTTTGTTTTTTTTTTATCTAATTATTATTTACACTTGCTTTCTTCTAAATGTCTATTAAACCTTTTGTAAACCACTTTTTCGTTAATATGTAGAATTGTGATAATGGTTGGGAATTCATACTTTATTAGGATTATGGTTAGTTTTCTTAAGCAATAATCAAATAAAACCAATTAAGAACAATCTAAACCATTATACACAATTAGAAATTCTTAAAAAAAAAACATATCGGCAAATGGAAACTAGTTGATTTGAAATTGTGAGAAAAGAGACTAGTTTCGAGTGAAGTGTTAATATTAGCTAGGCCTGGATCTATGCATTGTCTGACGAGGCTAGTAGAAAATGACGTAGACATCAACGTTTTCCCGATATCGTCAGTAGTAAGTAACATTTTCAAAAATGAACAAAGTTAGTTTATTCGCAGATCATAGATGGTCGTTTGTTATGTTAGACATAATATTTCTTCTATTTTACAAATTTTATCAGAGAAATAGTCTGCGAAAAATTCAACAAGTTCGCCATCATCGTTATAATGTCCTGGAAGGACAATATTATCAATGTTTTGTTTTTTCAGACGACCGTCAACTTAATTTTGACGTAAAGCTATAACACCAATCGACTTAAAGCGTTATATCGAACAGCACGATATGACCTAAATTTATTTCTAATAACACAAGTTACGTAAATTAAAGTGTAATTATGAAGAAATGGATCAAGAAATAAATCCGAAAACTGTCAATTTCGGTAGGTTTTACCACCAGCTCTTCAACCACCCCACAGTAGCTGCCACAGCTGATGCCCCATAATTATATAGTGCAGAACCTACAGCCGTTACTAGCGGCGAGTCATATTGTTCAGCCTCTTTTTTGACTTCTCTCTCTGGATTTATTTTGGCGTTGTCCACCAATTTCTCATTAATTTCAGTTAACTTTAGTAGCGTTTTCGAGAGAGAGGAATCCCTGTCTTCATGGACTATCTGCTGTGTCTTTTCGCCAAGTGTCTTCAGCCGCTCTGCTTCATACTCCATTTCTTTTCGCCTTATCGCATCCTCTTCTCGGAGGCGTCTCTGCTTTTCTTCCAGGTCTCTAAGTCGATCTTCCTCCATTTGTAATGACCGTCTCTTGGCTGCTTCTTCCACATAAAATTGTCTTCTTTCTTCTTCGAGCAATTTCAACCGATCTTCTTCTTTCTGTTGTTCGGCTCTTCTGATGTCATCACGCCTTTTTCTGTTTTCTTCGAGTTGTTTTAATTTTTCCTCTTCGGCTTTTTGTATCTCCTGTCGCCTTAAGGCCCCCGCACACGAGCGCATTTGGCGCAGAAATACGGCGCCCGCACATGAGCCGAAAATGACGCTGCGCGAAAGCTACTGCGGCAAGTGTGTCGTTCACGTGACCAACACTCATCCGAAAATGGCAGCCGTGAGTGAATCGTCGTCATCTACGCATTTTGTATCATATAGGCAAGGATATTCTTGCAATAAATCGACGATTTTATCCTCTAAAATTGCGTCACTGACGAACGCCATTTTGCAGTAGTGATGACGCATGCGCATTGGCGATGAATAAAACGCAAATAGCGCTGAGTTGCCCGCACACGAGAGCGCAGTTGGCGCTGCGTCAAAAAATATCAAACATGACAGATATTTGGCGAACGTCAAAATGCGCTCGAAAATACCCCCGCACACGAGCCGAAAATGACGCTGCGTCATTTGCGTACGCAGTTTTCGGCTCGTGTGCGGGGGCCTTAAATTTGTCCTCTTCCCATAATCGTTGCTGTTCTTTGTCCAGTTCCCGAAGTTTGTTCTCTTCCTTTTCGATCTCATATCGCTGCTGTTCCTTTTGTTCTCGAATCATTTTCGTTTGTTCATGCAAAGCCGAAAGACGCCTCATCTCTTCCTCCCTCTTTTGAGTTAGCAGTCTGTTCTGATCTTCGATTTCCTGTATCTGACAGCGTTTCTCTTCAAGCATATTTTGAGCTTCTTGGGTGTCCTTCAAAAGTCCGTCCATTCCTCCAAAGTTCTCATTCGCTGCTTTATTGAAAATTTGGTCTCTTTCTGCTTTGAGTTCCGTTTGCCTGCGTTCCTTTTCACTTCGAATTTCTTTTCGTCTTACCTCGAGAACAACATCGGCTTTTTGATACGAGTCGTTCGTGTAGTAAGCTCCATTGTTTTCACCAATAGTTTTATAGATTAAATCCAGAATAAAATCCACATCTTCTTGTAATTCATCTTTATCGGCCTTGTTATTGATGAACGCGAACCTGTAACAACACCGTTCCAATAGATCCTGCAAAACGGGTGGTGAATCTAAAATGAAATTTTTTTGTAGATCAGGACCATCCAAATTATCTTTGCGGGTAAAAACGACGATGACATGTTTTATAACCTGTTCGCCAAACATCTCTTGTAAGATATTCACAGTATCGGCTTCTTCTGGTGTAAATCGTCCCACGGGGATGACAAAGATATAAATATGCGGACCAGGGGCTGCAAGGGCAATGCTTCTTATAATTTCTCTGCTCGTCTGTTCGTTAGGATCTCTCGTGTCGAACAATCCTGGCGTGTCCACGACCAATAAGGTAGTTGCATCATCTAAGACCCTATCTCCAAATGTGCATTGTTTAGTAACTGATATTGAGCTCATAATATACCTGAACGCATTTGTCTTTAAAAGATTACTACCAAGGTGGCTTTTTCCTATCCCTGTTTTTCCAACCAAAACTACTCGTACGTCACCTGAAATCAAGCAAGTAAGAAGAATGGCTTAGGTGTACGTCACCTGAAATCGACACATCTATAACATGTTTAACACAGAATAGTATGTCAATTTAATACCGAAATGGAATAGTCAAGACTGACTTTAACTTGAATTGGATTTAGTGGTAAAAGGACTCGCGCCCCCTAATCAGGTTGGTTGGGAAGGGGGCATAAACAGCGTTCGACTTTCCAAATGCCCCCCCCCCCCACACACACACACGCGCCCATCCTTCCATTCCATCATATGCTTGTCAATACGGGAATCCGAAACTGGCACAAAGCATATATTGACATAAATGTATATTGTTTGAAGTGCGAGGACCGGTTCTATAAGACATTGATTCTTTTCCAGATAACAGAGATCCCTTTACTGACGTTTGCAGAGGGTAGCCAGGCAAATTTTTATCTACCGAAACGAAATGTAATTGCCATTGTATAATTCAAAACGAATAACACTTACCATAAAGATCCAGAATATGGTTACCAATTCTGTAATACAATGGTACATATCGCTATTTAAAAATACCTTTTAAACGCCACTTACATAACTATCTCATGGCGTGTACGAACACTGGCCCTGATACACAACGTTTATACTTGGTTATCATGGCAAATGTCCCTGAGACTGAAAAAATACGTAATATCCATATCGACGTATATTGAATATAAAGCCGAAACGCCAACAATTGTGACGTGTTCTTCATCAGTAATTAAATTTACTACTTGCTGCTGACACTAAAACCAATATGATTATTTTGATTCTTGTAAAGAATAATCCACCGCCAAGTTGAAATTGTCATGTCAAGAACCCGCTGACCTTTTAAGTACATATACTAGAGTTCAAATTCAACCATGGTTATTATTAATATATCTAATATCAATAATGAATGTATATATGTATGCGTGAACTTTATAGGTTTTAATATATAATATCAATAATGTATGTATATACTAATTAACGTTTTGCCTTTAAATACGATGTGTTTTTTGATTCAAATCAGTGGAGCTTGAAAGCTCACCAAAGAAGGGTCTCTCTCTCTCGTGTAATTCTGCTGTATATACATCTATACTAAGAATAAAGTAATGTATCCAGAACGTATGTTATAAATACCTGGTTACTTACTTTTCTAATTCTTTTGTTCTTTTTTCTTGGGCTCGTTTCTCTTTCAGTTCTCGTCTTGATCTCTTAATTTTATCCTCCATACTTTCGCCGAAGATGTTGACTTGGTTGAATATTTTTCTTGCAGTTGAAAATGTTAGGTTTTCTTGTCTGATGACTAATTCTTGTTGTTCTAGCACTTGGACGTCCTCCGCTGTTAATCGTCGCGAGCTCTCTACAAGACGCAGCTGTTCATTCACTCGTTGAGCAGCTGAATGGCCACCGGTGCCTGCTCAAGAGAACAAATATAATTGACTTCTTTAACTCATGACCACAAACAATTTAAAGTCAACCGGATATTAACTTTGGCCTCTAGAGCAACCAAAAGATTTTTTGAAGTGAACAACGTTTTTTTAAATCAGGTAGTAATTTTGATCTCCAGAGGGACCACAATCAGGGGCCATAATTCAGGAAGTTAAAATCCGTAAGGAACCAATATCGTAAGGAACCAAGATGGTTAGGAAATAAAAATGTATTTCAAGTTTCATCAAAATAAAATTAAAAGTGTGACCTCCACAGCGTCCTAATATGGAAAGGAACCAAGCCCTTTAGGTTATAAACACGTGTTTCAAGTTTCATCAAAATCGATTTAAAATTGTGACCTCCATAGGGTCCACAACCTTGATATAACAAATTTTTACACTATTCGCGATCAAACGGCGGCCGTTTTGTCCGTCAATTTTGGTCCGATTTTCACCAAATTCGAACACATGTAACGGTGACATAATCAAACGGTTTTTTTTGTTTTTTTTTTTAAATCGGATAATAATTTTGACCTGCAAAGGGACCATAAGCAAAAAAAGGGCGATTTGTCGGACAATCGGGGCCATAATTCAGGAAGTTACGATCCGATGGGCGCAAATATCGAAAGGAACCAAGATCTTTGAGTTATAAACATACATGTCAAGTTTCATCAAAATCGGTTCGCAATTGTAACCTTTACAGGGTCCACAACCTTGATATACAATATTGTTACACTATTCGCGTACAAGCGGCGGCCATTTTGTTCTGCAATTTTGGTTCGATTTTCACGAAATTCGAACTCTAACCTTCTTTACGATGTAACGTTTATACAATCAGACGATTTTGTTAAATAATTTTGAGGTCCAGAGGAAACAAAATCTAAAAAACAAAGGCGATTTTTCGTACAATCAGGGGGCATAATTCTGGAAGTTACGATCCGACGGGCGCAAATATCGAAAGGAAGCAAGATCTTTGGGTTATAACCAAGCTAAAAAGGACGATTTTTCGCACAATCAGGGGCCATAATTCTGGAAGTTACGATCCAATATACGCAAATGTCGAAAGGAACCAAGTGAGTTATAAACATGCATTTCAAGTTACATCAAAACCGGTTCAAAATTGTGACCTCTACAGTGTTCACAAGCTAAAATCGTGGTCTTTCATACAATGAGGGCACATAATAAATGAAGTTACAGTTAATAACACGAAAATATCGAAAGTAACCGAGATCTTAGGGTGATAAATTTATATTTCAAGTTTCATTGAAATCGGATAAAAATTGTGACCTGTAGACTGTTCACAAACAATTGTGGACGGACCAACAGGGGCGACGACAATATACGTCCCCATGAAAATGTGGGCATATAAAAACAGCCCAAGTCACTAAGTTCTATATGCACCTAAATTATCGTTCCATTTATTGAAAGTTAAAGTGCTTTATTACACAAAATATCTTAGAAAGGAATAACACACAGTGAGTGATACCATGTTTGGATTCGATCGCACAGTCGCAGCCATGGGTGTGGACATTGACCATCGTCCACACAAGCACGCACCTAAGGCGCTTCGCAAGCGCACCGAAGGGGGAATGAGGGGGGTCTCTCCCCCAGAAAAATTTTTATAATTAACAACCACAAACCAATTTTCCAAGCATTTCAGACCAAAGCCGAAGAAGGCAAATGTTTGATTTCCTGATACAATTAGATAAGAAAATGACCCAAGAGCACTATCATTAGATGGATGTGAGAATTCTCTTGAGTGTCAAAAACAAAAACCTTTTATTCGCCGTGATGAAAATAATGCATTTTATAATACACATACAGTACACGTAGTTGACAGTTCTGTTGACGCACATCACAGAATATAGCGAAAATCTTATATTTCACGAGCTTATGATATTTCTTTAGCTTCACGGATAGCCAAAGTAATCTTCAGGTCTTTTTGATTGATGGCACTAGTCAACTATAATTTTATAATATTGTGACAACCTGTAATCTCTGTAATATTCTTTTTTACTATATTCGTGACAGGAAAATGTTAAATTAATCACTCATTTGACAATTCAACCGGCAATGAAATTATGCATATAATATTTTTATTGTGATGCCCGAAAATGACTCCGAAGCAGGAACAAACATTTAAATTCAAATTCGTCAACATGGGCATGGCTGGCGATAAATAGTACCACAAACAACGAATCTCGATAATGTTAGGGAATCAATGTGGTAAGGTGCAGTCTTTCTTTTTTTTCTTTCTCTTTTTGTCTTTATAGGCTTAGGCCCACTTTTTTTAAAAATGAGATTAGGTCCACCTGTGACAGACAGGTGGACCCAGTCCTGCACCGGGTGTGGACCTTTTCTTGTATTACGTCGAGAGCGGCCTATTGGAATCACTCATTGATATTCAAAAGCTAAGCTATGCATTATTAACAATTATGACATATTGATATTATTCACATAGCTCATTAGGACTTACTTTTAATTTTAGTTTAGTTTTTCGATGTTCTAATCTATCTGGTAATTCCAAGTTGAATTAGCCCAGCAATTGTAAAAGGTAATCCATACCCCCATTGATTTCCCTGTTATTTGGTTTATATTTTTTGGCTGCATCAGCCGATGTTCCAAATTTCGGGTTGTTAACGGGAAAAACTCCTGAGATATGATCTTTTTATACGCCCACATTTTCATGTGGACGTATATTGTCGTCGCCCCTGTTCGTCCGTCCGTCCACAATTGTTTGTGAACAGTCTACAGGTCACAATTTTTATCCGATTTCAATGAAACTTAACACATAGGTTTATCACCATAAGATCTCGGCTCCTTTCGATATTGGCATGTATCGGACTGTAACTTCATGGGTTATGGCCCCTGATTGTACGAAAAATCACGTTTTTAGCTTGTGAACAGTGTAGAGGTCACAATTTTAAACCGATTTTGATGAAACTTGACATGCATGTTTATAACCCAAAGATCTTGGTTCCTTTCGATATTTGCGCCCGTCGGATCGTAACTTCCTGAATTATGGCCCCTGATTGTCCGAAAAATCGCCCTTTTTAGCTTGCTGTCCCTCTGGAGTTCAATATTATTATCCGATTTAAAAAACCGTTTGATTATATCACCGTTACATGGTAATGAAGGTTGAGTTTGAATTTCGTGAAAATCAGACCAAAATTGACGGACAAAATGGCCGCCGCTTGTACGCGAAGAGTGTGAAATTATGTATGTTTGGACACCACGAGTGTGTTCCAAACTGAATCTGCAACTGAGATGTAAGTATACTTATTACAGTTTTATATGAGCCTTTTCTCTATTTTTTATGTTAATAAACAATCTGAACCATTTCTATATGATCAGCCACCCTGCACCACTGATGAACCCGTAGCCTGTGTCTTACTCGCTGTGCCATTACGGCAAGAGATATATGCATAATGTACAGCCTTCATTTATAACTTGCTTAGTCAACAATAAATAGAAACTCGCACGACCGGTTTTTGAGAGTAATAAATTATTACCCGTCCAGTAACCTGGACGATCCGCAAGCGGGGAAACCAGACCCGTATATTATAACAACCAACATGGAGCATAACTGCAGCACGTTAACCCCATTTCATATTCCGTCATTTATATAATGGTAGGTTTTTTAAAGTTAAGATTCGAGAATAATATTTTGCCTACCTTTATTTGATGACGCCATTTCTTCCTGATCAACGTTTCCCGCTGATATACCAAGCAACTGAAAGAGATAGCAATGCTAGTGCCAACCGCTGTAGAACCGAAGTTTAGTAGTATAATTAATTAATTTTTAAATAAAATAAACTTGTCGAACAATAATATAATACTTTGTAAACTATATTTCCAGCCTAGCGTATATGAAAGATGCAGTACTTACATGAAGAACGTTGGTATTAGAAAATCAGTTAACCTTCAAGGAACAACTTAATAAATGAGAAATGAACCAATAAAATCGTCGGACTGGCAATCAAGGCACGTATAAGCTTGTACAGCGAAACCACCCATTGTTTCTAAGAACTTCTCTGGTTCCAGGAACTCATATTAATTATAGAAAGAGTGGTTGTTTGATCGCATGACAACTGTTGTTTTGTTGAACTACTATTTATTTTCAAGGAGAAATTGAGTCTTCTCGGCTGACATAGATCGATTATTCCCGGCAAATATCGATTAAATTACATGTATACTAGTTTTTCGTATAATTTATTTTGGTTTTAGCTCTTACCTTTTTACCTTTTATTTGTGACACGGGGAGTTACCTTGGATCATATTTATGCAGAAAATTGCCAGTGAAAGTGTTTTAGTTATATTTTGTACAATTTGTAACTTTTTAAAAAATCCAAAGTGAAGTGAGAAAAACTAATCAGTTTGAATTTTATAAATCACAGGATGAAAAACAAGATTGATTCAGATCTTATAGTAAATACAAAAGAAAAAATTTGTCTTACGTTTAAAGTTATATACATGTAACCTTAAAGAAAGGTAACTAAAAAAAACTAGACCACATTAAGAACATTAAAAATGATGTGGGCATATCATGTCAAAAATGGCCGCCAACTCCTCCAGGTGACCGAAAGTCCATAACTATCGACTCAAATTTGATGATCTTGGGGAACAAGGAAAACATCAAGAGAACTTTGGATATCGCTGAGCTGTTTAATCATTGTGAAATTGAATTTCTGACCTTCAGCTGTCCACTGTCATAGAATAAGTTTCGGAGCGTTCAGTTTTGAGTGTCGTCCTCCTCCTCAGTATCGACCTCTTGAGTGTTGAATTGTCACAGATTTGCTCCTTCATTATTCCCGAACAGACAATGAGATCATCTACTTCCGTTCAAACAAGCAGTCAAAAGAACACAAAGTGTATAACATAGACCTGTCGAAAGAAACTTTGGAGACGATGCGTGCAACTGGTTGCTCTTTGTACATGTTTACCCAGGCTGTGATTCAATTTCAAGGATTGTAGGCATCGGTAAAAAAAAGTCCGCCTATCGGAAACTAGTGAAATCCGATCCTGTCATGAAGTCCTGTGCTAGTGCATTCACCTTTCAAAACAAATCTCAAGAGGACACACCAGATCTTGGCAAAGCTGAAGGTCATGAATTCGAATTCGTGATGATTGAAGAGCTCATTGACATCCAATGATCTCTTAGTGTGTTCCTTGTCCCCCAAAACCTGGGGATAGACATCAAAATAATCAAATTTGAGTCAATGGACTTTCGGTCATTTGGGGGTGTTGGCGGCCATTTTTGACATATTATGCAAACATCATTTTTAATGATCTTAATGTGTTCCCTGCTCCGAAAAAAACTAGGAAAAGACACCAAGATCATCAAATTTGAGTTGATAGTTACATAGTTATGATTGTTTTAAGACGTTCGGGCTTTTGATATCCAATCTTTAAATCAAAATATACATTTTACCATTGGTACACGATTGACTATATATACTGTACAATTCTTATGCTAACAATTATTTATTGACGATTTCAGAACATTAAGTCAGTCAGACTGCTCTGTGGCGCTTTACAACTTAGACATGATTGTGAAAACACACATGTATATACAAATAAACAAAATAATACAAACGAATAGTCAAGTTACAATATATAAAGGGGAAGTGAAGCATTTAAATTACCGTTCAAAATTAGGGTAAAATGAGTTTTTAAACGTCCTTTAAAGGGTCAATCCCGATAATATTTAGGAGTGTGAAACTGCTTACTGTTGTGTAATAATCCCTTAAAACCCTCTACCTAAGGCTCGAGCGCCTGTTTATTTGTCATACGTTTTCAAACAGCTTAAACCAGTCAGTCTTCATCTGGAAATGGAGAATAGTGTCCCAAGATGTTCGTGAATTTTCATAGCATTGTCGAAGAATTATCCCGGTTCTTCGTTTTATCATTACGTCTTTGCACATTGTCTGATCACAGCTACCTTGTTTAATTTATAACCCCAATCAGGTATAGGTGTTAAGTAACAACTGTGGTTTTGTGAAAGCTAAATTGGGGTTGTAAATTAATCAAGGTAGCTGTGTGTTTACACCTCCACCTAACTGATATCGCAGACAACAAATTGGCGTTTATCTGATCTAAATACAACAAATAATATACTATTCAAAAAAAGTAGGGGATATTTGATTTCTTAAGTGTTATTAAAGTCACCTAATGAAACTGACGAAGAAACAAATGACAAAATGAAATGAAGTTCACATTCATCGATTTATTCCAAATGATCGTTAGACTAAGTAAGGCACAGCCTGACCATTATAAGGGTAAAATGATACCCGAGGTCAAACAGCAAAGTTCCCACAGCATCACAACAAAGTCCGTAACGGGTAAATCCTCCTCTGTTTGCCAAACAAGCATTGATCCGACGTGGCATACTCCTAATGGGACGTCTAGGGTCATTTTGGTCCAGATTGTCCCATTCCTGTTGCAACGCAGCAGCAAGTTCTTGGACATTGGCAGGACGTTGTTGACGTTGACGTAACCTCTGTCCAAGCATGTCCCAGACATGCTCGATGGGGGAGAGGTCAGGACTCAGTGCTGGCCAAGGTAATGTGGTGATGTTCTGTTGTTGGAGGTAACCTGTAACGATCCTGGCCCTGTGACATCTTGCGTTGTCATCCTGGAAGATGTTGTCCCGGTAGTACTGGCGTGTAACACGCCCTGCAACAACATGTAACGCCGTTCTTCCAACAACACTGATGCCTCCCCACACCATAACAGAACCACCCCTAAATCGATCATGTCTGATGACGTTAACGTCTTGGAAGCGCTCGTTTCGACGACGCCACACCCTCCTACGTCTGTCCAAAAAATCAACAGTGAACCTTGACTCATCTGAAAGCATCACATTGCTCCAGCGTCGATTATCCCAGTGTTGACGATCCCAACACCAACGACGTCTTGCCTCAATGTGATGATCTCTCAAACAAGGAAGTACGCGAGGACGTCGGACGCGAAGGTGTCCCCTGTGCAGTCGATTCCGAATCGTCTGGCCACTCACTCTCACACCCGTGTCTGTTGGAAGACAAGCGCTGATCTGATTTGCTGTGATGACACGATTTCTCAAGGCCAAGGTACGGATAAATCGATCCTGGGCTTGAGTTGTCGTCCTTGGTCGACCTGAGTGTGGTCTGTCCTGTACAGATTGTGTATCGCGGTATCTGGACCATAGCCTGCTTATGACAGACTGAGAAACATTCATCGTCCGCGCCACAACCGCCTGTGTTGTGCCGATCTGTAGCATGCCAAGGACACGTAACCTTTCATTTTGGGTAAGCCGACGCATATCAAAATTTGTTTTCTGGTCACTAAAACAATTAAACTGATGTTTCCACCCTGGAATTCAATGCCACAATGACTGTAACATTCAAAGTCAGAGTCGTGCAATTCTTGGGTTGGACCCCCATGATGATCCCAAGCATCACCTGCATTCCATGCGGTAGCTATTGGTGCGTTTGGGCGTCACATTTAACTGGAAATGTTTCTTCTGTTAGGTTCTATAGTGACTTTTTTCGTAGTCATTTGCATATTTTAGTATTATGCCCCCAAAATCAAATATCCGCTACTTTTTTTGAATAGTATACATTCTTATTAATCAAAAAATCATAAAATTTAATTTCATATTTCCAATACGCCAGTTTATCTTTTATATTTATTCTAAAAAAAAACAAGTTTAGTAAAGGAGGCATTTTACCAAGCCTCGTTCTGAACAAAATACCTAGTCCCAAAAACAGGGCAATTTTTAAAAAAAAATGGACTGTTGATCGATGGTTTCATATTAAAGACCACCGTTAAGACTCTGTGTTGACTTTAAGAGAAAAGGACCTTTAAAAATGCTCCAAATCGTAAAAATACGCCTTTTTGGATTTTCGATCTCTTTTTTTCAGCTATCCCTGATATTTAAAAAAAAAATGATACAATGATTTCCCACAACAGGCTAGCTATTAGACTCTCGATTGACAAGAGTTTCACCGCCTCCCTTCATTATAACCGAAGTTATCGTGCCCTAAAGAATCAACATGCATATCTCTGCTTACCCTAGGCAGAAAATGCTCATCTTTGAAATCAATCATGACATTGACCTAGTGAACGTCTACACCAAGTTGGAACATTCTAGCTTAATAAGAAGGTGAGTTATTGTGTTTCAAAGTCTGGGCCCTTCAACTTGCTACAACTTTTCATATTCACTTCAAAATGGCAAGAATCATTTGACCTAAATTCTACTCTGAGCAATTTTTAGTCCATCCTTCAAGGATTCAGACAATATAACTCTCGGGTCTGTAAGTAAAATAGCAAAAAAGTCTTAGGGATTGTTAATGTTTCAAGATTTAGTAGAATAGGTCAAATAGTCACAATAAGCATTGTAGGTCAAATGCATTCGTTCGTAAAATTCGGTGACTTCTGATTCGTAAAACGTTTTGAAAATATATTCAATCAAAAAATGCCACCCAGTTTGTTTGTTTTTTTTTTGGGGGGGGGGGGGTAGGTCAAAGTTTCAGAAAGATCCCATGGTTAGATTCTGAGAAATCCAGTTTGCAGAAACTACACAAAAAAAAAAAATAATAATAATAATCTTAACAGAAACAATAAGCTTTCATATGAAATCTGAAAGCTTAATAATAACTTTAACAGAAACAACAAGCTTTCATATGAAATCTTAATGACTTTAAATAGAAACAAGAAGCTTTCATATGAAATATGAAAGCTTAATAATGAATTTGTATAGCGCCTCTCATCTAGAACTGGTCTACTCGATGGCACTGAGCTGCACTGTTACTTTTGGTATTCACAGTTAAATAAGTGAGTCTTCAGGGATAATTTAAAGGACTCTAATGTTCTGGCTTCCTTTAAAGTTACCGGGAGTTTATTCCATTGGATGGGTGCTGCCACTGGGAATGCCCTATCACCACATGACACTTTAAAAGCTTTTGGAACAACAAGGTCATGTTTTGATGTTGATTTAAAAGTATTTATTCAGAATTCTTATATACAAGGATGAAGGAAATAATATGAATAAATTGGATACAGTAACAAGCAACTTAATGCTTATATATAACTGCTTCCAGAATAGTAGGTATTGAATATAAATGTTAAATGATCAGCTGGCAATGTAATAAAATAAAAATTATTATCTAGATTAGGGATTTAGTTAAAGGTGGAAAGAAGAAAGTGTGTTAAGTAAGAAATAAGGAAAATCGAATAAAGTAAGAGATAAGGACATTAATATCGGGGGAGGGGGATTGGATAAAGATTTGAATTAGAAAGCAGTTTGGGATGCAACGCCAGAAAACCCAAAAAGCCTAACACGCACCAGAAGCTTTTAAAGAATACTTTTATTGTAGCAGTTGCAATGTTATTGATTACACATTTCTCACTTGACCCTGGGTTACCTATGGATTGTGCAAAGGGGATTAGGAGGTGATCAAGCTAGTAATAACCATTTTTCGCATATACAAGTTGTAATGGTGATTCGCACAGAGCGGAAGCACATTCATTTCCGAGATTTGAAGCGTTTAGTTAGAGCTATATATTGGTGAACTACTGAAAGTAAAGACACATTTTTAATTTTAGGAAGATTGTCAATCCCAAGTGAATTAATATCCTTGTAATGGTCGTCCAATGTATCGATAGTGAGTCTGCGTTGGTCTATAAGAAGGTGACACTGAAAGAAATAATGTTCACTAGATTCACATCTGTTTCCGCATAAACAGGATAGATCGTCAGATATATACATGAGGTATTTATGATGATTTCGGTCAGATTTAGATTTGCTTAATTTAGAAAGAATAATGTGTAACGCCCAGTCGCCAAAAGTGAAGAGATCGTTGTATTTAGGTTTGCCGTATGATTTTCTAATTTGAAATTTGAATGAAGAGATGGAATTTGAAGTTTTGACGTTTCATCAAGACGATTCGGTTCTTTTACTGGGATGGGAAAAACGAGTTTTGATAAAGTAAAATAAAATAAAACCAAGTACGAACAATCCACACAATTAGTCAAAATTCGAAGTCCTAAATAAACAGTCAAGGCAAAATAGTGTAATCAGCAAATGGACTGTTCATCGTGTACAAAATACACGACAAACAGTGGTAACAGGTGTCTAGAAGAGTAAGCTTACCCTGCCTGGCGCCACATCCGCCATAGCTGCATTCTAACTATTAGTCGAAATCTCGGTAAAATAAAGATTAGTTTTACAGTTTGAATGAAGAGATTGAATTTGAAGGTTTGACGTTTTCATCAAGACGATTCCATTCTTGTACTGGTGATGGGGAAACGAGTTTTGATAAAGATTAGATTTACAGTTAATACTCATTAGATTATTGGAGTTTCTGAGTTGATATGGTTTACTGGACGCTATAGATAGGGGGACTGAATCCAATAGATACGAGGGTGTTTGAAGATTGATAATTTTGAAAAATAAAACCATTTTATGTTCCTAACGTCTTTTTAAAAGAGAGGAGAATCCAGATTCATTATAAAGTAAATTATGAGAAGTGCCACGAGGAAGGTCTGTACTAGTTCGAATAGCGTCTAAATGTAGCGATTCTAATTGGTCACTTTTTTCTTTAGTACAGTTATTCCACACGCAATCAGCGTAGTCGAAATGTGGTAGGATAAAAGATTTAAAGATAATTTCAAGAGTTTTACGTTTTAGTCGATATTTTAGTGAACGAAAGCAGTTAATGGTTTTGCTAATTTTAGTTACCATGTGGTTTTACGTGGTTATCCCAAGTACATCAATTATTGAAATAAACGCCGAGATGTTTATGAGTGTTTTCGTCAGTTAGAATAACATTATTAAAATTCAGTTTAAGGGAAGTAGGTGATAGTTTCCTGGAGAAGGTAAGGCTAATAGTTTTGGACGGAATTGAATGTAACTTTCCATTTTAATGCCCACTTGTAAATCGTTTCAAGATCAGCATTTAATTTATTTTGAGCAGAGACTTGGTTATCTTTCATTATAAATAATGAGGTATCGTCAGCGAATAGGTGTATATTGGATGAAATGTTGTTTGTTAGGTCATTAATATAAAGGAGAAATAAAAGCGGACCAATTATCGATCCTTGCGGCACACCCTCAGAGATATTTCTTGTAAGAGACTGTTGACCATTTAAGACGATACATTGCTCGCGATCCTGGAGATAATTAGTAATTAATTTGTGGGCGTCATGACGGATACCATAGCTGTATAGTTTATGTAATAACCCGCGATGCCAAACTCTATCGAAGGCTTTACTAATATCGAAAAAGACAGATTTTACTTCATGTCCCTTATCGAGAGCCTTACAGATATAGTTGTACATTTTTTTAAAAAGCCTAATGATGAAATTGAAAATATGATTATAAATAATCCGTTCGAAGACTTTGCCAAGAGAACTAAGGAGAGAAATTGGTCTGTAGTTTTTGCAGTCGTTTCGGACATCCTTTCTTAAAGATGGGAACAACATTGGCAGATTTCCAGCAGTTTGGAAATATACAACAATCAGCTAGTATTGTAAACAGGCGGCTGGGTGGAATTGTCAGGGATGTATGTAGTAATTTTAGAACAAAGTTGTTCACATTATCATGACCACATGATTTTTTAGGGTTTAAAGAAGAAAGAGTATCTTCGACTAATTTGGCCGTAATTGTCAGGGAGGAAATTTCTATGGTAGAGAACGGTAAGTCTGGAAGGGTGTCTTGATCTGAGTCTAAAATGGTTTGGGAGACAAAATAATCATTAGGACATTAGCTTTATCACAGTTTTCAAATATATCTTATCATTATATATTAGAGGTGGAATTTCTTGGCTAGAGCAGACTTTCTCTAATAGATTTGTTTAACAAGAGACCACCATCTCGATTCATCGAAGTCATTATTATAAATTTTTGAGTCTATCTTTGAATAGTGCAAGAATTTTGATTTTCTTATTTCGGAGATGACAATGTTGCGGGATTTTCTAAAATTTTGCCAATATGCAATCTAACTGTAAATTAGATTTTTTTCCGCTTTTTTATGAAGTCTATTTCGTTTGCGAGTGAGAAGTCTGATTTTTCCACTCATCCATTTAGGATCATTTTTTCTTATTGTAACGGTTTTATTTGATATGAAATTCTTTAGATCAGAAAAGATTGTTTTGGATATATTATCCGCAAGTGTATGAGGGTTGTCATGTAGTTGAAAAAGGTTGTCCCAGTTGTAACTTGAAAAGTGATTATTGAGATCCGTGGAATTTAGTTTCGGGTAAGAACAAACAGTTCTTTGAAAGCATTGAGTTTTCGGAGTAATGAAATTTAGATCTAAAATGATATGGCTGTGATCACTAAGGTCCGAATCAGAAACGCTTGCATTCTTTACGAAGTCGGGGCAACTAGTTATAGCCAAGTCTAAAAGAGATCGAGAAGATGGTGTAATGCGAGTTGACTCAGTTATCAGCTGATGAAAGTCAAAAAGACCAATTAGATCATGGATTTTACTATTAAATGTTTTTAAGAAATCTATATTTAAGTCACCTAAAACAATTACATGAGAATCTGGAAAATTACAAACAGTTATGTTTTGGGGTCCAGGATTTGGGTGAATATCACCACATAATAATAACAATAAAATAAGAATTAAACGTTGCATAAAGTTAACTTTTATGAAGGACATGTGTATATTAGGTGTAGTAATGCGTTTACCTACCCTTTGCGGATGGAAGCACATCTTAAAAACTATCATTACATTACATAGGGTTTGCAGAAATCTGTTAATAGCAGTTGCGAAGCAAAGGGGAGGTATTAAAATAAAAGACAGAGATTGATGCATGTTTTTCTGGGCATGGCGTCGCGTGGGGGTCCGATATGGGAAAGGGGGCTTGGCTGTGATAAGAAATATAGGCTGTGATAATACGTATGAAATTTAAACAAAGAACTAGAAAACCAAACATATTTACATGGTATATACAGAGAGCTGGAAAATCTAACATAATTTCAAAATATGTACAGCTATATTTGGAATTGAACGTTAAATACGTTCTCATTACGTGTTATCTTCATGCAAGTGACATGTTAAATATGAAAAAGCATAGGTGCGCGACATTTATTTACTATGTGGGCGAATATATTATTTGCATTATATCAAGCGCTCTTTGTCACCCAGGGACTGAGAGGGAGTGAGAGAGAGAGAGAGAGACGAGATCATTATTTTATATACTAAAAATACAGAGAAGTCTCGTTTAATTAAGAAATTAATCCAAGTTAATTGCTCATATATATATATAGGTAATATAAGGTTTATGAAAGTGTCAAGATTTAATTTAATGTAGTAAAGCTTTCAATGATTGATATTTTTACACAGCAAGTAGTCGAAAACTCAAAAGTGTTATACTAATAAGTCGAGTACTAAAAGCTGAGGTTAAATACGATCAGTGTAATACAGCTGATTGTTATCAAGGAGTGTTAACGAAAGCTCATGATGAGGTGGGGTGTCAGGGCTAGGGGCATTACATTGCCAATGTAATTAATTACATTACCATTACTGTTCAAATGTAATCGTTACAATTACTTTCTCATTTTTAGCAATGTAATTAATTACCATTACCCATTACAATGAAAGTAATTAATTGCCATTACCCATTACTTTATGACTATATAAATAAAAAACAATTTTTCACATAGAAATTAAAAAGACAAAGTTATTTTCAGCCACGAAGGGCCTATAATACCAAACTCAAAATAACCCTTCATTCAATTTAATAGATATCTGTGTATGAATTGTTATTTCTATAAATTATAACATCAAGGCAAATTTTCAATTGAGGGGAATGGTGACAAACGCTGATGCTTTCACTTGATGTCTTGAAAAATGAATTGAAAGTATATTTGATTAAGTGTATTTTTTTAAGATTCTTAATCAATCCAAATAGTTTGTCTCTAATATATTGCATAACTGGTAAATTATCCAGCATGATTCTAAAACAAAACATAGGATTGGTTTATAAGTAACCATAAAATGTTGAGATACTGGAAAGCCATTGTTTGGTTTGACACTTGTTAACTTGAGATTAAGATTAAAGTGTAGTAAGACTATTGTCTTTTAATCTAACTGATTGATTGACTGAATGATTGACTGTAAATTAACACTAATCTTTGATTAAAATATACTTCTTTTCAGAGATCTACTTTTAAGGGGGAACCTTTTTAGGTTACATGTTAAAGAAGGATCCTGCATAAAAAGTAATAAAAGAAAATGTTGTATGCCTTCTTTTCTTATAATTTGTTAAACTGATTTAAATCTTTTTAAAAAAATAAAATAATGAATTGGATTTGTGTCAGATACACTTAATTTACTTCTTTGGTGCTATAAAATTTGTCATATATGTAAACATTTATATGGAATTGAAGAGTAATTGAAATGTAATTGACCATTACATAATAATAATAATAATAAAATTATTCTCAAATAACCGTTACAATAAACAGCGTAGAGAAAAAAATAGTGTAATCTAATTAATATAACATAATAATAATAATACCATGATATATATATATATATATATATATATATATATACAATGTGTTAAGTTGATGGGGGAGTAACATAATAATAACATGAATATAATATACAATGTATTAAGTTGAGAGGGAGTTTAACCCTTGTGGGTGCACGTGGTGAGAATCACATAGCAGGTAACAAGGGGTCCGTATGGACCCCAGTTGTAATTCAAAGTTTTCACGTACAGATGTATTTGAATTTAAAAGCAGCGGTTAAGTGTTTATTGGCATTTATATTTGACAACTGAAAAACAACTAAATTATTATACAAAAACATTTAAGTGACATTTTGAACAGATTTAATAATACTCTCAAAATTGCTACTTTGTGTACTATGTTATAACGAGGTTAAATGGTGATTCACGCTTGTTACAAAAACCATTGAATATTTGAAATCCACATTGAATTTTTGGTATTTGTAACATGCAGATGTTTAAAGAGAGAATAGTCTGGCATATGCAATATGGTATCAGGCAGCAAACACATTAGCAAAATTCCTACTGCGAGTTGTCAGTTTGGGGTCCGATTGGACCCCTTGTTCCATTCAAGCGTTGGGCCTGTTTGGCATGTAACATAACTCTTCATGTGGGCCTGTTTGGCATGTAACATACCTCTTCATGTGGGAAGCAGATGAATACCGATCTATTCGCTATGGTTAAAAATATATTGGAGACAAAGTCACTAAATTTCAGAAAGCAGTGCCCAGTAGTTATTACAAAACACAATAAAACAAGTGCATGGGGTTCACGGAGACCCCCCACGTGCACCGACAAGGGTTAATGTCTGTTGAATAATAAATATAAATTTACATAAGCTATTTAAAGTACTATATTTATAATTATTAAATAGGTTATAAAATGTAAAAATATTTCTAAATTTTATTATATTTTTAGGAATTAAGTTAGTTCTGTGTTCACTTAGGGTTGGACATTCGAATATATAATGACACTCGTCACCTATAAGTTCAAGTGTGCAGATATTGCAGGTTCTCTGTTGTCTTGGAATACCAAGCCATCTACCGGTCTCTATAGGTAGTCTTAAGTTACCGGTTCTAAATCTGCATAAGATATTTCTTGGTTTGCCATGTAAATTATGTAAATATGGTTCAAATTTCAATTCGCTCTAAATAATTTGTAATTTATACATTGAGGGAAACTATTTATATCAGAGTGCCATTTTTGCTTAAATTGATCTTGGAGTACCAATTTTACTGTGTGATTTAACCAGGATACATTTACAAAGTTTTGTGTTGTCCAAATATAGCTTAAACCACATTCATCAAGAATATATTTTACAAATTCAAGCCAGGGATTTGAAACGTTAGCATTAGGAAATCTGTCATATATTAGTTTGTACATGATAATTGATATTTTAGAAGGTTTACCAGTCAGTAGTTTAGCCCAAAAGGTAATAACTCTAGTTTTAATATCTATTGCTATGGGGTTCTCCGTATACCATGCAATTCGGTGTCGATGTATTTAAGTTTAGCAGATATTTGCAATATTTGAGGTGTATACTTTCGATTTTGTCAAGTTTTGAGAAGCCCCATATTTCACATGAATAAATTAACGACGGTTTAATAATTTTATCAAAGATGTCTAGCTGACAATCAAGACTTAAGTAATTGGTCCAACATGATTTAAATACTGAAAACATAGATTTCATGGCTTTATTTGACAAATAATTTATTGCTTTTGAGAAGGTTCCAGTTTTTGTAAAAATTAGACCTTAGTATTTAAATTCATTTACTATTTCTATGGGCTCATTATTGTATGTAAAACTAAATTTTGGGGGTTCCTGCCTTTTCCAAAAGCCATAATTTTTGTTTTAGACACGTTTACAGTCAGGTTCCATGTATCACAATAAGTTTTAGATATATCCAATTGGGTTTGTAAATCTGGTGCACTTTCTGAAAATAGCGTAGTGTCGTCTGCATATAGAATAGTAAATAATTTCATATATATTGATAAACTATTTTGTATTTCTGTGGAAATGTTAGGCATACCAATAATTTGATGCTGTGACATAAATTCGGCCAGGTCATTTAGAAAAATGGAGAAAAGAAAGGGTGAGAGATTCTCACTCCAATTCGGCAACTGAATAACTCAGACGCTTGCCTATCTATTACTAGATTTAATGACATCATACATATTATATATTATTCTGAAGCATTTACCTTTAATGTTACTCTTACTTAGTTTCTGCCATAAGTGGATTCTGGTCAGACTTTCAAAAGCGGCTTTAAAGTCGATAAAACAACAATACAGACGCTTACCGGATGATTTCAAAGTTTCGAATAGAGAATGAATTATGAACATGTTATCAGTGGCTGAGTAAGATTGTCTAAAACCTGTCTGTACTTCATCAATTATTGAGTGTTTGTCTGAGAATTTATTTAGTCTATTGCTTATAAGGGAGGTAAATACCTTTCCTAAGCAACTTAGTAAAGTTATTGGTCTGTAGTTGCATGGATCCTTTGGGTCACCTTTATCTTTGTATATTGGGATAATGTTCCCTATTGTCCACGATGATGGAATTGTACCTGAATCAAAAATGAGATTAAATAACTTTAAATAGATTGGTAAAAATTCGTCTAATGTGCTAACTATGTATTCATTGACTACTAAGTCTTGTCCAGCCGATTTATTGTTTTTTAAAGAGCTAACAACCGTGAATATTTCATGTTCGGTTATTTCTCTATTTACTGGGATCACAATTTTCAACATCGACTTCATTTATATTTCTAAAGTATTTAAACGCATCCTCCAATTTTAGTTTACTTTGCGAATTTATATGTGGATGTTTTGACTGTTTTTCCAATATTCCTTTGGGTTTTTGGATTTTAGTGTTTTTAAACTTTTTTGTAATGACCATCTATGGCTTTTCATTGATTTATCCATAAGATTTTTATATTGTTTCAAATTTCTATTCATAATTTCTTCATTTACAATATTATGTTTTTTATATACACGTTTTGCTTTCATGTAAACTTTTCTGCCGGATGCACATTTGTGATCAAACCAAGGTTTATTGTTTACTTTTAAATTATACTTTTTTGACTTGATCCCAAATACGCTACCAGCGGTAGAGGTCATAAGATTACAAATATCTGACATGGTATCGTCAATACTTTTGACACTTAAACCATCGGGAGAGCAATTACAAATAATACTGTTAATTTCATCCGATTGTTGTTTCATATTTTCAATAAAAATTACCCTTTTATCTGAAGCCCATTTTCTTGGGATGCAAATATTTTCAGTTATTGTGTTTTCAAGTTTAGATTAGGTTTTACTTCCAAACTATTTTCTAAATTTAGTGTTAATGGCAGAGGACAATGAGCGTCAGATATAAGGCATGAGAATTCGAGAACATCGAACTCGTTAACTAGTTTTATTAGTTCGCTTGTACATAATGTGTAGTCTACGGTACTGGCATTTTTACATGTTAATTTACCTGTGATATCTTTGTTCATTCTACTATTCATAATGATTAAATCATTATTTTTGCATAATTGGATCAAGTTAGATCCATATCGATTTTTGTTTGTATCCTTACATATTCGGTGTGTTTGTATATTTAGTTCATTAAGAACATTTACAACACTGTGCGTATAAGCACTATCTGAGAAGTCGAAATATTTATCATAATTAAAGTTTGAGATACCATCGTCGTAACCAATTCTACTATTAAAATCACCTGTTAATATAACATAACAGTTGTTAGATAAAAAATTTATAAGTTCATTTTCAATTTGTGTGAATGCATCAAGGGATGAGTATTTTGAGTTCTCGGGTGGAATGTAAATTACATCTAAAATTAAAGTTATTTTTGGAAGTTTTAATTGAGCCCACATTATGTATTCACTATCTGTAATAATCACCTTAAGATGATATGACAGAGTTTCCTTCACAAGAATTGCTATGCCTCCTGATCGTCTATTTTTAAGTTTAAATCTATTTTGGGTGTGTATTTTGTACCCGGGGACGCAAATCTTGCCGCCATAGTCTGTTTTCGTCTCTGATTAGGCAAATTATATCGTACATAGATATTAGGTCAATAAATTCGGGATAATTCTGCCCATTTTCAAGACCACAAACGTTTACTGTTAGTATTTCAATACTAGCCATAATTTTAGAAGACTCCCCTAAACTGTCCTATTTACCTAAGATCGTCTCTTTATTACTTGTCGCAACATTAGCTGTCAGGTGTCCACGCCTGTCTTTAACTCTCGTAGCTGAGTTGTTGTCATTTCGTTGATCCACTGGCCTCATAATTCTGTGTAGCTCTTCATAGCTCTCACATTCAGTTTCATTTACATATAATTTGTCCAGCTTTAATTTGGCCTTCAGTCCCAATTTTTTGGCTTCTTTCATGAGTGGAAATAAGTGACTTCTTCTGGCATTTATTTCTGGGGGATACTGGGTGTTAATACTGAAATTTGTATCTTTGAGTCATAATGGAGCACTATTCAACACTTCAGTCCTGTCAACATAGTTCACAATCCTGGCTATGATACTTCTTGGTTTGCCGTCTCGTCGTTTTCGTAACCTATGAATGTTTTGAAACTGATTATTTTTGTTGATACCGAGCTGTTCTGAGATAAACTTAGTTAACACGACTTCACAATTTTCATTGTCCTGATCATCCGATTCAGGGATTCCCGAGAATATTAAATTATATTTCATGCCCCTCATTTGCGAGTCCAAAAGAGACTCACTTAAACGTTTTGTCTCACCTTGAAGTTCTGACACATTTTGTTCTAGACTACTAATCAGCACATAATTACCGTCTAGTTAGTTTCACTTCTCGAAACTCTATTCTTGACTTGTGTTAAGTCCTGTTCAAAGTTAGCTATTTTATTTTCAATTGTATCCAATCTGTCTATAACTTTATATAATAGGTCTAATTTTGCTAGTTTTTGGTTCATTTCATTCAGCATACATTCTACGGATAATGAGGATGGGGGATATTGTGGCTGAAATGATCCGTTTGGGCTCATTACAGGGTATCTGTTCTGGAAAAACCTGGATGAGAATACTGGTAATTGTTTGTAGGCGTTGATGAGTAGTACTGATCATAAGAGGGCATCTCACCTGCGTGCATCATTGGGTTCTGTGGTGTATTTTGGCCACTAATATCGTGTGTCGATGACGCCATTTTTAACTCCTTCACCGACTCTTGATCACTACAATTACTTGTGTTTGTGCTTCTTTTTCTTTTCTTCTCATCTTCTGATTCCATAGATCCTTCAGAAACACTTTAATGTTGATATATTTTAGTTTTAGTCCAGTATTTAAAACGTTTTGATGCTTTTGGGTGTATAACTTAAATATACATTGAGAGCGGTTTTTACCGAGACTTATCACTCCGCCATCTTGTCGACATGATTTGTGGAATGTAATTAATTACATTTCCATTACTTGACCATTACCTAAAAAATGTAATGATTACATTCCATTACCATTACCCATGACCCCAGCCCTGTGGGGTGTATAGGTATATTTATCACATCACATCAACTAGTTTACGAAATATATAGAGATATACCTTCATATAAGAATTTAGGTTACACATTCAGAACAACTATAATAAACCCTTAAATAAGTTTCACCTAACATCACACAGGGATATCTCCAAGTTATTGTACGTTATATAGGGTTTATTAAGCATGAATTCAGGTTTAATTTTGTATAATTAGACTTTCAATTTGGGTAGCTATAACTGTGCTACATAATGTTTCACAGAATTTCATGTTAAAATTCAATTTGCAGCCGAAAAGACGAAAGTGTTATAGCCCCTTCTAAAGACTAACACGCTCAGTGCTAAACGTAAAGTTGGCGTTGCATCAATAACAAGACCAGCACTTAAAGAAAAGGTGTTATTGAATCTGCATATCAGATGTCATTTATTAAGGACAGCTCACTTCTTGAACTAGTTTACTAAATATATGGAGTAGTCCCTTTAAATAAGAAGTTAGGTTACACATTAGAAACAATAGTTAAACCCTTAATACATTTTATCTAAGATCTCAAAGAGAATCATCTCCCGAAGTTATTGCTTGTAATATAAAGTTTATACATGTGTTCACAATTAATTTTGTATTGTTAGACTTACAATACTAGAAGCTATAGCTGTGCTACATACTGTTTCTCAGAAGTTCATGTTAAACTATAATTTTTAGCCGAAAAGACAAAAGTGTTATAGCTCCTTCTAAAGACTAACAAGCTCAGTGCTAAACGTAAAGTTGGCGTTGCATCAATATATCCACCGCCATTTAAAAACAGCTCATAGCTTTCATTTAATTGATGTAATAATAAATACTGTAACGTAAAGCCACATTCTTTTTATATTTTTTTTTTTTAAAAAATCTTGACCTTGATTGATTACTAACATAATGGGTAAAAAAAGAGTCCAGATTGCGACTTACTTTAAGATCAAAAACGTTAATTTATAGTAAATGGAAAGTTAATTATATATATTGAAAAGGGAAGACTAAAATTATTCTATTAAGTATTGTCACTCATATATATTATGTTATTTTAAGAATCTCACCAAACATTAATTTTACATTAAGAGAGAGTGTTCTTTTTTGTGGAATAATTTCGAGAAAGCTTTTCTAATTTTAGGATTAGGACTAACTTTTTATAATTCACAAATAACTTAAAGGATAAGATTAAAGGTTAGTTTACATGACTAATTTAGTTTTTAGACTTCTGTACACATCACTGTAATAAAGCTGTTAATTTTGCTAGTTGATTGTCTAAACTGGGATATAGCTCAATTTTGTGACACATAATACCACTGTGACCTTCGGCTTTGATTTTCCCGTTAGTAAACCATGCCCTTTTTACAAGTGGGTGATTTTGTAATTCAGTTAATTTTTTCACATATACGCGAGTCATATCTTCACATATAGATATACTGGAATTTTTTAATTTTCTTCTTAGAGTCAGAACATCCTCGCGATTATCCCTCTTTAGGAATCGAACAATAATTTCTCTTGGGCGAGGTATAGTTGAGTTATTCGCTCCATTTTGGCTAGGTTGACCAATGGATTGTTGTTTTCCAACACGATGAGCTACATCTATACAAAAATCCGTGGTGGTGATATTCAGTTTATCCTTTAAAAGTATTTGGATGCAATGTACGCAGTCTTCATTTTCCAGGGTTTCCGGATGCCAAATACACGAAGATGCGCATTCCTCGTATATTGTTCTAAATTATTCAGCTTGTTTTTTAAAGATTCATTGTCATTGTGTGTTCGGCAGAGAGATGATTCAATACGTTCGAAACGTCCACGAAAACTGTCAACATCAGACCCAATGTTGTTATTTGTAAGTTCAATCTCAGTTAAGCGATCTTCAATTTTTGATAGTCTTAACATTTATTAATTTGTTAATTTTTTTTTCTAACAAATCTACAGCCGTCTTTACTGCTTCATTTACAATGGAATTTAAGGTTTCTTTGTCAAAAAACTGTCAACTATACCTTCACTACTTGTTTCCATCGACATTGTTGTGATGACTTGGTAAAGGAGATCAGTCGGATTAGAACTCATTGAGTTTTACTTAAGAAAACAATGGCTTGACCTGGCTTGATGGTTGATACACATTATATATATTTATTTTTTGCAAACTACACCTTTTGAATTTTAGATAACGACTCTTTGGTTACCTCATTCTGTTCGCTGTGTTTATTACAACATTTTGTTTTATCTATAGTTAATCACGACATAAAAGTTATAATTCACACTATATTTATTTTGTTTGAAAATATATTTCTTACATAAATTTATTTGGCCCATGTGCAGCTATGGCGGTTGTGGCGCCAGGTAAGGGTAAGCTTACTCTTCTGGACACCTGTTACCACTGTTTGTCGTGTATTTTGTACATGGTGAACACTCCATTTACTGATTACACTTAATTGCCAATAACGTTTTTTCGGATTTCGAATTTTGTCTAATGGTTTGGATTGTTCGTATTTGGTTTTATTTTATTTTTTATATATTATCACTTTCTGCATGGGTTGCTGACATGCTAGCAGTGGCACTGTAATTACTACTTACTTTACACACCCCTCCCCTTCAAAAATATATATCAAGCAAATCATCCCAGTAATTTTTCAATTCGACTGTCTTGTTAAGACCACCTTTTCTTCAATCGTTCCCAAATCCCTGACCCAATAGAACACGCGGCTGACCCAGCATTAAGGCCCAAACCCATCACTACCCTACCCACAGCCGTGAGTATCTCCTCATCTGTAAGAACTTCTTTCTTGGCTTCCCTGTTTGGATTTTTTCGGTCATTTTCCACAAATTTCTCATTAACTTCAACCAACTTCAATACTGCTTGTGCAAGACAGGGGTCCGCGCTTGCACCAATTAGCTGCTCTTTCCGTTTTTCAAGTTTACTTTCCAGTTTTTTATCGTCTTCCTCTAGCCGTGACATCTGTTCGTCACATTGTAGAAGTTCTTCTTCGTCTTTCTTCCTTTCGTTTGCCCTGGTGATAAGCTGCCTGTCCTCTGCTTTCATCTTAAGCGTTAGAGTTCGTTTACATTTTTTAAGTTTCTTTGTCGTACGGCAATTCTCTTGATGCTTGTCTGAAAAGTCTCGAAAGTCGTTCAGAGGTTGATTTCTCTCCATTTCTTCACGATTTACTTTCATCAAGTCTTCCAAAATTCGGCCTTGTTTTTCAAGAAGTTGTTTTTCTGTATCTTCCTTTTCAGTTTCGATTTCCATTCCCCTAGCTTCTAGAAGCTCATTAACCTTTTTATACATGTAGTTCGTGTAGAAATCTCCCTTGTTTTCACCAATAGTTTTATAGATTAAATCCAGAATTACATCAAGATCCTCTTGTAGTTCTTTTTTAGATGCTTTATTATCGATAAAAGCATATCTATTTTCACACCGTTGCAGTAGATTTTGCAAGGAATCTGGTGAACCTCGAATAAACTCTGTCTGAGATGCAGATGCACTCATTTCATTTTTGCGAGTAAAAACGACGATGGCGTGTTTTACAACCTCTTCGCCAAACAATTCCAGCAAATTCGCCACAGTGTCGGTTTGTTCTGGTGTATATCGTTCAACAGCGATGACAAAGATATAAACATGGGGCCCAGGCGTTGCAACGACAATGCTTTCTGCAATTTCCTTATTGATTTGCCCTCGAGGAACCTTCGTGTCGAAAACCCCCGGTGTGTCAACGACAGATAAGGTTGTTGTATCGTCTAATCTCCTTTGTGATAACTGACACTGCTTAGTAACTGAGTATAAGAACCCACCATGCCTGAAGGACTCTTTTTGTAATAGATTATTACCAAACAGGCTTTTTCCGGATCCCGTTTTTCCAATAAGCACTACTCGTATCTCGTCTGAAATATGACAAGTAAAATGAATGACTTTAATTGAGATATTCATCATTAAATACTGCATTGAAAACAATATAAAACCCTGGCTATTTTAAGGTTATGCCTTTGGATTACCTGCAATGAACGCACGGCTATATTACATCTATATCTTTACATATTTAGCTGTTGTGTCACATTCTACACATTAAGGCCAGGAGTCATTCTTATAAACTGCTTCCGGAAACAAAAATAGGTTGCCAAGCAACGAAACATACGCCCACACAGCAGCTAAATCGCCCGGGCAGTCAACAAGAGTTGTCGCATATTAAGTAATTATCAGAAAATCATTAGAATTTGTTTGGTTTTTATAAAGTTCTGCTCAATGCTAATGTAAAGTATACGAATCATTTAATATCATGGAATAAGCTGTCACCTCCACTGGATACGAAACATTTAATATTATGGCGACTTTTCGTACAATCAGGGGCCATAATTCAGGAAGTTACGATCAGATATGTCCAAATATCGACAGGAACCAAGATCTTTCAGTTTGACCAAAATTGAATTAAAATTGTGACCTCTACAGGGTACACAACCTTGATATATCATATTTTTACACTATTCGTGTAAAAATTGCAGCCATTTTGTTCATCAATTTTGGTCCGATGTTCACAAAATTCAAACTGAAAATTCATTACAGTGTAATGGTGATATAATCAAATGTTTTTGAACTCCATAAGGCAATTTTCCGAATAATCAGAGGCCATAATTCAGGAAATTACAATCCGATATGCGCAAATATCGCAAGGACCCAAGATCTTTAGGTTATAAAAATGTATTTCAAGTTTCATCAAAAACGTATTAAAATTGTGACCCCTATAGGGTTCACAACCTTGATATACCATATTTTTACACCATTCGCGTACAAACGGCGGTCATTTTGTTTGTCAATTTTGGTCCGACTTTCATGAAATTCAAACTCAACCTAGATTACCCTGTAACGGTGATATAATCAAACGTTTTTTTAAATCAGGTAATAATTGTTACCTCCAGAGGGACCACAAGGTGATAAAGGCGATTTTTAGTACAATCAGGGGCCATAATTCAGGAAGTTACGATCCAATATGCGCAAATATCAAAAGGAACCAAGATCTTTATGTTATAAACATGTATTTCTAGTTTCATCAAAATCAGTTCAAAATTGTGACCTCTATAGGGTCAACAACCTTGATATAACATATTTTCACACTATTCGCGTACAAACAGCGGCCATTTTGTCCGTCAATTTTGGTCCAATTTTCACGAAATTCCACATCATCTTTTATAACAATGTAACGGTGATATAATCAAACGTTTTTTTAAATCGGATAATAATTTTGACCTACAGAGGGGCCACAAGCTAAAAAAGGCAATTTTTCGGTCAATCACGGGACATAATTCAGGAAGTTACGATCAGATGGGCGTAAATATAGAAAGTACCCAAGATCTTTGGGTTATAAACATACATGTCAAGTTTCATCAAAATCGGTTCAAAATTGTGACCTCTATAGCTTGATATAACATTTTTTCAAACTATTCGCGTACGGCCATTTTGCCTGTCAATTTTGGTCCGATTTTCACGAAATTCGATCTCAACCTCCATTACCATGTAACGGTGGTATAATCAAACGTTTTTTTTAAATCGGATAACAATTTTGACCTCCAGAGGGACCACAAGCTAAAAAGGGTGATTTTTTGGAAAATCAGGGGCCATAATTCAGGAAGTTACGATCCGATGGGCGCAAATATTGAAAAGAACCAAGACCTTTGGGTTATAAACATACATGTCAAGTTTCATGGAAATCAGTTCAAAATTGTGACCTCTATAGGGTCCACAACCTTGATATAACATTTTTTCACACTATTCGCGTACAAACGGCGGCCATTTTGTCTGTCAATTTTGGTCCGATTTTCACGAAATTCGGGCTTAACCCCCAAAACTATGTAACGGTGATAGAATCAAACGTTTTTTTGAATCGGATAACAATTTTGACCTCCACAGGGAACACAAGCTAAAAAGTGTGATTTTTCGGACAATCAGGGGCCATAATTCAGGAAGTTACGATCCGATATGCGCAAATATCGAAAGGAACCAAGATCTTTTGGTTATAGACATGCATTTCAAGTTTCATGAAAATCGGTTCAAAATTGTGACCTCTATAGGGTCCACAACCTTGATATAACATATTTTCACACTATTCGCGTACAAACAGCGGCCATTTTGTCTGTCAATTTTGGTCCGATTTTCACGAAATTCGAACTCAACCCCTATAACTATGTAGCGGTGATATAATCAAACGTTTTTTTGAATCGGATAACAATTTTGACCTCCACAAGGAACACAAGATAAAAAGGATGATTTTTCGGACAATCAGGGGCCATAATTCAGGAAGTTATGATCCGATATGCGCAAATATCGAAAGGAACCAAGATCTTTCGGTTATAAACATGTATTTCAAGTTTCATGAAAATCGGTTCAAAATTGTGACCTCTCTCTATAGGGTCCACAACCTTGATTTAACATATTTTCACACTATTCGCGTACAAACGGCGGCCATTTTGTCTGTCAATTTTGGTCCAATTTTCACGAAATTCGAACTCAACCCCCATAACTATGTAACGGTGATATAATCAAACGTTTTTATACGCCCACATTTTCATGTGGACGTATATTGTCGTCGCCCCTGTCCGTCCGTCCGTCCGTCCGTCCACAATTGTTTGTGAACAGTCTACAGGTCACAATTTTTATCCGATTTCAATGAAACTTAAAACATAGGTTTATCACCCTAAGACCTCGGTTCCTTTCGATATTGGCATGTATCGAACTGTAAGTTCATGGGTTATGGCCCCTGATTGTACGAAAAATCACGTTTTTTAGCTTGTGAACAGTTTAGAGGTTACAATTTTGAACCGATTTGGATGAAACTTGAAATGCATGTTTATAACCCAAAGATCTTGGTTCCTTTCGATATTTGCGCCAATCGGATCGTAACTTCCTGAATTATGGCCCCTGATTGTCCGAAAAATCGCCCTTTTTAGCTTGTGGTCCCTCTGGAGGTCAAAATTGTTATCCGATTTATAAAAAAACGTTTGATTATATCACCTTTCCATGGTTATGAAGGTCGAGTTCGAATTTCGTGAAAATCGGACCAAAATTGACGGACAAAATGGCCGCCATTTGTACGCGAATAGTGTGAAAATATGTTAAATCAAGGTTGTGAACAGTGTAGAGGACACAATTTTGAACCGATTTGGATGAAACTTGAAATGCATGTTTATAACCCAAAGATCTTGGTTCCTTTCGATATTTGCGCCAATCGGATAGTAACTTCCTGAATTATGGCCCCTGATTGTCCGAAAAATTGCCCTTTTTAGCTTGTGGTCCCTCTGGAGGTCAAAATTGTTATCCGATTTAAAAAACCGTTTGATTATATCATTGTTCCATGGTTATGAAGGTCGAGTTCGAATTTCGTGAAAATCGGACCAAAATTGACGGACAAAATGGCCGCCATTTGTACGCGAATAGTGTGAAAATATGTTATATCAAGGTTGTGAACAGTGTAGAGGACACAATTTTGAACCGATTTGGATGAAACTTGAAATGCATGTTTATAACCCAAAGATCTTGGTTCCTTTCGATATTTGCGCCAATCGGATCGTAACTTCCTGAATTATGGCCCCTGATTGTCCGAAAAATTGCCCTTTTTAGCTTGTGGTCCCTCTGGAGGTCAAAATTGTTATCCGATTTAAAAAACCGTTTGATTATATCATTGTTCCATGGTTATGAAGGTCGAGTTCGAATTTCGTGAAAATCGGACCAAAATTGACGGACAAAATGGCCGCCATTTGTACGCGAATAGTGTGAAAATATGTTATATCAAGGTTGTGAACAGTGTAGAGGACACAATTTTGAACCGATTTGGATGAAACTTGAAATGCATGTTTATAACCCAAAGATCTTGATTCCTTTCGATATTTGCGCCAATCGGATCGTAACTTCCTGAATTATGGCCCCTGATTGTCCGAAAAATTGCCCTTTTTAGCTTGTGGTCCCTCTGGAGGTCAAAATTGTTATCCGATTTAAAAAACCGTTTGATTATATCATTGTTCCATGGTTATGAAGGTCGAGTTCGAATTTCGTGAAAATCGAACCAAAATTGACGGACAAAATGGCCGCCATTTGTACGCGAATAGTTTGAAAATATGTTATATCAAGGTTGTGAACAGTGTAAAGGACACAATTTTGAACCGATTTGGATGAAACTTGAAATGCATGTTTATAACCCAAAGATCTTGATTCCTTTCGATATTTGCGCCAATCGGATCGTAACTTCCTGAATTATGGCCCCTGATTGTCCGAAAAATTGCCCTTTTTAGCTTGTGGTCCCTCTGGAGGTCAAAATTGTTATCCGATTTAAAAAACCGTTTGATTATATCACCGTTCCATGGTTATGAAGGTCGAGTATGAATTCTGTGAAAATCGGACCAATATTGACGGACAAAATGGCCGCCGTTTGTACGCGAATATTTTGAAAATATGTTATATAAAGGTTGTGAACAGTGTAGAGGACACAATTTTGAACCGATTTGGATGAAACTTGAAATGCATGTTTATAACCCAAAGATCTTGGTTCCTTTCGATATTTGCGCCAATCGGATTGTAACTTCCTGAATTATGGCCCCTGATTGTCCGAAAAATTGCCCTGTTTAGCTTGTGGTCCCTCTGGAGGTCAAAATTGTTATCCGATTTAAAAAACCGTTTGATTATATCATTGTTCCATGGTTATGAAGGTCGAGTTCGAATTTCGTGAAAATCGGACCAAAATTGACGGACAAAATGGCCGCCATTTGTACGCGAATAGTGTGAAAATATGTTATATCAAGGTTGTGAACAGTGTAGAGGACACAATTTTGAACCGATTTGGATGAAACTTGAAATGCATGTTTATAACCTAAAGATCTTGGTTCCTTTCGATATTTGCGTCAATCGGATCGTAACTTCCTGAATTATGGCCCCTGATTGTCCGAAAAATTGCCCTTTTTAGCTTGTGGTCCCTCTGGAGGTCAAAATTGTTATCCGATTTAAAAAACCGTTTGATTATATCATTGTTCCATTGTTATGAAGGTCGAGTTCGAATTTCGTGAAAATCGGACCAAAATTGACGGACAAAATGGCCGCCATTTGTACGCGAATAGTGTGAAAATATGTTATATCAAGGTTGTGAACAGTGTAGAGGACACACTTTTGAACCGATTTGGATGAAACTTGAAATGCATGTTTATAACCCAAAGATCTTGATTCCTTTCGATATTTGCGCCAATCGGATCTTAACTTCCTGAATTATGGCCCCTGATTATCCGAAAAATTGCCCTTTTTAGCTTGTGGTCCCTCTGGAGGTCAAAATTGTTATCCGATTTAAAAAAACGTTTGATTATATCACCGTTCCATGGTTATGAAGGTCGAGTGTGAATTCTGTGAAAATCGGACCAAAATTGACGGACAAAATGGCCGCCGTTTGTACGCGAATATTGTGAAAATATGTTATATAAAGGTTGTGAACAGTGTAGAGGACACAATTTTGAACCGATTTGGATGAAACTTGAAATGCATGTTTATAACCCAAAGATCTTGGTTCCTTTCGATATTTGCGCCAATCGGATAATAACTTCCTGAATTATGGCCCCTGATTGTCCGAAAAATTGCCCTTTTTAGCTTGTGGTCCCTCTGGAGGTCAAAATTGTTATCCGATTTAAAAAAACGTTTGATTATATCACCGTTCCATGGTTATGAAGGTCGAGTATGAATTCTGTGAAAATCGGACCAAAATTGACAGACAAAATGGCCGCCGTTTGTACGCGAATATTGTGAAAATATGTTATATAAAGGTTGTGGACCTTATAGAGGTCACAATTTTGAACCGATTTTGATGAAACTTGACATGTATGTTTATAACCCAAAGATCGTGGTTCCTTTCGATATTTGCGCCCATTGGATCATAACTTCCTGAATTATGTCCCCGGATTGTCCGAAAAATCGCTTTTTTTCCCTCTAGAGGTCAAAATTATTATCCGATTTAAAAAAACGGTTGACTATATCACCGTTACATGGTAATGAAGAGAGAGTTTGAATTACGTGAAAACCGGACTAGAATTGACGGACAAAATGGCCGCCGTTTGTACACGAATAGTGTGAAAATATGTTATATCAAGGTTGTGGACCCTATAGAGGTCACAATTTTGAATTGATTTTGATGAAACTTGACAGGTATGTTTTAAACCCAAAGATCTTGGTTCCTTTCGATATTTGCGCCCATCGGGTCATTACTTCCTGAATTATGTCCCCTGATTGTATGAAAAATCACCCTTTTTAGCTTGTGGTGCCTCTGGAGGTCACAATTATTATATGATTTAAAAAAAAACGTTTGATTATAAAAACCAAACAAATTCTAATGATTTTCTGATAATTCCTTAATATGCGACAATTCTTGTTGACTGCCCGGACGATTTGGCTGCTGTGCGGGCGTATGTTTCGTTGCCTGGCAACCTATTTTTTTTGAATCAGATTACAATTTTGACCTCCACAGGGAGCACAAGCTAAAAAAGGTGATTTTATTTTTCGGACAATCAGGGGCCATAATTCCGGAAGTTACGATCCGATACGCGCAAATATCGAAAGGAACCACGATCTTTCGGTTATAAACATGCATTTCAAGTTTCATCGAAATCAGATCAAAATTGTGACCTCTACACTGTTCACAAGCTAAAAACGTGATTTTTCGTACAATCAGGGGCCATAACCCATGAAGTTACAGTCCGATACATGCCAATATCGAAAGGAACCGAGATCTTAGGGTGATAAACCTATATTTTAAGTTTCATTGAAATCGGATAAAAATTGTGACCTGTAGACTGTTCACAAACAATTGTGGACGGACGGACGGACAGGGGCGACGACAATATACGTCCACATAAAAATGTGGGCGTATAAAAATGGAATGAGGTTTGATGTCTAATCATCACGATGTTTTTTCCATGGTTAAAACATAAACATTTACAGTGTACACAATATATGAAATTAAATAAACTGACTGGGCTAATGAATAAGGGCATTACAATTGATGATAATTTAAAGTAAATATTTTTAGAACCATAATAATGGTAAAGAGCACCATTATTATTTATTTCACACTGCTTCTTTTACATAACAGTTCTAAGCAGTTAGGATGGTAGCACAATATACCCCACATCCCCTTCGGATAAGGCACTTGTAGGGTTAAAATATAAACAAGCATTTGGGCATAACATCTCGACCATCTAATATTCGGGTTCTAATATAGAACATAAATTAGAAAATAGTTCCATGCCTGTTCAGTTTTATCACATGCCGGGGGCTTGGGGTGGCCTAGTGGTCTAGAGTGCCGCACTTCGACCTCTAGCTGACCAGTCACCTCTGGCTTGAGGCTGTGGTTTCCATCCCTGGTGTGAGCGTATGTGGCATGGAGATAGGGGTGCCTTCTCAACCTCGTGGGTTTCCTCCGGGCATTCCGGTTTCCCCCCACTGCTAAAGCCCCCTACGCGCAAACGAATTATTGAAATAAAATTAAACCATACGTTAGTCACGAAATGGCCTAGTTTGTGTCGAGTGGATGTTAAACCCCATTTCTCTCTCTCTCTCTCTCTCTTGTGTTCGACACAAATTGATATAAATTGTAAGTACAAAACTATTGCATTACGAATTATATTCACATAGATACATATCTACTTCTGATTATTACGAGGAAATGATACATACCTCCAGATTCTGAAAGGAGCACATATTTACCACACCTGAAATAAACATAGAAGTCAAGTCAAGTTATCACGTTTTCGTGGAGGTGCAGGATGCGGTGCTAGCTCACGTGGAGATCATGCGTTCAGTCCCAGTTTTTGGGCCAACGTTGCGGCGTGTTTTCCCCAATTTAGTTGTACAAGGTCTGTTACGGGGATGCGTACAGTTGTTAGGATGGTACAAAAACCCGAGCTCCGATATACACATTGCCAGGCACGTAAAAGAAGCCCCAACGCCCGGACAGCACTTCATAGCACACTGTATGACGATATCTGTCTTAATTACCGTGGTCGGTGTAGAACATTAGGATGTTAAACCCCATTAAATTTTCATTTTCCCGGGAAGCGTTTTTGAACTATAAAAATTTATTACCAAATCAACAATCGTAATATTTTAGATTATCTTGGTTTTGCAGTTACGACCTTAGACGTACAATTTGAATGTAGTTATCGTAGAGAGAGGGGAGGTGTCGACCAATGTTTGATAAAGTTTTTCGGATCTTGATACAATTGCTAGGATCTTGGATTACAACCCAATTAGAATCTTAGATAAAGTAAGTTACAATACAATATTATTGGTCATGTTCACGTCACTACAGAAGTCTGATAAGCATCCACTTAAAAGCCCAGCCCCCCTCCCTCTCTGAACATAAACTGTACAAGATGGCTGACGAAATCGATACATCAATAGAAGACAATATACCAGGACGCTTAAATGAGATCTATGACAGGACACATTGAGAAATGTTTTCGATGATAAAATAGACAGCCTTAGACGGGATATTATCTCAACAATAAATGACAAAATCAAAGCAGTGAAGGTCGATACAGATTTGGGCTTTTGTGATATAAATGATCGTATTAAACCGTTTGAAAATAACATGAAAACACTTGCGAATTCTGCACAACCTACTAGTTTGACTAATGACACAAATATAACGATATTGGCTTATAATCTTAATCAGGTACAGAGTCCAACTGATCTAATTTAAGCCAAAACAAATTGGCGGAAGCGTCAGATTAAAATCTAGATTTCCTAATAAACCTGGATGGGTCAAAACTGCGATTCGAGACACAAATATTTGTCCTTATAAAAAGTGACCCACTTATCGATCTGATTTAATTTGATTGTGGCAATTTCTGCACATAGCTAGCTGTAATAGCTTCGTTTCATTTCTAACTTTCAAAACCACGAGAGCTACAAGAAAAACTCCTAACCGCATTTATGGATATACTTTTATTTCGTGGTTACAACCTTCGTTTACGGGGCGCTCTCTTTAGGGAAGGAAAAAATATTTACTAGCTCTAAATACGCAGAACTGTTTGGAAAATAACCGAAACAAACTTTTTAATTGTAGTCTTTATTTTCCAGACACTTTTCGGTAACTTGGTGTAAATTATGTTCATAATCATAGTATCTGATTTAATTATTCTGTAGCCATAAATAGAGTGCCCCATCCCAAATGAATATCTCAAAATATCTCGACAATTACACCATAAAACTAATATATTTACCAAGTCTTAAATCTGTTTCACACATTTATAGTCACTAAATAAACGACCATGTTGTACTTAATAAGCTATGACCATTTAACTATATATAAATAATACTGAAAAATGGTTTGGAGTGGCGTCCATAACATCCAGACACTTTTGAGTAAAAGATAGGTTACGTGCCCTTAACCAGTCTACCGATCATTTTACGTCTAATTGACAGGTCGGGATAATCAAGACTACTTTTTTACGAAACATGGAACAAGAAATTGAATTTAGAAACACACACACTAGACACCTCAACAATATTTTTGTCCCCCGCCTTTCGAAGAAAGTTGGGGGACTATTAAAATGGGTTCGTCCGTCCGTCTGTCTGTCTGTCTGTCTGTCTGTCTGTCCGTCGGTCCGTCACACTTTTTGGGACACAATAACTCTCCTCCTAATTAAGGTAAAATTTTCAAACTTGGTGTATGTGTTTATTAGGTCGATGCCTTGATGGAGTTCGAAGATGAGCATTTTCCGCTTAGGGTAAGCAGAGATAAGCAATTTAATTGGTTGATGCTTTGGGACACGATAACTTTAGTTCTAATTAAGTGTGATTGATGAAACTTGGTATATAGTTTCATTACAGTAATACCTTGACTAAGTTCGATAATGAGCATTTACTGCTCAGGGTAAGCAGAGCGATACGCAATTTGATTGGTTGAGACTTTGGAACACAATAACTTTCCTTCTAATTGAGTTAAAATGTTCAAACTTGGTGTATATGCTTATTATGTCAATGCCTTGATAGAGTTCGAAGATGAGCATTTTTCGCTTAGGGTAAGCAGAGATAAGCAATTTGATTGGTTGATGCTTTGGGACACGATAACTTTAGTTCTAATTAAGTGTGATTGATGAAACTTGGTATATAGTTTCATTACAGTAATACCTTGACTAAGTTCGATAATGAGCATTTACTGCTCAGGGTAAGCAGAGCGATACGCAATTTGATTGGTTGAGACTTTGGAACACATTAACTCTCCTTCGAATTGAGTTAAAATGTTCAATATTGGTGTGTATGCTTATTAGGTCAAAATGCCTTGATGGAGTTCGAAGATGAGCATTTTCTTCTTAGGGTAGGCAGAGATAAGCAATTTGATTGGTTGATACTTTGGGACAAGATAACTTAGGTTCATCTTGATTGATGATTTTTATGCCAATACAATGACTGCATTCTCATTCAGTAATGGATTCGACAGTAACAGTGTATAGAAACGATTGACTCGGACACAAGGGCCCTTTCCCTTGGCCAGAGGGGCCCTTTTGTAAAGTCTGGGGGCCCTTTTGTCTGCCTTTAGTGTCCCCCTAACTAGGGTACATTTTCATTTCCTCGTCGGCTTTAGCATTTTTCTTTATAAAACACTTTTAGATGACACTTCGTGTACAGTTTGATTGCTCGATACATTTGAAAAAAATAAATGTGCGATTAATTAATATGTGTCATCTATTTATTTTGGGATTTCGACGGGGGACATCAGCCTCACTGTTGGCTTGTTAAGAAAATTGTAAAAGTAAAATGAAACTACTGCTAGTATCATATTCTAGCTTTACGGATGTGAGTCAGAGATATTATTTGTACTAAACCAAAGTATGCAGCTTCTAATGGTACAGTTAATTATAAGGCAATTTAAAAAATAAAACATGCATAATTTTTAAAGATGCCGTATTAACCAAAAGGTTAAATATTATTGCTATTCAGAATGGTTAACAATAGATTTTTTTACGACTGTAGTAGTTTATAGTGTTTTGAACATCCACGCATGCTGTTGCTATTTATAGCCTCAACGAGTGTGGGAGACTGCCAGAAATCAGTAGTTAGTCATTCAACTAAATCGTGCACAATCAACGGGGCAAGAACAACTTTTCAGTAGGCACGTGGGGCACCCTACCATAAACCTTGATCGACTGACTTGTCCACCGATGATTTGCTATCCAGCCATTTGATTGGACAGGTACCCCCATGATTTGAGCACTGTAACCAAACTACCTATGGCAAAATTCACAAATCAATTCCCGACATCGACGGGGCGTAGGTCTATCATAGCTGCTTTACATGGCGACTATCTGACGTTTGGTGATAAATATATTCAAAATAGACCGGTCAGACTGAAAACAGAGACTATAGGAAGCTGGGTAAAAGTATTGGTAAAAGTAAAGCTAAGTCCAATATATTTATGAAATCATACGACGATTTTCTTGACAACACGTTTTTCCCGGGATAGTGGACGACATTCCATCGGAAGATACTAGTAAATAGAGAGACTAGGACATCTGCTGATTTAAATAGGAAAAACATAAGTATTTGCGGCGATTGTCAAAGTGTCATAAAAGCGCAATCGCTCAGTTAAAAAATCGACTTCGGAAGACTAAAAAAAGAAACGATTGGCATGAAGGCTAATAATGAAAATAAAAAAAATAAATTGGCAGGTTTAATAAAATTGGTTGCAAGTCCAAACCTTTTAAGAAGAACGAAGTAATTTTGTATGGTGTCGAAAATCAAAGATACACAGCAGAATGCCATAATTTGGTCATGGAACTTAAATCTAAAAACGTAGCAGCGGTTATAACCGCGTGTTTGGCTGTCGCGGGACTAAAATGTAATTACATTCCATCAAATTCTACAATTCAAAGAATTTGTGAGCGCGTCGGTGTATCTTTAGAACATGTATTGGAAACCTCGATGTCGGCAATATATACCACGTTGTATACAGACGAAACTACAAAATTTGGTTCTAAATTCGGCGCATGAGCAATAACCGCTGATTCGACACTTATTCTTGGTCTTCGTGAAATGACTGATAAATCTGCGCAAAATACAATAACAGCAATTTGGGCAGTTCTCAACGAAATTGCTGGAAATTAAAAATACCATGTCAGACAGAGCCAGCACCGAAAAGTGTTACATTATTAGATTCATATAGACGTCTATCTCCCTCTCTCTCTCCCTCTCTATAACATGCCGTTATAAGCAGACCAGTGTCTGTGAGTATACAGAAATGAAAGCACTGTTGATTTTAATACATGTGTAGTGAACTGGATCTCCGGATAGAGCAGATTACAGTGGTAGAGTGGGCCTGGCTCTATCCGTTTGTTCCGTTGAGGGTTCACTACTGTAGAGGTGTGGGAGTAGCCAACCAAGCAGCTGGCTCAGAAAGACTAACACCAGATTAATCAGCAACTCTCTTTATTATTCTCCTAATACAAAAATAACTCATTTCCAATCAACACTCGTCAGCACTATACTGTTCCTAGTCGGGCTCTCTTAACGCTCCTTGACGGGCTCTATTAATCGCTCCTTTTCGGGCTCTCTAAACGCTCCTAGAAGGGCTCTCTCTATCGCTCCCTATAAGTCGGGGTCAGACTCCAACGCTCCTTGCCGGGCTATCTCTATCGCTCCCTATAAGTCGGGGTCAGACACCAACGCTCCTTGTCGGGCTATCTCTAAAACGCTCCTTGTTGGGCTGTCTCCATAGCTCCTAACCGGGCTCTCCTGATCGCTCCCTATACGTCGGGGTCAGACTCTGTTTTACCACTTCTATGGCTCGACTCAGACTCGATTCAGACTACGACTACATTCCGACTACCTAAATTGGACAGCGCAAGGTAGTATATACCCCAGAATCACGTGACATAACCACGTGGTACAAGCCACACCTAATATTGCTGTCAATCCTAAGCACGTGCAACCAGTAGATAGCGGGCTAATGACAGCGCGTGTAAGGACGAAGTTACGAAAATGAATTAACAATATACATAAGCATTAAAATATAGGCGTCACAATAACAAAGTTAAAGTTCTTAAAAATGTACAATTAAATTAGATAATTACTAACTGTGAGAGGGAAACGGCCTTTCTCGCCCAGTGACCAATAAACAATGACTGAAACCTGCGCGATGAGTTCGTCTAAAGTGAGGACGCGGATTGGGCTATAGATATGCGTATCAGATCACCACATAACCCACGCCTCCGCCTAATGCGTCCCGCATTATACAAAATGAACAAAAGTTACAAAAGAGTTATGAAATAAAACACATAAAGTATCAAATACATCACAATATATAACAATGAAGCAACTGGACTGTTACTTCCGTACGAAACTAAAAAGTTTCTAAAAATAATTAAAAGTTCACAAAGTTTCACAGATCACCAACGTTCATCCACCATTAGGGGTCCATCAATAACGTACATGAATAACATAAATCACACCATAACCGCAAAGTCTCTAATAATAACAGGATAAACTATAGATTTCCGAACATCTAATTAAAGAGCACCATTATTCTATTAAACAAATAATTCTCCAAGTAATGAGGACGTCGTGATAGTCGACCGGTACGGGAACGGAAACCTAGCCTTAAAGGATAGTTGCCGTCAGTGTTTTCGTCATTATCGCCAATACAGCCATCAGAGAGTTCCTGGTCAGACTCCTGCTCCGATACGGCACTGTGATAATCTTCTTCCGGGTCAATAATAACTCCCCTCCGATACTCTCTAAGACGGTCTATGTGGACCACTTGTCGTCGGTCGAATTCTTCGTCCAAAATCTCGTAAGTTATGTCCGATATCTTCTTTGTGACACGGTACGGACCACTTCAGTGTTTCTGTAATTTGTTCGGAATCCTTTTCTTCTTCACAGGGGAATACAACCAAACAAGTGAATATTCATATAACGGCTCTCGTCCCTGCTTTGGATCGTAATAATTCTTCTGTCTTCTTAATTGTCCACTAAGGTAATGTCTCGTAAACGAATGTGCCTCTTCCATCGTTTGTCGAAGAGCTCGACTCCAATATTGGGTCTCTTTGTAGACTTCATCAGGTGGCAAACCAAACTGGAGGTCGACAGGTGTATTTACCTCTCGCCCAAGCATCAAGCAATTCGGAGTACTGTTGGTAGATTGATGTACCGTGGAACGATAGGCAAACATGACATAGGGCAACACGTCATCCCAGTTATCTCCTTTCTCTTGTACATACGATGACAGCATCGACTTCAGAGTTCTGTTCATTCGTTCGACTTGACCATTTGATTGCGGGCGGTAGAGTGTCGTTCTGGTTTTGTTGATACCTAAAAGTCTGCACATCTCCTGAAAAAGTTCACTCTCGAACTGTCTCCCTTGATCCGAATGAAGTTGGCGGGGGAGTCCAAACCTCAGGAAGATGTTCTCCACCAAAACCTTGGCAACTGTTATTGCTTCCATATTCGGCATCGGGTAGGCCTCAACATACTTAGCAAAGCAATCTGTCACAACCAAAATATAACTATTGCCTTGAGTGGTAGCAGGCTCAATTCTTTCAACGATGTCAACAGCTACTCTCTCCATTGGTGCTCCTGCAGTGTATGCTTCCAGAGCAGCTTTTCGCTTCCTAAGTTTAATTGGAGAGCAAATATTACACGTTTTCACATAGTCTTCTACATCGGCTTTCATTCCTGGCCAAAAGTATTTCAGTTTTTGTCGTTCTATCGTCTTCGTTATACCAAGGTGAGCGCTCGTTGGAGGGTCATGTGAAAGAGCAATAATTTCACTTCTAGCAGCTAAGGGTACAACTACTCGTTTTCGTAGGGGACGTAATTCTTTTCTCTCTTCTAGACACAGGACACCGTCTCGAACATGAAGTTGATTCCATTTGGACCAAAGTTTCTTCACCAGTATGCTCTCTGGAGATATGGTTTTCCATTCTGGTTTAAGATCTCTTTCCTTCCAATCAATCACCATTGAAATATCTGGATCAGCTCCTTGTTGATCTTTCATCCTTGTATTTTCAACTTCTATAACGTTCACTGCTCCTGGTGTTCTCGCTGATTCGTGTGTTTGTCCACACTGAACACAAGGTTTCCTGGATAGTGTGTCAGCGTTTCCGTGGACTCTTCTGGCTCTCTGAACAAATATTGAAATTATAAGCAGCCAGCACATCGAGCCATCTGGCGAGTTGTCCTTCGGTGTTCTTAAAGTGCAGCAGCCACCGTAGTGCTCCGTGATCAGTTCTTATCTCAAATTTTCGTCCATACAAATATGGCTTAAAGTATTTTACGAAATGTACTACAGCCAAGAGTTCCCTTCTTGTTACACAGTAGTTACGCTCTGCCTTACTTAAGCTCCGACTCGCGTAAGCCACCAGCATCAGTATCCACTACAAATGGAATGGTATGATCTGGATAAATTAACACAGGAGCGCTCGTGAGTCGATCCTTTAGCATTTCAAAAGCTTCTTGACACTCCGAAGTCCACAAATAGGCTCTTCCTTTCTCGATCATTTTACGAAGAGGCGCTGCTATTTTGGCATTACCTTCAATAAAACGCCTATAGTAGCTGCAAATTCCCAAGAAACTCCTAAGCTGTGTCACATCGGTGGGAACTGGACATTCTCTAATTAATTTCACTTTATCTGGATCCGTTGATACTCCCTCTGGCGACACAATATGCCCCAGGAATTCTACCTTATGCTTCAACAGGAAACACTTCGAGGGTTTCAGCTTCAAAACAGCGGCTTCAATCTTACTAAAGACTAGATCTAGTACATGCTCAGCAAACGTCTTTGAGAAAATAATCACATCGTCTAAATACACTAAGCAGATGTCCCACTGTAGTCCAGCAAGCACTGACTCCATAAGCCTCTCAAAAGTACTTGGGGCGTTGCACAAACCGAATGGCATGACTCTAAACTGAAACAGACCGTGCATCGTGGTAAACGCTGTTTTAGGCTTATCCTCTGGCTTCAGCTCCACCTGCCAGTATCCTGACAATAGATCTACAGTTGAAAACAATTTGACACCTCCAAGACAGTCTAATGTTTGATCAATTCGTGGCAGGGGGTACGCATCTTTCTCGGTAACCATATTTAGTTCTCTATAATCCACACAGAACCTAAGGGATCCATCCTTCTTCCTCACCAATACAATTGGGCTCGCCCAAGGACTTACTGATGGCTCTATCACATCTCTCTTGAGCATGTCTTGCAATAGAGTTTCAATATCCTTTCGTTGATGGATAGGGACTCGTCGTATGTTTTGTTTAATTGGTTTCGCGGAGCCTGTCTTTATCTCATGTTTCACTTTATTGGCTCGTCCCAAGTCATCAGATGAAGCAGCGAATAAAGTCTGATGGCGCGCTAAAAGTTTTCCAATATCCTGTGCTTGCTCCGTCGTTAATCCTTCCACTGAACGGCTATATAAGTCTAGTAGATGCCGTGGGAGGTCATTACGTTTCTGCTCGGCTCCACCATTAATGACATCTTCAGGTTTCTCCACAATATCAACGGGGGCAAAACTTCCAACGGTCACATCTTTGTGCAACGTCTTTGCACTATCTGAAGGATTCATGACTCTGATAGTAAATTCATGTTTGTCTTCTTTCGCCTCAACTAAAGTACGGGCAGGTATTACATTATTTCTATTTACAAAATCTTCAACGGGCTCAATTATTCCAGGGTAGACATGAAGAGCTTCGACTGGTTTCCCTTCAAATAAGCTTTGACCAATTGTTCATGTTTCGGGGGTACTGTAACTGTTTCAGCTAATTGTATTCTGCAAATACCAATAGAGCCTTGTATCTGAGCGGGATGCTCTACATCTTCGACTGTCAATGATTTCCCTGTAATATCCAAAGTACATCTGTGAGCTTCCATGAAATCAAGTCCAATGATACATTGGGATCCAATCTCGGCAACTACCGCTTCCTCTCTGTATTCAGCTCCATTCAGCTTAAAAGTGAAAATGGACTTCCCATATGAGTTTAATGATTCACCGGTATCCAAGAGACAATAAGCGAGATTACCACAAACCTTGGCAGCTATATGAAGACCAGACTCGCTTGGTTCACGGAACACGGCTGAAGAAATTCGGCTCTTTATCCTACGCCTCCTTGAAATTCCTCTAAGTTCAGCTCTCGGGGTACCGCACTGACGAGCAATGTGTCCTTTTCCTCCACATCGAAAGCATGCTCGTTGATTACCAAAACTTGCCCCGTCTCTCCCTGTTGCGTTAAATTGGTGTCTGCTGGCTTCTGCGTGACGTTCTTTCGGTTCTGGTTTAACATTCAAGGTCTTCATTTGCTCTATAGTACTTTTCAGCTCGCAAATCTCCTTTCGAAGTCTCTCGGTTTCTGATTCAGTCTCAACAGCTCTTGCGCGACTTGGTTGTTGAACTCGATTACTTGCATGCATAAAAGCTTCGAATTCAACTGCAACCTGGATTGCTTGCTCTAAGTTCGATGGTCTTGATTGCTGAATTCTCCAAACCAATTCTCTGTTCTCCTGTAGCGCATCAAAGAATGCATCTCGTGCAAGGACATCTTGTAGCTCTAAAGTAGCAGTAGGGTACGCTAGACTCACTTTTCTTCTAACCGCCTGTCCCAGTTCTGGCAGGGTCTCTCCAACTTTTCTGCGCGTGGCTCTAAGCTCTGCTCTGTACATCTGGGTTTTGTTTGGAGGTAGAAATCTATTTCTGAGAGCTTGCATTAGTCTTTTATAATTTCTTCGTTCTTCCGTCGGCATCGATGGCAACACAGATTGCGCACTGCCCTTTAAGACTCCAGCCAAGTACAAAGCCTTCTCTGTTTCATCCCATCTATTCAATTCAGTACTAGACTTCCTTTGATCATGCTCTTTCCATTTGGTGTTATTCAATTCTGTTATACCGCGGCTCGGTCCAGAAATAAAATCTTGCTCATTTTCACTGAGCTTCGGCATTTCCTGATGATAAAGTTTCTCATTTCGAATTAAATCCGGACTTCCCATGACATCAGGAGTCGCCGCTCCGACGGGGGCTCTACAATTACTTGCTGACCGCCAGTTATCACATACTGAAGATTCAGAGCTGTTCCTTGGAGTCAACATATCCGACTGTTGATAATCTACTTCTTTCTTCTGTTCCGTAAAACCAGCATCAAATGATTCTTCAGCATTTGCTCTGGCTCCCGACAAATTCGTCATCAGGCTCTGTGCATTAGGACAAACCGGTTTCGCTCTTTGTCTTGAGATCGTATCGCGAAGCCTTTCTAATGCATTCTTCTTCCTTGGCTCTTCTGTGGATTCTATAGTTGAGCTAACATCAAACTGGGCAGCTCCTCTCTCAGCTCTGAAATAACCCGGAGAAGTCTGGCTATCTGGCTCCATCCAATCTGTCTGGATCCCATCTGGGGGTCGTCTATCTTTATCCCACCTCTGCCACCAGAAAACTTCTGTAGTGAACTGGATCTCCAGATAGAGCAGATTACTGTGGTAGAGTGGGCCTGGCTCTATCCGTTTGTTCCGTTGAGGGTTCACTACTGTAGAGGTGTGGGAGTAGCCAACCAAGCAGCTGGCTCAGAAAGACTAACACCAGATTAATCAGCAACTCTCTTTATTATTCTCCTAATACAAAAATAACTCATTTCCAATCAACACTCGTCAGCACTATACTGTTCCTAGTCGGGCTCTCTTAACGCTCCTTGACGGGCTCTATTAATCGCTCCTTTTCGGGCTCTCTAAACGCTCCTAGAAGGGCTCTCTCTATCGCTCGCTATAAGTCGGGGTCAGACTCCAACGCTCCTTGCCGGGCTATCTCTATCGCCCCCTATAAGTCGGGGTCAGACTCTAACGCTCCTTGTCGGGCTATTTCTAAAACGCTCCTTGTTGGGCTATCTCCATAGCTCCTAACCGGGCTCTCCCTATCGCTCCCTATACGTCGGGGTCAGACTCTGTTTTACCACTTCTATGGCTCGACTCAGCCTCGATTCAGACTACGACTGCATTCCGACTACCTAAATTGGACAGCGCAAGGTAGTATATACCCCAGAATCACGTGACATAACCACGTGGTACAAGCCACACCTACTATTGCTGTCAATCCTAAGCACGTGCAACCAATAGATAGCGGGCTAATGACAGCGCGTGTAAGGACGAAGTTACGAAAATGAATTAACAATATACATAAGCATTAAAATATAGGCGACACAATAACAAAGTTAAAGTTCTTAAAAATGTACAATTAAAGCTGAACTCCGGTTACAAAAATACCGAAATAATGTAATAAAAAAAAGTTAACGCCTTCAAGCCGCCATACTTGTTTCCAATTTGTGAAATAAGTATGGCGGACATGGAGGCTTATGACCCGGAAAGGTTAGCCGATCTCACTTCCAGTTTGTTTCTTGTCAGCAAGCTATACACATCCGGCTTTATTCTCTTCACACGGTTCACTGATTGGTGTATTTTCCCAAACAGTATACCAAATTATTGAAGATTGCAAAATGTCTGATCAGGTAAGACTGTACATAATAATATGTACTGTGTCTACTACAATATAGCCTAAGCTTTACTCCAAAACAAAAGATGTAAAAGAAGGCTTACCCCAACCTGTTTTTCAACCAAAACAAATCACCTATACAAACTATTGTCTTCTTCATATCTTCCATGTTGAATAGTGTTCATGAAAACGATCAAGGGACATAACTACATGTTTTGGGCCGACTCTCGTTGGGGGTGTTTGACAGTGCTAAGTTTATTGATGTTATGTTTTTTCTCCCTTTTACCAAGGTGGAAGAAATTGATATTGTAGTAGACGCAGTTCATATTATTATTTACAGTCTTACCTGATCAGACATTTTGCAATCTTCAATAATTTGGTATACTGTTCGGGAAAATACAGCAATCAGTGAACCGTGTGAAGAGAATAAAGCCGGATGTGTATAGCTTGCTGACAAGAAATAAACTGGAAGTGAGATCAGCTAACCTCCGTAGGTCATAAGCCTCCATGTCCGCCATACTTATTTCACAAATCGGAAACAAGTATGGCGGCATGGGGGCGTTAATTTTTTTTATTACATTATTTCGGTATTTTTGTAACCGGAGTTCAGCTTTAAATTAGATAATTACTAATTACTAACTGTGAGAGGGAAATGGCCTTTCTCGCCCAGTGACCAATAAACAATGACTGAAACCTGCGCGATAAGTTCGTCTAAAGTGAGGACGCGGATCGGGCTATAAATGTGCGTATCAGATCACCACACATGTAATAGGCCAATCTTGATATAATTCATGTCGATATTTTCGTATTTTAATTTCCACTGTAGCATTATAAACAGTTAGTATTAAGAGAATTGAAGGCGTGGGTTTATAGTTAAAACAACTGTCAAATTCTATTGTCTCATACAGTGTATTCCGTTGCTTCGCAGCAACAAAATAAACTATGTTTTCCGACTGCGATAAAGATAGTTCTTTTCAGGCGCGTGCGTAGTTCTTTTCAGGCGCGTGCGTGGTATTTTTTTAACAACCAAGGGACATAACTCTTATTCTCACTAACATTGGGGATGCTCGATTCACAGTCCAGAACGTCCCGAATCGACAGAATTACAATCGAGTGACGCAGAATTCAGTCCTGTCACAGTTCTGCCAGTCCCGACAGCTGAGGTGGAGTGAATAGAATCGTGAAGTATTCCTAGGTAAAAAATATGGTACGGCTGTCATGATTGGTTGAGATATTTTTATACAGTCGAAACATGCGTTGTACTCCGAAATTCTCCTTTTCACTCGATTGACACCAGTTTTGGAATTTAATTCCGGAACTGTGAATCAAGCAGCCCCAGAATGTAAGCCGGGAAGATTGTAGCAATATAGTCGTGGTGACATTGTTTTTAAAGATTATAATCTAGGAATGAAGAGATAAGATATAGTTTTATGTTTCTAACATATTCACATAATATGTAAGTATGTACTAAAATCAACTTAGTCAATGATGGACATATTGTTATATAAAAAAGGTATATAACCATGATTCGAGATATTCCTATTGCATCATTTGGCTTAATTTAACCAATCATTACGTCGATTGTACAGGTCCATGAACATGCACGACTGTGCGTGATACCCTTGCGGCTATAAAGGAAACTATAGTATGTCTTTAAATAAACTTCGATTAGATTCCAGAGGGTTACCATCTAAGAGTCCTAGACACCGTGTCGAGGTTGAGAAGAGTTTAGTTAGTATTGACTATAATTGTAATATGTACTTTGCTTGTATGTATACCTATTCTACATAAAAAGTAAAAACGAACTGTTGCATTGTTATAACTGAAGAAGACAAACGTCTTAAGAAACCAGTATGTTTGTTATAAAACATTTTGAGCATGAATCACTCTACCTTAGAACAGAAAATCAGTGTCCTACCTAAGAAAATGATAATATAGTCGATCACGATCAGTTCAAGAATGATTATATTCTCAGTAGTAAAACTGGAACGTCCTATCGAACTGAATGCGAAAACAATTCTGAAGGCAATACCTAACGGTCACGAGTTTCGAGTGAGTGGTAATGGCAGGATCATCAAGAAAACAAACGAAAACGGTGATAAATGTAACCCGCCCATGTCTCAAGCTTGATATAAAAACACCCGACACAATCATCAAAATATTAACGGTTGGACAGTTCAAAATAAACTATTACGTGAAAAGTTAGTAACTTTTGAGAAGCCAGATATTATTTGTGTATATAAAACTTATCTAAATGAAAACCTAAACGCGAATATAAATGCATATCAGTTATACTCATTCAATTGATCATGTGTTCACATTAAAGTCTCCAAACCATCAGGTGGCATTGGGATATTTGTACATAAACGTCTATTTTATCATTTCAAAATAACGGTTGTTGACAGGACTTTTGAAAGAATTCTCTTATTATCTTTTGACAGCAAATGCATCGAACATAAGCTTGTCGTATTTAGTGCTAATTTACCCCCGGGAAACTCACTCTGCGAAATGCTAGTGATTTCTTCGTTCACTTTCTGCCGGAGATATACTTGTTCTCAGAATTGGATGTATTTTAATGCGAGGATAGGGGAATACAGTATTTTGAATATCGATATAGACATCCTCGCAGACAAAGTAGTAAATCAGCACGGGCGAGCTTTTTTAGACTTTTATCTGACGCCAAATTTTGCGTTTTGAATGGCCGTTTTGGAGACCCATGGACCAGTAGTGGGTTTACTTCGGTGAGCGCAAAAGGTAAAACAGTCGTTGATTACATTTGTGTCGCTCACGATTGTCTTAAAAAAATGTTCTAATTTTAAAATTACTTTCCCTGAATCTATTGTTAAAGGTGGACAGCTAACATCGCCACTAAAATCAAGGTCGCGATTACCAGACCATTACTTGTTAGAATTTGACTGCCAATTAACACCAGGGCCCGATTCCTAGAAAATTCTTAAGCACGTTCTTGTGCTTAGATTTTAAGTAGACTTTGCAATTAAGTAAACTTACCTTATTTTGTGTTCCCAGAAAATTCTTAAGAACGTTCTTGTGCTTAGATTTTAAGTGGACTTCAATGTAAGCACAAGCACTTTATTATGTGTTCCAAGAAAAAACTTAAGCACAACTTCGTTCTTACAATTGTCAATCTAAGCACAAGTCCCGAGCAAGGTATAGGGCTTGTTTCTGCTTCAAACAATATGGCTGACCGTATAGTTAGTTATTCGACGGCATTTACTACATCTTTTGATACCTAAGAGACATTTGGAAGACGGAAAATCCTTAAGAAATATATTCTCGACAATAATGCTATAGAATATTTCGCTTCTACACTAATTTTTTTTTATTTATTTACAAATTGGTAAACAACACAAACGCAGGCAACTTGAAAGGAGCTAAATCGCTAACATTTGGGACCAAGAAGTTGACACAAGTGGGTCGCAACGTATATAATACTCTAATATGAATGTATATAAACTGATTTACATTCAATGGTTTCCGTTTTTACTCCAATTTCAAATCAGTTATGTGCGGCTAAATTTGCCAACAGTGTCAATCGAATGCAAATTTCTAGCGTCTAGTTATTCCAGTCTACATGCGCCGTTTGATTTGGTGCAATGTTTCTAGCCTTGTTCCCCCGAGTTTCTCGCTAGAACTGGGCTGAAACGCATTATGGTACACGATTCGTGTACCAATGGTAAAATATTTATCTTGTCTTAAATATTGGATATCAGAAGCCCATCTTTTCCCGATAAGATCACATCATCAATTTTGATTTAAACTGACAAATAATTCGTGTTTTCAATGTCGAAGATGCTGGATGACATTGAATTAGAGACTTGGCTACTTTAAAATCAGGCGCTGTCTCAGTCATTCCGTCTGTTTGCATGTGCTTGCGGTTTTTTATGTGGGGGGGGGGGGCTAGCTTATAGGCCTATAGGGGCCATGTCAAAGGGATCACGTGGGCCAATTCCTAGAAAATTCTTAAAAGTAAGCACAAAGTTATGCTTCACTTTTACTTACGTAAGAAACTTTATAAAATACCGTCTCTAGAAAATTCTCAAGACCGTTCTTACGTAAGCACAAGTTAAGTACGAGTCTAAGCACATTGTGACTGGTAAATTGAGAGTACGATGCTCTCTAACGTCAAAAACACATTTTTGGTATGCAAATTACACCGTAATTGTAAATTCGTCTGCATCACAGAGTTTCTATATATAGCTCTATGGTCTGCATGGAGTTATAAATAGACCAATGACATTAACCTCCCGGAAAATAATCGATTTAGATGTATTTTATTATTTAAAAAATGAAATGAAATGAAATTTAGCGTCCTACTTTTTTGCTCCTAATCTGGGGTAATGAAGACATATACGTCATACAGTGTGCTATGAGGGAAATTTCGCCCTGGCAGCGGCACTACTCTATCGAATTTCAACTGCCAAGGAATCTTTTACGTGTACGCCAGTTTGTACACGAGACCTCGTTTTTTCGTCCCATCCGAATGACAAGACAGCTGTCCTCCGTCCGGCATCACTGACAAGGAGAAACCACGTCGGAAAATTTGGATGAACCTTCTCGGCCAATGCAGGGATCGAACACCCGACCTCCAGGCTAGCGAACCAGCGTCTTACCCACTTAGTCAAGTGATCCCCTGATACCTTTGACGTGTTTCCCATAGGCCTACATATATAAAATATACCACAGACTAAACAAAAGAAAACAACCCAAAACGCAAGTACAGCAAACAAACCGAATAATTGTGAGTTTGTACACGAGACCTCGTTTTTTCGTCCCATCCGAATGACAAGACAGCTGTCCTCCGTCCGGCATCACTGACAAGGAGAAACCACGTCGGAAAATTTGGATGAACCTTCTCGGCCAATGCAGGGATCGAACACCCGACCTCCAGGCTAGCGAACCAGCGTCTTACCCACTTAGTCAAGTGATCCCCTGATACCTTTGACGTGTTTCCCATAGGCCTACATATATAAAATATACCACAGACTAAACAAAAGAAAACAACCCAAAACGCAAGTACAGCAAACAAACCGAATAATTGTGAGAGCGACTGATCTTTAAGTAGCCCGCGACCGCGTGTGTGTTGTTTACCAATTTGGAAATAAATGAATTGTGTTTAGGGTAGAAGCGAAATTTCCTATAGCATTCTTCTCGAGAATATGTTTCTAAAGGATTTTTTGTCTTTCAATTGACTCTTAGGTACCAACAGATGTAGCAAATATCGTCGAATAAATCCACGGTCAGCCATATTGTTTGAAGCAGAAACAGGCTTAAAGGTTGGTAAGCAAGCCCTATACCTTGCTTGGGATTTGTGCTTAGATTGACAATTTTAAGAACGAAGTTGTGCTTAAGTTTTTTCTTGGAACACATAATAACGTGCTTGTGCTTACATCGAAGTCTACTTAAAATCTAAGCACAAGAACCTTCTTAAGAATTTTCTGTTAACACGAAATAAGATAAGTTTACTTATTTGCAAAGTCTACTTAAAATCTACATGTAAGCGCAAGAACGTGTTAAACTTTAAAGAATTTTTTATGAATCGGGCCGAGGAAAGGTGTTCGATCCCTGCATTGGCAGAGAAGGTTCATCCCCTTGTCAGTGATGCAGACGAAAAAATAAGGTCCCGTGTAAAAATTGGCGTGCACGTCAAAGATCCCCTGGCCGTTGTAAATCGATATAAGAGTAGGCCGTAGCGTCGCTGCACGGGCAAACTTTCCCTCATAGCACACTTTATGGCGTATGCCCGTCCTTATTAGCCCAGCTTAGGAGCAAAACAGTAGGAAGTTAAAACCTATTTCATTTCATGTCATTTGTCAAATACTTCTAAATTGACTATTTGAAGTTAATGTCATTGATCTATTTATAACTCTATATGCAGACGAATTTACGGTGTAATTTGCACACCAAATTTGTTTTTGTGACGCTAAAGAGCATCTTAGTCTCAATTTACCAGTCACACTGTGCTTAGACTCGTACTTGGCTTGATCTTACGTAAGATCGGTCTTGAGAAGTTTCTATAGAGACGGTATTTCATAAAGTTTCTTACGTAAGCAAAAGTGAAGCATAACTTTGTGCTTACTTTTAAGAATTTTCTAGGAACCGGGCCCTGAAATAGAACTCACAGACCATGTATCAGCGACGACTACTAATTTTCGCACGGACAAAACGTTTAAACTGAAACAAATCCGAATCTTAACGGTTGGCATTTCTTGATATTATTGAACATATTGGAAACGATATTCAAAAATAAGATGATTTGGACTGTACATAATGCTCGGTTTTGTGCAACAAGGTACTTTGCAATGGACAAACATATACCCAAATTCGACTGTTCCAAGCGTAATAAGAACAATAAACCCTTTTGGAATAACGAATTAACTTCTAAATCCGAACGTACTACGTGAAAAGTTCAAAACTGCTCAACAAATATTTGATCGCACTTTAAGGCGACCAGAGCGATTATAAAAACTAAATCTTATGATCGAAATAGATGCGACATATATCGAAAATCCTAAAACATTTTGGGTCGTCTTAAGAAACTTGGACCTAAAATGAGTAAGTCAATACCTTTCGAAGTCTATAGTGACGACGGTGATATCGTTTTTGATAAAGTTGAAGTTCTAAGAAAATGCGCCTCTGATTTCTAAAAAGTACAAATAGTGAATTCAATAATGATTTCCATGAGCAAATCGTCAAAATAAAAGGTGAATTACAACGCCGTATGCAGGATGCCTTATTTAATTCTAATGATCATCTCAACAGTGGCATCCTTGCGAATGAACTAGATGTTGTCATAATAAAAAATAAAAATAGGTTGCCAGGCAACGAAACATACGCCCACACAGCAGCCAAATCGCCCGGGCAGTCAACAAGAGTTGTCGCATATTAAGAAATTATCAGAAAATCATTAGAATTTGTTTGGTTTTTATAATCAAACTTTTTTTTTAAAATCAGATAATAATTGTGACCCCCAGAGGCACAATAAGCTAAAAAGGGTGATTTTTCGTACAATCAGGGGACATAATTCAGGAAGTAATGACCCGATGGGCGCAAATATCGAAAGGAACCAAGATCTTTGGGTTATAAACATACACGTTAAGTTTCATCAAAATCGATTCAAAATTGTGACCTCTATAGGGTCCACAACCTTTATATAACATATTTTCACACTATTCGCGCGTACAAACGGCGGCCATTTTGTCCGTCAATTTTGGTCCGATTTAACATATTTTCACAGTATTTGTGTACAAACGGCGGCCATTTTGTCCATCAATTTTAGTCCGATTTTCACGTAATTCAAACTCTCTCTTCATTACCATGTAATGGTGATATAGTCAAACGTTTTTTTTTAAATCGGATAATAATTTTGACCTCCAGAGGGACCAAAAGCGAAGAAAAGCGATTTTTCGGACAATCCGGGGACATAATTCAGAAAGTTATGATCCAATGGGCGCAAATATCGAAAGGAACCAAGATCTTTGGATTATAAACATACATGTCAAGTTTCATCAAAATCGGTTCAAAATTGTGACCTCTATAAGGTCCACAACCTTTATATAACATATTTTCACACTATTCGCGTACAAACGGCGGCCATTTTGTCCGTCAATTTTGGTCCGATTTTCACAAAATTCATACTCAACCTTCATAACCATGAAATGGTGATATAATCAAACGTTTTTTTAAATTGGATAACAATTTTGACCTCCAGAGGGACCACAAGCTAAAAAGGGCGATTTTTTGGGACAATCAGGGGCCATAATTCAGGAAGTTACGATCCGATGGGCGCAAATATCGAAAGGAACCAAGTTCTTTGGATTATAAACATACATGTCAAGTTTCATCAAAATTGTGACCTCTATAAGGTCCACAACCTTGATATAACATATTTTCACACTATTCGCGTACAAACGGCGGCCATTTTGTCCGTCAATTTTGGTTCGATTTTCACGAAATTCGAATCCAACCTTCATAACTATGGAACGGTGATATAATCAAACGTTGTTTTAAATCGGATAACAATTTTGACCTCCAGAGGGACCACAAGCTAAAAACGGCGATTTTTCGGACAATCAGGGGCCATAATTCAGGAAGTTACGATCCGATTGGCGCAAATATCGAAAGGGACCAAGATCTTTGGGTTATAAACATGCTTTTCAAGTTTCATCCAAATCGGTTCAAAATTGTGACCTCTACACTGTTCACAACCTTGATATAACATATTTTCACACTATTCGCGTATAAATGGCGGCCATTTTGTCTGTCAATTTTGGTCCGATTTTCACGAAATTCAAACTCAACCTTCATAACCATGGAACGGTGATATAATCAAACGGTTATTTAAATCGGATAACAATTTTGACCTCCAGAGGGACCACAAGCTAAAAAGGGCGATTTTTCGGACAATCAGGGGCCATAATTCAGGAAGTTACGATCCAATTGGCGCAAATATCGAAAGGAACCAAGATCATTGGTTAATAAACATGCATTTCAAGTTTCATCCAAATCGGTTCAAAATTGTGACCTCTACACTGTTCACAAGCTAAAAAACGTGATTTTTCGTACAATCAGGAGCCATAACCCATGAAGTTACGGTCCGATACATGCCAATATCGAAAGGAACCGAGATCTTAGGGTGATAAACCTATATTTTAAGTTTCATTGAAATCGGATACAAATTGTGACCTGTAGACTGTTCACAAACAATTGTGGACGGACGTCCGGGCGGACGAACAGGGGCGACGACAATATACGTCCACATGAAAATGTGGGCGTATAAAAATGGAAAATCATGTGGAAACGACAATCTACCGTATGTAGTATTAAAGTGCGCACGTGTTTAAAATGTTCTATTCCGTCTATTTTAACTATGCCTAAACACAGGATATAATTATCCCATACGGATAGAGGACAGTAATAGTATTCCTAAAGCATGTACTAAAAACAGAACATTCGTTTTCCCCCTTCATTGATTTTCAAAAAGCTTTTGATCGTATTGGCAAAGTCGTTGTTCTATAAGCTCCTTGTGTTAATAATGTTAACGGTAGTTTCTACAATTCGATTAAATCAGTGTATACAAACACCTCAACATATATGAGGATAAATAGTGAGACAACCGTTTCGTTTCCCTGTACACCTGGAGTTCGTCAAGGCGATAATTTATCCTCCAACATTATTTCATTTGTACATTAACGATTTGACGAAAGGTCTAAACAAGCTTAATAATGGCTTAAATATTGGTGGGCGAAAAGTTTGTGTTTTACTCTATGCCGATGATATTATTTTGCTAGCACCCACGGAATGGCGATATAGGTTGGATACCATGCTTTATACGACGATGACCCAATATGGTAAAATGTGGAAGAATCTTGTATCATTGACGTCTGATCGTTTAATTAAAGATGTGTTCGAAGCTGATTATAATAACGAAAATGGCAACTGGTGCTCCGAGGTAAAATCCGTGCTCAATGATGTTCAAATGGGTCACACTTTCAGTAGTAAGTAACTATGTAATATCCCCCCTGGGGTGTAGGGGTGATAAGAATATACCCTTCGTATGTCCTGCGTGTCGTAGAAGGCGACTAAAAGGATCCATGTAATGAGGCAGCGTGTTTGCCGTGCGTTGCGACCCGTGTCGGTGGAGAGTGGAATCCTAGTAATTGAGTGGGGATTTGGCTTGCGAGCCCTTTCTCTGCAACACATGACTTTGGCCCATGGTTCACCTAAACGGGAGGTCAGTGTGGCCCACTCTGATCAATCGGCTCTGGTCGTGTTAGTTGATGAGAAGATGATTTGTTTTTCCCCTTACTGTGTTATTAGTTTAGTACAGTTAAACCTTTGTGTCCTGTAGCATCTTCTCAGAAGCAGCGGCTTGGGTCAATCGGATAAAGCACAAGGTCTCCTCTTTACTTTGTCTGAGTATATCACTGGTTGTTCTCGTTGGGCGCCAGCGCTGGACATCCGCGCAATAGTCTGTACGGATGTTGCAATCCTTGGTGATTGGGGAGCAGCCAGTGATGAATCTTTAAAGCTTAATAAATGGCTTCCCAAAATAAAAAACCCCGTCCGCCGAAACGCGGACCGACAGACGAAATTTATTAGGTCTCAGGATTTAGAAGGTAGCAATGAGGAAAAGATGCTTGAAAATCTCTCCTCGCAAGGTGTGACAGTTGTAAAACGCATTTCTATCAAGCGTAACGGTAACATCATCCAAACTAACACCTATATCCTGACATTCAACAAACCAGAACTGCCCAAAACAATAAAAGCTGGATTCCTCTTAATTCCAGTTTCCCCTTACATTCCAAACCCATTGCGTTGCTTTCAGTGCCAACGCTTTGGGCACAGCAAAAATGTATGTAAGGGAAAACCAATTTGTGCACGATGTGGCCAAGATGGCCACGAAAGTGAATCATGCCAACTCCAACATCACTGTGTCAATTGCAAAGGAGCTCATTTTGCTTATTCAAGAGAGTGTCCTTTGTGGAAAAAAGAGAAACAGGTGCAACAGATCAAAACTGAAGAAATTGGTTGAGCTTGCCACGCCATTGCCTGTATTTGCAGACTGAGTTGCCCCTGCCAGCTTCCGGGCAGACAGGATCATCCACTAAGCCTCCACTACCAAAGAAACCAGAATTTATTGCTCTCGGCACCCAGACAAGTTCGTCTACAGTGCCCGAAGCATCGGAGGAGTTTGTGCCAGACACTCCTATATCAAATGGTGGAAAGCCACCCAAACTACCTCCAAAAGGTGGAAAACCACCAAAACCCCCCAAAACCAACCTTCTACTTCGAAGGCTGGTTCTAAATTACTATCCTTCCGTGGTAGGAAGGGTGAAGATGATCCTGTCCAGATCTATAACAGGTTCGGGAATCAGGACATCCTGATGGATGTTGTTGTGGATGTTCACGACCCCAATCCAAAACAGCATCCCAGGAGTCCTATTAAACATCTCTGACGATGGTTAATTCCATAATCCAATGGAATTGTCGTGGTATTAAACCAAATTTTAATGAAGTTCAAATCCTAATACAAAAATTTAATCCATTAGCTATTTGTTTACATGAAACATATCTAAAAACAACTGATAAATTATCATTTAAACATTTTGTTGACTATCATCATTTTGCCAATGATGATGGTAGAGCACATGGTGGTGTTTCCATGATTCTTAATGGAGATGTCCCACAGAGTCAAGTTACCTTAACCACTCCTTTACAAGCTGTGGCTGCCAGGGTGACTTTACATATTCCTGTTACTCTATGCTGTCTGTACTTACCACCAAGTCTAAATCTAAACCCCAGGGATCTTGATGATCTGATTGCACAACTATCTCTCCCTTTTATCCTTATGGGAGATTTCAATGGGCATCATACACTCTGGGGTAGCCCCGATGATAATATCAGAGGTAATCAAATAGCTGACTTCATTAACCATAATAATTTGTGCTTATTAAATGATGACTCGCCTACTTATCTACATCCTGCCACAGCTTCTTTTTCTTCCCTGGATCTAACAATTTGCTCTCCGGTCCTGTTTCAGGATTTTACGTGGAGAGTTAATGAAGATCTCTGTGGCAGTGATCACTTCCCTATTTTAATAGATAATAATGGACCCTCCCCGGTTGAAAGGCCGCAGAGGTGGAAGTTACATAAGGCTGATTGGGCTCTATTTGAATCGTTGTGTCTCTTCTCTTTTGATGCAAAGGTGTTAGAAGATGCGGATGAGCTTATGGCCTTATTTAATTCAGTTCTCCAGGATGTAGCTGAGCAGGCGATTCCAAACACCACGACTCAACCAAAACGTTTCAATAAACCATGGTATAATGAAGATTGCAAATCAGCTCTTAAAGAGCGTGATCGCATCCTGAGACGATTAAAGAACCATCCTTCCATGGAGAATATTGCGGCATACCAGATGGTCCGGGCGAAGGCCCGTAGAACCATACGTCAAGCAAAAAAGTCTTCATGGCAAGATTACGTCTCTAGGATCAATTCCCGTACAACATCCAAATCGGTATGGGATAGGATTCGTAGGATTAAAGGTAAAAGTAGTGCTTTATCAGTTAACCATCTCAATGTTGATAATACCACCTTAACAACATTCCCTGATATTGCTAATTCTCTGGCCAGTACTTTTTCATTTAATTCATCGTCCAATTTCTCCTCCAATGCCTTTCTAGGCATTAAACAACAACAGGAGAAAAGGTGACTTAATTTCAAGTCCCATAATGATGAATGCTACAATGATATCTTTTGCATTGCAGAACTTCGGGATTCACTGAAGCGAGCTCGAGACACTGCAACTGGTCCAGATGAAATTCACTACCAAATCTTAAAACATTTACCTTTTCAAACACTCTTAATATTATTAGATCTTTATAACCGGATTTGGGTTGAAGGTAATTTTCCTCCTTCGTGGCATAAAGCCACAATAATTCCCATCCCTAAACCGGGTAAAGATCCTACGAATCATACTAATTATCGTCCGAATTCTTTAACTAGCTGTATTTGCAAAACCATGGAGAGATTGATCAATCGAAGGCTGGTTTGGTACCTTGAGTCCAACAACCTCATTACTGATCTTCAGGGTGGATTTCGGTCCCAAAAAAGCACTCTTGATCATCTTGTTCGTTTTGAAACGTTCGTCAGAGACGCTTTCATCCAGAAACAACACTTAGTTGCTATATTTTTTTGATCTGGAGAAAGCTTATGATACCACATGGAAATATGGTATCATGCGCGACCTCCATAACCTCGGTCTGCGAGGTCGCTTACCTATCTTCATTAAAAATTTCTTAAAAGATAGGTCGTTTAAGGTACGCTTGGGTTCAATATTCTCTGACCCCTTTCCTCAGGAAATGGGGGTTCCTCAGGGAAGTATTTTGTCTCCCACTTTATTTGATATTAAAATTAATACAATTCCTACGTGCCTTAAACGTGGGGTCGACGCCTCTCTATATGTTGATGACTTTCAGATGTGTTATGGATCGACAAGTATGCAGACAATCGAACGTCAGTTGCAGCTTTGTTTGAATTCTATTCAACGATGGGCAAATGACAATGGATTTCGTTTTTCCAAATCCAAGACTGTTTGTATGCACTTCTGTCAACGAAGAGGTTTACATCCTGATCCAGAGCTTACACTGGATGGCAGCCCCATACCAGTTGTAGATGAAACAAAATTCTTGGGTTTGATATTTGATAAGAAATTATCATTTATCCCTCATATAAAAGCCCTCAAGAAGAAATGTCTGAAAGCCCTCAACATATTGAGAGTCGTATCAAATACTGACTGGGGAGCAGACCGTAAGGTCTTGCTCAGATTATATCGAGCTTTAATAAGATCTAAACTCGATCATGGGTGTATTGTGTATGAGTCTGCCCGCGAGTCTTATCTCAAAGAGCTCGACACCATACACAACCATGGACTTCGAATCAGTCTGGGAGCATTCCGTACATCTCCGGTGCAGAGTTTATACGTCGAGGCACACGAGCCCTCATTGCGCGACAGACGTGATAAACTGGCACTGCAGTATGCAACAAAAATTGCATCTCTACCTCATCATATTTCATATAACACCATATTTAGACCATATCATGAACATCTATATATGCTGAAAACTAACGTAATTCCACCATTCGGTATTCGTATTCAACCCCTTTTGTCAGAGGCTGGCATCAGTCATGACAGTATTGCGAATACCCCTTTGGTTGTTACTCCACCATGGACTATATCGTCTCCAAAGATTGATTTGGATCTAACCAAAAACAAAAAGAAAGATACTAGTTCCACGGTGTTTCAGTCTCTCTTTCGAGAGCTGCGGTCTAAATATAGTGATTATGCTCCCATTTACACAGATGGTTCCAAAGATGGTGATCGGGTAGCTTCGGCTACCGTCACGCCATCTGGAATCATTTCTGTTGGTCGTCCTCCTGCTGCTTCAATATTTACGGCAGAACTCCAGGCCATCTTTCAGGCACTGGAGTTCATTCAATCCTCTCCATCTCTGAAACATGTTATATTCACTGATTCTTTGTTGTCTTTACAGGCAATTAACAATAAACAGCTTGTACACCCATTAGTAGCAGACATTTATCGTCTGATACTATCAAACGAGTTTAACGGCAGGGACATAATCCTTTGCTGGCTCCCCAGTCATGTTGACATTAAGGGGAATATCAAGCAGACTTAGCTGCCAAGTCTGCTTTAGATCTTCCCATGTCAAAATTCCTTTTACCATTCACAGATTTTAAATCACCCATAATCTATTTTATATATGACCGCTGGCAACGGCCTTGGGATCTTGCAGACACAAATAAACTTCATCACATCAAGCCTCTCTTAGGAGACTGGCCAAGCTCCTATCGCACGAGCAGGAGAGATGAAGTGGTCTTGTGTCGCTCTCGCATAGGTCATACTTCTTTTAACTCACATTTTCATATTAAAGCGAGAGCCTCAACCAGAATGTGAACACTGTCATGTTCCTTTGACAGTGAAGCACATTCTGATTGAGTGCAAGTATCTCAAGGATACAAGATTACGGCATTACCGTTGCCAATCACTTCATCAGTTGTTTGCCCAACCGGGTCTATATTGTAAAGCGCTAGATTTTTTAAAAGAGACAAATTTTTACCGAAAATTTTAATTGTGTATATCTGATTTTCACTTTTATGTTTTAAATATATATACATAAAGTTCATATTTATTTTTAATTGATATTTACTGTGATATTTGTTTTTATTTATGTATATGTATAGATAATATTGTGATTATTTGTTTCTAGTTTGTCTCGCAAAATCTCACCATTTGTTTGGCGCAATATAGCCTGGTTGGAGCTGACGTGCCATAAAACAACATTTCATTCATTACTATGTAATATAAATGAAATAGAACAAAAACTTCTTAATAACTACTCAAGTCTGGACGAGCGAATTAAAATCTATATCCAAACGTCGAACATACACCAAATTTAAAGACACATTTAGTACAGAGACATCCGTTACCACCAGTCTTAGCAAAGTTGAGAGATCACACTTAGCCCAGTTCAGATGTGGTATTCCACCCTTGAGAATTGAGACTGTCCGTTATACTACTCAAAAGATTGGGGATAGATTGTGTGTAATGTGTCAATCTGGCGGTGTTGAAGATAAGTGGCACTTCCTTTTTCAATGTCCAATATACAATGAAGAAAGAATAAAAATGTACGAAGCAATGAAAAAACATGAACTTGATTTCGAAAACTTAAATGACAATGCCAAAATGATTAAATTAATGAACTACCCTCGATATTTTGCAAAGTACATTACAAGGTCGTTTAATATAAGACGAGAATCCTTATTTAATCCTACCTAAATGTACAAGAAAATAAACACAAATATTTATATTATTACATGTACTCATTTACTTTATTATTAATTATATTTGAAGTGACTAATAGGCCCAAGGGGCCGGGTGTTGTAATTATGTCATAAGTTATATTGTATATAACATAACATAAGTCACTATAATGGTTTGAATCGCATTCCCGGCCGATATAATTCACATTTCAGTTTTCTTTCAAATGTGAATGTCGCTCCGATGCAAGAGCACACAGTATGAATTTTAATAAAAATATTTCTTCTTCGATGTTCTCGTTCCGAAGGGGCGAAAAGTACATATTATTATTACGAATAGCAGTTACAGGCGTCCCTGGAATATGCTAAAGTGAAGACCAACCGCGTTGTAACAAATAAAAAGGCACGGAAACAGTCTGAAATGACATTATTACTTACTTGTCATGCAATTCCTTTGTCCTTTTTATTTGAGCCTTGTCTTTCCTTCTAAAACCCCAAAAACCTCCTGAAACACGTAGACATCTTCAGATTTACGACCAAATAGCATACATTAGAACAAAAAATTATAAAATCTATTGGAAGCCAGTGAGTAAGGTGCTCGCACTCCGAAAGGGATGTCCAGGGTTCGATCCCGGTCGAACAGGTTCCCGGGTGTTGCCAGTGTGGTTTCTCTGTGTTAGTCGTGCATTGGGCAGTCATTGTTAATGCATTGCATCTAGTCGTTCGGATGGCACGTAAACCCGATTGCTCGTCGTTGGGGTGGCCGTAAAAGAATCTTTGACGGTTGGAATTCGATGAAGATAAGGAATAGAGGCCCAGTCCGGCTAGTATCGAGACATGTGTTTTAGTGAAACAAAACTATGGTACCTTATTCAATGGCACTTCAGAAGAGAATAAGATTGAGCGGAGGGTGGGGGGATTTATAAGCTGACATAATATTATCTTTTTTACAGAATATTGGACAGGAGTGCAGCGTCGCTGCTATTGGTACTGGACTAGACAGAAACACAGAAAAACAAAACATATGATAGAACTCATAACTTAAATAACAAATCGCGGCAGAAAAAAAACCAGATGTTGTATCAGACAGTCCTGAAACAGCATGCCACCAACTAGAGCGATATGTTTGATATTGTATTGAAGGTTAAGGTAAATGTGTAGTTAAAGGGAATATCCCGATTTGAATAGAGTCTCAAAAATAAAAGTCTGAGTGCGTATGAAATTTAAGCGGAAATATAGAAGAATGGTGTATTTATGCTGTCTCAAAATTTCAGCTCAAAATATTGAGTCGCTTGGACGTGAACGTCAAAACTGTTTACCCAGACACGTAACTCTTACGATTTTGGGTCAATTGTTTTTGTTGGGTGACCTGATCATCGATTCCCCTTCCTTTAGAGGTCTTAACAATGAATGACCCATGTGCTGTACTTGATAATAAAAGGTAAATTGCACCTACACATTATTTTTATAAAATAAAAGTCTGGTTTTATCCAGCTTGGTACACCGTTCTCTACTTTCAGAAAAAGACCGACGGATTTAAGTTGTTAAAAAACGTATCATATAATTATAGGTCTATTGAGTTAGTTGCTCGACCCTAATGTGGGGGTTTGATGGCCTAGTGGTCTAGAGGGCCGCGCTTCGACCTCTAGCCGGCCGGTCACCCCTGGCTTGCGGCTGTGGTTTCGAGCCCTGGTGTGAGCGTATGTGGCATGGAGATAGGGGCGCCTTCTCAACCTCGTGGGTGTCCTCCGACCACTCCGGTTTCCTCCCACTGCTAAAGACCCCTACGCGCAAGCGAAGTATTGAAATTAAACCATATGTTTGTCCCGAAATGACCTAGTTTGTGTTGAGTGGACGTTAAACCCCATTTCTCTCTCTAAGGTAGGGGATTTTAACACAAAATTAAGCAGTTTTATTCTCCAAAATATTATCGGGATTGTCCCTTTAAGTATGGTTTGATCTTCAAAACCGTAGACTGTAATTTCAGAAAAATTGAACAATACTGTGACTACACACATATATGTGTAGCTATTTACACAAGAGTCCATTGTATATTACGAATAGCTCTCACTACAAACCATACTTAACTGCACATTAATTTTAGCTTTTAGCATATCAATATTGGAAATGTTTGGGGAAAAAAACCCAATTGCGAAAAACTTTCCAGAAACAATTGTATTTGCTAACCTTTTTTCGTTTTCTCCTTCGCCGTCGCCATGTCTACCACATAATTATCTGTAAAAGAAGAAAGCATGATAATATTTCCGTGGTTGCTATTCTGTATCTTAAAACAGGATAATAGCAGCCCCCTGTTGTACTTGCTTTGACTTGTTCTTGCTGATTGAACGGGTCTGGGTAATGTTTATTATTGCCGCAGTAAATAATAATAATGCTGCATATTTGTAAAGTGATGAACTATTTTATAGGGCTTGACATGTTTAGCTTTATGGTACTCACCAACAGATTGTAATTGGTAATTATGAGGTTTTAACTCCGAGAACTTTGCATTTCTGCGTAGCACGTGGATTTTCTTTTGCCCACGGATTTAATTCCACCCGAATTGACGATACCAAAGGGTGAGGATGACCCGTTCTCTGTTTTCACGACAGCGAACAGTGTATTTTAGAGTGATATTTTTAGTTTTTTCCTCGTTTTTTCCAAGAGATGGATATAGAAAAAATTATATCAAAAGCGACGAGACTGAGATCTTTGGAACATAAACATATATTTTAAATTTCATCAAATTGGGTAAAAATTGTGGCTTCTTGAGGTACCACACACATGCACTTGAAGGGATTGAAATAAAACTTCTTACTACTGCTTAGCTATATAGTATAGTATATAGAATGTTTTGACTTGTTGACGACATTTCGTCTGCTATCATCTCACAATACTCACTAGTTCTAACACTTCCTGTCGTTTTATTGCCAACAAGACTTTATTTCATCATTATTCACCTTCCGGTGTAATTAATTAGTTGGCTATTTTACAGTGTTATTAATTACAAATCAAACTTGAAACTCTATCACTTATCGACGAGCAACTTCGTGAGACCGGAAATAACACGACAGCGTACAAGCGGTGGCCATTTTATCCGCCAGTCTTAATCACGAAATTCGAACTCAACCTTCTTTAAGGTGATATACTAAAACGGTTTTTTAAATCGGATAAAAATTGTCACCTCTGGACTACAAGCCAAAAACGTGACTTTTCGTACAATCAGGGGCCATAATTCAGGAAGTTACGATCCCATATACGCGAATATCGACAGGAACCAAGATCTTTGGGTTTTAAACCCGCATGTTACGTTTCATCAACATCGGTTTAAACTTGTAACCTCTAGAGTGTTCGTACAATCAGGAGCCATAATCCATGAAGTTACATGCCATAAAATATCGAACGTAACCGAGATCTTAGGGAGGTAAACATGTATTCCAAGTTTTGTTGAAATCTGATAAAATTTGTGATCTGTAGAGTGTCCACAAACAAATTGTGGACGGACGGTCACAAGGGCGACGACAATATACGTCTACAGAATTTCCGAATCGATCGTGGATAAATCAATAATCAATACCCACGTGGCTAATGATTTATCAACTTGAAAAAAAAATAATCACGATTTTAAATTCAGAATATGAACGCCATCGACGACAACACGCTCGTCATGCAGTGACCCTGTTTGTTTAAATGACATGTGACATAAATACCCAACAGACTACCAGCCATACTTATATTTTAAGTAGCTTAGTCTCTTACTCAATATCATCCAAAATTTTCAACTTTGAAAACACGAATTATTTGTCAATTCAAATCAATATTGATGCTGTGATCTTAACGGGAAAAGGTGTGCTTCTGATATCCAATATTTAAGACAAAATAAACACTTTACCATTGGTACACGAATCGTGTACCCCAATGCGTTTCAGCCCCAGTTCTAGCAAGAGACTCGGGGAACGAGGCTAGACACGTTGCACCAAATCAAACGGTGTATGTCGACTGGAATAACCAGATGCTAGAAATTGACATTCGATTGAGACTGCTGACTTATTTAGGGAACATAACCGATTTGAAATTAGAATAAAAACGGAAACCATTGAACGTAAATCAGTTTATATACGTCATATTAGAGTATTATATGCTTTGCGACCCATTTCGGTCAATTTCTAGGTCCCAAATGTTAGCGATTTAGCTTCTTTAAACGTTTTTCTATTCAATGTGAATCATTGGTACAATGAGAGGATAAGTCCTGGGTCGGGATTAAGAATGAAAACCTTTTATGGAAAATATGTTTAAATGTTGTTGTAAATGGTATTTTATTCCTAAATTAGCTATATTCGACAACATCAGAATCATTTGAAACAACAACCATAATTAATCTGCACGGGAATTACTTTTAAAATTACACAGGACCATTAAAAATCAATTAACGATAACTATTAATGTACCTACCTTTTGGCTGCTACGATGAAATATATCAATATTCTAACAAAGGGTACGTTAACTGAAGAACGCTGTGAGTGAAAAAGTTCCTTGATTTGATTACGGTTGGTTCCGTAGTCCCTGTGCTTATAGCTTAAAAGAAGACTACCACGCAGCGATAGCAAAATTATATATATGTGGCTATTGCAGCATGTTTGCATTAGTACACAGACTGTAATGTTGTTATCTAATGCATGTTGCTATGGGTTTCCAAACACAATAAAATGAATTGTCCCCTGCCTTTCGAAAAAAAGCGGCGAGCCAGTTTGTTGTTCGGTATTCGCGAATAACGAACAACGAGCTGGATTGTTGTTCGGTATTCGCGAATAACGAACAACGAGCCAGTTTGTTGTTCGGTATTCATCAGATATGGAATTAGTAATATAATAAAGAAATATTTGTAAGGAATACGCCGGGAGTGGGTTTTTAAGCCCAATTGGGTTTTAAAACTTCAAAGTTTTATTGCCCATTTAGGGTCATAAAAACCCACCTGGGGCGTATTCCTTACAAAAGTACCTTTATTATATTACTAATTCCATATACGGTGAATACCGAACAACGAACCAGCTCGTTGTTCGTTATTCGCCAATACCGAACAACAAACTGGCTCGTTGTTCGTTATTCGCCAATATGTAACAGCTCTTTCTTCGGGTAGAAAGAGAAGTTGTTAGAATCTATTTCCCAGAAGTTTGAAGTTTTATTGTCTATTTAAGCTCATGAAAACCCGCCTGTGGCGTGTTCCCTACAAAAGTACCTTTATTATATTACTAATTCCATATACGGTGAATACCGAACAACGAACTAGCTCGTTGTTCGTTATTCGCCAATACCGAACAACAAACTGGCTCGTTGTTCGTTATTCGCCAATATGTAACAGCTCTTTCTTCGGATAGAAAGAGAAGTTGTTAGGATCTATTTCCCAGAAGTTTTAAGTTTTATTGTCTAATTAAGCGCATAAAAACCCACCTGTGGCGTGTTCCCTACAAAAGTACCTTTATTATATTACTAATTCCATTTGCGGTGAATACCGAACAACAAACCAGCTCGTTGTTCGTTATTCGCTAATACCGAACAACAAACTGGCTCGTTGTTCGTTATTCGCCAATATGTAACAGCTCTTTCTTCGGATAGAAAGAGAAGTTGCTAGAATCTATTTCCCAGAAGTCTGAAGTTTTATTGTCTATTTAAGCTCATAAAAACCCGCCTGTGGCGTGTTCCCTACAAAAATACCTTTATTATATTACTAATTCCATATACGGTGAATACCGAACAACAAACCAGCTCGTTGTTCGTTATTCGCCAATACCGAACAACAAACTGGCTCGTTGTTCGTTATTCGCCAATATGTAACAGCTCTTTCTTCGGATAGAAAGAGAAGTTGTTAGAATCTATTTCCCAGAAGTTTGAAGTTTTATTGTCTATTTAAGCTCATAAAAACCCGCCTGTGGCGTGTTCCCTACAAAAGTACCTTTATAATTTTACTTATTCCGTATACGGTGAATACCGAACAACAAACTGGCTCGTTGTTCGTTATTCGCCAATATGTAAGAGCTCTTTCTTCGGATAGAAAGAGAAGTTGTTAGAATCTATTTCCCAGAAGTTTGAAGTTTTATTGTCTATTTAAGCTCATAAAAACCCGCCTGTGGCGTGTTCCCTACAAAAATACCTTTATTATATTACTAATTCCATATACGGTGAATATCGAACAACAAACCAGCTCGTTGTTCGTTATTCGCCAATACCGAACAACAAACTGGCTCGTTGTTCGTTATTCGCCAATATGTAACAGCTCTTTATTCGGATAGAAAGAGAAGTTGTTAGAATCTATTTCCCAGAAGTTTGAAGTTTTATTATCCAGTTAGGCTCATAAAAACCCGCCTGCGGCGTGTTCCCTACAAAAGTTTTTTATAAGATTACTAATTCCATATCTGATGAATACCGAACAACAAACCAGCTCGTTGTTCGTTATTCGCCAATACCGAACAACAAACTGGGTCGTTGTTCGTTATTCGCCAATATGTAACGGCTCTTTCTTCGGATAGAAGGAGAAGTTGTTAGAATCTGTTTCCCAGAAGTTTGAAGTTTTATTGTCTATTTAAACCCATAAAAACCCGCCTGTGGCGTTTTCCCTTCAAAAGTACCTTTATTATATTACTAATTCCATATGCGGTGAATACCGAACAACAAACCAGCTCGTTGTTCGTTATTCGCCAATACCGAACAACAAACTGACTCGTTGTTCGTTATTCGCCAATATGTAACAGCTCTTTCTTCGGATAGAAAGAGAAGTTGTTAGAATCTATTTCCCAGAAGTTTGAAGTTTTATTATCCAGTTAGGCTCATAAAAACCCGCCTGCATAGTGTTCCCTACAAAAGTTATTTTATTAGATTACTAATTCCATATCTGGTGAATACCGAACAACAAACCAGCTCGTTGTTCGGTATTCGCGAATACCGAACAACGAACTGGCTCGTTGTTCGTTATTCGCGAATACCTAACAACGAACAACAGGCTAACTTCACGTCGCCACCAGTGAGAGCGCCTGGGAGTTATTTGTGCCAAACTAAGACATGGCTCCCTCAATACAAGTTAGTTCTGGGTTCGTTAACATTAAAATGTAGGTACTAGATATGTAAGAAGCAGAAAAAAAGTATTCTAAGATGTTAAACCAGTGTTGTCATCCCGAACCTAACATGAAGGCCCAATACTGCAATACGATGCAGTTTCTTTCGTCGCTATTAGAGAATGAAAAACAGTTCAAATTATCTGATGTCGACTTGTTCACCCCCCCCCCTCCTTACTGGTATACCTCAACTGACAGTATAATAAAATAAAGTTCAACGTGGGTACTGAGCGAGACTTCCCTTTCTAGATGTTATTATCTGGAGAAACAAAAAATCAGCCCACGTCAGTGGTAACAAGGGACTCGAAGAACGTGGCTAGACTTCTTGCGTATTCCGCCGAACATACCTGATTAGTAATTATTGTGTTGGGTTAAACGTCCACTCGACACAAACTAGGTCATTTCGGGACTAACATATGGTTTAATTTTATATCGCATAATTGGCTTGCGCGTAGGGGTCTTTAGCAGTGGGAGGAAACCAGGGGACCCGGAGAGAACCAACGAGGTTGGACAGGTGACCCTACTTCTTGTCATGCAACCGGGTATTCGAAACCACGCCAGTTGACCCAATGACAGGCTTTATGATACAGCACGCACGTGCTTACCATTCGGCCACCCCCTCCCTTCAAGTGATGGGGGGGGGTATATTTCATATTGTATCATAGATAATCCCGATCAAAACGTAAATCAGCATTAATTATCTTCATTAGAACTATAGCCTCCTGTAAGGCCACTTGCGCATTCCATTGCACTATAGTCTCCCGTGTATTTCATATAACTACGGCCTGTATCTGGCCGAGGAAATTCATCGTCACCAGCTCGCCCCCCCCCCCCCCACATTACCCCCTGATACATATAACATTGTTCGTACTCGTCTCTTACGATGATGTCGATTTGGTAACGCCCCCACCCCACCACTCCTGACTGGTATAACTCAACGCACAGCATAATGAAATTAAGTTCACCGTGGTCACAGAACGAGACTCCCCTTTCTAGATGTTATTATCGGGAGAAACAATAAAGCGCTCCAAACTTCAGTTTATAGGACACCAGCCACAACTCCCAGATTCTCAATAACAAACCCAACCAAGACCAAAAAAGCCACCATCGCGACACTCACCTCAATATTTGTGATCGGAATCTTAAATACCTTTTTTTCAACATTTAACCAAAAACCTGCTACTCAAAACCACAAAGTTAAAAAAAAAAACGATCATCACCCATCCGCGTCAGCATACGATACCATGGTAGTTCATCCTACCAAATCAGATATTAATAGTTTTTCTAATAATATTATGTATTACAAATGATGATGTTGAGTTGGTCTATGGTTCCTTACAATGACTTAAAGTAACTAAGTCTCTAACTTAGTATCATCTAAAATCTTACGGAAGCTATGACGACCGAGACTCTCTTACAATGGAATCGCTCAACGTATTCTGTTTTCCTTATCTATTTTTAACCATTATAGCGAGGACTGTCGACGGTTTATCTAACGTTACCTAATGCACCTTATCTATATTTAACCATTATAGCGAGGACTGTCGACGGTTTATCTAACGTTACCTAATGCACCTTTAAGTAGAATGAAATAGTGGCTTGTGTTCAAGTTTAAAGACTTGTTTTTAATCTGTTGACGGAGTTTAAATACTGGTTTTTAATCTGTTGACTTAGTTTGAATATGTTAGGTATATTTGATATCATATTTATGCAGCCTACCTGCTAATATTACAGGTGTGTAGATGTATGTAGGCTAGCTTATTAGCAAAATAAAATGTTCTGCTCCGACTGAGCCAAATATAAAGGGAATATTTACGTACACACAAATGTATACACGGAACCTCGGTTTTACATACCAACCGAACGACTAGAGAGCTGTTCTTGTCCTTCACAACTGATAAGGGTGACCACTGTCTCGGCCAATACAGGGAGCGAACACGTGACCTCCACACATTGAAACAGTCCGATGTGTCGTAATAAATTATTAATAGAGACGTGCTTTCATAACGAGATCGAATTGTATTATCTAATTCAGGGCGTATACTATTGATTGTAAACTTATTAGCTTGAAATTGTTTATTTGGGACGCACGGGAAACATCAATTTTCTGATACCTTGCTACCTTTCCCTATTTTTTATGATTCTTAAGTATATTTACACAGTCTTCTCAAATAACCTATATATAATATTACTATATACGTAATGTATTATATTTGCATATATAAAGCACATTGTGTTTATAATGATAGTTGAATGATATGATTATGTCAAGGTGTATAGTATAGATATATTTGTGTACAGTGATGTGTCCTATTATTATTCCATGTGGTATGTTGTTATTGCATAGTACAGATTGTGTGTAATAGCTTGATCTACGGCTTCCACGACTTCTAAACGCCCCTGATGTTGGATCTGAAGGGGTTGAATAGTTAACACAAAAAATAATAGCATACCACGTACAAGGTAACCTTGTATACAGCCATGTGCAAATAAAACCATTTTTTGTGTCTCATAGTTTATATCTTGTAATATAAGGGTATAATACAACCCACAAGAAAAGAACAAGATCAAGTGATTTTGTCAGAGGTAGTAATCTCCTGAAATCAGTCCTAATTGCTCACCTACATAGTCCATTTGATCTCAATAGCCAGTAATATAAATGTAACACAAATAGTCTATTTGATCTCAATATAATGAAATGAAATGAAATGAAATGGGGTTTAACGGCCTACTGTTCTAATGAACTGGGCGAATGAAGACTGGCATACGCCAACTGCCAAGGGATCTTTTACATGCACGCCAACGTGCACAATATACCCACACTTACACATTGAAACAGTATGACGTGTCGAAAGAAACTATTGATACAGAACTGTTTTCATAACGTAATCAAATTGCAATTATCTAACACGGGGCGTATAACACGGATTTCAAACGTATTAGACTGAAAATTGTGTATTAGGGACGACGGCAAAATTCACCAGAATCACAAGTTTTCGCACCCCTTGCTACCTTCCCCCATTCTTTACATTTACATAGACATGAAATAATTTAGTTATATGTATAGTCATAAATAACGTGTATAATATCACTGTATAGGCAAAATAATATAGTTGTATGCATAGTCTTCTCCTGTTATTATTCCATGAGGTGTGGTGTTATTGCATAGTACAGATTGTGTGTAATAGCTTGATCTACCAATTAGAGCGTAGCTAAGTTCATCTAAGAATGTGGATATGAATGGACAGGTGAAATAGATCTAAATAATCATTATCACAAAACAATAACAGCCCTGATTGTCCATATAACATACATAGTCTATTTGATCTCAGTAGTCAGTAATATAATGAAAGTAAAGGTAAAAACACTTTCTGATAAACACATCTTATTACATACTTTAAGTAGTTTTATTGTTTTTCTTTTCAAGTTATTTGAATTTTTGTCTTACATCTTTGTTCGTTTCGTTCCTCTGTTTTATGTGATTTGTTTATTTTTTTGTCCGTGCCACGATCATGCTTATATTAGATGGTCTTAAATGTGACAATCAAAAATGAAATGAAATGGGGGTTTAACGTCCTACTTGTCTGCTCCGACTGGGATAATGAAGACGGGCATACGTCATACAGTGTTTTATTAGGGAAACTCTGTAGATGGTCTTACACGAGAGAATCAAGTAGGTTTGTAATAAACAAATTGAAATTCAAAGGTTATTATTATTGTGTCTCGTAGGGTCTTCCCATTTGAAAGGGTTTTGGTGACAGTCATTTTTAAGAATATCCCGCTTGCGTATGATATTATTGGGAGCCACGGGGGTACAGAGAGTAGGGTACTGACTCACTAACTAAGAAGTCCCCGGTTCGATCCTCGTGTTGGCCAAGCGGGTTGATTTGGAGTTTTAGGCCTAGGTTTCCCAGATGGGATGAAAACCGAGCTCGTTGTCGTGCAGGTAAATTAACCTTGATAAATATTCAATTGCCCTTATAGCACATTAAATGGTATATGTCCTGTTTCATTAGGCTGAGGGGGTTGTTGGATGGATGAATAGTTTGTGTCATGATTTCAGTTTTAAATTAATAACTGGGTCATTCCATATCAATTGGACCAATGGTGGGAACATGACACCTCCAAAAAACTTACAAAAAAATATATGTTATAGTATATGGCCTTAAACTACCAAATCCGAAATTCTACCGCTCTAGGTCAACAACTTGCTGAGACTTTTTCATTTGAAATTAGGGTGTAGTTTTCGAGTGCTTTAAACCCACATTCTAATAGGAGTAGAACTCTCTAACCTTGTAATCAAAGACAACAGTTGGAGTAGATGACAAATTTAGCATCACAGTCAATGAGCGATGCATATCTGTTGTGCCACCAGGTAGCAAAATGTTGAACAAATGATCTATCCGCTTCTTTTTTCATGATTTCCACATGGAATGACCCAACTTGTCTCTGTCCTATGTTGTTAATCTTTAAGGGGGGTTATGTCTCTTTAAGGGAGGGTATATCTCTTTAAGAGAGGGTATGTCTATTTAAGGAAGGGTGTGTTTCTTTAAGGGAGGGTAAGTCTCTGTTTAAGGAAGGGTAAGTCTCTTTAAGAAAAGGTATGTCTCTTTAATTGAGTTTGTACACACCGCATTGGTATACACTTCTAAAGTCCTCGGATGTGAGTGTGTGTGTACTCGGTTGTTAGTTTTCACCATACACAAAGTCCCCATTTGTCGGTATTAAAACATAATGTGTGTCCTCGGTTGGTCACATTAATAAATAACTGTTATATCGCGGTATTATGCACCGAACATCAATTATAAAAGGTTAATTTGTCTTGTTATCCCATGTGTGGTCAAAGGGGGGACAAAAATTTAGTTATTTAAAGGTTTAAGACCACAGTGAGTTTCACGTCCAGAGGTCCTCGATTGGTTACATACACTCTGAAAGACCTCAGTCAGATTAGTTTAGAAAATTACAAGTTTTAAATGGCTGAATCAATAAAAAAATGTTCTTTCATTGGGCTGCTCCTGTGGTCAAAGGGGGCCTGTTCGCGGATATAGAGTGTTGAACCAACTCAATTTTTATTATTGGCATACACCTGTAACGTCCACGGATGTGAGTGTGTATGTACTCGGTTGATGGTGTTCACCATACACAAAGTCCCCATTTGACGGTATTAAAACATAATGTGCGTCCTCGGTTGATCACATTGATAAATAAATGACTGTTCTACCGCGATATTTTGCCATACATCAAGTTTTAACAGTTATATTGAATTTCTCCCATGTGTGTGGTCAAAGGGGAGACAAAAATGTAGTTATTTACAGGTTAAAGACCACAATAAGTGTCAAGTCCACAGTATGGTAGTATAGTGCAAAATGACCTCGTTTGGCGGCGTTCCCAACACACACCATGTGTGTCCTCGATTAGGTGTATCTAGCATAGGGACTTGTTCGGCCGTATTTCCCCAAATATTCGCAAACTCCCGTGTGTCCGCATTTCTTCCGTAAAAAGTCAAATTCAAAAAATATATGAATTTATGTATAATTTATACCTTTTCATAATCCTTTGATGTAATAGAGTTCAGAAATAATGGTGTTTTTCAGCTACATGCAGTATTTATCAAGACCTCGATTAGGAGGATCCAGTCAAAGTCCTCGATTTACACCATATACATGTATGTGTGTGTGTGTGTGTCTGTGGTTCGCCTACAGGGCGCAATTCTTCATGGATTTTCTTCAAACTTGGTATACTTATTCCTTATACTCCAAGGAAGATCCCTATTGTTTTGGTGCATGCCCGACCCCCAGGGGCAGAGCCACGCCCCATTTCTAGTATTTGTTTGTTTGTCGTCTACAGGCCACATTTCTTAGCTTATAATCCCTATCGTTTGGGGTGCATGTCCAATCCCCAGGGGCAAAAGTACGCCCATTTTCTTTTCGTGTGTCTTTGTGTCGCCTACAGGGCGCAATTCTTACTGGATTTTCTTCAAACTTGGTATACGTATCCCTTATACCCTAAGGAAGATCTCTGTTGTTTTTGGTACATGCCCGACCCCCAGGGGCAGAGCCACGCCCATTTCTAGTATGTGTTTGTTTGTCGTCTTCAGGCCACATTTCGTAACTTATAATTTTGAAACTTTGCATACATATTCTTTGTACCCTAAGGAACATCCCTATCGTTTGGGGTGCATGCCCAACCCCCAGGGTCAGAGCCACGCCCATTTTCTTTTCGTGTGTCATTGTGTCGCCTACAGGGCGCAATTCTTACTGGATTTTCTTCAAACTTTGGATACTTACTCTTTATACTCTAAGGATGATCCCTATCGTTTGGGGTGCATGCCCAACCCCCAGGGGCAGAGCCACGCCCATTTTCTTTTTGTGTGTCTGTGTGTCGCCTACAGGCAGCAATTCTAACTGGATTTTCTTAAAACTTTGTATACTTACTCTTTACACCCTAAGGATGATCCATATTGTTTTTTGGTGCATGCCCTACCCCCAATGGCAGAGCCACGCCCATTCCTTGTATTTATTTGTTTGTCGTCTACAAGCCACATTTCTTAACGTATCATCTTGAAACTTTGAAGGCTTATTCTTTGTACCCCAAGGAACATTCCTCTTATTTGGGGTGCATGCCCAACCCCCAGGGGCAGAGTCACGCCCATTTTCTTTTTGTGTGTCGCCTACAGGCCACAATTCTTAATCGGTCATCTTGAAACTTAAAATACTTATTCCTTATACCCTAAGGATGATCCCTTTTGTTTTGGGTGCATGCCCGACCCCCGTGGGACAGCAACACCCATTTCTTGTATTTGATTGTCTGTCGTCTACAGGCTGCATTTCTTAATGTATCATCTTGAAACTTTGAATACTTATTCTTGGTACCTTAAGGAAGATCCCTATTGTTTTTGGTGCATGCCCGACCCCAAGGGACAGTGACACGCCCATTTTTTTTGTCTGTCTGTGTGTCACCTACAGGCCACAATTCTTAATCGATCGTCTTGAAAACTTTTTTATACTTATTCCTTATACCCTAAGGCTGGCCACTATTATTTTTGGTGCATGCCGGACCCCATGGGACCGAGCCACGCCCAACGCTTTTGTGTCTTGTGTTCGCCTACAGGATGCAATTCTTAACAGATCCTTATAAAACTTTACAAACCTATTCCTTATACCCTAAAGATGACCCCTATTGTTTTTGGTGATTTCCTAACCCCCAGGGGCAGAGCCATGCCCATTTTTACTTCGTGTCTGTGTGTGTTGTCTACAGGCCACGATTCTTAATGGATCGTCTTTAAACTTGGGATATGTATTCCATATAGCCTAAGGACGTCAAGTGCATGTCCCGACTCACACAGGCAAGACACGCCCAATTTTTGTGTTTGTCGTTTACAGGCCGCAATTCTGAATGAATCAGCTTGGTACTTGGCTTATGTATTCCTTACAGCCTGAGGGCGTCCACTATTGATTTTGATGAATGTCCTGACCCCCAGGGGCAGAGCCACGCCCACTTTTTGCCTTTAGCGTTAGGAAGGCACAATTCTGAATGGATTATCTTGGTATACTTATTCCTTATACTCTAAGGACGGCAACTATTGATGTTGGTGCACGACCCTCAACGCTAAACAAACCAAACGCCTAGCCTTCTTGACAAAGTACCATATCAATCAAAGCAGGAATGTGGACGTATATTGTAGCGTTAGCGTTATGTTAATCTTTATATGACAGTATGTTTGGCTTTTATCTTCAGTAATTTGCAAGAGCATCAGTGGTGTAACAAAAATATCAGTGGTGTAAGATACATCTTTGTCAATATTTTAACTTTTTCCAAAAGTTTATTTTACAGTTAGACTGTCCTATCTTAAACTTACTGTAATTAGCTTCACTATTAATAATCAAAACATGAGCAGTCTTACTATATAAACGTTAAATGTAAAAAAGGCCACTTGTTAGCATTTCAGTTTTCACACATCAAGATCCTTTTGTCAAACCCAGGATTAAATTGTGAAAATAATTAAATAAGTAAACTCACAATTAAAAAGAGAAACAATATGGATAATGACAATTGCGGAGAATTTTATTTTTATTTATTTAAAAGCGTGAAAATATAAACATTTATGCTCGTTACACCACTGACATTTTTTTCCAATTTGATAAATCAAAACCTTATTATCAAAATATCTTATTCATTTGCTGACTGTGTGCAAATCATCATAACTGCATTTCTCATTGTGCTGAGCATTGCATAGAATCAAGAAATTATTCATTTAGACGCGTTATATTTTTGAATTTTCCAAGGTCTAAATGTGGTCATATTTTGAGAATGACCCATATGTATTTACGACCTACAGGAAATCGATACCCCCCCCCCCCGAGTTAAAAAATGTCAACATGTTTTACCTTCGACCTTATTATGACGCCGTAACGTCATTTTGATGAAATTACGTCGTTTGTATTGTAACTGCGCTCGGAAAACTATACAATTTCTATAAAAGAACACATCTTCAACCATCCTGGAACTATACATCATCGTTCATCTATAGCAGGGAGACACGATGGCTCATTGAATAAGACGTTGGCTGTTTATCTGAGAGGTTCAGTGTTTGATCCCTGCGTTGGCCGAGAAAGTACATCGGAATTTTACAGCGTGGTTCTCTTTGTCAGTGGTGCAGGACAGAAGACCTAACAAGGGACAACGTTTAGTTGTTGGGAAGGAACGAAAAGCCGAAATCTCGTGTACAAATTGGCGTGCACGTAAAGGTTCCCTTGACTATTTGAATTCGTTATAAGAGTAGAACGTAGTGCAAATGTGTAGCCGGCAAAATAAAGTGCTCGAAATTCCATGACTTTTTGGTATGGAGCAATTCCGGATTGTGTGACAGTTTTCGGTCATCGATCTTCAATTGTATTATCAATATTTCGGGAATCGAAATTTCTTTAAATTGTCTAATAATAGATAAAACATTTAAAATCAGTGTAATTTAAATAAAAAGTGTGTATCGCCATGCTGTTCTAAGCGCGACATCTGTTTCAGGCGCGGATCCAGGATTTTTGCAGGCGGGGAGGTCTAGGTTTGATAATTGTTTAACTAATTGCGCGCAAGCGATTAAGGGGGGGGGCCTCCCCCAGAAAAATTTGGTAAATTAGATTCAATTTGGTTCATTCTGACGTATTTCCGGAAGGTAAATTCCAAAATTAGAGGTCTAAATCGCCAATAAAATCGCATAAGAAATTTTCAAGTCTGAGCGGGGGGGGGGGGGCGGACCCCCTGGACCCCCCCTCTGGATCCGCGCCTGTGTTTCGGAAATATTTGTTGCACTAGTGAAATTTCTGGTGACATTTCGATTCAACAACAGATTGATCTATTTGCTGATTGGAGTTCAGATGTCTTCATCAATTTTGTGGGAGAGACAGGCCCCAACAAATCCCCGACGCCGTGTTTCACGACTTCTGAACTCGACGATAATTCAAAGACATCGACATCCATTTAAAAGACATAGTAAGAGTCAAATCGAACGAGATTATTTTAGTACTACGTTCATCTGAACAAATCTGAATAGGCAAATGGAACAATAGTACAAGCTCACGATGATGTTGGCAAATACGTAGGCCAATATGAACATAACAATAAATGATATTATGATTCAACTAAAAGGAGATAATATCTACACTCAACTGTATCTATTCATTTTAAATCTTACGTCGAACTGAATAAACTATTTAATTTATTGTCATTAAAACGACAATGGGTGGTGTGTAATTAAGGACTATAATTGGATATTTGTAGAAATAAGCATAATAATTAAGGGTGTCATAGGGTTGCACATTCAAAGACATTATATAAACATAAGATATCATTACATTGTTTCTCAAAAGGGGGGAGGGGTATAATATATTGTTTAACATTATGGTTATATTCAACACGAATAAATCCCGTCCTATACCACAAACAACCTAGAATTTTCTACAAGTTTATTTAATATAAATGAATATACGTAGTTTACATCATGGTTTAGAGAATCTATAAGCACCACAGGGTGCGTCATAGTTTAGAGACTAAATACGAACTACAGGATAGATTTTGGTTTAGAGACTTAATACCAAGTACAGGGCACATTATAGATGATAGTTTCTAAACGAACAACCGGGTACATCGTGGTTTAGAGACCCTCTACTCCCGGTCCGACCCTGGTAACATCAAGTCCGATAGTTGCCGCGGGTTCATTTCTGTCTGTTATTCATCTACGACAGTCGCTTGTGATTACCCCACTAGTACAGTTTTTCACAAGCAAGAGATCTCTCCTTGCTATATTAAAACTGATCGAAATTTGTGTGTGATAATCCTATTTGAAAAAATATTTTGAACCCAATATTGAATTCAGTAACCCTAAATATAAGACATATATAACCAGTCATATCCAACGGGAAAAAAATGACGGTTAATTAAAATTCCACTAATTTAGTTTCATTTTTCCGGCCATTTTCAATTTCTGTGTTTGAGAAATTTAAAAAAGATAGGCTGGCACTGCCAGGCAGGATACGCCCACATTTTTGAGAGGGATAGAGAACAAGCAATACCGAAAGTGATTTTTCCTATATCATTAAGTCCTGTATTTCATACTGTATTGGGAGCAGCCATTTTGTTGGTCAGTTCCAGTCTGATATTCATGAAATTCGAAGCCGACAATGATTATGGTGTGACGGTACACAACCTAGAAATGTGACTATTCGTCAAAATCGGATAAGAATTGTGACCTGTAGAGAGTCCACAACCATGATATACCATATTTTTTTACACTATTCGCGTACAAACGGCGACCATTTCGTCCGGCAATTTTGGTATGATTTTCACGAAATTCGAACTCAACCTTCCTTACGGCGCAACAGTAAGGGTTTTTTTTATAAATCAGATAATAATTGTTCGAGAGATAGACAGAGAACAAGCAATACCGAAAGTGATTTTTCCTGCAATCAAAGGCCATAATTCATTAAGTTACAATTTGAAATGCGCAAATATCGAAAAGAATAAAGATCTTTAGGTTATAAACAAGCCATTCAGGTTTCATCAAGATCGAATTAAAATTGTGACCTCTACAGGGTCGACAACTTTGATATACCATATTTTTACACTGTTCGCGTACAAACGGCGGCCATTTTTTCTGGCAATTATGGTCGGATTTTCTCGAAATTCGAAATCAACCTTCCGTAGGGTGTAACGGTGATAGAGTCAAACTTTTTTTTTAAATCGGATAATAATTGTGACCCCCAGAGGGACCATAGGCGATTTTCCGGTCAATCAGGGGCCATAATTCAGGAAGTTACGATCAGATATGTGCAAATAAGGAAAGGAACCAAGATCTGGGGGTTATAACCATGCATTTCAAGTGTCCTCAAAATCGAATTAAAATTGTGACCTCTACAGGGTCCACAACCATGATATACAATTTTGTAACAGTATTCGCGTACAAATGGCGGCCATTTTGTATGGCAATTTTGGTTTGATTTTCCCGAAACTCGAACTCAACCTTCCTTACGGTGTCATGGTAATATAATCAAAGTTTAAGTTTTGTTTTTCAATCGGATAATAATTGTGACCTCCAGAGGAACCACAAGCTAAGAAAAGGCGATTTTGCGTATAAACAGGGGCCATAATTCATGAAGTTACGATCCGATATGCGCAAATATCAAAAGGAATCAAGATCTTTGGGTTATAACCATGAATTTCAAGTTTCATCAAAATCGAATTAAAATTGTGACCTCTGCAGGGTCCACAACCTTGATATACCATTTTTAAACAGTATTTGCGTACAAACGGCGGCCATTTTGTATCGCAATTTTGGTCCGTTTTTCCCGAAATTCGAACTCAAACCTCCTTAGGGTGTAACGGTGATATAATCAAACGGGTTTGTAAATCGGATAATAATTGTGACCTCCAGAGGGACCAGAAGCTAAAAAAGGTGATTTTTCGGCCAATCAGGGGCCATAATTCAGGAAATTACGTTCCAATAGACGCAAATATCGAAAAGAACCAAGATCCTTGGGTTATAAACATGCATGTCAAGTTTCATCACAATCGGTTCAAAATTGTGACCTCTACAGGGTCCACAAGCTAAAAACATGATATTTCGTACAATCAGGGGCCATAATCCATGAAGTTCCGATCCGATACATGCCAATATCGAAAGGCACCGAGAACTTATGGGGAATGGGGATAAACCTATATTTCAAGTTGCGTCAAAATCGGATAAGAATTGTGACCTGTAGAGAGTCCACAAACCAATTGTGGACGTCCGGACGGACAGGGGCGACGACATAATACGTCCACATGAAAATGTGGGCGTATAAAAAGTATTTATCTTTCTTAACACCGCCATTTTGAATTATATAGATAAAGTCAATTTGCCGTGACCGAATTCGGCCGATTTTGAGTATGATTTTGTCTGACATTAACATTGAACCAAACTGCATTGGTACAACACGTCATCTCTCCCCATCTGCATAATATTGCATGAAGTAAATAAACCGTTTTGTAATTATAAAGTAAAGCCGTATGACGCCATAGTTGGATTTGGTTACGATAAGGTCGTAGGGAAAATAATGTCGACAATGTTTAACTCGTGAGTATCGGTAATACATTTAAGTCAACTGGCGGTCATCTTGAAATTATGTTTGTTATGGAAATTAGCCCAAGTCCGATAATGGCCGCTTTTAATATGTGAGATCTAGAGACCACACCCGAGCAGTGTACTATTATGCAGTGCTAAGCGTCGCTGGTCAGATGTGGAAAGCCATAGGCCATAAACTTACCACATCCAATGTCCGGCGCACACTCTCTCATCTGCTACACATTTTAATAGACTAGTGTTTATCTATAAAATTTTCTTTGATTATATTTATAAATCGTCTCTTATGGCTAGGACCCAATTTGCTCGTTATGTAATTTCTTCTAACTATCTCAGTAGTTAAGCCGTCTGTCAACCAAAAACTACATAGAGTTTATTCCGTTAGCGAGAATTGACACAAACGTGTATTAGTGTAGATAATAATATTGTGAATATATTTATATATAAAACAACGCAATTTAATGTTATGTAGTTTTCGATATTTGAAATATTTTTTTTTGTGTCTTTTTTGTTTAGTTCGATGTTAAGTAGTTGTTCCCATTTTTCTACTGATGTCGGTTTTAGAAGTTTATTTAAGATTAATGTGTTATAGACATCTTTACTTTTTATTTTTGATAGGTCTTTATTTTTCAATTATTTTTTTTAAATAATCATATAGATTTCTTATAAATCATGTCACCCACGCCATACTTAAAAATAATATACCTTTTTCTCTAGCTAGAAAAATATGCACCATTGTGATAGATGAAGACCTCCGGGTTGTCAGATTAGGTGAGATAAAAAGAAATTTATTGAAACCGTATTCCCCCCTCGAAGTAATAGAAGTTGGGATAAATAGGGCTTTGACAATCGATATCCAAACACTGAGAGCTACTAAAGCAAAAGACAGTTCTGATAATATCACTACTTTTGTCACTTCTCATAACCCCAAACATCCCAACTTCTTTTAAACAATGTACAATAGCAGGTCACTCCTGGTATCAAACGACAACCTCAGAATGAAATTTGATAATGTTCCAATTCATTGAATCACAAAGACAGCCACCTAACCTGAAACGCCTCCTAACCAAAGAAAAATTCAATTCATCTATCACAAGGACCGGTTTTATGTATGCAAATGTTGCGATCATATTACGCCAAAAAACAAGTATCATTTTCATAAGTTTACGTTTAGTGTCAACGACAATATGAATTGAGACACAAAAAATCTCATATATGTCTTGACTTGCAATGGCTGCTTTAGCTACTTCATCTGGTAGACATGGGCCCTTATTTGTAAATAGACATATCTTTAAATGTGCACAACAACTACAAGTAAAATTCCAAATTTTCCTTTTTTAAAAAATGAAAGTCGGTGACACCACGAAAAGAAAATTAATGGAAAACCATTTTTGTTTTTAAAAATACGTTCCTCAACTTAATAGTCAATAAGTAACAATTGACAATTAGTTTCATTAATTTTCTTAAATCAATCCCATGATTATCTTCCACTCCTAAATTGAACACATATACCACAGATTAACACACGTGTGTACATGTTCTTAAGGTTTATTCCAGCGAAGGCGCAGTTATTGACCGTAACGGATTAAAGAAGGTCGTTTTCGACGACTTTGCGGGAATCCAGCCCTAAGGATTAAAATGGATTAAAAACGTAACAATGGTGTTATAGATTGCTATGATAAGAATTTACACTTTCATAATCCCCACTGTAACCAATTAACAAAAATTTTAGCATCAGTTTTGGAATAAGAAATAAAAACAAAACTATACTATAACAAAACATAATTTAATTTGTCAAATAAGAAATATAAACAGTACTATACTATAACAAAAATGAAATAATTTGTCAAATAAGAAATAAGAACATACCTATACTATAACAAATATTCGCCAAATAAGAAATAAAAACATAACAAAAATTAGTTTAATTTCGCCAAATAAGACACCCTGTCTAAATACTAGACAGAAGTCAATTCAACTTCCTCGTGTCTTCGTTTGAATTCTTTGGTGGTTCCTGACCTCCAGCATACTGAACGATTCTAATCTCATTAATATTTTGTTCTTGTTGCAAAAATATGATCAAGTCAAATCGGATGGGCTTTTCGTCATGTATTTTAGTTAACATATTCTGGGGGTTACAAAGCTGAATTTAAGTTGTGCTTTGTAGAATATTATCTGAATTTCGGATAGTGTAACGGGATTTTATATCTTTCAAAATGACACTGATTGTGTGAGTGAGCGAATGGGTGAATACTACTTGGGTGATTTGATGATATTCATCGTTAGTTGGCAATTGGTGGATAAAATTCAGAGTGAACATAAATACATAAAATCTTTAACCCCGTTAATTGGGTCCTAATAACAACATGTCTCTCTTCAAACGAAGGCCGACAAGTTTATATCTGCGTCTTCGCGGGAAGGATTAATTTTGGTCACGCTCTGTAACTGCGCCTTCGCGGGAATACATCGTTCTATATTAGTTAACGATATACTATGTAACCATAAACAATGGTAACTGTATCCAATTAAAACCACAGTGTTACTATGTAAATATGTATATAAATACACTATAATGTCCATCTTTATATAATAACATTATTTATGAATAGTCCCAAGACGGACGAAAAGTTCTTTAAAATGTTATTCAACCAGTGTTGAAATCAGTTTGTCTCGGCATACCTTTTATCTTTTCATCGTTTATAAAATACTCCTCTTTTACTGTTAATTTTGTGATATTATTATCAGACAGTTTATAAAAAGGTAAATATGAAAATGTTGCGATTTATTTTTTAGCACACTCCGCGATATGTCCACTTTAGCGGTATATATCCTCTTTTATATGCTGTTATGTACCGTCACACGCTTCAGTAATTCATTTGTGGATCCAATATATACGTCATTACACCCAAGGCATGTAATTAGATATACTACATATGTGACTTAACATGTCCTACTACTATTTATATTAAATTGACATTTATTAAAGTTAAAAGTATTGCCTTCAATCAAGTAATCGCACGTTCCACAGTTTCCTAGTTCACATTTTGTCACCGCGTACTCGATTTCGAGACTATCATATTTAGCTCTTGTTAAAGCTTGGTGGTTGGCGCATTGAAGGAATGAACTTTGTTTCACTTAGGATTTGTTCATTCTGTCTCAGTAGGGCAAAGTTATCTCGGAGTACATTGATCATATTCGGATTCCTCCTAATAGATACCTACATCGAATTTAAACAATATACTACAATTAAAATTCGAATTCTTGTGTCATAAAAAGTGTGAGGGAAAATGGAACAAACTTGGCGTCCAATAACAAACAAGAGGGCTGGCTGAAAAGTTGAAAGCTCGACAAGCATGGATTAATTGGGTTGAAACAAACGTTGGCCACCAACAAGTACTATCGTTGGATGAATCAAAGACATAAGAGCCCCAACTGTAGTGTTACTATTGGACGCAAAGTTGTGAACCTGGAATCACCAGAATTGACAAAACCGTATGCGGGGTGGTAAAGAAGTGGGCTGCAGAATTTAAGCGTAGCAGAAAGAGCAATGCAGGCAACGAATCGCGTTTGAAAGGCCATCAACAACAACTATTCAAGAAAACATTACTTGGTTAAATGACATGGTGATGAGTGATCGACGACTGACCACTGTTGAGAGGGTTGCTAACGAATTCGGATACTGCAAGCAGATCCTGATATAGGAACTATCATGTCGCCTTTGTCCAAGTAATAATGATGCCATGTGGCGACTGGAAAAAAATAAATTTCTTCTTTAGAAAAAGATAGGCTGGCACTGCCAGGCAGGATACGCCCACATTTTCGAGAGATGGATAGAGAACAAGCAATACCATATTTTTACACTATTCGCGTACAAACGGCGACCATTTCGGCCGGCAATTTTGGTACGATTTTCACGAAATTCGAACCCAACCTCCCTTACGGTGCAACAGTAATATAATCAGAGTGTTTTTTTTTAAATCGGATAATAATTGTTCGAGAGATAGAGAACAAGCAATACCAAAAGTGATTTTTCCTACAATCAAAGGCTATAATTCATTAAGTTACAATTTGATATGCACAAATATCGAAAAGGATAAAGATCTTTAGGTTATAAACATGCATTTAAGGTTTCATCAAAATCGAATTAAAATTGTGACCTCTACAGGGTCCCAAACTTTGATATACCATATTTTTACACTATTCGCGTACAATCGGCGGCCATTTTGTCTGGTAATTATGGTCCGATTTTCTCGAAATTCGAACTCAATCTTCCGTAGAGTGTGACGGTGATAGAGTCAAACGTTTTTTAATCGGATAATCATTGTGACCTCCAGAGGGACCATAGGCGATTTTTCGGACAATCAAGGGCCATAATTCAGGAAGTTACGATCCGATATGCACAAATAACGAAAGGTACCAAGATCTTTGGGTTATAACCATGCATTTCAAGTTTCATCAAAATCGAATTAAAATTGTGAGCTATACAGGGTCCACAACCATGATATACCATTTTTTAACAGTATTCGCGTACAAACGGCGGCCATTTTGTCTGTCAATTTTGGTCCGATTTTCCCGAAATTCGGACTCAAACCCTCCTTAATCAAGCGGTTTTTTTTTAAATCAGAAAATAATTGTGACCTCCAGAGGGACCACAAGCTAAAAAGATAGGCTGGCACTGCCAGGCAGGATACGCCCACATTTTTGAGAGATGGATAGAGAACAAGCAATACCGAAAGTGATTTTTCCTACATCATTAAGTCCTGTATTTCATACTGTATTGGGAGCAGCCATTTTGTTGGTCAGTTCCAGTCTGATATTCATGAAATTCGAAGCCGACAATGATTATGGTTTGATGGTACACAACCTAGAAATGTTACTTTTCGTCAAAATCGGATAAGAATTGGTGATATAATCAAGCGGTTTTTTTTTAAATCAGAAAATAATTGTGACCTCCAGAGGGACCACAAGCTAAAAAGATAGGCTGGCACTGCCAGGCAGGATACGCCCACATTTTTGAGAGATGGATAGAGAACAAGCAATACCGAAAGTGATTTTTCCTACATCATTAAGTCCTGTATTTCATACTGTATTGGGAGCAGCCATTTTGTTGGTCAGTTCCAGTCTGATATTCATGAAATTCGAAGCCGACAATGATTATGGTTTGATGGTACACAACCGAGAAATGTTACTTTTCGTCAAAATCGGATAAGAATTGTGACCTGTAGGAGTCCACAACCATGATATACCATATTTTTACACTATTCGCGTACAAACGGTGACCATTTCGTCCTGCAATTTTGGTACGATTTTCACCGTAGGGTGTAACGGTGATAGAGTCAAACGTTTTTTCAAATCGGATAATAATTGTGACCTCCAGAGGGACCATAGGCGATTTTTCGGACAATCAGGGGCCATAATTCAAGAAGTTACGATCTGATATGCGCAAATATCGAAAGGAACCAAGATCTTTGGGTTATAACCATGCATTTCAAGTTTCATCAAAATCGAATTAAAATTGTGACCTCTACAGGGTCCACAACCATGATATACAATTTCTTAACAGTATTCGCGTACAAACGGCGGCCATTTTGTATGGCAATTTTGGTCCGATTTTCCCGAAATTCGAACTCAACCTTCCTTACGGTGTAACGGTAATGTAATCAACCTTTTTATTAAATCGGATAATAATTGTTACCACCAGAGGTACCACAAGCTAAACTAAGGCGATTTTGCGTATAATCAGGGGGCATAATTCAGGAAGTTACGTTCCGATATGCGCAAATATCGAAAGGAACCAAGATCTTTGGGTTATAACTATGAATTTCAAGTTTCATCAAAATCGAATAAAAAATGTGACTTCTACAGGGTCCACAACCTTGATATACCATTTTTTAACAGTATTCGCGTTCAAACGGCGGCCATTTTGTATGGCAATTTTGGTCCGATTTTCCCGAAATTCGAACTCAACCTTCCTTAGGGTGTAACGGTGATATAATCAAACGTTTTTTTAAATCGGATAATAATTGTGACCTCCAGAGGGACCACAAGCTAAAAAGGGTGATTTTTCGGACAATCAGGGGCCATAATTCAGGAAATTACATTCCGATAGGCGCAAATATCGAAAGGAACCAAGATCTTTGGGTTATAAACATGCATGTCAAGTTTCATCAAAATCGGTTCAAAATTGTGACCTCTATAGGGTCCACAAGCTAAAAACGTGATTTTTCGTACAATCAGGGGCCATAATCCATGAAGTTTTCATCCGATACATGCCAATATCGAAAGCAGCCGAGATCTTTTGGGGATAAACCTATATTTCAAGTTTCGTCAAAATCGGATAAGAATTGTGACCTGTAGAGGGTCCACAAACAAATTGTGGACGGACGGACGGACGGACGTCCGGACGGACAGGGGCGACGACAATATACGTCCACATAAAAATGTGGGCGTATAAAAAGGCAACTTTGCGTACAATCAGGGGCCATAATTCAAGAAGTTACGATCCGATATGCGTTAATATCGAAACGAACCAAGACCTTTTTTTTCAAATCGGATAATAATTGTAACCTCCAGATGGGCCCACAAGCTAAAAAAGGCGATTTTACGTATAATCAGGGGCCATAATTCTGGAAGTTACGATCCGATATGCGCAAATATCGATAGGAACCAAGGTCATTGGGTTATAACCATGAATACAAATTGTGACCTCTACAAGGTCCACAACCTTGATATACCATTTTTTAACAGTATTCGAAAGGAACCAAGATCGTTGGGTTATAAACATGCATGTCAAGTTTCATCAAAATCGGTTCAAAATTGTGACCTCTATAGGGTCCACAAGCTAAAAACGTGATTTTTCGTACAATCAGGGGCCATAATCCATGAAGTTTTCATCCGATACATGCCAATATCGAAAGTAGCCGAGATCTTTTGGGACAGGGGCGACGACATAATACGTTCACATGAAAATGTGGGCGCATAAAAATGGAAACCATCGACATTGTTCAGATCTTTCACGGATGGGCATAGAAGTTTTCAGCCAACCCTTGTATACCTTAGCTCTTGATGCCCCTGGTATGGTACAAACCTGGTGAACAGCAACATAATACTTTATAAAATATATTTTTGACTGATCGTAAATAAAAGATGTACTTACTTGAACAATGCGGTGCTAGAAAGCAGTTAATTTTCGAAGAGCGACTACATACGTAACACACAAGCCACTGAAAGGATCGAATTAGCAACTACAGCACGTCCAGGCATGCATAACGAAACAACGCTTTGTGAATCCATTTAAATCCTTCCCTGTTTCTACAAGCTTGGTTTTGGTTATAGAGGGGCGGGTCCTGGAATTTTTTCAGGGTCGTGAAGCAATGAATCTGTTTCTGGTCTGTTTATTGTTTTTGTTTGTTCTTTGTTTTGTCCCTATCGTCATCTTGGCGTATACCTGGGGCAACCAGTGGTGACTTTGACCAAACACAGATACTAACGTAAATACTATACCCTACTACGCCACGTTTTAGTTTTACTGATATGTAATGCAATCAGTTCTGCAAATTTAGAAAGGGAACTTCAAGGAAGCAAAACAGAAAAAACATACACCGGCTGCAAAAATGACAAACACGAAAATATCAAGAAAATTCATCACATGAACTATTTGTTTATTTATTTTTATACGCCCACATTTTCACGTGGACGTATATTGTCATCGCCCCTGTCCGTCCGGACGTTCACAATTTGGTTGTCACAATTCTTATCCGATTATCCCCATAAGATCTCGGCTGCTTTCGATATTGGCATGTATCGGTTCGAAACTTCATGGATTATGGCCCCTGATTGTACGAAAAAATATGTTTTTAGCTAGTGGACCCTATACAGGTCACAATTTTGAACCGATTTTGATGAAACCTGGCATGTATGTTTACAACCCAAAGATCTTGGTTCCTATCGATATTTGCGCCCATTGATTCGTAACTTTCTGAATTAAGGCCCCTGATTGTACGAAAAATCACCCTTTTTAGCTCGTGGTCCCACTGGAGGTCAAAATTATTGTCAGATTAAAAAAAAAAAAAAAAATCAGACCAAAATTGACGGACAAAATGTTCGCCGCTTGTACCCGAAAAGTGTAAAAATATGGTATATAGGTTGTGGAACCAGTAGAGGTCACAATTTTTAAGCAATTTTGATGAAACTTGAAATACATGTTTATGACCTAAAGATCTTGGTTCCTGTCGATATTTGCGCATATCGGATCATAACTTCCTGAATTATGGCCCCTGATTGTATACGAAATTGTGGTCCCTCTGGAAGTCAAAATTAATACACGATTAAAAAAAAAAACGTTTCATTATATCACCATTACAATGTAATGAATGTTGAGTTCGAATTTCGTAACAAAACGGACCAAAAAGTGACAGATTAAATGGCTGCCGCTTGTACACGAATACCATAAAAATATGGTATATCAGGTCGTGGACCCTGTAGAGGTCACAATTTTAATCTGATGTTGATGAAACTTGAAATGCATGTATATAACCCAAAGATCTTGGTTCCTTTTGATATTCAACGAATACTATCAGATTGTAACTTCCTGGATTATAGCCCCTGATTGTACGCGAAATTGACTTTTTAGCTTGTGGTTCCTCTAGAGGTCTCAATTATTATCCAATTTTAGAAATAATATTAAATATTTCATATACTAAACGTTAGCATGGGACAGAATTTTATAAAAAAAAACAAACAAATTCTTATGATTTTCTGATAATTAGTTAATATCCGACAACTCTTGTTGACTACCCGGACGAATTAGCTGCTGTGTGGGCGTATGTTTCGTTGCCTGGCATTTCTTTTTCAAATACGCTGGGGTACAGATATTTTGACAATAGCATTAAATAGGGTTAATTAATCCGTTCTATAATGTCAGGCCCATCTTCACTAGCCCACTCGGGGCAGAACAAACAGTAGGACGTTAAACCCTATTTCATGTCATTGCTATAATGTCACAGACGTCTTAGTTATTGTTCATGAGGACCGTCAGATGTAGTTCTTTTAGGAACTGTCTTCGAGCGGACATCTCCGCTGACAGTTCCTATCGATCTCTTTACACCTGCGATATGAAAATACAATGAAATACCGCTCTTCCCCACCTCTGTTCTCAGGCTATGTTGGAACCCTTTCCGCACAAGTGATCATTTCTCGTCATATCCGACACAAATTTATAATTATTCAACACTGTGTACAATTTAGCAATTAAAAAAAACCATGTGATCTGCGCATGTCCGTGTCTCCAAACGGTTTCAGTTCAAATGTATTTTGTGTATGTTTTCAATCGCAGGATTCTACTTGAAAATAGTGTTGAATTATTATGACTGTGTGTTATCTGTGACAAGAAATGATTCCTTTGAAAAACTAAGAAGAATCTGAGTGAAAATAGTCAGTAAGAATTTAAAAATAGCTTTAGACAAGAGGTGGGGATGAGCAGTATTTTCATATTAGTTATATAGGCATCGTTAGGAACTGTCAGCGGATAAGACAATTCGTAAAGGAACTACGTCAGGTGATCATTCAAGTGTTGTTTAAATCATTTTATGTAGCCTACCAGGGGGTGGGGGTACGGTCTTTTGACCCACCTGTGATATAAACCATATACATAATATATTAATACGAGAATATGCATATACTAAATAGTTTAGAATTACAAGTAAATTAAGCTCGCCACCCATGTGTGTAACCCGTCAAAATAGATGTTATCGTCTGAAAAGATCCAAGACCTGTGTTAATATTTATAGGAACATACACTGATCTTAATACGTGTAGTTCTAAACCAAAATTCTCGTATGGCTTGCACCCATCAAAAAACAAACAAAACATATATAAAGGCGATACAATCATGATCCATTTCGACAACATGATGATTCACATTCTACTACACTTTTTGGGCAAAACCTTATATATATATCAAAATCTGTACTCAGCAAATGTTATATACTCAGCCAAATTAAAAACTTGACACTCGGGATTTTTGGGACTAGATTTTTAATACTTGGTTTAAGGCAACTATTTTAGTGTTATGTTGTGCACAGACGACCTTCACATCAACAGAGAGCAAGAAAACGTCTCGCCGAAAGTCCTTGACATTGATAACGTTCGTGATGTCACAGTACTCCCCAAAATGAAATTCACATACTTGGATAACAATCGGAATAACGTGTTTAGTAACGGTTGTGGCCTCCTCTAGCGTCTCGTACTGCCACACAACGTCTTCTCGTGGATCTCTGAACATTAGTAAACACTACCAGACGAAGACGTCGCCACTGCTCAGCAAGACCATGTTGAAGGTCCTGCAACGTCAGTGGTGGATTCACTTGTTGACGAACACGTCGACTCAGTTCGTCACAGATGTGTTCAATAGGATTAAGGTCGGGGCTAAGCGACGGCCAATCCAGGACTTGGACACCGACATTCCTTAAAAAATTCTGGGTAGCAATTGCCGTATGGGTTCGAGCATTGTCTTGTTGAAACGTTAGTCCAGGCCCATGTCTCTGCATAAACGGAAGAAGAACAGGTTGCAAAATCTAATCCCTGTACTGGACAGCATTTAAGTTCCCTTGGGCAACAACAAGAGGAGAACGTCCATGTCCACAAAAAGAACCCCAAACCATGACGCCACCAAATCGGTCAACTTCTCTGACGCATACTTGAGCGCAACGTTCACCTCGTCTGCGGTACACTCGGACCCTGCCATTTGCAAATCTCCAAGTGAATCGAGATTGTTCACTAAAGACAACCGAATTTCACTGTCTTTGAGTAAATCTTATGTGTCTTGTGGCCCACACAAGTCGATTTAGGCGATGAAGAGGTGTCAATATTGGTCTATTATAATTATAGGGCCTCCGAGCTCGAGGACCAGCAGCCTGGAAGCGATTTCGAACAGATTGTGCAGTTACCCTTCCATCAAACATCTCTCTACTTGTGGAGGTTGCAGTGACAAATCTTTTTCTAAGATGACGTAATCGTATAGCTTTATCTTCTGGAGTGATGTAGCTCCCGCCCTTGGGCGGTCGGCAATAGTTCCAGTTTGAAGCACTCTCATTTTACGATTAATTATTGTCTGGCGTGAACAATTAAAGGCTCTTGCAACAGTGACCACAGACTGACCAGCATAGAGCCTACCTATAGCACGTAAACGTTCTACATTTTAAAGGCGCGGCATTTTCTAACAAAGATGAACATAACAATTTTAATTTGTTTTTCCAGTTAAAGTTACGTATGCGTGTTCAGTTTAAGCAAATTTGCATCGATTGACCTCACGAGTTCTGTTTTTCAGGTTTTTCATCTTTATATGCTCAAAAGTCACGTGATCCACGTTAGAAACACTTCAAAATTTATTTGACTTTCCAGAAAAAAAAATGTGTCAATCAGTGTCAAGTTTTTAATTTGGCTGAGTATATGTTAAACTGACTGCATTTACTATAAACGACAAAGTTCCATTTCTCTAGCAGAGAGGGATTGGGATTAACGTGCACTCGATCGATGTATGTATATCAGATTACCCATGGTCTTATTATTTGAGATGCATATGAATTGATAATTCTAATTAAATGTTGAAATATCCTAATTAAAGAATCCGGAATGGCGAGATGAAAAACGAACAATAAACGTTCCGGGTAAAATGGATTAAATATACCTTGTTACCTTAATTGCTAGGTTTATATTCCCGGAGAAGGGTAAATTGCTTTGCACAAATACCCGGCTAGGACTAAATCATGTGATAATCGATTCAATTCGCGAAAATTGGGTGATATTTTTCTGCATAAAATTGAAATCTGTAGTAGTATGTCAAATCCAACATTATTTACCCATCTTTGAAAAACAATTGACAACGATTTACTTCATACCATATAGTAGAGCAAAATAGGATATATTTGAAATCGAAACTACAAGTACGGTTTTCTCGGAAAACCTTTGAGTTGCGCGCCATATGGTAGATTCTACACCTCGCCTGCCTGCCTGCAATTACTTCCGTTAGAAACCGTTAGCCGGAGCAGAGCAATAGAACGTAAAACCCCATTTCATTTCTGGATTATTGATAGCAACGTAAGCGGTCGGTACAACACTATTTACAATGTGTCAATATTTTAAAATCGATTTTATTTAATTCGTGCACGGATAAAGACAGAAAACGAAATTTGGAACCAATGCATTTTTGTGTATATAAAGCTCTGTTCATACTTCAGCCGTATCCATAAACGTATCCGCATCCGTGTTTTGCCGTTCAAACAGAAAACGCGAAAACGTCCGGCTTTCAAGGCTGAATTGTCTGTCCGAGGTAACATATTGTCATTTGCAATCATGGAGTCTGACAGTGACACAGAGGAAGTCTTTCTTTTGTATTTGTGGGCCCAAAGACGAAAGAGAAACAAGCCAACAGTGAGGCTGATGTCCCCCGCGGAAATTCCAAAATAAATAGACGACACATATTACTTAATCGCAAATTTATTTTTTTCAAAGGTATCGAGCAATCAAACTGTACACGAAGTGTCATCCAAAAGTGTTTTATAAAGAAAAATGCTAAAACCGACGAGAAAAATGAAAATGTACCCTAGTTAGGGGGACCTTAAAGGCAGACAAAAGGCTCCCACGCTTGACAAAAGACCCCCCCTTGCCAAGGGAAAGGGCCCTGGTGTCCGAGTCAATCGTTTCTATACACTGTCGAATCCATTACGGAATGAGAATGCAGTCATTGTATTGGCATAAAAATCATCAATCAAGATGAACCCAAGTTATCTTGTCCCAAAGTATCAACCAATCAAATTGCTTATCTCTGCCTACCCTAAGCAGAAAATGCTCATCTTCGAACTCAATCAAGGCATTGACCTAATAAACACATACACCAAGTTTGAACATTCTAGCTCCATTAGGAACAGAGTTATTGTGTCCCAAAAAGTCAAGACAGACAGACGGACGAACCCATTTTAATAGTGACAAAAAGGGAGTAGGGGTCCACGAACTGTTACAAAGAAGGAAGTAATATAGAGAATACCACCACTTTATCTTGGTTCTTAGTTGTGTCTTTTACATTATTTTCTGTTTTGTCATAAAGTAAGAGATTTCTCTCCACAAGGATGATTATTTCCTCTGTCTGGTCCATGTTTTGTTCTTTACAAGACTACACAAATCCACAGCACACAAGGCCAGGCTTTTCTTCGAATGGATTAACTTTCTATTTGGGGAGATGATGTAATAAGGGGAAAAATACTCGCTGATTGGCTAAAGCTCGGGTCACTAGCCGAAATCACTTTACAAAAATACGCTCTGAGAGCAATCAATCCTGCTTAACGCAGTTGTTTTTGTGTGCATTACGTGCCGGATTCTATTTTAACCCTTTCTCGAAAAAATGACTAAAGTATACAAGTACGTATTCTCGCACGTATTTACAGATACGGGTGTAGTATGAACAGATCATTAATGTGTTATGACTGATGACGAACTAAAATGTGCACATGGTGGAAAATATTATTTGGCTCTTCTTGCGTGCATGTCTTGCTATAAGCGATGTGTGCAACGATCCATGCAGCAATGAGAACGCGTCAAATCATAATAAACGGTGACCATAGCAACAAAGCTAATAGTTATATTTCATATACAGCTTTGAGGTTGGTACATTTTGTGTATATCTTGCACAAATGGGTGTTTGTTAGGTTACAGAGTCTATATAATATTATGGGGATGGGTATGGCACTCATTAGCCAAGCTATACCGTAGATAATAATTTTGTTATAATATAGCCTTGGATACCATGCTATTTATATTCTCTTTGGTGCAGTTTGTAAAGCCGAAACGGACAAAGCACATTTCTAATTGTAATTTCTGATGGTCAAATTCTTACGTTGTAGGAGTGTCCCTTTTCTTAATAAGGGTTTTCAACAAGGTTTCCACGAAATACATGTCACTTGCAAGCTGTCCATCAAACCACGTGATGTAAATAAATAGCCATGCGAGCGGAATTGGGTCACAGCGTACTGTTCAGTATGAGTGAATTTACGCGACGGCTTTGTGTACTAAACGTTAAAAAACATAAATTCGTGTTTATAATATCCTAACAAACAGCCCATGTCATAAATAAGATTTCTGGCTCAAGGACGAGGCGTGAACACAATACCGCAGTAAACTGTATGCTTACTATAGAGCCCAGTTGGTCTTCCCCTTTAAACCCAATGATAAATATAAATCGTCACAATTATTTAACATCACTACAGAAATTGTTTTACAAATACCCTTTTGGTTTTTCCGTTTGGGTTGATGGTATAAATGGTATCTAATATAATTTATGTGTAAAAACAGGGAATAGAAACCAAATCACTTGACAGGCCTTCTAATTTAACGCATGACAGTTTAACCAATAGGCTACCCAACCCTGCCCTATTCAGCAGTAATTGGTATTGATAATAAAAATAATAGTGTAAATTCACGTGGGGCATTTAAAGATATAAAAGCCGGCTTTTGTGAGATATGCAGTTTGCTTTAGTTCGGTTTTATTTCAGAATTTCGTTGATATTTTTTGATGCCAGGGTACGTTTAGACCACATGTTTGATCGATGTCGCAAGGATGAATTTTGGCCAATTTAATTTACGTATGTCAGATTTTCTATTTTATAGGTCGTGATAATTAGACTGTGGTATTCCTTGGTAGTTGTAATTGATTAACAATTCCTCATATGTCACCCAGAGACTTTAATTATTTGCATATTTGTCATCTTACAGTTATGGAAGATATGGCGATTTCTAACAAAGGTAAGAACATATTGACCACAATTGCTCTAATGGGTATTGCTTGCTTGAAAGGTAGTTCCACGAGAATTTCAATTCCAACAGGTGTTTTCTGTACTGATGACGACATTATAGCCTTTCCTTTGAATTTGAGTTTGTAACAACACGTGCATTTGTGACCACCCTCATTTAGAAATGAGCGCTACCTGTCTGCAGCATTGTGTCAACATACTGAGCTTTCTTTTTATTTGTCTGTTAAATCATGCCAAACCAACTCGTTACGCTTTAAGCTGGGTCACGTTTCTAGTCAAACAGTCAGTTATCAACCCATTTACTGCGTATCGCGTTTAAATGGATTATTATGGTTAACTTCTGATATCTTTCCAATTATTTGTTATCGATTACCTACTTTTGACACCCTGAAAAGTATTGTGGCTGCTGCCGTAGATTTATGATGCGACTGAAGCAAGTCACGGGGATGCACGAATTCATAGAATAACGGAATCGGTAATTCAAAATACACCAAACAATCAAGAACCAGCGAAATTGTTCTTCTGGCCCATGTCGGTTCATGGAGATAATCATACAGTCCCATAATGCTTCTGAATCGTCTAACACCATACTGGCCCTGTTTGTTAATAATAATAATAATATATTGCATTTGATAATGCGCCACACCCACCCAAGTGAGTGCTCCTGCTGGTAATAAGTGCAGGATGACCACAGTGAATACACGCTTAACACACGCTTCACGAAAAAATCAAATCAATCGTTCCTTGATATCGACTAATGATTGTTTAAAAGAATGGTGCCCAGCATGTCACTGAGCTAACGATATTAATGTTTACGACTAATATGGGCGCCTATGCCCATTTGGTCTGAAATCACCAAAAATTAAAAGTAGCCTCTGAAAATTTGGAACATACGTTGTGGCAGCCAAACCATATAAACCAAATAACATGAAAATCAAAGGGTATATGGATTATGTTTTCCTACTTGGATTAATCGGTTTATTACCGGCATTTGAAACTAACATTAAAAGTATGTCCTCACACGCCATGCAAATAATATAAACATGATATAAATGCATTGATTTTGAACACAGCAATGTTAACACCTGTGGTTGTGGCTAGGTTTGTGCGGGTGTAATCCAAAGATGTTAACACTGGATGTTATTATTTTCTAAGGAAAAAACCCCAATTAAAGCTCAACTTTTGATCTATTTTGTTCGATTGAACAGGATCTGTAGCATCTCAAAGGTTGGATGAACAGCTGGATCTTTTAGAGAGTTCGTGGGGATTAACGGCAGAGGAAGTCCGAGAGCTGGAACAAGAAGAAATGGTTATCAGAAAAGAGAACCTAACTGTATCAACTGCAAAAAAATTGTTCAACAAAGTCAATATATCCGGTGAAAGTACGGAAGATCAAATTAAGAGGTCAAGAAGAGAACTGAAAGAGAGACGTGCGCAAGAAAAAAGAATTAGAAAAGTAACCAGGTATTTGAACCAAAGATAGGTTTGGAGTTTAGGCTTTATATTCCCAACATGTCGAAATGGATATTACGTAATCTTTTCAGTCTCAAAGACTTCTAATTTCCATAATGGTCAGGTATAAACGTTGTGTATCGGGATCAGTGTTCCCACACATGCGATAAAACAATTAGTTATGGCCCCTTTGTGACTTTTAAAAGGTATATTATAAATAGTTATATGTACCATTTCATTACAAAAATGGTAAAGATTTGCTGCGTCCTAATGGTAAGTGTTATGTAACACTACAGATAACAGACCATCAGCATAGGTTGTAGATCTTTTATTGAGAACATGGAATAGACATAGATCGGAAGGAGAACGTATTTGGTTTGCATAGGTGCAGGTAAATTATGAGCATAAAATATTTCAAGTTTTTTAGTTGAATCCAAAAGTGGAATGGTTAAAATGACGTAAATTTTGTCCACATCTAATTTAGTAGAACACGTTAAAAATTTATAATAATGCCAAAGTTTCAATGAGGGATCCGCCGAAAGGTGTACTGTACTTGGCAGTTGAGATCGAATCTCAAGGAGTAACGATTTAAGATCAGCCGGTTTAAGTACACTTGGAGAGATGTGACCTAACGATAACATATTGTGTTGATCATTGAAATACTCTACATATCTTAAACATTGTAAAGTTAAATGTTTTAATTCATCTAAAATGAACTTAAGTTTGTAGTCAAGCGAAAGAAAATTTTTAATTAATGTAACTTCGTTTGTTAAATTGGCCACTAAACCTTGGAATTGTAATTCAAATTGTTTTAAATTTAAAATTAGCGAGTTAATAGATGCCCTATTTTTGGAAATTTCAATACGAGAAACATTTAATATTGATAAGCTTTGATCTACCACATGGATAATACTTTCCTGATTTTTATATAATTTTTTAACATTATGTTTGATAGTATTAAATTATGATTGGGAAACAGTGCCAAATAAATAACTCAAAGCTTTGCCTACTATTGGTAAAATTGCGCGACGAGGCCTTGTACTTGCTATCAGCTTATATTCACCTGCTTTTGTTCTAAGTTCTGTATATAAAGATTGTATATCCTGAATATCTTGCAAACGATTAGCAAATAAACTAGCATAGTCCATATTGGTTTGTTGCTTAATATATTTAGAAATTATCTGATGGGCAGTAGCAATTCCCTTCTTTTTATCTCGACTTAACGAGGAAATAAATGTATTATAAGGCTTTAAATCAATAACAAAAGAGACAAGCCAACGAGATCTCGATGTACTAAATTCACTTATTTGTCGAAAGACAACATTTTCACGAATAAGGAAAGAATTAATACCGCCAAGAAAAATGAAAATGAGTGAGAGTTTCATCTTAATCCTTCAAATAAAAAATAAAATTCTAAAATATATACAAGGAAAACATTTGAAGCTTACTTAATCATGCCAATTATACTCGTAAGTAATTGTTTTAAATTAGCATTAGGATCATTATGGGTATTCGAATTAGTTATCGCAATATCAACAGCATCAACGTCCATGCTTTCTTGAACGTAATTATCAACACATGGCTCGAGCTTATCATCACGGCACGTTTCTAATTGATCATCAATGTATGTTTCGGATTTCTCATCAGACGTGTGAGGCACATATGTTTTAGATGCAATCCGATCTTTGTTTCGAAGGCGTTTGGCTAATTCCATGAGCGGAATATCGTCCTCGTCAGAGGAATCGTCACGTTCACGTCTATATTGGTCAGTGATATCAAAGGGTGTAGGGTCAAGATCGTTTACATGGTCCATATCGTCATCTGAAGAATCGTCAGGTGGAACAACATAATTAGCTTGCCTTAACTTTGGAATATTATCAGTTGGGATGTCCCAGTTATCTAAATTGGCTAGACGCAAATGTTCAGCATGTGATTTTGATGTTGAGCCATCTAATTGATTTTTAACAATGAAAGACAGAGGACCTGTTTTTGTGATAATTCTATAAAAAGGTTTCCATTTGGATTGAAGTTTACTTTTACGTAAATGATTTTTGATATAAACGGGGTCTCCAACCTCAAAAGCAATGGCTTTACTATTTTTATCCGCATAGTGAGCCTGGCGACGTTTAGCTTTTTTAAGGTTTTTATGGACTAACAAAAATGCTTTATGCTGATTTTCAAGAGCAATTTGATGGAATTCTTCACCTAAATATTTCCGTCGTGGTTTCAGCAAATTATCAATAGGCAAAACTACATCTCTTGTATATAATAAATAAAATGGTGAAAATTTTGAAGATTCACAAATATTAAACCTAATAGCTGCCAATGTTTGGTTTAAATATAAATCCCATGTATTTAAATTATCTTCTAACTTTTTTGAAAGGACGCTAACCATCGTTTGATGGAATCTTTCAACACGGCTGTTCGATTGGGGCCGGTAATATGATGTTGTTATATGGTGAATATTTAAAGCAGTTAATGTTTGATGCATAGTGCGATTTTCATTTTCGCTCCCATTATCCGTAACTAATTGTAACGGTGTGCCATATCTAGGAAAGATTTCGTCAATTAATAAATGAGCTACGTTATCAGCACTTTTATCCTTGACTGCATATGCCTCGGGCCACCCACTATACCAGTCAACAAATGATATAATGTATTTATTACCCGAGAGTGATAATGGGTATGGTCCAGACAAATCAAGTGAAACTTTAGCAAAGGGGTATGGTGGGATATCGGTTTCTTGTAATGGAGGTTTAATTTTCTTTGATGAACGCTTTTGACATGTTACGCATCTGGACACATACTGATAAATGTGTTTATATAAATTAGGCCAATAATACTTTTCTTTGATAAAACTGTAAGTTTTATCTATACCTAAATGAAACATGTCATGATATTCCTTAATTACATCAGATCGTAAATGATCTGGTACAAATAACCTCGGAGTCGGTTCATCATTAGGATCAGAAATGTAATGTAAGACATCCTGCATTAATAAGTATTTATTATTACTTGCACATGGTTTATTACTTCTTAACTGTGCAATGATATTGACAATATCCTTATCTTTAACCTGTTCTTCAATCATGTTATAACCCTCTAAAGGAGGTGGTTTAACGGTATTATCGTTATTACCTAAATCGACCGTGCACTTTGCAAATTCCCGTGGTTCAAACTGATTCGAATTTATGGCGTTGATTTCTAGTGTATTATCGTTTACTTAAGCAGTTCTTCCTCCTGAAATTGAGTCGGCATTCGACTAAGAAAATCAGCGATACCATTTTGTTTACCCGATAAATATTCAATCTTACAGTTATAAGCACTTATTGTTAAAGACCACATTTCAAGTTTTGTATTATTCATCGGTGAATCAAGTAAATATTTTAAAGGTTTGTGATCAGTACGTATAATAAATTCTGCGTCATGTAAATAGAAATCTAACTTTTGTAATGCATAATGGATAGCATAACATTCTTTTTCAATAGTTGACCAACGACTTTGTGTATTACTAAGTGTATGAGACAGCATATAAACTGGCAATTCTTCTTCTATGCCTTTAGAATTACGTTTAGTTTGACAAAGATAAGCCCCCACGGAGAAATTACTCGCGTCCGTATACAGAATATACGGTTTGTTTGGATTAGGGTACGATAACATTGGTATTTGAACTAATGTTTGTTTTAAGGCATGAAATGAATTTTCACATTGAAGAGTCCATTCGAATTTTGCATTCTTGCGGGTTAAAGCAATCAATGGTTCAGCAAGTTTGGAAAAATTAGAAAAATAACGACGATAATAAGAACACATGCCAATGATAGATCGAACTTGTTTTACAGTTTGGGGCTGACTTATATTTTTGATCACACTGACTTTCTGAGGGTCGGGTTTAATGCCATTGGGCGTGATAACAAAACCTAGATAAGTTGTCTCAGTTTGGAGAAAACTACATTTCTTTAATTTCAATTTGAGCTTATGAACACGAATCCTGTCAAAAACTAAATTAATATGCTTAAAATGATCCTCTAAGGATGAAGAGAATATTAAAATATCATCTAAATATGCAATAGCAAATGTTTGCATATCACGAAGAACAATAGCCATTAATCCTTGAAAAAGTCCTGGGGCGTTGGCGATCCCAAAAGGCATAGTATTGAACTCGTAAAGCCCGCGATGACATGAAAATGCTGTTTTTTCTCTATCAGCTTTGTCCATTAACACTTGCCAATAGCCCGATTTCATATCCAATTTTGAAAAATACTGTTTGTCGTGCAATTGAGCTAAAATGTCGTCCACCAGGGGGAGGGGATATGATGAGAATTTAGTGATTTTATTTAATTTCCGGAAATCGACACAGAACCGTTTCGAACCATCTTTCTTGGAAACGACGACTATAGGAAATGACCAAGGGGAACACGAAGGCCGAATAATATTGGCCTTAAGCATATCATCAATTGCTTGATCAACTACAGGTCGCTTATTAAGAGGTGTCCTATACGGCGGAAGTTTAATTGGGGGGTGTGATCCAGTATTAATCGTCATTTTAACTGTGTCAGTTTGACTAAGATCTAAATCTGTGGCTGCAAATAGGTCATTATTACTGGAGATAAGATTATGTAATCGGTCTTTAAATTGTGCGGGTACATCAACATCATTGAGATTAACTGCCGGCGGCGTTTGGGCCGTATTTGTTTGAGAAATTTCAGTGAAAGCTATTAGTTTGCCTGAGGCAATATTTTCAATCCTACCAACAATACATCCCCTTTTAAGTTTAAACGTACGATTAGTGCTATTTGTTATCATAAGGGGAAATCTACGTCGCTTAGTCGCATTACTGACCCCATTACTAATTAACAACCCGGGTTGATTACTAATGAAGCCAAAATCCACAGGCGAAATGATAACAGAATCGTCATGCATTAAATTAGCAACTGGTTTGGCGTTGACGAAACATAAATGAGACGTTTGAGGTTTAATAATTACCTGGTTAGCTATTCGCACTAAAGAAGATATATTTAAATCTTCAACCAAAGGTATATATTCATCCTTAACTTTTAAGCACCCTAAATCATAATATAATCTAACGCCATTATTAATTAACCAATCGCGCCCTAATATAAAATTCCGATTGATATTTGATACCACATAAAATTTATGTGTCATCTTAGTTTTGCCTATTGTAAAGGGTAATTCGACATAGCCATGAATAATTAGCGACTCTCCATTGACCGATTGTAAATTAACCTTGTCGAGGATTAAATTAGGTTTATATTGTAATTTTTGGTATATGCGATTATTAATTATGCTTACTTCAGCTCCGCTGTCAATTAACGATCGGAAGTTTTGAGATCCTAATGCTAGTAAACAAGAACTTGGATTATTAGAAATATTTAAATTAAATAAAGGCAATTTTTGTGAGCTCTTTCCATTAGCTTCAACATGAAAAGAGCGTTTTAGTTTAAATGGGGATGTCGCCGGGAACCATTAAACCTAGGTGGATGGGGAGGGCGATGAACATACCTATTATGCTCGCAATTTCGACTGATGTGTCCCTGTTTATTGCAATTCCAACAAATAATATGTGGATTTCGCCGGAAAGGCGGTCGGTGTGTGAAATTTGACCTATTTGGAGAAAAGGGGGGTTTATTTATGAAATTAGACCTACTGAAATAAAAAGGTGGTTTAGTATCCTGAACACTATTAATGGCAGGTGGTAAACTAATTATGGACCGACACTCATTAGTACGATGGCCGTAATTATAACATTTTTGACATTTTTGCATGGGCCGAAGATGATCAATTTCCATTGGCTCATGATTATTGGTAAATCGAGGGGTAGAACGCTGATTTAGACGTAACGCAAATCGAGCTTGCAAATTTTGTTCTGTCATAGCCGAAACCGTGGCTTCTTGAAGAGTTTTAGGATTGTCGCGAATTAATTTTAGCTTTAACCGATCATCGAACAATCCCGTTATGAAATATCCTACTAATTGTCGCTGAACGGGTTCTAAAAGAATTTCAGCAGAATTATAAGCCTTATTTGCCAAAGAAAGTAAACGTTCAGCATAGATTTGTACATTTTCAGAAATATATTGTTTTGCTTGTTGTAAGATGACTAACGCATGTTGCGGGTCAACAATAGTGTCATATCGTGTGGCCAATTCCTTTTTTACAATTTCCCAAGTACAATTCGGGTGTTCCGTTAAATATCTATTCAAAAAATCGCTCACCGTACCTTTACTGGATTGATAAGCCACATATTTAACCTTATCTGTAGCAATTTCTGCCAAAAAGGAATATTTTTCAATACTTTTTATCCAGGGTTCAAAAGTTTTAGGGTCCCCCGAAAAAGACTCAACTAAATTAGAAATGCCATGATGCTTTAAAGTTGTAGACAGCCCACTTAATTCCCCAGTTAAATTCTGAAATAAAGTTGCAACTTCAGGATGTTCAGCCATAATCGAAAATTAACAAAGACAAAAGCTAACGTACCTTTTCAATGTGGAGATTACATGTAACTGGAGAATTCTGGCGTCTACAAGATGGCCTACGGCTACATATGAGGACTGGTTCACGTTGTTTCTGGTTCACTGGATCACGAGCACCATTTCTTATATCTGTAACACTACAGATAACAGACCATCAGCATAGGTTGTAGATCTTTTATTGAGAACATGGAATAGACATAGATCGGAAGGAGCTCTATTCAAGTCTGACTTACTGTCAGTTAATTCTGGCTTTATAAAGCATACAGCCATTAAGAATAATGATACATGACAGATTAACTTATTTGGAATTGAGAGTATAGTTTCTATACCTGCACTGCATCTTCCCTTTAATGTCGCGAAGTTCTGCCGAGTGTTAAACACATAGATCATGTGTAGGTTATAAATAACATATAAATAAATAAGATATTTAATGAGATCGTGCCTTTTGTCAAAACGAGCAGAGGTCATTCGTGTGTTGCCTGTAAATAACATATTGAACAGATAAGCAGAAGTTGTATATAGTTGAAAACGTCAAATATAATATAATGTCAAATCTAGCAAAGTTCTATGTAAAAATAACTTTGTCACAGTTATTCTGCTTAAAAATAATTTAATTTATCCAACGCAAACGTCAACAAACGGGTGTATGTTATCTGGTACGGAATCAATTCCGTACATAACCGGTTCCGTCCTTACACCAATCAATATTAGCCGTTGTACCTGTTTTCCATTCGCGCACTGACAAGCACACTACACCATTTGAAGAGTAGACATCCTCGTACCACAACCGTTTGAGCCAGCGAAGGAGGGGGGGTGGGTCATTACTACTAACCCTTACTCAAATTAGTATTGACGAATTCCATTTCATTATTAAATTGACCTACTATGTTAAATGTGTCGAGCGTGGCCCTGATTAATGCGATGGTGTTACGTCCCTTTACATCTAAGCCATTGTTCTTACTTGCTTGATTTCAGGTGATGTACATCTAAGCCATTGTTCTTACTTGCTTGATTTCAGGTGATGTACGAGTTGTTTTGGTTGGAAAAACGGGGGCGGGAAAAAGCCACCTTGGTAGTAATCTTTTAAAAACGAAGGTGTTTAAGTTTATTATGAGATTAATGTCCGTTACAAAACAATGCAAGTTTGAAGAAAGGAGATTAGACGATACAACTACCTTATTAGTCGTGGACACGCCAGGATTGTTCGATACTAGAGTTCCAAACGAACAAAGAGTAACGAAATTGTAAGAAGCATTGCCCTTGCAGCCCCTGGTCCGCATATTTTATCTTTGTCATCGGTACGATTTACAACAGAAGAAGCCGATAGTGTGAATAAAATAAAACCAAGTACGAACAATCCAAACCATTAGGCAAAAATCGAAGTCCTGAGGAACGTAATAGGCAAAATAGTTAGGCAAAGTAGTGTAATCAGCAAATGGACTGTTCATCGTGTACGAAATACACAACAAACAATATCTTGCTGGAAATGTTTGGTGAAGACGTCATAAAACACGTCATCGCCGTTTTTACTCGCAAAGATGATTTGGATAGTTATAATTCACCCAAAGATTTCATTTTAGATTCACCACCCGTCTTACAGAATCTTCTGGAACGGTGCGGTTACAGGTTCGCTTTCATCAATAATAAGGCAGGCACTGATATTCTACAAGTAGATATTGATGTTATTCTGGATTTAATCTATAAAACTATTGGTGAAAACAAGGGAGCTTACTACACGAACGACTCGTATCACAAAGCTGGTCAAGCTATATAGGTATGGCAAAAGGAAACAGACCTCAGTGAAGAAAGGGGTCCCATTTTTAATAGAGCAACGAATGAGAAATTATGTCGAAAAGGAGGAAGTCTACTTTTGACGGATACACAAGAAGCTGAAATCATGGTTGAAGAAAATACACATCTATATTTCATTTCGTTTGTTTTTATACTTTCGATGGGTTACACTACATGGCGACAGACTTTTGACCCTATGCAGTCAGCCATTGAATGCTCATTCGGTGTGGACGTTTCTATGGGTTTACCCACAGTTCCGTGCAGAGTCAAAAACTCGCTGTAAGAGACTGTTTCATTGGCTAATTCCTCGCATCAACTTGAACGCCTGCTATGTATCAACTCTTCCAGATTCGAGTTTTGAAAAGACAAGTATAAAATGAAGTTTTGAACTATAAAAAACGAAACTAAATAGTATATATGCTTTAATGGGATTGCCGAAACGCCGACATATAGAGGAAATCGAAGAACATAACAAACTGGTGACTCGGAAGGAGGGGAAGGGCATCTATCGGTTCTGCAACCACAAACGAAACAGCAGCGAAATGAGATCGAATAAGACGAGAACAAATTTCGGGGAGGGGACGAAGACCAGAAACGATTACTGGTCGAGGAAAAATTATGGCGACATGAGATACAAAAAACCAAAGAGAAAAATTCAAACAGCTGGAGTAAGACAGAAAAGAACATGATGCCTCCAGGAGAGCCGGGCAACAGAGGGACAAGTTAGTTAAAATCCCTTCGAAGAAGAAGAGATAATAATTTACGAAAACGAGGCAGCCAAGAGACAGTCGAATTACAATTCGAGGAAGGTCAACTTGGAGAGCTGGAAGAAAGGCAGACAGCTGCGAGAAGGGGACAGCTTTCTGATCGTTCAGGTGGGAGAAAAACCCACTTTCCCATTACACAATGGCGTGTCCGTAAAAGATCTGTTGACAATTGGAATTCGATATAAGTGTAGGCCGTAGTGCCACTGTCCAGGCAAAAATTCCCTCATAGCACACTGTATGGCGCGTGCCCGTCTTCATTAGCCCAGATCGTAGCAGAACAGTAGGACGTTAAACCCCATTTCATATCATTTCATTTGGCCATATATCTATTTTAGTGAGAAACATCAATATTACTTCACATACGCCATAAAGGGGAAATAACTCTTTCTACTGTTAATAAAGTCCAAACATCCGTGGTTACCGTGTCCTTTATGGTTTCGGTGTCTTTGTTTAAATCAAAATTTATCCAATACACCATTCTTTGACAAGGATTGGTGCATCAGATGTTTAATTTTAGGCCAACTTTAGACCTGTTAGTATAAATACAGCATTTACTTGACAATTATCATAATTTTCATCTGGCCCTAAATCAAGTTTATGCAAACCTTTTTCGTGGACCTCTAGGTCTGGTATTATAAGCTTTCCAAAATGAACAGTTTGTTTAGTTGAGAGGACAATATAGAAATTCTGGCTGCAAGCCTAAGAATTTAATCAAAAACGAGAAACACGAAAGTTAAAAATTGGCAGTACTACTAACTAATGTTCGTTGCTTTGGTGTATAGTTTAATAATTTGAATATGAATAAAAAATGAAATGAAATGAAATGGAGTTTAACGTCCTACTATTCTGCACCGAACTGGGCTAATGAAAACAGGAATACGCCATACCGTGTGCTATGAGGGAAATTTTGCCCAGGCAGCGGCAATACGGTCTACTCTTATCGAATTCCAACTGCCAAGGGATGTTTTACGTGAATGCCTTGACAGTGTTCGACCATGCTTATTTCACACCAAGGCTAAGCAGAGATAAGCAGTGCGTAATATTATTATTTGAGACTCTTTGGAACACGATAATAACTTTGGTTCAAATTGGGCGAGAGCGATTAAAATTCAATACCATGACCAAGTTAGATGATGCGATTTATTTGTGTAGGCTAAGTGACGATAAGCAATTTGATTTGTGAAGACTATGGAACATAACAACCCTGCTTTTAATTGAGTAAGAATGTCTAAACTTGGTTTAGTTCACCAGATGAATTCTTGACTGAGTTGGATGATTAGCATGATGAGCAATTGTATTTTTCAATCATTTGGGACAAGAAAACTTTGATTCTAACAGATGTATAGCGATGAAACTTAGTGTATAATTTCACGACCAGGAACTTCAAGATCTTGACTGAATTTGAAAGCTTAGTCCAACCATAGCTAATTAGTGTGATTGCTCGATACTTTTAAAAATGTTAAATTGCAATTTACTGTTGTTAATCCTGTTTGTTAATCCCTTTCTGTGGGACTGGACATGATTTTGGGGGGGGGGGGTCGTGACTAAGTGGGTTCTGACGTGGTCTCCCCTTGTCAGTGATGCAGAAAGGAGGGCCTGACAAGAAGAACTGTCTAGTCGTTCGAATGGGACGAAAACGAAAAACCGAGGACCTGTGTACACATTGGCGTGCGCGTAAAAAGATCACTTGGCAGTTGGAATTCGATAAAAGAGTAGGCCGTAGAGCCGTTAGCTCGGGTAAAATTTCCCTCATAGCCCACTGTATGGCGTATGCCTGTCTTCCATTAGCCCAGGTAAGGTGCAGAAGAGTAGGACGTTAAACCCCATTTCATTTCATTTTGGACATGATGTAAATTTAACAAAACAAAACAAAAAGAAATAGCTCTGACTCCACGGTATAAAATACGTTTGTATGTGCATAGCAATCTTGATTTTAAAACTTTTTTAAAATCATCCTGTATTCTCTTATATGAGCTCCAGATACATAATGCAATTATCTAAAGCTAAAATATGACATATATTTATACAAGTATATTGCATTACAACATCGGATACGCATACATTATCTATACATTGAACAAATACTTAGGTTGAAACAACACAAACTTGTGTTGAAACAACACAAACTTGTGTTAAATGTCGAAACAACACAAGGCTTGTGTTAAAATTTGTCAAACAACACAAACTTGTGTGAAAATCTACACAATACTTGTGCTGAAATTTCTTAAACTTTTGTTATAAATTTCCGAAATTTGTGTTGAAATTTCTGAAACTTGTGTTGTTTCATACAAACTTGTCTTGTTTCATACAAACTTGTGTATAACTACTAACAAAAACTTGTGTTGTATTTTACCGATTTATATCCAGTATAGCAACCCTTTCCATTCAACTGTAATTTGATAAATGAAATAAAAATTATTTTATTTGATACAATATTATTTATTCAATAAAATATATGAAAAATTAAATTAATGCCAAACCAATACTAAATAGTCATCTCGAAGGTTAAAAAACAAAGTTAATTCCAATAATAATAAAATTTTATAAGACATTGAAAAAAAAGAAAAATACCACACCCTCACCCCCACCCACGAGCAATCTTAAGATCGAGAAATAGCTGTTTAAATTGAAAAAAAAAAACAAACAAGCACTGAAAATTTGGAATATTTAAAAACAAAGTTAATTCCAATATTAATAAAAAATGTGTTCAATAATAACAAAACTCCCCACCCCACCCCAAATCACAAAATAAAAAAAAAATCTATTTGAGGAATGATGTATTTACCCTGTCTCAAAATTCCAGTTCAATATATGAAGTCGTTTGGACGTGAACGTCCAAAATGCTTATCCGTACCCTTTTAAGATTACGAGATTGGAGACAGGTGACGCAATATAAGTCGGGAATTTACTCAAAATTGTTTGCCTTAGTATAGCTAAAATATAGCCTTTATAAAACTTTTGTTGTTTTAATGTATCAAATACCCAAATAGGAAACTATATGCAAAGGTTTGTGTTTCTGAATCAAAGATTTTTCTTAAGAACGGTGATTGAAAGTTGAGTAAATTCTCAAATTAAGTCTGAGAATGCTTTGTGAAATTGTGGCCATGTCAGTTGAGTCAATGACAGGCCTTTCAATACAACGCGCACGCGCTAACATACCGCTCGCCCTCCCCCCCCCACACACACACACACGCGCGCGACGTCAGTGTAATTCATGAAATTAAAACTACTGTCCCTGTGCGTCTCCCATTTAATTATATGTAGTGTATGGTGTTCTATTTAACTCTCTAATCCGGACAAAAGATAGATTTAATTCTTCTGCTTGACCCGGTTTAGCTTGGATTAAACAATTATATCTATCATGAAAACCAAGTAAATATATAATCTATTATATTCACCAACCATTGATCAAAGGCCTCTTCATTTTTCTTTGATGAATATAATCGTTAAAGTGGGTGATTCAACATTTTTTCTCCGGCTGTACTTGACAGGGAATAGTGTCGCCTGTCAAACATCGTGGATTTTCTCCGGGTCCTCCGATCCCCTACTGCTAAAGACCCCTACGCGCAAGCGAATTATTGAAATAAAAATAAACCATGTTGGTCCCGAAATGACCTAGTTTGTGCCGAGTGGACGTTACCCCCCCCCCCCCCATTTTCAATCTAGCCAGTGTCTGGTTAAGATGACAAGAGGTGAAAAAAGAATTGCCCGGGAGACGGGAGAAATTCACCCACATGGCATTGCAATTGCAATCATATCCATACAAATGGCAATTCCCTGGCATGGGATCACACAGCAATCTCGGGTATGGGATCACACAGCCATTTAGGGCATGAGATCAATCAGCAATATACAAGGCACGGGATCAAACAGCAATCTCAAGCATGGGATCCAACAGCGATTATGGGCATGGAATGACACGACGATTTTGGGCATGGGATCAAACAGCGATCTAGGGCACGGGATGAAACAGAAATCTCAGACATGGGATCATACATAAATCTCGGGCATGATATCAACCAGTCATTGGGGGCATGGAATCAAACAGCAATCTCGGGCACGGGGCACGGGATCATACAGTAATCGGAAAGTCCAAATTAAGACTGTAATTTAACAAGCCGGACATGCTGTGAATGTGAGACGTGTTCCGAATGATTAATAATAAATTATTATTCGGCGATGGTTAGAGCGATGTAACATTGTCCGGGGAAATATCCCAAATAGCACACGATAAGGCACAAGCCCGTCTGTATTGGCTCGGTTGGCGTGGACCATTTTTGTAAATTTTTGGGGGGTTGGGATGGCCTAGTGGTCTAGAGTGCCGCGCTTCGAACTCTAGCGGGCCGGTCACCTCTGGCTTGCGGCTGTGGTTTCGAGCCCTGGTGTGAGCGTATGTGGCATGGAGATAGGGGCGCCTTCTCAATCTCGTGGGTTTCCTCCGGGCACTCCGGTTTCCTCCCACTGCTAAAGACCCCTACGCGCAAGCGAATTAGTGAAATAAAATTAAACCATATGTTAGTCCCGAAATGACCTAAGTTGCGTTGAGTGGACGTTAAACCCCATTTCTCTCTCTCTTTTTTTTGTAAATTTTACATGTTTACAACAACTGTATTAACTTTTCCAAAATATGATTTATCGGACAAATTCTGAAGTGAATTCACTGATTGACATTTATGAACCCCTGCGTTGTTGGTCCGTTTAACTATAAATAATTAAAATGAAATGTTGTTTAACATCATAAAGTTCTGCTCCACCTGGGCTAATGAAGACGGGCATACGCCATACAGTGTGCTATGAGGAAATTTTTCCCGGACAGCGGCACTACGGCCTACTCTTATATCGAATCTCAACTGTCAAGGGCTCTTTACGTGCATATCAATGTGTACACGGGGCCTCGGTTTTTTCGTACCATCCGAACGACCAGACAATTTTCCTTGTCAGGCCCCACCCCTGCATCACATGGTGGGAACACGCTGGAAAAATGTGGATGAACTTTCTCATCCAGTGCAGGGATCAAACACCCAACCTCCAGACTAGCGTCAGCGTCTTACCCACTTAGCCACCGCGATCCCCACACCCTGTTATCAACTTTTGCCATTGACATGACGATCAAAGTATGTGGAGGGAGTTGTGTTCGATACATGCCATTTATCAAATTTAATTTGTTATGGTTTCATTTGTAAAAAAGAACATTTTAATAGGATCGGTCCCGTGTTGTGTCTTTAAAGATATTTTCACTCTAATGACATACCTCTCGATACAATAGTATTCTTTACCTGATCTAACTAAAGAAGTTTTTTTATGGCCCATGCTTTGATTGAAAGCCTGGGCGTTTATAACGTCCATAGAAATCTTTATAGATCGAACAATGAAATCAATACAATCAGTGATCGATTTAATACTAGAATACACGCTATATAATGATAGTACTGAGTGTTAGAATAAGCCAACGCCTAGGCACTGACTATTACGTTTGGAGTGCCTTACTTTCAACATGAATGAAATAAAGATATAATATAGTAGGGGTTCTAGAAGACGTCAAGGCTATGAGTATTTGGTTTTTTAATATGTGACATGAACCAGTTAATGAGGTTATAGTAAGAAAGTTTATATTGTCAATTAACACATGTGAATTATTAATGATTATTGTGAAGTAGAACTTACTAGTATTTTGAATAGAGAGGTTTCATTTTGAGTAGAAAAAAAATACTTGTGCAGTTTTGAAGTTTTTCTTGGATAAATAGTTATAATAGTACAGTTTTCGGTGCGTAATTTAAAATATCGGTGGTGAGGATTTATTAAGAATAAAGCGGTTTTCGTTATTTCGTTATATCATTTATTTGGTGTGGATTTATAAAGAATTATTCTGTTGTCATTGTTTGAATTCTATTAGTTTTTTGGTGTGGATTTATTAACTCAACAGATGGGATGGTTTAATATAATATTGATTGGAATCATAGTGAAAGGTGAGATTACATTGTATTAACAGCAGCTTACATATTATCAAAAACATAGAGATGGGGGGGAGAGAGAGAGAGAGAGAGAGAGATGGCGTTTAACGTCCACTCAACACAAACTAGGTCATTTCGGGTCTAACATGGTTTAATTTTATTTCAATAATTCGCATGCGCGTGGGGGTCTTTAGCAGTGGGAGGAAACCGGAGTGCCCGGAGGAAACCCACGAGGTTGAGAAGGCGCCCCTATCTCCATGCCACATACGCTCACACACGGGCTCGAAACCAAACCCGCAAGCCAGAGGTGACCGGCTAGCTAGAGGTCGAAGCCCGGCACTCTAGTTCACTAGGCCACCCCAACCCCCCGGAGAGAGAAAGAGAGAGGGAGAGAGAGAAATGGGTTTAACGTCCACTCGACACAAACTAAGTCATTTCGGGACTAACGTATGGTTTAATTTTATTTCAATAATTCGCTTGCGCGTATGGGTTTTAGCAGAGAAAGACGGGGAAATGGGGCTTAACGTCCACTCGACGCAAACCAGGTCATTTTGGGACTAACATAATATGGTTTCATTTTATTTCAAAAATCCACTAGCGCGTTGGGGTCTTTAGCAGTGGGAGGAAACCGGAGAAAACCCAAGAGGTTGGAAAAAACAGAGAGAAATAAAAAGAAATGAAATAAATGAACATTAACGTCCTACTGTTCTGCTCCTAACATGGGCTAAGGAACACGGCCATACGCTATACAGTGTGCTATGAGGAACATTTTGCCCGGGTAGCGGCACAACGCCCTACTCTTACATCGAATCCCAACTGTCAGGGGATCTTTTACGTACACGCCAATGTGTACACGAGACCTCGGTATTTCGTCCCATCAGAAGGACTAGACAGCTGTCCTTGTCAGGACATCCGTTCTGCATCACTGACAAGGTGAAAGCAAGCCGGAAAAACTGAGAGAAAGAGATACATGTTGTTTAACGTGTTCACTCTACACAAAGTAGGTCATTTCAGGAATAACACGTGGTGCGTTCACTCGACAAAAACCGATGCTCATTTGGAGACAAACATACGGCTAAATTCTATTTCACTTTTCGTTTTTTGATCTATCGGTTAGCAAATTAAAATCGCTAAAAAACTAATACAGGATACGAAAAATCCAATATCCAAAATAGTTCAGAATTAAATGTACTCGGATATACGTATTAGTGGTCAACCAAAAGGGTGCGTTTTTAGATTTCATTTAAGACTTTCAATGCTATCAGATGAAATAATACAGTAATTGGCGATTTAAAAGTCAACCATATGCGATGCGGCAGGAAAACTTGACACTATTAGAAACAAACAAGACATGTTTCATCCGGGACCTTAAAGTAGTTCCAATATGGCAGAATTCGTCTCTCTCTCTCTCTCTCTCTCTCTCTCTCTCTCTCACTCCCCCTCTCTCTCACACACACTCATTTACAAGCTTTTAAAATTGTGAGAAATGGAAACTGAAATCCTCGATTTTTGACCTAAAAGTACAAAAATGATAAACTACGAATGGCTAAGTATAAGGAGAGACAGAAAGAAGGAAGCATTTCCGTATCTTTCATTCCTTGACTCTTTTTTGACAGAATTCGTTTGACAAAAATCATAACAGAAACACCATTCTTTAACAATATGTATCGTGTCCCATGTTTTGAATGACTCAAGCGCTGTTAAATGGGAGAGCAGGGTGGCTAAGGGGGTAAGACCCTGGCTCGTTAATCTTGTGGTCGCGTGTTCGGTCCCCTACTTTTGCCAAGAAAGTTCATCGAGCGTTTTCGCCGAGGTCTTTCCTAGTCCGTGGGACAGGAAACAGGGCAAGGAGAGCTGAGTAGTCATTCGGATGAGACGTAAAACTGGGGTGCCCTTTATACATTGGCGTGAACGCAAATGATCTATGTAAGAGTAGGCCATAGTGACGCTGCCCTGGCAAAATTTTTTCCCGTAGCACATCGTATGGCGTAAGCGCGTCACATTTCCTGTTCAATGGACAATACCGCCCCACCCCTCTCGCATTTGAGATTTGTAACGGGTTTTACTTTTACCATTTTTTCAGTGGTGTATGGTGCCTCGCCTACCTGTACAGGGTATCACGATGTAACGGTAGATGTAACCGTACCTATAGATTATTCTATCGTACATTTAAACTGTGTAGATCCAGATCCAGATGATATACTCAGCTTTACATTTATAAACGGTAACGATAACAACCAGTTTAAAATGCAAGGTGGCTATCTTAAACTCGCCAAGAAATTTACACCTGAGATCGCTTACCAATTTCAAGTAAGTTGTGTTCATAATCGTTTTGCTAAACCAGAGAGTTGTTTGTGAAAGCTTTGTAATATATGTTAAAGGAACATCCCTCACATTCTCGTCACACCCCACCCTAATATATACGACCGATATCGTCGTCACTACAGACCCAATGATCTATTAGATCTGTGTGGTAAGGCCAACTTCAAGATTGGTTATAGATACGAAATTTAAACAGGGCTAGCGCTAATCCCAACCCTAACCCAAGACTTAGGTCTAACGCTTTCCATAAACCTAACCTACAATTTCGTCAACAACAAAGTCGCTCCCATCTTATGTACATCTCCGCGAACTTGACGAACATCTAGTTGGCCTTAACAAATAGATCTAGCCTAACGAAGTGGGCATGCGCACATGTTCCGGCCAAGTGTAATCGGTTTCGCAACTGACTCTTGAATGTATAACAACAACAAAGCATGCCGACCTTGTGTTCTTTCTTCACACGACCCAAATTGCCAAATATAGAAACTGTGTGCTCTTTCTGGTACTCGGCAATCCTCGACAGATTCCGGTACGTACATCTAGTCTCGACTGTATGACTATGACAGTAAGTGATATGTGCCTACGCCCATACATTTGCGACGTGGCTACCGGTTTACTTTAACGGGAAAACTTGACGCTATTACAAACAAACAAGACACCATGGGTGCAGCCATGTTTCATCCGGGACCTTTAAAGTAGTTCAAAGGCACCAATGGCGCAGCCATGTTTCATCCGGGACATTTAAAGTAGTTCCAATATGGCGGGATTCGTCATACAGCCGAGACTAGATGTGTCGAGAATTGCTGAGTGATCTTTCCTGAACTGTCCAACGCAGTTCAAGACGATTATTACTACAGCAGACCTCTAATAAAGGAACCACCCACGGTAAACTCCATGTCCCCGAAACAACGGCCGTGAGTTGTACAACATCTCGGCGTTGCTAGATTGTTTTAAAATTCCAGACTGTATAGCGACGTAATCCCCCTTTACTGCAGACACGTGAAAAGTAGCGTCTAATCAGAGGTTATAACACAAAAACGCTCAAATCAAATATACTGATCGCCACGCAAACCTTGACCTTGAACGAACCTTGAACTTTGACACTCAATTATCACGTGCACTCGGCTAATCTCGACAGATTCCGTAAACTACGTAGACTACATCTAGTCTCGGATGTATGACAGTAAGTGATATGTACCTACGCCCATACATTTGCGATGCGGCTACCGGTTTACTTTAACAGGAAAACTTGACGCTATTACACAAATTGGGAACCTATTCGGCTAGCGACCTGTTCGACCGATCGAGCTGCAACCTGTTCGTTGGAAACCTATTTAGAGTAAAGACAACAGTCTCTATTTATCAACCAATAAAATCCAACGTTATGTCTATCAAATGAAAGTAGAATATATTATTTTTTATCCATTCCTTCAGCTCAGAATAGAAGTGTAATTTCGTCATTATCTTACAGCTGGATCGGTCGAATAGGTCGCTAGCCAAATAGGTCGCCAACTTGTGTTTGGAATGGGCGCAGCCATGTTTCATCCGGGACCTTTAAAGTAGTTCCAATATGGCGGAATTCATCATACAGCCGAGTTTAGATTCCCAAAATCTTCCGAGGTTTGCCGAGTGTTATCACGTGTAGATATTTTAGCAGGAAAGCTCGAGACTTGATATTTGCTATGATCGAGGAATGTTATTGGCTCTCAAGCTGGGTGAATACCTAATCGAAATTAGAATGGAAATATACAGAGTATTACACGAAGGCTTTGATGCACAAAGCATATTACATTTTATTTGACTTTCGTTGGCTTTTGTTTTCGACTCTTTATGATCTACTAAAAGGATCACTAAAAGAACAGAATCCCAAAATATGTTATATTTCATTTCACTTTAGTTGGAAATCCATGTAACAGATAAATCAGGAAGTCAGGCTGCAATAGCTGTTATAGTGGAAGTTAAAAATGATAATGACCACACACCTGTAGTTACCTGGCCATCTTCACCTGTAACGATCAGTGAATCAACACCTATAGGTACACGTATAGCTACCTGTACAGTAACTGATGGTGATTTATCTACCAATACTCTAGCAGGACAAACCAGGGTTGACTTCAATAAACCAGGTAAGAACGTTTCGCTGGATGTTTATCGGGCGTTTTAATGAATGTATTTGTTTGATAGGGTGTGCATAAGGCATGTTATTGGGTATCTGTAGTGGGATTGGCTGGGTGTGTATAGAGCGTTTTAATGAATGCATAGATTTATTAAATGCGTATATTGGATGTGGTTGGAGGTGTATAGTGGTTTGGTCGGATGTGTACAGGGCGTTTCAATGAATGCATATGTTTATTAAGTGTGTATGTTAGGTATGGTTGGATGTGTATATTGGGTGTGGTTTGAGGTACATAGTGCGTTAGATTCGGTATCCATAGTGTGTTTGGTTGGATGTGTATAGTGTGTTTGGTTGGATGTATATAGTGTGTTTGGTTGGATGTGTATAGTGTGATATATTGCGTATCTATAGTGTGTTTGGTTGGATGTACTCAGTGGGTTATATTGCGTATCTATAGTGGGTTTGGTTTGTTGTGTTTAGCGCGATTTTATGAATGTATAAGTTTATTAAATGTCGATAGTGTTGTGTTAGGTATCTATAGTGGGTGTGGTTGGATGTGTGTAGTGGGTGTGGTTGGATGTGTGTAGTGGGCGTGGTTCGATGTGTGTATTGGGCGTAGTTGGATGTGTGTATTGGGTGTGGTTGGATGTGTGTAGTGCGTGTGGTTGGATGTGTGTAGTGAGTTTTATTGGTATTGGGTATCTATAATGGGTTTGGTTAGATGTGTATAGGGGCGTGTTATTGGGTATCGAGAGAGGGCGGTGATTGTGTGTTTGATTGAGTATTTATAGACCGTTTAGTTGGAATTGAATAGTGTGTTTTGGATTGTTTACCGTTAGATGGACGGAAGTGACGTAAATGTGGTAATGTCAACACCACTCGTACATGATGACTATCAGGGTTTTTCTTAATGCCATATCATGATTGTAGTTCCTACTACTACAACGACTGCGGTCAGGATCGATCCAGTTGTTGGTCAATACAGGTTGCCGATGTTTCGCCTTGTGTGTATCACAGTTGGAATAGATGGAAACTAAACAAACGTCTTGCCTGGGACAAATACGGATCGGGTGTACAGTATTGCCAATTGGTGGATCATTTGATCGCTGACAATGAAAGAATACAGCAATAGAATGTTTCATTTTTATGAATAACCATTGTTATAAGCACGATCGCCCTAAACACACCCAACATTGAAAGTTTTCAAACGTTATGTTTACAAACAGCTGTTTACCCGGTATGAACTGGTCGAGCACGGCGATGCTTCCTTATAGACGTTTCGTGATAGTGCAACGGCACACTAGACCCAATGTCTACTCTCCTGCTCGAGATGCACGTATGCCCTAAATGTCAGACCCAGGACAGCACAGGCAAATACAGAAAACACCATACTCACAAATACGTATTTATTTATGTTTTCAGAATCCCTGGCAGCCAATAAATGGGTTTTAGATTCACATTCCTGCGAGTTATATACAAACCAAGTGTTGAATTATACATTTAAGAGGTCCTACTCTCTCACCATAGTGGCCTATGATTTGGATCCTCATAATCCCCGCAGTGTATTAACAACCCTGGTTGTGCAGATACAGGATGTTCAAGACAAACAACCGGTAAATATCTAGACTAGCTTACCCAGGTGTTTATAAAATGTGGTGCAAGCATAACCATCACTACTATATATAAGCTAATGTGACACATTCTTGTTGATAAACCGTTTTATCGTTCTTAGATATCAAAAAAGCGTGTTCACCATTGTACTCTTTGTTATGCACATGAAAGAACCCTTTGAATTCGATGAAGAGTGAGCTAAACTATCGCTGTCCTATCAGAACTGTTGATAGCCAAGTACAATGGTAGGAATGCAACCCCTGTGTGAGCTGTTACCTGTTGTATCGCTTCTGCATGGCTGCACCCCAATAGACGAGCAGGGGCGTGGTGAGAATGAGTTCATGAGTAGCCATACTCATGCGCCAAAAAGTTTTTGCGCCAAAATCACAATCAAATTACTCAAAAAATGAAAAACATTTGTAAGTGGAAAAATTGTTTCATCTGACCCAATTAAAAAAATTTTGAAAGAGTCAAGTTGGAAAATTTAATCATATTTTATTACTGTATTTCTTGTCTCGGATTGCTGGAGATTGCGTTTCTGGGCTTCTAATTTTCGAAATTTTCCAAGGGGGAGGGCCCCCCGGACCCCCCGCCGCGGGCTCGCGCCTTTGGCGCTCGCGGTGACCGGCTTCGCCGGCCACAGCTCCGCGGTCAGTAAAAGGGTTTTTGTGCCAAAATCTTTTTTGTTACTCATAATTTCTTCTCAATAATTGCCCTCACCACGCCCCTGTAGACGAGGCTAGGATTCCTCTTAAGCCTCCTGTTACCCCCCCCCCCCAAAAAAAAGTTTGGAAAAGAGCACCCCGCCAACCTGGTTTTGAAGTTGATCTATGCTGCCCCCCCCCTCCACCCACATACACACATAATAGATGCGACAAAGAGTCCTTCTCACCCTGGTTATTTGGTTGAACTATGATCTCTGTTTCCCCAGTAGATGCGGGAAAACGTGTTCTTTTTTTGTTAATCTAATATAGCCACCACCACCCACTCACCCCATCCTCTCCTAACAGGTGTGGAAGAGAGCCCTATCCGATCCGTTTTGGGCTGATTATTGTATTAATATTTATAGACGTGTCCTGGTGGGAATCTGAAGATAGCCACAACAACTACAAGTGCGGCAGTAGGTTCAACACTAACTCAACTCGCCTGTAATGATGCTGATACAGGTCCTGCTGGACAGATAACTTATACATTAGATGGTAAGTCAACACTACTATATGTTCATGATAGATTTGTGGAGATGAAGGTTAAGATTGCAATTTACAGCTTGTACGTGACATGAAGTAGGATAGCCTGACCAGCATCTTTGGTTTCCTCCTATTTCTAAAGAACCCTACGAGCAAGCATATATTATGTAACATTGAAATACAGAACTGGCCATTCTTGTTATAACAGTTCGAAAATAGATAATGTAAAATGAATAATTTGAAAATTTCATTTATATTACTCTATTGCAAGCGAAGGTTTGACAAGACGTGTGCAATAATTTCAATCACCGTACTGGTTGATCGAAGCTAAGTCTCGGTCCTCCATATTTGACTAAATCAGAGTATCGCTGAACTGTTCAAATCTATTTAATATCGGAGAAATCTAATACCATCAAGGATTGATTAAGGCCTGGATCAGTTAATTAAAGTCTAATTAGTAATACTTTAGAAAACATTTCCGGTCTAAAGAAAGACTTGCAATATGCAGATTAAGCTCTTGCATAATGCATGTTTAATGAATGTATAAAATGGCCTAGTTTGTTGCTGCTGCTGCTGTTGATGTTGATGGTGGTGTTAATAAAGAGAAGCTCAATGGGCCGACCCTCATATATTAGGCATAAAAGGCCTACCGATTCATATGTTATTTTGTTATGTGTTTCTCTCTTCTAGAAACCAACGCAGCTAGTACATTCGGTATGTTTCAAATTAATTCTGCAACTGGATCGTTGGTGTTGATGTCCCAAATAACCGATCGCACTGTTCCTTACTACGAAATATTGATAAAAATCCAAGATGGCGGTACACCAGCTTTATTTACCAAAGTTCTTGTCCGTCTTGTGGTTTCGGACGTACCCCAAGATATACCGCACCCGCCCAGTAGATTTAATATGGGTAAGCCATCACGACTTCAGCCTTGATATAATTATATTTCTTTTATCTAATGCAATTGATGACAAATGTAGAAACCACTTTCAATTATAGTGTATCCCTCTTTATCAGTTTGACATCGCTGCCCATAAGCAGAATCTATTGGTTCCGATGTGTTTCGACCAACAGGCTTGACGTTAATGCTTATGGAAGACCAAACATCTCTTTATTCGGTGTTCCTAGTCCTTAGTTCTAAATTCGTAGACCGTAATTCCTACTTCTTCATTTGTTGTCGTATTTCGACATTTGTACACTAAAATTAACATTTGTATCTTAAAATCAATATTTGTTTCACAAATCAGACATTTGTCATATCAGATTTGTAAAATGTATTTTAATATTAGATATTTATTTTTTGTTAGATTAAAATCCAGATTCGTGTTAAAAATACAAATTCTCTTACATTTATATCCGAACGAATCCTCCAAGAACGCGGTAAAACTATACAATCAACACAAAGTATGTTCGTTTATTATTAAATTGTTTTATATTTTACTTTGTATTTCAGATTTTGAACATATTTCAGGGACGATGTCACACCCATTAGATACTAGAAATAGTACCCCACTACCACCACCAGGTATATTATATAGTGACACCACTATAAAAGATGTCTGTCGTACCAATCTGATTAAAACACAAATCCTATTTCGTTTCGTTTTTAATAGTTCCAAATTTCGTTTTTCTTGTCTTTACTACACTAGGATCTTGAAGAGTTGTTATATTACCGGTGCAATGCACAGAACTGTGGGTAAATCACTAGAAATCTCGACGCTGATTGATTCATCTATGTCTAATGTCGTGAGGTCATCCCTTACGCGACCGTCCAGTACAATAGGGTCACATCTTTGTGTTTCGCTTGTCAGTAATGCAGAAGGAGGGCCTGACAAGGACAATTGTGTAGTCATTCGGATGGGACGAAAAACCGAGGCCCCGTGTACACATTAGAGTGCACGTTAAAGATCCCTTGGCAGTTGGAATTCGATATAAGAGTAGGCCGTAGCGCTGCTGCCCATCTACCATTAGCCCAGGTTAGGTGCAAAAGTGTAGGATGTTAAACCCTATTCCATTTCATTTCATTGTGTTTGTGTGGGCGGCCATCGAAAGTATAACAAAACTGAAAGGAAATATAGATATGTATTTTAATCCCGTTGAACTGTAATAATCAATAATCTTCATTTTACCCCTTAAAGTTGCAATTTCATATTTTTAAGTTATATGTTTAAAATGTGTTAAAATGAATTAGATGATATCTATTAATCCAATAATTCACTATTGCCGATTGAGAAATTGGCAAATATATCATTTTCAACTTCAAATTCAAACGTTTGAAGATAACTATTGCATAGGGGGGGGGGGCGTAGAAAAACGAGGGAGGTAATTGTGCTATTATTTCCTGTGTCAATGATTTTAAAGCGTGGGGAATAATGCCCTTGATCGTATAATAGTGCGTTTACAACCCAATGAGCAAAAGACATAGAAATAATATTGTTCTGACTTTCTTTGAAAATCTGAAATTATCGCTTTAAAGATGTGTAATCATATGATAACTATATCCAGTTAACCCTTTGAAATACACATGTTTATATTTAACCCCTTAAACACAGTCAAATGGAAATAATATGCATTTTATCCCTAGAAGGAAATATTCATAGTGCTTACGGTTTAGCTAATATATCACACTGTCTGGACGTTATGGATGTTACTTGTTTGTCAAAATGTCCGTTTAATTATGTCGACCGATAATTGAGTTGACGGGTGTATTCTATTTTATATTGCTAGCTGTTGTGGGGATGCCATATTGTTCACGTTATGCAGTGACAGCCATACTTCCCGAGTCCACCCCCGAAGGTACGATGGTTTATGATTTGGGATGTAACGACCCGGATGGTGATCACCTGACCTACGCAATCCTACGAGGAAACGTCTATGATAAGTTTAAAATAGACGACAATGGGCAGCTTGCTCTAAATAAAGAATTAAATGCCGACGGGAGAGATAAGTATCACGTGAGTTTCTGTTTTTTTAGTTGTTACAATCGGTTCTGTTGCATAAGCCGGGACAATGTGTATAACTTGATATAAGGGACGTTTTACATGGACAGGGTCATTACATGTATACCCGGACGGAGACCTTTCCACCTACTCTACTTCTTATATTAGTGTAGGACAGCTGTCTAGTCGTTCGGATGGGACGACAAAACGAGCCCATGTGTACACATTGGCGTGCACGTAAAAGACCCCTTTGTACACTGTATGGTGTATGCCCGTTTTCATTAGCCCAGTCGGTGCAGACCAGTCGGAAGTTAAACCCCATTTCATTTTAATTTGTAGGCAAACACGGTATTTATTAACCCCAGACTCATTATTCTTTTGACAATTGCGTATCGATGTGTGACTTTCAGAATAACTGTGATGGTAATATGACCGGAACTCCCTCCCCATCATATTCGAATAATATCGCCACTTCGTGTGTTTAAACAACAGATAAAGACCCTGCTTTTCAAAACTGGTTTCCAAAACCAGCATTGAAAAATTCAATTTGCCTAGCGCAATAGAAACTTTCGTTAGATTGTTGCGCAAACATAAATTGAGATATGTCAGTATTATTATTATTATATAAGAACCTCGTACTTGTTCCCTTTTATTTCAGTTGCGAATCACTGTAAGAGATGACAGTTACAGTGCGTTTATCTCCACGGTAACCGTCGCGGTAACCGTAACAAATGTTAACGACAACCATCCAGTTATTAACGATCTACCCCCAACTATAAGAGTGGGTGAAGGGCAACCAATAGGCTCCATCGCTCATAAATGTACCATAACCGACAAGGATTCACCGGAAGTTCTTGGCGGACAAACAAGAGTCGGGTGGCCAAATTCAGGTAAATAAACGCCATTACATAAATACTTCAAGTTTTGATTTTGTTTTTTTGGTACTTTCATATCGATAGACTGTCCCCAAAGAAGATTGTTTTAAAGCGTTGTTTTGCTTTTTTTTGAAAAAATACATGAATTGTTTTGTCGATTTTCATCTTCATTAGCGCAGTCGGTGAAGAACAGTAGGACGTTAAACCACATTGCATTTATTTATGATTTATGTAAGAATTGTTTGGGTTTTTTTCTAATGGTGTACATAAGAATTAGTTTTTTTTCAAGTGGCGTGTATGGTAATTGTGTTCATTTTTTCCAGATGTTTTTATAAGGATTGTTTTGATTTTTTCTAGAACAGTAGGAAGCTAAACCCCATTTCATTTCATTTATTTTTCTAGATGGTGTTTTTTAAAATTGTTTTAAATTTGTCCACATGGTTTTTATAAAAATTGTTTTGAATTTTTCTAGATTGTGTTTTGGATTTTTCTAGATGTTGTATGTCCGGATTGTTTTTGAATCTTTCTAGAAGATATTGATAAGAATTGTTTTATATTTTTCTAGATGGTGTTTATAGAAATTGGTTACTGGACAGTACAACGTGTAATTTATATGTAAATACGCATCTTGATTTTGAGACGACGTCGTTGTATGTTTTAACTCTACTAGCCTGGGACCTGGATCCTGTTCAACCTCTCACTACCACTGCCACGTTTACCATCTTAATCGACGATGAAAATGATGCACCGGTAAGTTTACGACGATGGCCTTATCACCCCACTATGACATCTATTGTAACCTCCCTCCCCCTCAACCAAATAAAATGAGAAATATATATTGGCTCACATACCAAGCTTAGGAGACTGACCAACTCCATACGGTGTTACGACCAATTCCGATACAGGGGATCTTTAACATGCTGTCAGACGATTAGACATTTGAATCTACCAGGTCCATAGGCAGCACTACATGTAATAACGGGATCCGATCTGGTCCTCCTTGGTTAGTGAACTAGTGCCACCCTATACACAGAACAAACAGTACATGTGTATAGCAATGTTAACTCTGCACGTTCATATTAAACGAACTACAACCGCCGACTTGAAAATATTTAATTTCTACTCTGCCTGGGTGCGGATCTCGGAATTCTTGACAAGAAATTATATTGTCCAACCTGCACAAGCTATAGGTATTGTGACGATTCGATCAAACCCAAAATGTATGAAAACTAATTAAATACAAGTCATAGGGCTACAGCCAGAGTGTGTGTGTCGGGGTGGGGGTGGTTAGCGCCTGTGCGTTGTATCATAAGGTCTGTCATTCAGTCAACTGGTGTGGTTTCGATTCCCCTTTTGTACATGACAAGGAGGAGGGTCACCTGTTCAACCTTGCTGGGTCCCCGCCTCTCTCTCTCTCTCTCTCTCTCTCTCTCTCATTCTTTCTCTCTTTATACTGCCAGAGCCCATAACGACCATTGTTACGGTGTGTTAGGGAGACATTTAACACTATTGCATTTCGTTTTTCATTTGTTGTTATAATTTTTGTTTGTTGTAGGTCTGTGATGTTAATAAACGAGTGAGTGTGTCTGAAGGTGCGTCTATTAGTAGCGAAATTACCACAGTACATTGTTCAGATGTCGATAGTGGTCTAAATGGACAACTGGCTTATAGCTTAGATGGTAAGTCAGACAGAGTATTCTCACCCAATTAGATGTATTTATTCGAAATATCCACATAGGAGAAAGAGAGAGAGAGAGAGAGACCTTCCGAACGACTAGATATGTCTTGACTAGGCTGGATAGTACACGTGTGCCTGTTAATTGTGGGATTTTGCTAGCGCTTTCATGTTTCGATGTTATGCAATAAATCCACACATACATAAACGAAGAGAAGCGTGCTCACATTGTATATGTGATGATATACATCCACGTTACTTGCTGAAAGTGTCGACACGGTTTCTGGATCCTGTGACAAAACATATTAGATTTATATATGCATTTATTGGATTCATCTTATGATCTAAATCTGATGTATGCATGTCGTAACTTATATTGATAATAAATCCAGGGTTGTTGGGTCGATGTCCAAATGCGGTTCAAAAGATCTAAATCGCTATTCTTTGGCACCTAGACATGGACACAAATGGTTCCTAACGCATATTAATAATAATGTAATATGAATGTATATAAACTGATTTACATGCAATCGTTTCTGTTTTTACTCTTAAGTTCTAATCAATTATGTTCGGCGAGTTTATAGTTCCCGGTTACATCGGTAGTATTCTCCTACATGGGACATGTTTAGCTAAGTTCACCGAGTCGCTTCATTGAATGAAAATGACGCTCGAGGGAAATATTCCTCACGATTCGTATGCCAAGTTTAAATTTGTCATTTTAATTGTGTTTTAGGAGATACAGCTGCTCTGTCAAAGTTTGAGGTTCGTCCTGAAAATGGACAAATTAACTTAATTGGCGGATTAGATTACAGCCAACAGTCCTCGTATAATGTTAAACTATTAGCCTCTGACGGCGGTGTCCCAAGTCGTACCTCATCAACCAATGTACAAATTGACGTCATATCACAAACAGTCATAAACACAAGTCCTGTAAGTCAATTACAATAACTTTATTATTATTCTATTGATAGGGTGGTAATTCAATTTTATTATTGTTTCATTCACTGGGTGGTAATTCAAATTTATAAATAATTAAAATAAATGGGTATAATTCAACTTTATTATTATTCCAGAAAATGGGAGTAATTTAACTTTATTATTATTCCATTAATTGAGTGGTAATACCACCTTATTATTATTCCATTAATTGGGTGGTGGTATAAGTTTATTATTATCCCAATAAATGGGAGTATGCTCACTTTATCATTATAATAACTGGGTGGTAATCGAACTTTATTATTATTACAATAACTGGATGGTAATTTAACTTTATCATTATCACAAAAAACTGGGTGGTAAACCAACTTCGTGCTACTATACATTATGATCATAGAAAGAGCCACCTCTTCAGTGAAGAGCTGTTAATACCTAGTCATCAATATTAAACAGAGTTATTATAGATGATTGAGATAATTATTGAAAGGAGTAGAACTTTATTCCAGAAGGGAATGACGTGTAATAGGGTTTGAGCACCCAGCGTTACCGCACCAATCCTGCACAATAACGGAAAGCAGGGAGATTGTTCCAGAGGAGCGTTCTCCCACCTACTCTGGGTTACAGCAACAAAGGGTTCTTTTTTGTACATGTGGGGCTCGGAAGATGACCAACCATCCGAACGGTTAATCGCCTCTCGCCACTGACTTGGGTAAATCAATCTGAAACATACCTAGATCGATAAAAACCGAAATACAAAAACAATCTCTTGATCTCATGTAGATCTATTACGTATCTTCGACATGTCAGTAATATTTGATAATGTGTGGACTGTTTTAGATATGTCCTGCTATTGCACCGGTTACAATACCCGAAGATTCACCAGTAGGGTCCACCGTTACATCTGTAACGTGTACAGACAGTGATCCGGGCGTTAGTGGACAAGTGTTTTATAGAATGGATGGTAAGTTCTAAAATTGTCAGAAATGAATATAACTACAACCTGATTATAATACAGATCTATATTTCGTTTCGGTTTTTTTTATACTTTCGATGGCCTACACTACACATATCCCTGAAGCAATCCGTCTCTGGCCATTGCTGGAATAGCGTCTGTTTCTTACACTTATGCGAGAGTGTGTCTATTCTTTCCATTCAATGAAAGCTATTACTTAAGTACAGCAACATGACAGTCCTTCGTTTAATCTGGGTCTTCCCTAAAACTTTGGACAGTGATTTAAGGTATTAAAACGGTGAAAGTGTGTTCGTTTCCAAACAGTATTGTTTACATTTCATTCGACTTGATAGCCTCGTTTGTCACGCAATAAGTTTTACTGCAGTATTCTGCTATGCACGGGCTAATTAGGCATAATAAAATCGTGAGCCATGTGGTAACGTTATGTAAACATATTTGGTCCAATATTGGCACTCGTTTTAAATGTAAAGCTTTTGTAGGGCAGCTAGTGATTGGTTGGTAGTCGGACTACTGACCAATCAAAATGTAAAACAACAATATCCACTCATAATAGCAGTATGTAGTGGGATTACTTCTAATCAAACGAAACGCTGCGCGGAGTATGACGCTACATGAAGATCTGGCAAGTTATAGCGGGAGTTCATGTCAGGTGTCAAATATGTAAACAGACTCTAGTGGTGATAATAGCCGATTACTGTACTTAAAATCTAAAAACTAATGACAACTAGCCACCAAGATTCGCGAATCCCTAATGAATATCTGTATTTCTATAATTATTTAGCGAATTGATAATAATAGAGACTTTTGGCAAGCGTAAATTTCTGGTCCGTATCGCGTATCCGTATCGATTTTGTGTGTGACGTCAACAATGCTTGTGTATTTCTCATACGTGATATGACACACGGATACGGCAGCACGTATCGAACAGCTTTCATACGGAAAAGGTACATATAACATCGTCGTCTTTTTACCATACTTTTTGCTACTTTTAGACGCTGAAATGTTGTGTTATATAGTAGACACTTGACTAGTACTGAAGATCTTGGTAGATAACTGACATCATGCTGTAAATAGAACTAAGCTAGCCCAGTTACCCATATGTACACGCTGCGAAAATCTGCCAAAACTCTAAAACGACCTTGACGCAACGTATCACGTGGCGATACGGATACGTGATACGGATGCGGAAAATTCCACTTGCCAAAAGTCTCTATTATATAATCTACCAATACGTACGTATAATTTTAGGATCAAACATCCCGGCAACCTGGAACAGTTTTCAAGTGGTAGAATCTACCGGCGAATTAAAGATCAAATCAACTCTAGATTATAAACAATCGCCACATAGTGTTAGAATAATAGTTTTTGATGGTGGAGCTCCTACTCTCAGTGTGACGGCAACAGCTACAGTTAATGTTCTAGAAGTGTATGAAGCACCGGTAAATATCTGGGATATGCTTAAAATTCCAATTTCATATTTTAAAATTATATTTTTAAAATGTATTTAAATAAAGTCCAAAATTCACTATTGCCAGTTGAGAAATTGGCAAAAATATCATTTTCAACTTCAAATTCAAACGTTTGAAGATGGCCATTCCATGGAGGGGAATGGGAAAACAAGAGGGATAATTGTGTTATTATGTCCTATGACAGCCTGTGTCAGTGATTTTGATGCATGTGAAATAATGCCCATGATCGTATAATAGTGAGTTGACAATCTTTTGAGCAAAAGATATAGGAATAATTATGTTTTGACTTCCTTAGAAAATATGAAATTCCCGCTTTAATTTAGACCAGTTGGAAGGATGGGGTGTTTCCGGAAACCAAACTGGTCGGTCTATATTATTATAAAGGCGAATTTTGGCGAATATTAGGCCAACACTTAACCCAAACCCTTTTTACAATACTGAACTTGGATCAAGTTTACCTTTTACCCCTCTTGAAAGGGTTAGGATTAGGTTTAGGGAAAGTAATCCCCGAAATACTCCTTTATCTATAGCGGTCATTTTGGACTCCGGAAACAACCCGAACCTCCCCAACCGGTCTACAATTACCTCCCGATTACCTCGTAGTGATACTCGTATCTCGCTGTAAGACCGCGGGTATTTGTAGATTTGTATTTGAAACTTTGTTGTTCGTTATTTGTCATTTGTTGTATGTTTATAATGAAACGTAAGGAAACGTAATTTTTGTTATTTTCTTTACGCAAATGTGTTTATATTAAAATATAATTAAATTAAACAAAGATACAGTTTACACATCTGATATGACTGATTTACTAAACATATTATATTGATTTTAAGATACAAGTGTTAATTTTATGATACACATGAAGAAATAAGAATTAAGGACAATGAATTAAGAGCACTGAATAAAGAGCTGTTTGATCTTCCATAGAGAATGTTTTTCGGGATTGTGCTACCCTGGTTTCCACTTGTTCGTATGGGATGAAAAACTTGCTTTGAATGTAGCAGAACTCTTGGAATTAGTATGTGGGTTGTATGGTCGAATGGTTAGCGCGTGCGCGTTCAGTCTGTAATTGAGTCAACTAGCGTGGTTACGATTCCTTGGTTGCATGTGACAAGGAGTAAAATCGCCTGTCCAGCCTCAGGGGTTTTCTCCGGGTCCGCCGGTTTCCTCACACTGCTTAAAGCCCCAATAACACTCTTGTTGTAACTGAATAAAATATCCCAATCTTCATTCTTGTCAACAAATCGTATTATTTTAGAATATTCCAATTAAATGATATAAATTTCATCTTAACACACCTATTTTGAAAAATTGGAAAAATTCAACCCATTGATTTGAAAAGTCTAACGTAAACTTTTTCAAATTGGACTTGGATTTTAAAATATTTTCGAACCCTCTGGACAAATAAATTAGGTTGTAATGGATAATTTACACAACAGGTAGGACACTTAAACATCTAGTACTTAGAATAATGATGTTATTTATTTTCTGGAGCTATCAAGCCAGCAAGAATGTTATTGTCCCTTTAAGCCCCCCACGCAAAAGAAAATTATTGAAATAAAATTGAACCATATGTTAGTTCCGAAATGACCTGGTCTGTGATAAGTGGACGTTAAACCCCATTTCTCACTCTATGCTGGGTTTTTTTTTTTTTTTTGATGGACACTTTTCACCTCTCAATATACCTCATGTCATTAGAGACAAAAAAAATCCAATATTTATCTAAATTATAATTTATTTTATTCTCCAGGTCTGTAATGAGAATATTTCTATAAACATCCCGGAAACAACTGCCCTGAATTCGCCATTTTACACCATAACTTGTACGGATAGTGATTCGGGTCTAAACGGAGTGGTGAAATATAAGATAGATGGTGAGTCGTCTTCTGTTTCCATTCTTTTATGTCTAGGAACTGCAGTTGCTTAAGAAGTTTTCTCACTTGCTAGAGTTATTTACCCCTAAACTCACCTGAACAGGTAGACTGTTGCAACTTACGGTGGTGCCATCTTTATTGTTTTGCACTCACTGCAAATGTCTGGATGTTGATCTTTTTAACACTTCTCTATCTAAATGATGTTGTTCAACAAAACATTGAGTTATATCTCAAGGTTGGTCCCCTATTGTCAGTGATGCAGGACAGTTGGCAAAGGCAATATACAAAGTATATAGTCGTTCGGATGGGAAGAAAAACCGAGGTCACGTATACACATTGGTGTGCACGTAAACAAACCCTTGACAGTTGGAATTCGAAATAAGAGTAGTCCAGAGTGTAACTGTCCGAGCAACATTGTATTGTGTACACCTTGTGGCATTAGCAGGAGAGAGGGAAATTGGATTAACCATCCACTCGTCACAATGTTTGTCATTTCCGGACCCAGTCGACATTAGCCCAGTCGGAACAAAACAGTAGGAAGCTAAACAACATTTCAATCTATTTATCTTGCATACAACATAAACATGCAAAGATCTACTTTTCTGTGTCTCCAGGAGCAAACACAGCCGTAGTACTATCAAAGTTTGAAGTGGGCACAACGACAGGAGCAGTATCTCTGAAAGCCCAGTTGGATTTTGAAACAAGGATATCATACGATGTTATAATCATAGCTTACGATGGTGGAAGTCCAAGTCTTAGTTCTACAACAACTCTAATCGTCAATGTGGGACCGGTTAACGAAGTACCAGTAAGTACGTTAAAGATGCATTATGTAAGATTTAGATAAAGAGTTAGCCATTCTTGTTATAATAGTTCGAAAGTAGATAATGTAAAATGAATAATTTGACAATTTCATCCAAATTACTCGATTGCAAGCAAAGATAATAGCCTTTGAAGGTTTGACAGACGTGTGCAATAATTTCAACCACTGTACTAGTTGATCGAAGCCAAGTCTCGTTCCTCCATATCGCTGAACCGTTTTAATCTATTTAATGCCGGAGAAATCTGATGCCATCGAGAGTTGATTAAGGCCTGGATAAGTTAATTAATGTCTAAATGATACTTTAGAAAACATTTCAGGAAAGACCTGCAATAGTCAGATTTTGCTCTTACATAATGTATGTTTAATGTGATCTAATAGAATAAAAGTATAATGTGTTAAACTGCAATGTTATCATGTATGTACTAATGTAACAATAACAATGTTAAAATACTACGAGTATGTATTGTAGTATCAAATTTATCATCATCACCCAGTGAATGCTTTACGCCACCAAATTGGGAACTCAGGTAAATTTCGACCACGGGCGAATCTGGGTCCTGGGCGAATTGGGCTCCAATCGAACTTGGACGACGGTTGAAGCCGGGTATATCGCTAGTAATGTAATATAATGATGCAACGGAATAATTTAATAATGCAGCGCAATAATATGAGAAAGTGAAATAATGCTAATCATACTGTAATGTAATAATATAATAAATACAGCGTGAATCAATAATGCAATAATACAGTGTGAATTAACAAAACAAAATAAAGTAATGTACTGATATATAATGTACTGGAACACCGAAATAGGATTGTCATTTGGGTCTATTTACTTATATGATATTCTAAATGGTCTTATCCAGGTATGTCAAGCAAGTGAGAGTGTATCGTTACCAGAAGCGTCATCTGTAGGTACACCAGTTTGGACTGTAACCTGCACTGATACAGATACTGGTGTTAATGGACAGATTAGTTATAAATTAGGTGGTAAGTATAACATATGGTAATGGACAAGTAAGTTATAGTTCAGATAGTAAGTATAACATGTGGTAAAGGACATATTACTTATAGATATGATAGTAAGTATAACATATGGTAATGGACAACTGGTAAGTATAACATATGGTAATGGACAAGTTAGATATAGTTCAGATAGTAAGTATAGCAATAGTAAGTATAGCATGTGGTAAAGGAAAAATTACTTATAGATATGATAGTAAGTATACAATATGTAGTAATGAGCAGATTAGTTATACATTAGGTAGTAAGGTATGGTTTGCTTTCAAGAGGGAGGTTGGATGGCCGAATGGTTAACGTGCGCGATCTGCCATTGAGTCAACTGGTTGTACGTGGCAAGGAGTAGGGTCGCCTGCCCAACCTCATGGGTTAACTCCGGGTACCTCGGTTTCCTCCCACCGCTAAAGATCCCTACGCGCTACCAAATTATTGAAATAAAAGTAAAACCATATGTTAGTCCCGAAATGACCTAGTTTGTGTCGAATGGACGTTAAACCCCATTTCTCTTTCTCTCCCCCTCTCTCTCTTTCTCTCTCTCTCTCTCTCTCTCTCATTGCTGTTACTTGCAGATTGGTTCATGCCGTTTGGACTATCAAGATGATCACGTATCGGTATCTGTTATAATTTCAGACAATAATACGGCGGATGTTGCAGCGACATTTGAAGTTGGTTCAAGTTCAGGACTTGTAAATCTCCGGAAGGTGTTAGATTACAGCCAACATCAATCGTACGACGTTCAAGTGGTAGCCTATGATGGTGGTAGTCCAAGTCAGAGTTCTACATCAACTATTATAGTTACTGTACTAAAGACCAATGAGGCACCGGTAAGTGGTGTAACAGAAATATTTGCAAAGATCGCCGATGAGATTTACTTGTCAAAAAAGACTGATGTGATATTTCAAATTTTAATATGAATAAAATGGTTGGTTTATTAATTAATTGATCAGTGACACACTGGTTGTTGTTAATTATTAAAAGTAATATTTTCTAGTGTGTTATCAAATCCTGTTTGATATGGCGTCAAGTAAGTATCGTTTGTCTGTTTTTTTTTCAGGTATGTACAGGGAATCCGGTCGTATCATTGGCAGAAAGTTCGACAACAGGAACACCAGTTACAAGTGTTACGTGTACAGATGCCGACCCCGGCACAAACGGATTGGTATATTATAAGTTAGACGGTATGTGATAGTTTTGTTATTTTCGTTCAAGTAAACATTTCCATCGATATTTTCACACTGAAAAAAGCACTAAATTGGAATGTACCAACTATAGCCAATTATGTTATAAAATATAACCACACAGCTTTGTTAATATTAAATCTTTTTCTATTTCCATCGGTATCTTCACGGTTGCAAAAAGCACACGGTTGTTATAAGATTATGCTATAAAATATAATCAAGTATTTTTTGAAATCGTTTCTATTTGATTACAATTTCAGAAAGTAACACCGCCACCGTAATCGCAGCATTTCAAATCGGCATGACAACTGGGCAAGTTACGCTAAAGGCTGGTTTGAATTACGAGCAACAAACGTCCCATGAAGTTAAAATTGTAGCTTACGATGGAGCAAGTCCTAGTCTTAGTTTTACATCAACCGTTACCGTAAATGTAATAGATATTAATGAACCACCGGTAAGTTTCGCGCCATTATTCCAAGCGTTTGCAAATAAGACAAGACACATACTGATCCTATCCTCTACCCAGTAAGTGAGGTGCAATACATATTGTCGCGCATCAATCACATTCTCATGCCTTGTCTGCTAGAGATAGAGACACAGTCGCGTAGAAACAAATATATCTAAAGCTGACCTGCTACCCGTAAGGTGCGGTGCAGACATTTACGGAGCTGGTCCTATACCCAGTAAGTGAGGTCAGATACAGCCAATTGCTTGAATAGGTTTCAAATAGTCCTAGAGATTTTATGTTAGGCGAGATACGAACAGTCGCTCCGCATAGCTATATTATACATAGTAAGTAAGATCCGATGCAGACTGTATTTCAACTTTGCTACAAATATCTGTAGAGCCTATACCTGCCACCCAGTAATTGGGGTCAGGGAGTTACCGAAATATTTCTAGAGTTTGTCTTCTACACATTAAGTTATTCTTCCTCTTATACGGTTCTTGGATATCCGCTGCGACTTCCGTAGTCTTAGTATACCCCAGCACAACCAAATTGGCGGGAGGGCAGTAACACGATTAATATCTCCGCTTCAACCCTCCACCCCACGGTAATATTGTCTCAATAACCTACCAGTGTATCAGTTGTGTTGGTTACTTATAGCGAAATTATATGCCTAACTTTGCACTGTATTTTTCAATCCTGTTCCATAGGTGTGTCCAGGGAGTCCGAGTACTAACCTACTAGAAAATTCAGCCACTGGAACTAATGTTTATAGTATTACATGCACCGATTTAGATGCTGGACCCAATGGACAAGTGGGTTTCAAAATGGATGGTAATGTTATATGTTTGATTATAGCTTAGTTGAATTATTAAAATAATGTTAGATATTCCAGTTTCAGATATTGAGATAAAAAAATTCCTCAAAGCGTCAAGTTTGTTTTTCTTGATATTGAGGGATATTATTTTAAAATTGTGTAGATTCCTTGATTAATTCTATGTTGACTGTTTGAAATTAAGTAGGCGCATTTACGAATCCAAACGGTAAAGCAACTCATCTTCTGAAAACACGATACCAACATGACAATGTGCTGCTACGTAGACATTCATTGACAACATTTCTGTTGTTTCCCAAGGTTTTAGATAATACAATTATTGTGTGGGTTGCTTTTTTTCACTGACGAATTCACCATTCATAATTTCCCCGTTATACTAAAAACACAAACTTTAACATCAAATCGTTTCAGAATCTAACATCATCACAATCAAGAATTTATTTCAAGTTTCTGCTACGGGACAAGTTAGCACAGCGGATGAATTAAACTATGAGCAACAAACATCACACGTGGTTAAAGTTGTAGCTTATGATGATGGTAACCCCAGTCTCAGTTCTACAGCAACTCTTTCAGTTACTGTTATGGACGTTAACGAATCACCGGTGAGTTCGTTATTCGAGTCGTTGTTTTTAGTATTCATTTCAATCATTGTATTTAATTAAATATGCGACCGAATGGTTAGTGCGTGAGCGTTGTATCATAAGGTCTGTCATTGAGTCAACAGATATGGTTTCGATTCCCTGGTTGTACGTGACAAGGAGTAAGGTCGCCTTATCAATGGATAATACGTAGTATAACAACAACGCGTAAAAACCCTTGTATATGTTGGGTAGCTATTGGTGCCAGAGTTGCACGTAAGTTGTTGAAGAACTAAACCAGAAATTGGTGCAGTACATTGTTGAAGAACTAAACCAGAAATTGGTGCAGTACATTGTTGAAGAACCAAATCAAAATTACTGGCTGTTCTTTGAGATTGACACCTCTCATTTTCAAATGATGAAATCATATTGGCATTTGAAAATAATTCAAAATTATATCTCCTAGGAATGCCCAGCAAGTCGGGCTGAATCAATACCAGAAGATTCACCAACTGGTACATCAGTCGGTACTATAACCTGTACTGATACAGATGCTGGTGTTAATGGACAGATTACTTATACATTAGATGGTAAGTATAACACATCGTAATGGACAGATTAGTTATAAATTAGATGGTAAGTATGGTAGTGGACGGATTAGTTATAAATTAGGTGGTAAGTATAACATATGGTAATGAGCAGGTCAGTTATACATTAGATGGTAGATTCAACATGCGGTAATGGACAGATTAGTTATACTTTTGGATGGTAATGACATCTTACAAATTCAACTCAACACAGCATACACATTTCGGGACTAACATATGATGTATAACATAGCTCTTAAGCAGGCTGGGGATTCCGGAGAAAATCCGTAAAGTAAGGCAAGCAACCATACATTTTGACATGAGATGGTTACCATGATAGTTGTCGCAAACAATCACACCTTTTCAATGAACTAAGACTAGCCCATGTCAATAGAAATGTCGTTGTAATATGTATTAAAGCTTTTTACATGGAAACACTTTCAATTTAGTTAAAATATTTTCATAATATCTAATGCGCTTTGGATTTAGCGTAAAAGTCTGGGTGTGGTTTCTTCATAATATGCCTTAATAAGCATATTTTCTTTTCAAGGATTTTCTAGTGACATGTCTAAATTTCACATCGGATCAAGCTCAGGACAAGTTACAATAGTGACAGGATTAAACTATGACCAAAAACCAACCCACAGCGTTATAATCATAGCTTCTGATGGCGGTAATCCTAGTCTCAGTTCTACAACAACTCTAACTATTCGTGTTTTAAATGTTAACAGATCACCGGTAAGTCACAGTTTAAATACAGGCGACACGTTCTCTTTAAATCATAAACGTCTTTATCACTGACAGTAAACAAATTCAACTCAGAAAAAGAATAAGTTTTATATGTATTGTATATTATGAACTGGGGTATTGTTGATTTTAATTTATTTAAAGATACATTATGGGAGATTAGCTAATGAGTTGTCAGTTCTCACTATAATAGTTAAAAACTAGATATTGTAAAGGCAATTTGCTGAAAATTTCAGTCAAATTGATCCACTATTAGCCGAGAACTAAGCGAATGAAAGTTCCGCTTAGCCTCCGTCATCATTACTTAAGTCGGTAATACAAAACTAGTAGTCCCGGTTATCCATTTTTTTTTGGTAAATCACGAAGGAAAATATTCCCTACAATCCAACAAAAATCTGATGCTAGCTTCGACATCAACAATTGATTATGGTCTGAATAAGTTAGCTAAAAAGAAAAACCTACAATATGAAGATTTTGCTCTTTCATGTTTAATATGGCTTTGATTCAATTACAGAACGATAATTCATTTCGTTTTTTATACTTCCTATTGCTAACACTACACGAAGATTTGATCAGTTGTAGTGGAAGGTCGCGTCAGAGTTCATACGACCAACCTTTGAACCTATGACGTCAGACATTTGATTAACCAATCAGCATTACTGTTTCTAGTGGGTTACCCACAGTTTCGTGCTCCGCACGTCAAAACTCTCGCCGTAACAGTTAGCTCCAGTGGCTAGTCCCGCACAGAGGCGGATTTTCGATAATGCCCTTTTTTTACTACTGAAAGTGCCTTTCAACTAGCTTGTTTGCTCGATTTTGAGGCTCTTTTTCTACGATTTCCGAACGTTTAGACGAAAATATCAGCCAAATAGCTCTTGAATTGGCTAGAGAGGCAAGGAAATGATCGAGATTAATTTTCTTGGGCCCCCCCCCCCCTCTCAGCGGCGTGCCCCGTCTCCGCGGTCAGTGCCCTCATTTTGCGCCCCACCCCCCTTTTCAAAATTCCTGGACCCGCACCTGCCGCACGTTATCCAGAACGCGTGTTATATAACAAGTCTTCTAGATCCTAGTGTATTAAAGACAATTAGTAAATCGAAATTTTGAACTATAAATAAAACGAAACGAAATAGGATCTAGGTTTTAATCAGTTTGATTGAACATATGATGGGTATTGTTAATTTTTGATTGATTGAATACCTAAAGGGTATTGTTAATTTTTAATTGATTGAATACCTAACGGGTATTGTTAATTTTTAATTGATTGAATACCTAACGGGTATTATTAATTTTTGATTTATTGAATATGTAATGGGTATATTATTAATTTTTGATTTATTGAATATAATGGACGTTAATAATCTTGCAGGTATGTTCCAGTAGTAGTCTAACTGCTAACATAGGTGAAACTTCACCAACAGGATCAGGTGTTATAACTCTAGATTGTACAGATATTGATACAGGTGCTGATGGTCAACTTTCTTATAAACTAGACGGTGAGTAAAATGATGTTTCTCTCAAATCGGATTAAAATACAGATCTATATTTCGTTTCGTTTATTTTTACTTTCAATGGTCTACAAGTTATAGTGGTGATCACGTCAGAGGTGAATGATTACAAAGATTAAAAGAAATTGTGAACAATAAAAACGTAACGAAACAGGATCTTTGTTTTGCAAACATCGGCTCCGTATATATTAGTTCCGTGTGCGTGCACGTAATATATCCCTTGACAGTGCGAATTCGATGTAAGAGTAGTTGTAGTAGCTGGCGGTTTACTGTGCACACGACACGGACTTGCTCCTGTTTATTAATGGCCAAAGGGAATGGGCCACGTATCCTCGAGGTCGAAAAATATTTAACCTGCATTATTCGTTGTTTCAGACACACACAGCGCCGCTACCAAATCTATTTTTGAAGTTAATCCGACGTCAGGAAAAGTTAGTCTAATATCTGGATTAGACTTCGACCAACAGCCTTCACACCAAGTTAAAGTTATAGCCTATGATGGTGGTAGTCCAAGTCTGAGTTTTATATCAACTATAATGGTGAACGTTGCAGATGATAACGAACATCCGGTTAGCTTAAAACATTGTTTCATCGCAGGTGTTATATTGGTCCCCACGTTTCCACCTGAATAATAAGTATTCATATTCCGAGGGCCATTGATTGATAAGCTCAGTCCCCTTTTCGTACAATAAGGTTGACGATATAGCATTCTCTGTATTTTACTTGTTCCCAATCCTTAGTAAAAGTTTTGTAGTAAAAGTTTACTCGACCAAATTCTAAGAATCGTACATTACACATTAAAAATATTGTTTAAAATCCATAAGTAAATCATAAAGAAATAAAATATTATGTTGAACAAATATTAAAACCCATTGGCATAATTTTGCTAATTTGCTGCAAGTGTCTGGATGTTTTATAATTTGTGTCTTGTTTATCCAGGTTTGTGACACCAGTCAGAGTATAAGTTTATCTGAAAACAGCGGAGTAGGGACCAGCGTTACAACCGTTACATGCACCGACGCAGATACTGGTGTCAAAGGTCAATTGCTTTTTAAGATTGGTGGTAAGTTGTCATAGTAATAAAATAACTGCTAAAATTATGTATTTTTTTCCAATCGGGGCCGTATGTAGGATTTTAAAAGTGGAGGTGCAGCAGAGTGGTGGGCGCCATAGCTTCCATGTAAGTGATATAAGAAATTTTGGATCAGGGCAAACGGACACATTGGCGTGTAGGCGCCCCTGAAACCGACAGACTGATCAGTGCCTTAAGAGTATCATCACGTGATCATAATCAAGTGTATTATTTTATAATTGAACGATTATCAATTTTTTTTCTTGATAGGTGGGGGGGGGGACATTGCTCGAGGCGCCATATTTGCACCCCGGCTTGATACGGCCCTGTTTCAAATTGTTCAACTTTATTGAAACCCGAGTTAATTTCTTGGGGTTCGGAGGGTACGCTATGTCTCCGTAAGTACAGTAAGGCGTAACCCCCTTTTTAATTCTTTACATACTTAGGTCTATGCATGTTCCTGATAGTTTTATAACATCTGGACGTTGCTGTATTACTACACAATTTCCGAACTTATATCCACATTATCTAGCTACAGACACGTGAATAGTAGCGCTCAATTAGAGGTTGTGACATAGTGACCTTGACATTGAACGAACCTTGGACATTGCTACTCGATTATCACATGTAGACCTATTAGCTTGAAAGCACAAGACTTGATTTTCGTGACGATCGATGACTCTAATAAACTCACAACCTGGGCTTCCAGTCGACATTAGTGTAGAAATATGCAGCGTACTACGTGAAAGCCTTGATAAGATGTAGCAGTTAAAGCGAGATCAAGCCTTCTGTTAAAGGACAATATTGGTGCCGGTCATTATAACATATGTGATAGAACAGGTAAAATACATTCCAAATACAATTTTAACACAGAGATCATTGCTACGGGAAATAGAATTCGCCCGCATGTCTGTTATCGCTCGTTAGTTCAGCCAGTTATTTACTCGTGTTTGTCACGTTTGACGTCACTTCCCGTATATATATAAGAGTTTAGTATACATCTCCCATAGCAATGATCTCTGTGTTAAAACCATATTTGGAATGTGTGTAATTAACCAGTTCAATCACATATGTAATAATCACTGGCACCAATATTGCCTTTTGAAGATGAGGCCTATGTTTAATGCAAATTGAATAATACTCGCGTCTATTGAATCGAAGACTAGCTGATTTTGTTGTTTTGTTATTTTGAGTAGAATCTAATACTGATGTTGTGAAAACAACGTTTGAAGTAAACCAAACAACTGGAGGAGTTAGTTTAATGTCTGGGTTAAACTACGAACAACAAGCATCACACATGGTTAAAGTTGTAGCTTATGATGGTGGTAGTCCAAGTCTTAGTTCTACAGCCACTATACAAGTTACTGTCATAGATATAAATGAAGACCCGGTAAGTATACTAGAAAATGAATCATGTATGACGTATTTATATATCAGTGATGACATATTCATTAGATTGAAAGAGGTCGGTGCTGGAGCCACAAATGTTATATATGGCTGGATGCACCCCATCCTCCACCGGCCCACAAACGTGCGTATTGTATCATAAAGCCTGTCACTGAGTCAGCTGGTCTGGTTTTGAATCTCCGGAATAGGGTCGTCTGTCCAACCTCTTGGGGTTTTCCGTGTCCTCCTGTTTCTTTGGACTGCTAACGACCCCTACGTACAAGCGAATTATTGAAATAAAAATAAACCGTATGTTAGTCTCGAAATGACCTAGTTTGTATCGAGTTGACGTTAAACCCAATTTCCCCCCTCTCTCTCTATTTACGAATGTTACTTCCAGAGTTGTCCAGTAAATCCTGCTGTACCTGTACGAGACGACACACCAGTAGGACGAACTATAGAGACACTCTCGTGTTCGGATGATGACGCAGGAGTAAATGGCGTAGTTTCTTATAAGATGGATGGTAAGTTATTAAATCAGTTTCTATAAAATGGGTGGTAAATCAGTTATAAAGTAATACGTTATATTTTGAGTTCAGGGAAAATTCATATTTACACCTTAAGCATTGACATTATCCACCATATATCGTCTGAGATATGATAATATTCACTTTACACAAGCTGTGCTGTGATAACATACACATAGCACTGGTATATGCGATTATACACATATCACAAACTTAGATGTGGCAATATCCACTACGCCGAATCTGACATATGATGTTATCAACTACACACAACCTTGTCTGTGATATCCGCTAAGTACAACTTGCTATGCGAGATTATTCCCATACCACAACCTTGCCTGTGATAACATTCACATTATATGATGGCCTGGGGCTGAGAGACGAGAATATTCAATTCGGTAGTTTCTACGGGGTTGTTCACCCATTGTTCATTGTTTCAGGATCAAATATAGCAGCAACACTGTCCACATTTGATGTCGGTTTAACAACTGGACAACTAAGTCTAAAGGCACGGTTAAACTATGATCAACACTCGGCATATGAAGTGAGAATCATAGCTTACGATGGTGGTAGTCCTAGTCTTAGTTTTACATCAACCGTCACGGTTTCTGTGTCGAAAATCCAGAACAGCGCACCGGTAAGTAATTTGCATCTGTATTCTCCCTATGACTGGATTTAGATCGGAGGCTCAGTGCGGCGATGTCCATCATATGAGAACAAAATAGACACAACTTTTTTGTAGTAAAAGTTTGCGTAGAATATTCGCTGTCAAAGGTGGAATTGGGTCATTTGCGCTATACGTGAATTCGCAGCCATTCTTGTATGAAGAAAACATGCTGAAAATGATCATTCAATAACAAAGGCAAACTTGCTAAATTAATCTTTGTTCTTTGTGACTCAGGTGTCAAAAGCCGACTTTCAACACTGTAAACGATAGAATGATCAAGTGATACGGTCTTAATGAACACAGTGACAATTTACCAACTGTTTCAAATACAAATGGAATGAAATGATGTCTAGCGTCCAATTGTTCTGCTCCGAACTGGACTAATGAAGACGGACATACTCCGCATAGTGTGTTATGAGGGACATTTTGCCCTGGCAGAGCCACTATAGCCTACTCTTATGTCGAATTCCAACTGCCAAGGGATCTTTAACTTCATTCACAGTAATTAATATATACTTTTGCTACAAATCATCTTTGAAATGCTGTATTTATTTTTTTCTTATAATATAAAAAAAAAATATGTTTTTTTAACTGTTTTGGAACCTTACCAAAGTTTGTTACACGTCTTTGATATTTATTTTCTTTTCTTTTTAAAATATGTTTTTAAATTGCTTTGGAACCCAAATATTAATATTGAAGCCCGGTGAACTAACCATCATTATGGGTCGTCTTATGTTACGGTAACACCTGCGATTTTATCCATTGACTATTGTTTGAACTAGGTATGTCAGACAAGTCAGAATGTAAACCTGGGAGAAAATTCACCTGCAGGAACTGAAGTCGCTACTATTACCTGCACGGATACTGATGTGGGAACTGCAGGACAAGTTTATTTTAGAATTGACGGTAAGTGTATATCTACATCATCGATCGCTGAAACTTATAGATACTATTTATTAATCAATCATAATTTAAGAGCAAATCTGTGGGGTCAAAAGCCGCTTGTATATCCCCAATCTGATTAAAACACAGATCCTATTTCGTTTCGTTTCTATAGTTCAAAATTTCGTTTTACTTGTCCGTACTACACTAGGACCTGGAAAAGTTGTTATCATTGACGTGTTCTGAGCGGTTTGAGAGATTAGCCAATGAAACAGTATGTTACAGTGCTTTCTTGGCCTGTTGATGCAGGGAACTGTGGGTAAACCACTAAAAACATCCACCCTGATTGCTTAATCAATGTCTAACGTCATAAGATCAAAACCTGCTCGTTTAACGCCTGACGTGATAAAAAAATGTAGTGTAGGGATCATGGAAATTATAGAAAAAAAACGAAACGAAATATAGATCTGTATTTTACTGAGATTTTTCTACTCACTCTCGAAGTGCCGTTTATTTACTCACCTTCGTTTATTTATTGTTTTGTTATTTCACAGATGTAAACACTCCAGTTGTTAAGATCAGTTTCCGAGTGGATTATACAAACGGATTAGTAACACTTCTATCCAAATTAGACTACGAACAATACCAATCACATGAAGTGAAGGTAATAGCTACAGATGGGGGTAGTCCAAGTCTTAGTTCTACATCAACTATTGTCGTATATGTCATGAATAATAATGACGAACCGGTAAGTTGAAAATATTAAGCTGCTGGGATTGGCCACAGATCACTAATTATTTCCCCATTGACTTTAAAGTTAATGTTAGTTCTCGTCTCTTAGACCGGCTGTAACATTTTCCCAAATATTCGTTGGGTAGAACGCTTTCTGCCACAGATGGAGCAACATGTGGCAAACTCTTGCCCAAACATGTATGAGGCTCACCATGAAAAACTTGAGATACACAAGCTGGAAGTAGAGACAACTAAACAAGCTATTTTGGGCCCTTTCAACGTAACAAACCTCACAACTCTTGTATCCGTCCACCTCGAAATCATGAATATTCACCAAAACCTGGCAGAAAATGTATTTTCAAACCCTTTTCTTCGATTCTACACCAAAAAGTCAACAAAAATCGCCATACAAAAGGGGGAAAAGGGAAAGGGGGAGAAAGATTAAAAATAACTTTGGCCTACAATATGGCGTTGAAATATTTAGTGATCTGTGTCCAATTGCACAGTTCGTGCAACAGGTTATCGCCCCTGATTTGGTTTAAACTATTTCATAAGGCCGGCTTCAAATTTGGTGAAAGGACTAGCGTTATCCCTACCCTAACCCTGACCGTAGACCTAGCCATAACGCTTAACCCCAACCCTGACCTATAATCTCGCCAACAATCGTGCAGAACGGAGGGCCTGACAAGGACAGCTGTCTAGTAGTCGTTCGGATGGGACGAAAAACCGAGGTCCTGTGCACGTAAAAGATCCCTTGGCAATTGGAATTCGATATAAGAGTAGGCCGTAGCGCCGCTGTCCAGGCAAAATTTCCCCCATAGCACACTGTATGGCCTATGTCCGTTTTCCATTAGCCCTAGTTAGGTGCAGAAGAGTAGGACGTTAAACCAGATTTCATTTCATTTCAATTCTCGCCAACAATCATATGCCTTAAGTTTATTTACACCTCAGCGACCAGGATGAAATCTTACGTTGGCCTAGCGAAATAAATATATATAGCTCTCCTAATATATAGCGTCTTATGCCGGAACCTTAAAGAAAATGAAATGAAATGGAAGACGAGCATACGCAATACAGTTAGCTATGAAGGAAATTTAGAATTACATAATTTCTGTCAAATTTCTCTTTAGTTTAATCGAAGTTTTCATTTTACAGAGTTTTGACAATTTCTCGGGCGGCGAATTATGACGGATTTGGGACACGGTTGTTTCCAAATTATAGGGTCATTTTTAACTCATTGACACTAACTCAACGTGATTTTTTACAGGTTTGTCCATCCAGTCAGACTTTTTCCGTAGCAGAAGATTCACCAACAGGGACATCAGTTGGAGCTATTACCTGCACGGATACAGATACTGGCGTTAATGGACAGATTACTTATACATTAGATGGTAAGTATAACACATGCTAATGGACAGATAAGTTATACATCGGGTGGTAAGTATAACACATGGTAATGGACAGATTAGTTATACCTCGGATGGTGAGTATGGTAATGGACAGATTAGTTATTAGATGCTAAGTATGGTAAAGAGCAGATTAGTTATACATCGGATGGTAAGTATGGTAATGGATAGATTAGTTATACGTGAGTTGGTAAGTATAACATGTGGTAATGGACAGATTGGTTAAATATTACAACTTTTGTTCATTAGATTTTGACTACCGTGTTCCAACTGAATTTTGCCATTTTGGAAATATACAGGTGATAGCCATTCTGTCGATGTTTAATCAGCACTTGAAGTTTGTTCTACGGCTGGATGATGATAAGCTATTTACAAATCATTTCAGAACCCAATATCGTATCTACATTCAAGTTGCTTTAACTAGACAAGTTAGACTGAAGTTTCACACTAACTGTTACTTTATGTTGAATTTCAGGATCTAATACAGCTACAGTTCTATCGATATATGAAATTGCTTCAACAACAGGGCAAGTTAGTCTGAGGGCTCCATTAGATTATGATCCACAAACAGTTCATCAAGTTCTAGTTGTAGCTTCTGATGGTGGTAGTCCCAGTCTCAGTTCAACAGCTACTCTAACAGTTACTGTTATAGATTTAAATGAATCACCGGTAAACTTTCGGGATCTTTTTAGTTTAGAATATTATACAGTGGACCGTTACTTCCAACATCTGAATAGCGCGGCATTTTGCGAAATCTGTCATCATTTTTATGTCCCTATTTATTTCCTTTTCACTTCAACTGTTCAAATTATTCTGAATGTTCCGAATTACGACATCAATCAGTGGTACCGTCTCATAGTTTGCATTGAACTCAAATTGGAAAATATTTGAGTTTTCCCGTCAAATACAAAATCGGCAAACCTCGGAATATTCCGGTACTCTACATCTAGCACTTCCGGTATAATACATCCGCCATTGAGTTAATTGTATTTCGACAGCATGATACCATCCCGTGCGATGTCGGAATTGACACGGTAGTTTAAAACTGTTTTCAATTTATCCTTTGTAATCCCAATAAAACTGCTTCTTCCAACAGATTGCAACATGATTTCAGAAATTGTCATTTCAGTTTTATGTGGGAATTCAAAATTCACATTTGGACCAATTAGACAAAATCTGATATTCTTTATTCTAGGTTTGTCCATCAAGTCAGAGTGTATCCGTACCAGAATATTCACCAACCGGTACGTCAGTTTGGACTATAAGATGTTCTGATGCAGATACAAATGTTAATGGACAGATTACATATACATTGGATGGTGAGTGTTTTTCTTCTATTGTAAAAAAATAAATGGGGTTTTACGTCTGACCGGTCTTCGACGACTGCTCCAAAGAAGACAGGCATATGCCAAATAGTATCCTTGGAAGTAAACATTACCTAGAGAGGGACACAACGGCCAACTATTACATTGAATTGCAACTTCCATGGGTTCTTTAACGTCCACGTCAATGTATACATTTGACCTTGGTCTTTCTTCCCAACCGATCGGCTATATTGACCAGAGGGAGTATTAAACGCCACAAAATCTACATGTACTTTCCCGACCAAAACAAGGATCGAACATTGTGGCTCACACTAGCTTGTAATCTGTATTGAATTTCAGGTTCTAATACAGTTACAGTTCTTTCAACATATGAAGTTGACTCAACAGCAGGACAAGTTAGTCTGAAGACTGTACTGAATTATGATCCACAAACAGTTCATCAAGTTCTAGTTGTAGCTTCTGATGGTGGTAGTCCTAGTCTCAGTTCAACAACTACTCTAACAGTTACTGTTGCAGATGTTAATGAATCGCCGGTAAGTTTGGATCATTGTCGTAGTTTAATTCCGAACATGATTTTCAAAATGCATGTTCGATGTTCGTGTAGTTTCTTGCCATCCTATATCATCAAAAATGTGTACATTGACAATTTCTCGTTTCTGACTTATTAAGCTCTGGAGTCTTCACGATATGATCTCGATGACCAAGTACCATTATTACGATACTAAACAATGATGAAGAGAGTTGATTATGTTTATGTAACAATTTAATGTGTGTGCGCGTTGATCGGTCTTGTTAATACCCATGCACTGGCTGTACCATAAAGTTATAGTATTGGTCACGGTGTCTAAGTGGATAAATACATTGGTTCGCTAGCCCGGAGGTTGGGTGTTCGATCCCTGCATTGGCCGAGGAGGTTCATCCACATTTTCCGGCGTGGTTCCCCCTGTCAGTGATGCAAGACGGATGGGACGAAAAACCGAGTTTCCGTGTTTACACTGCCGTGCACTTACAAGATCCCTTGGCAGTTGGAATTCGATATAAAAGTAGGCGGTAGTGCAGCTGCCCGTGCAAAATTTCTCTCATAGCACACTGTATGCTATATGCACGTCTTTATTAGCTCAGTTTAGGAGCAGAAGAGTAGGACGTTAAACTCCATTTCATTTCAATTACCAGGTGTGTCCTGCTAGTAAGAGTATAACGCTAGGAGAGTCAACACCAACATCTAACCCTGTTACCACCATTGACTGTACAGATCCCGATATCGGTGTTAATGCTGATATATACTTCAAGATAGACGGTAAACAATTTAAAACACTTCACATTCTCTCCCTTTGTTTAAAAATTTGTTGTACAATAGGTTTGTTGTCATATCGTCAACTGCTGATTTCTAATATTTGTGTATATGAAACCTTAACTACTTTTATTTTCCGTTGGAGTCCCGGGTGGAGGGGGGGGGGGCAATGGTTAGTACATGTGCGTTGTTTCATAAGGTCTTTCATTGAACTGGCGTGGTTTCGATTCCCCAGTTGTACGTGTCAATGAGTAGGGTCGCCACACCAGCCTCGTGGGTTTTCTTTGTGTCTTCCGGTTCCATCCCACTGATAAAGATCCCTACGCGCACGAGCAATTATTAGCATGTGTCTCAATCCTTGCCAATTTCTGAATGAAATATTGTTTTAAAAATGTTAGAAAGGCTATTATATATATCCTAATCTATGATGAAGATGGTGATTCCAATATTATTATCTTTCTGTAAACACAAATAATTCCATATGTTTTCAGAAACCAAAGTCGTCGCTACCAAGAACATATTTCAAGTGGATTCCACAACTGGACAAGTTAGTCTAAAGACTGGTTTAGACTTTGATCAGCGACCATCGCATGAAGTGAGAATTGTAGCTTATGATGGTGGTAGTCCAAGTCTAAGTTTTACAGCAACCATCATGGTCACTGTCGTCAAGGACAACAAGCCACCGGTAAGATTATGTATTTCTATATTTCTGCACTGAATTGGCTAATGAAAAAGCCATACGATGTGCTATGAGGGATATTTTGCCCGGGTAGCGGCGCTACGTCTACTCTTATTTCGAAGTCCAACTATGTACGCAGGAACAAGGTTTTTCGTCCCATCCGAGGAACCGTACATTATCCTTGCAGCAATGTTAAAAGGGAAAACAACACCAGACAATCATGATGACGTTTGTCAGCTAAAACCGCGATCGAACACAGGACATCAAAGAGAGTATTTCACATTGAACCATCGCCGACCCCTTCTCCTATTTTTAAAAGAAAGTGTTGTGATTCTACGAATGACCATGGCCCAGAGGAAATCTACTATCAAACAATTTCACGCTATAAATCCAGACAGAGTAATCTGCTACCAAACAGTAGTACCAAAGAACACTTGTCGTATACACAGACACAAACACAACCTACACCAATAATGTGATGAATAGGTTATTTTTAGTTTAACTCTGACAACATTCCCCAACTTTTCTCTAGGTTTGTCCAGCAAGTCGGACTGAATCAATAGCAGAAGATTTACCAACTGATACATCAGTTGGTACTATAACCTGTACTGATACAGATGCTGGTGTTAATGGACAGATTACTTATACATTAGATGGTAAGTATGGTGTAAAGGACATATTAGTTATAAATTAGGCGGTGATGGACAGATTTCTTATACATTAGGTGGTAGGTATAACATGTGGTAATGGACAGATTAGGTATAGATCAGACGGTAAGTATAGCATGTGGTAATGGACAAGTTAGTTATAGATCAGATGGTAAGTACATGTATAACATGTTGTAATGGACAAGTTAGTTATAGATCAGATGGTAAGTATAACATATGGTAATGGACACGTTAGTTATAGATCATATGGTAAGTATAACTTGTGGTAATGGACAGATTGGTTATCGAAGCTAACATTATCTTCCTTTATTCTCGTTTTAATCTTCCCATAACATGTGGTAACGGACAGATTGGTTATAAAACCTAATCATATCTCTTTCTAATATAAACGAAATGAAATGAAATTAAATGAGGTTTAATGAATCTGTCATTATCTTCCTTTTATCGTTTCATTGAATTTACTATTATCTCCCCCTTTGTCGTTTTATTGAAAGGGCCTGACAATGGCAGCTGTCTAGTCGTTCGGATGGGACGAAAAACCGAGGTCTCGTGTACACATTGGCGTGCATGTAAAAGATCCCTTATCAGTTGGAATTCGATATAAGTGTAGGCCGTAGCGCCGCTGCCCGGGCAAAATTTCCCTCATAGCACACTGCACTGCGTATGCCCGTCTTCCATTAGCCGAGGTCAGGTGCAGAAGAGTAGGACTTTAAACCCCATTTCATTTCATTTTAGTGAAACTAAAATTATCGAATGGACGTTAAACTAAACCCCATATTTCTTTGATAATTTATTGGAATATAATTATTACCACATGACAATGTTATTCTATTATTTCAGGATCTAACAGCATCACCACCAAGAATATATTTCAAGTTGAATCGTCAACAGGACAAGTTCGTCTCAAGGCTGGACTGAACTATGATCAACAGAAAACCCATCAAGTTCTAGTTGTAGCCATGGATGGTGGTAGTCCTCGTCTCAGTGCTACAGCAACTATTATAGTTAATGTTGCAATCAGTACATTAGTCAACCATATCCCGGTATGTTCTGGAAATACACAGAAAAGTAAACCACTGTGGCATTTTGTTGTATATTATAAATAATTTGAGGTCGCCTGTCCAATCTCGTGGGTTTTCTCCCCACTGCTAAAAGACCTGGTCGCGCAGCGAATTATTGAAATAAAATTAAACCATATGTTAGTCCCAAAATGGCCCGGTTTGTGTCGAGTGGACGTTAAACACCATTTTTCTCTCTCTCCATTCCATTTAAAATTTATTTTATATATTATTATTAGCTATGCCCTGCTGTTTATGAAAGTTCTGTGTCTGAAGAGTCTGCAATAGGTACTGCCATAAAAACTGTAACGTGTACAGATGTGGATACCGGAGCCAATGGTCAGATTAGTTACCTGATGGATGGTAAGCTTGGTTTAATATGTGTTATATTGGCCTATTTCTTCTAGCATGTATCTTAAAGGTGGTATCCCGAATTTAACAGAGTCTCAAAAATATAACTCGGTGTATATATGAAATTTAAACGCCAAAATGTAGACGAATGGTATAATTACCCTGTCCTCAAATTTCTTCTTACAATATTGAGTCGTTTGGACTTCAATTTGTTCGTTGGGTGACTCGATAATCGATTGCCGTTCCTTTGAAGATATATACAATGACTGACCGATGAGCTGTACTTGATAACGAAAGGTAAATTTCACTTAGACATTATTTATTTTTTTTTTTAAAAAAAAGTCAGGTTTTATGCAGACACCTTATAATACAGTTTGGGGCACGGGTCTCCATTGCAGGGCGAAGACTGGCGGGTTTAAGTTGTTTGAAAAGTATCGCATATATTGAGTTAGTTGGAGGATTTCAAGTGATTATTACACACAATGAAGTAGTTTTATTCTCCAACATAGTATCCGGATTGGTCCTCTAAAACAAGGACAATAATGGATTTATTTGTTGGTAATTTGGTTTGTTTTAAAGAAGACGAATTGTGCAGCCGTGGAGAAAATGACGGTTTTACTTGTCATTACTACTGTAGGGGCTGGAAGAGTTGTTATGATACCGTCGTTCTGGTTGAAGTGTTGGATTAGCAAATGAAACTGTCTGTTACGGCGGCTTCTTTGTCTCTATAAACGTCAAAGCTGATTGATTAATCAATGTCAGAAGTCATATGATCAAATTCCGATCTTATGACACCTTCAAGTACACAAACAAGAAATGAAACCTGTATTTTTATCAGATATACAGGCAATGTCTTTATGTGATAAAACCTATATAATTTTTATTAGGAATAAAAGTTTCAATATACGTTTATTTGTATTGTGGTATTGTGTTGTATTGTATTTTATTTTAGGATCAGTAAATACCGCGTTTTATCAGTGAAATAAAAATGTTGTTCCACTGGCGGACAAAGTAGTCCATGTTGTTTTACCTTAAATGATTGTAAAATCGTAAAATAAAAAGAACATTTTATTTCATCTCTAAGCAAGAAAACGTTTATATGCATTCGTGAAAATGTAAGTTTTCTTGCTTCTCGATGAAATAAAATATGGTATTCACTTTTAAACGACAAATATCCTCTATATATTATATTGTATTGTTGTATTGTATTGTATTACTGACAATGTCTTTCTGTAACACCCTTTAACACTTCTAATATGGAATCCCTGGTTGTACGTGACAAGGAGTAGGATCGCCTGTCGAACCTCGTGGGATTTCTCCGGGTCCTCCTGTTTCCTCCCACTACTAAAGACCCCTACGCGCAAGCGAATTATTGAAATGAAATTAAAAACCCATAATGTTAGTCCCGAAATGACATAGTTTGTGTCGAGTGGACGTTAAACCCCATTTTTCTCTCTCTCACACACTTCTCAAAATGTATTTTGTCAGGAACCAACAGCGCCACTACCAAGAATTTATTTCACGTTGAATCAAGTGGACAAGTTCTTCTGAAGGCTGGATTAAGCTATGATCAACAGAAATCCCATAATATTAGAATAATAGCAACTGATGGCGGTAGTCCAAGCCTCAGTTCCACAACTACACTTACTGTAAATGTTTTATTTAGCAGTGTCGTCAATCACGCCCCGGTGAGTTTATATTAACAGTATATCTTTAGTAAAAGATCCATTTCATGGTGAAATGAAATGGGGTTTTACGTCCTACTGTTCTGCCCCGAACTCGACTAATGAAGACAGGCATAGGCATACGCCATACAGTTTGCTATGAGGGAAATTTTGCCTGGAGAGCAGCACTACGGCCTATTCTTACATCGAATGAATCCAACTGCCAAAGAATATTTTACGTGCACGCCAATATGTACATGGGACCTCGGTTTTTTAGTCAAATCCGAACGACAAGACAGTTTTCCTTATCATGCTCTCCTTCCTTCATCACTGACAAGGGTGAACCATGCTGAGATCTAACACTCGACCTCCAGCGCCTTACCCACTTAGCCACCGTGGACCTCTATTTTCATGGTGGTTAAATTCGTAAATCCCTGTGGTTAAATTCATGGTAGTTAATTTCATGGTAGTTAAATTCATGGTAGTTAAATCCATGGTAGTTAAATTCGTGGTGGTTAAATTCTTGATAGTTGATATCATGGTAGTGAAATTTGTTGTAGTTGTGGTTGATGATATATGGATTGGTTATATATTTATGTAGGTATGTCCAGCGTCGAAGACAGCGACGATCTTTGATAATGCAGCTCAAGGAGAGATAGTGACACAACTTGTGTGCACTGATAAAGACCAAGGAGTAAATGGAGGAGTTTATTACACTCTAGACGGTAAATTATACACTATTAAAGCGAGATTATCATATTTTCTAAAATGAAAGTCAAAACATAATTAATTTTATGCCTTTAGCTCAATAGATTGTCAACTCACTATTATACAATCATAGGCATTATTCTCCACACATAAAAATCATTCACACCGGAAATAATAACTCAATTACCCACTTGTTTTTTCTTTTTGAAGTTGGAAATGATATATTTGCCAATTTCTCAACTGGTAATGCTGAATTATAGGATTAATAGGATTATTCTTTAACAAGATAGGACTGTTACAGATACCATCTATTTAATACTTTTTAATATTATAACTTAAAAATATGAAATTGTAGCTGTAATAAACACCCGTCGCACCGCCACGGACTTTACAGCATAGCATATATCATTGAATCAGGTGGTGTGGTTTCGCTCGACCCAATCATTAATATCTCCTGTCAACCCTCATGGGTTTTCTACTGGTCCTCGGTTGTCCGCTAATGATTAAGAGCCAAATGCATAAAGCAAATTATTATTTAACAGAAATTGTACCATATCATGTTAGTCCCTTAGTGTGGTGCAGGACCAAGGGCCGAGCAAGTTCCATATCATGCTAGTCCCCAAATGTGATACATGACAGATTAACTTATTTGGAATTGAGAGTATAGTTTCTATAACTGCACTGCATCTTCCCTTTAATGTCGCGAAGTTCTGCCGAGTGTTAAACACATAGATCATGTGTAGGTTATAAATAACATATAAATAAATAAGATATTTAATGAGATCGTGCCTTTTGTCAAAACGAGCAGAGGTCATTCGTGTGTTGCCTGTAAATAACATATTGAACAGATAAGCAGAAGTTGTATATAGTTGAAAACGTCAAATATAATATAATGTCAAATCTAGCAAAGTTCTATGTAAAAATAACTTTGTCACAAATGTCCTAGTTTGTTCTGATGCAAGACGGGGGGGGGGGCGGCGGGACGGGCAAGTGAAAACGTATGGTTGTTCGACGGGACTACATTTAGTATACGTAAAGGACCCTTGTCAGTTGGAATTTGATATTAGAAAAGTCATTATTCTCTCCCCCCCCCCATAGCACACTGTATGGCGTACGTCTGTCTTCATTATCCTAGTCGGAGCACATTGGCTTGCACGTTTTAACACCATTTCATTTCATTTAAAACATACTTCAAATATTGTTTTGCAGGCACCAACAGTGACGAAGTGAAGAATAATTTCATAGTTATTTCAAATACTGGACGACTTAAATTAAAATCGCAGTTGCCCGCCAACAGAAAAAATAAATATACGATAAGAGTTGTCGTTGTTGATGGGGGATCACCAAGTCTCAGTGTCATCGCTACAATTATAGTAAATGTCAAGGCCGCTGCGTCGACTCTAAGCGCAACTTTCGTTTGTTATCTGGTTTCTCTCGTGGTCTTGTATATGGCTTTCTAAATTACGTCATTCATAAACGCATACGCATTTTTTATTTCTCACAAAATACATAAATTTGTCGAATTAATATTGATTTAAATTTGCGATCTATTTTTGTGGATATTATATCAATTCTAATAATTATTTGTCGGAATTATTCAAAATATCAGATCCCTCTGTTCCAATCTTGTCATCCATGTTTTTAATTCGCGTCCAATTTCAACACTTTTTATTATTCAACGCCACCATACCACGCGTTCACAAAGCATTCTCAGACTTAAGTTGTCAATTTACACAGAATTTGTTGCCTTATTTTAATATTTTTATAAAAGAATATAGTCCTTTCGTTTCTTTAATGTAGCAAATACATCAATAAGAAACTATTCTCAGACTTAAGTTGCCAATTTACACAGAATTTGTTGCCTTATTTTAATATTTTTATAAAAAAATATAGTCCTTTCGTTTCTTTAATGTAGCAAATACACCAATAAGAAACTATGTGCAAAGATTTGTTTTTTCTGCATCAAAGATATTGCTCATAAACAGTAATTGAAAGTTGAGTAAATTCTGAGAATGAGAATGCTTTGTGAACTTGGCCCCAGTACAGTTATTCGTCCTTATATAAAAGCCATAATCGGGTTTTCTCATCGTGAACCGAACTTAATCCACACGGTACGTATAAAGCATGTGATTGAAATGTATAGGCCTATACTATAAAATTGTATATTATTTTAAAAGAGGTGTCTGGGTATTTGTGTGTTAAACTGATGTTAAATTAGATGTTATAGTTGGCCACAGATCACTAATTATTTCCCCATTGACTTCAATGTTAATTCTCGTCTATTAGACCGGTTGTAACTTTTTCCCAAATATTCTTTGGGTAGAACGCTTTCTGTCACAGATGGAACAACGTGTGGCAAACTGTTTTGCCCAAAAGCATGTATGAGGTTCACCATGAAAAACTTGAGATAGACAACCTGGAAGTAGAGACAGCTAACCTTGCAATTTTCGGCCCTCCCTTTCAACGTAAACAACCTCACAACTCTTGTATCCTTCCGCCTCACAATTATGAATATTCACCAAAGCCTGGCAGTTGGGAAGTTGTCTCGGCATGCTGTAAAATTGACGAACAATGTATAACTATTCTTTTTATGTTCGACATTTTTTCGGGGGTGGGGGTGGGGGCTTTTTGCGGACGTTTTGTTGATCAAAACTACTGGTTGACAGACAGACAATTCCAGAGACCCTTCAATAATACTCCCGTCAAAAGGTAACACCTAATAACTTACCTTTTTCGTTTTTTGAGAAAACAAAGGAACACGTAATGCTTATCCATTGATTTTACTATTGAGTTACTAGGTTTTTCCGTGGCTTTCTAGGCAAATGAACGGAGTTGCTAGATTTGGTCATGGTTGTAACTGCTTACAAAATCAAAAGACTGGAATATATAGTACAACAACAGGAAGCATATACCCTAGTACATACAAACTTAGTCCTAACTCAATTTTAAAATTTTAATTGGAAAGTGAGTTACTAGGTTTTGGCTTTTGGCGGGAGAAAAAATGTATAATAAAATAACAGGTATCCCGATAAATACCGCTATCAAGCATCGAATATTTATTTATGTGTTTATTTATTTTGTTATTTGATCATGTGTTTATTTGTTATTTGAAAATGATATTAAAATATTTTATATTTGCGGTACATATTCATGTGTTATCTTTAAATAGACAATGGGGTGGAGAGAGGGGGGGGGGGGGGGTAGCGCGTGCCCGATGTATCATAAGATCTGTCCTTAAGTGAAATAACGTGGTTTCGATTCCCCGGTTGTACGTGACAAGGAGTAGGGTCGCCTGTCCAACATCCTTGGTTTTCTCCCCCTCGCCGAAAACCCATACGCGCAGGCGAAGAATTGAAATAAAATTGAACAATGTGTTAGTCCCGAAATGGCTTAGGTCGAGTCGAGTGGACGTTAAACCCGATTTCTCCATCTTCTCTCCCTCCTTTCCCCACACTGTCAATAACCCCAACGCGTACATTTTAATCATTTAAATAAAATTGTTAGTCCCAAAATGACACAGTTTGTCATAAGTGGACGCCAACAAACATTTTGTCCGTTTTTTCGGACAATATCATGATCCTAGCAAGGATCTACTGATGTGCGAGCAAGCCCTTATCACAACTGAATCACCGTGGTCTCTTGGACATAGTAAGGGAATTTAAATACTGTAAATTAAAAGAACTTGTTTATAAAATATTTTTTTTTAAATTCAATTTCAATTTTCATACAAAATAAAAACAACAGATATGTAAATTAGCTACAAAAATATTCACTAAACCTTGGATACCGTTTGTCCAACAAAATGGTGTCTGTGTAGATTGAAAAAATGTTTTTAAATTGAAATAAACAAGGATATCTCCCAGTCATATATTATGCCAGGACTCGCCTGTCCTCAATGGAATGAGCATGAAAAACTTGTTAACGCTTTGTTGACATAAAACTTTCAACTGGTAATTTATCCAGCATGTTTTGGGATTTTTTTTCCAATTTAGGAAACAAAATAATTGCTGGACATAAAAAAAAAGATTCACACAAATAAAATTTTACAAAAAAAATAAAATTCATTAACGATGCATTATGCCGTTTTTGTTATCATAGTTCAAAAAGATACAATGAAAAATGAATACAATGAATATATCCAGCACGTTCATTTCAATGAAATAGGTCACGCCCGTCAAATGTTCCAACTAGTATAAATACTGTACGCTTGGCACATTGCCCGCACCATTATTTGAAACAATGGAATGCCAACATCAAATGATAACGTCACATACTGCACAGATACACAGGGAGACAGGGATTCCAAGCAGCTTATTCCCAATTCAAATTAATGAATAAAAATATTGTTTTATACAACAACGACCATGGCCCAGTTTAATTGGTGGTGACCGGTGGGTATCATGATGTCGTGGTGTCGCCCTTTACAAGGCGATAACCCAAACAAACCGACATCACGACATTTTAACCCGACACTGCCACAACTCGACAACCGTATTGTTGTATTGTCTGATTATAATGTTATGGGCCATATACTTCTTAATACTATGATTATGTACACTGATTTTGTAGCGCGGATTTTCCCTGTCGGTGGTGCAGAACAAAGGGCCTGGCAAAGAACAGTGTTTAGTATGGATTGCACATAAAATAATCCTTCACCTTTGAAAGTCGCGAAGAAATGCCACGGTCCATTGAAAATTTCTATCATCATTCTGAATAGCGCCTATCTCCAATAGTCCGATTAGTATGGCTAATTGGGAAAATGAAAGGAAATGAAAACCACAGTGGCTAAGTGAGTAAGACGCCGGCTCGCTATCCTGGAGGTTTTGGTTGCGAAAGTTCCTCAATATTTTCCGGTGCTACGGCTTACTCTTACATTGCAATCCAACTGTCAGGGGGTCTTTTACGTGCACTATAATACGTCCATGGTGCCTTAGATCTTCGTCCCATCCGAAAGACTATAAGTTTTCTCTTGTCAGGGCCCTCGTACTGCACCACTGTCAAAGAGGAATCACTCCGGAAATGGGGTTCTGTGATAATTCGGCTCAAAATGAAGTAATTTGAATCAAATTTTCCTTATTTTCATTTTACATTGTCTACCTTTGAACTGTTATGTCCAAAATGGTCAGCTCTGTGTCTAAATCTTACATAATGTATCTTTAACGACTTATACAGAGCTACCATTCCGTTCGTTTTCACCGACACTTGTGATTGTTAGAGAGAGAGAGCGAGAGAGAGAGAAGTGAGGTTTGACGTCCACTCGACACAAACTAGGTCATTTCGGGACTAACATATGGTTTTAAATTTTATTTCAATAATTCGCTTGCGCGTAGGGGTCTTTAGCAGTGAGAGGAAACCGGAGGAAACCCACGAGGTTGAGAAGGCGCCCGTATCTCCATGCCACATACGCAAGCCAGAGGTCGAAGCGCGGCACTCTAGGCCATTAGGCCATCCCACCCCCTCCCCAGTGATTGTTATAAGAGCCGTATTGGGAGAAACATGTTGACCATGACTGGGGTGAACCGGGTCCTCTTTGTCTACAATATAAGGCTCTGATTAAACATACATTATGCAATCTGCCTATTTTACGTCTTTCTTTAGGCCTGAAATGTTATAAAAAGTATTAATTTGACATTAATCAACTTATCCAGACCATAATCAACTCTCGATGTCAAGGCTTGCCTGCGATATTTGTTGGATTATAGTCCGATTAACACTTAAAACTTTCCTTCGTGTTAAACGAATAAATGGATAATCGTGACTATTAGTTTTGTCTTACCGACTTCAGTAATGATGATCGAGGATAAGCGGAACTTTTATCTGCTTAGTTCTCCGTTCATAGTGGATAAATTTGATTAAAATTTTCAGTAAATTGCCTTTACATTCTGTAATTTTTAACTATTATAGTGAGAACTGGCAACTCGTTATATAATGTCCCATGATGTATCTTTAATACATTCTGGATATGATTCGCGGACGTTGTGAAGATGAATTTACGCTATCTTGACAAACAAAACAAAAGTAAAGTTAATTAATGCACACAACAGTAACGTTTAAAAATATAAAAGCTCGAATTAAACATTCGTAAATTTCTGTTTTGATCAAATTCTAATGTAATAAATAATATAACACCCATGTAATAGTAATAAACAACGGGAATAAATCAGGACGAACAGCCACAGCGTCATTGGATCGTGGTTTGACGATGATGACTTGTAGGGTAGCCGGTACAATGGACGCCGGGATTCCACCATCATAGGCTATTACTTTAACATCGTATTGATCCTCGGTCAAATCATCAATACGGTCTTTTAATGTTACTTCGCCAGACGTCGAGCTGACTCGAAATTTTCGTCTGACGTCACGGCTCACGGTTCCTGTAAAATAGAAGAGAGAGAAATGGGGTTTAACGTCCACACGACACAAACAAGTTCATTTCGGGACGAATATATGATTTAATTTTATTTTAATAATTCGCTTGCGCATAGGGCTCTTTAGTAGTGGCAGGAAACCGAAGCACCCGGAGGAAGCCCACGAGACTGGACAAACAACCGGGAGTTCGAAACAACGCCAGTTGACTCAATGGCAGGCCGTATGATACAGCGCGCGCACGCTCACCATTCGGCCATCCAACGCCCCACGTGGCATACGATGTACCCAGTTAACAGTATAGTATCATATTATGAACTATATAGGTGACATACGATCATATGAACTATGGACGACTTGCGATTTACCCATTTGACAGTATATTATTATTCATAGATAACTTACGATCTAACCAAAAGTAAACATCTCCTTCAGCGCCTCGATCTGGATCAGTACACTCTATCACACCAACACGTGTTCCAGCAACTGATGCTTGAGCTATCTTTACTTCTTTGAATGGACAGACCTAAAACGGGTAATAAATAGAAAAAAATACATAAAATAGACAAGTGGAACCACACCGGTAAATCCGGATGCACTCATTCTATATTACTAACTGGTTAATCAAATGGTCAAAATTTGGGGTTCATTTTTCAAAAAATTCCCCCACCCACCCGTCCGGGCTCCGGTGGTAAGTAAAAGGGGCCGCTCCGATACGGGAGCCCGGGTCGGTTCCCGGCCCCAATCCACCCCTGCGGCCAACACAAGGTATACCACCCCTGCGGCCAACACTTGGTCGGACACGGGATCTCAAAGTTAAGTCGTCAATTGTTACTCCCGGGGGCAATGGTGGAATCAGTGATGAACTAGTGGTTTCCCAAATGGACATTCAGACATGGCGGATATAGGCCTACTTACCGGCGCATGGTTCTTATTTGTACCAGACTCAACATTAACTACGATGAGTGCTGCATACTTGAGACTGGGTATTCCTGCATCATAGGCAGTGACGTGAACTTGATGAGACTTCTCTTGGTTATACCTTAACCTCGAAATGAGTTTCACTTCGCCTGTATTGGTCACCATAAAACTTGATTTAACCAACGCACTGTTGGTATCTATAAAAGAGAGAGAGAGAAAAAGAGGGTTCAACGTCCAATCGATACAAACTAGATCATTTCTAGACTAACATATCAAGGTCATTATTCCCCACATTAATTATTAGATAAATATGATTTTTCTTTAACAAGTTAGGACTGTTTATAAATATCATCTATTTTACGGTTACTTTAATACATTAAAAAAAAATAAATTAAAAATATGAAATTGTAGCTTTAAGCCACCATTTCATTTTATATCGGGGAATGTGCTGTATTTATGATGAAGAACATATGAATACCATCTATCTGATATGAAACTTCTCCAATAATTCCTGGATCACTGTCTGTACAAGCCAACCGACCCACAGTCGTACCAACAGGCGACGCTTCGTTAAGTGATACCGTCGAACTTCTACAGATCTAAAAAAAACAACGGAAAATAAAAAGGTTAAATGGCCCCTTTTTATTGTCGTAAAAAAAATACATTAAATTACAACGTCCGTGTTTATTTATCGTGTCCCAGTGTTTGTCTGATGGCTTCCCTCGTTTAGTTTATGTTTTTTTGTGGTTTGGTCAGTGAGGTCCGCAAATACACACCTTATTTGTTCATTTTTCCAAGAAACATATTCCTTAAACATGCATTATGCAAGAGCTAAATCTGCCTATTGCAGGTCTTTCTTTAGGCTTGAAATATTTTCTAAAGTATTAGTTAGACATTGATTAGCTTATCCAGGCTTTCGGTTCGTTTATTTATACTTTCGATTACCTTCACTACACGTGTGAGGGGGTAATAGAAAGGGAAATGAAGTAATAAAAGACTGTGAATATTAAATACTTTTTTACCGGCGGATGGTTGACGATATTACTGGAAATCACAAACACTTCAACTGTTGCTGTTGAACTAACACTGGGGCTATCCTTTTCATAGGCTATCACTTTAACTTGGTGTGTGGCTGCTTCATCATAATTTAACAGGGCTTTTAATTGTATCAAACCAGCAGAACCGTCAATACTGAAACTCGCTTTTACTAAGCCATTGTTATTATCTGTAAAATTAAACCTAAATATAATGGATTTAAGTATGTAATGTCAGTTTATCGTCTTTAGCCGCGCTGTGTAAGTTGATCGATACCCAGATGATTCGAAACACCGCCACACGTCCAATTGCATGTATGCAAAATATTTTTACGCTAAATATTTTACGTTAAATATGTTTACGTTAAACATCTTATTTTGTCTTATGGCATGTTAAATATTTTTACGTTAAATATTTTACGTTAATTCCATTTGCTGATTAATTTAGCTATGGCGGGTGTGGCGCCAGGCAGGATAAGCTTACTCTTCTAGAAACCTGTTACCACTGTTTGTCGTGTATTTTGTACACGGCGAACATTCCATTTGCAGATTATACTATTTTGCCTCGACCGTTTTTTTAGGACTTCGAATTTTGACTAATAGTTTGGATTGTTCGTACTTGGTTTTATTTTATTTTACGTTAAATATGTTTGCGTTTCACGTCTTATTGCATGTTAAATATTTTTATATTTAACCGTCTTATTGCACATGTTAAATTACCGTTAAAAATGATTATGAATTGTATTTATTCAATCACATGGTAATTTAAAACCATCACTAACTTACCATCAATTTTATAGTTAATAATAGGAGTAGGCTTGTCAATATCTGTACATTGTACTGTCGTCATATCCGTCCCTATAACATCGCTTTCTAACATAATATATCGCTGGTACATCGGACATATCTATAATATAAATATAATATATTGTATTTTTTAATTTCACGGTAGATCAAACATTATTCTGTGTCAACCTATGCTATCATTAATTACTGTTGTCCCCTGAATGTTTATTCAAAATAACACAACTTCTGGATTTGCTAGTTCTTGGTTTATTACATGCAACGTTTCAATAATCTTACAGGTATCTTTATCAAGCATTGGATTATGGATGTAATAAACCAACAAGTAGTAAATCCATAAAGTTGTGTCATTATGAATATTATACCTCTGCTTTTGTCATTTAATTCTACTCTGAATGAATGTTTATTTGCTATTTCTACTTTCTTGCTTGTTTGACATTTTCCATTGATAAGCTTATTATATAATGTCTTAAATACATGCACTTTGTGAATTTGTGTAAATATTGTTACTGTGTAGTTGCTGGTTTTACAGAGTAGGAGGGGCATGTTGAAAATTAGAACTCATGTACTAAATACATACAGAGTCTGGATTAACCAGAGATTTTGTAAATGAAGTGATAAGGAAAAAAACAGGAGATAGAATCGTGTCGGGTGTGACAGAGTGCCGGAGTGGTCAAAGGACTGATGTGACAGAGTCCACTGTATGTTCCCTCAGAAAAGTCTTCCCTTGCTTGATGAAGACGAGAGTATCATCGTCGAAACGTTGCATGTTAATAAACCAGTAATTGTTAATCCATAAATAGTGTAATTGTGTCTCAGAAAAGTCATTACTATTATTATATTCATATCTAAATGCACGGTATTTCAGGGACCGCTGTGGCTCAGGGAATAAGACGTTAGCTCCTTGACCATGAAATCCTGTGTGTGTTCGATGCCGGTGTGGGTCGACAAAGCACCCAGGAGTTTTTCAGGCGTGGTCCATACCCCCAACGAATAGTCATTCGGGTGGGCAATTGGGTTTAAAGGTCCACACAACATGAACTAGGTAATTTCGGGACTAGCATTTGATTTAATTTTATTACAAAAATTTGCTAGAGTAGGGGCGTTTATCAGTGACAAAAAACTGAAAGAACCAGCCCGCCCCACCCTCCGCCGCCCGTTTGATGCGATCAAATTCAAGAATTATGACTTACCGGTGGATCATTACCATTTATAACATTAATGGTAAAAGTAGTCGATGTAGTTCGCGGTGCTGCAGGGTCCAAATCCCTGGCCAGTAGAGTTAATTCGTAGCTAGTAGTCGTCTCATAATCCAGTGGTTTAGCTAAATATAGCTTACACGTTACACTGTCTACTAACCAGGTTTCATATACAGCATCTAAAGTATGTATTTAAATAAAAAGCTGACATGTATCGCTAAAATCATATTCCTGAAGCAATGGCCCGACAAATCCCTCGATTGGCTTTTGATACTTGAACTTTTGAGGGAGTGTGTCTATTCTTCCCGTTCAATCAAATCTATCATTTGAGTACAGCAACATGACAACCCTTCCTTTAATCTTCCCTAAAACAGCGGACAGCGATTTAAGATATTAAAAAGGGCGAAAGTCGCTTTGTCTCCATATAGTATTGTTTTAAATTTAATTGCGTGACAAACGAGGCTATCAGCATTGACATAATATTAAAATAATATCAAAATATTATGTCAATGCTGATAGCCTCGTTTGTCACGCAATTAGATTTACTGCAATATTCTGCTATGCACTGGTTAATTGGGTATAATAAAATCGATCCAATTTAACGCTCTGTTTTTAAGGGTAATGCTTTTGTAACGCAGTTACCGATTGGTAGTTAATCGGACTATTGACCAATCATAATTTAGAACAAGAATGAGATTCGCTCTAATCAAACGGAACACTGCGGGGAGTATTTAAAGATACCTTATGTCAGTTCTAAATAAAGAGCTCACAGTTATCACTAAAATTGTTTTATTAAAGATACAGTATGTAATATTAAAATAAGAGCTTACTGTTATCGCTATAATAGTCAATGTTGGTATTAAGCAATCGTGTTTAAATTAATTGAAAATCCAAACCATCACATGCTGTGGAGATTTGATTATAGACTTGGAATGTCAACAAATGTTTAAATGTTGAGTAGAGACCACACAGTAGGCATATCTAGCTCTAATATAATAATTTTTTGATTTGTGATAACAGAGTTGAAATAAAATGAGGTTTAATATCCCATTGTCCTGTACCAGCAAAAATGTACGCCAGTTCGGATGGAACATCGATACAAGTGTGTAAAAGGACCGTTGACAATTTTACAATTTTTGTAATTCAATAGAAGATTAGGCCATAGTGCCACCGTCAGAAAAAAATTCCCCCATACCACTTCTTATGTGTTCATGAGCCCAGCAGCAACAGAAAAGTGGGATGTTAAACCCCATTCAATTTCAGTTCATATCTTGACACAGGCGCTACGCAATCAATGCATTACATACTTTTTCCCGTGGGAGGGGGGGGGGACAGTGTATGGCGCGGGTATCCGGCTCAGTCAGAAGTAGAAAATATAAAATCAAAAGTAGAAAATATAAAATCAAAAGTAGAAAATAATTTTCCAGTTTACTTCAGATTTTCTACTTTAGATTTTCGGCGTTTTACTCTAAATTGCATTTTGAACCAAATACCTCACCACGGTGGGGGGGGGGCGATTGGAGGCAAGCCCGGAAAATCGTTAGAGACTATCTCATGATGATCGAATACGGGTTTATCTAGTTACTGGGTTACCTCCATACTTACCATGACCAGAGAACAACTCAATAAAACAAGTTAGTTTCAATACTCTTACCTGAATATAGGGGGCTGGGTGGCCCAATGGTTAGTACGTGCGAGCTGAATCATTATTAGCCCTGCCATTGAGTCAACTGGCGTGGTTTCGATTCTCCAGATGTGCGTGACAAGGAGTAGGTTCGCCTGTCCAACCCCATGGGTTTTCTACGGGCCCTCTGGTTTCCCCCCACTGCTAAAGACCCCTACGCGCAAGCGAATGATTGAAATAAAATAGAACCATGTGTTAGTCCCGAAATGACCTAGATTGTGTCGAGTGGACGTCAAACAACATTTTTCTCTCCCTCTTACTTGAATTTGGCCAACCGACTCTGGTCTGTCCCTGAAGTTCAGCAACTTTATCGTTATCTATGACTGTACACGTGTGGATGACTGAACCAACAGCTTGCATTTCATTGACGTCAATTGCTGCTGGTAGACTGGTAATTTGTGGTGAATTATCGTTATCATTGGTCACCTGAACGGCGACGGTTACGGTCGAGATAAAACCATTGGCACTGCTGTCCGTTGCTGTTATTCTTAACTAAAACCAGAAAACGTAAAAATAGAATTGTATAATCTGATTAAAATACAGATATATTACTTCGTTTGTTTTTATTTATACTTTCGATAGCCTCTACTTTCCAGACGTTAGACTCTTGATTAACAAGCAGGGGCGGATCCAGGAATTTTTGCAGGAGGGGGTTTGCCAGGTTTCTGTCACGGAAATCTGCCATTATCGTCTCTAAATTACATAGGCATACATACAAATTGAGCTTTTTAAACAGAGAAATCATTTTTATACTGATGTAGGATCACTTTGTGATGTAATTCCATTGATGCAAGGCATTATTTTTTTCGTGTAGCTGAGCAGTGGGGGGGGGGGGGGGGGCTGACAAGTCAGCGTTGAAGTCGTGTGTTCGGTTGGCTGAGACAGGCCATCGGGATTTCCCACGTAATTTTCCTTTGCCAGTTGTGTAGGACGGGGTGCCTGATAAGGACAATTGTCTAGTCGTTGGGATGGTACAAAAAACCAAAGTCCCGTTACACATTGGCGTGCATGTAAAAGATCCCTTGACATTTGGAATCCGATAAAAGAGTAGACCATAGTGCCACTGTCCGGACAAAAGTACTTTAATGATGTACATCCTTCTTGCTTAGCCCTGCCTGGGCAGAACAGTAGCACATTTCATTTTCTTTAGAATCTGTTACTGTAACCTTGTTAAATGACGTAATACATTGTCATGGTAACATAAATTACAAGCGCAATATTCCACTCACATGCCAATTTCGTCTTTTTTCTGCATCTACCGTTTTAGCCAACTTCAAACGTCCATTTATATCTATTTTAAATTTAGTAAATACGTTTCCTTTTATGATTTTATAATTGAGTCTGTCTCCGTCAGGGTCGGTACAACCTAAATCATACACCGGCACGTCAATGGGTGTGGTTTCTGGTAACATAGCTGTAACTGCATATCGCGAACAATATGGCAGACCTTTCGTTGCTGAAAAATATAAGACCTTTAAAAATACATTTTGCAAGAGCTAAATCTACCTTTTGCATGTCTTTCTTTAGGCTAGAAATGTTATTTAAATTATCAATCAGACATTAATAAACTTAATCAATTCTCGATGGCATCGCAAGTCTGTGATCTTTAGTGGATTATCAACCGATTCCTATTTATCGTGCTGATTTTAGTAATGATGATCAAGGCTAGGCGGAAATTTCCAATCCATTGCTGAATTCTCGGTTCATAGTACATGTAGATCAATTTGACTGAAATTTTCAGCAAATTGCGTTTACATTATCCAGGTGTGAACTATTATCGTGAGAACTGTCCATGTATCTTTAATAGAACCCACATTCCTCAAAACTTACCCGGTAATTTGAACTAATCTGAATTAATATTCAGGTGAATCGGTAGATCAGATATTTTCCATTAACATTTACGACAGGCTAATCATCGCATATAATGAGGCATACATTCGGGAAGCTGGACTATTTCCAGTAAATATTACGATTGGATAATGTTCGCCTACTTCCGGGTATACAGCCAGAAAAAATAAACCAGGGGATAATAATTCTATGAAATATTGGTCCAGTAATTTAAACGTTGGTTCGCCAATCGGGAGGGGGGCGGGGGCGGGGGGTGCTTTCGATCCGTGTTGTCAGCGAAAGTTCAGCCGATATCCCAGCGTAGCCCCACTCCTGTCACTGGTGAATATATGCACGTAAAAGAACGCTTGGCAGATGAAGTTTGATATACGTGTAGACCATAGCGACGCTGTTCGGGCAAAGATTCCTTCATAGTACTACACTGTATTGCGGGGGGGGGGATGGCGTAGTGGTCTAGAGTGCTGCGCTTCGACCTCTAGCTGGCCGGTCACCTCTGGCTTGCGGCTGAGGTTTCGAGCCCTGGGCCCGATTCCTAGAAAATTCTTAAGCACGTTCTTGTGCTTAGATTTTAAGTAGACTTTGCAATTAAGTAAACTTATCTTATTTTGTGTTCCCAGAAAATTCTTAAGAACGTTCTTGAGCTTAGATTTTAAGTAGACTTCAGTGTAAGCAAAAGTACTTTATTATGTGTTCCAAGAAAAAACTTAACCACAACTTTGTTCTTACAATTTGTCGATCTAAGCACAAGTCCCGAGCAAGGTATAGAGCTTGCTTACCAACCTTAAGCCTGTTTCTGCTTCAAACAATATGGCTGACCGCGGATTTATTCGACGATATTTGCTACATCTGTTGATACCTAAGAGTCAATTGAAGGACAGAAAATCGTACTTGGTTTGATCTTACGTAAGAACGGTCTTGAGAAGTTTCTATAGAGACGGTATTTCATAAAGTTTTTTACGTAAGCAAAAGTGAAGCATAACTTTGTGCTTACTTTTAAGAATTTTCTAGGAACCGGGCCCAGGTGTGAGCGTATGTGGCATGGAGATAGGGGAGCCTTCTAAACCTCGTGGGTTTCCTCCGGTTTCCTCCCACTGCTAAAGACCCCTACGCGCAAGCGAATTACTGAAATAACATTTAACCATATGTTAGTCCCGAAATGACCTAGTTTGTGTTGAGTGGACGTTAAACCCCATTTCTCTCTCCCTCTCTCACACTCTGTATTGCGTATAATCGTTTTCATTAGGCACCGTGGTGCTAAACAGCAGGCGTGTTAAACTCCATGCCGGACCATTTCGTTTTAATTCCCAACCAAAATTGTATGTGGGTCCCTAATTTAGAGAAAGATACAGGCGAATTATTGAAATAAAACTAAAGCGCTAGTCCCGAAATGAACTAGTTTGTGTTGAGTAGACGCTAAATCCCATTTCTCTCTCTGTATATACACTACCCAAATACCTGAGGAGTTTTAGTCATAAAAAGGCCAACATAAACTTACTGGGTGTGGGTAGCGGTTCTACCTGCCTTGTATCTACTGGAGCTGGTTTCAGGAACTTTGGGAATGTATAATCTGAAAACGATAATGATAATATATCATCTAAGCTTAATTAGCATAATACATGTTGTATTTACTCAATTGCAAACGTTGTTTGTGTAAATCTATTACGTAGTTACCGTCAAAGTTCTACTGTTCAGCTCAGAGTGGGCTAATGATATACAGACATACGCTATACCTTCAGCGATGAGGTAAATTTTGCCCGGACAGTGGCACTATGACTTACTCTAATACATGACAATGTATACACGGGATCTAGTCAACATACAGAACTGTAGATCTTGTGGATAGAGGAGTAGTCATTAGGTTTTATTTAACGTTAAACACGTAGACTAGCAATATTAGACATTTTATTTAAATTTAAGGTACATGTATATGTTTTAGTTGGAGTAAAAGACCCCCCCCCCCGGTCGTTATAGTGACGACGCTAGATTATAATTTGTTGATATAATTACAATATCCTCGATCTAAATGTGTTTTGACTTGGGGTACAATACCCCAGATCTAGATTGTTGGGTAAAAGACTCCTGGTCGTTATAGTCAGGCCCAGATCCAGGATTTTGTCGAGGGGGGGGGGGGGGCACACATTGGAACAAAGGGCAACCTTGGATTGTTTGGGCGGATACAATGCGTAAATCATGTTTTTATCATCTATTAAAGAGCAGATATGTGAAATACAACAGTAACAAAGCAAAAGAAAATGAAAATCAACTATGTCACTGGGGATGACGGGTGGGGGGGCGCGGAAGGGCTCCCCGCGCCTGATAGTAACGATGCTAGAATAGTTTCGTTCGGGTAAACGACGTAAGGTGTGTTTTGGATAAAGTACAATATCCTCGATCTATATACTAACAAATCTAGTTAAATCAAGATTCATATGTAAACTCAGTTTTAAACTTACTCATGTTAATGCGACTGGGTGGCAGTACGCCATCTTGCGGTAGGTCAGTAACGACAACTCGTGTAAAAACTTGTGTGTACAAACTGGGAGTTGCTCCATCCTGAACTTTTATCATAAATTCATAGAAGGGTCTGGTGTCTGGTATCCGACTTTTCAGGCGCAGCGATCCGTCAGAAGGGTTGACTTCGAACACACTGGTAATCGATAAATCGTTATCTGAAAATTAACGAAATTATAAGTGAATATTACGAGACTAACATGGTTTAATTTTATTTTAATAATTCGCTTGCACGTAGGGGTCTCTAACAGTGGGGGAATACCGGAGTAAACCCACGAGGGTGGAAGGGCGACCCTTACTTCTTGCAACGTACAACCGGGGATTCGAAACTACGCCAGTTGACTCAATAGCAGGCCGTATGGTACAGAGAGCGCACGCTAAACATTCGTCCACCCAACCCGCCGTGTTGAAAAGAACAATTGTTGACTTTGAGATTGGAGTTGCCGGTAACAAACTATTTGATTGCAAGTATCAGTGTATTTGGGGAGAGCGGAATGGGACTAACATATGGTTCAGTTTTATTCCAATTAATCGCTTGCGGGTTATTGAATTATTGAAATATACTTGAACAACATGTTAGTCCCGACATGACCTAGTTTTTCTCCCTCTCTCTCTCTCTCTCTCTCTCTCTCTCCACATTATGTTACTCACCATCTAGTATATATTTTATTTCTCCGGCAGGACCTTGACCAGCATCCGCATCTTGACAATCAAGTGTTGTTAATATTTTACCTTGTGGAGAACTGGTTGTTGCTGCTACCACTTTCAAATAATCCGTACAACTCTGTGAATTATCAATGAAACAAAATAAACAAATATCTATTATTGCAAATAGAAACTATATTCCATTGGGAAATGAAATGGAATGATATGCTTAATGTCCCACTGCTCTGCGTCGACTGGGCTATTAAAGAAGGGTATACGCCATAGAGTGTGTTGAGGGGAACGTTTCCGGGACAGCACGATTACGATGTAGTCGTTTATTGAATTCCAACTGCAAGGGATCTTTAACATGCACATCACACTAATCTATACACGGCACCTCGGTTTTCGTTCCATCCAAACGAATATACGTTGTCCCCTATGGAGCCCCCTGTGCTGCGCCACTGGCAAATTAGAACCACACTGGAAAATGCCTATGATCTTTTATTGCAGTGAGTAAACGCTGACTTGAAGGTCCTGGTCTAAAAGCTTCCCCTTTACCGTGGTACAGGGCGGGGAAGGTCTTGTGAAGGAGTGGGCTGAACAATGTAAAAATGCCAGGGACAGAACATGTGTGAAAATTCCCCTCACCCCCACCATTAAAAAAAAGAAAAATAAACAAACAAAATTAGAGTTCAGTTTTTCTGATTCTTAGCGGACCGTTAACTATTTACTACAACAAAGGTCTTGTGAAGGAGTGGGCTGAACAATGTAAGGGTGTCAGGAACAGAACAGGTGTGAAAATTCCAAAAGAGCCCACACCCCCAGATCATTAAAAAAAGGAAAAAAAAAACAAAATTAGGGTTTAGTTTTTCTGATTCTTAGTGGACCGTAAACCATTCACTACAAAAATAATACAAGCATACCCCACCCAAACTTAATCTCCCGAATAAATAATTACAACAAACTACAAGAATTAAAATCAGCAACCCCCTTACCCATAAAACCCCAATATTTCTTACCGGAGGATTATCTAACCCGGGAACAACATTGATGGTAATGGAAGTGGCCGAGGTTCTCGGTGATCTTGGATCTAAATCTTTAGCTATCATATTTAATGTGTAGCTACTTTTAGTCTTGTAATCCAAAACCTGGTTCGTGTACAGTTCACACGAATGGCTGTCTAAAACCCATTTATTAGCTGCCGATATTTCTGAAATATTGAAACAGACATCTCCTATTAAATGGATTACTTAATAAACATGTTTGGGATTTGTGTTGTTCTGACTATACACCCCCAAAATAATCAGCAGGCGCGGATCCAGAGGAGGGCGCACCCGGCGCACGCCCCCTCTATTTTTTGAGGTGGCGAACAATTTTTAGCTCCATACATTCTCGCGAGAAAGGAGAACAAAAATAGTTTAGGTTGGAAATCGTAATTTACAGTACTAGTATGAAATTAGTCCTTGTGGGCATTTTTTACACTAAAAAATCGCGGTTCCGGGCTTCACACTCCCAAGTTGGTGCAGCACGCCACCTCTTTCTGAAAATCCTGGATCCGCCCCAGATCAGATAATTCATGCACACATACACCCTACCATGCGCACATACACCCCAACATTCATACATACACTCCATGTCTTTGCACTAAAATTTGTATGAGGTTGACCACCAAACTTTTGAGATACACAAACTTGAAGAAGCATGCTCAAAACATGTATCTAGTTGCCGTACATATTACCGCAGCCAACGTCATAACGCCGTTATCCTTCCTAATCAAAATCATGAATATTTACCAAAACCTGGCAGAAAATATTAATTCAAACCCTGTTCGTCCATTCTTGACCAAAAAATCCACAAAATCACGTATGCAAAAGGGGAGAAAAGAGACAGAGAGAGAACAGCTATAAATAGACGAACTACGATTTTTGGGTACCGAGAGGTGAATGGTGGTCTGTCTCCACATGAACTAATTGTTGTTGATTTTATTCATGTTTTTGATTCGGAGGGAGTTTGATGTAAACAGACACGAGTGAGTAAGCGAAATCTGTAACGGCGTCTCAGTTTGTCGATTCTTGTCGATTCCTTTCACTGGATCGGAATATTCATAAAATTGGGATCTTTTACGTGCACATAAATGTATACGGTTTTGTTTTTTCGTCCCATCCGAATGACTAGACAGCTGTCCTTGTGAGACCCTGACAAGCGGCAACCACGCCGAGAAATACCGATGATCTTTCTCTGCCAATGCAGGGATCGAACACGTGACCTTCATGCCAGCGTCTTACCCATTTAGCAACCGTGACTACTTCATATTATGCATCATTATAGAAAGCGAAAGGAGTTGTTATATGGTGTTAGAATGTATACCTGGTGATTTGAAGTCAACCCTGGTTTGTCCTGCTAGAGTATTGGTAGATAAATCACCATCAGTTACTGTACAGGTAGCTATACGTGTACCTATAGGTGTTGATTCAGTGATAGTTACAGGTGAAGATGGCCAGGTAACTACAGGTGCGTGGTTATTACTGTATAATATAGTGATCAGTATTGATACGTCAGTTGTAGAGGATGTCTTGTCGGTTACTCGGATACCCAGCTGAAAATAGTATGAGTATTATATTTTATAGGGTGCACGGCTTTGCTCTTTGGAACCTTAATTGGGTCTAAAGTGGGTCTAAAAAGCAAATGTTAATGTAATACATAATTATATAATCAATATTAAATTCTCAAAATAACAATTGTAATTTCCAATCATTTATTTTTCGGTGGGCCTACATCAGGATATGGCAGGGTGGGCCTACATCACAATAGGCGGGGGTGGATCTACATCATGATAGGCGAAGGTGGACTTACATCATGATAGGGGGAGGTGGACCTACCGGGTGGGCCTAGATCAAGCAATTGGGGTTAAGTAAGGTCTAAGTTAACGAGGGGGTTATAAATACTCCACTATACAAGAAGAAAAATGTCGTATTAATAACCAAACATTACATACGACATACGACCTACAATATACTGTGTCTTTACATACCAAATATTTGTAAACAATCTGAGGTGTAATCGTCTTGGCTAGTTTAACTACACCATTCTCTATCTTAAACTGATCCGTTGTGTTCCCATCCAGAAACGTATACGTCAGTACATCACCAGGATCGGAATCGCTGCAGCCCAAATCCACAACGACATGGTCTTCTGGTGCAGAAGCATCAATGTCTGCACTAAGGATTGATGACACACAAGATGGCGCGACGCCTTTCACTCCTGAAAATGAAACAACAGACGAAATGTTTACACACATAATAGAGACTTTTGGCAAGCGTAAACTTCTGGTCCGTCTCGCGTATCCGTATCGATTTCGTGTGTGACGTCAACAATGCTTGTGTATTTCTCATAGTGGTACCACTCGGCTAATCTCGACAGATTCCGTAAACTACGTAGACTACATCTAGTCTCGGATGTATGACAGTAAGTGATATGTACCTACGCCCATACATTTGCGATGCGGCTACCGGTTTACTTTAACAGGAAAACTTGACGCTATTACACAAATTGGGAACCTATTCGGCTAGCGACCTATTCGACCGATCGAGCTGCAACCTGTTCGTTGGAAACCTATTTAGAGTAAAGACAACAGTCTCTATTTATCAACCAATAAAATCCAACGTTATGTCTATCAAATGAAAGTAGAATATATTATTTTTTATCCATTCCTTCAGCTCAGAATAGAAGTGTAATTTCGTCATTATCTTACAGCTGGATCGGTCGAATAGGTCGCTAGCCAAATAGGTCGCCAACTTGTTTTTTTGGAATGGGCGCAGCCATGTTTCATCCGGGACCTTTAAAGTAGTTCCAATATGGCGGAATTCATCGTACAGCCGAGTTTAGATTCCGAAATCTTCCGAGGTTTGCCGAGTGATAGTGGTACTGCACACGGATACGGCAGCACGTAAAGAACAGCTTTCCTTTTCACTAGATTGACACCAGTTTTGGAATTCAATTCCGGAACTGTGAATCGAGTATCGCCAAAAACTTTCATCGCGTTGCACGATCATTCAGGTGCATAGAACTTATTTATGGAAGACCTAATGGGACAATATTCATGATTCTTGTTTCTACATTATAGTTTGAACATTATAGACACGAACGCAACATTCTAAACTAATGATTCTTGTTTCTACATTCTTATGTCAGCATTTCATGCACAAAATCAACATTTCAAACAAAAAATTGATTTTATGTTTCATTTTCGGCGTTTCATTGGTAATTTTTATATGTCATTAAATATTAAAATTAAAAATTGATTTCTTAATTTTACACGACAAAGAAATCAATTCATTGGTTTCTGAAAGTATCTAAAAAAAGTCCGAAAATATTTTCTACGTTTCAAAAAGTCTTGAAATTAAAATCTTGAAATGGAAAATGTCCAGAAAAATATAATGAATTCTCAACATTATTGCACCAGAGGGCGCCAGACCGAACACAAATTGGCGACCTATTCGACTAGCGACCTAATATATTATTTTTTATCCATTCCTTTAGTTCAGAATAGAGGTGTAATTTCGCCATTATCTTACAAAATTCTAGACATCCAACTAAATATATTCCGAAAGGGAATTAAATAAGCGTTCCAAATATTATTAGTTGAAGTTGGCACAGTCATATTAAAAGATTAAAAGGGTCATCTCTCATCCTAAACATGAAAGAACGGTAATATTCGGACCATCGTACACAATTCTGAGTATTCAGCTATATCTATTCTGAAAGGTAATTTAATAAGCTTTCTTTAAATATTATTAGTAAAAGTTGGCTCAATCATCTTAAAGTGATGCGCTCTCAACCTGAACTTAGCTAATTTTTCAATATTCTAAATGTAAAGATAAACCGGTATTTTGTTCCGAATTCTGACTCGGAATATTACCGTTCTTTCACTTTTAAATATTGAAAAATTGGCGACGTTTAGGATGGGAGCGCACCCCTTTATATGATTGTGCCAAGTGTGACTAATACTATTTGGAAAGCTTATTCAATTACCTTTCAGAATATATATAGCTGGATGCTCAGAAATTTGTACGATGGTCCGAATTCAGACTCGGAATATTACGTTCTTTCACTTTAATTTTTTTTAAAAAGGTAGTCATGTTTAGGATGAGAGTGCACCTTTTTAATATGACTGTGCCAACTTTAACTAATAATTTTTTGAACCTTATTTAATTCCCTTTCGGAATATATTCAGCTGGATGTCCAGAATTTTGTAAGATAATGGCGAAATTACACCCCTATTCTGAATTAAAGGAATGGATAAAAAATAACATATTCTACTTTCATTAGATAGACGTTACATTGGATTTTATTGGTTGATAAAAATAGATGAGTGTGGGCGACTGTTGTTTTTATTGTGAATCGGTTGCCAACGAACAGGTTGCCAGCTGGATCGGTCTAATAGGTCGCTAGTCGAATAGGTCGCCAATTTGTGTTAGGTCTAGCGCCCTCTGGTGCAATAATGTTGAGAATTCATTATATTTTTCTGGACATTTTCCATTTCAAGATTTTAATTTCAAGACTTTTTGAAACGTAGAAAATATTTTCATAAGAGTTCAAATTCCAGACTTTTTTTTTTTAGATACTTTCAGAAACTAATGAATTGCTTTTGATTTCTTTGTCATTTGAAATTAAGAAATTATTGTTTAATTTTAATATTTAATGATATATACATGTTACCGATAAAACGCCGAAAATAAAACATAAAATCAATTTTTTGTTTGAAATGTTGATTTTGTGCATGAAATGCTGACATAAGAATGTAGAAACAAAAATCATTAATTTAGAATGTTGCGTTCGTGTCTAAAATGTTCAAACTGGAATGTAGAAACAAGAATCATGAATATTGTCCCATTTGGTCTTCCATACTTATTGATCTCAGCTGGTTTGTGGTGATAAACGAATTGTCTTTTCAAAGGTGTGTAATAACTTCTGTCACGTACAAACAGGATATGATCTAATTAAACATGTAATTAATCCCACATGTCATTTACAAGTTACGTGTGATCTGTTTACAACCACGACATGAATTTAAAGGAAATACACACTTGTCGGTAAAACACACCATGACGTGATAAATAAACAATTCCATGTTATAATGATGATTCGTATCCATTTACTAACAGTTAGTTAGAATAGAGCCCTTTTCGAATTATGTCTTTATCATGCATGTTCTTAAAGCGATAAATTCATATTTTCTAATAAAGTCAAAACATAATTATTACTTTGTCCTTTTCTCAATGGGTTGTCAACTCACTATTATACGACCATAGGCATTATTTCCCAGCCTTATAGATCACCAACACCGGAAATAATAACACAATTACCTCACACACTAGCTATCATCAAACGTTTCAATTTGTTTGAAGTTGAAAATGGCAATTTTGCCAATTTCTCAAATGGCAATTTTGCCAATTTCTCAAATGGCAATAATAGTGAATTATAGGATTAATAGGATTATTCTTTAACAGGATAGTACTGTTTATATATACAATATATTTTAAGGCTTTATTTTAATATATTTTAAAAATATAACTTAAAAATATGCAATTGCCGCTTTAATAAAAACAAAAACATATTTACCCTTTGTTCTTTACGTTACGATAGAAGGTGGTTGGGTTGGGTTGGGTGGGGTGGGGTGGGGTGTCTGGCCGAATGGTTAACACGTGTGTGTTGTATCATAGGGTCTGTCATTGAGTCAACTGGTGTTATTTCTATTCCCTGGTTGCGTGTGATAATAAGTAAAACCCCTGTCGAACTTCATGGGTTTTCTCTGGGTCCCCCGTGTTCCGCCCACTGCTAAAGACCCCTATGCACAAGCGAATTATTGAAATACAATTGAACGATATGTTTGTCCCGAAATGACCTAGTTTGTGATAGTGGATGTTATTCTTATTTTCTCTATTTCTATACCTTACCGGAGCCAGGGTGATTAGGTCCCAGGTTCGAACCGGGTATTGTCCCGCCGATTTTCCATGTCTTGTTACGCTTTGTCAGTGGTGTAGTAGTCATGGACGTTTAGATAGGATCACAAACCAGCGAGGAACCCCTGATAGTGGGAGATTATTATGTATTTGAGACCGCCAATGTTCACAAAACTAAAAGCCTCGTCAACACACACACACACACATTCTGTCATCATTTTATGATATTCATGCAGTTTACTTACCTTTTGTCACTAAACCAAGTACAAATAAACTTAACACCAAAGAAATCTTCATTACAAAATAATCCGAGACACCTCTTCAAAATGTCTTCCTTTTTTTCTAATCACTTATAAACGATTTGGTCTTAAAACTGTATAAGTAATTGTCAATCCGTTTATTTTCTGCCCCACTCCTCTTAAGAATTATATCATCGTGAAACTAAACTAAGTAATTGTTAGTCCCGAATGACAGTTAATTCTGTCTATTTAAATCGTCATAATCCAATCAATAACACAGTTGTCGTCTATACAGTGTGTCGCATGGCATACATATTATTCGAACCATTGCACATAATATAATAAATATCACTAAACGAATAGAACATTTCCTTTGTTGAATTAATAATCCACGTTCTATCCAGAGCGTACACCTCCTTCTAGTGTATTTTTCAGTTTTATATATACAAACATGTTTTAAATATCGGGGATTAAAATCCAATTAATCCAATAATGACTGGGCGTTAAAAATAAACCTTTGGCCCGCGTTTTAACGACGTTCTTTCACTCCATAAATCCACCGGACAAAAGAATAGGCCTTTTTTATTGCAGAAAGCACATAATGTATTGACCCCAAGTCAGGTATAGAATTAACGGTTCATAAAAGTTACTTATTATACAAGGTCACAATGATTTTCTAGGAGTATCTTGTCAATGGTGATTTTATGATATATTTTCTCTCTGTCGTACATAGATTTAATCTTTATACACATATTGATATACGTCGACCCCATGATCGTTAATCCCATATATAATCTATGCCTTTGTGGAATTTTTATTTTATTAATTTATAAGGTGTGAAATAGAACAGAATAATAATAATAATAGTTATAATAATAGAAATAATAATAGCATAGTAATAGCTATATATATATAGATAGAGAAATGGTGTTTAACGCCCACTCGACACAAACTAGGTCATTTCGGGACCAACATATTATGGTTTAATTTTATTTCAATGATCCGCTTGTGCGTATGGGTCTTTAGCGGTGGGGGGAAACCGGAGAACCCGGAGAAAACCCGCGAGGTTGGACAGGCAACCCTATTCCTTGCTATGTACAACTGGGTGTTCGAAACCACGCCAGTTGACTCAATGGCAGGCTATATGATACAGCGCGCACACGTAAACCATTCGCCCCCCCCCCCGCCCCCCAATAACAATAGATAACAATAGAGGTTTAATATTGTTCAGGTATATGACGCATACGGTTGTCTAGTCGTTCGGATGAGACAAAAAAAACGAGTTTGGATGTTTGAAAAGGGGTAGTAGACGTTAACTACAGTTTTTTATCGTTAGAGTTCGAAAAAAAGAGTATGCATAAATGCCACTACTCAAGGAAATTTCCCTCTGAAATTGCACAGAATCATATAAACTTAACTTCCGCGTTCTGGTTCTATCCAGGCATATAAAGATGATATTTCAACTAATCAGTGTTTTACGTCCTCTACCACTGCGAGTGATATCGCAGACAACCTGTCTTATTTATTTAATTTATAGCGCACGAGTGGTCGTTCCTGTGGTAGGAAACCAGGGATTGTGAAGACCTTCCTATCACAAATTCGACGCGCGACACTGTAGACGTGGAACCTGTTTCACGAAATCTTAATTAAATTTAAAAACCAAATTTTAGTAGATACTTGAATTTTGATTGAAAAAGCACTAAAATCGAATCAAATTACTAAAATCTGGATTTTATTTTAGTTAAAATTTCATGAAACAGCCCCAGTGATTGATTGTAATCTATATATTCTAGTTCAGATATTATATAATTGCCATTGAAACAATGTTATACTTATCGTTTTATTTAACCAGGCTTCAGGATAAATCTTAAAAAAATATGGACTAAGGCCCTTTCTTGTAACCTCCAGAGTTTTAACTAAAATATAGCCCTTTTTATGTATCAGTTACATCGATAAGAAACTCTGTGCAGAATTTTGTGTTTCTGGATCAAAGATATTCCTCATAAACACTGATTGAAAGTTGAGCAAATTTTCAACTTAAGTCTGAGAATGCTTTGTGAACTCGGGGCCTGGAACTTTAACAACAAAAGTTTTATAGTAATTCCACCATGGTTGTTGATAAGTTCGATTCGGTTAGTTATTCAGATAAAGATAGAAGAAACGGCTCTTAACAAATGGTTTCTTTCAGTTAATACAACTAACTCTGTCAATCAAATCTGTCAGATCTTTTAGTGCAAGAAAGTCACTGTGGGGTCATAGTGTACACGATACACACTAGTTTAATAATATTTACTGACGTCATACAACATGTGGGTTATCACACTAGTCTGTAATTCATACACCTTTTGACAAAAGTAGCGTCGCCTGTTCAACCATATGATGTTAGTCCCGAAATCTCTCTATCTCTCCCCCCCCCCTCTCTCTCTCTCAGTATTGTATTCTCACCATGCACTCGACAAAAAAAACGAAGAAAACATTGTTTCAAACATGAACTGCGGTTGGACAATTATATTATTCATAATACACACGGTTCGGCAAATTGCAATGTCCAAAAGCACACAGGAAACTAAGCAAGAATATAGATGTTTGATTAGCTTATTAATAACCCGGGTAGAACAGACCAATAAGACGCTAAACTCTATTTGATATCATTTTCGTTTTTTTTTTTTTATTTTTCTTATTTTCATTCTCATTTTAAAGCGGGAATTTCATATTTTCTAAGAAAGTCAAAACATAATTATTTCTATGTACGCTCAAATGGTTGTCAACTCACTATTATACGATCATGGGCATTATTTCCCAGGCATTAAATCAGTGACACGGGGAATAATAACACAATTACCTTACATGTTCTCCCATTTTTCCACATGGAATGTCCATCTTCAAACGTTTGAATTTGAAGTTGAAAATGATATTTTTTCCAATTTCTCAATTGGCAATGGTGAAATAGGATTATTCTTGAACAAGGTTGGACTGTCTATAGATACAATCTATTTTAGGGCTTTATTTTAATATATTTTAAAAATATAACTAAAATATATGAAATTGCAACTTTAGGGGCAAAATTATTAAACAAGGGGTTGACTATAGTATTAATTTGACAAACATCTAATTTAGATTTTCACGCAAGTAGTGACGTAAATGATATGAGATTAAACGTCCTACTCTTCTGCACCTAACCTGGCTAATGGAAGACGGTCATAGTCATACGCCATCATACAGTGTGCTATGAGGGAAATTTTGCCCGGGCAGCGGCGCTACGGACTAGGCTACTCTTTTATATCGAATTATAACTGCCAAGGGATCTTTTAGGTGCACGCCTATATGTACACGGGACCTCGTTTTTTTTGTACCATCTGAACGACTAGACAGCTGTCTTTGTCAGGCCCTCCGTTCTGCATCACTGACAAGGTGAAACCACGTCTTTAAATCGAAATAAACTTTCTCGGTTAATGCAGGGATCGAACAAAAAGTAGGCTAGTTCAGTTTGTAGTAAGCAAACATAAAGTGATATGAATGACAAACAATTTTTTTTTTATTTGATTCTAGAATATCATTTTGTTTCATAGAAGTATTCAACAAATCACAAAGCTCCCACACGAACACAATTATTTGGATCAATGATACCCTAGAATTACGAGGTTTGTCAATTTTTATGAATTGACTATAGCAACAGGGAGATAACTCTATTTAAGAAAAGAATTCCCGATCACGTGATAGTAGTAAACACAAAATGGCAGCCTACAAGGCAAGGTAAGTTATTTCACGAAAATAGAAACGCCCATCAATTAGAATTATAAATAGAGAAGTCATGCAGTTTATATGTTGATGTATCGTATATTTTGATCTGTTTTTTTCAGACTGGAACAGTTTAAAGACGCGTTATCTAAAAGTGAATTAGATATAAAGAAGATTAGGGAGTTATCATTTCAAGGTAGGCTACGATCTTTATCAAAAAACTACTTTTCCTTTCTTTTATTTATAACTTCCTTGTTATAGATGGTCAGTTATTTTCTTACTTTGGAAGATTTAAATTTTTCTTGCAACTGCTTGAAAATAATCATTAATTGCATTCTGTAAAAGGAAACTATACTATATGTGACCGTTTCTGAGTGTGTTCAGGAGTTCACGAACTGCTGAAGACAGACAGGATTATTAATGAGATTTTGTTGGAGAATTTAATTTTATTCTTTGTCCAAAGAATTGTTGGGGTACAAATTGTTTCCCAAAGTGTGTCAACAAAAATTGTTTCTTTGGTGCATATTTGGCTTGATAATTCTTTGGTGCATATTTGGCATGATAATTATTCTCAAGTGAAAAAAATGTTATAGAAAATAACAGGCCCTGCGCAGTACAGATTCTCAAAATTTATAGAATCTTTTTGAACAAATCCTATGTCCGGTTGCACATTCCAAAAAATGCTATGGGATGTTCTGGGTACTATCCAAGTGTTCCGCTCAGGGAAAGTTCTTCAGGATCTTCCCCAAACTGATCCCGCAGTGAATATTCGCTTGGCCGCTACAATCACTGATAAGCATGACCTCGACGAGGCTTAATGAGTACGGCATATTAACTTTTTTACTCCGACAAATTAAATTCTCAAACATTTTTTTGAGGTAAAAGAAAAGTAAATAAAGACGTTTGAAGTATTTGTAGTTAAAAAATATTTCCTATATAGTGTAAATGGGCATTAAAATGAGTAAAATGCATCATTTTGCCCGAAGCAGTTAGGTGTTAAGTAAACATTGCACGAGCCGTTAAGCCAATGACTACGAGGCGTGCAGTCAACGCACGTGTTTTGGACAGGCATCCGTTTCAGAGATAATTTGTAAGTAATTCTCTGTGAAACAGATTGGATCTTCCCCCTTGTCTGAGTGTAGGCCTCCTATGTAAGTTAAATGTAGTCCTCTCTTGTCAGTTACATGTATGTCTCCCATGACAGTTAGATGTAGGTCTCCCTTGTAAGTTACATGTTGGCCTCTATTGTAAGTTACATGTAGGCTTCTCTTGTAAGTTCCATGTAGGTCTCCCATGACAGTTACATATGGATCTCTAAAGAAAAACACCTAGTTTGACGGTTAAAAAACACATGGTCCACCTTTATAGTAGTAGAGGTACAGCTAACCCAAACCTGGGCGTGTATGTAAAAGAAGCCTTGACAGCTGGAAATTGCTTGTACAGAGAGAAGCATAACAAACATTTCACTGGTATTACATCTACGTCTGATGTAAACACATAAACATAGTACTGGTACTTTATACTTCTTCTTCTTTAATCCATATATTGTCATTACATCAATCTTCATGGTGCTTGATCAAATTTCAGAAGCCACGGTGGGTAAAACGCTGGTTCGCTAGCCTGGAGGTTGCTTGTTCGTTCTCTACATTGGCAGAGAAAGTTCCAACATGGTTTCACCTTGTCATTGGTGCTAGATGTAGTGCTTGACACGGAAAGATGTCTGGTCGTTCAGATGGGACAGAAATCTGACGCCCTGTGTACACATTGATGTGCACATTAATGATCCCTTCACAGTTGAAATTCGATTTAAGAGTAGGCCATAGTGCCTTTGCCTGGGCAGAATTTCACTCCAAGCACACTGTATGACGTATGCCCATCGTGATTAGCCCATTCAGAGCAGAATACTAGGACGTTAAACCCCATTTCATTCCATTCTTTCGGTCAAATTTGAAGATAGATTACGATTGAATTTCAGTTGATTTCTTGCTTGATTAAAAATCTTACTAGCACTTGTATGATAAATGATATTTTGTGTTTTTAGGTTGCCCGTTTGAAAGTGGTTATAGATCTATATGCTGGAAGGTGAGCTTACCTTTAAATCAGGCTTGATTATTTTATTTAGTTTGTGTAGTGTTGAGGCTGAGGGGCTTATCGTAGGATACTGTCCGAGCATAGGCGTACGGGGAAATTTTTGACTGGGGTTGGTGGTGGTTGGTGCCCAAAAAATGTAGTTAGGTTCTTAGTATGTTACATAATAATAATAATAATGACAGGTTCTACAATATTTCTTTTGCGATGAATAAGTTCTTAATTTCTAAATCATCAATAAAAGATAACTAAATTTTATTTACTTTTAATATACATAACTAAAAACAGTTTAACCCTGGCTTACTGTACTTAAAAAAATAGAGAGTTCTGTTTAATTTAACTATAGACACTCTGAATTTAAATTCACTGTTAAATTGGACACATTCAAGAACACAATATTTTTTTATACAACATTTACAAAGCACAATTATGTGCCCAAATTTTCCCACCTTATGGTGCCCAAAATGGTGGGGGGGGCTGGCGGTTGCTCCCCCAGCACCCCCAGCTCGTAAACCTATGTGTCCGAGTCTTGAACTGAATGTACCTGTAAGGCTTTTTGGTCATTGGGTGTTCTAGTGGTTTAATAAGTGCAAATGAAATCATCAGGTATGTGGTTGAGTCAAATGAATTCCCTGCTGGTACGTGACCGGGAGAAGGGTTTGTCTGTCTAATCCCGTGGTTCTCAACCTAAATAAATGTATGTGAAAAATATTCGAATTTTGCAAAATAAAATCATGGCAAGTCATAGACAGCATAAAACCCAAACTACCGTAGTCATAGACACATAAAATAACACAAACTTTAATGTGAAATGTTCTTAGTGTGCCGTTCACAATTTCATGGTACACTGACTGACAATCACAGGTCTAACCTCATGGCTTTAGTCCAGGGGCCGGTTGCTGAAAACTAAGTTATTTTAACGATCCGTTAAACTAACGGATCATTATCTTTCATGCGTCCTTTGTTAACAGTCTGTTAAATTTCTGTTGCTGGAAAGTCAATTTCATTATCCGTTAAAGTTAACGGGACTTCCAGCAACAACCTTTCTCTCCGTTAAAGTTAACGATCCATTTACTCCATGTTAACGGATTGTTAAAAGTTAACAGAGCTTTGAGCAACCGGCCCCAGGTCATTAAACCACACAAACATGTATTAAAGATATATAAAAGCATTGTTTTTATGTAGGGTAGGTTTTCATTATTATGTTTTTTTTATATTTTTAGATATTACTAGAACATTTACCGTTAAAACGAGATGAATGGCCAAAACATTTACAAAGACAACGGTATGTAGATTAACTAACAAAATCGACCATATTGGATTATCTCCCTTACTATTGTTACATATTTTATGCAGGAGCAGATCCAGGGGGGTGGGGGGGTCTACCCTTCCCCCTGCTCAGCTACATAAAATAAATAATGCCTTGTATCAATGAAATTACACCACAAAGTGACCCTACATCAGTGAGAGGGGGTGAAGAAAGAGGGGGTGGAGAGAGAGAGGGGAAGGAGAGAAGGGGGAGGAGAGAAAGGAATGGAATTAAAATTCCAATTGACACAAAGTAGGTCATTTCGGGACCAAAGCAGTGGCAGGAAACCAGAGTACCCAGAGAAAAACCACGAAGTTGAACAGGCGATCTTGCCATGTACAACCAGGGATTTGAAACCACACCTGTTGACTCAATGGCAGGCCATATGATACAGCACCATTTGGCCATCCAACCCCCAGCTTTGGTTGTCTAAATCACAAGAACCCAGAGTAAACTTGACTTTGTAATACTGAGTGGTTATTGATTGTATTTTTAAAGAAGCATTTAATCTAAGAATAAATAAAGGACTGACAAGTCTTGTCATAATAGTTACAAAGATAGATAATGAAAAATATTTCAAATTGGCAAATGTAGCTCTTACATAATGTATCTTTAATAAATAATTTTATATTTCAGAGCTACAAATAAACAGTTTATTAATGAGTTAATTATATTTTATATTTCAGAGCGACATAAATTATATTTTATATTTCAGTGCAAGATATAAACAGTATATTAATGAGTTAATTGTATTTTATTTTTCAGAGCTACAAATAAACAGTTTACATACTTGTATATTATATTTCAAAGCAACTTATTAACAGTTTATTAATGAGTTGATTATATTTTATATTTCAGAGCGACATATAAACAGTTTATTAATGAGTTGATTATATTTTATATTTCAGAGCAACAAATAAAGAGTTTATTAATGGGTTGATTATATTTTATATTTCAGAGCAACATATAAACAGTTTATTAATGAGTTAATTATAATACCAGGAGAGAAAGCTTACCTGGGAGCTCTAGCTGATGGTAAATTAGAAGATCACGTAAGTTAATTCTGCCAGTTTATAAACACGGACTAATTAAACATACATTATGCGAGAACTATTGTCTATTGTAGGTCTTTATTTAGGCCTGAAATGTTATATAAACTATTAAATAGAAATAAAGTAACATGGAGAAAACATTATCAAATTTCGATGCCATCTTATGTATCTGATTTACATTGGATTTGAAATCGATCTGCTGTTCAATGCCCTTTGTTGGTTAATCGCAAAAATAGATAATCAAGAATTTGTTCATTATCAGGACAATGACAATTGACACGTACAGCGATTTTCAAATAAGGTTTTTTTTTCGGCTTAGAGTGAAGCAATTTGACTTAGACTTTCAGCATATTTTTTTCACATTATCAAGTTTTTAACTATTATAGTGAGAACTGATAACTCTTTATCTAATCTCCCATAATGTAACTTTAACAAATTGTAACCCTTTTTTCTGAGATATTAAAGTTCTAATTTCATATGTTAAAGTTATGTTTTTAAAATGAATTAAAAAAAGCCCTAAAATAGATTGTATCTATAAAAAGTCCTACCTTGTTAAAGAATAATCCTATTAATCCTATGATTCACTATTGCCAGTTGAGAAATTGACAAAAATATCATTTCTACTTCAAATTCAAACGTTTGAAGATGGCCATTCCATGGAGGGGAAGGGGAGAACAATAGAGGTAATTGTGTTATTATTTCCTGTGACAGCCTTCTTCAGGGATTTTAATGCCTGTGATATAATGCCCATGATTGTATAATAGTGAGTTGACAACCTTTTGAGCAAAAGACATAGAAATAATTATGTTTTGACTTTCTTAGAAAATATGAAATTCCCGCTTTAAAGGAGGCTGTGATGTGTTTTAGGAAGGCATGGGTGGGGGCGAGCTGGAGGGGCAGCAGATAAGGTATCTAATGAGCCTTGAAAGCATGATAATGATATATGTAAAATCGCAGTGTTTTAATCATAGACAGAATCACGGTGACTAAGTGGAGGTTGCGTGTTGGATCCCTGTATTGGCCAAAAAAATTCATCATGACCTTGTCAATGGTGCAGGACAGAGGCCTGACAAGGACATCTGTCAATTCATTTTGATGGGACAACAAATGGGGTTGGGATGGCCTAGTGGTCTAGAGTGCCGCGCTTCGACCTCTAGCTGGCCGGTCACCTCTGGCTTGCGGCTGTGTGAGCGTATGGTGTGAGCATATGTGGCATGGAGATAGGGGCGCCTTCTCAACCTCGTGGGTTTCCTCCGGGCACTCCGGTTTCCTCCCACTGCTAAAGACCCCTACACGCAAGCGAATTATTGAAATAAAATTAAACCATATGTTAGTCCCAAAATGACCTGGTTTGTGTTGAGTGGACGTGAAATCCAATTTCTCTCTATCTCTGGGACAAAAAACCCAAGGTCGCGTGTGTACATTGGCATGCATGTAAAAGATCCCTTGGCAATTGAAATTCAACATCAGAGTAAGACAAAGTGCCGCTGCCTGGTCAAAAATTTTTCCTCATAGCACACTGTATGGCCAATCCTAATCTTCAATAGCCCGGTAGGAGAAGAACAGTAGGACGTTAAACCACATTTCATTTCATTTGTAATAATAGATAGTGTCATGATAATTCAGAAAGTGATTAACTTTTATTTTAGCCGTTAAACCCGAACCCAGACAGTCAGTGGAGTGTACAGTTTAAAGACAATGACATGTTAATGCAAATAGATAAAGATTGCAGGTACCTAAAATAGTTTCTGTATTTTCTTTCATTAATATAGTGATTCTCAAACAGTGTGCCGTGGCGTGTGCTCGACATCTTCCTAAGTGTGCCCACTAAGAAATTGCAAAAAAAAACCATGTTATCTCAAATGAGTATTCACTGATAAGTTCACAAACAGTTCCTAAGTGTGCACACCAAGAAATTGCAAAAAAAACATGTTATCTCAAATGACTATTCACTCGACATCTTCCTAAGTGTGCACACTAAGAAATTGCACAAAAAAAAACCCATGTTATCTCAAATGAGTATTCACTGGTGTCTACTGATAAGTTCATAGCTGTGTTTTTCTTCATTTAGTTGGAGTCTCTCTATTATAACTAATCTATGGTTGTATGTCTATGGTTGTATGTCGTCTATGACTTGCCATGTTTTTATTTTGCAAAATTCAAATATTTTTCATACATATCTGCTGTTGCCAGAAAAAGGTTCAGAACCACTACTTTAATATAATAAAACGAGGGATATACTATATCTAATGGTGGCTACCATTCATTTGTCTTCATTACTATCACTATAACCCATTAATCATTTAATTTTGTGTATTTAGCACTAATTACTTTCACAACTCTTTGTTGAACACTTCATAAAAACCCCAAATCATCTAACTTGTTCTTGTGTTTAATTTCTGGATCACTGTTAAAAAATTAATCATTATAACGTTACATCAATAATCAGTTGGGTAGTTTATTTTTTAACAGTGGTCGAGAAATTAAACAGTTGTAAATTGGACACTCAATATCAAAATTGAACGCTCAGCTTTAAACGGGGCACAATACAAATTTAATAATTTTAAAAGATTTTTACAAATTGTTTAAACAATGATTTGATATAAAATGAATGTGAAAGAAATTAGTGCTAAATACCCAATAATAAACAATACCTGGATTACAGTGTTTATAAATAAACACAAAAGTTATATGGATAACAATTACTATATTTCTATTAAAGCTACGTTTCAACAATGCTTCTCTTGTTCTTATCAAGCACAATGTAACATATAACTTTTGTGTTTATTTTTAATGTGTTCAATTACTAAATGCCATTCAAATAGTATACAGTGTTTATCTATGCATGATTTGAATGTAAGGTGTTGGGGAACTGCAATATCAGTGCTTATGTCCGTAGACCACCACAATAGTCAACAATTCTTTACTGCCTGTAAATAAAATTGTATTTAGCTTTTTACATGTAAATTCCAGTGATTTAACTTGATATCAGGTTTCATGTCTGTTTATAATCGTAGACAAGAACATGAAGAGCAGATTTAGTAATCACATGTATGTCAGCTAAAACGTGTACTTATCCCGCATCGCCCATCCCCCTGACAATTCAGGCACAGATTCGGGCATCGTCAGGCTCAAAACCCCTGGTCATTGTGTCCGGCACTGATTTGTCTTTTTTATTGATATTATTAATACATGTCCGACACTAAGTTGAAAATGTCAGGTTTTATTTCATTAGTGCCTGACATTTTGTCAGGTACATCTAAAACTGTTATTTCACGGCCTCACCATTGACATTCACTACTTTTGTTCAATTATATGAATTTTATTTTCTTATTTGCAGGAGATTATGTCCCGATTTGTCTTTCTTTCAAAGTGCCACAAAATTTCCTTGTAATGAGATAATTCATGCCAAATCGAACGTGGAGACATTACGGAAGAGAGTGGAACATACAGTATTAAAATCAGAAACAGTTGGTAGAAACAGATTAGGTATTACAAATGTAAGTATAGGTTCAGTATTTAGAAACAAGCTGGTTCTTACAACGGTATGTGTAAGATGATGATTTCTTAATTTACCGCCCAAAGGATGTTTATATCTTAAAGTTCCAATTTCATATTTTCTAAGAAACTCAAAACATAATTATTTCTATGTCTTTTGCTCAAAAGGTTGTCAACTCACTATTATACGATCATGGGGAAAATTTCACAGGCATTAAAATGGCTGACACAGACTGATTGAGGAAATTGTAACACAATTACCTCCCTTGTTTTCCCATTCCTCTGCATGGACGGCCATCTTCAAACGTTTGAATTTGAAGTTGAAAATGATATTTTTGCCAATTTCTCAACTGGCAATAGTGAATTATAGGATTATTCTTTGAGAAGGTAACATGTTTATAGGTACAATCTATTTTAGGGCTTTATTTTAATACTTTTTATACGCCCACATTGAAATGTGGTCGTATATTGTCGTCGCCCCCGTCCGTCCGTCCGTCCGTCCGTCGGTCCGTCGGTCCGGCGTCCACAATTGCTTGTGGACGCTCTACAGGCTAAAGTTAATATCCGATTGACTTTAAATTTATACACAGTGTTTAAGGCCATGAGACGAAGAAGCCTATTGTTTTTCAGCGATTTCCGATAATTAGTGCCAGAGTTATGGCCCTTGATCACTTCAAAAAATCTTGTGGACGCTCTAGAGGCCAAAGTTAATATCCGATTGACTTCAAATTTATACACAGTGTTTAAGGTCATAAGACGAAGAAGCCTATTGATTTTCAGCGATTTCCGATAATTAGTGCCAAAGTTATGGCCCTTGATCACCTCAAAAAATCTTGTGGACGCTCTAAAGGTCAAACTTAATATCCGATTGACTTTAAATTTATACACAGTGTTTAATGTCATAAGACGAAGAAGCCTATTGATTTTCAGCGATTTCCGATAATTAGTGCCAGAGTTATGGCCCTTGATCACTTCAAAAAATCTTGTGGACGCTCTAGAGGCCAAAGTTAATATCCGATTGACTTCAAATTTATACACAGTGTTTAAGGTCATAAGAAGAAGAAGCCTATTGATTTTCAGCGATTTCCGATAATTAGTGCCAGAGTTATGGCCCTTGATCACTTCAAAAAATCTTGTGGACGCTCTAGAGGCCAAAGTTAATATCCGATTGACTTTAAATTTATACACAGTGTTTAAAGTCATAAGACGAAGACGCCTATTAATTTTCAGCGATTTCCGATAGTTAGTGCCAGAGTTATGGCCCTTGATCACCTCAAAAAATCTTGTGGACGCTCTGGAGGCCAAAGTTAATATCCGATTGACTTTAGATTTATACACAGTGTTTAAGGTCATGAGACGAAGAAGCCTATTGATTTTCAGCGATTTCAAATAATTACTGCCAGAGTTATCTCCCTTGATAACTTCAAAAATTCTTGTGACGCTATAGAGGCCAAAGTTACTATCCGATTGACTTCAGATTGATACATAGAGTTTAAGGTGTTGAAACAAACAAGTATTTTGATTTTCAATGAATTTAGATAACTGAACAGCTAAATCCATGATATTAAATGTTTCATGTATATACTAATTGTTAGCGTGGGGTAAAACTTTATAAAAAGCAATCAAATTCTAATGATTTTCTGATAATTACATAATGAGTTGTTACTCTTAATCAGTTTTTAGTGTATTACAAATGTTTCATTACCGAAATTAGTAAAAATATGCGACAACCCTTGTTGACTGCCCGGACGATTTAGCTGCTGTGGGCGTATGTTTCGTTGCCTGGCAACCTATCTTTAAAAATATAACTTAAAAAAATAAAATTGGAACTTTAAACTAGAAACAATGTGGGTAAGTAGGCTATAGGATGATAATATCATGATTTACAAACAGGTTGGGTATTACAAATTGAAGTTTTAGGAACAGACTATTTAGCCTATTACAAAAGCAAGTATAGGATGATAATATCTTACTTTAGAAACAGGCTAAGTATTTCAATTGTAGGCCTATGTATAGGACGATATGCTAGAAACCGGCTGAGTATTACAATTGTAGGACGATATTATATGTATTGCACGATTATATCTTAATCTATCACCCATAGGACAATGTGTTAATTTAGAAACAGCCTAGGTACAAGTATTACAAAAGTAGGTCTATGTATACAACATATTTAAAAACACTGAAAATAAACTTGCTGTTAAAAGTCACACTGCTTATTATAAAGACACCTACATCCACTCAATTTATTAAAATGAAACTAAATTATACTATGTGTGTGTCCTGAAATGACCTGGTATTTGTCAAGTTGAGGTATACCAAGTTCTCTCTCTCTCTCTCCCTTTGACTCTCAATCTCACTGGATAATCTTTAACTGTTTGTAGATGCAATCAACCAGACGTAGAACAAGTGATGAATATGCCTTGCTACCAGATGGACAGGAGGCTCACTGGGAAGTTGTGGAAAGAATTCTATTTATCTACGCAAAACTTAATCCTGGTCTCAACTATGTACAGGTAGGAACCGTGTCTAGTTGTGCGTATAGGTCAGAAATCCAGTATGGTATTCAAAATTAAAAGTGTGCTGTAAACTTTTTCTCATAGCACGAGCCAGCACAGACAAATATAATATTGAATGTTAAACTTCATTCCATTTCATTTCACATAGTAAAGGGGATTCCGATGGCTAAGTGGGTAAGACGCTGGCTCGCTAACCTGGAGGCAGGTTTTCGATCCCTGCATTGGCCGAGAAAGTTCATCCAGCTTTTCAGGTGTGTTGGTGAAGCAGGACGGATAGCCTGACAAGGACAGCTGTCTAATTGTTCGGATGGGATGAAAAACCAAGGTCCTGTGTACACATTGACATGCACTTAAAAGACCCCTTGCAGTTGTAATTGGATATAAAAGTAGGCTATAGTGCCGCTGCCTGGGCAAAATTTCCCTCATAGCGCACTGTATGGTGTATGTCCCTCTTCTTCCTTAGCCCAGTTTAGGAGCTGAACAGTAGGATGTTAAACCCCATTTCATTTCATTTCATTTCACATAGTGAATATAGATCACGTGTTGGACTGGGCGGAGGTGGGGGTGGGTGGGTGTCTGATTGATATAGATCAAGTGTTGGACTGGGCGGAGGCAGGGGTGGGTGGGTGTCTGATTGATATAGATCAAGTGTTGGACTGGGCGGAGGCGGGGGTGGGTGGGTGTTGGATTGATAAAACTTATGTAGTTTAAATCATAAGTGAGTCAAGATCATAATTGAGTCAAGTGGTTTGTGTTGTTGATGGCAAGCTTGTATCTAGCAAGGAACAAGGTTGTCTGCTCAACCTCATTAAGTTTTTCTGTGTTTCTATACAACTGCTGTTTCGATCCCTGGTGTGAGCGTATGTGGCATGGAGATAGGGGCGCCTTCTCAACCTCATGGGTTTCCTCCGGGCACTCCGGTTTCCTCCCACTGCTAAAGACCCAAAAGCGCAAGCGAATTATTGAAATAAAATTAAAACCATATGTTGGTCCCAAAATGACCTAGTTTGTGTCGAGTGGCCATTAAATCTCATTTCTCTCTCTCTCTATTATATTCTATCACCGTAACTGTGACAAAACACTGCTACTAATGTAGTCCGTTATGTCGTGTCCCTGTTCACTTTGTTCACTATCAACTCTCTGCAATGGTTCAGGAAGTAAAAAAGCTGTTTGGCTATCACAGAGGATTTTAAGTTAGCTCCTGGTGTTAGCTGAGAAAATTCCTATGAAATTTCCATCGTGGTTCCCAACTGAAGGGCATGGCCATGGACAACATATAGTTGTTAGTAAGGGACGAACAAACCAGGGTCCTGTGTAATGGTAAGAGTATTTTTGTGGGTATCATGATGTTTATTATTATATTTGACAGGGTATGAATGAGATTCTAGGTCCGATATATTATACCTTCGCTTCGGATCCAGATCCAGAATGTAAAGGTAGGTCATCACCTATATCCCTTTCTATGTAACACATTTCTCAGTAAACAATGGCTTCCAAAGTTGTTAATCTATATATTGCACCACATTTTTGTTAATTAATCATTATTTGCTTGATAACGATACCTGTACGTGTATTGAAACGTAGCATGTTAATAAAATTCAGAAGTAGTTTATCCCTATAAGTGTGTTTATTTTTAACAATAAAATTATTAAAATTTATATGATAAAACCGATAAATGTAGTTTGGATTATTTTTTTGATATTAATACAATTGAAAATATTTTAAAAATGTATCAATTTTTGTTGCAGAATATGCAGAAGCGGATTCATTTTTTTGTTTTACCAATTTAATGGCCGAGATACGTGATCATTTTATCAAAACGTTAGATGACTCAGACTGTGGTATAGGTAAGATTGTGTAGTTTTTTTTTTATTTTCATATAAATTCCCTTAAACTTATGTCACATGCCATTTTCTAACACATTATTTCATTCAAGGGCCGAATGGGTGAATGTGTGCGTGCTGCGTAATTCGGTTGTCAATGAGTCAAGTCGCATGGTTTCAATAGAGTCGTCTGTCTAACCGCATGGGTTTTCCAAGGGTCTTGTGGTTGCCTCCCACTGCTAAAGACCCCTAGGCAGGGGTAAATTATTGAAATATAACAGAATGATATGTTAGTCCCATTTCTCTCTCTCTCTTTTTTCAATTGCAATTGTGTTACTGTGAAATAATGGCGAGAGTAATTGTTGGACACAAAGAATGATAAGAGCCATATCTATATGCCATGGAGTCTGTTTATAACCATTCTTAAGGGCTAGAATTAGATGGTTAGCAGTCCTCGGCAGCTTCAGGACACAGGGTTCCATGCCAGAGGCGTGACCCACCTAATTTTCAACAACGCCTTTTTCTACTGCTGAAAGTGCCTTTTCTCAGACCCAAATATGTCCGTTCCGAGTGTTTACTTAGACGAAAATATCAGTCAAATAGGTCTTGGAATGGCTACAGATGCAAGGAAATGAGAAATAATTTTCTTGGCGGACCCCCTCCCCAACCCCCATCTCGGCGACATGCCCAGTCTCTGCGGTCAGTGCCCGTATTTTGCGTCGCCCCCTCCTTTTTTCAAAATTCCTAGATTTGCCCCTGCATTCCTTTTATTGATAGACTTAAGAACAATTAATGTCTTATGTCTTTTATAGCATTATCATGTTTTGAATGATATATCTTGTTCGTTTAATCTCACTGTGCCACCCAATCAACTGGTGTTATACTATAACAGTTATAGGGTAGACTGGTGGCCAGTCTTCTCCACACACCAAAAATTGGCCAGTCCTCTCAAAAAAAAAAACCCAAAAAAAAAACGTAATCTCTAGAGACTGGGCAAAACGAGCTTCATTCTCATCTAGTAGGTCAATCTGCATTATGCAGGTCGTGTGACGTCGTGCACGGGATTACTGCATTTGCACTGGCAAACTGGTGTAGGTGCGAGATGTTTGTTGTGGATAACAGTTATTGTTATTTAGTGATACTTTAACGATCTAAGAATTTTGTTGACGGACAATATCTGTCGAATGAACGGATACAACGAATGGGATGAGGTGAATGAACATAAATAATTACACACGACATCATTATAACAACTTAACGAAGCCAGTTCATACGTATCGGGACGAAGCCGAATGGCGACTGGAAACAAAAACGTGACATCAGCCCGCAGACGGTTTCAGCATGACTGCTTTGCACTCCATTCGAGACGCATGATTCATGAAGGTAAATATTGAACTTAATTTATCTTAGACATCACATTTACAAATTCGTGTCACGTGACTTGCTTGACAACTGTCAATCATTCCAAATAAGGAGACAACGTAAAACAGGATAAGCAACGCCCATTTTATTGTGAAGCTCGGAAATTGTCCAGTCTCTGGTGCTGGTTACAGGTTTACTCAAATTTTTTTTTTATACAAATGGAAACGAAAATTGGTTTACTAAAAATTACTACTTTTATATAAATCGAAATGTAAAATAAATAGAAGAGACTGGGCCAGTCTAGTTATAGGGTTGTGGTGTGAAAGTTTAAATAAACAAAGCATTATAGACTGTTTCATTATTAGTACTATTCACCTAGTTAAGATTTAATTATTTTAATGATTCAAATATATAAGTTAAGTTCAAGTGTTATCGGTTAACGAGTATCTTAAATATTATCCCCCCACACTTGTGAGATTATGTGATATAGACAACACTTGGTTAAATGCCCTAGAAGAAGCTGATTTGGAGGATGACAATATTTTAAAGTTTGTAGATTATGTTACTGAACAATGGGTAGAAAACGATTGAGGGGCTATGTGGAATCCCTTCAACATAGATGGTACACAGACAACTAATCACGTTGCGGGATGACATAGTAAAATGAAATAGACTGGAACAAGCCACCCAAATATATTTAAATTTATTAACAATGTGTAGAAAAAGAAGACCTTTACTTAAAATATCATAGTTCAATTGGATAATGGGGGACGAATGGCCCATAAAAGGCGAAAATATAAAAAAGTAGAAAAATCTGTTAATGATCTAAAAATCGAACTGTTAAATGGAGTAAAAAGTGCAATTGAATATACGGACGCCATATCACATTTAGTAGGGTTATGATTTATGTTTGATACATGTATTTGTTGTTGTTACTTTTATGTAATTTATTGTGAATAAAGTTGTTAATTAGTTTAAAACTAGTAGTTTTAAAAAGCGGACTATACTCATATACTCATCCCCTTGCGTGATTAATCCCCCCATGAGAACAATAGAGGGTGGCACAGTGAGATGTCCCCATCTTGTTGATTAAAGGAACAATAACACTCTTGTTGGCTTGGCAGCTCCAGAAAATAAATAATAGCCTTATTCTAAGTACTAGATGGTTAAGTGTCCTACCTGTTGTGTAAATTATCCATTACAACCTATTTTACTTGTCCAGAGGGTTCAAAAATATTTTAAAATCCATGTCTCATTTGAAAAAAGTTTACGTTAGGCTTTTGAAATCATTTAGTTGAATTTTCCAATTATTTGAATTATGTGTGTTAAGATGAAATTTGTATCATCCATTAATTGGAATATTTTGAAATAATAAATACAATTTGTTGACCAGAATAAAGTTTGGGACAACAAGAGTGGTATTGATCCTTTAAGTATTCAGTTTATTTTTTGTCCCTTTGTCAGTGATGCAGGATGGAGGGCTGTAGTTGCTCGGATGGGACAAAAAATTGAGGATCCATTTACACATTGGTGTGCGTGTAAAAGATACCGTAACAGTTGAAATTCAATATAAGAGTAGTCCTTAGTGCTGCTGTCTGGGCAAAATTCCCTTATAGCACACTGTATGGCATATGCCCGTTTTCATTCGCCCTGTAGGAGCAGAACAGTAGGACGTTAATTAAACCTCATTTTATTTTATTTCAGGATATTCTATGACAAGATTAATGGAAGAGATCCATATCCGAGATCCATGTTTAAGTCATCGAATGACAGAACAAGATTTAAAACCACAATATTTCGCTTTTAGGTGGATCACGTTAATGTTGTCTCAAGAATTTCCACTACCAGGTGAGTCTTGAAGCTTTCCTTCCCCACCCTCAGGTATGCCTGAAACCTGTCCCAACCCACCCTCAGGTATGCCTGAAACCTCTCCCCACCCCAGATATGCCTTAAATCTTTCCTGCCCCACCCCAGATACGCCTCTTTCCTCCCCCGCCCCATTTATGCGTGAAACCTCTCCCCACCCACCTCTCACCGGGGTCCATGTACACCTTAAACCTCTCCAGCAAATAATTAAAATTATACCATATGTTAGTCCCAAAATGACCTAGTTTGTGTTGAGTGTACACATAAATGTAATTCACGTAAAAACAACCCCTGTCAGTTGAACTTTCAAGACAATTAAGTAAGATAGAATTGCCACTGCCCCGACAAGATTCTCCCCCTCACATTACACATATAGCAATAGCAATGAAATTTACCATATATTAATCCCTGGGCCTGTCCATCTTCGTGAGTTTCCTCCGGGTACTCCGGTTTCCTCCCACTGCTAAAGACCCCTATGCGCAAGCGAATTATTGAAATAGAATTAAATCATATGTTAGTCCCGAAATGACCTAGTTTGTGTCGAGTGGATGTTAAACCCCATTTCTCTTTCTTACCATATATTAATCTAAAAATGACTTCTAAGTCCCATTTCATCGGATATCTTCAGTTGCCTTTAAGCCTCCTTTGGCATATAAAATGAATACCTCCAGTTACATGTAGCTGTATGTAGTCATGGGTGTTGTACATGATGCAGTTTATGTTTATCCTTTTGCTAATATCTAATACCACTTCTCATTCAAGCCAATGACTTTGTGGCATTCTTTCAAAGAATGTTAAAACCAGATTTTAATGACTTTTGTCTAGGCAAAAGGACTATTATTTAAAGGATAATTTGTGTCACAAGTCCATCTACACATTTATTTAAATCTTCGTAAATTATAGAAAATTATGGAAATACTAAATATTTTCATAAACCAAAATATGAAGCAAATACCATTTCAATATCTACATCAGATATTTGTTGAATATAATAAACGCCTGATTTATTAATATTGCTAAACTAAAATGTCTCACTCAGTGAAATAAAAAGCATCTGCTGATGGTAACTATAAATGGATTATGAAATCAATATTAAGTGTAGATGAAATGCGGAGAAACGCATATTCATAGAAGTGCAAATTTTGGCAGCTTGCTTTTAAAGTAAGCTAAATATCAAGTAAATTTAATTTAGTTAAGGATACGTTATGGGAGATAATTTAATTTAGTTAACATTGCTGTAAGAACTGAATTTTATGTATGGGGTTAATTGTCGTGAGCCAGACATTAAGTAATATATTGATTCTTCACAAGGCTTTAGCAGAGTATTGTTTCAATATATAAATGCAATGTCTTTAGTTCAAGACCATTAAACAGCTTAAAATACAGACTCTATCCTGCACATATTTTTTAATACAATACATCATGCGAGCCCAATATTTCATTTAGTATGCTAATGTACGATTGGCAAATTGCCCATACATTATTTGAAATAATGGTAGGAGGAATATTGTGTGTTTTCTCTGGGTACTCTGGTTTCCTCCCACTGCTAAAGACCCTATGTGCAAGCGAATTATTGAAATAAAATTAAACCATATGTTAGATCCGAATTGATCTAGTTTGTGTGGTGTGGAGGTTAAACCCACCTCTCTCTCTCTCTCTCTCTCTCCCCCCCTAATTATCATGTGTTTTTGTATATTTCAGATGTGTTAAGAATATGGGATTCGTTATTTGCTGATAAAAACCGATTTGATTTCCTGATTACTGTTTGTTGTTCCATGTTAATGTAAGTATCAATCATCTCATATTGTACTTTCGGGGGTTGGGATGGCCTAGTGGTCTAGAGTGCCGGGCTTTGACCTCTAGCTGGCCGGTCACCCCTGGCTTGCGGCTGTGGTTTCGAGCCCTGGTGTGAGTGTATGTGGCATGGAGATAGGGGCGCCTTCTCAACCTTGTGGGTTTCCTTCAGGCACTCCGGTTTCTTCCCACTGCTAAAGACCCCTACGCGCAAGCGAATTATTGAAATAAAATTTAAAAAACATATGTTATTCCCGAAATGACCTAGTTTGTGTTGAGTGGACGTTAAACCCCATCTCTCTCTCTCTCTCATATTGTACTTGTGGGTTATTGTATTTGGTCGAATCATTAGTGTGTGCACGCTGTATCATGACGTCTGTCATTGAGTCAACTGGCGTGGTTTCGATTCCTCTGTTGTGTGTGACAAGTAATAGTGTCACCTGTCCAACCTTGTGGGTTTTCTTTCGGTCCTTCGGTTTTCTTTCACTGCTAAGGACCTCGATGCGCAAGTGAATTGTTGAATTAAAATTGACCTAGTTTGTGTCGACTGGACGTTGTTGAACCCCATTTTTCTCTTCTGATTTTTTACTCAAGTTTAAAAACAACTAGGCCTAAAATATTTAGAACATATTTGTTGAGATCCAAAATGAGCATTTGATAAATATTCTTCATTTTCCTGTTTTCTGTTACTCTACATGATGTTTATATTTTTCAGATTGTTAAGAAATGAAATTTTATCCAATGATTTTCCTTCCAACATGAAATTATTACAGGTACGTGTCAAGTATATTAGAGGGCGGTTGGATGGCAGAATGGTTAGCATGTGCACGCTATGTCATAAGGGGGTTGGGATGGCCTAGTGGTCTAGAGTGCCGCACTTCGACCTCTAGCTGGCCGGTCACCTCTGGCTTGCGGCTGTGGTTTCGAACCCTGGTGTGAGCGTATGTGGCATGGAGATAGGGGCGCCTTCTCAACCGTGTGGGTTTCCTCCGGGCACTCCGGTTTCCTCCCACTGCTAAAGACCCCTACGCGCAAGCGAATTATTGAAATAAAATTAAACCATATGTTAGTCCCGTAATGAACTAGTTTGTGTTGAGTGGACGTTAAACCCCATTTCTCTCTCTCTCTCTCGCTGTGTCATAAAGTCTGTCATTGAATCAACTGGCATGGTTTCGAATCCCCGGTTGTAGGGGACAAGCAATAGGATCACCTGTCCAACTTTGTTGTTTTTCTCTGCATCTTCCGGTTTCCTCCCACTGCTAAAGACCCTTACGATCAAGCGAATTATTTCAAAAAAATTGAACCATATGTTAAAGCTGAAGTGACCTAGTCAGTCGAGCGGATGTTAAACCCCACCTCTCTCTCTCTCTCTCTCTGTCTCATGTATATTGGAATATTGGAGTAGAATCCAGGTATTCTGTAAATGATGTGAACAGGATGTGAAATTAAAATCTCTGATATTAAAGACTGTCCAGCAACAATGTGGAAGACCCAGTATATTCTGTGAGGAGGGGTGTGTGGAGAGCTGCAGGAGGGGTGGATGAGGCACTGCAGGAGGGGTGGTTTTGCAATAATATTGTCTTGATCTACCTGGCAAGAAAATTGTCGCCAGTTTATAATTCGCTTGATTGTATCGTTGATGTTCTGATTTTCTTTTAGTGATTATATATTGAATTAGTCATTTACTTGGTGAGAGAGGCAAGAGAAATTGCTTTGTGGATATTTGTTCTTAGTTAACATGACATGTAATCTTAGTTTATGTAATCTAGGTTTACTGACATGTAATCTTAGTTAACATGACATGTAATCTTAGTTTATGTAATCTAGGTTTACTGACATGTAATCTTAGTTAACATGACATGTAATCTTAGTTTATGTAATCTAGGTTTACTGACATGTAATCTTAGTTAACATGACATGTAATCTTAGTTTATGTAATCTAGGTTTACTGACATGTAATCTTAGTTAACATGACATGTAATCTTAGTTTATGTAATCTAGGTTTACTGATATATAATCTTAGTTTACATGACATGTAATCTTAGTTTATGTAATCTAGGTTTACTGACATGTAATCTTAGTTAACATGACATGTAATCTTAGTTTATGTAATCTAGGTTTACTGACATGTAATCTTAGTTATCATGACATGTAATCTTAGTTTATGTAATCTAGGTTTACTGACATGTAATCTTAGTTAACATGACATGTAATCTTAGTTTATGTAATCTAGGTTTACTGATATATAATCTTAGTTTACATGAAATGTAATCTTAGTTTATGTAATCTAGGTTTACTGACATGTAATCTTAGTTAAGATGACATGTATTCTGGGTTTAATCTTGGTTTATTTTACATGTAATCTTAGTTTATTTCATAGATAATCTAGGTTTACCTCACATTAAATTTTGGTTAACTTGTTATGTAATCTTTTTTTTTTTTCAGAATTTTCCATACACGACCGTTGAAGTCATAAAAGTCATATCAAAAGCTGTAGAAATGTTACATCGGTAGCACAGGTCGTTTATTACATAATCTTGATAAACAGACAGGTAAGAAACTTTGGTAGTTGGAATTCAATATAAGAGTAGGCTGTAGTGCCGCTGTTCGGCCAAAATTTCTCTTATAGGACACTATACCCATATTGATTGGCCCAGTCGGATCAGACAAAAAGCTGAGTTTCCACGTCCACATTACTGTGCACATAAAAGAGACCTTGACAGTTGAAATTTGAAATAAGAGTAGTTTGTAGCAAAGTTTCACCTCATAGTACACTGTATGGTATATCCATCTTCATTAGCTTGGAAGATCACATGCTAAGTGGGTAAGACACTGGCTCGCTAGCCTGGAGGTCGGGTGTTCGATCCCTGCATTGGCCAAGAAAGTTCATCTCGATTTTATGGTGTGATTTTCCCTTGTCAGTGATGCATAACGGAGGGTTTGACAAGGACAGCTGTCTAGTCGTTCGTATGGGACAAAAAAACTGAGGTACTGTACCAATTGGCGTGCACAAAAAAGATCCCTTGGCAGTTGGAATTCGATATAATCATAAGCCTAAGCGCAGCTGCCCAGGCAAAATTCACCTCATAGCACACTGTATGGCTTATGCCCGTATTTCAGTAGCCCAGGATGGTAGGATGTTAAACCCCATTTTATTTCATTTCATTAGCTCAGCCAGTAGGATGTTACACACTGTAACATTTCATTTCAAAAACAGATTGAGTTTCCGACAGTCACTTGCGCAGTGAGTAAGGTGCTGGCTTGCTATCTTAGCGGTCGATGGTTCGCTCACGGAGTTGGTCGAGAAAAATCACCATGATTTTCCGTCATGATTCCCTTTGTCAGAATGACAAGTCATTCGGATTGGACAAAAAAAAATGAGATCCTGTTTAAACATTGGCGTTCACGTGAAAGATCCTGTGGCAGGTTGCGTATCTCAGTTTTTGCCAACCACACTCCAGCATGGACATGGTTTTATTTTTCAGATAATACCACCAAAGGATTTCAAGGAAGACTGGATAATGTAGTTTTCAGGAGTATCGGGTAGACCAGATGTTTGTTCTGAAACCTATGTTTTATAGATGCTCAATTTTTTATAGAGGTGTGTCAAGTCTGGTTCTCAATTCTCACCCTTTGAATGATAAAATACAGCTCTTAGAGTCACATTCTCTCTTTTATTCTATTTAAAAAAAAGAATAATATGGTCTGCAACTTTATGGATTAAAATCATTTGCAACTTTATGGATAATTTTCCTAGGCAACTTTATGGATGAAATCAAAAGCAACTTTATGGATAATAATCACTAGCAACTTTATGGATGACAATGACAAAACCCCTTCAATAGGACGACAACCACAAGTTATAAAATAATATGATGGAGAGTTTAAGTATAAAATATAAATAAAACCACTATTAAAGTTGCTAGTGGTTGTTATCCATAAAACTGTGTTTAGTATTCATTTCAAAAATATCCTTGTCAGTTTTATTGGATTTTATATATTATATTTATTATGTCTTTGATCAGTGTTGGAATAACACTGTGCTGTGAGTTCCCATATCAACACAATAAGTCAAGATATATATTGATATTAATAAACAATCCTATTTCTCGTTATTTTTATGGTTTAAAATTAATAGTTGACTCGCTAATCAAAATAACACAACGGATCGAAGTATTGATAACTTTTGTTGACCCAAATCTAAGAGCCTTCAGCCTATTTAAAACTATTCGAGCATATCTGATTGTCAATTAGAAGTAGAGGTATAACATTCATAATAACACAACTTTATGTATTGATTACATGCTAAACTATATGGATTAATTACATGTCTAACACAAGTATATGGATTGATTACACATTTAGTACAGGTATATGGATTGATTACATGTTTAACACGAGTATATGGATTGATAACATGTTAAACATAACTATATGGATTGATTACATGTCTAACACAAGTATATGGATTGATTGCATGTCTGTCTAACACAAGTATATGTATTGATTACATGTTTAAGATGAGTATATGGATTGATAACATAACTATATGGATTGATTACATGTCTAACACTAGTATATGGATTGATTACATGTCTGTCTAACACTAGTATATGGATTGATTACATGTTTAACACGAGTATATGGATTGATAACATGTTAAACATAACTATATGGATTGATTACATGACTAACAAAACTATATGGATTGATTACATGTACTGTAACTATAATAGATGATGAGGAAATTGTCATAAAAAGAATTAATTGTTGTTGTTTTGTCCTAATTAATCTTGTTTCTGTTGATTGTATGATTTCTTTTACTCATTATCGAATCATTGGTTGATAAATATACCTGTAAGAATACAGAAACGTTGTATGTAATAACATAACAACTGGTAAATACATAGGGTTGTGTTGTTATGGATTTGTAAAATCATATCAGTAGTTGAAAGAAAATATAACTCTCTCTCTTTTTAGAAATTTAGGACTGGCTGTGATTTGGTTTAGATTTGATCACCTGGCATCTATTTATAGATAGATTATGGGGAGAGTAGATTAAGAGCTAGCAGTTGTCACTTTAATTGTTAAAAACTACATGATGTAAATGTAAAGGAAATTTGTTGAAAATTTCAGTCAAATTCATCCACCCTGAACCAATTGCAGGTCTTTCTTTAGGCCTGAAATGTTATATAACTATTAATTAGACATATATTCGATATTTTAACTAGATTAGAACGGTTTGCCATTTAAAATTTAATTTAGAAATGAAAAAGCGAGGCTATAGCTCTGGTTACTGCTACGCACACTTCCTATCAAAACTACAAACACTGATCACTTGGTTGAGAATGAAGTAATTTGAATGAAATTTTGAATATTTTCATTTTACATGATCTATTGTGAAGCTTTTATAGCAAGAAGGGTCAGTTCGTTATCTACATCTTACACAATGTAACTTTAACCACATAGAATTTTCGTTCCGTTTATAATAATACATTTATAAAGTGCGTTATTCTTTTGGCCACCAAGATGGAGTGGAATAAACATAGGAATGAACAAATAATAAAGTCGAAGAACAAAATGTTGTTGTAATGGTAATAGTCTAGCGATAGCATCAATCTAATCAAAACACTGATCCTATTTCGTTTCGTTTTTTTTTTATAGTTCAAAATTTTTTTTTACTTGTCTCTACTACGAAAGCTTAGTATATAATAGGCGTTCTTATTGATGTTGGGAAATAAGCAATGAAACGGTATGTTACGGTGACTTATTGACGTTCTCTTTGCCGAACTGTGGGTAAACCCTTAGAAACGTCAACGCCGATTGATTAATCAATGACTGACGTCATAGGGTCATTTGACGTGAACTCTACTATAACTTGTCAGGTCTTCATGTAATGTAGGCTATTGAAAGTATAAAAAACGAAACGAAATATAGACGTGTGTTGTAATCCGATTAGGAATTAAATTGAAGATTTGTAATACCGGTATATATTCTGGACAGAATTACAAATAAGCAACGAAGACAGGGAATTATATGTATTATAATGTTAAGCACTCATATATTCTTTCTTTATTTTATTGGATTTCTTCAGTATCAATATTATTAAAATATAGATCTGTATTTAGTTTCATGTCTTCATCATTTCGATTGCCTCCACCATAGATATAGCCTTCACTACCTGGAGATTTGATTGGTTGTAGAGATTTTAGATTAACCAATCATCGTCTATCTTCCAAATGGCTATTCGGGAATACATTTAAAATTTGGATTTATGTTCTGTCAACCCACACGACAAGACGTTGACTCTGTAGACCATGTTTTGGCTAATCCCTCACATCAAGGAAAACACAGGGTATTTAACAAGTCCAGATCCTGTTGTTGGGAATATCACTTTAGGTGGAAGTGAACGTAAAACTCCAGCAACGAAAGATACTCTAGTGAAGACAAGAAAACCGAAATTTCGACCAAAAAAAAATAGCGAAACTAAATACAATCTGTACTGTGATCCGATTGTTTCAGCACAGCCATATCAATATTTATTAAGCCTAGGTTGAAGACACGTGTTATAGACATTGTAGGCACAAATTCTGGCTTTGACAGACGCAAATCCTGTCGTAACTGTTATTTGTCCGTACCAATTTGTCTTTTTCAGTGTTCTTTGGTTAATCCTGCAAATAGTGCCAGACATTTTATCAAATAGTGCAGACGTTTGATCAGATATTGTCAGGCATTGTATCAGAAAGTGCAGACATTTTAGCATATTGAACAGGTGTCGAGGCCCGTCCATGTAAGGCACGTGTTTTTGTTGTTAATTACTGGTATGTATATAGCACCGTTTATGTGTTATTAATGACGGTTATATTTAGCATCGTTTATTTGTTAATAGTAAGTGTTATAGATAGCACCGTTTAAAGATGTATTACCACCAGCGTAATTAGAATGAATTAGTATCAATCCAAATTGTTTTATGTTATCAATTGTATAACAGATACATTGTAATGTTAAGAATTGTAAACCCAAACAGTGGAATATTAAAAATTGTAAACCCAAATATTGTAATATTAAGAATTGTAAACCCAAACATTGTAATATTAAGAATTGTAAACCCAAACATAATATTAAGAATTGTAAACCCAAACATTGTAATGGTAAGAACTGTAAACCCAATCAGTGGAATGTTAAGAATTATAATGTTAAGAATTGTAAACTCACATATTCTAATGATAGGAATTGTAAATCCAAATAGTGGAATGTTATAACTATTATCAAATGAAATAGAAACTTTCCAAAATAGTCTGTACAAACTCTGTAAATCTCTGTATATTTTTGACCACCGAGTATATCAAATGAATGTTTATATATGTATATATATATATAAATATAATAAAATAAAGTTGTCTACTTATTGTTTAATAAAGCGATGTCATATTACGACACTGGAATTCGTGAAGGGGGGGGGGGGCGTCGAAAGGTTGACGCTTGCCTGTTGTATCATAACGTCTGTCATTGATTCAAGCGGCTTCAGTCGAGATTCAAGGGTCTAAGTCGAGATTCAAGGGTCTAATATCTCAGAGTCAAGATTCAAGTAACTGTTGTCTCAGAGTCAAGTATCAAGTATCTGTTGTCTCAGAGTCAAGATTCAAGTATCTAATGTCTCTGAGTCGAGATTCAAGTATCTGTTGTCTCGGAGTCAAGTATCAAGTATCTGTTGTCTCACAGTCAAGATTCAAGTATCTGTTGTCTCAGAGTCAAGATTCAAATACCTGTTGTCTCAGAGTCAAGATTTAAATATCTAATGTCTCTGACCCGAGATTCAGAGATCTAACAACACTGTTCTGCCCATTCACTGTACATCGTTATAACGACAGAGGATTGTTCTCTCCTTCCCGCCAGTAATTCTTTTACGTGCACACCAATACAATATATACACGAGACCTCGATTTCCCACCCCGACCCAATGACTTCACATTGTCCCTTGCGCCACTCACGGGATGGTGTGTGCGGGGGGGGGGGGGCTAGGAGATCCCATTGAACTTGCTAGACCAGACCAGATAGAGAGTGTTTATGAATTATGTTACATAGATTGTCTGGTGCGGTGCTGTATATACCTTAAAAGTTTATTCTTTGTCGAACAAGGGGCAGTGAAGAGATTATAAACGTGAAACAACATGGCAGTTGTATTTGGAGATGGTGACGATTCGTGCAGTTGTATTCTGGAGCTTTTGGGAGCGATGAATGTTTTCAGTAGATATCAGCCAGGAGATAACTCTTGATCTAGTTTTGTTTTCGGACTGCGTCAACAGGTGACGGACATTGCCAATATTTCACACGTGGAAATAACACTTTCTCACTATTTCTGAGACCTGTCTGCCCATGTTTAGAGAGGCATCCAAATCAACGCCAAGATTCTTAACACATGATACAAATGATATATTAATTTGATCAAAGTTAACACCATCACGCTCTACTTTCTCCCGACGTCTTGACCTACTGTTTTAACATGTTTTTATTATGACAAAGGGATAAGATAAACCGCCCTCTCTTCTCACGACAGCTATTTTATAAGTTTGATTTAGATTGACTTTTTAATATACAAGAACTTTTTATTTTGTGTGCTAACCAATTTTAAGAAGACTTTAGACATACGCGGACATTTGAATTGTATGTTTGTACCAACTTTCAACCCATGAAGTGTAAATCATTTAATTAAATCAACCTGACCATAGTATTATATCTAATGTATTAGGGGTTGGGATGGCCTAGTGGTCTTGGTCTAGAGTGTGGCGCTTCGATCTCTAGCTGGCCGATCACCTCTGGCTTGCGGCAGTGGTTTCGATCCCTGGCTTGAGCGTATGTGGCATGGAGATAGGGGCGCCTTCTCAACCTCGTGGGTTTCCTCAGGGCACCCCGGTTTCCTCCCACTGCTAAAAGACCCCTATGCGCAAGTGAATTATTGAAATAAAATTAAACCATGTGTTAGTCCCGAAATCAGCAATAGTTTGTGCCGAGAGGAGGTTAAGCCCCATTAGCCAATGTCGGTGCAGAACTGTAGGATTCAATTCAATAGTCGAGATGATTAAAGGAACTAAATCGCTAACATTTGGGATCTAGAAATTGGCACAAGTGGGTCGCAACGCATATAACACTGTAATATGAATGTATATTAACTGATTTACATTCAATCGTTTCCGTTTTTATTCTAATTTCAAATCAGTTATGTCCGGCGAAATAAGCCGACTGTCTCAATCGAATGCAACTCTCGAGCGTCTGGTTATTCCAGTCTACATACGCCGTTTATTTTGGTGCAATGTTTCTAGCCTCGTTCCTCGAGTCTCTTGTTAGAACTGGGACTGAAATGCATTATGGAACACGATTCGTGTACCAATGGTAAAATGTTTATTTTGTCTTAAATATTGGAGATCAGAAGCCCACCCTTTTCCTGTAAGATCACAGCATCAATGTTGATTTAAATTGAGAAATAATTCGTGTTTTCAATGTTGAAGATTTTGGGTGAGTTAGAGACTTAGCTACTTTAAAGTATACGTGTAACTGCAATATTTGATACTGTTTGTAATTATTTATCTATAACGTTTACTAGTCATGTAATTATATGTTATGTCAGTGACAGATGTGATACTTACTATAAGTAGATATTAAATATATTAAAATATTGACTATATATACATTTAACGATGCTTTAGATACTCTCATTATCATTATATTACTGGTTGAAAGTGTGAACCGCGGATCAGAATAAGGTTGAACTATGAGCCGAGGATCAGAATTAGGTTGAAAATGTCAATCGAGGATCAGAATAAAGTTGGAACTATGAGCCCAGGATCAGAATAAGGTTGAAACTATCAATCGAGGATCAGAATAAAGTTGAAACTGTGAATCGAGAACCAGAATAAGGTCGAAACTGTGAACCGAGAATAAGGTTGAAACCCTGAGCCAAGGATCAGAATGAGGTTCAAACTGGAAGTCGAAGATAAGAATAAGGTATATGTATATTCTACGTCTCATTTCAACTTGGATTTGAAATCACTTAGATCAAACCATGGGAACAATATGTTCTGGAATTATTGAAGTGTGTGCAACACCACCACTGTCATATATCTTTGTTTTGATCTGATCTCTGGTTTCACTCTGGAATCAGTAATCTACTAATGTATACATCACGAAATGCTCGTCTAAAGAATCCAATGCGTTTTTGCCCATTCTATTGTAGAAGTGCGTTTCTCGTGTTTTTTCTGGAATCTCGTTGTAGATTAAATGAAGACAGGAATCTTGTTGGTTGTTAATAATTCGATATATTCTTTAGTAAACAATACTTAATAGCAGATAATTAAAATAACAATTATTATTACAATTATTGGCTAAATGCTTAACAGTACATAAGCTCCAATATGGATGGGAAATGACATAAACTTATGTCTCCAAATATCCAAATACAGGTCTGTTCTTAGGTATGTGATCTAAGCTGATCTCCCAAGACACGTGTGTAGTCAAGTCTCCCTCTAATTCTGTCACTTCAGTCTATATATCCCCATGCATTGCCTAGGGCATTAATCCTATAAATCTATCGTCGATACAAACAATACACCGTGGCAACTAAAATACTATAGCCCGTCGACGTTAATTACAATTAATAAGATAGATTTAAAGTGTAAAACAAAGAATACTGGAGACATCTGATTTATGAGTAATATAAAACAATATAAAATATATATAAATAGGGGTAATTAAGGTAGATTAAGATCCATTAAAATATGGCCTTCAAAATTAAGTAATACTGTGCGGATTAGGCACGACGTATTAAGCATTTACTATAGGGCCGTAATTCACCCTACTATAATACTCTCAGATTTTAAAAAAATATTCGTCCCGAATATTAATTGGTAACATATAAAAACAAGCATAATATATCAATATTAATATATATATATATGTAATTACAAATATAAAAATTAATCAACTCTGTGTAGCAGATGGGAATCAACATAATATAGTAGATATGGATGCCCTCCCCCTTTTAATAAAAATCATAAAACAACAATATAAAAAGTCATAATAAAATACACACTAAATATTTGGAATATAAAATCTAAATTGGGATAGGTATGTGGTTTATCAAGGTAACTGTATTGTCAGTTTTCATCACGTAATTAAATAAAATAATTAAAATCACTTGTTTAAAGATTTGTTCCTAAATTTCTTTTTATGTACTGGTCCACTGTTATTTGGCCTATTATTTGGTGGGCCATTATTACAAAAATTTCCTCTATTATTGTATGGACACATATTGGATGGACCCCCATAACAATTGGGAGGTCCATCATTGAAATCGTTGCCACCATTATTATACGGAACTGTATTGGGTGGGCAATCATAAAAATCGTCGTTACGGGGCCAAGTATTGGGTGGACCATCATAAAATTCGTTTTCATCATAGTCGTAACATTCGTTCAAATTGTGTTTTAAATGTTCATTTTCTTCTTGAAGGTCTTCGATTTGTTTCTGATGTTCAATAAGCTCGCATATTACGTCACTCTTGCTAGATTCCAAAAAGTTTTCTCTCGCGCCCAATCTCTGAATTTCGATAGATTTAAAGTGTAAAACAAAGATACTGGAGACATGTGATTAATGAGATATATAAGACAATATAAATGTATATAAATGGGAGTAATTAAGGTGGATTAAGATCCATTAAAATATGGCCTTCAAAATGAAGTAATACTGTGCGGATTAGCACGACGTATTAAAGGAGCTAAATCGCTAACATTTGGGACCTATAAATTGACTCAAGTGGGTCGCAACGCATATAATACTGTAATATGAATGTATATAAACTGATTTGCATTCAACTGTTTCCGTTTTACTCTAATTTCAAATCAGTTATGTTCGGCAAAATAAACCAGAAGTGTCAACCGAAGGCATTTTTTTTTAGCGTCTAGTTATTCCAGTCTACATGCGCCGTTTGATTTGGTACAATGTTTTTAGCCTCGTTCCTCGAGTCTCTTGTTAGAACTGGGGCTGAAGCACATTATGGTACACGATTCGTGTACCAATGGTAAAATATTTATTTTGTCTTAAATATTGGATATCAGAAGCCCACCTTTTTCCCGGTAGGATCACATCATCAATTTTGATTTAAATTGACAAATAATTCGTGTTTTCTATGTTGAAGATTTTGGATGATATTGAGTTAAAGACTTAGCTCCTTTAAGCATTTACTATAGGGCTTAACTATAAACAGCTTTTTATCCAGTATTTTTAATTCTTGGTTCGTATTTGTTCATTTGGTGTCGTATTTTAAGATACAAAATGTTAATATTAGTTTACAAATGTCGAAATACGACAACAAATGAAGAAACAAACATCGTAAAATATTTATTTTGTCTTAAATATTAAATATCAGAAGCCCATCTTTCCCCGGTAAGATCACAATATCAATGTTCAAATTGACAAATAATTTCAATCTCGAAGACTTTGAGTTAAGAGACTTTGCCCCCTTAATAGCATGTGCTCAAAGTCACACGACATACATGTATACTATGGTAAACTCTTTATAAAAAGATCGAATTGTAATAAATTGTAATATTTATTCAGCTGCCTGTATTTGATCAATACGGTACGGCCTAGACTGTAAGCTGACATGTTAATACAGCGATATTGATAGTGACTTGAGGGAATCACAGGTAATTTTAACAGGACTTGATTAACTATCAACTAAAATAAGCACTTGTTTAGGACATCACGGTAATAGGGACACCACATAATGCCTGCGTTGTTAGATACTAAATTTGGAAATTAAGAAATTTTAATTAGATATTTATTGTTTGTGTATTTTCAGTCTGTTATCTTTTTTTTCTAGCAATTAATAATGTGTATAACACCCCAGAAAAAAAAAACTAACAATGTGCTTGGAGGTTGTTTAATATGCTTTAATGTTGTGTGTAATGGTTGGGGTTTGACAGATTATACCTAGGTAGTAGAAGACTTGGACTCAGCTGGCTAATAGGGGGATCACGTGGCTAACTGGGTATGGACGCTGGCTCGCTAGCCTGGAGGTCGGGTGTACGATCACTGCATTGGCCGAGAAAGTTTATCCAAATTTTCTGGAGTGGTTTTTCCCTTGTCAGTGATGAAGGATGGAGGGCCTGAGGACAGCTTTCTAGTCGTTCAGATGGGACGAAAAACCGAGGTCCCGTGTACACATTGGTGTGCACGGAAAAGATTCCTTGGCAGTTCGATATAAGAGTAAGCCGTAGCGCCTCATAGCACTCTGTATGGTGTATGTGCGTCTTCATTAGCCCAGAATAGGAAGCGAAAAGTAGAAAGTTAAACCTCACTTCATTTCATTTCTTAGCTGGCTAATAAATCCTAGTGGTAACAAACAGTGTCACCAGTCCGGCGTTTGAAAGTTTGGAAAACAAACGCATGTGGTCATTTTAAACCATCTTTATCGCTCAGAGAAAGAGTTATTAATTTAATTTACACCAATTTGTTCCAACATTGCTTGATAATGATTAGAGAAGCCTAGTCGAAATGTCGCTCAGTAATAAGCAATAATTATTGTATTCCATAGAATTGTGACTTGTATACTCTAGTTCAATTACTAAATTCCATTGAAACAGTTGAATTTGTTATTCGTATGTAATTATTTTTGTTTGCTAACCGAAGCATGAATTATTTTTTTTAAATGTCAATCATTTCAGGTTCCGACGACAATGCCTAAACTGGGTAAAAAATGTCTGTTGATTTTATTGTGTGGAGTTTCCGCGGTAATTTTAAAGCATCTATATATTAACATTGATTTTATGAACATTTCCAATCATTTCTCAAATGAAACATGGAAGACAAAATACTGGAATGATATATCCAAGATAACAAGTCAACTCAAGCGTGTTGATGTTTTAAAAACAAAATATCCGAAACGTATTGACATCGTCAACATCAGCACATCCAAAAATCACGGGAGTAGTGATTTCCTTCATAAGACTAACCACGGCAGTGATGCGCGTAGTGATATCCTCGCGGTAACGTCACCTGAACGCCAAGTGCATAGTGATATCTCCCTGGCACAACCTGCAGAAAGCTATGTAAGTGGTAAAAAACTAGATAAATCATCACCAGACAATTCCACCCTTGAGGAAATGAAGAACCAGAAAGCTAAAATTATACTATGGTATATTAAGACGCGTTACACCATGCCAATATTACTACCAAAACCGTTAAACAACTGTCCCTGGAAATGTTCCATCACGACCAATCACAAATACCAAAATGAAAGTAGCGCATTATTATTTGCAGCTCAGATATTAAACGGACCGGTCCCGTATCGTCATGGTGATCAGGTGTTTGTATTTCATAATCACGAACCAGCTAATAGGCGATTTGTTAGTGGTAGTGACATCGGTAAACCTGAATGGAGATCTCAGGTGAACTGGACAATGTGGTACCGTACAGATGCTGATATTCACGAACCTTACGGTATCATCAAAAAACGAGACAATCCTCTCATACGGAATTATCAGTCTATTGTTAAGTCGAAAACTAAAATGGTCGCTTGGTTGGTCTCAAACTGTGTTACAGAATCACGCAGAGAACAATACGTAAAGCAATTGCAGAAATACGTTGATGTTGACGTGTACGGTGCATGTGGACAATTAAAATGTGGACGTGGTAAAGATGTGCAGTGTATGGAGATGATAAACACAGATTATAAATTCTATCTGGCGTTTGAAAGCAGCTATTGCCAGGATTACGTCACTGAAAAATTCTTCCGATATTACGCGGGCGATTTTATTCTGATCGCACGTGGCGCAGCGAATTATAAAACGTTGGCGCCAAATGGAACGTTCATTGACACAGCTGACTTTAATTCAGTTGAAAATTTAGCCAAATATCTAAAACGTTTAAATGATAATGATGAAGAATATATCTCCTTTTTGAAACGTAAAGATGAATATGAAAGTTTGTTTGAAGAATATGATATAATATGGAAGACAAGAGTTATGTACAGAACTTATCATTATTTCCAACAACCAATATGCGAGTTGTGTCGACGATTGTGGAATCTAAATCAATATAGAAAGTCGTATTCAGACATAAATAAATGGTTTAGGGAACAACTTTGTTATAAACCAAGTGATATTTAATGGATTGTTGTATCCACGTTCCACTACCACGGGGGATTGAGTGGCCGAATGGTTAGCGCGTACAACCGGGAATTGACTCAATGATGTCCGTATGATACAACGCGCACGTGCTAACCATTCGGTGCATGGCACATCAAGCAGTCGCCGTAACAGACCGTTTCATTGGCTAATCCCTCACTTCAACCAAAGATAACAAGTCTTCCAGATCCTAGTGTAGTAAAGACAAGTAAAACTAATTTGTGAACTATTAAAAACGAAACGAAATAGGATCTGTGTTTTAATGAGATTGTTGTGACTGTGTACTGCTACTCTGACATTACAGTAGACATAAGGTGACGTCATAACGCAACTGATTTCTTTGGTGTCTTAAAACAGCATTATGCAAGAGCAAAATCTGCTTTCTTTAGTCCTGAAATGTTATCTAAATAATCAATTAGACATTAATTAACATATCCAGACCATAATAGCACTTGATGTCAATGATGTCAAGGTTAGCACTCGATGTTGGCGGATTAAATTCCCATATGCCGCTTAACGGTGTATAATCGAGACTATGCTGTTTATATTAATGATTTTAGTGATGATCACTAGCTTCGTTCTCGGCTAATAGTGGATCAATTTGACTGACATTTTCAGCAAATTACCTTTACACTATCTTGTTTTTAACTATCATAATAAGAACTGCCATCTCTTTATCTTATCTCCCATAATGTATCTTCAAATAGACGAGAGAGAGAGAAATGAAGGTTTAACGTCCACTCGAAACAACCTAGTTCATTTCGGGACTAACATATAGTTTAATTTTATTTCAATAATTAGCTTGCCCGTAGGGGTTTTTAGCAGTGGGAGGAAATCGGAGTGCTCGGAGGAAACCCACGAGGTTGAGAAGGCGCCCCTATCTCCATGTCACATACGCTCACACCAGGGCTCGAAACCACAGTCGCAAGCCAGAGGTGACCGGCACCCTAGACCACTAGGTCATCCCACCCACCCCCCACGAAGATGGATTACAATATCAGTGGTTGATATCATCTTGAGATCATGGTGGTCTACCTACCACCTGTTTACCATGGTAACAGACATGACATGGGGTTTAATGTCCTACTCTTCTGCTTCAAACTGGGCTAATGAAGACAGGCAATACGCCATACAGTGTGTGATGAGGGAAATTTGTCCCGGGCAGCGGCACTACGGCCTATTCTTATATCGAATTACAAATGCCAAGGAATTTTTAACGCGCACGCTAATGTGTACACGGACGTCCACTATGAACCGAAAACTAAACAAGTGAAATTTCCGCCTAGCCTCGATCATCATAGTTTCGATTATCCATCTAATAATTAAATCGAAAAGGAAAGTTATGCAGTAAATCGGATCATAATCCACCGAAGATCGCAGGATAGCGATGCGATCGAGAGTTGGTTCTGGTCTGGATATGTTAATTAATGTCTAATTGATAATTTACATAACATTTCACGCAGATTTAGCTCTTGCATAATGTATGTTTAATGTACAAATAATGAATTCCAATAATAATTATCTTGAAGAAAACCAAGTTTAGAAAACATGGAATTTCAAACACATCCTCGTTCTGGATATGCCTACAATAGCCAGTTTCAACAACAAGGTGATGTAACAAAATGTCGTTTTGGAACTTCCGACAAACGGAGCATTTTTGTTTTACCTTGTGACAAACATGTTTGAATTGACAAACATGTTTTGAACGTGTAAGACTTTGGATGATACTGAGTTAGAGATTTAGCTATTTTAACAATGCTTGCATACAAAAGCCAACGTCTCATTCTGGGTTTTATAGTGTCAGTATTATATTCCTTGTTCCTCGACCAATGAATGACTGGGACGCCGAGAACAGATGTGTCAATGTCAAGAATATGTAGACAATTCCAATAATCTGCAAACTACTTCCTCTGGTGATTGGGGGAAGTCGCTATCTACCCTATGGAAGCAGACCACCATTAATTTCCCCATTGACTTCAATGTTAATTCTGGACTCTTTGCCCATCTCCAACTTTTTCCCACATTTTCGTTGGACGAAATGCTTTTCACTACAGAGGAACAAATGGTCATGTCTTTGCATTAAAATTTGTATGAGGTTGACAACCAAAATTTTGAGATACACGAACTTGAAGAAGCATTCTCAAAACATGTATCTAGTTACCGTACATACCGTAGCCAACCTCATAACGACGTTATCCTTCCGCCTCAAAATCATGAATATTTACTAAAACATGGCAGAAAATATTAATTCAAACCCTCTTCGTCCATTCTAGGAAAGAGACAGCAAGAGCAGTGCTATAAATAGACGAACTACAATTTGTGGGTACCGAGATTATGAAATTTAATGTTGGTCTGCCTCCCTATAATCTGTAAAAACACTAAATGTCCTAAAATTTCAGTGAAGCAGCGCATAATAATTAGTGTTGTATCATAGTTTCTGTACAAATAGTAAGTGCAGGTGGTTCGCACTGCATGCGAAACAAACATCTACAAGATAAAAGTCTCTAACTCAGTATCATCCAAAATCTTTGACAATGAAAACACGAATTATTTGTCAATTTAAATCAACATTGATGTTGTGATCTTACCGGAAAAGGATGGGCTTCTGATATCCAATATTTATGACAAAATTTACAATTGGTACACGAATCGTGTACCATAATGCCCTTCAGGCCCATTTTTAACGAGGGACCTGAAGAACGAAACTACTTCATATTCTTATCGGAAGAGCACAATAATGTAGACTGGAATAACCAGATGCAATGGATTGGCATGCGGTTGAGACTTCAGGCGTATTTCGCCGAACATAACGGATTTGAAATTACAGTAAAGACGGACATGAATGAATGTAAATCGGGTTTATATACATTGATATTGCATTATTATATGCGTTGAGGCCCATTTGGGTCAATTTCTTGGTCCCAAATATTAGCGACTTGGCTCCTTTAAGCTAAGATTTTTATAAACTTTGATTAGCCTAATCATTGAGTTAGTCATTGTTTGAGATATTCTGGAATGTTGACTTGTACTTAATCTTTGACTAAATCACTTCAAAAATTAGTCATCCCAGGGCTAGATTAAGGACGGATCAAGTGTATGGGTATGCTATTATGGTGCATTGCAATATTTTGATCCTTAAGAGCATATTGTATCTTTAACTTATTAATGGTTGACACTTTCTACAGAGTCAAATTCCACGTACTAATGATAGTAAATGACATTTCTATATATAAAAAACCCCAGTAAAATTTTGGTTAAATCCTTGCCATTGTCAAAATATCCATCAAATTATATGTGTTTATGATACGTGTTTGGTAAACCCAGTAAGGTAATGCCCCCTCCTCTCCTAACAGCTATCATCTATAATCTAATGAGATGCAAGGCATCATTTTTTATTACGTAGCTGGGGGGGGGGGCAAAACTCCCTATGGAGCGTCCCTGATTTCACTACTTATCGCCTTACACTCCCACAATCTAAATTGATCAAATTAATGTTCTACAATAACAGCCGGGAGAATCAGGTTTTATCAGTTTATTTAAAGGGTGTTGTCTCCCTTCCATTGTAAAATCAGACTGAAAGCAAATTAAAACCCGCACATTGCCCAATAAATTTCTTGTCTGCGATATCACTTCTGTAGAAGCGGACGTTAAAACACCAGGTAGTAGTAGTAGTAGTAGTAGTAGTAGTAGTAGAGTCCAATAAATTGTCTCGTATTAAAACTGTGACAGGAAATTAAAACAAAATTATCTGACACCTCTACCCATAGCTATAACAAACAAAATCGATATTATCGTACCGATAACGGTAAAAAAACCCACACAAGCTAAACATAAATACCAATCTTTTAGAAGTCCCGCATTATAGATGAAATAAATCAGGTCATATCCTGCAATATTACGAAATGACAAGACACTTACTCTCTCTATACTGGGGTAGTTACGTACTCGCCAGTTCCCCCAACACTATTCCCGGCTACCTTCCAGAACTAACGAACCCTTCGTGTAAGTCAATAACTGATATAAAATTGAACCATTAAGTTAGACTAATCAACTATGTTTCCTCATCATTGTGTTTACTGATTTACTTGCTATTTACTGCTGATGATATATTTGTCTTTATCCGGAGGGGTGGAGGTCTGGTAGTTTAGTATATAACGCTTCGAGTTCTTGTAGGTCGGTCACCTATTCCTTGGGGGTAACAATTTGATATTTGGTAAGGTTTTTGAGATTTTGAGATAAGGGTACCGTCGCAACATCGTGGGTTTCCTCCGTCCACCTCAGTAATGACCTGTGGGGTTTTGCTGCTCAAAATTTAGTAAAAAGCATTGTCCCAAAATGACACGGTTGGTGCTAAGAGGGCAAAAAACTCAAGTGATCTGGAAAAACCTAGAAAGTCAAATTTTCGTCAAAATTGAGTTAGACCCATATTTGCACTTAGTACACATGTATATAATAAACGTTACTTTTCTCCTTCACCGAAAGGGCTTCTAATTATCTTTATCTTAAAAGACAAAATCAAATTGGTTATACGTACATTCAGTAGCTTAACACAACAGTTTTCCTTTGTTTACTCAAAACTGCTTTCAACAGTGTTACTAGGTTTTTCCAGATTACGGGAGATTTGTAGACTAATCCGCGATATGATTAGTTTCGAGGCCTCGTATTGTATGCTCTATTTCAGCTTGGGCACCATATTCTTGAAACAACGGCCTGAGAATTCCCTCTCTGGCGATTGTTGGATTAGCTTCTGATACTCGAGCTCTTGATGGAGTGTGTCTATTTTGCCCGTTCACTCAAATCTATCCCAAGTAGAGCATTATGACAGCACTTCGTTTAATCTGGGTCTTCCCTAAAACTTTAGACATTTTAGGGTTTTTTTTGCTCTCAAGGACTCTGGTTGAAATGGAAAATGAGCCGACCAGGATATCAAAGACATGCACACGTGTTATGAGGGACTTCGGCAAGTAACAAAGCCTATCTTTTAGATGGTTGGCCTGGTTGGTATTTGCATGACCGAATGGTTAGCACGTGCGCCTTGTATGATAAGGTCTGTTATTGAGTCAACTAGCGTGGTTTCGATTCCCCGGTTGTACGTGACAAGAAGTAGGGTCGCCTGTCCAACCTCGAGAGTTTTCTCTAGTTTCCTTCTACTGCTGAAGACCCCTACGCACAAGCGAATTATGGAAATGAAATTGTCGTGGTGTGTTTTATTGATTACTATAGAGTTTATTTATTTTTATCTGGATTTGTTTATATATTGAATTAAGTGTTGATGAATTGAATAGATTATCTGTCTGTGTGTCAGTAATTAGCCTAGTTCAGTACAGATTTAATTTATTGACCTGAAGCGGCTTATTACTATTAATATGATCGCAGAATTCAGAAAGTGTTCACGTGATAGATCCCTAGACAGTTGGAATAATCAATTTGAGAAGATTATTGTGTGAATTAAGAAATGTACTTGTTGAGAAGTTGGACCAGTGAAATCAGCACCACTATCGCGGTTGCGTCCAATCAACAAGATTATGCCACATATAATTGATTCTTACACTCCCGTGCCAAGGAGTAGGGTCGCCTGTCCAGCCTCGTGGGCTTTTTCCGGGTTCTCCGGTTTCCGCCCATTGCTAAAGACCCCTACGCGCAAGCGAATTATTGAAATAAAATTAAACCATTTTATGAAATGACCTAGAAGGAGAAAAGTGGGATCTACCGCCCACCCGACACAAAGTAGGTTATTTCGGGACTATTTAGTTTATTTTACATAGATAGTATACTCTCTCTCTTTCTCTCTCTCTGCCTCTCTCACCGTCTTTCTCACCGTCTCTCTCTCTCTCTGCCTCTCTCACCGTCTCTCCTACTCTCCAGTTATATTAATATTTACTTCTGCTACTTGACTCTACTCGAGAACATACACAAACTAGTTTGATTATGATAACTCAAGTATTAATCTACAAGCACCTGCTGTAACGATGTATTCACGCGCGCTAAAATGTAAACAGAACGGCACAGGTAATGTCAATACAACAGGTAAAAACTGACGTCATTTGAACAGGTAATAGAAGTGATTTATTTACTCTTCCACGAGTTATCTCCCTTATATCTCATCCCACTTTATCTATTCGTCTGATCGAGAGAGTGCTTTATGACTTTTCGGAAAACATAGCCGGAAAATCCTGATATTGATAATATTTGTTTCTCGTTGCCGTTATTGCTGTAATTAGACTGGGTTTTGCGGCATCGAGTTGACCTGCCAATCCTCTACAGAATGACAGGTGGATTCAGTTTGTATTCTGATTCTGTGTTTTGCTGAGCTGTATTTGTCTAAAGAGTAGCAGGGGTGGGGGTAGGGGTGCGCGCGTGTGTGTGTGGAACCGAGGGGGGGAGTAGCCTATAGTCCCCTTGTAAAAGATATGGAAACCCGAAAAAAATATTTAACTGTTGGGGAGAAATATTTATTACGAAATTTCATTTTACCAGATTATTACGTGGTCTCCCCTCGTCAGTGGTGCATGACGGATGATTTGGCAAGGGCAGTGTCTAATCGATCGGATGGGGCATAAAGTCGAGGTACCGACTCCACGTACAAAAAAATTGGCAGTGGGAATTCGAAATAAGAGTCGGCCCTAGTGCGGCTTTCTGGACAATCTTCCCCCAGTAGATCTCACTGAATAAAGACCTGGCTCGCCAAATATCAACTCGGATGTCCCGGTTCGGTTTCAATCATGATACTGACCGAGAAAGTTGAAAATGGAATGACATGGGATTTAGCGGTTTATATTTCTGTACCAATTGGGCTATTGGAGAATGGTAGGCCCCTATACATCATAGTGGCGCTACTGCTTACTCTTATTTCTACGTCATATAATATAATGACGTCAACATGTTTCATTCTGGGCTATAGCTGTGGAAATGAACTATAACTGTTTTATGACCTCGGGGTAGTGGTCTGGTGAGTTGTGTTGGAAACAGGCTAAAATGAATAATAGTCATATCAGAAGGCTGTAGGATGTCTGGTGCCATGAGAAAATTAATTTCAACTTGAGCTTTTTATGAGTAATTTGATCTATTCCAGATGAGTGACTATGACAGGTCATCAAACACGAATGGTGTATGTTGCTTCCAGGAATTTACAGGACCACGCCAACTCAACACAAGCTAGGCCCATTTCGAAACTATCATGTTATCCTATATTACAATTCTATTTCAATAATTCGCCTGTGGATTCGGACCTTCAGCAGTTGGAGAACCCATATAAAATACATATGACTCTGCCGTGTGCCATGAACAACTGTCGATGTATTTGATAGTTTTAAAACTTACTTTTACTTTAACGGGGCCACGGTGGTTCAATGAGGAAAATGTTGTCTTATGGGACCTCGCCTTTTCGTACCATACGAACGACAATACACTGCGCTTCAATTGGAGAGGGAGAGACAGAGAGAGAGAGCGAGAGAGAGAGAGAGAGCGAGAGAGATGGGGTTTAACGTCCACTGGACACAAACTACATGTCATCCGGAGCAAAGAGACAGTGAGAAATGGGGTTTAACGTCCACTCGACACAAACAATGTCATTTTGGGACTAACATATGGTTTAATTCTATTTCAATAATTCGCTTGCGCACAGAGGTCTTTAGCAGTGGGGGGAAATCGGAGTGCCCGGGGGAAACCCACAAGGTTGAGAAAGGCGCCCCTATCTCCATGCCACATACGCTCACACCACGGCTCTCGTGATTTCACGCGCACGCATTAAACCACTAGACTCCCGTCCCTCCACCTGGGAGTAGAAGAAGAAGAAGACAATGAGATAGCGTGGTTGGGACGCTAAACCCCATTTCATATCATTTGCTAGCCTTATGATGACCTAATGTTAAACTTAAGTTCTGATTTAAATATTCTCACTGAAACCCATTGATCATGTGGTGACAGATGTGAATTACTCGGGTAAAATGATATAATCTAGATACAACTGTTCACGGTAGACTGAACCCGACTCGTTATCCCAATAAAATATCTTCAAATGATTTTACCTTTTAAATGCTGTGTGATGATAAGCACTGAACAAACAGTTTTTTCTCCTGTAATATCGATCCAGACCTTTTGTTCCTGGCAAAAACGTTTTTTATACAAAAGAAAAATAAAACAAAAAAAAACCGCCGCTACGTTTGCAAGATGAAATAAAAATAAAATAAAACGAGGTAATCTTTTCTGATCAAACCGAGTAGATGAAGACGGATGAAGCTTTCTATGGGAAATTTGGCCCTGGCAGCGGCGTTTCAGCCTACTATTTATCGAATACAAACCGTCATGGGATCTTTTACGTGCGCGTCAATGTGAACGCAAGATCTCGGGTTTCCGTTTCATTCAAACGGCTATAAGTTGTTCATTGTCAGTTTGAGAGGTCGAAGGTCACTACATACATGAAATCTCAGGGAACAGGGGTCAATAAGTCGAGTAGTGAACATATCGGTTTATATATCCATCCAAATGATTACATACTTGCCAATCGATCATTGCCAGGTCCTGTACCATTGACGTTGCCAGGTCCTACACCACGGACATTGCCAGGTCCTGGGCCACTCACTTTGCCAGGTCCAGTGTCAATGACGTTGCTTCTCCTTCTCCTGGACCCCCTAGTTAATCCAACTGACAGGGATTCTTTTACGTGCAAGGCAATGTATACACGGGACCTTGGTTTTTCGTACCACCCGAACGACTAGACAACTGTCCTTATCACACCCTCCGTCCTACACCACTGACAAGAAGAACCACGACAGAAAACCACCGATGAATTTTCTCGGTCAATACCGGGATCGAACCCGCAACTTGGTTCACTCCTGGTCCAATGTGTCCAATGTTCAGCGCCATGGAGCTATACTTAAAGGACAATATTGGTATCAGTCATTATTACACATGTGATAGAACTGGTTAAATACATTCCAAACATAATTTTAACACAGGGATCGTTGCTACGGGAGATGTGTATCTTACACTGGAATGAAGGGAAGTGACGTCGTCACGTCGAACGTGACAAACACGAGTTATCCTTCTATATAACTGACTGAACTAACAAGCGATAACAATGAAACTGGGGAATTTCATTTCACTGATAATTCCGTTGAAGATGTAAAGTTGTTTTATAAGACGATGAGAGGATATCTCACACTTCAAAAATAGAAGTGGCTGTCACTAAAAATCACGTGCATTCCCCTGTTTTTATTCATTTTATATTTGGAATGTATTTAATATTGACTGGCACCAATATTGTCCTTTAAGCAAGTCAAATTTGAAAATTATGCGTGCTAACCGTGAAATGGATCTCAACCAAATTTGTTTTTGGATGCTTTCAAATTAAGTTAGCTAGTCCGATATGTGTGAGGCTATATACAATTCAAGGACAGCAGTATAGTCGTTGGGATGGGACGAAAACCCGAGGCCCTGTGTACACATTGGCGTGCGCGTAAAAGATCCTTAGAATTTGATATGCATGTAGTATAGGCCGTAGCCCCACTGCCCGGGCAAATTTCCCTCAAAGCACACTGTATGGATGTATGGCCGTCTCATTATCAAGTTCAGTTGTGAACATGGGACGTTAAACTCCATTTTATTTCCTTTCGTTTGATCTTTTCGGACTCCAGGCTGGAATATAACTGCATCAATATATACCTCATCTTATCACATGACTCACCGGTCACGTGACAAATATTACCACCACGAGGCTAGAGATGCGAGAACCAATAAAATGCTAGCGGGTTTGGTATCTGGAACTCTGATGAATTAATTCTTCTTTCTGGCGACCAACATATCATCAATTACTCTACAAACGTCCCGACTCCTCAGTTAATAACTGTTTGCAAATAAATCCAAAGACCAGAAGTCAACGAGTTGGGGGAAAAAATCCATAAACGGACCGGAATATATGACCAAAAACTGAATAAAGACAGGCGAATGGGACGGGTAGAGGTTTATAGGGAATAAACCAAGGGCAAGTTAAAGAGATTCAAGTCCCTCGGTTGTTTAATTAGTTAAAACGGGGTTAGTGTGTTCTGATCCTTTCTAAGTTGATTAGTTTTTGGCAAGCAATGATGACTTAATCCTGGTATTTACTCACAACAATTTGCTAAATGATTTTTCCTTCCTCCCCAAGTTATCAAATTAATTTGACTCGTTATTAAATATATGTACCTTAGACCCACAGCTCATCCCATTTAACTGCAATATCGCAAATGTTTCATTTTATTTCCGTTGTTGCTGTCGATGCCGTCAGTTCATTTCGGAGATGTTTTAAAAATCGGGTTTCAATATTTTTGTTCCGTGGTCAGGTTTATTCCACGAATGTGTGATAGATATAAGGGATAGGATCGCACTGACAAAGGTATGTACGTACATTATTTATATATTCTACAGTCGATTTCAACGATGATGATTATGATGATTACGACGATACCGACCGATTATCTTATCATAATTATAATAAGAAATGAAATGGGGTTTAACGTCCTACTGTTCTGTTCCGAACTAGGCTAATGCAGACGGCATACGCTATACAGTATGATATTAGGGAAATTTTGTTCTATGACCTACTCTTATATCGAGTTTTAACTGCCAAGGGATCTTTTACGTGCACGCAAAGGTGTACACTGGACCTCGGTTTTTCGTACAATCCGATCGACTAGAGAGATGCCCTTGTAAAGCTCTCCGTCCTGCATCACCGACACCGGGGAACTACGCCGTAAAATTTTCTTAATTGCACAGTTTATGGCGTACGTCCGTCGTCACTAGCCCAGTCGGAACAGTAGGACGTTAAACCCCACTTCATTTCTTTACAATTTTGGATGGCACAACTGGCGAGTTGTTTCAAATTATTGTTGTTTGTTATAATTCCCCTAACACGACACTATAAACATTCTTAATTATGAAAACAGAACCTAGATTTTAACAATCACGATTGAAGTTCAATGCTCGTTTTAAATCCAAGGGTAAAAGTCATTCACAACTGCGAAGGCGGATCACATATACATTTCAATTTCGAGTTAAGTTTAAATTAAATATGATGACGCTAATATTTTAGAAGGAATCTAGAAATACATTTGTTATATCTTAATCTTCTTTCAACGTAATCTTCTGTGACATTGAAACGCAGGTTTTTTAACACCTGAAAGTCATCGAAGGCTTTGCAAATAATCGTGTTATTTGGTTTTTTACTGTTTACCATAAATATAAGCGACTGACGCACTACATTTAAAGGTGCACAAACGATTTATTTTTTATTTCGAATTCATAAATAAATAAAAACAAAAAAAAAAACAACTTTTACTATGCCTTCAAAATTACAGATATACGCAAACCATCTGTTTAATATAGCCATTTATGTAACGTTATATTATAGTTACTTGCGTTTTTTTGTTTATAATTGTAACGTTTAAATAAAGTTATATGCGTTTTATGTTTATAGCTGTAACGTGCGTTTTTTTTTCTTTATAACTGCAACTTGCGTTTTTTGTTTATAATTGTCACGTTTTAATAAAGTTATTTGCGTTATGTTTAACGGTATATTAAAGTTATTTGTGCCGTTATTTTCGTTTTTATTGTTGTTGTTGTTGTTTATAACTGTGACGTTATATATTAGTATTTTGCGTTTTTGTTAATACATGTAACTGTATCGTTAAAATAAAGTTATTTTCTTTTTTTGTTTATAACTGTAACGTTATGATAAAGTAATTTGCGTTTTTGCTAATGTAACTATATCGTTAAAATAAAGTTATTTTCGTTTTAATAAAGTTACATGCGCTTTTTGTTTATAACTGTAACGTTGTAATACATTCACTTGCATTTTATGTTTATAACTGTAACGTTATGTAAAAGTAATTTGCCTTCGTTGTTCATGATTGTTATCCGTGAATTATGTTTATTTATCCATGTTTTATGTAACGTTATAATAAAGTTATTGTGTTTTTTATTTGTAACTGTTATAAAAAGGGTTACTTGCGTTTTGTGTGTTGTATCCGGCGTTTTTTTTTGTTATGGTAGTTTTTTGTGTTTGGAGACTTATCGTAATCTTACTACTTTTGTTTAAATATTTTACGTGGCCATACGTATGTGTACGTTATGGTTAATGTGTGCGTTTACGGACCTTTTTGGAGACTTAACGTAACCGCACGTGTTTTGTTTATTATATTACGCATTTGAATATTGTAATAAATGTGTGCGTTTATTGACATTTCTGTTTACTGATGTAATTTTATGGTAAATTGTTGGATGTTCGTTTGTACGTTTATTTACGTGCTTTGGTTAAAAGTTACAGTATTCAGGCTCCTATCAACAATCCGACCTCGTATGTTGCGCAACCGCAACCGAATCATGGAAATATTGAACCACATCTTAGTCACAAAATGCCCTACTTCATGTCGAGTGGATGTTAAACCACAGCTCTCACTCAATCTTTTAGACTGATCTGTGGACGATGTACTCAAAAATATCCTATATTCTGAAAAAATATATTTTTTGATCAACTTCACTTTAAAATACATAAACAATGTATTTCATACTTCAGAAAATCTACGACGTAAAAGGTCTTAAATTTATAGAAAAAAAAAATTAAAAACAAAATTACATGCACGATTCGATATTAAAGTGGGCACGAAGTTTTTTGTATTTTTATTGCGTGATCAAATTGCTACATCTTTCAACAAAAACTGTCGACTTTACAAAACAAATCGTGTCTTTCCTCGACTATTGTTAGCCAATTCGGGCACTATAATAAGACCTAATGAATACATTTTTAAATCCCCATCCATGTTCCTGTTGACAACTAAACAAAACCGCCAGATGTTTTGACGAGTTTCGTAACGTAATATTTTCAAAGCGAATTTCTGATTCATCAACTTGTAATATTAATGATCTTTAGCATCGAGTTCGTTACATTATCCATACGTGGTAGCGATGGGTTGTGAAGGGTGTGGCTGATGACGCAGGTGAAGTCACTCGTTGCGTTGTAGTACAACTATTACCATACATAACTAACAATATTTTTGAGAGAAAAAGAGAAAGGGAGGGGGTGGGGTGGTTGTGTCTTACACACTCTCGTCATAAACAAGGTCATTTCGGCCCTAACACATTTCATATTACACATAGGAGTCGTTTGCAGTGACCTAGTGTTACACTAATGTGTCTTTTATATACGCGAGGGAGGGGGGGGGGGTAGCGCATGCGCGCTGTATCATACGATCTGTCACTGAGTCAACTCTTGTGGTTTCTATTCCCCGGTTGTACGTGGGTTTTCGCCGGAACCGGAACATTGTAGATCAATTAGCGTATTCGTTTGCTTCATTGCGTGTGCTCGCCTGTCTCACCTCACCTGGATTTGCCCTCATTAAAACACTACCATGTGTTAGTCCCGAAATCAACCTGTTGCTGTTGGCTCGCTAACCTTATAAATGAATAGGTGTAATCGTTAGGGAGTAACGAATACTAGAGGTGACGGGTATACGTGGGCGAGGAGCTACATAAATAAAACAGTTCTTTTGTCTGAATGGAATTCGATATAAGAGTAGCCCATGGTGCCTCTATTATAGTACACTGTTTCACATATTCCCCTTTTCATTAGCCAAATCGCAGGGAAAACGGAAGACATCAAACCCTATTTCATCTGCCCCCCCCCCATATACTGTTAGACTGGAACGATTCTTATATTAGCTTAAAACTATTGTAATCCTCCGTGTAACTTTACTATATAATCTGTAGTAGGTCAATTCTGCATTGTGGGGGGGGACTTGGGATTTTCCAGTGCGGTTTTCACGCGTCAGTTGTGCATTAACACGTGTTGGTGCAGATTACTAGGACGTTAAGCCTCATGTTGTTTCATGTTGTTTTTATCACCAAATTAATATGAATTATCTTATTCAACAATCGCATTGAAACACACATCTTATTTCGTTACATTTTTTTTTTTAGTTCAAAATTTAGTTTTACTTTTCGTCCCTACACTAGGATCTGGAAGAGTTGTTATCAATTGTTCCTCAATCCGGCTAAAATATAGATCCTATTTCGTTTCGTTTTTTTTTTTTTAAATTCACAATTTTGTTTTACTTGTCTTCACAGCACTAGGATCGGAGAACGCTAGATCGGAGACGGTCCTACGCATTTTAGCACATATGAAGTCATATATAGATTATGGGTTAGGGTTAGGGTTAGGGCTAGGATCTGTAGATTTGGTCAAAAGTCCCGAGATGTAAACAGGGCTAGTCCTAACCCTAATCCATGATCAAGCCTAACCCTTACCCTAACCCCTAACCCACAATTCACATAGGACGTCACAATTTGCGTAGGACCGTCTCCGATCTAGCGTTCTCCACTAGGATCTGAAAGAGTTTGTTATATAACCCGTGTTCTAGCTGATTAGCCAATGAAACGGTCTGTTATGGCGAATTCGTGGCGCGCGGTGCATAGAACTGTGGGTAAGCCACAAAAAAAGTCATCAGTGATTGATTTATCAAACGCAACGAAGTATATATCTGTATTGAAACAGTTTCTGTCGGTAGTGGAAACTTGATAATCGACCAGTTTTTGGAGTGCGAACAGCCCCTCGAGCAAACGCCATCTTGTGCTGGTACATGTTCGAACAAAGCCTAATATACGATTAATATGAAACTTGGACACAATCGCACAGCACTCGAAGATAGCCGCGATGACGTCATTCCCAGTTCGTGGCCCATGGTGGATGGCTACTCGTGTCTGCGTCACTCGGCTAATCTCGACAGATTCCGTAAACTACGTCAACTACATCTAGTCTCGGATGTATGACAGTAAGTGATATGTACCTACGCCCATACATTTGCGATGCGGCTACCGGTTTACTTTAACAGGAAAACTTGACGCTATTACACAAATTGGGAACCTATTCGGCTAGCGACCTATTCGACCGATTGAGCTGCAACCTTTTCGTTGGAAACCTATTTAGAGTAAAGACAACAGTCTCTATTTATCAACCAATAAAATCCAACGTTATGTCTATCAAATGAAAGTAGAATATATTATTTTTTATCCATTCCTCCAGCTCAGAATAGACGTGTAATTTCGTCATTATCTTACAGCTGGATCGGTCGAATAGGTCGCTAGCCAAATAGGTTGCCAACTTATGTTTGGAATGGGCGCAGCCATGTTTCATCCGGGACCTTTGAAGTAGTTCCAATATGGCGGAATTCATCATACAGCCGAGTTTAGATTCCCGAAATCTTACGAGGTTTGCCGAGTGGTGTCTGCGTCTGAGATGCACGTGTAGAACTCCTTATAAGGGTAATCGCCTTAAATATTTTAATCAGAATATCAATGATTAAAACCACGTGTTTTACACGTGTTTATCAGATTTTAAGTTTAAATTAAGATCAGTTATTAGTAATGTCTAATATCGATCATAAAACGTGTCTCATGAAGGTTAAAATCATGTCTGGTGACTTAAAATAAGTTGCTGACAACAAGCTGGTGTACTTCATTTTTATTTGAAAATCTTAAAGTGACCGTCGTACCAACCTACATCGTCTTCTCTTCGATTCTTCGATATTTCCAGCGTGGTTTCTCCTTGTCGGGGGTGCGTTTGGTGGGAATGGATGGCACTGACGTGGTTTCGATTCACCGGTTGTACGTGAAAGTAGAAGTAGATTCGCCCGTGCAACCTCGAGAGTTTCTCCGGGTCCTCCGGATTCGCCCAACTGCTAAAGATCCATGCACGCAAGTGGACGTTAAACCACGTCTCCCACTCTCTCTCTCCCTCTATTTCTCTCCCTCTCTCTCTCTCTCTAATCCACGTGGCCCCAGATGGGAGAAGGCAGGGTAATGATTAATGATATTTAACAATAAATACAACACCAACACAAACAAACTAGCTTTACTATCCTTCACTAACCCCAGTGTCTCTCATACCCCTCGATAAACATACCATTCATACAAATATTCATGGCTCCGGTATGATTAAAGAGACATGCCATGGCAGTAGTCTTAGAGAGAGAGAGAGGGAGAGAGAGAGAGGGGGGGGGGAGATATTCGGTGTCTTTTGCGGCATTAGCATTTTAATTAAAATAGTTCTTAAATGTCTTTATTAGTCCTAGGAGACAGAAATGACCAGACAAGACAGGCAATAATATTGGTGTGATGAGGCTGGATTGTTGTTATCATAATGCTTACTGACAATTATTGTGGTTGGGTGGGGGGGGGCGTCACCACTCCTTCTCACGACCACGCCTGGGGTCAAGACCTCGGCATAGTTTACGACTTTATAAAGCCCATGTATTATTTAACATGGACGCCTGGTATGTTTTGCGCTGAATGTCAAATAAGTGGCGGTGAATATGTCGCTCGATTGTATAAATATAAAATTTTCAACGCACTTTCCCTTTCTTATAACAAGTCAGAAATATTGTGTACACGACTTGTAAATGTCTTTAATACACCATAAAAACAACACAATGGTTTATTTTATAACTGACAATACCGGTGTTTAAAATACATTGTTTTATTATGGAATCCTTCATTAGTCTCGGAGAAGATGCTGACGCTTCATTTACTCTGTAACAATAGTCACATGACCTCCTCGTTCTCCTTCTTCCTTTAATCAACGCCAATGAGGCATCATCGAGTTTTTTCCGCTTAATTTGTATTGAATACAAGACAGGGAACCAACCGAACCCTGGAACATTTACCGGCTTAACAAGAAGCCATCTGACAGTGATGGAGTAGTCTTTTATTGGTCAGGAACAGCCTAGGATATCAGAAGATGTTTATTCAATATAACCTTTGGTTTATGTAAATACACCACCCAGTAAAAGCTACACAGCAACAAAACATTGAACAACAGGGCCCTATTTCTCGAAATCTTAACTATAGATTAAAACAAAATTTTAATAGATACTACAATGTTGATTGGCTGAGCTTTAAATTCTAACGAATATTATCCAATTAAATTACTAAAATACGGATTTTATCTTAGCTAAAATTTCATGAAACAGGCCCCGCTGCTATTGGAAAAAATATACAATTGTTGCATCACCAACTTATCTAGTTAAAGTCAAAGTGTTACTCATCAGAATTACAGTCTGGATAAGTTGGTGATGTTGATTATCATGCGTGATTAAATAAGTGCTGATTACATTAAAATCAAAACGAGTTGACTAAAGAGTATATCAGATGGTAAATATCGGTGTATACCTTCATGTCTTTCACTATTATTGCGGGTTGCCATATCTCGACACAAATTTATCAAAATTGAAGACCTCGACCCCGAAAACTATTTTCCAGGCCCAAAAAGGTGGCCATCTTGGATTGTTAGGCCATATTGGCAAAACTAGTGGCCGGGTGGATTTTTGATTACAATATTTCAATTCAGAGATCCTTATACATACGTATAGACACATCGGGAACATATATATCAGATAATTATATATTTTGCCGCCAAATCTGGCCGCCATTTTGAATTTGGCCATCTAGCGGCTTCCGCCAGCAGTTTAGAGAGAGAGACACCCAAGCTTCATCGCTTCAGCAGGTTTTTTTCATAAAGAATCCACCTTAAAAACAACTTCCCCGCAAATTGGTCACGGATTTTAGGTCTCGTACCCAACTAATATATATAACAAAGCATTCCCAGGCTTAAAGTAGCTAAGTCTCTAACTCAATATCATCCAAAATCTTCAACTTTGAAAACACGAATTATTTGTCAATTTAAATCAACATTGAAGCTGTGATCTTGCCAGAAAAAGATTGTCTCTGATATCCAATGATTAAGACAAAATAAACATTTTACCATTGGCACACGAATCGTCTACCATAATGCGTTTCAGCTCCAGTTCTAGCAAAAAATTCGGGGAAGAGGCTAGACACATTGCACCGAATCAAACGGCGTATGTAGACTGGAATAACCAGACGCTAGAAATTTGCATTCGATTGAGACTGCTGGCTTATTTCGCGGAACATAAGAGGGTTAAATCTTTAAAGTACAAAAATTTTAAATGGCCAGCAAATGAAATAAAATGAAATTGGGTTTAACGTCCTACTGTTCTGCTTCTAAAATGAGCTAATGAAGACGGGCAGTGTGCTATGAGGGACACGTTCCCCAGATAGCGGCACCGCGGCCTACTCCTATATCGAGCTCCAACTGCCATGGGATCTTTTACCTGCACGCCAATGTGTACACGGAACCTCGGATTTTCGTACCATCCGAAAGACTAGACAGCTGTCTTTGCCAGGCCCTCCGCACCGCATCACTGACAAAGTTAAAGAACACGCCCGCGAATGCGAATCTACTTATGTATATTTTTCAGGTAATTGGAGCCGAATAGTTTTTTTTATGTAAGTATGGGTGTGTTTTAAATTCTAAAAATCACGAAATCCAGAATTAGGATATTCTGTCATCTGCACTGAAAATAATTCCTAATTAAATCTATGTAAAAAAGAAGAAAAAAACAACCCATAACGTCGGTTTTTGTACACGTGATGATTAGAATTAGAAGCTTTAACAAAAAAACACATCTAAAAACTATAAAGTAACTCGGGGTTATTCAATTAACAAGACAGCTACAAGATAAGACGAAGAGATGTCAAGAAACAGAAAATAATGATAGAAAATTAATAGATATTATTCATGAATAATTGTAATAAGATAGACGCCATCATTTGAAACATGGTCGAAAGAAGATGGCCGATGTTTTATAACCGCCGTTGATTAGATACCAGATTTTAACAATACGCTTTCATATTTTCCACACCATATGTGAGATTATAATCCCGCAGATTTATTCGCCGGCCAACTAATTAATTTCTCTACGTTTCTTCGCCTCATCAAACGTGTTGTTGACTGGAAAGCTCGTCATCTTCGCTAACGCGTGCATCGCGATACGCCATTGTGCAGGGAGTTTAAATAGGGGCAAACGTTTCAATACCGGGATAGTTTAAACAGTTAGCACGAAGGTTTTCAAGTCAAAATGAATCAACCGATGTCATGTTGTATGATGTGAACTTATATAACTGTTAAATTGATTCCATGCGATATTTTGGTGTTGGGTCTAAATTACAAAAGTTCGATCCCCGATCTCTATGAGACATGGTTCGATATTATTTCATTAATTCTCTTGTTCGTTTGTGGGAGAAAACCTGGGAACCCGAAAACAAAAACACACCAGGATGGACAGGCGACGATACTCGTTTGTCACGTACAAGCAGGGAATCGGAACCATACCAGATGACTCAATGACAGACCCTATCATACAACATGCACGCGTTAACCATTCGGTCGCCCATGTGACAAGGAGTGTGACCGACTGTGTTAATACGATTAATATTTTAGTTCCCTAAACCCTTTAAAGACCCAAAATTCTCAACTATCGAAATAAAACTATTCCATATTATCATTCCCAAAATGAAGATTTAAATTCAAAAGGGGTGGGGGTGGATGAACGAATTTTTAACGTGCGCGCGCTGTATCATACGGCCTGCCATTGAGTCAACTGTCTTGGCTTCGAATCCAAGGAGTAGGATCGCCTGTCCAACCTCGTTGGTTTCCTTCGAGTACACCGGTTTCCTCCCACTGCTAAAGACCCCTACGCGCAGGCGAATTACTTAAATAAAATTAAACCATATGAAAATCCAGAAATGACTTAGTTTGTGTCCACTGGACGTTAAACCACATTTCTCTGTCTCTCCCCCTCTCTCTCTCTCTCCCTCTCTCTCTCTGTGGAATTATGAGGTCCTGGGTTTCGACGATGAAGCTTGTTCTCCTCATTTAGCTTGAAGTTGAATTGCCTCACGTCTGATATGGGAGTCAAACTGAACATAAAACAAAATGTTGGAGAAACAGAAAGTTGAAGGTCATTTGATCAGATTGGTTTTTATTCTGTTATATTGTTTGTAATTTTCATCAAGACAAATATGAGACGTTTGTTAAAATAATTGCTCGGCTGTTTTCGTCAATGTTCCGTCTGTTCTTGGTTTTTTTATTACCTTTAATTGTTTTATGAGATTGCTGAGATTCGAAATTAGAAACATCAAGAAATTAAAAACAAAATGAAATCAAAATTAAAAGGTAATGATATTACCATTAAACTGAAAGATATAATCATTTGTTCCTGATGTACTTTTCTTCATGCCATTCCTATATATCAAGATTTGTCAGTTATTCAAGTAATAATCCATATACCTTGCCCCGTCGTTACTTATTCAATGGGGGGGGGGGTAGCCGTATGGTTAGCGTGCACTCGCTTTTTCATAAGAATGAAATGTTGATCAATTTTTGACACTTTTAGCATTGCTTTGGTTTATACCTAGTTGTGATCATTCGCTAATTTTCTACGAATATTTGACTGAATGTGTTGTTCGAATCCCCGGTTGTGGCAAGGAGTATGGTCGCCTGTCCAACCCTGTGGGTTTCCCCGGTTACTCTGGCTTCCTCCCACTGCTAAAAACCCCTACGCGCAATTAATGTTATTGAAATAAAATGAAACCATTTGTTATTCCCAAAATGACATAGTTTGTGTCCAGTCGACGTTACCCCCCCCCCCCCCTATCTCTCTCTCTGAATGTGTTGTCAACACTGGAGAAGAGCGAGAGTTCATTGGCTAGATTATCCAGCCTATCATGTTAGCATGTACGAAATGTACCATTTGTAGTCATATGTCGATCAGGAAATTGTGCCAGGAATAAACACAGGCGCCTGTAACCTGGAAAATATTTCAATAATAGTATCAAACTATGTTCGTAAGCAAGATTATCACATAAGTGGTCTGATTCCAATTTCTAACTTAAAGGCAAATAGCTCAGTAGATATAATAATACCAAGGTGAGAAACGGGTTGGGTGAAAATAATTCGGATCAAGATTCCGTCAACCAGTGGCAATACTCACTAGTTCATATCAACTATTTTTCAGGTTCATCTTATCGGTGGCAGCATATACTGAAATATTGAACTTTAGTCCCAAAATAATATAGGCAATATGTTTACAGGAATTGGCCTTCCATTATGTGACTAGAAATCCACATGACCTGTTTATATTGCTTCCATCTATTGTTGATTGTTCGTGCTGGCGACGATCTGCTCTCATATATTCAACATTTAGCTTTAATGAGAAACGGGAATATCACTTGATATTGCCCTCACGAGACCGACTAACGTGCAATTTATGGGGCGATAACTCAGTAGCAGAAATCAGCAAACACCAGCAGACGTCCACGCGCATAATTCTCTCAGAAATCCACACCTTGTATTAGATTAGAACTCTTAAAGGCGGGAATTCAGCTCACGTGCTTACCTTCAATTACGTCAAATGTCTGACACAGCACGTGCACGGCATTTACCTTCTGACCAAATAAAGGGCGATAACACTTGACATAGTCTGTCAATTTTGTCAACTAAAACCAGACACTAAACCAGGCCTCGGAGATCATAAAACGTTCTCAGACTTAAGTTAAGAATGTACTCAAACTTTTCGCCTTATTTTAACTAACACATAGCCCTTAATAATTTTTTTGTTATTTTGATATATCAAATACATCGATAAGAAACTATGTGCAAGGTTTTGTGTTTCTGGATCAAAGTTATTTCTCATAAAAAGTGATTGAAAGTAGGGTAAATTCTTAACTTATGAACGCGGAGACCAGTTTACGATATAAAGATATTTTACATCTTCGGGTAATCGAACAACTTACATCGACGAATCCAGGGGCCTATTTCACAAAATTTTAACTAAGATAAGATCTGAATTTTAGTTATTTGATTGGACAATATTAGATTGATTTTAGTTCTTAGCCAATCAAAATTGAAGTATGTGCTAAAATTTGGATTTTATCTTTAGTTAAAATTTCGGGAAACAGGGCCCTGGCTTTGAGTCGATCAAACAGATTTCTATACGACTTACAGCAGCCGATAGCCATTTGTATGTTTAGGATGCTATCTCATTTCATACGACTACAGCATGCATTATGCAAGAAGTAAATCATTCTGTCTATTGCAGGTCTTTCTTTAGGTCTGAAATGTTATACTGCATAAACTATTAATTATTAATTAGACATTTATTAGCTTACCCAGACCATAATCAACTACATAGGGGCGCCTTCTCAACCTCGTGGGTTTCCTCCGGGCACTCCGGTTTCCTCCCACTGCTTAAGATACCTATGCGCAAGCGAATTATTGAAATAAAATTGAACCATATGTTAGTCCCGAAATGACCTAGTTTGTGTTGAGTGGACGTTAAACCCCCTTTCTCTCTCTCTCTCTAGATAATGGAGCCTTTTATAGTGCCGACTTTATCAATGACTGGTCTAAAATTTAATCGCTAAATTTTCGGTTCAGATTTAGGCAATGGACTGCTCGGTATCTCCTTTAATGTACCTTTAATAAAAGGAAATACCTATTGGTAGAAGTTATCGCTATTAATACTATGATGTCATTATTATTTTTTTTTTTTATTTTTATTTTTTTTTTGCATTTGCCCAGATCTATCAATTATGTCTGACTTTTCCAAGTACCGCCATTCCATCCCGCACACACGTGCACTTTAACGTCTTACTAATCTGCACCTAACCTGGGCTAATGGAAGACGGGTATATGTCATACAGTGTACTATGAGGGACATTTGTCCTGGGCAGTGGCACTTTTTCTTATTCTTATATCGAATTCCAACTGCCAAGGGATCTTTTACGTACACGACAATGTGTACGCGGGGCCTCGGTTTTTCGTCCCATCCAAACGACTAGATAGCTGCCTTTGTCAGTCATGCTAGCGAGCCAATGTGTTACCCACTTAGCCACCGTGACACCCTTATTTCATTTTACACCACACAGAATAAAGGAATTGGATTTAAACGACGTAGAATCACCTGCTAGATCGTATGCCACGTGTATTAGGTTATTTCCCTAATTCAAATCGATCATATCCATATTGAATCCAGTCTGTCCAGGCAGTCATATTGTCCAAGGGTCCACTTTACCCCTTCAACAGATTGTAACTTTTATTTTAGGAAGAAGGGGGCACAGATTTCTTTGCGTCGGAGACTGACGATTAAGTAGACTGGGGTCACAGGTCACTCCTTGACTGTAAAGCGCCCTCTTGACCACACTTATTTCGTTCCGTTTCTCAACAGCCGCTCCTTAAATTAGATTGACCCGGCTTAAAAATCGTGATTGGAGAATAAAAGAGAACGAATTATGAATAAAAGATGGTTGGTGGAGTGAGTTGTTTCAGATGTTGTATAAAGGGTTCAATGCGTTAATGCGATGATGATCAAAAGAATTAAAGTAGATTAGATTCAATGTTTGTTGAAAGTTGTCAGTCATTTATTTGGAATGAAACGTACTCATTTATTATCATTCTATTTCTTGATGGAAGGATAAATGAGGAATGACAGAAGGATGAATGTGCAGCACGGAAAAGGGAAGAATCAAGACATATTTAGTAAAAAAAATCACAATGACAGAAGAGCACGTGAGAGGAATCCTAAAAGTATATTCATAAATATAAACTCTAGAAAGAAATATATTTAACAAATGTCTAAGGATGAATTAATGAATGAATGAATGAATGAATGAATAGATAATCTCAGTTTAAATATTTTTGTTTTTATTTAAACATTTATTTATTTATTATTTTTTTTTTGATTGACAATTAGTAATTGAACATATACACACTTGCCCTCGTCTTTATCAAGCAAATGATACCGGCATGTGAATAGTAGACAAAAATAATTTATACACTATATGCAGCAAAAATAACAATCAAATGATACAGGTGTGTGAATAATAGACAACAATAATCTATAAAGTATATTCAGCAAAAATAACAAACAAATGTAACTAAACAATTAAAACTTAACACCTTAGTTATCCAAGTAGGTACAGACAAGTGGGACCTTAAACGCTAACATCGGTCCCACCTCTCCGGCCCGTTTCTGTCTCTGTTCGCAGTCAAATGCAACAACTATAATATTACTTTTAATAAAACTATAAATTAAAAGAAAATATGATTAAGGACAGAAAGAAAGCGCAATTAATAATAAACAAATTAGTTTTCGAAGTTTATTTTTTTATTATACGTAAGACTGAATGTATAATAATAATAAATAAGCCGTGCTTAAATCTAACTCATTTGATAATCTCAGATGGTATGAGGGGGTGGGGTTGAATGGCCGAATGGTTAGCACGTGCGCGCGCGCTCTATCATAAAGCCTGCCATTGAGTCAACTAACGTGGTTTCGAATCCTTGGTTGCACGTGGCAAGGAGTAGGGTCGCCTTCCAATCTCGTGGGTTTTCCCCGGTACTCCGGCTTCCTCCCACTGCTAAAGACCCCTACGAATTATTGAAATAAAATCAAACCATATGTTAGTCCCGAAATGACCTGGTTTGTGTCGAGTGGGCTCGTGCGCATTTATTTTATCAGTTAGGTGTGCTTGTTTCTTGACTATTGGTATATTTTTTTGCCGAACATTATTATTTATATTTGAAGACTGACCTTGCTTACAACTAAAACACACCTGTACCCGCAAAGAAATGAAACTCCTCGCTTAGAAAGAAGATAACCATCTGTGCTTAGAAAGAAATAAAATAACAATGATAAGAAATACGAAACCAGTCGGTGATTGGAGAGAAAGCGTCTTGACAGTAACGGAAATAAAAACACTAGATATTTACATAGTTTGTTGAGATTTGTAATAACATGTTTTCACGCGAAGGATGAAATTTAAATCGCCATCTTCCTCTCTAATTAGACACTTAATATCATTTCTTGCCACGTGAGCACGCGCAGCTCATTAGGATAATTAAAGGTGTCGGTGTCATGGCCGCTTTGTTTTGTTAGTTTTCTTGTTTTTCTGAACATATTGCTAATAACAATATCTTTTATCTAATAAATAGGATATTTTAAACGATTATTTTCTTTATCAGTTATTTTTGTCTCCATCATGAAATGAAATCGAATGGGGTTTAACGTCCTACTATTCTGCTCCGACTGTGCGGATGATAAATTTAGTTTTAAATGATACCGCAGACAGGACAGGTGTCATTGATTTACTATGTACAGCGCACGCGCAGGGGTTGACGTTACGACCACAAGCCAGAGGTAACCGGTAGGCAAGAGATCAAAGTGCGACACCCTAGAGCCCAATAGTCCCCTCCACCCCACATACTTATGTGTCGCTACTCCCGTTCCCTTTAATACTGCTGGTATTTTTTTTTATTATTTTAATATTCAATTATTCATTTTCCTAAAATTAATTACATGCTAAAACAGCAACTGGTTTTGTAAACCCTACTTTTGAAAAAAAACCAAACACCCAAAACAACATGAGTTAAACCGCCAAAAACAAACAGTAGGTCCACTGATGTATTCTTTTTATATAATTTAATTTTGATTTTACGTTTGCGTAAAAGTTTACGTTCATTTTATCCCTTTTATAGAAAAAAATACATATAATTAGATTCGTGAAAAGTTTACGTTAATTTTAATTTTTATTTGTGTAAAGTGTTGTCTATTTCTGATTTCTTCTATAAAAAATAATTATTCTACATACACGGCTTACTCTCAGTCTGTTAGACATTCGAAATCTCCACACATAATGACATTGTATTCAAAAATAATATTAATTTTATTTTACTTTATAAAAGAACAAAATTAACGTTTTATCACATTTGACCACATTATTAGCTGTTTGATTCAACCATTAACATTAATTTTGTTAATTATTTAATTAATATTAGACTAAATGATTTTAAATCCTGTTAAAGACGGAGCTGTTTGTTCTCGGGGCGTTAAGTACAGGGTTGACTTTGATGTTTAAAACCAGCCATATGTAGGGAGGGGAGTCCGTTAACTTTAGGGGGGACACTTCTAAACAGCTACATGGATTGTTTAAACGGTCCTATTGTTCTCAATCGGCTACATCTGGCTCGAAAACTGGTTACAAACTGTCTCATTTCATCCGCCATTGTCTCTCAATGCATTCGACACTCATATTTTATTCATCGCAAATTAAAACAAAATAGCTGACGTCACCCCCGGGCCTTGTGGATGTGACGTAACGGGCACCTTGTTGACAATAATAGCCGGTAATTAAATGCGTATGAATATATTAGACGCATAATGAGTTAATTATCTTGAATTAAGAAGCAGCGTTCGAGGCTAACTAACATTTACTCACAAATTAACAGATTTCTTAAAGTGATTCTTCGGGGTTCTCAAGTGTAACGGTTCCATTTTTCTTTTGAGCTTTAGAAACGAGTTAAGTTGTGTATGAATATAAAATAACCTGCCCTCTATTGTAATCTCCCCCCTCTCCGATTATCGGCGTTAATTAATTCCCTATATTTTTATAATTTATACCATTTAATTAGCATCTTATTTTAGTAATATTCCATTAAACATCCATACACAACATGGTCTTATAATTGTCCAAGAAAAGAAGTCGCGGTGGCTCAGAGAGTAAGACGCTGATAAGTCCCATGATGTCCTAGATAGTTGAACGTTATTTGGTGGTGTGATTCCCGCCGTAAAAGAACCGTTTACAGTTGGAATTTGAAATACGGTTATACGTAGTGCGTGCAAAAATTCCCTTCATTCGTCCAGTCAGTGCATTAAATTAGGACATAAAATTTGTTTCATGAAATGTTAACTAAGATAAAATCCAAATTTTAGTAACTTGATTGGATCGATTTTAGTGCTTAGCCGTCAAAATTGAAGTGTGTGTCGACTAAAATGTGGATTTTACATTTAGTTAATATTTTGGAGAAATAGGGCCCTGGACGTTAAACCCTATTTCTCTCCATTTCGTCCGGAAAACTAAAATGATGGATTAAAACCAGCAACAGCGCACCCTATGAGGACCAATAAATATAGGTATTGTTAAAGCAGATTTCATGAAATAAGCATCAAAATCGAGATCAAACTGTTATTATTTAATAAACTTGGGTTTGGTAATGGCAATTGTTATTATTTCGTTGGTTTGGTTGGGATGGGTCGTCTAGTTGTTGCAGCAAGCGGTGTGGTTTCGATTCCACACTTGTACGTGACGAAGGGGAGGTTCTCCTTTCCAAGTAGGGATGGGATGGCCTAATGGTCTAGAGTGCCGCGCTTCGACCTCTAGCTGACAGGTCACCTCTGGCTTGCGGCTGTGGTTTCGAGCCCTGGTGTGAGCGTATGTGGCATGAAGATAAGGGCGCCTTCTCAACCTCGTGGATTTCCTCTGGGCACTCCGGTTTCCTCCCACTGCTAAAGACCACTACGCGCAAGCGAATTATTGAAATAAAATGAAACCATGTGTTAGTCCCAAAATGACCTGGTTTGTGTCGAGTGGACGTTAAACCCCATTTCTCTCTTTCTGCTAAAGACCCCAACGCGCAGGCGAATAATTGAAATAAAACTGAACCATATGTTAGTCCCGAAATGTTTTAGTTTAAATCTAGTGGATGTTAAACCCCCTTGTTCTCTATGTGTTTAACGTGTAAGGAAGGCTAATTGTTTTAGACGATATAAAATAAAAGGTAGGCAATTTTTATAACTGATACGGGGCTTATTTATCCTTTCTATAAACAATAATGTTTGTTCCTGTCTAGCCTATATATTTAACACGTGAAAGTGTGGGGAAGGGGGTATTGTAAACTTATTTTAAAATGAAAAATAACAGATATGCCTTTTTTTATAAAGGCCACAGAATTTGATTATCATTTGTAGAACATTATTTGTAATTCCTTTGTGTGTGGGTTTTTAGCAGTGGGATGAAACCGGAGGACCTTATGATACAGCGCGCACCTGTTAGCCATTCTGTCACATCCGTCATATAAACAACAAACATGATGGTTAGTGTCACATTGACATGGTTGACAAACACAGTAATTATAGTCCACGCCAAACTTTACTTTCGATTTCAGTTGAAGGGATTAATGAAGTGATTTCTAATTAATAAATTGTAACTAAACTAATTAGGATAATGTCATTTTATTTATATCATCAACATGTTATATGCCATGATCATAACTAGATATGACACTACTGTCATGTTATTGTCATTGATATGTCACACTGCGTCGGTTATATAATCCACAGCATCGGGAGATTACTAAAATATTATACACTCATTAATGAACTTAATTATCACACTGTTCATCTCGTTAGATAACGCGCTATCTCGCCGAGCAGCACGTGATATTCAAGAGTCGCTGACAGTGTTAAGGAGACTTACCGGAAATGTGACACTATAAACAGCTTGATGACGTAATGAGACAGATGACGTCAGAGCATGTAAGAGGGATTTAGCCGGTATTAGACACCTGATTCCGCCGTATGTTCACTTTTATTGATTTTATGAGTTACTATAAATAGCTTAATTGCTTCCCTAAAAACCTGTACAGATTTAGTTAAATACTGTCAAAAACCAATATCTACCTACAATTGTTTGTATAAAAATAAAAATAGAGTAGAGCGGCTAAACGGTACCCACACAAATCCTACACATCATTATTTATTTCAAAAATATGGTTTATGAAATTTCTCGTAAAAATCAACATTACTTTATTTTATCGTGTAAAATATCAAGATGTCCCTTGGTATTAACCAAGTGCAGAGGTGTTTTGCTGACAGGGGCAAACTTCTTGGGTGCTTGCCTCCCTCTCCAGGTCAAGTATAAGGGCTAGTACTGGGACGTGTAAGAACGGGTCATATTTTAGATTAGCTAAACATATAAAATAAACTCTTTTAACTCCCAATTAAACAGGAAAGTTTGCATTATGAAATTAATAGCAGTGATTTAGAAAAACTAAATTCCACACAGGGATTCCCGATGACCCCCTCCCCATTCCCTCCCCATCCTCCAACATCCCTTGGAATGGGTGCAATACTGATAAAGGGAAGCAAGACCGAACCCCTGTAACCCCTGGTTAGTGAGCCAGCGTTTTACACAGTAATCCATTTTAATTGACGAACGATTTTATGATTTGAGCAAAGAATATTTATATCGATTTCATAGGACTCAATATGTTTTGATTTGTGTATTCGGATTCAATATGTTTTGATTTGTGTATTGGGATTTAATGTTTTGATTTGTGTATTGGGATTTAATATGTTTTGATTTGTGTATTCGGATTTAATATGTTTTGATTTGTGTAATTGGATTTGATGTGTTTTAGTGTGTGTAGTGGATTGAAAACCTGTCTTATTTAAATTGTTACAGATTTCTACCGGCTATAAATACACCATAATATTCAAAATTAAATTATACTAAGTATTTAAAAAAAAAAGCCAAAAAAAACCCCAAAAAACAAACCCAAAAATCCCCAAAAACAAAACCAAAAAAACCCCATTACAATTCATTAAGATTTATGGGGGATATTTTGTTGTTGACAGAGAGTGCCAAATATGAAGCTTAATTTAATACGCGTGTAATTCATTACAAAACCAAGGTCGACATCCATTTAATTTTTCACATTAAATATTATTGTTTTAATTGACATTACTCGCCTGGACAACCCAATTTAATAGTTCATTTTCAGAAAGGATTTACTCCCTTTAACCTCAATCCTCTTACGATTGTACACAAAAAATAGACGATTTCACATAAGCCTGTTATTAAATATGGCTAATGTTGAATAAAAAGAATTTATTTCAAATATCTTAAAATAGTCGGATGTATTTCATGCTACGGGCTATGTTAAATACATGACACTAGTTCTCATTCCGTGAATTCACATAACTAACAATTTGTTGTACTAAAGTTGTTTTGATTAGTTGAGTTTTCTGAAATACATTCCTTAAGTTTTGGAATATTTCTGAGACGTTACATAGGACACATGGATTCACATAATTATGATAATTATGGAAAAACATTCCAGGAATTCGCAAATAATCTGTTGTAATAAAGTTGCTTTACTAAGTTGAGTTTTGAAATACGTCTGGGGTATTACGTAAGCCAAATGGATTCAAATATGACTAGCATACATCAAAAGACATAGCACAATATTAGCAACACCTGTATTTAATTGTTGTTCAATTATATTCACCTTATGTCATGTTAATATTAAGACGAGACACACTGTGTGTTTTTTGATTCAATATCCAGAAGTTCGACCAGCTTTCATATATATATGTATACATAAAATCATTTACCATCTCTCTTAAGACTTCATATTTTCTCCCAACTGATGTCATAAAAACTTAAGCCTACATGGGAAATACTTGAAACTCGTTTTTGTCAAAACGATGATGTAGATTGAACATTCCCAAAATGGATATGTTCAGAACGCAAATTGATTTTACATTTCGAAGAGCGAGAAAAAAGTAAAAACGGTCGATCTCCGGTAAAGGTCATTTGCAGATTAAAGTTAAAGTTAGAAAGTAGAGGCGTGAAAGTCAACAGTGGATGTAGAATGAAAGACAAAACGAATGGAAGAACGTGAATTAATGTTTTACAGTGCGAGACAACAACGGGACAGTTGGAACCATATCACGTGAGAACAAATAAAACTTCGCGAGATTAGCTGGAATCATCGGACAGAACTAGTCGATAAATTTGAATTGAATCAATAGTATGACAGCAGCGTAAATAAATATCACTTTTACTGTCAACCAATCGATAAATATTGTTGACACAAATGACATATAACTGGTTCACTTTTCCATACAGTTATACGATCTCTCACCCTCATGCAATAAGTCAATCTTTATCATCTAGTCACGTCTCTCAAACATCCAGACGCTATTGTTTCCCCGTCAATGTTTTTTGTATTGTTCATGATGGATGTTGTTGTAACGACGAAGAACGATAGAATAAAAAAAATGGAAATGTTTCTAAAATTTCTATTTGTCATACTATTTCATGTGTTCTCAATAATCATGTCGGGGTTATTTTTTTTCTTTGATTTCTTGAACATAAAAAAGACCAAAATTAAATAAGTTAACGACTAGAATACAAAAAATAAAATAATAAAATAGATTGTAGCAGACATTTTGTTAATAACTCACTGTCGAAATGAAATAAAATGATCAAACATACTATAGAGGATATTTCTTTCATAACTCACTGTCGAAATCAGAACACATATATATTTTTTTAAATCTTAAAAAATATTTCGCAAGAAAATTGTAATGGTGATAGCGTTTCCATCAAGAGGGGGTCATGTAGGCTATGTTCCCCAACAACTTTCAATTTTTTAATAAGATATTGTTTTATTAAACCCCAAAGAAAAGTCATAAACACCAAGTAACAAATGTACTGCCAGATCATGTTATAAAATTCTAAATACGAATTTAAATTATTTCGAAAACAGTTTACTCTGCTTGACACAACAGTAGAATGGCACAAATAAGTGTACACACAAGCTGCGACTCTGGCACAGCATAACGTTTAATATTAACCAGGGGATAATTAAGTTTAAAAATTCGAGAAAACGGGATAAATGAATAATACTAAATTCTAATATTTATTAAATCACTAAAACCCAGAATGAAGCAATAACATCGATCGATTTGTTTAACTGGAGATATTTCTAATTTGCATTTATCTTCCGTAACATTGCTGTAATTGAGCTTCATTTACTGTAAATCTTTATTTACATGTATATAAAACTGTATGACAAACGTTTTATTATTTAAATACATTAAAACACATGAATATACGCTCAATTGTATAAACTTTATATATACAGTTTTTTTTCATATATTATGTAATATATCTTTATGTATATAAAACTGTATGACTGATGTTTAATTATTTATATTCATTATAACCATCGAAGACGCTCGATTATAAAATCATTATATATATGAAAAAAAAGTGTATGGCTAATGTTTAATCATTTATTTTCACAATAATACCCAAATACACTTAATTATATAATCTTTATGTATATAGAATTGTATATCTAGCTGTATACACATTATAACCCCCGCAGACGCTGAATGGAAATTTGACAGCCATTTTATGATTTGACGTATACCAGAATATAGTAATAGTTGTTGATGTTTAAACTGAATGCGTTTCTAATTTGTTTTATGTATTTATCAATTTTTCATTGGCCGAGAAAATTCATCCTTTTTTTTCGGATCATGTGGTTAAGTGGGTAAGACAATCGCTCGCTATAGTCTGGGGGTCGGGTGTTCGATCCATGTATTGGTCGAGAAAGTTCATCTCGATTTTCCGACGTGGTTCCCCCTTGTCAGTGATGCAGGACGGAGGGCCGGACAAGGACAGCTGTCTAGTCGTGCGCATGGGACGAAAAGCCGAGGTCCCGTGTACATATTGGCGTGCACGTAAAAGATCCTTTAGCAGTTTTAATTCGATACGGTGTGTATGGCGTATGCGCGTCTTCCATTAGCCCAGATTAGAAGCAGAAGAGTAGGACGTTAAACCCCATTTCATTTCATTTATCTGTCTATCTACCTTACATGAACTTTATTTGCTTTAATCTTCGATGTTTTTATTATTTTTATCTTGCTTACAATCATGACATATATTACAATCGGTTTATATCAACAATGTTAAGTTCAAAAACACGGTAAGAATCAATTTGTTATTTCATTGGCAAGAATACACTTGATATTTCAAATCTAAATGATGTTCAGGTCGTCACGAGTAAATTGTTGATAAAATATATAAAATATTTATGTCTTATATCATCAAAAATCTATTTCATAACAATGTTTATGTATATATCGTTAGGCTGGGGGGGGGGGCGGTGATGTTTGGTGCCCAATTAATGTAGTTAGGTTCTTAGAGAGAGAGAGAGAGAGAGAGAGAGAAGAGAGAGAGAGAGAAATGGGGTTTAACGTCCACTCGACACAAACTAGGTGATTTCGGGACTAAGATATGGTTTAATTTTAATTAAACCATAGGTTGAGAAGGCGCCCCTATCTCCATGCCACATACGCTCACACCGGGGATCGAAACCACAGCCGCCAGCCAGAGGTGAACGGCCAGCTAGAAGTCGAAGCGCGGCACTCTAGACCACTAGGCCATCCCAACCCCCAGGTAGGTTCTTAGTATGTTAGCCGTGGCTTACAGTACTCAAAACAATAGAGGGTTCGAGTTTTTAAGATTTTTATTTTATTGCCTAACTATAGACACCCTGAATGTAGATTTGCTGGACACATTCAAGAACACACAATATTTTTATACAACTTTTACAAAATACAATTGTGTGCCCAAATTTTCCCAGCATTTGCTGCCCAAAATGGGGGCGGGGCGCTCCCCAGCTCGTACGCCTATGCCCTATGTGTTATAATAAACTCGCGTGATACAAGAGTCAAGTTTCTACAAAAAGTTAGGGTGCTAAACACACCAACGCGCAAGCGAATTATTGATATAAAATTGAACCATATGTTAGTCCCGAAATGACCTAGCTTGTGTAAACCCCATCTCTCTCTAGCTATCTATCTCTCTCTCTCTCTCTCTCTCTCTCTCTCTCGCCCAGAATAAGATGTCTAGCTGCTCGAGATATTAATAGTGTTACCTTTTAATATTTAATATCGTTTGGCGGACTGAAGAATTAAATCAATAGAAAATTAACCCTATTAACACCGTTCATCAAACGATTTTAACCCTTTAACACTCTAACCTAACACTTCCAGCCAATAATCATATTACTGAACGTCTCGCACAATCTCCCGCCTTTAATATGAATAGACATATAGTATCACCTCTACTTAGTCAACAATAATATAAAAAACGACATGCTCATTAGTTTCTGTATTGCATTTTTTTCCATTTGAGAAAATCTTTAGAAATGCGTCATTTTACATACGAACTTGTGACGTGACGTTTCTATACATTTTGATTCTTTATGTCCATGCCATCTTTTTTGGGGCTCTTTGGAAAATTTTCTCGAAACTCGGATACGTTATTTTGACACCCGGCCGACGATAGATGGGAGTTTGGGATAATACTCTATATGACTAAGTGTAGTATATTCACATGAACAGACAACCAACGCTGTTACACAAAATCCGTGAAAAAACGATAAAAGTTCCAGAAAAAAATTCATGCGTATTTGTTTTTCCTGTAATTCCAGTTTAAAATATGGAAAATAATTTCAGGTAATTCTTGTTTCCAGGCCATTTTTCCTTTATTTCAACACACAGGCTTTTTTCAAAATCCATTTGTCATAAAATAACCCTTAGCAAAAAAACATTAAGACGTCGCCTATTTAAACACGAATAGTTGATTTTTCAAAAATAGCATGTATTGAAAATGGTCGATTATAGAAGATGCAAAGAAATGTGAGTTGGAACATTGCCAAATATATCATTAAAAACATGTTTATCAAGCGGCAATTCTGGCATAAATTTAAATTCATATATAATTTAAAAAATAAGAATTTGTAAAACAATAAAATACTAATAAGATACTAAATACATATTGTCATATAACGAAAACAAAATGACTAATTTATTTTAATTGAAATTCAATCTGCATTTGACAGTGAAAGTTGAGCCATTAAAGTCGAAATGCAGGCTAACGTTTGTACTATATATCAACTTCGAACAAATTCACTCACTTCTCAACTGAATATTCTGCAAATAACACTTTCTCCGATGTGGACAAAGTTAAACTTAAATCACTTATGACGTACAACTTTTTAAGTTCAATTTTTCTGCAAAATAGATTACCTAAGTGAAATGCGCATGTACAAACAGAAGTAGTTCGAAAACATCTGGATGTTCTGGATTTTATTTACGTAGATGTTGTATTAAATCCAGTATTTTTACACTCGTAGCCTCTCCTTTTGATGAAACATACCTTTGTCGCCTCCCTGCAAAGACACTGTGTCTTATCCAAATAAGCTGGATCAAACCTATTTTGTGGCACGTTTCCTGTCAAAGATATCAACCATGGAAAGGAACGTTAAGCCCCCAAAACGAACGAAGTGATTTGCGATATCACTTCGATTTAAGCGGACGTTAAATAATGCCATTTCGCACCCACCCAAGGAACCCAATCCCGATAATAAGAGGAAACTGAACTATGAAAACAGGAATATTTTGATTTTGAAATGTCGACAGTTATTTGTTTTAATGAAACGTACATGTCATTGTATACGTATTGAATTTGTTTGTTCATTTAACACAACCACTGTTCCCGCCATTCACGCGTCTCAGCAGACGACAGTTTAATCAGCAGACGACATTTTAATCAAAGTAGAATTCTCTGATACTGTATTTTACCAATATTTGTTGGCACCAAACTTTGTTGACGACCAGACATACAAATTGCTACCACTGTTGAAATAAAATGAAATGAGGTTTAACGTCCTACTGTTCTGCTCCTAACCTGGGCTAATGGAAGACAGACATACGCCATACAGTGTGCTATGAGGGAAAGTTTGCCTGGACAGAGACAATACGGCCTACTCTTATCGAATTCCAACTATCAAGGGATCTTTTATGTGCACGCCAATGTCTACACGGGACCTCGGGTTTTTTGTCCCATCTAAACGACTAGACAGCTGTCCTTGTCGGGTCCCTGTTCTACATCACTGACAAGGGGAAACCACGCCGGAAAATCGAGATGAACTTTCTTGGCCAATGCAGGGATCGCACAGTCGACATCCCCACCTAGCGAGCCAGCGCCTTACCCACTTAGCCACGTGATCCCCTCTATCACTATTTGTCGTGATATCAACAAACTGTGGGTGATAGTAGAAAAAAAAAATTAATATGTCGAATTAAATCTGAAAAATGTTTACAGTGGCGCGATGCACATGATGCTGTTGACCGTTAGGGATGTACGGATTTGGGCCTTTTTGAGGGTGGGAGGGACGATACAATTAATATTACAAATGGAGTCTGAACACGATACACGAATTATCTTATGGTAGGAAAGGGGATTAGATGGCCGAATGGTTAGCGCGTGTGCGTTGTATGATTGAGACAACTGGTGTGGTTCCGATTCCCCGCTTGCTCGTGACAAGGAGTAGGGTTGCCTTTCAAACTTCGTGTGTTTTTTTTTTCGGGTCCTCCGGTTTCCCCCCACTGCTAAAGACACCCACGCATAAGCGAATTAATAAAATAAAATCAAACCATATGTTAGTCCCGAGGTGGAAAATACCATTCATCTTCTGGGCCAACACTGGGATCGAACCCGAGACCTCCTAAATAGCGAGCCACCATCTAACTCACTAAACCACCTTTTAAATTTACAATTTTGTTTTGTTTCATAATCTGAAAATGTCCGTAACGTTTACTGTAAGCAATCTAAAACTTGTTAACGTTTGAAAGATTGCAGTGTTCAATATAGGGAGAATGGCCGCTGTTGGTTAGATACTTGACATTGGTGAATGTTTAATTATTTAGAGTTTGTCTCTCTGTATGTGTCAGTTGTTGAAGTTCGTCCTGTCTTTCTAATCATCAATCAGGTATATGTTTAGTATGGGAACAGAAGCGGATTCAAGTGTACATCTAAAGGAGGCCGCCAAGACAACTTCATGAAAATTAAAACTTGTCTTACGGCTCTTGTCTTCTGTCTCTCAAGTGTCATCGTTTCCCGCCAACGGTTCCAATTCTCGAGAATATTTGGCGGGAAATATCTCGCGCGCTGTACTCGCGTGACGGTCTCGAGGGAAATCTCGTTTCCCCGCGCTCTTGTTTAGACGCATTAAGTTGATTGCTCTCAAAGTTTGGTCTTTTCTATGAACAGACGCCGTTGAATGGTCGGATAAATTTGATTAGCACCAAACTGTCTTTAGTGATCGTATTCTCGTTTTGTTTGGACTGAGATGGAGGAACCCAGGTGGTGCTATACACGTGTAATATTCTTATAACTTGTTTCACTTGCAGTACCCGATATCTGATACCGGTGGAGATATTGAAAACAATGACGCGTCCTCGCTATAGCTTCTATACGCGATTCTTTTCAATCATTCTAAAGTTTTTTAGCCTGTTTTTAACAGAATTAAATGCTTTTTATACATTGCGAGTTTGACTTTGCTTTAAATGATTGTATATAGTGCTCTGAAAATGAACCATGCACTAGAATAAATATCAGATTAAATTCCAATACAAGTTGAAATAATTTGTAGCCTATAAAATTTATTTAGAATTGATCGCATTTACATATATACTTCTTTAAGTGGCATTTAGTAATTGAACAGTAACACAATAACACTATTTATGGATTTACAAGGGTTGGGTTTATTAACATGCAACGTTTCGGCGATGATACTTGATAAAAACGAGAGTATAATCGTCGAAACGTTGCATGTTAATAAAACCAGTAATTGTTAATCCGTACATAGTGTGTGTGTATATATATATATAAATGAAACAAAGTGTATATAATTGACTTAATTGAAATAATTTGTTCATATGGATAGACTTGATAGAAGAAGTTGTTTACAATTGACGTCAGCGGACTCACGTACGTTAGTAGCCTGATTTGCACATTTGGCAAACCGTTGTATGATGTTTTTAAACCCTCTTCTAAGGCATCGCCTGTCCATCCTCGTAGGTTTTCGTCGGGGTTCTCAAATTCCCTTGATTGCTAAAGAACCCTGCGCGTCGGCAGTCCAACCTCGTAGGTTTTTGTCGGGGTTCCCCAATTCCCCCTGATTGCTAAAGACCCCTACGCGCAAGCGAATTAATGAAATAAAAAAAAAAACATATGTGAAGTGGACGTTAAACTCCATTCTCTCTCTCTCTCTCCCTCTCTCTCTCTCTCTCTCTCTCTCTCTCTCTCTCAGAGGAAGCGAACAATCGTATAATTTATACATACCAATGGGGTGAGGCTGGTTATTGTTTATGCCGTTAGTTAATATTTTCGGTGGATTTTTGTCCATGTGTTTTATGAAGATATGAGGATTTGTTAGACCACGAAAGTTTGGGGGTCGTAAGGGGTCATTGGTCAGTGTATGGAATATAGCTGAAATAAATGGGGTTTAACGTCCTACTGTTCTGCTCCGACTCGGCTAATGGCGACAGGTACACAATACGGTGTGCTATGAGGGGTATTGTTTACCGAACATGTTACGTTTACGCCGATATATACGGGGGAACACAGTACTGTTGTTCGTCCCATCTCAACGCGTTGACCCCTGCCAAATCTTTTGTTTCACCCTAATACCAGCCGTTATTGGTGATCCATTGAGCCCTCGCCATTGTCTGCAAGACGTATTAATTAGAACGAACTAAAACAAGTACTCATTTAGTATCTGAGTAGAGCAATATACTCTTCGAAACCTCGTGTAAATCAATTAGTAACCATTTTCATAAGTATGGGAGAGAGAGAGAGAGAGAGAGAGAGATAGGAATTAACGTCCACTCGGCACAAACCAGGCCATTTCGGGACTAACATATGGTTCAATTTCATTTCAATAATTCGCTTGCATGTAGGGGTCTGTAGGGGTGGAAGGAAACCTGAGGACCCGGAGAAAACCCACGAGGTTAGACAGGTGATCCTACTCCTTGTCACGTACAAGCAGGGAATCGAAACCACGCCAGTTGACTCAATGACAGACCTTATGATACAGCACCCACGAGCATCAGTATGTGTTATAGTTAGACAGGTATTCGAAGATACCATTGAGAAACGATTCAAATGTTTTTTGCATTGTTTCCTAACAATAAAACATGAAGGTGTCTAAGAGGGTGGTGAGTTTGGGTTCATTTGTATATCGAAGCCTGTGAAGGAAATATGGTATTGATGAAGCCAAGATGGAAACTTTGTCTTGAGAAAACCTTCAATATATTTTATAGTGTTTCCGTTGTAGGTAGTCTCTTTCATCCAGACAAATATTCTACGAATATTGAAGACAATGAGGTTGTGGGGGACCGAGACTACGATGTAGGTTGATTGGCTTTAGTTGCTTCCGGAATAATGTTATATCAGATTTCCCATCAATCGTCTTGAATTTGCAGCTTATAAAATGAAGTGCAGGAGGACCACACAACACGCAAACCAAAAAAAAAAAAAAAAAAAAAAAAACCAACAAACAAAAACACGATTCTACAAGATAAACCCGCGAACAAGACAGAAAATAGACATTGCAAAAAATAAATAAATATCAAATGACGTAAATGGATATTACTTGGAATTTCAAACTATATACTGAACATGGTATTTTATTTTATTTTTATTGGCTGATAATATATTACAATTTTCCATCGTTACTTTTAACATAAATTTAATAAATAAATAAATAGATAAATAAAATTCTTTTCAATTAAGAGAAATATAAAAGCTATAAGAAATATAAAGTGATATTGTGGTTGTGATATTTGAAGAGACGGTTGACTTTTATCTGAACAGATGGCCGTATGTTGTAGCGTACGTTACCGTTATTCTGGCGCGTGCTTTACACGCATTGCGCACACGAAAAGTAGACTGGTTCACATTTGATTGAAAGGTATTGGCCATATGAAAGCACGTTCATTACCTAAATGCACGCGATTGTTGTGGCACACATGTCGATTTATGATCATACGACAGGGTTTTGTGTTCACGTTAGACCTTATGTTGTGTAGAATTTGTGCAATACAATATCAATAAATGAATGGTCATAATTCAGTTTGGCCTTCAATATTACTATACTTAAAACACAAGACAATTCATATTGAAAACAATCACAGGTTGATAGACATCTATCACGACGTTTCGACAAATATTTTCATGTCGTTGTTAAACCAATGATTGTTTTTCATTATCTTTTATTAGAGAAAACGGTACGAGAATACTTGTCGAAACGTCGTAATGTATATGTATAAACCAGTGGTTATTTTCCCAATAAACTTTTTTTTCTTTTATTTTTATTTTTTTCTCCATTGTACTTAATCGCTGACTGTCGCTCAAGGATAACCTGTGGACGCAGATGTTAACTACTCTTACTGCTGCTGGTGCTACTACTACTACTACTACTACCGCTACTACTTCTACTACTGCTACTACTAGAGGAAACTCACAAGGTTGAGAAGGCGCCCCTCATACGATTACATCATGTGTACCTACTTCAAGAATACACATGATGGCAAATGGCCGCCATTTAAAATACTACGCCCGCCTCTTAGAGACGATAACTTAACTCGCTATAAATTGTAAAAAATTTTACTTCGGCTAGAATTAAAAAACACCTAAGATTAACATTTGCTAAAAATTTCTAAAAAACAACCTAAATTTATGGAAATGGGGCCAAATCAAATCAGGCAAATTACATCAAATAGTCCATGTTAAACGTATAGCAAAAATTTTAAACTAACGCGAGCACGCGCGTTTCTAGACAACGCCATAGCGGGTCATAGCAACCAGTGAGTATAAATTGGAAATCCCCAATGACGTAGATATTATAAATTGGAAAGCCGAGTCTGTCTTAAAATAAGTAGTACCGTCAGTAAACAAGATGGAAGCCATCTGCTATCGTGTTTGATCATGGAGTAGGCAAGCACAGGTGTGTCGTATGGGCGCCCCTATCTCCATGCCACATACGCTCACACCAGGGCTCGAAACCACAGCCGCAAGCCAGAGGTGACTGGCCAGCTAGAGGTCGAAGCGCGGCACTCTAGACCGCTAGGCCATCCCAATCCCCCTAGTGATTTCTATAAGATCTGTTTCACGAAATTTGAACTAAGATAAAATTAACTTTTAGTAATTTGATTGGATAATATACGGTTGATTTTTGTGATTAGCCAATAAAAATTAAAGTATCTACTAAAATCTGCATGTTAGCGTTAGATACGCGTTCCAGAAACAGGGTCCTGAAGTTTAAAGAAAGACTTGCAATAGGCAGATTTAGCTCTTGCATAATGTATGTTTAAGCATCTTTTACATTTTTCTTGAATAAAAGTTATTTTTTTGCTTATTTAACGACATATTCGCCAGGAAAACAGGCACGAATACATGAAAATAAATACTTGCTTTTAAAGTTACGCTGCTGTCACGGAGCGTGAGTAGATTTTTATAGCTTCGGTTTTCAAGAAGACGAAGTAGCGTTTTATTGCCAGAGTCATTAGCAATTCTCAAGTGGCCGGAAAATATAACTGGAAGCTCTTTACCGACGATTCAATGTTTCACATTTTAAAGATTTCCCATGGTACCAATTGGCTTTTAAAATGCAGCGAGCCAATTGGTTAATATGACAGTGCGGAGTTAGTACCGGTAGCGTGAATAATTGAGAACCGTAAACAGTTAACCATAAGCGGAACGAAATCTTACATAACGTGTTTTATAAATTTAGAAGTGTTTTAAATACGGAAATTGATCAGCTGTGTTTTTTTATAATTCAATCATACTGGTATAAATAATAAACTGACGGTGTTTTAATTACACAACGTTTGAACAATTACCAACTGCCTCGTTCTCTGTTACAGTCGACAGTTTAATCAAATGAACAAAATGGGGTTTAACGTCCACTTTTCATCATCAATTGAGAGACAGAGAGAAATGGGGTTTAACGTCCACTCGACACAAACCAGGACATCCCGGGAGCAACACATGGTTTAATTTTATTTCAATAGCAGTGGGAGGAAACCGGAGTGTCCGGAGGAAACCCACGAGGTTGAGAAGGCGCCCCTGTCTCCATGTCACATACGCTCACACCAGGTAATCATCGATTGAGTTAACGAAAACGGCCGTATGCCTTATAGTGTGTTGCGAGGGAAATTTGCCCGGGAAGTGGAAATATGCCTAGGATCGAACTTGGCTCCTCCTGATACATGATCGAATAAAAAGTCAATAAAATGATTTTATTTAACCAGCGCCCCGTGTACACAGTAGCATGCCCGTAAAAGAATCCTTGGTAGATGGGATTCATAATCAGAGCCGGTCGTAACGCTGCCATCCGGTCAAGCGGCATAATTTTATGTACCGGTACGTCTTCATTAGCTCAGTATCTGCAGAATTGATTATTTCATTTCACTTTTCCTCTTCTCTAATCTATCTATATATCAACTTACAGGTTTTATATTACTGTGATATATTTTGACATATGTCAAATCCTCGGATGCCCTGACGGAAGTTCCCTATACTTCCGCCCGTAATATAAACACAGAACGAATTGTCTTCGGTTGCATAAGAATCCATCCCGGGTGTGAGCGGTGCGTAACAAAGAGCGAGCATATTTCGATGTCATAGTTCTGGAAAGTTGTAAGTGCCACTTATAACCCAAATATCTTTTTTGCATAATAATGACTAGGCCTAATCACATTTAGAGGCGTCTCTATACAAAATTTCAGAACTATAAGGTCATAACTTTCATAAAAACATTGCTATTTAAAATGTAGATATCTTTATTGGGTTATTAAGATTGGAATAGGTTTTCCTCTCATATCCCAACTTGTTTCCTGGGGTTTATTCACGAAACTAAATGCCTGCATCCCTAAAATAGTTTAAGTTTTCACGAGTAAGGCTCGTGTTTGTTCTCAAAGTAGATGACGGGTGGTCACATGGTCGGGTGGTCAGCGCGCGCGCTGTATCATAAGATCTGTCATTGATTGAGTCAACTGGCGTGGTTTCGGCTCCACGTTTGTCCGTACCAACGGGTAGGTCCGCATGTTCAACCTCGCGAGTTTTACCCGGGTCCTTCGGCCCCCCCCCCCACTGCTATAGACCCCTACGCTCAAGCCAATTATTGAATTAAAATTGAACCACATGTTAGTCCCGAAAAGACCTGGTTTATGTCGTGTGGGGTGGCACAACGTATATGTTTGAAAGTATCAAAAATAAAAAAAACTCTTTGCAGTTGGAATTCGATAGGCCGGGGTGCCGCTGCCCGGGCAAAAATATTCTCTTATACATGGCGTATTCCATTCATTAGCTCAGTTGAAGCAGAAGGGGACGTTAAACCCCATTTTATTTGATTTCACGTTGTTTGTATTTCTACTATTGTACTATGATGACCTGGTTAGATAAACGACGGATATATAAATAATGGTTCCAGTATCTCTGTTTATCATCACCAATATTCTATAAAATATAATATTATCATCAAGTCGAGCATCACCAACAACAAGACTTTCTAATTATACCACAATATGACTGAGCAGTACTACCTCGGGTTGGATTACAAATTCCTGGATAAAACTGTGTCAATGAGTTTTTGAAGAACATATTTTAAAGATCCTTTTCACCGTCCACAAAGTCCCGATTCTGAGTGTCGGCCAGTATATGATGGATCTGTTGAAACTGTGGTGCTGTGTTAATTTATTGTTTTATATATTATCGATTCTAATAACTACAGGGGTGAGTCCGGTGGCTGAATGAGTAAGAAGCTGGTCGACTCACCGGGGAGGCCCAGGTTAGATTCCGAATAAGTTTCTCTGTGTTTGGGATGTTGATTGGCCGAACGGTTAACACGTCATAATAAGGTGTGTCAATGAGTCAGGTGGCGTGGTTTCGATTCCCCGGTTTTCTCTGGGTTCCCCGATTGCCTCCCACTGCTAAAGGCCCCTACGTGCAAGCGACTTAATGAAAATTTAATTGAACCATATGTTAGTCCCGAAATGGCCTAGTTTGTATCGAGTTGACGCTAAACTCTCTCTCTCTCTCTCTCTCTTTCTCTCCCTCTCTCTCTCTCGATTTGTGATTTTTATGGTTCTGTATCATAAGGTCTGTTATTGAGTCAACTGGGCTGGTTTCGATTCTCCGGTGTTCTAGGTGACAAGGAATGGGGTCGCTGGTTTCTCCAGGTCCTCCAGTTTCCTCCCTGAAGACTTCTACGCCCAATTGAACCAATTGTTAGTCCCGAATGCCCCCCCCCATTTCTCCCTCTCTCTCTCTCTCTCTTGCTCGCTCGATCTCGTTATTCTGGTTGGTGTAAACAATAAAAGACATTAAACCCCATTTCGTTTCCTGTCATTCATTCATAACGGTTGACGACTATATCAAGCGATATACCCAACATATTGACATAGTTCCGCCATGTTTTAACTCTCAGGTATGGAACAACATGAAAATAACATAAAAAGCCATGTTTGTTCTGTTGACATACCGACATTGTTTTTTTATCTCACACATGAGTTATTCTGCTTATCACCACTGTTATTTATCCGGGGATCGCGTGCAGGGTGACCATCATTGACTCACGCGACTTTTGAATCAGGATGTACGATTCATATAGGGGGTGAATTTATCGCTCGAATGACGTCAAGAAACGGTGGCGTCATTGAAAGGTAAGCATTTTTTTCCGTCCACCGGAGCCAGGTCTTATGACGTCATATGAGGATTGTGGGTTAGGATAAGGGTTAGGATAAGGGCTGTGGCCTGCAGATTTCGTCACAGTCTCGAGATGTAGACAGGGCTAGCCCTAACCCTAACCCTGGGCCAAACCTAACCCTTATCCTAACCCACAATCCACATATGACGTCATAAGACCAGGCTCCGGTGGACGGTAAAAAACGTTTACCTCATTGAAAGGCATTGCGTAATACCATCAGTTTTCATGTAAATCGTCTTTATTTGCCCAACTGGGAGCCACCATGGATCGCTGAGTAATAAGTTAGCTCGCTAAACTGGAGATCATGTCTCCGAACCGTCCTGTTGTTTACAGATTAAACATTGTAGTGAACGTAAAAAAAAACCCTTTAGTAGTTGGAATTCGGTGTAAGAATAGGTCGTATAGCGCAGCTATCTAGACCAAATTTCCCCCCATAGCAGACTGTATGACGTGTGTCTGTCTACATTAGCCAATGTCGGTGCAGAACTGTAGGATTCAATTCAATAGTCGAGATGATTAAAGGAGCTGAATAGCTAACATTTGGGATCTAGAAATTGACATAGGTGGGTAGCAACGCATGTAATACTGTAATGTGAATGTATATAAACTGATTTACATTCAACGGTTTCCGTTTTTACTGTAATTTCAAATCAGTTATATTCGGCGAAATAAGCCAGCAGTCTAAATCGAGCGCAAATTATTTCTAGCGTCTGGTTATTCCAGTATAAATACACCGTTTGATTTGGTGCAATGTGTTTAGCCTCGTCCCTCAAGTCTCTTGTTCAAAATGGGGCTAAAACGCATTATGGTACACGATTCGTGTACCAATGGCAAAATGTTTATTTTGCCTTATATATTGGATATCAGAAGCGCATCTTTTTCCGGTAAGATCACAGCATCAATGATGATTTAAATTGACAAATAATTCGTGTTTTCAATGTTGAAGATTTTGGATGATATTGAGTTAGAGACTTAGCTACTTTAAAAAAAAGTGGAACGTTAAACTCCATTGGCCGCCAGAAAAGTATGAACCTAAACTCCACTTGCAGTCTTCATTAACCATTCCTTGGCGCAATATAGCCCGGTTGGAGCTGACGTGCCATTAAACAACATTTCATTTATTCATTAACCATTTCATTTCATATTTCTGTACTGAGTTTGACGTTACCCCCCCCCCCCCAACACACACCATCTCTCTCGTGTAGGCCTATCCCCCATTACATAACTTGAATATGGCCTTTAAACCATATGACCTTTGAACTATGACTTATAACCTTTGACCCAGGATGTAAATTATTTGTACATAACCATACAATGAATGATGAGTAATTCTAGTCAAGAAACCTCGTTTGATTGTTTTTGTTCTTTCTCGCTCTCTCTCTCTCTCTCTCTCTCTCTCTCTTTCTCTCTCTGATTAGATCTGTACCAGAGGGTTTGTGTTTTGTTTTCGAAAGATATTTTAATCATCTGCAGGCCATAGTTTAAAACAAATGCTCTGCTTGTAATCTCAATAAAATTTATGAAATGGAACAAATGGAACATTACACAAACTGTAATAGATAAACACAACAAAATAGGCAAAGCTATCTAAGTTTTATGGCTCCCTGGTGAATACAGATAAAAATTATGTTTTAGTTTGTCTTTGTGAATATCTAGTGTAAATATCACTGATTTTCTGACATATTGCCGAATGGAAAAATGGCGAAACGAATTGATATAAAATAGAAGTAGTTTGAGTGATGTTGACTGGCGGGCTTCACATGACAAACAGATGAATTCGCGTTGTTGCGATACGCAATGCCGATCATAGCTCCCTTTAGACTGATTTCCGACCAGAAGCTTTTAAGTTTCGTCGCCCGCGTCCGACCTCCGGGGTTAATTTTTGCACTACCCCATCAATATCCATCAATCTATGGCCTTTTAAGGCAGTCACGTGACCTGTGTTGTCAGGGGTAATATCTATCAGATTGTGATCAAAGCGAGGTTTGATGACGTTTTATAGTAAGTTGGGACGTTGAATAATGGATTTTGTTACAGAAAGTGTTTATCGTTCAATGTCTACCGTATAATGCCCGCGTATTATATCTGAATACTTCAAGAGTTGGATTTCTAGAACCAGACGAGCTTTATAGTTTGTTTTACGTTCTTTCCACCTCACAGGTTCTAGACTAGACGCCATGTTTCCTCCATTTGCCACAACAATAACAGGCCATCATTATATTTACTTGTCCTCATACTAAGGACTGTAACACATTAACCGCATTTTGTACGAGATTTATAACAAAACTTCATCAATCATATTTTATCCTTTCCTAAACAATTTACATTGCTCTTTATCAATCTGGGTGAACCTGAGTAGCCTCCTCACTATTCTACCGAACCGAATCACAAGACAATGTTTTTATGTTTGTTTATTATTTGTACAAGTTGGTATTCGTTTGTATCTCTGTTCTTCTTTGTTTTTGTATCATTGAATCCGTATTTATCTTTGCATCTTTATTTATCTTTGTATCGTTATTGACCTATTTTATTTATCTTTGTATCTTTATTTATCTTTTTGTTTGTCTGTATCTCTGTTTATCTTTGTGTTTGTATCTTTATTTATTTTGTTTGTTTGCATATTCATTTATCTATTTTGTTTGTATCTCTGTTTGTGTCTTTGTTTATTTATTGTGTTTGTATTTGTGTCTTTGTTTATTTACTTTGTTTGTTTGTATCTCTATTTACATGTATCTATTTTTTTGTCTATATCTATGTTTATTTTGTTTGTGTCGTTATTTATTTATCTATTTTGTTTGTTTGTATCTCTGTTTGTCTGTTCGTTTGTATCTCTGTACATCTAATTTGTTTGTATCTTTGTACGTCTATCCTGTTTGTTTGTATCTTTGTACGTCTATTTTGTTTGTTTGTATCTTTGTACGTCTATTTTACTTGTTTGTATCTTTGTTTATCTTGTGCGTTTGTCTTTATCTTTGTTTATCTTTTTGCAGTTTTATTGTTGTCTTTTTGTTGCTTTTTTGTCTGTTTGTCCATTTGTTTCATTGTCTTTTTGTTTATGCTAAATCATCTTTTGTATAAATATTTATCAACTAATATTTTTATTGTCGGTGTTTGTCTTTTTGATTGCAATGAAATTTGAATTATGACAAATTACATAAATTATGTTTCACATTGCTCCTTGAAGCAATCTTCAATATCGTGATTTTAAACAACAACTTGTCCATGATTTTCCCTATTGGGGGACAATTTAATGCAATTTAAACTATTATTAGAAAGTGTACATTGCAAACAAAACCAAAATGTATAATTTTTATGTTTTTAAAAATAAAATTTATAAACAATATTACATTGAAATGTGTATCTGAATTGGGACAGGGGAAAGCATGTCCTATATTAAACTCCTGTTATATTCAGACGGATAATATCTGTTAGATTACCTTCTACACCTAAGGTCTCGACATTACCCAGGTAATTTTGGTAATAGCACATTCTTTAAAATGTAATTGAGTCACGTGACCCAAGGAGAAAAGAGTAGATGGGGGGGGGGGGGGGGTAATTACTATCACAATTAATTGTATCGCACGAACATATGGTTTGATTTCATTTCAATAATTCGCTTGCGCGTAAGGGTCTTTAGCAGTGGGAGGAAACTGGAGTACCCGGAGAAAACCCACGAAGTTGGACAGGCGACCCTACTCCTTGTCACGTACAACCGGGGATTCGAAACCCCGCCAGTTGACTAAATGGCTAGGCCGTATGATACAGCGCGCTCACACTAACCATCGGAACTCGACTAATATGGACTACTCTTATTTCCAATTCAAGCTGCCAAGGTTACTTCTACGCACACAGGACCTAGGTTTTTCACATCATCCGAGTGGCTAGACACTGCCAAGCCTCACGATGAGTTAAAATATTCCCTCTTCTATATATAAACCTAATGATTTGAACAAGCCAAATAACATTTCTCAAAAATAACGTCTAAGAAATAACCCAAATAGTCTGTCAAAAAGTTTGATCCACTCGGAAATGAGCGTTAGATTTGATTTAATTGGGTTACGTAATTCAATTATTAAATCCCATTGTTCAGTTGTATGAGTGACGTGATAATCGCGATGATCACTGAACGCAATCCCTCGGGCAAGTAGGTAGACACGGCAATCCAGAATAACTTGATTGTTGGAGACTTTAGTTACCCACACCGGATCCCGTGTCCATTAACCTTAAGTGATGTGTATTGCTTATCTGTGAAGCGTGTCTTGTCCGCGGATTTTATTTGTGTCTGGTGCTGTCCGCCAGCACTTACTAATTATTATTTCCAAGCTTCATCCGGTTGTGGCGATAAACGATAAACTCCGGTGACAAACGGTTATCTCCGGTGATGAACGGTTAACTCCGCTGTCTGCACTTACTAATCATTATCTATTAATTGTAAGTGTTTTCCGAAATTTCTATCGTCTAGAGCAATCCCGGGCTTCGTCGGGTTGCGGCGATGAAGGATTTAACGCCGATGATGAACGGTTATCTATGGTGACCAACTGATCCCATGGCGATATTGCGAGTGGGGATTCTGCCCTGCAGGGTGCGAGCAGAACGGGATATAAAACATATACTTGATAATATTCTTCCGGGTGCGCAGTACTTCCTAAAATATATACTCATTGCTAAAGGCTAAACGCTAAGGCCTATGGCAGATTTCGTCATAGGTCACGTGATGTAAATAAGGCTAGGGCACGTGGTTGTTGACGAGACTGTGTGTTAGGGGTTAGCCGTGCCCCCAACCCTAATTACATTTCGTGCCTATCGGTCTTGACTATTAGACCTCACCCTGCAGGCCTATTTATTGGTACGAAAGACAAAAATGGCAGACGACGACAACGGCAACTTCACATTTACTGTTATTTACTTGGGGGGGGGGAGACAAATCGACATTTTTAAATCAGTTCTCATTTAATAGCACATTTTGTTTGATTATATTGATACAGGGCGCAGTCGCCAGTTGGGACATCCATTGCTCATTTTGTTTGCTGTAACGTATTAAGTCAAAATTGGAGAGTATTTTGTATAGAAATGAGAGATGGAATATTTGAGAGGTAAACATCTTTCTCCCAGAATAACAAACACATATACAATAGGCCCAGGTCACTAAACACACACTCACTTCTGCTAAATCGTCTGCTACCCCTTTAACCTGCACGCGACTTTAGTTCGAACAGGTCCACGCGAGCAGAATAGAATGGTAATAGTACAACCCCCACGCGACTGTCACCGTAATAATAGGGCGGAGCCAACAGGCGCTGCGTGGCTTTGTTTACCTTTATCAATTGACATACCAGTTGTTTTACACTGATTTTAAACTAAAAAAATAAAGTAATTTACATAAAGGATTAAATAAGAATGCAAAAAGGGTGTAGGCGCGGGATAGGGAGGATTTTTACGGCGAAATCAAGAGAGAAATAGAACAATCATAGCAAACAATACTGGACAAATCAACAGCTACTACATTAAGTCATGAATATTAATGAGTTAAGATCACGTGACCTATGGAAGGTTTTAGCGAGTGGTGAAGTGGATGTTGTAATGAAATAAACGAACGACGAGTAACGTAAAGGCTGTATGTAGTAGAGTATAGTCTATACCATCATCAGAATACAAGACATTCTACAGCTGTGCTCAACCGATCACACTATTTTATTATTGGAAAAACTGAAAGGAACTTTAATAATTTCTACGGACTCATAAATACATGAATTGTTATACCTTCAGTGTGGAATAATAACTACAGAAGTCGCTGACAGATCGAGACATATCTTTATTGACATTTTTAATCAAATGGACGTCAAATTTAATTAACTAATGAACAACATCCAGGGAAAATAATCCATAATTCATTGGATAAAGAGATTGGTTGGTTTGTTGCATTTGTCGTAAAAAAAACTATATATTTATTTTACAAATTGTGTTTCTTGTGAAAACTAACTACGTTGTAACTGAATACTTACAAGTACCGTAAACTTTTTCTGTATAAACGTTTATTAATTGCGTAAAACTTTATTAAAATAACTGAATATTTCGCTGACTGTAAATTATCTGAGTGCGAAGCGTAGCGAGGTGTGAAAATAGATATTTGGAAAGATTGGCAGTAAAAAACACGAAGCCGTATAGTAGTAGGAGGAAGTAGTAATCCCTTATGTCTGTTTGTCGGAGTGGAACGTTCGTTATGATGGGCGACGAGCAGGGTTGTACGTCACCTCAATCTAATAATATAGCAGACATGATAAACAGGAATAAATTCTTAGAAGGTAAACAAATTATTATTATTATTATATTTAGGAGATGAGTGGGGTGGGTGTGGTGGGTATGAGGGACTATACTCCCTCAAAAAGGTAGCAGAGGTAGACCCGTGTAGCTGTGGGATCACACAATGACACCGGCGGGGTGGGGCGGGGGAAACACTTAAAAAAGTCGCAGAGATAGATCGGTGTTGCTCCCGGGTCAGACGATGACCGGCGGAGAGAATATACATTAATATTATATTTAAAAATCTAATTTTATATATAAAGGCATCACATGATTATTTAAAACAATCAAATGATAAATGGTCTTTTAACTGGAAACATTATAAAAACGAATAACCTTCCTCTCATTTCAATGTAAATCCGTTTTAATACCTTTCTTGAGCGGGCATTTTTAACTATCTTTTGTTCAATTATTAATATTCTTTCCAATTATATGAATATATAAGCATAACATCTTATATTATTTTTCGCTGACGTTCATGTAAATATGATCAACATTTTATATAGGCTTTCAATGATAGCAAATCAAATAGTTCAAATCCCATTATATTCTAAAGGCTACACAATCAAATTGAAATATATTCCTTAAAACTTCAAATGGACAAAACAATTAATTAATTACACAATAATATTAAACAGTCACAATTCTATGATCATAATTCTGTACAATCCTGGATATCATAATCCAGATATTCCTTGAATGTCTTAAAAATAAAATAAAATCAAGTACGAACAATCCAAACCATTAGTCAAAATTCGAAGTCCAATAAAAACGGTCGAGGCAAAATAGTGTAATCAGCAAATGGACTGTTCACCGTGTACAAATTTAGTACTACACATTTAAATATAAAATGTATATGACACTATGACGTTTCAACTATATTTCACGTGTTATTATCAAGCATGTATCAACTTTAATGAATAAAATGAAAAGATAATTTAAAAAGGCAGGGTTATAAATTAGCAATAATATCATAACTATTAGAATTATTTCAAACAATGATTACAAATAATATCACAAAACAAACCTGATATAAACTTATGTATATTATGTATATTTATTCTAATTAAAAACAATACGTTATAATCGATACATTATTTAGCAAATGTTACAATATTATAATATTTAAATGATATTTGAGAATTGTTGCAACTGCAAATGATATAAAATACCGATCAGTTTCCAGTATTCATACTAATACTTGACAGTAACGTATTTTAAATATTCGTTTGGCATACTGAAAACATTGCGATTAAGATAATGTCATAATAAGAGTACGCATGGTTTTCCACGTGTACGACAACTGTCAAGTTATATAGGTAAACCAAACCTAATGGGAGTCGTGCTTGGGGTAAGTCATGCTTAAATCAATTCTCATTTATTAGTGTGGTTGACCTGACATAGAAAATTATTATGACCATGTTCACAAAATTGTCAGTTATTTGTATCTAATGAAAAATGTCCAGTATATTTTAACATTTTACAGTCGCCATAATTTTCAAATATCAATCAAATATATTCCTTCGTGTCTTCTATAGACATTGTATAAATTGTTTAGTATTCTTCCATTTAATTAGAGATCGGGACTAAGATACACACGATAAATAGTCAAAAACATTAAGTCAGATACCTGTCGGCGCTGTTGTTGTCTTAATTACAAATAATAAACATGTTCCGTATTTTAGAAATTATTATTTATGTCAATAGTTTCTCGAATCAGTTTAATATTTGATGTTTCGGGAACAACCCGTAAATTGAAAATGTCACTGATTTTATTTATCTAGTAACAGAAATGTTTTAGTCTATAACATTTTGTTTTGATTTCGGACCTCTGTATCAATAGCAGAAACAGGTATAAAGTTTAAACGTTGTAGGTCGGATAGATTTGTTTCTGTAATTTTGTTCATCCGCCAGCCTATTTTCCAATGAATATATATTCCCAGAATAATATTAGTATAGCTATACTGTATAATTATAAGAAAGGAAGGTATACGGGTTAGAAGATAAATTACGTTTTCTAATTTTTTCATTTATTTGGTTCTATTAACAATAATGTTATGAAAACATAATTTATAGCAAATATTGTTATTAAACATCTGAAAACATCAAACATAGAAATTATATTTATAACTGACAATATGCGGTCATAAGGTGCACACAACAATATTTATTAATCGGACGTATATTATCGCCTTCTTTGTATTTTTTCCGGTACAATCTTTACAGTGCATATTCAGATAAAAACATTATTTTCTGAATATTAATTACTAGGGTTCATTACATTGTGACGTATTTCACAAGTGGTTATCAAGAATATACACAAATAGTCAAGAGCACAATATAGTTTATTTGTGTAATTGTGCGTAATTTGTATCCCGTTTAGCAGGGTAGCGTATCTTCAAGTCAACTTTGAGTTTCGTTTCGAAGCGCTTGTTCCGTATAACTCACGGAAAATAATTCCTTATATGCGATATTAACAATGGGAATTAAGATTTTTCTTTTATATTTGTATTACTGAACGCTCTGTCCGAACAATTCGCATATATATATATATATATATTATTTATACCAAACAAGGATGTATTAATTCCTGATAAGTTATGCCCAAAGATCAATTTGTAAATATATCAAAGTTAATATTTTTGTATAAAATGTGAACCACTGAATAACTGTTTGTGTATAACACCTGTTTTTTTTTTTTTTAATTCAAATTATTCTGGATTTTAATTGTGAATGAGATGATATAGAATGTATATGTTTTGATGGGATGTTTTATATCTATTTAGTAATACGTGTTACAAAGTTGTGCCAAGAAGGCAGTGTGTCCAAAGCGACTTTTAAAACATGAAATCTAAACTGATGCCCGGTTTTAATGTGGATTTGGCTGGTATCGTGTACTGTACAGAGTATATCCATCATATGTAACATTTCTAGTTTATTTCCGGGATGGCTGAATAACTTAACTATTTCAGTTTTACTTTTGCGTTGTATAGTTTTAAGTTTTAGGGTCTATGAAATAGTTTTACGTTTAAATATTCCACGAAGGTATCAAATAGTTTTAAGGGATGCTATTCCACGAATCTATAACATATCTATAGGGTCTATGAAATAGTTTTATGTCTAAAATAGTTTTACAATGTAATGGATGATTTTCCACGAGTCTATAATAAAGTTTTATGGAGTGGATATTTGAGAGGGATTCACTGGTTACGTGGAAGAATGAAAATCACCATATGTATGCAAACACATCGAATTTATTTTCCTGAATATAGCATTATTCGAGATTGTTCTAGTTTTATAACTTAGTACTATGTCTTGAACGTTGGTTTGCCTTATCGGGTTAGTATGTGAGTAATGCGATCCTCGTGTACTGATTATTAGACAGTTTAAAAGACTCTAAATCCAAAATCTTTTATATGCAATTAGTTAATGCAACCTGAAACGCAAATTTGACTTTTCTAAAATGCATAATAAGCACAGACTATAACAAAAAATTGACATTGCGATTTAATATTGAATTTTTAACCGAGAATTTAAATTGTCGTGGTGTGTTTTATTGATTACTATAGAGTTTATTTATTTTTATCTGGCTTTGTTTATATATTGAATTAAGTGTTGGTGAATTGAATAGATTATCTGTCTGTGTGTCAGTAATTAGCCTAGTTCAATACAGATTTAATTTATTGACCTGAAGCGGCTTATTATTGTTAATATGATCAGGGAATATTAATTATGTGACTAGGTATTACACAAAACGAGTGCATTGAGTTTCACTGATTTCTTCTCTTCGTTTTGCACGCGGGGTTGAATTAGTCGTGTAAATTGTAGTTCGGGAATAATAAGATATATAAAAATAAAAATACAATATGGTCATTTTCGTGCCGTTTCTTTTTCGTCACGATTCCGTATTTTAGTGGGGGTTGGGATGGCCTAGTGGTCTAGAGTGCCGCGCTTCGGTCCCTAGCTGGCCGATCACCTCTGGCTTGCGGCTGTGGTTTCGATCCCTGGTGTGAGCGTATGTGGCATAGAGACAGGGGCGCCTTCTCAACCTCGGTTTCCTCCCACTGCTAAAGACCCCAACGCGCAAGCGAATTATTAAAATAAAATTAAAAACCATATGTTAGTCCCAAAATGACCTAATTTGTGTCGAGTGGACGTTAAACCTCATTTCTATCTCTTTCTCCCGTATTTTAGTTTATTTTTTTATAGATATTACCTCTCTCTCTTTCTCTATCTCTCTTTCTCTCGATATTTCAAGGTTATACAATCGGGAACTCAGGGTAATATTTTTACCAATTCCCAGACACATACTTTCGAAGCATCCGTAAAATGTTCGTAGCTTATTACTTAAATAATTCATATTTTTTTTTAAATAGGAATATGCATTTTCAGAAAAACAAATTCTCATGCTAAAATTATTTGCACGAAGCAGGTCGAATAGGAAGCGATGTTATCATATAATTAATTAGTGACGTATGACAAATCACCGTGGTATATAGATTATGTTAATAAGTTTATTGACTAGTGAAGTATGATATATTGGTATATGTATGTTGATATGTAAACGGGGTTATTGCCTATAGGTGCTTATCACCAGGAAGAAACCCCCATTAACTTTGATGACGTCATATTAATTATTAATGAGGAGCCATGTACGTGTAGGAGACGGGAATATACTTCACGATATAACCCGATATACATGTATTGATGTGATTAATAGATATTTCTACAATTACTCATCTTTGGTTACATAAATAGAATTCAAAAATACATTAAAGAGTTAGTCATTCTTGTTAAAATAATGTAAAAATAGATGATAAAAAAGAAAATATTGAAAAATTCAAACCAATTACTTTATTCTGGGCCAAACTATCACTCTTTACTGTTTCGACAAGATGTGTGTATATTGGTAACTAGCGCACTGGTATATTCGCGACTTAACCTCACTTTCCCATCTTTAAATTAAATTTTTAAATGGCGAACCGTTCTAATCTAGTTAATATCGCGAGTATCTGATGCCATCGAGAGTTGATTATGGTCTTGTTTTGTTAATAAATGTGTAATTAATAGTGTATACGGTATAATAGTATTGTATATCAATATATATTTTCTGTGTATTATTATCATAACAACATTGTATTATAATCATAGACCTTGGGAGTACAACGCCATTATATAGTTACCAAACATTTCACAATATTGTATACGAATGTATATTTACCATAAATTATAATCAAAGACTCCAAGTAAAGAATAATAACATTTTATAACAGTATTTACACACCACGTGTTATAATCTAGGACCCTCGAAATATAACAACGTTGTATAATAATGCATATACAATGTATTAGAAATGAGGACCCTCGAAATATAACAACATTGTATAATAATGTATATTTACAATGTAGCAATGTCTATAACGCTGGGAATATAACAACATTGTATATTTAAATGTTTGAGTGGCATTTAGTGATTATGTACATTAAAACCACAACACAATTTATATGGAAAACTATCAGTGATGGTGCATACATGTGTAAACCAGTGATAGTGTTATATGTGTATAAACCAGTGATTGTTTTCCATATAAATTGTGTTGTGTATTTTGCTGTATATTTACCATGCATTAAAATCGAGGACAAGGACACTGTTCCTGTAGTGTGTGTTATGAATGGCGTATATCGTGATGCCTCTAATAGAGAATTAATTGAGCACTAATCAGATAATGACCGAATTCAATAACACCCTACAATTACCGGAAACCCAACTCCTTAATTAATCCAGAAAACATCAATTCCCTCCTCTATTTAACAACTCATACTAATCACGGTGTAAAAGATCCGGAAACATCGAGATTAACAATACATCCTGTTAAACTGATAAACATATGCAGCACCGGGAGAACCTGTAAATATTGTTTTTCAAAAACAGTTTCTTTGTGTACACTTATATTGTTATTTTACTGGAATCACAATTACAATTTTCTAAACGGTAAAGTTTGTCGAGTAAATTCTCTGTGTGTTCTTTGTTCAAAAACATTTTCTCATTTTTTTTTAATAATTTTATTGTATTTGGATGTAGGCTATTAAAGGGTAACCATGTTTAAAAACCGTTTCTTCATTTTTTCCTATAATTATATTTTATTGGAATGTTGTAAAGGATAAAGATTGAGTGTGTATATATATGGTCTGTTGAAATATTAAATATTCGCTAAATATATGCTAAATTTTCTACACAAAGCGGGTATAGCCATATCAGGAGGTTCCGAGTTTGAAACCCGGTTTTGAGCAAGATTGTTGCTCGAGATTTTCCAGATAGGCCCTAGCAACGAATGTCGCTTGGTTGGGATGAAAACCCACGTGCATGTGTACACGTTGGCGTGCACGACAACGGAATCGTGACAGTTGGAATTGGACCAAATTTCCCTCATATCACACTGTATTTCCATCTTTATTGGGTCATTTTCCGCTTGTACGTGGATTTTACCCGGGTCCTCCAGTTCACGCCCCCCCCCACTGCCCAAGCCCCCATGTGCAAGCAAATTATTGAAATAAAATTGAAGCTAATAATATTAGACCTAGACAAATTGAGCGTTAAACCCCATTACATTTTTCAGGATAAAAATAAAGGTTAGAAATATTTAAGAATATTTACAATTATTATTTATATATTTTTAAACTTGTTGAAAGTAAAATAACACTGGAGAATGAAATGATAAACACCTAACGTCTTGTAAAGATGACGATGAAAGGTTAGGATAGATACGATCATTTCATTATTAAATGTTAGGGAAGAAAGCAAATGAGACGACACATCCGAAAATTGAAAAACGAGACAGAGTATCGACGACAAAATATCAAATATTGTAGCGATTATATGAGTAGATAAACTAGATGAATAGAAATATAGCACGTGGTAACTATGGTGTCGTAATATTGATTGTGTTAAAATTTAATCAAGTCGATGGTTAATTTACAACCTGTGTAGAAACTAGACAAAGTTCAGACGCGGACATGAAGACGAATATCTCACAAACGACGATAGACATGGTTTTTTTTTCGTCAGTGAAGTGCGTATATATTATCTGAGTCGAGTCGGTGCATCAGGGCTGTATGTAGGATTTTAAAAGTGGGGGTGCTTCAGGGTGGTGGGGCGCCATAGCCTACACGTAAGTAATATAAGAGATTTTGGATCATGGCAAACGAACTAATCGGCGTGTGGGCGCCCCTAAAACTGACCGACTAATCAGTGCCTTAAGAGCATCACTGTGTGATTATAATCAAGTGTATTATTCTATAAATGAAAGTTTGTCAAATTTTCTTTTTTGGGATGGGGAGGGTGCGCCTTAATTTGTCTAGGGGTGCAATGTACACGCTGCCCCCCACCCCCCGCTTGATACGGTCCTGCGGTGCATCTATATATGAAATAAGAAATTGAATAAAGGATGTTATAAGGATTGGTATACGCTATGCTGTGTAAATTATGGGGAAAAGTTCAGCAAGACAATGGCGATTAAATCTAGATTTTACCGATTTTCAACTGTCAAGAGTTCGCTTACGTGCACACCAAATTGTACATGGTACGCCGGGTTTTCCGTACCACCCGGGCGCCTAAACTATGTTGCTTATCAGGGCCCCCGCCGTACACTATTGACAAGGGGAAAACTACGAATATGAAGTTTAACGACATTCGGTGTTCTGGAATTACCTGGACTACTACGCCCGTACATGATACCAGTCAACACCGATTGATAAATCAACGTCTGACATCACAGGCTCAAAAGCCACTCGTATGACCCTTAAACACGACCTTTCAATAAGACTAGTCAGATTTTCGTTTAGTGTAAACGATGGGAAGTATATATATGGATGTGTATTTGAATCCGGTTGAGAAATGTGTGTAATATTTGTCTTATAGTGGTAGTCGATACCTTGTTTATAGTATTAGAATATAGAAATTGTTATAGTAGTCGTAACGTCATGAGATCGATACATTACACTAGTCATCAATCATCATGATTGATTGGTTTACAATATTATACCGTTAACCCTCTTTATATTATATAATACTCTCTTTATTAGCCCGGTTGGTGCAGAAAAATAGGACGATAAACCTCATTTCATTAGTTCAGCTGGTGCAAAACAATGGGACGTTAAACCCAATGCCATTGGTCCGACTGGTGTAGAACAGTAGGAACGTTAAACCCAATGCCATTGGTCCGACTGGTGTAGAACAGTAGGACGTTAAACCCAATGCCATTGGTCCGACTGGTGTAGGACGTTAAACCTCATTTTCGACATAACATTTAACTGGTTTTCAATTTATGATTTTTATGGTTCTGTATCATAAGGTCTGTCATTGCGTCAACTGGGCTGGTTTCGATTCCTCGGTGTTCTATGTGACAAGGAATGGGGTCGCTGGTTTCTCCAGGTCCTCCGGTTTCGCAAGCGAATTATTGAAATAAAATTGAACCAAATGTTAGTCCCGAAATGACCCCTCTCTTTCGCCCGCGGTAATACGACCGGGTTTAACGTCCGCTTCACAACAGAAACAAAACACAGGCAATATTGCCCAGATTGCGTTTTATTAAACGTCATCTGTGCGCGTGTGTCATTTATTTAAAATAGATAACACATCGACAATGTCGACTTCGAAATAAACGAAAAGATATCCTATTTCATTTTTTTTTTTTTTTAAAAAAAACATTGTGTATTTTTTGCATTTAATATTTGATTTTTAACATCGATAATATCGCCTTAAAAATCAAAGATGTGATCTCTGGTTTCTTGGACCCATTTTTTTTTAAAAATATAAATCAAAGAAAATGATCTTTTTAAACTTTTGTGTTTGATGATTTGAAAAATCTTTGTTTTGTTCCCCTTCAAGACAGAACTGAAATCTACAAATGTTCGCACACATGAGTCAATATTATCAAATTTCCCAGAGATATTAAAAATTCATCTGGTGGATTGATGACATCGCCTGTAGCCTATTTTACCTGAGGGGTAAGAGATAAAAAAAACTATGGTAAACAAATAAAAATGTCGGGAAATTTATCAACTCTCGACAGGCAGATCAAAAATGTTTTAAAACAGGGTGAAATGTGATAAGGTTAAGATATTGAATATTGCGTTATTTTACAAAATCATAGAAAAATCATCCGTGAATCATTTCACCTGATGATAGCACCTGTAAGCGGCTTACTTCAAAGCCTTACTTCACGCACTGGACAGGTGTGACAGGTAATGATTGATGGGCTACCTGGATTATATTTCTACCCCTAGGTTACGAGCTCTGCGCGTGCGGATATCCCATCTGTCAACAATGTGTCAGGAAATGAGGAAACAATTATTTCCTGTTTCAAAACAAAAGAAGAAATCTTTTTTGTTACAAATTTTAAATTGTGGAATAAAATATAACTTGGCGTGGAATTCACTACTTAATCTAAATAAATACTAAAAAGAATGGTGATTTTTCTGTAATAAATAGTAATAATATTGGCGTGGATGCTACTAGATACGTATTAAAACTTGGACATTAAAAATACTAAAAAATAAAATAGTTTATTGAACTAAAGAGTAATTTGGCGTGGACGTTACTGGATACGTGGCCGAGGTAAAATGCCTTTTATAAGCTTTGTGGATTAAGAGTAATTTTGTGCGGAGGTTACTAGAGCATCACGTGACTATATAAATACTACATCTGTAAATAAATAATCAAACTGACGTCATATATAAGAATTTAGATTTTTTTTTTTTTTTTTTTTTTTACAATGTTCCGCCGTTTTGAATTTAGTGTCGAACACGTCATATATAAACTTCATGTCAATCTTCGTGCGCTGTAAGTTAATAATGATTTTCAATGATACATGTTTACAAATGAAATTTATTATATTCTATTTTACTAGTCAATGAATTGACACAATTATTTTAGCTCTTAAACAAGACATTACAACACAAAAACACAAACCGATGCACGTAGGCTTTATATAAAGAGAGGGAGAGGTGGGTTTTAAGAGATAACCAACACATGGTTTAATTTTATTTCAACAATATGGGTCTATTTGTTGGAAACGGACGTTAAATAAAACTTTTTACACCATTAAACGAAAACACCTAGTAGCTGTTTGGTGGCCTTAACACGCAAGGCACGGGGCTAGTTTTGATTTCCCTTCCGAAGTACTGCACACAAGTGACTTCACTGTCCCATCAAACTCATTTACAAGATATTGTGATGGATGGAATTCTAAAAAAGGAGTAGATTTTAACGCAATTGTCTTGGGGAAACTCTTAATGTACATATTTATTTTCATTCTGAAAGTTAACTAGAATATGGAGGACTGAAATAGGGTTTAACGTCCTACTCATCCACACAGAATGGGCTTTTATGAAGATTGACTAATGAGAAAATGAAATAAAATGGGGTTTAACGTCCTACTAATGACAATTTGATGGACGCTACATACATAAGAAGGGGCGGTTTAAACGCTACTGGCGGGAATCAACTGCTTTTAATGTATCCTTACCCTTATATATTTTTGTCTATTCTGAAATAAATACAAGTTGATAGAAGCTACGGGGACAATACCTGCCATTTTACCAGCTGTGTTTTTTTTTTATAAATCTGGTGATAGAACGACTAAATGACGGCATCAGAAAGCGATTAGCTGGACTAAGTGACAGCTCAATCCTCTGTTATCCTATTACAACGAGTTAGCGACCAGCATGTCAGATTTAGAGGTTTCCTTGTGTCCTGATCCTCTTCTCCAGCTCCTATACAGTCGTCTGACATTTGTCTGTCTACTTGTAAGGCTTGACGACAACGTTACGCGGGAAGAAACCTACCAACAGACGCCCGTCTTTTCTGTCACTTCCGGTTTAGTGTTACCGTGGAACAACGTGCATATCACGTGCATGATAAACCGGCTTATGGTCGCTGGAGGGGAAGGAAGAGTTAGAATAGGTCGTGATTGTAAAGGGTCACGATCTAGACAAGAGAAGTACAAGTATCATATGATCGGTTACTGGTTCCAACTACAAAGTATGGATTCATCCGAGATCCTCTTAAACTTCATCATAGCGACATGGAATCTCTATAGCTACTCGATTGTCAACCCAGGCAGGGATTATTCTCTATCAGATTTCCAGGAATTAATATCCACAACGACTACTGCCATAGATATAAAGAAAAGAACTGGTATATTCGAGGAGAAGGGTCTTCATGTTAGAAATTAGGCTTGTTTTATTCTCAGAGTGTAATGATGATATTCGATTTGAAGAAAAGGGCCCCAATTCGTAGGTCGTCGTTTGTTCGTAATAGTGAATATTAAATTATTAATTGGTCGGTTATAAAGTACGGGAGGGGTGGTATACAGAGGGTGGGGGTGGAGGTGGGGGTGGGGGAATGATAACCAGGAAATTTAAACATATTGGTGTCTCCTTTAAACGGATCATAAAATGAGTTTAAACGTATCGCTGTTCCACACTAGTCGAACTAATGAAGACGACACGTGATATCGGCTTTACGTTCCATACGTATGACACGACGCTTTTAGTCCACTGGCCAGAGAATTGAACCTGTGTCATTTTGGTTTGTTAGTAGCCTGCTCATGAAGTGCTGTTAAAAATATATTCCAGCAATTTCGGCGTTACATCTAATGTGTCGAATATACACACATTTGGTTTTAATATAACGCATTAAACATATTTATTTCAGAAAATCATGTAAGTTTAAATTTACACGTCACGTTTCCGTTAATATTTATAGCTTGTTGATTCCATGAAAGTTATCAAGAATCGAATATCGTGATTTCTTCAACTATCGCAACATGACTTCCATTAGCTACACGACAATACTCGTACTAGTCAACAGATTTCAGCTTTCGCAATAGTCTAAAACATATTGCCAGTGTCGAAGACAATTCCATACTTATTGCATATGCGCGTGTCATATATAAGTGTCAATCTCCATTAACCCTGCCGGATAATAAACCTCCATTTCATTTCATTTATATGTTCGTATCCAAGAGCATAATTGTCGACTCGTGAAAATGTAAAACAAATCTGCGTCTAAGCGTGTTAGTTATCAAACTTAGATAAGAGTTGGGTAGTTCTCAATATAGTTGTTGAAAAATACATAATGTAAAGGCAATTTGCTGAAAATTTCAGCCCAGTCGGATCACTCTTAACCGAAAATTGAGCGATTCAATTTTAGGCCTTGCTTCGATCATCATTACTAAAGTCCTTACGATGAAAAACATATTCTCGATTATCCAATATTTTGATTTAATCATCAATGAGCGTTGAGCAGCAAATTGGATTCCAATCCAGTAAATATCGCAGGCTAGCGATGACATCGACAGTTGATTAGGGATATAGATAAGTTAATTAATATCTAGCCAAGGCCTAAAGAAAGAGAGAGAACACTAGGTCATTTCGGGACTAACATATGGTTTAATTTTATTTCAATAATTCGCTTGCGCGTAGGGTCTTTAGCAGTGGTGGGCAACCGGAGCGCCAGGAAGAAACCAACGAGGTTGAGAAGGCGCCCCTATCTCCATGCCACATAGGCTCACACCAGGGATCGAATCCACAGCAGCCAGGGGTGACCGGCCAGCTAGAGGTCGAAGTGCGACACTTTAAAAGGGCCTAAAGAAAGACCCGTAGAGTTTACATAGAGCATGTTTTCAAAAACACAATATTGATTCGGCCAATAAATATAAATTCGGTTATACAAGTCGAGATTTTAAGGTCGTAGTTGACACGGGGGAGTCTGCAGAGTTTTATATTTTATATTTATGGCCATTGTGATTCATTGGAAAAATCATAAAAATCGACTTTTTTGTGAAATGTATGTCCAGACGTGTGGTTGAATATCTCCCCGGGTATTCATGCCAGACAGGCAGATTTCACCAATAATCGCAGATGGTAGTCGCGTGCGTGTATGAAAATGTGGAAATTTTTGCCTTAGAAAATTCATCGCGCACTGAAATCCCATTTAGTCGGACCCTGTAGCAATATAAGTCGTTCGACCGGCACGTGACACGAGCATGCAACGGGTTTTATGAAAGAGACAATTGGCGATTGGTGTCGTTAATCCTCCGTCAACGACCTACTGCTACGACAACAAACAAACACACGATAACGGATAACGGTATTGTGAGAAAGGGAAAAAGGGCGGGAAAAGAGTTGATAGGGGAAAGGGAAGTCATTACCAGCAATACAAATATTCCACGTGATGTCGCACGTGGCGAGTAACCAAGCGCGAGGACAGCACGTTCCGTAAATTCATTTCTGTCAAAAGGAATGACTTCACTGTCTTTTATCACATCTGTCCATTTCAACAAAATCAAGTGAAAGTTGTCGAATCCTGGGGCTTTTTGTTGTTAGAAAAGTGAAAGTTGTCGAATCTTGGAGGTTTTTTTTATTGTTAATATAAGGGAAGGTTGTTGAATCTTCAATATTCTATACATACTGATAGAAAACAGCTACCAGGTTTTTTGGTTGACGTTTCCAAGACAATTAATTCTGTCAACGTTATCAAGAAAATGTTTTCCTTAAGTATGCACTATAGTATATTGGCACACTGGAGATTGTACTTGCTCTATAATATACAAGGCTTGCTCCATTCGCTCATTCTGTGTTTAATTTTCTCTTGTTGGCGAAAACAGAATCCTTTTTCTTCAAAGTTAAAGAATAAAAAATGTAAAATATTGTTCCATTATTCCGAGAAGAAAACTTAATATATATTTACGAAATCAGTTTTTGTGTCTAAAAGTACGCAAATGTAAATTATTGTTATATCGGCAAATAATCCAAATATATAACAATAACAACATGGCTGGTCAATAAATTCTTGAAATAATTACTCTCGTTTTTATAAATATCTATATATTGATAAAGTTAGATTTTAAATCGATATCTGGAAGCGTGTAATGTATATTTATTTATTTACTTATTTATTTATTTATTTTACTTTTTCTATATTATTTTGTAAAGCGCACGTGAGTACTTTGTAATGGACGATGGGCGCTGTAACAATGTAAACAATATTTTCTCCTGCTGAATCAAATACAGATCACACACTCGCTGTAGCTTTCATACGTCAAATAAAGATCACAAAATTATGTTAGTTATTTGGATTCCTGAAATAAGAAGGGAACGCCGTGTGGTCTAGAACGACTAACCACACCCTGCACCGCGCATGACATCCGTATAACTAACAGGTACGACAGCTAAGTTCTATGATAATCTGATTAAAGCGCAAATCTATATTATCTTCCGATTCTGTATACTGTCGACAGCTAAAACGAAATTTTGAACTATAAAAAAAAAAATTAACGAAATACGATCATTGTTTTTCATATTTTGTCTGGAATTCCAAAACATTACACCTCACTATAATATTGAAGATTGTAAATGTTTATATGGAATTATGGTGGCAAGATGAAGTCATCTCTCTGACTAGTTATTATAGATTAGTAAACGTTATCCGTTTATGTCAAATACACGTATATACTTCTTATTATTAATTATTCTATTTTAATAACAATAAATTAAATATCAGTAGATATTAATAAACCACCGCCGTTATTAGCCTTATCTTTTTTCGTAGACAGTTCATTGTTATAATTGTATTTTAATAAAATGAATCTATTAGTGATGAACCACCATAGTTATTAGACCGGTGGGTGCGGAATAGTCGGAAGTAAAAATCATTTAATTTTATTGTCGATATTTAAAAAAACAGTAAAATAAATATAAGGAGATATAAAAAATAAACACTGTCTTGATTAAACCCATCTGATTTATACCAGTTATTAGACCGTGTTGGTTTTAATAAAACTAGCATTTTAATTTTTCATTTAAATTCGCATTGAGAGAGAGAGGGGGGGGGGAGAGGGGAGAAAACCGGAAGCCCCGGGCGATCCTACTCCTTGTTGCGCACAATCGTGGAATGAAAACCAAGTCAGTTGACTCAATAACAGACTCATGGTGATTATAAAGACAACAGTTGGTCAAATCAGGTGATTTTTACTTATACAAAAGAATGGATGTGGTCCGCACGTTCGATCTATAAAGGAGGCAGTGGCATGACGTCACTTCCTATACTGCTAATAAGGTTATCACACGCGTATATAAAATCATTCGTAGCACTTCCTTGTGCGTGACAACGAAGCAAACATTCTTTTATTTTGGAAGATTGTTTGACTCAAACTGAATTCAGTGAACAAATGAGAAAAAATGCCACCTTTAATTGCGTTGTTTGCCATATTAATTTCATTAAACAATACAAGGAAAGGTAGTAATCCGGTCACGTTTAATGATCTCAATATTACAAGACACGGGCTATTTAAGTTTAAGAATCCAGATAGGAGCCGCGGTGGCTCAATGCGACGGACGCTTTCTGGCTAACCAGGATGGGGTTGGGTGCATGCCCGAATGGTTAGCGAGTGCGAACTTTATTATACGGTTTGTCATTTAGTCAACTGGTGTGGTTTCGATTCCCTGGTTCTAGTTATTTACTGGAAATCACTAGAGCTTAAAAACAAAGGACTGGACGATTCTAGCTATCTGAATAAATCAGAGGATAAGCCTTTCATTACCTCCATTTACAACATCCAAACCCTTTGATGTTTGTTACACGTGCACGCATCACGTGTTAGCTTATGTATATTAGTAAATTATTTAACAAGTAATTTAAGGATAACCCCCATAATTGAGGGGCTGTTTGTTAAGGGGCTGACCGAACTCCCTAATGTCCAGATGTTCTAATGTTCTAATTACGTGATTCATTCAGCCGAAACATAAATCACAATATCAGAGGTCACTGATGGAATAGAGATGCTTGTGCTTCTATAGTTTTCTTTATTTTTTGGTCGTTTGTAATAAAGGGTCTAGTTTAGATTATTTTATTTTTGGGAGTATTTACAAAATTTATAATTATAGTAAATGGGCCGTATATTTTGTCTTGTCATATTTTCATATTTTATCGTTGCTTGATAACGACTAGAGAAGCCTAGTCGAAACGTCGCTCAGTCATAAGCAGTAATTGTATTCCATAGAATTATCGCCTGTATAGGGCCGTAGGATGTTTTGTCAACAGCACGAACAATAAACATTTCTCATTTTATTATATTTCCAACGTTTCGATACTTTTTATCTTGGTGCTACGTGCAATAAACATTTCCCCTGTTTTATGTTTACAACGTTTCGATAAATATGTAGGGAGAGAGGGAGATAGGGTTTAACGTCCACTCGACATAAACTAGGTCATTTCGGATGTATCACAGGATATAGAAATTAATCTGATTACATATAGTTGACGTCACTTCCAGGAACCATTGACAGTTACGTTGTTAATGGTTAATCGATGCCATTATAAATATATCAAAATCACCTTGACATCATATTGGTTATCTATTCGACCTTTTTTTATTAGTGTTAATTCGGATAAAAATAATCTTGTGAATATTTCACGGTGCATTTTTTGTTTATGTTAACGAAAGGAAATGGGGTTTCATGTCATTCTGTGAACTATGAAGTTTTTCCCGGATAGTTGCGCTTCGGCTCATTCGTACACTGATTTCCAATAAAAGGGTTCTTTGACGTGCATATCAATGTGTACTCGGCGTTAGTGTTAAACCTGAGAGACGAATTCCCTGTTTGTCAATTCGAATTTCTGTTGTTTGGGGTCATAATAACTAAAAACCGACTTGTATCACGTGCAAGATATTTTATTTAAAAATTCAAAAAATCCAACATATAGATATTGAACAACACAGCCAAGATATTTGGAATTTTACCTGAAACATTTAAAGAGAGACAATTTCCTAAGGGTTTTCCGGAAGAATAGAAAATTAATTTAGTATGACCTATTCCTCGTATATTCGGTTGCTTTCTGTACATGAAAAACTACCTACTCTACTTCAAGAATAGCTCTCTGCCATAAATGGAGGCCATATCCAACAATTAGTACACTGTTTTGCGACGCGGTTCTACTCTGGTTTTCATCTGTTATACACAAAAATCATTTTGAAAATGAAAACAGGATGACATACTTCTCAAAATATACTAGTGTTTCCGACTCTAATCGTAGATTTAGGACTTAAAATGTCGGTCAACTAGCTTAGTGTCTTTTCGCAAGCGGAGCTTACTGTACACAGACAGCGTAAGTTTAGTATGATTCGGTTGGTATTTAAATTAATAGAAAATAATCCACGGTTTCATAACATCATTAATTATAGGTGTCAGATTACCCGAGGTACGTCGGCTAGGGTGGCTCCATCTGGCCACTTCGACAGGTCAAGTGACCGTAACGACCCTTATTGAACACTGTCCTTGAGGTCAAGTGAGATCGCGTGCAGGGTTAAAGGTCATGTGCCTGCGCGTGAGTGTATTTAAATTAAGGTGATATCACCCGTTTATAGATATAACGATTGTGTTTCTTGAATAAAGTATAACTAAACTATCATATGGTACACATTAAAATAATAGTCATTGTTAAATAAAAACCATATGTTAGTCTCAAAATAGTTATTGTAATATGTTGACGAGTTGCTCGCAGATAGACATATTACTTATAAAGTACTAAGGGTTGGGAGATATGGTTACCACAAGGCCTGTCATTGAATCAGCCGGTGCGGTTTCGATTCCCTAGTTGTACGTGACAAGGAGTAGTCATGTGTTCACAGATTGGGGACAGTCGTCAAATCTCGACAGATTCCGGAACCTACATCTAGTCTCGGCTGTATGACGGATTCCGACATATTGGAACTACTTTAAAGGTCCCGGATGAAAAATGGCTGCGCCCATCATGGTGCCTTGGAACTACTTTAAAGGTCCCGGATGTAACATGGCTGCGCCTATGGTGTCTTGTTTGTTTGTAATAGCGTCAGGTTTGACTGTTAAAGTAAACCGGTAGTCGCATCGCACATGTATGGGTGTAGGTACATATCACTTACTGTCATACAGCCGAGACTAGATGTTGGTTCCGGAACGTTCCGGATTCTGTCGAGATTTGCCGAGTGAGATGGGGAAGCCACGGTGGTTAAGTGGGTAGTTTCCTGCACCAACCGGGCTATTACATCTCCCTTTGTTGTTATTTGTTGGTAATTATGTTTAAGGACAAATTGTGCGTAAACATTTTATATAAAAAAAAGTCATGCTAATTAAGAAAATACAAATATACCAGCACCTTGCTGAGTATAATAACACTCCTGACTGAGTTGGGTTGAAATTAAATTATATATTTTACGTGGTCTCTTCTGTGCTTATTTCGGGACTAACTCATGCTAAACCTATTTCAATATAAAATTATGTACTATTTGGCCATTAAGGGCTGAATATAATATATTGTCGTTTTAATATATCAAATACATCTATAAGAATAATATATGGCGAAAGTCTTGTGTTTCTGAATCAAAGATATTTCTTATAAACAGTGATTGAAAGTGCAGTTAATTCTTAACTTAAGTCTGCGAATGAACTTAAGAGTCAGATTCGGCTTTTATTCCGGTGGAATCATTGAATAAATTAGAGATATTTAACCGGTTTGATGAATAAAGGAGTTAGTAAACATTTTAAATAGAGAGCGAGAGAGAGAGGGAAATGGGGTTTCGGCACTAACGCATGGTTTAATTTTATTTCAATAATTCGCTTGCGAGTAGAGGTCTTAAGCAGTGAGAAGAAACCGGAGGACCCGGACAAAACTCACAAGGTCGGACAGGTGAATTTTAAATAGCTGATTTACGTATGATTTAATGAGAAATCGGCGACAAGTATTATCTTCAGCCTACACGTGAAGAAGTGTTCTAGAATCTAACTGATTTTAAACATTCTTCTGTTGTTAAGATTTTTTTATTTCCAATCATTTCATGTGAAATAGTTGAAGATTATTGACTACGGCCTACATGTGGAGAATTCTTCTAGAATCTTAAAAATCAGCCTGAATGTTTTTAAACATTGAAAAATTCAAAAAAAAAAAAAACTTTTTGTCTATTTTAAAACTTTGACATTTTGAAATAAATGAAGACGTCTAATATTAGGCCTGGTTGCCAAGGAAACCGACATTACTTCGTTCTCTTTAATTTTATAACCCGGCATAAAGTGGTTAAACGAAATGAAGATAATAAAAGGAAACGGAATAAGATTAACGTCATTGTTATACCGGTCAAGTGGATTTTTTTTAATATTATCCCTATTTCTAATCCTCTTAAACGACTGCATCCCAAATATTCTTTATGGAATTAAATCATTTATCCCCCGGGATACCGAATCAGATGTTTTCATGTTTTCTGGAACGATAGTTATATCTTGCAGGCATTAACATACGTGTTATATTTATAATGGTAATATTACAGATACCCTGAAACCAAAAATCACAGAAAATCCGGGTTATTTATTTCAGACATTTCTTTTAATTGAATAATAAAAATGAGAACTTAGAATTAAGGGTTATAAGAAAAAGATTTATTCTAAAAATAATCTAAATGCGTAAGCCCGCCTTGTTACCGTTACCTTTTCGTACTTGAAATAATTAAAACAATTTGATTTATTAAAGTTAGAAATAGAAATATATATGTTTTTTAGGTTTTAAGAAAAAATGTCGCTGTCTTTATGTAGTTTTTTCCGACTTTCCTCCCTTTCAAAATTCTTGATCGATTTTAAGCTCGACTGGCTGTTAAAAAATACAGCGCATAACATTCTCTTGACAAAATGAAAAGATATATACAGAAGATGTACTTATGAAAGAAAAACTAAATAGTAATCTACACAAATATAACAAAAGGAAACGAATTGTTATTCGCCTATCTTGCTAAATTCTTGATCGCTTTTAATCTAAAATGTTATTTAAAAAATAAAGCGCGTGGCTGTAACCGTTAGATACCATTTTTATACACGTACACAATAAAAGGCAGATACAAAATGAAGAAAAACAGCGAAGTAAATAAAAGAGATTTTTGTTTTTTGTTTAAGTACTTTTAAATCTAGACGAAAATCTGGAGATTTTAAAAGCACATTTATTTTCAAGGAATGATTTATTTGATTCGAGGAAAAATGTTTTCTCGTGAACTACCGATTGAAAGAAAACGTTACAACACGATGAAAATAATCTTCTGTAAGAAACCCAAAACCAAAATTACGTTTAATTTTCACTGTAGAGATCGTAAAGGAAAATAAATCTCCTTTAAACAAAGAGACAACCTCTGTTGAAAAATACGATTGTATCAAATTTTGGATCACAGAAGGCCTGATGAGTTATTGTCACCCGAAACGAAATTATTTTAAAGGGGTGTTTATTTCATCTAATGAGTGGTTACGTTATTCGGCCGGTTTATGGAGATGAAATGATTACCCCCCGATACAATTAATATTCATTGAAGAACTTCATCAACTCCTCTCGCGCTCTCCTTCTCTAAATCTCGCTCCTTCAACGTGCTAAAAGTGTCGTCTGCGGCGAATTTCCACAGCGCGCGTAAAATTCAACAGATGGTCACATGGAATAGAAGCGCGAGCTGTTTTATTCACGGACTAGTTAGATAGAAGATGCGTGAAAAGTCTCGAGGACTAGTTAATTAATATAAAATGTGTAGGTTAATTCACCCATTCTGTTCATAACGCCATTATATATTAATACTATCGTAGTCGTTACGGTCGGTAAAAGCCCACCATTATCATATTGCCTCTACTAAATTTGATATATACATTATATAGCCTCGTTATGGATTAGGTTTAATCCTGCACCAAATATAAAACAATCTGTCGTCTGCTCCGAAAGATTAACCCGTATAACATTAACAATTATTAAATATTTAGTCACTTTAGGAAATAATCGACAACCAGCTCAAATCACGGCCATATTGGTTTATCGTAAAATCGTTTCAGGATTAATGAAACGAAAAGTGGAAAGAAAATTCACCCAGTGGGCAAATTGCTATTCATTTGTAGTTTAAAACTTCAAAAAAGCATTACAATAGCCTTCCCTCCCCGGGTTGCTTTCCCCTAGAATTTCTCTTTTTTTATATTCAATATTTTGATAAATTGCCCACTAGGAGAAACAAATAGAGTTTATCCCAGCACATATGTTACAATTTAACCCAAATTATGCTTCTATTATTCTATGGTATAATTTGTTGATTTGGGCCCTGGGCTTGATGAACAGATTATTTCCGATTGTTAAAACGTCGTTTACTGTAAATGTCAACATCGCCGTCTTAGAACAGTAACATTTTCCCCTCTATCGATTCGTCTTGTTACGTTATAAAGATAACGACTTCTATAGAAAAGATAATTTTGAAAAAGTGAATTTGTTGAAGGGATGATTTCAAAAGAGAGAATTAAGAATATTTTTTTAAAAAGAAGTCTGCCTCTCAATTTGCAGGTTTATTTTTAGTTACTGGTATTTTATTTATCGACCAGTACAATACAGTCAAGTCTGAGAATCAACCGGTAAACTACGGAACGATATACATTATTGTAATAATTATGGTAGAAACTGAAAATGCTAACCGTATAATACTCTGTTTCTGTTCCTAATAGGTTGATTTTTAAATATGAAATAAAAAGCGATCGTCAATAAGAATTTTGATTTTGGTTATTGGCCCTTTAATTACTTTTGATTAACGGCTATTGTTTTGGTCCATAACTAATTTTCCTATTCTAGTATTCGGTGCTACTTTGATATGTTTGGGTGAATTATTACTTGTCACGACCCCCACGTGCGTCATTCTATCCGATTCGTGAGGCGAAAAGTGTCTGGACTGTAGGTTATGTGTTATTCATCAGAAAATACATGAACTGGTTAATCCAAATTAATATTTTAATGTTTTACTTCAAACCTTCAACTTCTGGATTGAGATTGTGTTTTTTAGAGCATGTTTGTGAAAAAAGAATACAAATTTCTTAAAATGGCGGGCTGTCGTTGTCCGTATTCAAAGATCTGACGTCTGATAAAACGTGACTCGTGTCCATTTTCTTTCTCGTTCATCTTTTATCGCCTTTTATAAAAATTGTAGTCGCTATTATGAAAATATAAGGAAGATCTCTTAGCTTGAAGAAACGTTTGGCAGGATAACCCTAGTAACTAAGGATCGTGCTAAAAATCCAAAAGGCGACCATTTGCAGGGAACCGAGGCTTTTAAAAGATTTCGTCTTGTAATCCTGGTTTCTTTGAACAGCCATTACGGGAAGGTCGAGAAAATACTTAACTTATTAACTGCTGCCTTCGTTTCGTTTGTTAGTTCCGCGAGCTGTCTTTGAAACTCGTTGCTAAAAGGTCTAACTGGTTTTCAAATGGCGCCTGCTTATTAGGCTAGATTTGAGTTTGTGATGGTCATTGTACCTCGACACTCCTTCACCCGCTTGAAATATACACCGACAATGAATGGTTCCAGCGTCATAAATTTCCTACACTGTAAAAAATATGCTGTACAACCTCAGGATTTTCCCCTGGTACTCCGGTTTTCCACACTGCTAAAGACCCCTAAGTACAAGCGAATTATTGTAATAAAATTAAGCCATATGTTAGTCCCGAAATGACCTAGTTTGTGTTGAGTGGACATTAAACCATCTGTCTCTCTTTTAACAGTTTGGACTTAATTCTGTTATACGAGATAAACGCTAGAATGACCAGGAATGTACGGATTATTTCTGATTGCAAATGCAACGATGAATAATCGTATATGTATAATCATTCCTAATAATTATCATTTTATATTATTCAAACCAATTGGTTAACCATAATATGAAGAATCATATTTTGTAAAGTTTGGTATATAATATGTTATGTATATCTAAATTCATTATTTAAAAGATCTATAAAGTGTAGAGACCCCTACGCACAAGCGAATTATTGAAATAAAATTAAAACCATGTGTTGGTCCCGAAATAACCTAGTTTGTGTCGAGTGGACTCTCTCTTTCTCTCTGCCATCTGAACGAAATGAAAAACGCTATGATAAAAATCCTCCAGATAGTTTAAACCTATGTCTCGTGCTGTGTACAAGTGCACAGTCGATCTCCTTGTGAGATCACTTTGTCGTCTGCGAATATTTTCCAATTTTGGAAAACCACATTTGGTTGAACTGGTAATTAAATTAGAGTTAATGGAAGAGAGTGTGGTATTTCGCGTGACGGCAGTCAGCCTTCACTTTTAATCACATTAGTCCAAAAATTTCCCGCTTTAATTTGATCATATCTGTAAAGCAGACGACCTACACATCGCGATCATCCAGTCAATAATCCCCCTGCTGTTTTCATTTTCCAGTACTGCATATGCCATAACTTTGTAACATGGCGAGAAGCGCCTGGACGATTGCGTATCATATATTGGTCTCAATGATCGTCTGCCCTTTCAATGTTTTGTAAAATTTAGCGGGAATTGTGTGCATGTTGTGAACGAGAGAAGCGCGAGCTGTGACGTTTATTGAATTTGAGTTTCGGCTGTCGTTTGGTCATTTGTCGCTTGACCGGGTAATTTTCCGTCTAGTTAATCACGACTAACGGATGACGGAAATTTGTTGAAACTTAAATAAGTTTATCGGCTGGTTTTCATCGCGCCAGACGACACCATTTCGCGCCATTTATTCCAAATATGTTTGTCCATGCGTTTAAGGGGGGATATTACGTTTCAACGATTTGTAAAGTTGATATCAAAGCGATAGTTGAAGATTCTGACCAATTTTATTAACAAATCCACCATAAAGCTAAAAAGACACATTGACCCAAGTGATGGCGGTGATACGTGAATTTATGTTGTTATAAACTGTCTCCCATAGTATTAAAAATAACCTGTCCTTGACAATAAATAGGTGGATTGATTGAGATATATATTAAGAATGAAAATTCAAAAATAATTTAAGTTAGACTCAAAATTAATACATTTATGACAATGTCATTAAGGTCCAACACATCACTCACGGCTGTTTAAACAATGGATAACGGACTGAGAAAAGGTCCACAGCGGCCTTGTTGCCAATGCAATTGTTCATTTTTGAAGTGTACCGATGGAATATGATATTGGCGCTACTGGACAGGCCTCTCAAACACGAGTAGCTCCCCTACAAAGTTTCCCGGCTAATCAAGCTGATTAAAACAAAGAGCTTTATTTCGTTTCGCAGAAGGACCTAGCCGATTGTAAAGGAAGGTCGCGTCACGGTAATACGACCGGCTTGTGACCCTTTGTCGTCAAATATTCGCTTAACCAATCAGCGTTTATTTTTCCAAATCAACATGATTTCTGAACCAACATAATATAGTTAAATTTAATTTCAATAATTCGCTTGCGCGTAGAGGTCATTAGTAGTGGGCGGAAATTGGAGTACCCGGAGTAAACACACGAGGTTGGACAGACACACGCATAAACATAAAAACAATGTAAATGTTAGCGACTAAAAATAATGTTATAAATTAAAACAGTTTTTGAATAATTGAGTTTTAATTTGCCTTTTCTGTATATTTTTCAGCTATACCAACCTGTGCTGGATGTAGTGATCAGATATTTGACCGATTTATATTAAAAGTTTTAGAAAGATCGTGGCATTCGAAATGTTTAAAATGTGCAGATTGTATGATCCAGCTCAGTGACAAATGTTTCTCTAAAGGGGATCAAGTTTACTGCAAGGACGACTTCTTCAAGTAAGTTTCATTCATTTACTTATTCATTCATTCCTTTATGTGCGTGTGTGTGTGTGAGAGAGAGAGAGAGAGAGAGAGAGAGAGAGAGAGAGCGAAATGGGGTTTATTAACGTCCACTCAACACAAACTAGGTCACATCGGGATTAAATGGTTTAATTTTATTTCAATAATTCGCTTGCGCGTAGGAGTCTTTAGCAGTGGGAGGAAACCGGAGGGCCCGGAATAAACCCACGAGGTTGGACAGGCGATCCTACTCCTTCCACGTACAACCGGGGATTCGAAACCACGCCAGTTGATTCAATGACAGGCTTTATGATACAGCACGCACGTGGTAACCATTCGGTCACCCCCCCCCCCCATTCATTTATTCATAAACCTTTTGTTAAACACATTTAGTATGTCCTTCCATCATATTGAAATTTGTCAAGGCATAAGGTCAAGTCGTTCGGATGGGACGAAAACCCGAGATCCCGCATGCGCCTTGGCGGACAAGTAAAATAAACCCTTAGCAGTTGGAAATCAATTAATGTCCGGGCAAATCAAAGAGGTATATTCACGAATATAAAGAAATGTATTAACAAAATGATTATGAATGTCCGTCTTTGATATCCAAGGTGAAAAGTATTACGTTTAAACTACAGTTTATGCATTAATTCACTTATTCATTCGTTTTCCCATCCATCTATTATCGTGCTCCATTGATTAGCCACATTAATCATTTTAAAGAGAGGCTCTCATTCGGACATACCTCGGGTATTTGTAAATATATTTCGTCTCTTTGCCCTGATTTGACAAGTCAGTTCGGGATATTTAAAAAGGTTGAGTGTAGAATTTGAGAAAAATCAGCCAATCCATTGCTAAATATTCTAGTCGTAGGCGTTTTAAAATGCAATTTATATTTTTATATTTAGTTCAACCACGTCTTAGTCAATGATTTTGCTCCACATATGCTACTGCTTGTATTTAGATGATATAAAACTCAGAACATTGAATTATTTCCACATTGTAAGCGATACTTCCTTCTCAAACGCCTCCATTAAAATGAACATTTTTTTAAAACTGAACAAAACATCAACATGGAAAACATTTTCTTTACTCGAAATATATACAATGTATATCTTTATATATTAACCACGCACGACTTAAATTGAAATAAAACAAATAAAAATCAGAATTATTCCAGAATGCAAAACCTTTTTTTCTCTATTATTGACATCCATGAAAATCACAGAATGAGGAAGAATCGATCCTTCTTCGCCTTGGTAATTAGTACAGATTTTATATTAATCTGTGTCTGAAAGTCGTAGTGGAACTAAAACCTAGCGGGAAGATGCTCAGGCACGCATCCTACTCCTTGTCACGAACTCCTTCTTCGTTCCGTTTTACTTCCAGTTCTAGCGACAGATGGAAGCCAGTTTAAATGGCGGGAGTTAGACAACCATTCCTCACGTGCGGTTTGGAATGAAATCTGTAAGATAATTGTCACGTCACGGTCAGCAAACAAACTACAAGCCTATAATAAAAAGAAAGGGGGGACTCATTGCCTCCTAACATTTGGTACGGATTTTTCTTTAGGGACGCGGAATTATTTGATCTCTGATATTGGCCAGATTTCATAAAAAGAATTAGAAGTGTTACTACAAGGCGACTGTGTTGACCATTGCGCACCCCGTGCGTTTATTCTGCAGACCGCTAGGCTATGCCAATAAATCCCCGAATCAAAGAAACCGCACAAAGTTGCCATGTTTTAAACATGGAGTCAATGATCAATGACCAGAATCGATCCACTCAATGAATATTGCCTTATATACACTTGGTGGCTATAATAATATTTTCATCTGTTGAATATTCGCCATCTTTTATAGGATGCATCCTACCGGTTTTACAAATCTGGTGATTTTATTGTGCATAAAAAAAAATGTATCGGGTCTATTTATTTCCAGGGAATTTGATTACCAAATGGTTAGCGAGTGTGCGTTGAATCTTAAGGTCTGTCATTGTGTCCTTTGGCGTGGTTTCTATTACCCGCTTGTACGTGACAAGTGAAAGGATTTATCCGGGTCCTCCAGTTTCTTCCCACCGTTAAAGGGGGGTGGCCTAGTGGTCTAGAGTGCCGCGCTTCGACCTCTAGCTGGCCGGTCACCTCTGGCTTGCGGCTGTGGTTTCGAGCCCTGGTGTGAGCGTATGTGGCATGGAGATAGGGGCGCCTTCTCAACCTCGTGGGTTTCCTACGGGCACTCCGGTTTCCTCCCACTGCTAAAGACCCCTACGCGCAAGCGAATTATTGAAATAAAATAAAACCATATGTTAGTCCCAAAATGACCTAGTTTGTGTTGAGTGGACGTTAAACCCCATTTCTCTCTCTCTCTCCCCACCGTTAAAGACCCTTACGCTCAAGCGAATTATTGAAATAAAATTGAACCATATGTTAGTCGCGAAATGACCTATTTTATGTCGAGTGGGCGTTAACCCCACTCCTATTTATTACCCTCAGCCAAATATTGTTATCACTTGTGATGTGGGACTTTGTTGCGTTTTTTCTTTTTTTTAAAACAAACTTCATTTGCTGTTGTTTATATTGACCAACACAAGTTTATGTATTACCCAGATATGAAGACAATGATATTAATTAAGACACACATACTTCGTGTGGGTTATACAAGTCAAAAACAGGAATATTCTCACAAAAAAATAATAACTCTCAATTTGTATAGCGCACTATTACTTTTTGTCTTTAACGAGTTGGAGAACTTAAATCTGGGTAGCCCCACAGGCTAAACTGTAATCCCACCTTACTTTTACAACACGAATAACCTATTTTAATAATAATAATTCCAATATCAGGTTTTTATACTGATTTTATTCCACATGTAAAATACTCAGAATTTCCTGCACAGTATCTTTCACATATTAGCTAAGTATTATTGAAAACGTGTAGAACCAATAAAACGGCTTACGCAAAAGTTCGACTAATAAAAAGAAACTCGGGCTATTGTTGCACGCAGATCAGGATTGAGATTTCAAGGACTTTTCAATGACATCTGAACGTCCTACTTTCTTTTTTCCTCAATTTCTCAATTTTTGATTGAATTCTAGGATATACCCAGTGCATATTTCGCTAGTAGTCTTTAGTATAAATGTTTATATTAACGCTTTGTAAAAATTATACTCCCATCCCCACCAATCCGAATCCCTACCATATATACTGCAGATAGTATTTTTTTCTGAAATTGTTTCATATGTTATTGCAAATTTATATTGCCTGGTATACGATCATATTTCCCCCTGTGCTGTTTAAAGAATTCGTTTTGTTTTTGTTTAAATGCCTGAATTGGACGAAATCTGTTTAATCGGAATGTTATATATACGTGCATTATATGCAGGATTATTTCTTAGAATGAAGTCGACAAGAGATTTCACATTTTTTGTTGGAATCACTGCATTGGACGAAAATATTTTAGCTTGAACGTTTTTGCATATACTTATATCTAATTCCGGAATTATGTCATAGTCTTCACGATTTAGTCTTAGAATGACGATTAAATAAAATAATTTTACAGAAGGGATTATAATTTAAATATATCTATGGTGATCAGTGGAGAGTAATAAACCGTTATATCGCGTGATATCTCCTTCTATTACATCTGATATCATTGGTTTCTATCGCAACAAGATGTATCGAGGAACGGGGCGCGTGCATTCACTCACGCGAGGATCTGACATCTATTGGGATCGTTTGAAAGATTAGAATCGCGAAATTCAGGTGAAAGCTATAAATAATTCAGTCATGTTGATTCCACTGGGAGAAAAGTTCCAGTGTTTTCAGGAACTTCAGACATTTCATGCAACTTGGCACCGATCGTGTTTATCAATTATTCACCACACTCTTCTATTGTATCGTCAAAAATTGACATCTCACATGCGCGCGCAGTTTCGCATGGCTGACTTGGACTCGTTTGAACGTCATTAGTCTCGATCGTCATATTGGGTCTTTTATTTATAAATTACTAAAGCTAAAAGCACCCGGGAGACCACGGCACATCAAAAATTTATGAATTTATAGAGCGCTCCGTTAGTATACCTGGTTCGTGCTTCTTGGACCATGACGACAGTGACGCTCGTGATGGAGACGTCTTTGATGTACAAAGGGGAGAATAAGATAGAATGCTTTAGAAAAGATAATGCCACAACATTAAACATATCCTAAAGAAAAAAAATCTCTCGACAAACACTGAGGGAGAAAACTAATTTTGCAAATGGGATGGTGAATTTAACAAATACTGGGAAATTATAAATAATATATTGCCATATTCACGGGTGTCTGTATCTCCCGGCTTATACACGCAATTATTTAGTGCTAAAAAAAAACTTTCATTGAACGGACAAAATATTGTTTTTAAAACATTTATTGCGATATCATCTACAAAAGAAATATATTTTAAAAAGCAGGAAGGCGATTCTCACGCGTTTATTTTTAATTGCTAGCCAGATCCGTATCTAATGGGTTTTATTTTTTCGATTGTTTTTGAACGTCACGTGTAAAGGTACGGAATTAACAGAAAATAAAATATTAATAATAAAAACAAAAGAAGAAACTAGGCAATATTTAATACACGGGTAACGGCTATTAGTTAATTACGCATGTATTATTAATTATAATTAATTACAGGCATGATGCCAGGGTCGTTGAAAATTGTCTTGCACCACTGTTCAATAATGGTAAAATTTTAGCGGAAAGCATTGTAGCGAAGACACAACTATACGCTTATACAGGTCACAATTCTATGGAATACAATTACTGCTTATTAATTTTCTTGGTTTTGTTTCCCCGAATGGGGTGAAAGTCAATGGTTTGTTGTGATACGGTTGAATTAATACTTTCGAAGTCAGATAAACAAAAATAATAAGATAGTTAGACATTGTCTTGCATCACTCTCCTTTCATTGTAAATGTTTAAACATAACCCATTGTAGGGAAGACTCATCTGTTCATTTTTTGTAGAATTGTGCCGGGACGCATTTTTCATACCCATAAGAATATTTTTGGGTTGTTTTCAAACAATTGTCCGATGTCTCAAACTGACGAATAATAATGTTTTAAATACCATTTTGTATTTATTATTTAAAAACAAGCTCAACTGAGTCTAGATTAAACCGATGGTCAACGTCAGGGAGGGTTGATTATGGTGGCAAATATCAACAAAAATAGGCCTGGGACCTGTTCCTCGAAATCTTTACGAAAGATAAAATCCAAATTTCAGTAGGTACTTCAATTTTGACTGGCTAATCATTAAAATCAATCTAATATAATTCAATCAAATTACTAACATTTGGATTTTATCTTAGTTAAAATTTCGTGAAATAGGCCCCTGGATGAGAAGAGAAGTATAGCATCACAGAGTAAAGGGCAACGTAGGCGGACATAGACACAACAAATAGTGCGAAATATAGATATTGATATTCGATACATACTCTGAGAGTAAATCTGAAATAGACACGAACAGAATGAAAACTAAATCAAGAACAAGTTCGCTATACATCAACATGTTACAGTGTGCTTTAATCTATATTAAAAATCAAAATCTATAATTTTTAAAACTGTGGTTTTCTTGGTGGATTAAAATTTAATAATGAATATATTCATAATCTCCCGATTAAAAAAATAAATAAATACAGATGTCATGACGTGTTACTGGAATCACGACTAGGATTGTTGAATATTTTGGACACTGTACCAAAAACATTCATCCGCACCGAGTTGACACATGAATATTGAAGGAGTGCCATAGACATTCTGATTATTTAGGGTTTCCATTTTCGGCTTTAGTAGATATTACACCTGAGTTGGGTTAAACCAGATTTTCGCTGTAAATAAATTTGAAAATGACATGAAATGAATGGAGTTTAACGTCCTACTCTACTTTTACGAACTGGGCTAACGTAGACGGGAATACGCAATAACGTGTGCATAGGAAAATTTTCACCGGGCAGCGGCAATACGGCCGATACCCTTACATAGAAATGGATCTTTTACGTGCATCACTGACAAAATTGAGGGGGGGGGGTAAATATGGAAATATGGTTAACCCGACAATATCTATGTGAATATAGAGGATAGCTGACTGGAGTTACATCATATTTTCATCGTATAAAATATAAAATAGAGTTAACGGAACGAAATATTGACTATGGTCATAATAAAACTATTCCCTTCAAGCTGATGTATTGTCAATAATCGATTGATCTTCTGATAAATTCCTGTTTACCTGTACGATGATTTTTAATTTCTTTTCTTTTTATCTAAACCTAATTAAGACAAGTACAAGTTAATATGGAACGGGGAGTGTGGTTATATCTCATAATGTATTATTAAATCAACGACTACCAACAAACGACATTCTCAGGTAGCAGAAACCCATTTCCCCGGTATTTAATAGGTTTATACGGAGTATGTGTTTTATTGGAAATAGAATCTGGTTTATTCTGATATATTTATCTCTGTTCGGCACTCCCATAATCCTACTTTATATCCTGTCACACTCGGTATAATCCTCTCACGTGCACAATAAAAACTATTCACGTATCACGTGACGTACACCTTCAGATAACATCTCGTGCACTGAAGAACGAGATTTTGACACGCATGACCGAACAGGTATTGTTTAATAAGAAATGCGCCATATGGAAAGGGAATTATTAAAAGTATTTGGTTAAGAATTTTACTGTTAGCTCGGCAAACGAAGCTTTTAATATTTGTTAGCCTGGGATTTATTTTAATGGCGGAGGGAACCGAAGGGGAACGGGTTTAATGAGATATGGAAGAACTAATGAGCAAAGCTTCTACCATCCTTCCCAATTCACCGATAATTTCCGATTCTATATTTTACAGCCCTTTCTTTTAACGAAACAAACAACTGCATCTGTTCCATTTTACTCGACATTCTATAAATAAAAAAAAAAACTGCGTTCATTTCCTTTGTTTTATATAAAGAAAAAAAAAACTCTCGTGATTTTATTTGATTCCTGATTTTCACAATTCCTGATTTATGCTGAATTCGAAATGTTTCCAAAATTCGATACCAATTCATTTTTTTATATTTTATACTGCATTCAAAATGTCTCCAAAATTTGATACGAATTCATTTTTGTTATATATGCTTTTTAGTGATTAATACATTTATTTACCGAGAAAATTATTTCCGATTCTGAATTATTTTCACATTGAATTCCAAAGTTCTGAATTATTTTCACATTTAATTCCAAAGTTCACCAAAATTTGACACCTTTTTCAATTCTTTCATATAGTTTTTGTTTAATGTTTAATCAATTTCTGCGTCGAGAACATTTGTTTCCTATTCTGACTACATTTTACAATGAATTAAAAAATTCTCCAAAATTTGACTCCTTTTTTTTCGGTTTCTTAGATCGTTTTATTGTTTCTTAATCGTCGAGCAAATTTACCAACCCATTTCTCATATTTAGTATTGAATGGGCGACTTCTCCCAAAATGCAAATGTAGATTTTGTCCGCTAGACTAATGTCTTCATTACCATATATTTTCAGGCGATTTGGAACAAAATGTGCTGGCTGTGAAAAGGGAATTCCCCCAACAGAAGTTGTCCGACGTGCCCAGGATAATGTCTACCATCTTGACTGTTTTGCTTGTTTGATGTGCAGTGAAAAATTAAAAACTGGAGATGAATTTTATCTGATGGAGGACAAGAAACTCGTGTGCAAAGAAGATTATGAAACAGCAAAAGCCAGAGGTTTGTAGATAAATACTCTTTGGTTGAAACTCTCGTCCTTCGCGTCGTTTGTAAACAAGTTAAGGTTTGGTGGAAACTGCCCAAACTAATCACACATTGGATGAAAATAATCTCCGTCATTTATTTTGTCTTTAAATTAATCACGAATTGGTTGAAAATGCCTCCTAACCTCTATTTCTGTTTTGTGGGGTGGTTCTTGGCTAAAAAAGCTTTTGCGGAACATAAATATTATAAAGTCTAATCCCAAACCCACCGTTCGTGCTACTGGGGCAATTTAAATTGAACCCGTGAGTGAGAATTATTTTTCACTTGCGTGTGTTCGACTTGGTGTAGAGACTTTTGGTTTTGACGACCTGTGCCTGTCAATACACGTACTGCGGAATGCAAGCTAGGCTTAACACTCTTTTGTGCCAAGTACATATTAGCATAGGTTCACATACATCCTTAAACATTGTGGTTTTTATTTATATTCTCTTAATATTATCGGAAATGTTTTCTAATTACTATAATTTTAAAGTAAAGATCCAAAACGCATGAAAACAACGAAAACGAATAATTTAATTTTTGTTGCCAGCATCAACTCAGAATTTACAGGTTTGACTCTTTCAGAATACGAGATGGATTCGTCAAACAAGCGACCCAGGACAACTATCAACGCCAAGCAGCTTGAAAATCTGAAACGGGCCTACAACGAGAGCGCCAAACCTGCCAGACATGTTCGCGAACAACTGAGCGCCGAGACTGGACTGGATATGAGAGTGGTGCAGGTCTGGTTCCAGAACCGGAGAGCGAAAGAAAAGAGATTAAAGAAAGACGCCGGGCGAAATCGTTGGAATCCTTATTTTAGACAAGTCAAGCGTGAAGATGAATTGGACAGTTCTTTAAGCGCTGACGAACGGTCGGATGATGGTATGACCACAGGGTCATTTCAAGGTAATTATCAATAGCTCTTAGAATACCCCACATCAGTGTCTAGCTATTCGGATGGGACACAATATTTCAAATTACATGTATATATTAATTTGTATGTCAGAGAACCCGTGACTGTTGGTATTCAGTTGTTGTCCCTGTAAAGTGTCTCTCACAGCACACTATTCAGTTGTACTCCCATCCTCATGAGTCCAGTTTGTGCAGAACAGTAGGACGTTAAACATCATTTTATTCACTCCGATATTCAACACTGTTCAGTCCATGGATAATAAAATCTATAAAAGCGGTTATCGAAGAGCATCTGACTTTATTCTTATTTCCTAGTTTGTCTTATCTGTTAGTTTAAAAATAAATACCCCGTCCCAGTCTATTTCTGGGTATTCATTACTTGAATTAATAATGATGCTTCTGTTTCAGGTAACCTTGACGATCTAGATCAGGGATCCATGAATCATGGTCGACTATCGGCTGACCTGTACGGACCAAATACACCTTTAGATCACGATCTCCAGATGGTTCAAGGTCATAATAACGGAAGTAATGGCTCGCCACCTATTGATGGTTGCTGGGGTCCCTTTAATCAACTTCCGCCATACATGGGACGTCAGTCTCCCGGCATGTCACTGGCACATCCGCAAATGATGCCAATGGAATCTTTACAAATGATGGGATCTTCTCAAGGACCCCGAATGATGTCCAGTGATGGCGATGAACATTCTGGGGGATTCCCCGATTACCCACAATCCTCTTCACATAATCACGTGGAAGTGTACTGATGATTACTATCACGTGTAGGCATTCCTGATATTACGTGTTGAACGGATTGACGTTAACAAATACTGCGGAACCGGAAGTGACGCTACGATATCAATGTGTGCATGGAACTAGTTATAAAGACAACTGGATAAAACTCGATATCGTAACGAAACGGGTGTTATTAAAACATACCGAAGTAAGTGTAAAGCACGTTATGTACGTGGTTTGGTGCTAAACCTTGCACGCATGTGATTTTACGTCATCAGTTAGACAGATCCCACCATACATCAAATGGTGGAAGTTATGCGTTGACACACGATAGTTTATTCAATGAACAGAAACAATATTTTGTGTGAACTTTAATTTAAACCTGATCTCGAAGTCTTACAACTTTTTGTGAATCATAAAAATGACGTCTATGAGTTTCGTCATGCTCGGCCACAGTCGAAGATACATAATAATGACGTCTATAAGTTTCGTCATGCTTGGTCACAGTCGAAGATACATTTTAAAAAAGCAAGTATATTCGGATAAAAGCATCATAAAGGTCAGCATACATGGTCGTATAAACGATAAATCCAGTATTGTGTTGCATGCGATTGATAATGTGTCGTATGCACCAGTGTCGTATACGACAGTGTCGTATTGACGTGTTGGACAAACCTTGCAGCTGAATAACGAACGATGACTGCGGTATTGTTACTTAAATACTTGTACATAAATAAACCTATTTATTGTAAATCAAAAATTATCCATAATATTGTATAAAATCTATGTTTTTCTTTGTGTGGGTCTTAAATGTTATAACTTTGATATATCTCGTACTAAAAGATAAAATACACGTGTTGCGCCAACATCTGATATTGGCGCACCATTGTTGCAAAAAATGTTCGAGCAACGTGCTAATCCTATATTTTGTTTATACTAGGTTAAATATTGGACCCACGTGATGATTTCATCGAAATGCACGTACTGGATAGTGTTTGCATTTTAAATAATTTAATTGTCTCCAAAAGACACAGCCTAATAAATGTATATTGAAACAACACTCGTGCAATGTATCGATCTCGACCTTTAAACTACACAAAATGAAGATCCATGTCTCTAGTATACGCGATTGGGATGAGTATCTTCGATATTCCTTGATACTGACTTCTGATACTTAACTCGTGTAGGCCTACCCCCCATTGCATTACTTCAATATGGCCTTTAAACCATATGACCTTTGAACTATGACTTATAACCTTTGACCCAGGATGTAAATTATTTGTACATAACCTTAAAATGAATGATGAGTAATTCTAGTCAAGAAACCACGTTTGACTCTCTCTCTCTCTCCCTCTCTCTCTCCCCACCCCCTCTCCCCCTCTCTCTCTCTCTCTCTCTCTCTCTCTCTCTCTCTCTCTGATTTTAGTTTTTTTTAATTCTATATATGATTTCGATATTGCTATATTTATTTCAAGGCGCAACTTTAGCACTTAGGCCTAAATAGATGTTCAAAATCAAATTGGGCTTTATATATTTGTTTGTGTTTATTTTTAATGCTCAATTAATTCTTAATGATACGTTCACTCAATACGTTCCTCGTGCAATCAAAATACTTTTTAATTTATTTATTATTTAATTTTGGACGTTTTATTTTCTATTTTAATGCTACGTTCAGTGTTTATATTATAGGATACATATTTAAATTATATATTATATATATTTACAAATCAAATGTATGTTAATCTGGTTACAAATGTGATTCTGTTTCATTTTATTTCGTGTAAATGTTTAAATAAATTCATTCCATGAATATTTTATTGTTTGTCTGTTGATATTTTGTAGCAGGATCGCCTGTCCAGCCACATGGGTTTTCTCTGGGTCCTCTGGTTTCCTCCCACTGCTAAAGACCCCTCTACGCGAATTATTGTAATAAAATTAAACCATATGTTCGTCCCGAAATGATCTAGTTTGTGTCGAGTGGACGTTAAACCCATGTCGCTAAGCCCTACTCTTATATTGAATTCCAACTGCCAAGGAATCTTTTACCCGGAAGTCAGTGTGTACACGCCACGGGATCTCAGTTTTTCGTCCCATACAAAGGAATAGACAGCTGTTCTTGTCAGGTTCCCTCCACAGCCATGCACTCCTGACAAGGGGAACACCACGCCGGACAATACTTAATATATTTGAGCTGCTATATTCAGGGATAGTGAAAAGAGGATCTATAATTGGGACTAAATTTACAAAGAAACAGATAAATAATCCACCTCACTATATTCTAAGCTGCAAATAATTAAATGTTTTCCTAAAAACGAAGATCTACTTTAATCGTAGCCTGCAATTCCTGTTTCCAGGAGTATTCTCTCAACCTTATCAAGCTAATACAGCAATCACAGTTTTTAAAATTTGAGTGAATAATTATTGTAAAGTTGCGCGAGTAAAGTAATAGCTGTATGTATGCCTCACTCTGAATTTAAATTAAAACATACCTTTCTTGTCCATCTGACTGGATTAAAGGAACGGCACCAGGCCCGTTGCATTATTGCCCGATTCCTTGAGTATAACCAGTAGCGGATTATCAGTGAGACTGATGAGACTACAGCCTCAGGCCCAAAGATTTTGTTTTAGACTTGTCTGATACGATTAAAAACGCATAGACAATGAATGTTAGGGGGGTGGGGTTTAGGCCCAACGGGAATCAATATAGCCCCTGACCAGAAATTAATTAGACCCACGCCTTTTTAAATAGGCCCCCCAGCAACTGCCGCCTCAGGCCTTGGTGGAGCTTAATTCGACACTGTGTATAGCTGTCTCAAGTTTGGAGACGGTGTTGGCTCTCCGCATATTGGAACGGCCGAGCACACATTCCTCGTCGGCCCCACAGTCATTTCTCATCTATTTGATTGAAACTAAGACAGGACAGTACCCGCCCTATTGGAATATATGAATATGTCATGGGTATATATTCATCATTCTGATCGAAGAATGCTACACGACTGTATTGAATTCACAATCAAGAACGAGAACAAAAGTCTTCACTTTCAATAGGAAACAGAAAATTAAAAACTGATTGATCGACGCCAATCATAAGAAGTCTTCAAACAGTTCCTCTTTACATTACGGATGAATATGGTTTGTGGTTTGTTGTTAAAACAAAGAATTAAGAGAGGAAAATCCGGAAAGAATTTGTCAGGCTTTACAGAGTTACACCAGCATGTACAATGGAAAGAATTCCATACCTCGCGTGATATGCCCTTCTCAATCACCCTCCACCATCGATCGCGCAGTCGCATACGATGAATGGTTGAATGCCGTCTTCCACTCAAAGCACCAGGAACCAATCGACCGATAGACGAACACACGTCACGGAACCTGTAGTTTTATGAGCTGTGGTGTACAGTCAACAAGCCTTATGTTTTCTTATGAAAATAATTTTACATTTTATCGCACGACATGAACTCCAAATTTAGGTTCTCTTCAGAATAAATTCGACTGATATTTATTGAAATGTCTATAAAAGAATTGACTTTAAGATTGTTGTTCTTAGACCAGATTTCAAAATGCTCTTAAAAAGAAATAATTCTTAGTTAGAATGTCATGGAATTGAACGACCGTGACTCCCACATGGAGAAAATAAATCATATTATATATATGTATATATCATGCGTTCGATCCCGGATATTTGTGGGGGGGGATAGTCTGAAGGGTTTCGTCCGGGTTCTTCAATTCTACCCCCCACCACACTTCCTAAGAGACACGCGAATAAATTCCACAATGACCGGATGTCACGTGATCGTCAATTAAGCGAAGTCTTTAACCCTACATCACGCACAGTATTTGAAATCGAAAACAATTCGTTTTCGGAGTTTAACGTCCACTTCCATGACCAGGGGTGAATTCGTAGTTTGAAAACACGATTCATGCACAATATATACTACCGGTAAAGACTGAAGTAACTTGACGCCAGAGATTGCCATTCGACTGAGACTTCTCGCGTATTCGCGGAAAAGATCTTGATTTAGGGTATAACAAACTTTAACTAAAAGACCATAAGTTAATTAGCAACTGGTTGGGTATCTTTCAGAGGACAGTAGCTGAATAGTCAGTATATTATATATATATATGAAATATTGTCCACGTTATCACAAATCCTATTCTTAAAGTAATCAGTTCTTGTCAACCAAAACATTCTTATCCTAATTTCACAAATATCTCAATTAATTCATTAAATTAAATATTCGATATCCGGGTCTGTATCTATGTTACGTATATATTTATCCGAGACCTAGTTTATCACTTCCGGTATATATATTTTAGTAGCACCAAACATCTGATATTGAACAAACTAGGGTTCATGGTAAATAAATGAACCGCATACTGTCTACGATAGTGAGTTATCAGATACCACACAGGAAGGTTAACAACTGATGTGGGAAGTTACGATTCGTTATTCAAAAGAAAAAAAAAGAACAGAAAATTTTTCCAGATTACAATTAAAAATGACATAAGAAATCAGATGTTTATACAATGGGTTACAATAAATTGGACAAGGACAAGTTGGGTCATTTCGGACCAACACATGATGTAATAATATTTAAATATTTCGCTTGTGATTAGGGGTCTTTAGTGGCGGGAGGACAGGGTGAAAAACCAAGTGGTTGGACTGACAAGCCTCTAATTACGTACGGAAGAGAAATTGAAGCAAACTAAGCTATTGAACTGACTGAGAGAACTTTTGATATACCCCCTCCCCCATACACACACACAAGTTATACCTCTTGAACTAATATCAAATACAAATATACCCCCCCCCCGCACACGCACACACACACACACACACAGAGTTATACCTCTTGAACTAATATCAAATACAAAAAAAAATATAATTATTAATCTAATTAATTAATTAAAAAGGTTTGTGAAAACGTGAAATGCTGTGGTGATCATAAAAGAATGTAAGGTTTTACAAGAATTGACTGCTCTACTAGGTATGAAGTTTGAGACATAATGGAAACAGTTTCAAATAATACGAAGATCGAATGTGAAAGTGTTTGGTTCCGTGGTTATGAATGATTCTAGAACTTCCATTGTCTACTGATTAAAAGTATTCTGTGTTGGAGAAGAAGTCGTGGCAGTGGAAGCAACAGAAGAAATGTCAATTCCGGTTTCTGATTTCTGAATAGACCCATGCAATCATAGCAAGCGCCTGAAATCCGAGACGTGAAATCTTGCCTTCGTTCACAATACAACATTGTGAATGTTTATAAGAATGAGATTCCTGAGTTTCTAAAGTTTCTATAGCAGCTTTGTTAGGTGGGCTGTTCCTGGCAGGTCTTTGGTTTCTCTCGATGAGTGATTGACAGATATTGATGCTGTGTTGTCATTTAACAATCAATATGACGTTGCATGCCTCGTGTGAAAAATCTCCATTGGTAAACATCTACAGAAGATTTCTACTAATGGTATCCCTTACAATAGCCACTACAACCAAGGCTAAATTTCGACTAATTGTATTTAAAAAAAACCAAACAAATAGCCAGAGCATCCCTCTCCACTACAACCCGGTATATCTACTACTGGTATTTTTTAAAATGTTTGGGGCCATTTTCCTATTTCCACTACATCTACGATCCTATCTTTTGGTTTGGGGGGGGGGGGTGGCCTAGTGGTCTAGCTGGCCGGTCACCTCTGGCTTGCGGCTGTGGTTTCGAGCCCTGGTGTGAGCGTATGTGGCATGGAGATGGGGGCACCTTCTCAACCTCGTGGGTTTCCTCCGGGCACTCCGGTTTCCTCCTACTGCTAATGACCCCTACGCGCAAGCGAATTATTGAAATAAAATTAAACCATATGTTAGTCCCAAATGACCTAGTTTGTGTCGAGTGGGCGTTAAATCCCATTTCTCTCTCTCTCGCTCTCCCTCTCTCTCTCTTTCTCTTTTGGTTTGGATCGGATCTAGTCTATCATTGAGCCAAGTGGCGTATTACAGATACCCTGCTTGTATATGCGAATGAGTCGAGTCCAACCTCTAGGGTATTTTCGGGTTTCCTTCCACTGCTAATTTGTGAAATAAAACTGAACCATGTTAGTCCCGAAATGACCTAGTCCTAGTTTATGTCGATTAGTGATTACCGCACTCTCCCTCTCCTTCGTATCTCTGCTTTCCTTCTCCTCTGATATCGTTCGTTCCTGGGGTTTTATCAAAAACAATGTATATAAATATAGTCTTTGTTCTATGTTTTTAACGTGAATTTCCACCCAATGTGATATCGCAGACAAGTCTTAATTTTTATCTAAGCGCACGCGCAGGTTTTTTTTATCGGGGGGGGGGGGGGGCGGTTACCCCGAGTAAACCCATGCGGTTGAGAAGGCACCCCTATCTCCAAGGCACATACGCTCACATCCGGAATCAAACCCACAACCGCAAGCCAGAGGTCGAAGCGCGGAATCCTATAGACCACTAGGCCATCTCAAGCTCATTAAATACATCTCGTATGAAAGAATCTTTTAAGTTAGTATATATACCTGTTCGGTATGGCATGTCAGAATATGTATGTGTTGTGGTTAATCTATAATCTGTATTATGTAATATTTATTTTTGGTCAATAGAGTTTATCATCCCATAATTAAATACAGATACCCAGCTGCCATTATGATATTCAATATATATTTAAAATAATATATCTCTGGTATTCGTCATACATATTTTTAACATTGGGTTTTAAACGAGGGAACTGTTCAGCACTGTCCAACCACACTGAGACCCCCCCCCCCCCCCCCTCACACACACAGTTTCTTCCTTCCTAGCACAAGCAGATTATTGAATTATATGTTAGTCCCGGCATGACCTATTTTGTGTTAAGTTGTTACCCCCCCATCTCTCCGTCTCTCTCTCTCTCTCTCTCTCTCTCTCTCTCTGGGGTAAAGTTAATTAGATTGAAATACAGAAGTCGCGCCATTTTCCAAATATATATGACGTTACCTCCTCTCCCCTCTCTCTCTTTCTCTCTCTCTCTCTCCGCCCCCCCCCCCCCAACTCTCTTTCTCTACATTATAAACCACTCCATTCGACCCAACAAATATGAGGGTAAAATCGTGTATTTGATAGAATAAATCTAGGAATATGAACAATACACTGACTTCGTTTGTTTATCAATATATCTATAAATCATAAATCACAGACTGCTCGAGAGAAAAAGAAAAGGATGGCAACATTAAAATTTAAAGCTGATAATGCCTTATCTTTCATGTACGGTAAATTGTTAGAAACGTCGCTATAAAACAGCGCGAAACAGTAGCGTCCATATGTCGAACAGTTAGTAAACGATTCGCATCATTACGCCAGTACAATCACTTATGCGAATCAGTTGAATGATTACGCGGAGAGATATAGTTCGTTCTCCAGCTGTCTGGTTATAAAGAGGTTAATGGAAAAAGTTTCAGAATTGCTACACAATGCATATTCATTTTGTGGTAAAGATGAACAATAATTAATAATTATATAACATAAATATTTAACTTACTCCGTGAGAAAGTCAATAACTTCTGGAGAGAGAGAGAGAGAGAGAGAGAGATGTGGGGTGGGGTATGTTCACTCGATATAAAGAGGGTCTATGGCGATCAATGATTTCTGTTGTTTTGCTTTGGTTGGTTCTTTTGTGTGGAGGGGAGGGGGTGCAACTATGTTTGCTTGAACATTAGGTCGATCGTCCATGCAGGTATCATGGTGTGGCCTCTAATTTCTTTCATTTTACACACGTCACAAATATTCTTCACTTTCAGTATTTTAAAGACACATTATGTCCGGAGGGCCTGGAGAAAACATAGGAGGAAACCGGAGGGCCTGGAGAAAACATAGGCGACTCTACTCCTTGTCACGTACAACCGAGGAATCGAAACCAGGGCCCTGTTTCACGAAATTTTAACTTAAGATAAAATCCAATTTTAGTAGATACTTCAATTTTGATTGGTTAAGCACTAAAATCAATCTAATATTATCCAATCAAATTACTAAAATTGGGATCTTATCTTAGTTAAAATTTCGTGAAATAGGCCCCCAGGCCAATTGACTCAATGACAAAGCTTATGATACTGAGTGCACGTGCTAGTAGAACATAAAACTATGGCAAACTGGAAGGAATTGCCCCCAATCACGTTTACATTTTTATAACTTTTAAAAAAAACAACCATTTCATATCATTTCAGAAGCCTTGTAATCTATAGATACAAACTCAGAAAGCAAATATCCAAATCAACAAGTTATAAGACATCTTTTTCAACTGATAAGAATTCAGCCCAACATCATGTTAATACATTTTTATATCTTTTAAGAATTTCCTTCGCTTCTTTATGTGTATTTCTTCATTTCAATTTATATACTGCAGATGTTATTCTATTTTATTTTTTTTTTGTTCGTGTGCTTCGTGATATATTTTCTAATGACTTCCTCGGGTCATTTAATACAAACATCTACGACTTAAATCACTCTCCTTTGAAGAAAAGCTGTTTATATTCCAAGTATTAATAACCTTCAGAGAAACCAGCAGGAAGATACACAAGACTAAAGAACGATGGGGGATATTCGGCTATTAAATTTTTACATTAGACTAATACGACCATGTTGAAGATTCCGTGCAGAAGAGGATTAACGGACAAGAACATCAACGTTTTGTTGTTCTACTGTCTTCTACTCTTCAATTCAACGGGATTAACAGCCGCCATCTTCTTTTTGATCTGAGGCTTAGGCCATTCGATTTTTCCTTTGCCGGAGAGTGGATATTTAAGGGCGACAACACCTGAGAGCGCCGCGGGGTACGTAATCGGATTAATATTATAGGCGAGTTATTGTATGTAGTATAACATAATATTCATCTTCGCATACCAAGTATTAATTATGTGTTTAAATCACGTCGTATTTGAAATCGTACAATCATTATGTGCTTGTTGCCTGGTGTCTTTGTTCCGACCATTATATCATTATGCGCCGCTCGAATGTTGCCGTACGAGCATCTGACTTAGACATGATCATCATGCAAAAATGACTTGCGGAAAATAACTTCTTAAGTGACATTATGAAAATTAACGTTGATATTTTATTATATGTAAATCGATTAAGTTTCGTAACATTTTGATTGCATATTATAGGCTAATAAATTTAAAATACATATAAGAACATTCATAGTCCTGTTTGTACAGAGCTAGTATTGTTAATAAGTTATGTAGTCGATAGATTTGTGAGCGTCGACGGTATATAGATAGCATGCATATACAATATGAAATAAAATCGGGTTTAACATCCTTCTGATTTTTATACGGCCGCATTTTCTCTTGTCTGGGAAATCTTATAAACGCGTTAGAATAAACATTCATGGTCAAATCGTGTGAGCCCTTTCAAATGTTTTGCATTGAAAACCCTGAATTGATCAGTTAATATACGTTTTATTTCGGGGTTATTGCCAAGAAAACAACTTTATCAATAATTTATATCAAAAATAATGTTTTTAAAACTTCATTAACCGTATTGAATTTAAGATATTTATATGCACTCTGAGAATATATATCTATCCTGAATATAATATTTTGTAACGTGTGTGATACGACTACTATGGTACTGTCTAGCGAATATGATAACTTCCTTGTTCAAACACATATTATTAAAATGTTATCGCTCCGCGTCCACCATTTTATAGATAATCCCCTACTAGTCTTTTATGATGTCAACACAAATTAATAAATTAAAAAGGGAGTTTTCACCGAGTTTGTTTTTCGTTTATCAAATGTTGATATTTCTTTATATGAAACAGACGAATTGGAGATTTCATCTATCACCAAGCCTTTCTTACTTGCACAAATAAATAAATATAATTCTTTGCTATAGATTTCACTTCTACTGAACCTGATTAGTGATACATAATATTTTGACAGTAATTTACCTGTTGCAAAGTCATATATATTGACCCAGTGTTTTAATCAAAGTCAATTAAATGCAAGAGAGAGAGAGAGAGAGAGAGAGAGAGAGAGGGGGTGGGGTTTTAACGTCCACTCGACACAAACAAGGTCATTTTGGGACAAACATATGGTTTAATTTTATTTCAATAATTCGCTTGCGCGTAGGGGTCTGTAGCAGTGGGAGGAAACCGGAGTGTCCGGAAAAAACCCCACGAGGTTGGACAGGCGACCCTACTCCTTGCCACGTACAACCGGGGGTTCGAAACCACGCCAGTTGACTCAATGGCCGGCGGACACGCTAACCATTCTACCCACCCCACCCAATCCCCACCTACTGTAGAATGTGTTATTGTGTGATAAACACTATTTCCAGGTTGGTCGGTGGGGTGGGGCGTGGTGAATAACACTATTATTGAACCGGCTAGCGACGATGATAAGATTTTAGTTGAAATCTACTTCAGTAGAACCATATTGTATAGTTTGGAAGGTGGGGGTGGGGCGTAGTGAACAATACTACGTGTATTATTGAACCGGCTAGCGACGATGATAAGATTCTAGTTGAAATCTACTTCAGTAGAACCATATTGTATATTTTGGCAAGACACATGAAATCTGCGAATAATTATCTCTTATAAAATCCCGGACAGAGGAATACGAAAAGATCGTGAAATTAATCATCTTTTCTCGGAATCCTTGGCTCGGAAAACAAGATAACACGGAGATTATAAATTCACTTGTTCAAACACATTTTATAAAGATGGTGGTTATTGTCGTGGCATTAACTAACCACAAGGCTACGACGACTGGCTAACAGACAATTGTGATAAGCTAAAGACCACATAGTGCGCAAGGCCATTGTTTCGGGATTTTACGGTTTTCTAATATGTTATCTTCACAGTTAGATGATTGAATACCTAATAGATTTATTTTAATAATGTTTGATAACTTGCAGCCATCTTGCATCTGGGGAGTAATTAATCAATTGTTAAAATGTAACAATGAAACAATCGAAGCTTTAAGTCAAGGACATGGTTTTAGTCAAAATACAATCAAAATAAATATTAAACACACGTGCTCATTACAATAATTATGTTGTCTGTATTACAGATCTGTAAAAATTACTAAAAAATAGAAAAGCAAATTAAAAAGTTTCAAATTTGATTGTTGTATCTGAAAAAATAGTCATAATATCGTGTCTTACTACCCATTCAAGTGGAATTTTTTAATCCGGAATGTGGACAGTAGACATATTGGGTCAGTTGATTAGAATATATTTCTCAACTTTTAAATAAATAACACAACAAAAACGGAATTTCAAAAATAATAATTAACAAGTAGCATATTTTTTTTTAAATTATAGAAGGATATTTATTCATTTAAAATTTGGTTGAATGACAGCATGATATGAAAGGGGGTTAGAGTCCTACTAATCTGCTCCGATTGGGCTTACGGCATACAGAGAGAGAGAGAGAGAGGGAGAGAGAGAGAGAGAGAGGGAGAGAAATGGGGTTTAACGACCACACAACACAAACTAGGTCATTTCGGGACTAATTTTATTTCAATAATTCGCTTACGCGTAGGGGTCTTTAGCAGTGGGAGGAAACCGGAGTGCCCGGAGGAAACCCACGAGGTTGCTTACGGCATACAGTGTGCAATGAGGGAAATTTTTCTGGGACAGTGGCAATACAGTCGGTATTACTCTAATGTGGATTCACAACTACCAAGGGATCTATTACGTACACGTCAATATGTACACGGGATCAGCACCCTGTTCGGCACCACTGAAAGAGGGCGGGGGCATTTTGTAATAAGGATAGTGTGCAATAACGACAAAACGTAACAACGGCGTATGGAAGCGTGTAGGGACCAAAATCGCGATAGATATCGCAATATTAATATGTCAGCATATCGAGATTGTTCTGGTGATTTTATCTCTGAAAAAAACAATTTTGGACGAGTTAATTGAATCATTTTTATGTCGTCATTTTAAATGCACATTCCAACATAACGCATGACATATACTACGGCGAATAGCAATATTTTAACGCAAACGTGCACATTTAAAACGAAATGGGGGATAATATAACATATCGCGTTGACTTTTTTAGAGACCAAATCACCAGAATAATCACAATATGTTGACATATTGCCAACTTAATATTGCGATATCTATCGTGCTATTGACCCCTATACGCTTCCATAGTACACGCAACTAACATGTATATTAATAAAACGTTCTTTCTAATTCTAACTTATATCAAATATGTAATCCGGTTTAAATATGTGTTGTATGTGCTCCATATTGTTCTTTTTTTTATGCAAGTTACATTGTATTTTAAATTCTAACCTATAATATTTGTTGTTTTAATGAGTTTCAGATTTTTTTATGCATGTTGCATTGTATATTTACTGTACTGTATGTCGTTGACTTAAAGCGGAAATTTCATATTTTCTAAGGAAGTCAAAACATAATTATTTCTATGCATTTTGCTCAAAAGGTTGTCAACTCACTATTATACGATCATGGACAATATTTTACAGGCATAAAAATCCTCGACACAGAAAATAATAACACAATTACTTGAATTACCTCCCTTGTTTTCCCATTCCCCTCCATGCAAACGTTTGAATTTGAAGTTGAAAATGATATTTTTGCCAATTTCTCAACTGGTAATGGTGAATTATAGGATTAATAGGATTATTCTTTAACAAGGTAGGACTGTTTGTAGATACAATCTATTTTAGGGCTTTATTTTAATATATTTTAAAAATATACCTAAAAAATATGAAATTGCCGTATTGAAGGAATAAAGAACTTGATTTTGACATCGCTTAATAAAACGTGACCTTCTGCAAATGAAATGGGGTTTAATGCCCTACTGTTTATGTCTGGACTAATGAAGACGGGCATACGCCATACAGTGTGCCATGAGGGACATTGTGCCGGGCAGCGGCGCTACGGGCCAACTCTTGTATCGAATTCCAACTGCCAAGCGATCTTTTACGTACACGCCAATGTGTACACGGGGTTTCGTTTTTTTCGTCCCATCTGAACGACTAGACTGCTGTCCCTGTCAGGCCCTCCGTCCTGCATCACTTACAAGGGGGAACCACGCCGGAAAATCTGGATGAACTTTCTCGGCCAATGCAGGGATCGAGCACCCGGCCTCCATGCCAGAGAGCCAGCGTCTTACCAACTTAACCCACTACAACCTTGCGCTATATAAAGACGGAATTCATCATTGGCCTATACTTGCTAAGTTGAAGCAATCTATGAGCAAGTAAAGAAGGATTGTTGGTAGTACAACGCAGGGATCAAACACCCGACGTCCAGGCTAGCGACCCAGCGTCTTACACACTTAGCCACGTCGTGTTCCCACCCCCACCGTTTTACAAAGTAATGAACGGAGTCTAGTTGTTTAAATGTTGTCTATTTTCAGTCCGACATCATCAAATTATAACACGGTTTGTTATCGGGTCTATTCAAAGGAGACAAATCGCTAACATTTGGGACCTAGAAATAGACAGTGGGTCGCAATGCAGATAATACTGTAATATGAATGTATACAAACTGATTTACATTCAATGGTTTCCGTTTTTACTCCAATTTCAAATCAGTTATGTCACACGAAATAAGCCAGCAGTTTAAACTGAATGCAAATTTCTAGCGTCTCGTTATTCCAGTCTACATGTGTCTAGCCTTGTTCCCCGAGTATCTTGCGAGAACTGATGCTGAAACGCAATATGGTACACGATTCGTGTACCAATGGTAAAATGTTTATTTTGTCTTCAATATTGCATAGCAGAATCCCATCTTTTTCCGGTAAGATCACAGCATCAATGTTGATTTAAATTGACAAATAATTCGTGTTTTCAAAATCGAAGATTATGGATGATATTGAGTGAGAGACTTAGCTATATTTAATTTAAGATTTTGCCATGTCAAATCATGGATGTACATACAATTATATTTGCTGAATCATGTTCGTCTGTTCGTTCGTTCCTGGAGTTTTATGTCGATGCAAGTGTGATATCGCAGACAAGTAGAATCAAGTCACAGTCACTGTCAGTCAGTCCCTTTTATTTCTGTGGAGGGGGGGGGCAGCTGCCCCCTAACTTTCGGGCAAGCTGACTTTCGGACAGACGGGTAAAGTGAAAAAGAAATAAATGTATACACTATGTTTACGACCTTGAAAAGCTGGAAAACGCGTTGGCGGCCGTCCAATATTCCAAAATTTTCTTGGGGGGGGGGGGGGACATACAAGGTCAATTTCGATTCTTCGTCTCTTGAAGAAAACAGACGGCGCTATCTGTAAATCCGAATTTTTTCGGGCATTTCTAGTTTTGCTCCCCTAACTGTCACCGAGAACTAATATCACACTAATTTTACTTTTCTTTTAAAGCCCCAATAACACTCTTGTTGTAACTGAATAATATGTCCCAATCTCCATTCTGGTCAACAAATTGTATTATTTTACAATATTCCAATCAAATGATGATATAAATATCGTCTTAACACATCTATTTTAAAAAATTGGAAATATTCAACCAATTGATTTGAAAAGTCTAACGTAAACCTTTTCAAATGTGACTTGGATTTTAAAATATTTTCGAATCCTCCGGACAAGTAAAATAGGTTGTAATGGATAATTTACACAACAGGTAGGACACTTAAACATCTGGAACTTAGAATAAGGGTATTATTTATTTTCTGGAGCTACCAAGCCAGCAAGAATGTTATTGTCCCTTTAATTGAATATCACGAATTCGGCTTGTGTTGCAAGGGAGACAACTCTATTATATAAACGGACGCAGGCTACCATTAATTTTCCCGTTTACTTGAATCATAATTCTGGCCACATTTCCCGGCTCCAACTTTTCTTCAGATTTTGTGTGAGTTTGGCCAGTGACATTTTGAGATACATCAAGGTGAAGTAGTCTTCTCATCCTTTCTCCGCTAAATCATGAATATGACCGCGGCTCTGGAATACCCTTCCAGAATGCATAAAACAATGCCAAACTGTGACGGATTTTATAAAGAAACTAAAAACACACCTTTTCCGTATAGCATTCCGCTAATATTTGTCTAGGACTTTGTGAAGTGCCATTGAATGCATGGCAGTAATGTGCGCTATATCAAATGCATCCCTTATGAAAAACAAACACCAAGCCCCACTAAATGAATTCATCAGTCTTTCAATGTGAAAATGTTTTCGTGGATATTTACCTGAATGGTAGAAGTTCGTCAGTCTTTCAATGCAACGTGTTTTGGTGGATTTTTGCCTGAATATTTGATGCTCGAAACCACTCACTGGCAGGGGAGTACATAACTATTTCGTTGGGGGGGGGGGGGGGGGGCCAAAATGTGATCGACTGATGCACATACCCTCCACGCCCGCCCCCACCTCCCAGTGCGAGTGACGCAATCCGGAGCCGAGCACCACGTGTGATTTTTTCTAGAGTTGACATAACATCGGTACAATCAGAAGCCCCACGCCCCACGCACCAGTGGTACTACAAACTGGGCAGTTCACTATAATCGTGAATATGATAGTGCTGAGACAGTATAAGACAATTGAGGAGTAGAAGAATGATTTTAAAATGGAATTTCAGATATGTAAGCGAGTAGAAGAATGATGTTATAATGGAATTTCAGATATGTAACCGAGCTTTTAAATTTTTGGGACTGGGCTTGAAAATTTGAATCAATGTCATGGCAAATGGAACCAAATTCTCGTTAACGAGAGGATAAGAAATGGGACAGAATCTTGAGGCCTATCTGTCAATTTCGTCCGTTTTGTGATTGTTGGTTTATCTGATGAATTCATTTAGTTGGAGACCGACTGCGGTGAGTACTTTTTGTTGAGACCGACTATTTTTTGCCATGGTAGAAAACATTTCATAGAACAACATACTCACAACAGAATAAGAGTGACAAGCAGACATGGTTATTTTATACTATAGTTTTATGTGACGTATGCAATTTAGGTACACGGATTCACACAACTACTTAGTATTTCACTCGGCAAACCTTGTAAGATTTCGGGAATCTAAACTAGGCTGTATGATGAATTCCGCCATATTGGAACTACTTTAAAGGTCCCGGATGAAACATGGCTGCGCCCATTCCAAACACAAGTTGGCCACCTATTTGGCTAGCGACCTATTCGACCGGTCCAGCTGTAAGATAATGACGAAATTACACGTCTATTCGGAGCTGAAGGAATGGATAAAAAATAATATATTCTACTTTCATTTGATAGACATAACGTTGGATTTTATTGGTTGATAAATAGAGACTGTTGTCTTTACTCTAAATAGGTTTCCAACGAACAGGTTGCAGCTCGATCGGTCGAATAGGTCACTAGCCGAATAGGTTCCCAATTTGTGTAATAGCGTCAAGTTTTCCTGTTAAAGTAAACCGGTAGCCGCATCGCAAATGTATGGGCGTAGGTACATATCACTTACTGTCATACATCCGAGACTAGATGTAGTTGACGTAGTTTACGGAATCTGTCGAGATTAGCCGAGTGCTTAGTATTTAGGGTCTATTCTGGCATTGTTTTTGAGACAGACTGCAGTGACTGCACTTATTTTGCTCCTTGGGTGGAATTTTGTGTTAGACCAACATACTCACAACAGAATGAGAGTGAAACACAACATATTTTCAAACATGATAAGTTGACAAGATTATTTTATACTAAAGTTTTGTGTGAGTAGCGTGACGTATACAGTGAGCACTTATTTTGATGCCGACTGCTCCTATTTTGCGACCGACTGCACTGATTTTGCGACCGACTATTTTATAGTAAAGTTTTCGCGTGATTAGCGTGACGTATACAGTGAGTACGTATTTCGATACCGACTACTCTATTTTGCGACCGACTGCACTGGTTTTGCGACCGACTATTTATTTTTTGCCCCACATTTACGCCCCTGCTCACTGGTATCGTGCACTTCAAATAAATAATAAAAGTCAGACTGTCTCCCTGCCATAATACGTTCAATGAATTCCTACATTTCACATACTATAGTATCGGTTGATAAATAATGTTGAGCTTAAATATGCAAATTAAAAGGGTTACATATCTATCATTTACCCTTTCACGAAAATTGTATTACATACAACTATGTATTCCCGAAATGATATAGTTGGTGTTGAGTGTACGTTAAACCCACCTCCCTCTCTCTCTCTCTCTCTCCCTCCCTCTCTCTCTCTCTCTCTGTCTCTCATACAACTATGGCAAGCTGGAAGAAATGGTCGCCAACCCCATTTAAATGCTTTAGACAAATGATGAGATCAGTTCTAGGAACATCATATGTAATGACCTATTTCAAATCTAAGATTTCTCCTTTTGCTTCATTTTGCAGTGCACGAACCCACATAATACGAAGAAATGGAATTCTGCTCGTGTTACAGGGGAGGCAACTCTTTCATATAAAAGGACGCAGACTACCATTAATTTCCCCGTTTACTTGAATATTTTAATATTCTGATCACATTTCCCGGCTCCAACTTTTCTCCGGATTTTGTATGAGTTTGGCCAGTGACATTTTGAGATACACAAACGTGAAGTAGCCTTCTAATCCTTTCTCCGCTAAATTATAAATATTTACCAAACTAAAAATCAACAAAAATGGCTTGCAAAATGGACTTTGTTAAGCGATAAGCAGTGTATCTGAAAATTACAATCTCTACAGAGATGGTGAAATTTAATGGCGGTCTGCCTTCAAACACTACCAGAGAAGTGATATTGTTTTTTCAAATGTAAATCCTCTGTTGGCTTCAACTATTTCGCAGTTAGAGGGCATAGGAACTGGAATTATGATATTAATGTATTAAATTTATTATACACAGTCCCTACAGCAGTTAATGTTGATACATCAGGAGAGGCTCATTTTGTGTACAATGATCAAAAAATTAGGGATGGGAAAAAACAAAGAGATATGGAAGACCAAACAGCTCTTTATTCAGTGTTCTTAGTTCTTAGTTCTAAATTCATAGTCCTTAATTCTTACTTCTTCATTTGTTGTCGTATTTCGACATTTGTACACTAAAATTAACATTTGTATCTTAAAATCAATATTTGTTTCACAAATCAGACATTTGTCATATCAGATTTGTAAAATGTATTTTAATATAAGATATTTTTTTTTTTTTTTTTAGAAAATCAAAACAAAAAATTAGTCTATACTTACATTTCATCAGAAAAATACAACAAAAAACAAATATCGAACAACAAATTTCAAAATACAAATCTTCAAATACAAATCTTGCAAAACATTTCTCCAAAAACATTTCTCGAAATTCATCGAACCGAAACATTAGAAATCAACCTGGCATACAATAAGTCACCATACAATAATAGGAATCGAGTATAAGCACATGTACAATAAGAACAATCGTTCAGTGACCGCGACGCTAGTGAAACGATCCCTTGGTAGTTGGAATTCGATATAAGAGTAGGCCGCAGGGCCGCTGCCCGAGCAAAATTTCCCTCATAGCACTCTGCATGGTGTATGCCCATCTTCAGTAGCCCAGTTTAGGGGCAGAATAGCAGGACGTTAAACCTTATTTCATTTTGATCTTTCGGGTGGGGGGATTGGATGGAGAAATAGCACGTTCGTAGAACGTCTAATCGGACCGGGCCTTTGATAACGAAAATAAATTGAAAGTAGTCTATTTTCAGAAATTAGGCTTTGTCTGACAGCGACATATTTCTTTGTTCAAAGAGAGGAAAAAATGGAGTTTAACAACCACTCGATACAACTAGGTTATTTCGGGACTAACACGTGGTTCAATTTATTTCAATAATTAGCTTGTGTGTAAGGGTCTTTAGCAGTGTGAGGAAACCGAAGGCCCCGAATGTCACATTCTCTAGTCTTATTACCAACTCTACAGTATATTGGTTGCACGCGATATTATGTCACGTGATTAGTTAGTGGAGTTGCTTCTAAATATAGTAACTATTAAAAGACACGCTTTCCTGTACATCCATAATGGCGGTTCTGTAACGATATTATACAGTTTATAAATCATTGAACTAGATGTCTATAAAAGAGTCCCATAATTTATCACATTTCAATTTATTTTATCTAATGCTAGATCATATTAACCAATATACAGAAACATAACACGCAAGTGATTTCATTATAGTCACGGTCATTGTACGATTTTACTTGTTGAATGCTTGTATGGTGACTTATCGTATGCCAGGTTGATTTCTAATGTTCCGGTTCATGAATTTGGAGAAATGTTTTTGGAGAAATGTTTTTAGAGAAATGTTTTGCAAGATTTGTATTTGGAGATTTGTATTTTGAAATTTGTTGTTCGATATTTGTTTTTGTTGTATTTATCTGATGAAATGTAAATACATGTATAGACTATTTTTTGATTTTCTAAAAAAAATAAATATCTTATATTAAAATACATTTTACAAATCTGATATGACAAATGTCTGATTTGTGAAACAAATATTGATTTTAAGATACAAATGTTAATTTTAGTGTACAAATGTCGAAATACGACAACAAATGAAGAAGTAAGAATTAAGGACTATGAATTTAGAACTAAGAAGTAAGAACATTGAATAAAGAGCTGTTTGGTCTTCCATATCTTTCATGGGTTATTTAAACCATGTTGATTGTCCAATTAATGGTATTGATGATGTGTTGAAGCTTGCCCTAAAAGAAAAATCAAATTTTGTCAATGTATATAAAATTGCTAGCAGATTATTATGTATACCAGTTGCAACAGTTGATTGTGAACGAGGTTTCAATAAACAAAATCTTATTAAAACAGCCAGAAGAAATTGTTTAAATCCCAGCACATTATCAAATTTGATGTCAATCACATTAACAAAAAATCAACCTGATCTCAATACATCATTTACAAAATGGGCTAATGTAAAGCAAAGGAGAATCTTGTAAATTGTAAATATGGTTGTTAGAGAATGTAAAAGAAATAAAAAATTTATGTTATTACAATATGTGTTTTTTTTTTTTATCATATATTTTTGGCAGATAAAATATTCATGTTGGCGGAAAAAAAATATCATCATCGTTTTACATAAAAATTAGGATCCATTTTGACGGGAGAAAAATGAAAGCCAGTGTGAGCCCTAAGAGGTGGATTCTTGTCTTTTTCACGTGCATTGCTTATCATCTAATACTCTCAATTTTCCAAAATCGGTTTGAATTGTCTTAAATGGCAATATTGGTGTCAGTCATTTTAACACAGAGATCATTGCTACGATAGATGCATTATGTAGATTTCAAGAAAGCAAAATGAAAACACCAATAATCCTTCTATATAACTGACTGAAGTGACGAGTGATAACAGATACATGGGCGAATTTCTGCTAACATTTGTGACATTGATTGACACCAATATTTTCCTTTAATTTTGTTATCCTTCAGCCTCTACATGCTAAATATAAATCAGATCTTGCCGCGTTTATAGACTCTAAAGTCAACGCAAATGACCATACAAAATGTGCGATTAGGCAGCTGTCCTTATCAGGTCCATCGTCCTGCACCGCGCCGGAAAATTAAGATGAACGTTCTAGGTCAATCCAGCGATCGAACACCCGACCTCAACTCGAGACTAGCACGCCAGCTTCTTACCCACCTCAGAGTTGGTTTTCTCTTAATAAAAAACATACGAAATATATTTTTTTCAAAATCGCCCGCAATAAGTATCTCAATAACTAATATGATTTGAGGTGATTGTACAATATCTAATTTATCCGTTTTTTATATTCTTTTAATAGATAGATTTAATAAGGACTCTTATATTAAATCTAATTGGAATATATGTCAATCGTAGTGCCACTGTCCGGACAAGACTTCCCCTAAATCTCCACTCAGCAAATCTCGAGAGATTCCGGAACCTACATCTAGTCTCGGCTGTATGACGAATTCCGTCACATTGGAACTAACAGTCTCGGGTGAAACATGGCTGCGCCCATGGTGTCTTGGAACTATTTTAAAGGTTCCGGATGAAACATGGCTGTGCCCATGGTGTCTTGTTTGTTTGTAATAGCGTCAAGTTTTCCTGTTAAGTAAACCGGTAGCCGCGTCGCAAATGTATGGACGTAGGTACATTTTACTTACTGTCACACAGCCGAGACTAGATGTAGGTACCGGAATCTGTCGCGATTTGCCGAGTGCTAAATTCCCATTACATATATATGACGTAGGCCCGTCTTTATTAGTCCAGTCGGTGCAAAACAGAAGGAAGTTAAACCGCATTTCATTTCGATTATCCAGCTCCATCTTAACCATACAAAGAGAATGTCATTATAATTTGCTTTATTACGTAGTAACCGCATAGTTACAAAATAAAAACCAACGAAACAAATAAATAAACACTTTATTGATAAACCTTTAGATATTCAATTATAGCCACAAAGATGCAACACAAACAAAGTCGAATCACGTTTCAACACCTTCTTACAATTCATTTCAACCCAGACATATTGTATGACGTAATCAATTTGTGAGGTGTACGTCAGACGTTCTAAGTGGCAATCGGACAGGCGTTTTGAGACAATGTTCACACCTGGTGGTAAAGCCGAGTGACCTAAGACGGAAGGTGATTAGTGATATATAATAGAACGGTGATTAACTATTATCTATTGATATATACAGGTAATAATGCGGAACTAATCTCGGGTAAAACAGATTAACAATATTATTGGGGATGATTATATTCCAGCGAACCGTGCTGTTACGTCGGTATTGTACCTGTTTTACTTTGAAATGGTACGGGAGAAAAGACAGTGGAGAGAGAGAGAGAGAGGGGGGGAGAGAGAGAGAGGCAACAAATATGGAGAAGGGGTCTATAGGCTTCTGCCTCTTCTCCAATCTAATTTCTATAAATAAACAAAGATGCATTTCCATAACTTCTCACACTCTGTATTATGTTTGCTTGAATTTATAACATATGACATCTACAATCACCAGATGTAAATATTCAAGATAAATAAATCCAGAAAAATCCCGCAGATATGTGAATATCTGGAGATGATTTATTGTTGAAAATTTTGTCAAAGGGAGCTGTAATATTGTATATGTATAATTCGTAATCCATTTTCTGTAGAATAATTGACCCAAAATATTTGTAAATATTCATGGCCAATAATTCTACAGAAAATGAATAAATACTTGTGTAGATCTGATTGCATACTGATAAATTCCGTCACTGTGTATTTATACAAAATTAAAACGACTAAAGAAATTTGAGATTAAAATTAAAATAGCGTTGTAAAAAGAAAACAAAATTATTGTTGAAAATTAATGGAGCTTGTTAAAATAAAAGGCACATTGTTAAACAATTAAATGAACACAGCTAAGAATTAACAGAGCGTTGTTAAATATAAAATGAGAATGTTCTGACAAAAATAAAATGAACAATGTAACAAAAATAAAATATAACAATGAAACAAAAATAAAGGAACATTGGTACAAAGTTAAAAGGAACATTAAAAATAAAACGAATATTGTTCAAACAAATATAAATAAGGGGAACATTGTAACAAAAATATAAAATAAGGGGAACATTGTAACAAAAATATAAAATAAGGTGAACATTGTAACAAAAATATAAAATAAGGGGAACATTGTAACAAAAATAAAAAGAAAGGGAACATTGTTCAAACAAAAATAAAAGGGACATTGTAATAAAAATAAAAGGAACATTGTAATAAAAATAAAAGAGTACTTTTAAATATAATATGATAAATGTAGACCGTGGAGGAGAACAATCGGAAAATGTAATCGGATTATGTTGTAGAAATGCTAAACCAATCAAGTGTTGTTAATAAGATATTATAGTATTTTTTTATAATCTAAATTGTCAACAAAGAGAGGGAGAGAGAATGGGGTTTAACGTCCACTCGACACAAACTCGGTCATTTCGGGACTAACATATGGTTTGATTTTATTTCAATAATTCGCTTGCGCGTAGGGGTCTTTAGCAGTGGGAGGAAACTGGAGTGCCCGGAGAAAACCCACGAGGTTGGACAGGCGATCCTACCCCTTGGGATTCGATACCACGCCAGTTGACAGACTTTATGATACAGCATGTGCTAGCCATTCGACCATCCACTCTCAACCCCACCCCGCCCACTTGTCAACAAAACATCATAATTAGCAAAAGTGTAGCAGAATCGTTGTGACACAAAAGACAACTGAATAAATACAATAATAAAAGGAACCCATCGTGAAAATTTACAGGTTCACATTTAAAGATACAGAATGGGTGATTAGATAAACAGCTGCCATTTCTCACTAAAAAAGTTAAAAACTAGGTAGTGTAAAGGGGATATCTTGAAAAATATCTTCATCCAAATCGGTCCTACCTGAAACGAGAATATAGTGGCTGAATTCTCGACCTAGCCTCGATCATCATTACTAAAGTCGGTACGATAAGCAACAAAGTCTCGATTATCCATTTCATGATTAAACCATGCATGAAAGTTAAGCAGTCAATCGGACCGTAATGTAGTAAATATCGCAGTTGAGCGTGGGCATCGAGAGTTAGAATGTAATTTTAATGTCTATTGAACGTGTCGCGAATGACGTGCTGTGCTCGAATCGAGTATGTTTTTAATTGACAATACCTTGTAGTACGTCGTCTACCATAATTTATCTGAATAAAAATATTTTTGAAATTAGTTTCATTTAGAAAAAAAAATTTTGAACAGCCATAATATAATTCACCGTATCATTAATAATCTAAATATATTCTGAATTTCAGTTTTATTATTAATTTCAAAATATTTTCTTAATTTCATTATAATGAAAACAATCTTAAAAATTAAACCATATTTTTAATTTCATTTATAAATAATATAAAACCATATTCTGAATATCATTATAATCAAAAAATTTTCTTAATTTCATTATAATCAAAATATATATATTTTTTCTAAATTTCATTTATAATTAAAATATTTTCTTAAAAATAAAACCGTATTCGCAAAATTCAAAATTCCGAAACATTTCAATTAGAACTCAAGCTTAGACAGATTTAATTGAGTGCGCCAATTGAGACAGAATTTTCTTCCTAACTGCAATTAACAGGTCTCAAGATCTTAATATGTTTTTACCAAATCTCCGTTTCCTTAAAACAAATAATTAACGATCGTATAAAATATTCATAAGGCATTAGCACATTCTTCTATAGTTAATGATTTTTTATGACAAGAAAGTTCTAGTAGGGTTTATGATCCGTCTCATTTGGACCTTAATTGCAATCAGACGGGTTAATTGCAATTTACGATCCAACTCCCCGAACAACTTCTTCTTCGACAACAAAGTCCCTATCATCAAGTATCATAACAATACATTGTTCAGCATTAAGAACATCTTGAGACGTGGTTAATCAAGGCTAATAGATAATCCCGCGGTTTAGCACATGGGAAATTTCAGACATACTTCATGACGTAAGAGTATTAAGCGCGTAATGACGGCAAGAGTTTTCATTGGTCAAGTATTTGGCTAAAGTGATTTAATTGGTTGAGTCGGGTATCTTGTCTGGTTCTCAATGAATCTTTTATATGACGATCGAATGTCTGAGATTTTACTCCTTGAAGTCATCAATTAACGAGTCTGTGAGAAAACAAGATCGGATATATAGACTTCTCGATGTCTTAAACACCATTAGTCTTACAGTTCCCATGACGAGAAAACGATATGCCTTGTTACCGAGAGCAATTTTAATATTTCCAGGTGTTTTTGTCGTTTCTAAAAGGTGTTTTGCATAACTAGTGTCGAAGTGGATTCTAGCACCTACAAGTGGACAAGAAAAGGATATCTTCAGTGTTCCTGTATTTTCTGGATTTAGTTGAGAATTAGTTGCTGTGAATGCCATGTATTAGTGAATAATCGTGCACTTCGAACTATTCATTTAACTCCCGGCTTCCGAGTTTCCCGAAAGGCTGTCATTTAATCTCGCATGATAAAAACAGCAAAATTTAAAACAGACTTGGATTTCAAGAGAGAAAAAAATGATCATGATGCATGAAACAGACTACGCAGATCCTAGAGTTACCAGTACTGCTGCCTTGCCCACATCCTCATCATTGCCTGGGGAGTCGGGATTTCTGGGAGGACAAATGGATTATAACGGTATGTACTAGTCGATATGTCATTGAGGGATGGGGGTGGGGTGTGGATGACCCAATAGTTAGCACGTGCGCGCTTTAAAATAAGGCTTGTCAATCAGTCAACTGGCGTGGTTTCGATTCCTCGGTTGTACGCGACAAGGATTAGGGTTGCCTGTCCCATCCCTTGGGTTTTCTCGTGTCCTACGGTTTCCAAACTGCTAAAGACCCCCGGCACTACGTGCAAGCGATTTATTGAAATAAAATTGAACCATATGTTAGTCCCACTCCCAAAATGATCTAGTTGTGTACGATAAATCTCATCCTTCTAAATCGCACAGTGGTCAGTATATAAAATCGAGTATTTACCATTGGTTTGGATCGATCGTATGCATTAGGAGTGTCTCTCATTGACTCAAGTGGTGCGAATTCGAACCCAATTTATATAATGTGTTTGGGATATCTGCCTAACCTCGTGAGTTTTCTCCGGGTCTTCCACTTCCACTGTTAAAGACCCCTACACGCCAGTGAATTATTGAAATGAAATTCATTATTTTGACATTTCTTATTCATTCGAATGTATGACAACTCATCCAAAAGACAACTCACCCCAAGATCACTCATTCCAATAGGCGACAACGCACCCCAAAATAGAAGACTACTCGTCCAAGTTGAGAAGAGCACTCATCCCACAATAGTTGTGTTACATGAAGTAGCCCGACGTGGAGTGTATTCGGATGAGTGGTCTTGGATGCGTTGTCTTTGGGATGAGTTGTCTGAATGTCATTCATTCACACTGATCTATTTTGGACATTAACGAATTTCCAATGTATTTAAGCTGATTGGTTATTTCAAACAGTTTAATTACCATTAAATAACTGATAATTATTTATTTCAGGACCCCCACCATGCACCGGATGTGGTCAAGTGATCTTAGATCAGTTTATACTTAGAGTTCAAGGTCGCCTGTGGCATGCCGATTGTTTAAGATGTGGCGCCTGTCATTCGGTTCTCGCCGGTAATTGTTTTGTTCGAGGTTCCCAGGTTTTCTGTCCGGACGATTTCTTTAGGTAAATAACAAAAACAAATAACGTAATTTATAAATCTTTTGTTGTGAAGAATTTGATTAATTACTTTGTTTAAGGTAGGAAACCTAATATCATTTCACATTAAGCTGTTCACTATATGTCTAGCAAAGTACGTCATTATAAAAATAATCCATGCTCTCTCATATTATGGGGGGTTGGGATGGCCTAGTGGTCTAAAGTGCCGCGCTTCGTCCTCTAGCTGACCGGTCACCTCTGGCTTGCGGCTGTGGTTTCGAGCCCTGGTGTGCGCATAAATGGTATGGAGATAGGGGCGCCTTCTCAACCTCGTGGGTTTCCTCAGGGCACTCCGGTTTCCTCCCACTGCTAAAGACCCCTACGCGCAAGCGAATTATTGAAATAAAAGTAAACCATATGTTAGTCCCGAAATGACCTAGTTTGTGTTGGGTGGACGTTAAACCCCATCTCTCTCTCTCTCTCTCTCTTCTCTCTCTCTCACTCTCTCCTCTCTCTCTCTTTCTCTCATATTATGTGGACTAGCTGAACGTTAAAATTATAAAGCCTGTTGAGTCGGAGCTTACTCCATTATTGGGCCTAGTTGAAATTACTCACCATTATTTAGTTTGTCATAAATTCATTCGTATTCATATTAAAATTGTGAATTTATTTATTTTTAGATTATTTGGAGCCAGATGTATAGGCTGTAATCTACCGATCGCCCCTTCAGAACAAGTCAGACGTGCACACGAGAACGTGTATCACCCAGCTTGCTTCACGTGCGTAGGATGTGACGTAGAACTGAAAACTGGTGATGAATTTTACCTGAGGGATGATGGGAAGTTGATATGTCGTCATGATTACGACCTCGCTAAAGATAAAGGTATGAATAATTAAATTTTATAAATGACGTTAATCGTAGTGGACGATACGCCAGGCCCCGAGTTCATAAAGCATTCTCAGTCTCAGACTTCAGTGAAGAATTTACTCAAAGCTGCTTGCCCAATTGTATCTTATATACCACTCTTTATGCAAACGTTTGCTATATCAAATAAATCAATAAGAAACTATGTGTAAAGTTTCGTTTATTTCTGAATCAAATATAGTTGTTCTCTTAATCAGTGATTGAAAGTTGAGTAAATTCTGAACTTAAGTCTGAGAATGCTTTGTTAACTCGCGGATTATTATTATATCTGAATAACAAGTTTCGATATATGTTTTTAGTTATCTTGTTTTATTATGTAGATGTCATGTTGTCTTGCTCTATAACATGTCTTTGTAAGCGCAAATAATCATAAACATGAAATAAATGAAATGAGGTTTGACGTCCAACTGGGCTAATGAAGACGAGCATACGCCATACAGTGTGCTATGGGAGATTTTTTCCCCGGCAGCGGCACTACGGCCTACTCTTATATCCAATCTAATGTATACATATGACAAAGGGGTTTGTCCAACCGTCCGGCTAGAAGACTGTCTATCACACACACTGACAAGGGGGGACCACGTCTATATGAACTTTCTCTGCCCATGCAGGATGGAACACACAACCTCTAAACTAGCTAGCCAATGTCCCACCCACTTGGTCACCGTGGCCCCAGTCCCTAAATTATCCCACGACTCAATAGGGTATGATTAAAGGTACCTAGAACACTTGATATCACTTATTATTTGTTTTTGTGACCAGCTTCCTTCTGTGTCACCTTCTCAGACGAATAAAACATGTTGTTATGGTTGAATCATTTTAATTTCCAGAAGAAAGTGACAGTGGATCCGACCAACCATCGCCAAAAAGAGTGCGAGTTTTTATCTCCTCTGAGCAGACAAAGATATTACAGAAGGTTTACAAACGATACAAACGGCCATCACGTCAGACGATGGATAAACTCTGTAAAGATACAAGCCTTGATGTGAAAACCGTTCAAGTCTGGTTTCAAAATCAACGTGCTGGGGAGAAAAAGATCGAGGCTACCTCTATATGGTCAGATGATAATCGTGATGAACAGGAAAGCCGAGTACCCGGATGTAAACATGGAAGTTCGCCAGCTCCTATTGTAAACAGAGGTAAGAAAACACATGATATAAAACGCACGTGTGCTTTAGATCAGAATATCTGTCACGTGGAATATGGCGGCCTCTGATTTCGATGACAAGGAGTAGTAGTAGGGTCGTAGGTTGCCTCCCATAAACTAGAAATAAACTAGAACCATGTTTTTACCAAAACGACCTATTTTGTGGACGTTAAACTCCATTTTTCTCACTCATTTAGCCATTGACCAAACAGTGCAGAATTCCTAACCGATAGTGTAATGTAGAAGGGCTATAACAACATTAGTACCGGACAAGGGAGACAACTACATTGGTATTTGGCAGCAGATCACTAAAGATTTCCCTATTGATTTTGATGTTAATTCTCGTCTCTAAGACTGTCTCTAACTTTTCCCAAAATTTTCGTTGGGAAGAACGCTTTTTCCAAATCACGGCGCAACATGTGGCACACTCTTGACCAAAAGAATGTGTGAAGTTCACCGTGAAAAACTTGAGATACACAAGCTGGAATTACAGATAAATAAAATGCAATTATCGGCCCAACATTTCAACGTAACCAACTTCACAACCCTTGTATCCCTCGTCTCAAAATCACGAATATACAAAACCTGACAGAAAATGTATTTTCAAACCCTTTTCTTCGATTCTACACCAACAAGTTGACCAAAAAATCGCCATTTAAAAGAGGGGGTGGGGACAAGTGGTTAGACAAACTAAAAATAACGTTCGCCCTACAATATGTTGTGAGCTGTGTCCATCTGACTAGTAAGCCGCTTCTTCCTCCTCGTCCATTGTTAAATACATACCATTTATAACTCATCCCCGTGTTGCCCAAAATACCACCACACGCATTTGAATATTGTATAATTCTTTTATTCTTTGCTACATTATTGATATTGTTTTAATTTTGACAGAGTTTTCTGGAAATTTTGCTCCTAAAGATGAAAGAAACAAACGACCAAACACCAAGCAGGTTAAATCGACAGATGAAAACAGATCATCTCATTGGTCAATGAGCGATGATATGTGGTCAGCTGACTTCGTACCACCAAATATAGAATTAACACCAGAGGACATCAAAGACGGCGAAGTCTGTTCCAGTAGGAATATGCGCAAAAGAGTAGCAAATGACGTAACATCCGGTGAAAACAATATCAAGAGTGTGACAAGTGGTGTAAAATCTGACAATAGTGATATAAATTGTTTAACTAGTAATTTAAGTTGGTTGAATTGTCCTAATTAAATTACTACTCTATCTATTTATAGTTTGAACATTATATACATTGTTAATTAATAAAAGATATTCTGTTGTACTTGTCGAGTATTAAAACATATCAATAGATCGGGAACCGACGGAAACCGCCTAAACCATTGAATCACGTAAATATCCTTGGAATTTGAAAGAAGAGTAGAGCTTAGCGCCGCTGTCCGGACAAAACTTCCCTCACGACACACATGCATGGCATATGTTCATCTTCATCAGTCTAATTGGAGCAGTAGGACGTTAAACACCAAGTTTCTTTTCTGTTCGTATCATAGGTAAACCAGCACACGGGGGAATGTTAACTTGGTGTCTACGACTCTTCGTGTCTTCGTCTGCATGGGTTGATTTTGTCTCACCACATTGAAGAGCATAGAAAATACAGATTGCAGCTATCAAAAATTAATCATAAGGATATTTCTTGATTACTTTATCTACTGGCAAGTTACACAACGATTCTACGACATAGAAAAATAGTCCAATACGTGGCGAGAATTAGATATAATTAATACTAGTAGTACTAGACTAGTAGTAGGCGTAGTAGGGTCAGGGGCGTTTTAAGGTTTATCATTGCGGAAGCTATACTAATTTGAGGACCCTCTTTTGAGTGGGGGGGGGTCTTAATGATTGATGGTTTTCATGCCAATCCGATGACTGCATTCTCATTCAGTAATTAACAGTGTTTTGAAAACGATTGACTTGGGCGTGGGGTGGCGCGCTTTACCTAGGCCTGAGGGCCTATTGTCAGACGCGGGACCATTTTGTCTGACGTTAGGGCCCTCCCTAACTAAGGTAGATTTTCATTTTTCTCATCGGTTTTTGCATTTTTCTCCCGATCTATTTTTTCAACTTCTTTGATTTTTTTCAGAGGCTGGCGCCTTCAGAGCCTCATCTGTAAGACGCTTTTGAGTAGCGTAACATATTTTGGTAGGAAATTAACGCCAAGATCAGTCAATAACGTACAAACATAAGGCGGCTTTAAACGAAGGTGTTGCGCGAAATTGACGAGAGATCACCCAGATATTTCGTGCAGCTATCATCTATGCTTTATTGAGAACGATGAACCTTTGCAGCCAATCAGTTTAACACTAAAGTTGTAGGAACAACTAACCTGTAGTTTTTATTACGATCACAAGGAACACACGTTTCTGCCATACCCTTTATCAGCTATACTATCCGCATTTACTTAGCGCTAATCCCACTTCTTACTGCTTTATATATAATGGAAGAAAATTTCTGTTCTAAAGTTATCTCATGACTCAAGATTTCATTATGCCCAATTAACCAGTGCATAACAGAATATTGCAGAATACTGTTATAATACTGTTTGGAGACGAACGCGATTGTCACCCACTGTTTTTAATACCTTAAATCACTGTCCAAAGTTTTAGGGAAAACGCCTGATTTAACGTATGACTGTCACGTGGCTGTACTTGTGACAGATTTGACTGAAATGGAAGAATAGACACACACCCTCAAAAGCTCAAGTATCAGAAGCCAATCCAGCAATTACCAGAGAGGGATTTCTTGGGTCATTGCTTCAGGAATATGTTAGCACCTTGCCCCATGCGTCTTATTTTAGAATCTCGAAATGTAACCGTACTCAAGACAATACACACGGTGATCTGGAATAGACACATAATACACCTAGAATGTTGAGACGACACCATTTGTGTTTTAGCTTAACATTTAGTAACACAAAAATATCTAACATACTTAAACATACATTATGTGAGAATAGATAATAAAGTTTCTCTTAACATATTACAAACAAATATTTTATTTTGATTGACAATATTTAGTCTAATGAACTTCTGAATATTATTTTGTCGCTTCATCTTCACCAAAAAACCTCTAATATATATTATTTGTGCACAATACACGCCATGTTTATTCTTTATGTATAACAATACATTTATTATACTACACGAGTTTATTGTTTTCATCACATTATTAAATTCTCCTCGGCACGCTTACCAACCGAATTGGATTATTTACGTCACTGCAATGTGACATAATTAGTTACAATGTGTTAAATGTGCGTTAAATTATTTAAGAACACGTATTTGTTCCTTTAAAAGTCAATTAAATGAACCGTTGATTTTAAAACTAAAACGAATGTCTATTTAAAGTTATATAAATACAGTGGAGCATATAATGTCTGTTAAATTTGATATTTTTTTTATAGGATGTGAATTGTGGTGTATGAAGTCGCGTGGTTGAGACAATAGGTAAATGTTATATATGTTTAACTGCTGGGGTATATAAGTCTATAATCATGACACCTGTTCCTCTGTATCTGTGTATCCTGTGTAGATTAACGACATCTTTACCTACAGATTAACGATATCTACACGTGTATCCACGGATTAACGATCTACACGTGTATCTACAAACAATTGAACAATTATCATGAGATGCTTGATGGTAAGACAAAAAATTAAATCATAAATTTACTGAAACGGGATTTAACGTCCTTCGCTTCGACCCCACCCGGCCATAGGCCATGCAGTGGGTATACCGAAGACGGACGTGTACCATACAGTGTGCTAATGAAGAAAGGCGTTTGCAATGTAATGTGGTATGGCGGCAATTTTGCCATGACATCAGCGCTACAGCCCAGGGGCGGATCCAGGAATTTTTGCAGGAGGGGATTTGCCTGGTTTCTGTCACGGGAATCTGCAACCATCGTTTCTAAATTACATAGGTATACATACAAATACATACAGTTTTGTAAACAGAGACATCGTTTCTATACTGATGTAGGATCACTTTGTGATGTAATTTCATTGATGCAAGGCATTATTTTTTTTAAGTAGCTGAATCCGCCCCTGCAGCCTACTATTATTATTTGGGATTCCAAACGTCAAGGGTTATTTTTAAGTGCACATCAAACAATGATAAACGTTGGGTTAAATAATATATTGCTACACTATTTAATTAAAGATACATTATGGGAGATAAGATAAAGAGATGGCAGTTCTTACTATGATAGATAAAAAACTAGATAGTGTAAAGGTAATTTGCTGAAAATTTCAGTCAACTTGATCAACTATGAGCCAAGAACGAAGCTGGCGAAATTACCGCAGAGCCCCCGTCATCATTACTGAAATCATTAATATAAACAACATAGTCTCGATTATCCACGTTTTTGAGTTAATAATCAATGACCGTTAAGCGGCATATAGGAATCTAATCCCAGTATCGAAGGCTAGCCTTGACATCGAGAGTTGATCAATATCATATTTGTAATCTACTAAAGTTATTTTGTGATTATTTGAGGTTACAATGCGTATTATAAAAACACGATGTTGAAAATACTTCTAATCTACTGATGTGTGTCTATTTCAGATCACCGTGTGTATTGTCCTGTGTGGAGTTACATTTGGGGAATCTAACATGAGAAACAAGAGACAAGCTGCTTATGGATATGGTGGATACGGTGCTGTAGCTCCTAATGCTCAACAGACAGCTTATGGAATGCCATCTCAATATGGGGCTGCGGTAGATCCAGCTCAATATAGTGCTTACGGTGCAGCAGCTAATCCAGCTGGTTATGGAAACGCTGCTTATCAACCTGCTTACCAACAAGCAGCAGCTAATCCAGCTTATGGAAATGTTGCTTACCAGCAAGCAGCCGCCAACCCTGCTTATGGTACTGTTGCTGCAGCCAATCCTGCTTATGGCAATGCTGCTGCAGCCAATCCTGCTTATGGTGCATATGCTGCTGTCCAAGCTCCCAGTCCTTATGGTTATGCTACTACTCCCTAGTGAAACTGTGCTTGCAACATACACAGTTGTTTTTGTAAATAAGCTGGATTTATGAAGAGTTTTTCTCATGTTATGAATAAAATTAACAAAACCATTATTCATTGTTTATTTTATGTAAATATTATGTCGTCGTCCTTGTTCGTCACCATTTGGCTTTCTAACGCGACAAAGTCTGTCGTTTCTAACGACTTCTTTCATATTTGATGTGAAGCAATGATGTTATTAAAGAATGAACCCTATCAAAATTCAGCTCTCCAGATCCTTTTCCCGAAAATCTTCTTGCTGTACCTTCTTCCACTTGGTCCCATTATACGGCATCACGGATCGGAGTCATCGTTTTTTGGTGTTTTTTTTTTTTTGTTGACACTAAAATTTATCACTATGTTTTTTTGTCTGAAACATGTGCGGAACAGACTATCTGAAAACTAGGCAAATGCCCGGATGATGATCGTGTATGGATGTGCCTAAACAAACTAAAATTAAATGATGACAAAACTGAATTCTTATCATCTTGTAAGAACTGTTTCTTCCTTATAGTTATTTCCCAAATGTTTTTCCAAACGGAGCAATTAAATTCTCCCTTGGAAGGTTGCAAGTTTCACAAAATAGCGCTGCGAGACTAGTGGTAAAACATCGAGAGGTGAAACACATCACATCACTGACAAACTTTGGCTGTCAGTTAGAGCGCGAATTGAATATAAAATCATTACAACTGTATTTAAAAGCCTCTACTTTGTGTTCACCCCAACTATATAAAACAGATGTTCACGTTGTTTAATGATGTATAGATACGCTGTAATCTCAGATCCTCGAACGAGAGAGAGAGTGAGAGATAGAGATTGTGTTTAACGTCCACTTGACAAAAGCTAGGTCCTTTCGGGACTAACATATGGCTCAACTTTATTTCAATAATTCGCTTGCCTTTAGCAGTGGGTGGGGGCGGAGGACCGGTGAAAACCCACGACGTTGAACAGGCGACCCTAATCCTTGTCATCAAAAACGATAAAATATTACTATCTGTACCGAATTATAATAAACTATGTCAAAAAAAATTTTCCCTGTTAATGGTGCAATTCTCTGGAATGGTCGTCCACAAAATGAAGGAACTACCTACATTCACAGAATTTAAATCGGTTTTAAAATATATATATATTTAAATAGGTGTGCTGGTGCTGTGATCATAAATATACTCTAGAGATACTTCCCGGGTCATTTCATGACATGTGGACCAAATTTCGGAACGTTGGGAGCATGACCACCTTCAAAAAAATTATAAAGCTAACAAATCCAACATTATACCCTTCGAGGTCGAAAACTCGCTGCTATATGGCCATTTGAAATTAGGGTACAGAAACGGATCAGAAATTTAGTAATTTTTTCCAGGTTTTCGGATGCTTACATTTCTAATAGGAGCAGAACTCTCTAACTTTATAATCTAAAACTGTTGTTGTAGATTATGAATATAGTATCACACACAATGTGCGATTCACACAGTTAATGCCACCAGGTAGCAAAATGTGGAACAAATAAACTAGTCAATTGTCATATTCAAAATAGTAAAATGGGCCATGAAAATCACTAAATTCTATTCAAAACAAAAATTGCGTGACAACAATTACACATACATTATGCAAAAGCTAAATATACTTAATGCTGGTCTTTCTTTAGGCCTGAAATGTTTTCTAAATTATTCATTTGACAATAATTAACTTATCCAGGCCATAATCAACTCTCGGTGGTATCGGATTTTTACGATATTAAATAGATTTAGACCAATTCAACCATATTTTGATATTAGCTAAAAGTGGAGGAGCGCGATTTAGCGTCGAGCAACCAGTACGGTGGTTGAAATAAATTCCACACGTCCTGTCAAACCTTCAAAGGTTAATATCTTCGCTCACAATAGAGTAATGTGAATGACCTTTCTCTAATCATTTATTTTGCATTATCTGCGTTCGAACTATTATAGCACTAATGGCTAGCCCTTTACCAAACTTTTACATGATGTATCGTTAACAATGTAAAAATCTAGTTATGCATTTGTTAGGCTCTATCTACTTTTCAATTCCTTTTCTCCATTGCGTCTTGGGGGTTGGGAGGGTACAGTGGTCTAGAGTGCCGCGCTTCAACCTCTTGCTGGTCGGTCACCTCTGGCTTGCGGCTGTGGTTTCGATCCCCGATGTGCGCGTATGTGGCATGGAGATAGGGGCGCCTTCTCAACCTCGCGCAAGCGAATTATGGAAATAAAATTAAACCATATGTTAGTCCCGAAATGACCTAGTTTGTGTCGAGTGGACGTTAAACCCCATTTCTCTCTTTCTCTCCCATTGCTTCTTGTAACTGTTCTAGTGGTATGAATAACTTAACGGACCAATTCTTCCTGACAAACCATGATATACCCTATCCTGCCCTAGTTGTCTAATAACTGTAAAGATTTTCTTAATTGATTAAAGTTTCATTATGGGAGATAAGATAAAGAGATGGCAGTTCTCACTATAATAGTTACAAAATAGTGTCGAGGTAATTTGTTGAAAATTTAAGTCAAATTGGTCCGATATTAGCCGAGAAAAAAACATTTGAAATATTCACATAACCTCGATCATCATTACTCAAATCATTAATATAAACAGCATAGTCTCGATTATCCACTTGATTGATTTAATTATCAACGGCCATTAAGCGGCATATAGGAATTCAATCCGCAAACATCGAAGGCTAGCCTTGACATCAAGAGTTTAATATGGCCTGGATAAGTTAATTAATGTTTGATTATTTAGATAACATCCCAGGCCTAAAGAAAGACTTGTAATAAGCAGATTTTGCTCTTGCATAATGCTATTTTAAGTCAGCAAGGCACCGCTTCTGTAGTTACACTTATTATAGTTATAATGCCATTAATTCAGTAAGTTCTTGCGATGTGTTGTCGAACATTTGTCTCGTCTCTTAAAACAATGAGCCAACCAGAAGATTTCATGATATAACTCATAAAACAAAGAAAAAGTTTACCGACATGATGAATTTATTTTCATTTGTTATCTTCAAAAATAAAATAGTTATCAAAAAAATCGGACAATTTCTAAAGAGTTATGAAAAACGAATGTAGCATTGAATTTAGCCGAAACGATAAATACTGCCAACGTATGAAACCTACGTCCCACCGCGCCTGGAACACCTGTAGAGGTTACACTTTTTATCTGATTTTATTGAAATTTGAAATGTAATTTAATAACTCAAAGATCTTAGTTCCTTGCGATATTCGCGCATATCGGGTCGTAACTTCTTATGGCCCCTGATTATGTGAAAAATTATGTTTTTTAGTTTGTGGACCCCATATGGAAGTCACATTTTTATTCCGATTTAAAAACAAATGTTTAAATACATCATGGTTACCCTATAAAGACGCTAGAGTTATAATTTCGTGAAAATCACACCTAAACTGCCGAACAAAATGGCCGTTGATGAAACTTGCCTTGCATATTTATAACCCAAAGATCTTGGTTTCTTTCGATTTTCGTGCATATCGAACCGTAACTTCCTGAATGGGGGTTGAGTTTGAAATTCCAGGAATTCCAGGAAGCGATATAAATAAGCATCTTCATGCTTGTTTTCGTATCCTATATACTGTAATTCAGCTATATCAATTGTAAATATTGCAAATAAATATTGTTTAAACCAAATTCGTAAAAACTGGACTAAAACTGACGGACGCAAATAGTGTAAATATATGGTACATGTATATCAAGGTTGTGGACCCTCTAGAAATCGCAATAGTGATCCGATTCTGACTAAACTTGAAATATACATCTTTATAACCAAAAGATCTTGGTTCATGTCGCATATCGGATCGTAACTTCCTGAATTATGGCCTTTGATTGTTCGAAAAATCGCTTTTTGTTTAGCTTATTCCCTATCTCTTGGAAAGCGTGGGCGCATCCTGCCTGGCAGATGGTGGTCATTTTATTATCTTATATCAGTAACGTCTTCGGCCAGTATGCCAATACGCAATACAGACCTAAGCTGCCATTTTGAACGTTTGTGACATTGCAATGGAACCAACATGTGTTGGGTTATTGAATCAAATATTTCATGTTTACGATTTATAAATTCTACCGACTATATTCCTTAAACTTGCATTATGCAAGAGCAAAATCTGCCTATTATGTGTCTTTCTTTAGGCCTGAAAAGTTATCTTAATTATCAATTAGACATTAATTAACTTATCCAGACCATAATAAACATTCAATGCCAAGGCTAGACTTCGATGTAAGCTGGATTAGATTCAAATATGCCGCTGAACGGCCATTGTAATTAAATCACATCATTGGATAATCGAGACTACTTTGATTATATTAATGATTTTAGTAAAGATGACCGAAGCTATGCAGAAATTTCACGCGCTTCGTTAATCAATTTGACTGAAATTTTAAACAAATTACCTATTATGTTTTTAACTATTATAGTGAGAACTGCCAACTCTTTATCTTATCTCCCATAATATATCTTTAAGGAAGAAGCCATTTGAACGAAAATATTTTATCCTGAAATGCGAACTTATCTGCGATACCAGTATATTTGAACACTATTTTGGTCTACAAGCTAAACGCGATTTTTCGTAAATCAGATAAAATCGTGAAGACGTCCGGAAAGACGGATAGGGGTAGTGGTACTTCCATCAAAATCAGTGTTTAAAAAAAACCCCACATATATTAGCTTGGAGTCCATATTCTTGTGGGGCCCAGAGGGAACAGACAACCGCGCCCATGCGTTAAGAAAGATCATTTCGCATTCTCACTTCAATGAGGGGGGGGGGAGTGGATGGTCGAATGGTTAGCACGTGCGCGCGGTATTATAAGGTCTGTCATTGAGCGAATTATTGAAATAAAATTGAGTCATATGTTAGTCTCGCAATGGCCTAGTTTGTGTCGAGAGGACGTTAAACCCCATCTCCCCCTCTCTCGCCCCCCTCTCTCTCTCTCTCTCTCCCCCTCTCTCTCTCTCTTTATGGAAGCTGGATGTCCGAATGGTAAGCACATGTGCTGTATCATAAAGCCTGCATGTCATTGAGTCAACTGGCGTGGTTTCGAATCCCCGGTTGTACGTGATAAGGAATAGGGTCGCCTGTCCAACCTCGTGGGTTTTCTCCGGGTCCACCGGTTTCCGCCCACAGCTAAAGACCCCTACGCGCAAGCGAAGAATTGAAATAAAATTGAACCATATGTTAGTCCGAAAATGACCCAGTTTTCCCTCCCACTGGTAAAAACCCCTGCGCGCAAGCGAATTATTGAAATAAAATTAAACCATATGTTAGTCCTGAAATGACCTAGTTTGTGTCGAGTGGACGTTAACCCCCATCTCTCTCTCTCTCTCTCTCTCTTACTTTGATGGTAAGCTAAACTTAACTAATCGCCCAAACGCAAACCATGTTGTGACAATGACTAAATTCACGAAAATGCACGTGCATGAGTACGTTCATGAAGGTGTATAAGGAGATCGCGTTGTTCTAGTTAGTTAAGACCTGTCTGCAGAGGCGAGTCCACATCATATTGTAAGTATGTCTTATCATTAAATATGTCCTGTTAAACATGTTTGACTTTAGTATAAGTAATGATTTACAATAGGTTATATCACTTCATGAAGCTCTTTCCTCGTCGTTATTGGTGAATGGGGTTAAAACTTAAGTCCCTGATGTAAACATTCAATCGTCATCACATGTCTTTATATTTGTGGTCAAAATTCTCCCCGGATCGAATTGTTTGGAATCTATAATTATAGCAACATTCTGATTTCTTCGTTCAAATTTATTTTACAATTTGTCCCTTTTTTTTTGACTTTGATTTGATATTGTTGAATTGTTTGGATGTAGTATTACTTGTGTTATGATTTGACATAGGTTTAGAGCGTTAACATCTTGCAGGACGGAATTTAGCGGTGGTGCAGGGTGTACATTGCACAAGTTGCACACACAGAAAACTAAACAAATGGCGCCAGTACGGGACTACTTGCTAGCGACTTCGATTGCGACAGTCCCCGTGCTATGGAAGCCTATTGCGCCCATTTCAGAATCTCGATTTCTCACCGAGGGCGAGATCACTAGGATCTCGCCACCGAGAACACGAGATTACTTTCACCTCGACTTCTCGTCTTCTCGTCCCTCGATTATATTGGCGCCCCACCACTCTGCACTCCGACGTTTTAAATCCTACATACGGCCCTGAGTCATCTTGTGGATGAGTTACCAGGTCTATCATTATTGATGGCCCACATTGAACATTGAATAACGTTAGCAGGAATAATATATTTTAGTGTTTCTAATTTTAGACATGATGGTCAATATAGTGTTACAATGTTGCCTACTATTGGTAAGTCTTGTTTTAATATTGATCTGTATTTAAACAACCAACCATTGGCAATTGGAATTCAATTTACCTTCAAACTTACTGCCCAACGTATGCCTGCTCGTCTTGATTAAACCGATCGATTCAGAACAAAATGTTCCAACCCCGTTCCATTATACCTTATCTTTATGCCACCATTTTAATATTTTCGGGTTCTAATTGTTCTCTATATTTCCACTAGAGATAAAATGATTTATTGATGCGTATGAAAATATTACTGCTTTTTTTCCAGTTGTCTTTAAGTGGTGGAAATGCCAAGAATTATATTCTGGATAGTAAGTTATTTTATATCCCCACAAGTCGAATAATTTAATCAGAAATTGACATCACCTAAAGAAGGGCATATATGATTGGATAAAGAGGTGGTAGTTCGCACTAAAATTAAAAACACGAAAATTAAAGCACAAGATAACGTAAAGGGAATATACTGAGAATTTCGGTAAATTTGTTCCATTCTGAACAGATTAGAAACTGGATTTTAAGCCTAGTCTCGCCATAATTACCAAGTTGGTACGATAACAATACTCTTTTATCCACGATGAATTTACCCATCAATGTGCGATAAGAAGCAGATCCGGATTCGAATCTGAACATCCGACACCCAAGATGACACAGAGTTGATTTTAAGGTCCCGTCGTCTTAATGAATGTTTATACAACATTTCAGGTATACAGAATGACCTGCAGTGAGCTAATTTAGCTCTTGCATAATGCATGTTTATTAAAGTTTTGTAAATAACGCTATGAAATGATTAGTTTAGCAATAGGTTTTGTACAAGAATTGAAGTGTAGGTGTCAATAAAAACAGCATTTCATGTAGGTAGTGGTAGGAAATGTCTTCACCGAACAGAAACAAATGCCACAGTCCATTGAAACACCGCCGGCACTCGCAATGCTTCGAGACGAATTTGTCGGATGTATAGCCAATCACATGAAGTTAAATGTGGCGTGAATTGGGTCACGTCATACTCTTACGTTTTTAGTGTCAACGTTAAAAACTCTTTCTAACGCATGGTTGAATTTATATGCGTGTTGAAATCGATTGCATCACTTCCTGTTTTTATATTTGCTCACTTACAAAAACGTTTGGCTGTTTTACACAGGGGATGAATTGCCCCAAAACCTGAAATGGGGAGATGTACCTAATGGATCTTTAACGACCAAGTAGTTTATATAAAATGGTCAGTTATTTGAAGGCAACTGGTTGACCTGTTATGAAGTTGTTACAATCTGATATTTGCAGTCTTGTTTTTTATCTTTCAGTTTCCGTCAAATGTGGTACAACAAGGGGAAATAATCCAGTTGTGAATATATTAACTGATGTGGCAATATCCGCTCGAGCACGTTGTTATGGTGGTGACAAAACATTTACAAGCAAAGATAAAGTTCATTACACCCTCCCTGGTATTTTAACGTCAGCTAAAAGTAGTAAATGCAGATGGCATGTAAGTTCGACATCACTTAATTCGGTTAAATACACCGGTTTCTGGTTTGAATTATGACTAAATGGGGACACACCACCTTCAGGTTAGAATCTCCTGACCGAATATCCGGCAAGAATTCCTCACGTAACACTGTTTTCTGAACGAATGTCTGTCACGAATTTCCCTACATGGGTGTTAATACCCGGTCAACACAGTAATCCAAGACCCCCCCCCCCTTTTAGCTTTTAAAACTATAGTTAAAATAAACATACTTTGTCTACATCTGACAAACATACATATTTAGACATGCCTATAACCTTGTCAGATAATTTAGGTAGCGAATCGATGAATTTAGTCGAGAACGCGTATGTATATTTTGAGAACTGAGAATTACATATTCTACTTTTAATAAATTGGACAAGTAGACTATTTGTGTCTAACGGATGCGATTCGGAGTAGAACGCATTACAAGACAGTGAACGTATTGGTGATTGCGGGGACGGATCCAGGAATTTTTGCAGGAGAGTGTTTGCCGGGTTCCAGTTAAGGAAATCTGTCATCTGTCATCATCGACTCTAAATCGCATAAACATGCATACAAATTGAGCTTTTTTAAAGAAATCATTTTTATAATGTAGGAGCATTAGTACAAGGCATTAATTTTATGTATTTGAGCAGGGTGGGATTTGTCCCCCCCCCCCCCCCTTGATCCGCCCCTGGATTGCTACCATCATAGGATAGAGATCTATGCTCCAAGTAGATGTATTAGATTTTATTAGTATAACTTATGGATATAGTCTTATGGATACGGTCAACTTGGTAGTTTTGTATGTTCTATATTTTATAGAAACGTACTGGATCCAATACATACGCTGTAGACGTACTGGTAAGATATGGTGAAGTTGGTAGTTTGATTCTAACCAAAGATAAAATAAGAACAGTTGTTTGTACATATGATCAGTATGGCAAAGATGCCTCACCTTCACATAATGTTCTTGACAAGTAAGTTATTTCATTCAGACTTTTCATCCGATATATATTGATGGACAATGAATATGCAGGACCTAGTCGCCACCTTGGAATTGTAACGTTATGCTTGGTTATCCATGAACCAGCTTGCCAAGTACTTGAGAATTGACAGTCGGAGACTGAGCCCGTTATCCATGCAGCGTATCGCCATTTACATTTTCGCCTTAAATTTGCATTTGCAGAACTCTACCAGTACACGGAAAACGCTCATAAAACCAAGATGTGTATCTTCGTCGAAAATATCTTTAGATTAGCTTCCAATTTTGACTTGACGCTGTTTAATTGCAGATCACAGCCTTGTGAATATCGTACATTGACGTTCTTGTAAAAAAAAAAAAAAATTCCTTGGCGATTGGAATTTGATAAGAGATCGTATTACCACGCCCCCACCCATAGCACACTGGGCTGTGCGTGCCGTCATTAGCCTTATTCTAATCAAAATAGAGCAAACCAAATTTTATTTTGAAAAAGGTTTCGTCCAACAGCTTTGTAAATATCGTTTTAAAACAAATTGAATCTGTGATTTAATATTTCAGCTTCATCGCACCTCGTGAACTTGGTACTATTGTTGGATCTACTGTACCCAGCAGCCAATTAAAACTCAGTATTCAAGATGTTCATAATGCTGATGTTAAAGGCGATATGAATATTGATAGGAAATACACCATATATGGAAGATACACGGGTCCCAGTAAGTCAAGTTTATGTTTTAATTGAATTTGGTATTGCGCCGGGGGGGGGGATTTTATGTTATAAACATATTCCTGTGTGCCCCTATTGTCCTTAATGCAGAAAGGAGGGCCCGATAAGGGACAGTGTACATTGGACGAAAAATCGGGGCCCCTTGTACACTTTGAATAGCACATACCAGAACCCTTGTCGGATGAAATGCAAGATTAAGTCGCTGTACTGACAAGATATCATTGCTTTACTGCTTTTATTCGGACCAGAGCCGTAAAATGTCTCGCTTCATGAACTATTGTCGTGACTCAATACCACACGTAACTATCACCTGAAACTATAATCCATAAAGTTTATAAATCCTTAATGTTTGGAACCATTAAAACCGGTCTAGACATTGTGCTTCTTGCATGTATGTCGCGTTGATCTATTAAATGAAGTAAACGCTCCCTTGAATCATCTGTAATTGTACTGAGCCAACAACTTTCTAATATTTCATCTGTATTTTAGTTAAAGTTGTAAGTTTAAAACCAGTTCATTGTGATGCTGTGTCTAGTAGTGGAAAACGCTATGCTATATTGCGAGCCGGGTAAGATTATTTAAAATTCTTAATTTCGTCATTTGTAAGAACAAGCCACATCGATTTAATTTCCCAAGACCTACTTTATTACATTGTAATGGTATTAACCATCACGCCACAAATTAAACCACAGTATTCCCCTTTAAAACCTTGTCCCTGCAAGTGTGTATTTTCATTTAATCGTTGAATCTCCAGTTGCAAGGGGATAGGGTCGCCTGTCCAACCTCGTGGGTTTTCTCCGGGTCCTCAGGTTTCCTCCCACTGCTGAAGACCCCTACGCTTAATCGAATTATTGAAATAAAAATAAACCATGCTAGTCCCAAAATGATCTAGTTTGTGACTTTGGACGTTAAACCCCATTTCGCTTTCTCTTTTAATCGTGTGCTGTGTATGCAAGGGTTTCTATCTCACATTGAATAATCTTTGCGCATTTCACACTTAGTCAAGCTTCCTAAAATATTGTGTACTATAGAACCACCCCCCTCCCCCAACACACACACACCTCTTCCAAACAAGCAACGCTTTTTCATCCTGGCATTAGCAGAGTTCTATTCACATTTCTTCCTGATTACCTCAGGTTTATGCTTGTCGTTTGTCTTTCAGTTGTGGTGATGGGTTGGTATTCAGAAAACAGGATGGCTTTGTTACTTCCGGAAAAACATTCCGTAGTCCATATTTTGAAGGGTATCATTTAGATGACAGTAAGATACTATCGGTTGAATGTAATGTAACACTATGCAACAACTGTGCTGGGGTTCGTATTTTAGACATAAACTTATTTACAGTAATCTACGAGTGGCATTTAAGAAACGACACTTTACATGGCAAACTATCACTGGTTTATATAGATATAGTACCACGTTTCTACAAGTATTTTCTTATCGAGTACAAATGATAAATTAGTAACTGGTAACATTTAGTTTTATAAAGCAACATTTTGTAAATTTTTTTTTTTTTACTTTGCTATTTCGATCCTCGTTTCTGTTTGCTGATGACGCGATGGTTTAATCTCGAGGCTTGCAGTTTATGAACTTGGTGTAAAGAACGTGCCTTGATCCAGTGTATAAGGCAATGGCTTACTAATCGTGGTGGGGCTGGGGCTTGGGTTGGGGTTCGATCCCATTTTGTGCAAAGGAAGATGGTCTGGATTTTCCTGCGTTGTTTTCCCTAAAGGGTTTAGAACAAAGGACCAGGCAATTAGGATTCGACCCCCAGGCTCCCTCCCCGATACCCAATGTCTATTATGTGTATATTCCAGTCGTCGTGTGCTACTGTTTGTAATGGACCCCCAGGATACACCGTAACCAATGGTAGAAGAAGTTCCTGTGTAGGAAATTATAAGTATGGGTCTGTTTGTACATATATCTGTAACACTGGCTACAATAAACTATTTCCTGGATTGTCGACTTGTGGACCAGATGGAATGTGGACTGTGCCAAGAATTACTTGTGCCGGTAAGTTTGTAGTTCGACTGGTTGTCTTCGGGTCATCAACTTTATCTTGGTTGCCTGACGAGGACAGCTGTCTAGTCTTTCGGATTGGACGAAAAACGAGGTCCCACGTACACATTGGCGTGCACGTAAAAGATCCCTTGGCAGTTGGAATTCGATATGAGAGTAGGGCGTAGCGCCGCTTCCCGGGCAAAATTTCCCTCGTAGCACACTGTATGGCATATGCCGTCTTCCATTAGCCCAGGTTAGTCGCAGAAGAGTAGGACGTTAAACCCCATTTCATTATCTTGGCTGGACAGGACAGGTTGATATGTTAATATTAAAATCACTTTCACGTGTCGAGATGGCATAAGGGTCTATAACATGTCATTATGTAACGATAGGGTCTATAGGCCATTTTTAAAAACAACGTCCCAAATTTCCGCATGTAGTTCATCCGGTTAACAAGTAGTCCACAAGACAATAGTATATGAAATCGGAACGGTCGCATAAGCTCATTTTATTAAAAGTAGGCGACCTGGATAAATGATACAGCTAACCAATCTTGAAGTCGTGTACCTCCATACATCCACCCCATATCATGTTTGGTAACGGTGGTCTAAGAACGAAATTTTATTCTTTAAATTGTATAAAGGTGTTTTTCTGGTTAGGTATATTCCGGTACATGTTATCTTTTCAGCTAAAAACTGTGGAACTGCACCAGGTATTAGAAACGGAGCTAGAACCGCTGTACGAACTTATTTCCCCAATGTGGCAACATACAGGTGTAATCCAGGGTATAATATGAGAGGATCTTCAAGGGTTGGGTGTTTATCAACAGGAAAATGGGCAGCCAGACCAACATGTATCAGTGAGTTTAATTTTGGTTTAATCATAGGCACTCGACCCCAGGTCCCATGTTCGAACCCTGCATTGACCGAGAATGTTCAGCGAGATATTCGGGCGCGGGCTGCCCTGGTAGGTGCTACCGGATCGAGGGTCTGACAGTCTGTAACTATCGCTCGGAAGAGACGAATGAGAGGTCCGTTGTACACAATTACGAGCATGTAAAAGACCCCTTGGCAGTTGGGATTCTATGTAATAGTAGGCTGCTGTTCGGCTAAAATTTCCGCTCATAGCATACTGTGATGCAGGCAAAGCATAGATACAAATACGAGCATTTTATAGGGTGCCCCACGTGACTACTGAAAAATTGTTCTTGACACGTTGATCATGCTCATTTTAGTGACTACTGAAAAATTGTTCTTGACACGTTGATCATGCTCATTTTAGTTGAATGTTAACTACTAATTTCTGACAGTCTCGCACACTCGTTGGGGCTATAAATAGCATGCGGAAATGTTCAAAACACCAAAAACTACTACAGTCGTAAAAAATCTATTGACGATTCTGAATAGCAATAATTAACTTTTTGGTTATTACGGCATCTTTAGAAATTACGCTCGTTTTATTTTTTAAATTGCCTTATAATTAACTGTACCATTAGAAACTGCATATTTTGGTTTAGTACAAATAATATCTGACTTCACATCTGTAAAGCAAGGATATGATACTAGCAGTAGTTTCGTTTTACTTTTACAAGGTTCTTAAAGTATTGAGTTGTCTGTATGTGTTTCTAAATTAAATTTCTTGTTCCACGTTTCGTAAAAGTAGTCTTTATTATCCCGACCTGTCAATTAGACGTAGAATGATCGGTGGACTGGTTAAGCGAGACTAATTTCAAAACAGCACGTAACCTAACTCTTACTCAAGTGTCTGGATGTTATGGACGCCATTCTAAACCATTTTTCAGTATCTATGGTAAAATGGTCATAACTTATAAGTACATGGTCGTTTTTTTAGTGACTATAAATGTGTGAAACAGATTTAAGGCTTTCTAAATATATTAGTATTGTGGTGTAATTGTCGAGATATTTGGAGATTCATTTGGGGTGGGGCACCCTAAATTTTAGATTAAAATAAACGGATGACGAAGATAAGAACCTCCACATATCGCATACTATTATCGGGAATTATAATACACACCCCAGGAAATGTATGGGTTACTACTCAGTGGCCCTATTTTTACCTACAACACGGCGTCTTGGAATTATTCCATGGAATTACATGTACTCCAGAATCGAAATTAAAATCTTGGCTTGTTAATCCGTTAAAATATTGAAAACATTGTTAGGTTGTATGAGAGTTATAACTCAAAACCTAGTCATGCATGTGCTCTAATCTCAGTCACCCGGAGCGTCCTAACTTTTAATATGATTGTCTGGGTCTGTTAATGCAAGAACTAAATCTGTAGGTCTTTAGGCCTGAAATGTACCAGGGTCATCCATGTTGGATGAAATTCAAAAACATAATTCAGCATATGTAAGCACCTTGTTCAAAGACAAAAAGCAAGGGAATTTTCGGAGTGGAATTAACGGAACTTAAGCTTTTCGGAAGAGGTTACCGAACAGTTTCCTTACGTGTATATTTATACAGATGTTTTCTCTTTCCAGTAAAAAATTGCGGAACTCCACCAAATCTGCTTAACGGAAGTAGAAAATATAAATCAACAACATATGGCAGTGTCGCCGTTTACGGTTGTAAATACGCGTATAGAATTGTAGGAAGTCGAAATGTCGCATGTTTATCGACTGGTAAATGGGGTAAACTGCCAAGATGTGGGCGTAAGTATTTTGTTTAACGAAATTGTAACATTTATCAGAAAGTAACTGTGCCATGGTGCTTAATTATCAGAAATAAATTAGTAATTTAATGGCGATTCATCTCGAATCAAAGCTTTTATTATACACCATTTACAATATTTAGGAAAACTCTTTCATCTTGATTTTATGAATCATCAACGCGTCGGTCTGTCAATTTCTGACCCCTTCATTTGTGGGGTGGTGGTTTCCGATCCCTGCATGGACCGAGAAAGTTCGTAATTTTCTGGCGTGACTTTCCTTGTCAGTGGTACTGGAATGGGCCTGAATAAGACGACTGTAGACTTAGTGCCGCTGCCTGGGCTATATTTCCCTTGTAGTCATACTGTATGGCGTATGCCCGTCTTCATTAGCCAAGTCGCAGCAGAACATAGGTAAAAGATCTGTGGGCAATTTGAATTCGATGAGTAGGCCGCAGTGCCGCTGTGTCAAATTGCCAAGTAGCACATTGTATAGCCCAGTTGGAATACAAGCACCATTTCATTTGTATCCGATGTCACTCAAAAAAAAAAAAAAATTATATTGCAGAGATCTCTAAGGTGCAGATTCAAACATGCTGCGTCCTTAACGGGAACGCCCTTGTCTACTTGCTGGTTGTAAATAGTTTCATGGCGTTTTGTTTGTACGGCGTCTTTGTAAATCTTTTCTATTTTCAGGAATATCTTGTGGAACTCCACCAGGTATACGAAACGGTAGAAGAACATTTAGCCTGACGTATTTCCCCTATTCGGCAGCTTACTATTGTAATACTGGATATACTAGGAAAGGTTCTTCAAGGGTTCAATGTTTATTAACGAATAAATGGTCTGCCAGACCAACCTGTATAAGTAAGTAATCTCGAATCTGTCTAGTTTTAAGTGGAAACGGTATTTGTGTTTTTTTTCCGAGTTAATGATTTAAGTCTCAAAACTAGAATTCATTCCATCTTGAAACAAATTCCATCCTAACTGAAAGACGGGTTTTAAAATCCACTAAAGATCTTAAAGTAATGGTTCACAATTTGGGAACAAGTAAAAGATTATAGTTTAAAAATAAAGAATCGATGATAGATATTTAAAAAATAGAATAATGCTGAAGACTGCAGTAAAATTGCGCCGCTGAACCGAGGATATTGGTGATTACAATTTAGGCTAGTCTCTATCATTTCTACCCTTGTTGCAATATTAAACAAGTCTCGAATATCCAATATTATGGTTGATCGTCAATGACTGAACGGCAGATGGGGTCATATCGGAAATTCGGATCCAACAGGTGGCATGGAGAGTTATGGCATTGCCGATGTTAATATATGTAACCGAGCCTAAGACATGCAATAGGCAAAGTTCTCGCTAAGGTATATTAACTACCAATTAAACTTGAGACGGTCCCAACCTCACCTGACGTAAATCGAATGCCGACGTCACGAAAGCAACGTGCAAGTTAAATGCCAGCCCATGGATACATTTTGAAACAATACGCAAAAATATATTTCATGTGTGTATACAAACATTGGTACGATGTATGAATTTCTAGCCGTTGATATTGTAACTGTTGGGTCAATATGTCGGTGCGAAGCTTGTTTGTTTAAATCCGGATGACAGCTGACGTAAACTATTAAAATTCGTCTTCCCTGTGACGCATGCAGAGTGTGATAAACCTATGTGGACATATATTGTAGGTACCCTTGTGCGCCTGTCCACAGCCCCGGGTTACAATTCGCGTTGTGCCCACTATACAAGTTAACAAAATGTATACGTTTTTTGATGTTTGTAATTCACCGTTCTCAATTCCTGTTATTGTCGCATATCGGACCGTAACTTCGTACATTGTGACTTTTGTAGCTCCTTTCCATCCCTTGCCTAATGTACGCGTATCTTACATGGCAACAGTTTCTTGGCGTGTATATAATTATTTATGCGGATTTCTCTTTCCAGTAAAAAACTGCGGAACTCCACCAAATCTGCTTAACGGAAGTAGAAAATATAAATTAACAACATATGGCAGTGTCGCCGTTTACGGTTGTAAATACGCGTATAGAATTGTGGGAAGTCGAAATGTCAAATGTTTATCGACTGGTAAATGGGGTAAACTGCCAAGATGTGGGCGTAAGTATTTTATTTAACCAAATTGCCACATGTATCCGGTATTCTGTTAATACAAAGCAATACCCTGTGCTGAAATGACATGTTTTTATCAACTAGTTTTATTTAACTGTGACATTATTGGTCTTTAAAAGGACTTGTGGATGACAACACTAGTGTTACTTCTAGTAATACTTTATTATGCTTACAATCAAGTACAAACATCATAATGTAAACGACCGTAGAACTAACCTCTATGAAGGCAGTCGTGTCTTCGCTTGGTTAGCACGAGTGTGCTAACTCCAGGAGCTCGAGTCTCCAGACTCCTAGACCTCACTAGTACCCCTGAGGTACCTTAACTAAGCTCCCGCCTAACCTGGCCTCCTGAACCAACTGTCCATTCGTTTCTGTCTAATGTATCATGTATCTTATCGGTTTTATCATTCAGTACAGTTTATCAGGGGGGAGGGGCCTAGTGGTCTAGAGTGCCGCGCTTCGACCTCCAGCTGACCGGTCACCTCTGGCTTGCGGCTGTGGTTTCGAGCCCTGGTGTGAGCGTATGTGGCATGGATATAGGGGCGCCTTCTCAACCTCATGGGTTTCCTCCGGGCATTCGGGTTTCCTCCCACTGCTAAAGACCCCTACGCGCAAGGGAATTATTGAAATAAAATTAAACCATGTTAGTCCCGAAATGACCTGGTTGTGTCGTGTGGACGTTAAACCCATTTCTCTCAGTTTATCAGACATGCCAACAAGTTACATAATGACATAAAAATGCTACCAAGATCTCAAGTGTCGATAGCAGCAGGTTGATGTTACATTCACTTTCACGTATTTTGTGTAACAACTGCCTTTGATAAACAAACTCTATTAGCCAGGTATCTGATAATAAGATCCTTTGTCTTTAAGTGTTTAGAAACCTAAAAGGGAAACGACGTCTGCAGTCGGGTCAAGGCTAGGCGGACGCCTAGAAAGTACCCTGGGTACTAGGCAGGATTCGGGAGTGATGAGGCGAGAGCTATGACATGACTCCCATACAAATTAGTTCTGGGGTCGTTTACATTTCGATGTTTGTACCTGATGTCAGAAGCAGAATAAAAGTAATATTTGAAGTTATACCAGTGTTGTCATCAAGAACTTAAAGAACGAATTCTGTCCCCCGATATATTGTGTACCTTGTATATACCCAATTTACAATATTTAGGAAAACTTGTTTCAACTTTATAATTGACGTCATTGGCACGCGTGCAACCTTTGACGTCACTCAAGTAGTCCATCGTTATTGTCCGGCGTGTTTACCCCTTGACAGTGGTGCAACCGGTGCGCCTGACAAGGACGACTGTCTTCGCATTCGGATGAGACGAGAAATTGAGGCCCCGTGTTACAAAGGCGTGCACGTAAACGATCTCTACGAATATGCCACTGCATGGGTCAGGTTGCCATAGTAGCACAGCCGTATTGCATTTGTTCGTTTTTAGCCCTGTCAGAAAAGAACGGGATGTTAAGCAAGATTTCATTTGTATCCGATGTTATTGTAAACACCGTATTCAAATCGCTGGGATCTGACCTTCAGATTCAAACCATGCAGAGTCCGTGATATTACCAACGCTCTTTCGTTGCTTATTTATATGGTTGCATGGCGTTTTATATGAAGTCTTTGTAAATCTATTTTCTATTTTAAGGAATATCTTGTGGAACTCCACCAGGTATAAGTAACGGTAGAAGATCATTTAGCCGGACGTATTTCCCCTACTCGGCAACTTACTATTGTAATACTGGATATGCTAGGAAAGGTTCTTCAAGGGTTCAATGTTTATTAACGAACAAATGGTCTAAAAGACCGACCTGTACAAGTAAGTAATCTTAGAATTGACTGTCAAAGTAGTGTTCAGGTAAATGGTGTTTGGTTTTTGATCATCTGTAAAAAAAAAAAAAAATCTAGTCTTAAAAAAAAAAATGCCCCCTCAACCCACAAAATTGCAACAAAAGGTTACTCAACTGATTCTGGCAGGGTTTAGTGTACTTTAATATAACATACTAAAAGTTTATCAACGTAGGACCCCCGGAAAAGTTTTTTTTTTTTTTTTGAAGATGGCATCATAAATGACCACTGAAACCTCTTACAATGATAATAACTATCAACTCAAATTTGACCTTGGAGCAAGATCAGCAGATATGTGACAATTCACTCAAAACTGAACGCTCCGAAACTTATTCTATGATAGTGGACTGAAGGTCATGAATTCAATTCCATAATGACTCGACAGGTCAGTGAATTCAGTTCTGTGTTTCTTGTCCCTCTAAACCTTGGGATAGACCCCAAGATCACCAAATTGGAGTCAATAGTTATGGAATGTCTGTCAATTATGGTACTCGGCAAATCTCACAGATTTCGGAACCTACACCGATACATTTGCGATGAGGCTGCCGGTTTACTTCAACAGGAAAACATGGCGCTATTACAAGACACCATGGGCGCAGCCATGTTTCATCCGGGACCTTTAAAGTAATTCCAATATGACGGAATTCGTCATGCATCCAAGACTAGATGTAGGTTCCTAAATCTGTCGCGATTTTCTAGTGTCATTTGGAGGTGTTGACGGCCATTTTTGACATATGCCAACATCATTTTTATTAATGATCGTAATGTGTTCTTTGTCCCAAAAAACATAGGAAAATACACCAAGATCATCAAACTTGAGTTGATAGTTACATAGTTATGGTCATCTTTCAAAGTCTTGAAAAGACTTTTCCCGGGGTCCTACCTTGGTAAACTTTTAGTATGGTATGAAGTACACTAAACCCGGTCAGGATCAGTTGGGGAAACCTTTTGTTGCAATTTTTGTTTGGGGCGGGGGAAACTGTATTTTGACCTTACTAAACCATGTTAATTGAATCTAGGCCGGAAAATCATCCCTAATTTCTCGGTTCATGGAGGATCAATGACATATTTTCAACAACTCACTTTATTTTATGTAGTTTAACCATTATAGTGAGAACTGTCGGTTGTTTATCTAATCTCCCATAATGTATCTTTTTTAAGTTAACAAATTCTTGGTGAAACGGGGATCGGGGTTTCCACACCAGAAAAAATAATACAACTCATTGTGAAGCATGCAGGAAGTTATAAACTTCCATGCGCACATATATTGTAAGCGCTCTTGTGTGCGTGTGTCCGTGGTTCCGGGCATCCGTTTACGTTTTATGGATACTGTGCAGGTTAAAAATATAGCGGTTTTGACGAAACTGTATTTATAATACGATATCCAGTTCCTGTCGATATTGGCGCATATCGGACCGTAACTTTCTAGATTCAGACTTAATTCAGATGTTCAATTGCATAATGCAAGAGACTTATCCTGTATGACGACTGTTTGCCTGTGTGTAAATATATGCATGCTGATTTTTATTTCAGTAAGAAATTGTGGAACCCCACCAAATCTGGCCAACGGAGCTAGAACATTTAAAACGACAACATATCGCAGTGTCGCCACCTACGGCTGCAAATACGCGTTTAGAATTTCAGGAAATCGAAAAGTGTCATGTCTATCGAATGGTAAATGGGGTAAATTGCCAAGATGTGGACGTAAGTAATTTATTTAACCAAATTGTCAAAACATTTATCAGGTATCCTCAGTTAATACAAAAAGTAATTAAGCTATGGTGCTGAATGTCTAAAATGAATTGGTAAATTTAAAGGCGATGCATCTCGAATCGCAGGAGATACATTTTATGTCAAATTATGTTGCATACTTTGTGTATATTCGTCAGTGTCCATTTTGATGAAATTGGCGAAGAGAATTCGGTTTTCCGGCCATTTTTCGTAGGCCTACAGTTTAGTGCATGACCTGCATACTGCTGTGTTAGTAAAACTCATCAGTCAACATATAACGCTATTGTTGTAAATTGAATTATGATTTCCAGACTATACTGCGGGTTTCATAATGAACGTGAAATGAGGTTTTACGTCCTACTCTTTGTATTTGAGGGAAATTTTGCCCGGGTAGCGGCGCTACGGCCTACTCCAATATCGAATTCCAACTGCCAAGGAATCTTTTACGTGCACTCCAATGTGTACACAGGACTCGGTTTTTCGTGCCATCCGAACGTCAAGGCAGCTGTCCTTGTCGGGCCCTCCTTCTGTATCACTGACAAGGGAAATCACGCAGGAAAATCGAGATGAACTTTGTCGGCCAATACAGGGAATGCTTACTAACACCCATCCCCTTCTCGTGTCAACATATCTTACTTTTCTGTATATTTTACTTTTCTGTAAATTTGTCAGGTTTGAAGATGGTCGAAATGAGCGAATTATTCATCTTCGATGAATTCGAGATCGTTTAATAAGTCGAATGACTTTTATTTCATAAAAGGTCGCCTAATTACCGGTAGATCACCAATTTGCGAGTTGTGACCCATCCACGTGGAGAAGACAGTAATTTCGACGAAAGTTCGACGAAAGTAATGACTTAGTTCATTAGTCCCACCGAATTATAGGCCTACCGGATTAAAGTATTGCTTAAATGTTTTGGAGAATCATTTGAGTTCCCGCTCTCCTGTAATGGTATCGTCTGTATCCACCTGTATCGATTATTGCGGAGGATAGCTAGTGGTTTTGTTTGCAACACTTCATATATTTGTTCCCGATCTACCGTAGCTAATATCAATGTGGTTAATAAGTTTTAAAACATGTTACTTTAAAATGACCTTGTTAATGTCGGTCAAAACGTATACAGGGCTAAGGAGCACTCGGCAAACATCTAGCCATTAGAACTACTTTCAAGTTCCCCGATTACCAACGGCGTTGCCCATGACGACGCCTTAGAATGTTTTATCTTACAAAGTTTGAAGCTGTTTTTAAGTTATCAGAGTTCCTTTAGACAAGGACACGTTTGCTCTGAATTCTACACGCCCTTCGAACGACGCAATTTTGAGAACTTCTTTTTAAAAGCAACGAATTTTCCTAATACGTAAACCGGCGCCGCATCGCAATTATATAGGCGTGGGTACATATCACATAAGACATTGCCTTACTAACCTAGAGGATGGCCAAAAAGTTAATCGGGATTTTCTGCCATTCTCGCATGTCAGAGGGCCTGACAAGGGACAACCTAGTTTTTCGGATGGGACATAGCAGATTCCTTGTCTGTCGGAATTCGACATAACGCACAGGCACCAAGGCTAACTGTCAATCTTAGTAAATTGTATTGAAAATTTAAATCCAGTCGAAGCAGAACAGTGAGATGTTAACCATTTCATTTGTATCGGAAATTAAACACAAAATTTACAATACTGGGATCTTTTACTTAAAATGATGCGGAGTCCTTGACAACAGGAACGCCCTTTTCTAATTTCTGGTTGTAAATAGTTTCATGGCGTTTTGTAAGGCGCCTTTGTAAATTTATTTTCTATTTTAAGGAATATATTGTGGAACTCCACCAGGTATACGAAACGGTTCGAGAACAGCTAAACTGACATACTTTCCGAACGCCGCAATTTACAAGTGCAACGTTGGATATGCTATGAAAGGATCTGCAAGGGTTCAGTGTTTAGTAACAAACAAATGGGCCAAAAGACCAACGTGTAATTGTAAGTATGTTACGAAAGATTAGGTGAAATGGGTCAGTCGGTTTTTACCCTGTGTGTGGGGGGTACATGTGAGTGCCTGCTGGTTGAGGCGTGGGTCTTTGTCGGGTGGGTATTTCTAAATGAGGAACGGCTTGCCCAGTCGGTATATAAGCGTGTGGGAGGGATGGCAAGGAGTAGGGTCATCTGTCTTCTCGTGTTTCCTGTGTCCTGCAGTTTCCTGTCGCCTGCTAAAAGACCTCTTGCACAAGTAATTAAAAATGTATTAGTTTGGTCTAGAAATGGCATATTGTATCACTTACACAATTTCATAATGCACGAGCGAATTATTGAAATAAGAAATTGAACCATGATGGTCCGGAAATGACCAGGTGTGTGTCGAATGAACGTTAAACTTTTATCTCGCTCTAGAATACCTTAATGTAGTAATGGGAGATGAAAAGGTAGCGATTTCAGACCAAACTACCCACGGCTGATATTGTAAATATTGCGGTCGCTGCTCGGGGACCATGCGCACATATCATACCTGTTCAGACCCTCAGAGACAACCACAATAACCCGTTGTATTTATGGATTTATTTACATCGATGCATTGCACAATGATCAATTGTTTATATTTTAGTCACAACTAAAACGTGCCCAACGCCGAAAGTGTTTGGGGCTGCACGTTTTGTACGTAAAACTGGTAATAGAGAAAACGACATCATACAATATGGCTGTAACAACGGCAAGAAACCACGCTTTCCAAAGTCGAACCCAACAGGAATCGTTGTTTGCAGAAACGGTGCTTTCCCAGGAATAAGATTTTCATGTTGATGAGGATTCAGTAAGTATCTTTATCCCCGTTAACAGGGAGAGGGGGGGGGGAGTTACGTTAGTCCAGTGTTAGTTACACGCGCTTCAGATTCTATATCATATCTGGCAATGAATAGTGTCGATTTTGAACCCAACCCCAGTGCCAGACATTGAATAGCGTCTCCTATTAAGACGAGTGTTTAATACCACGACTGAACATAGTTACGCAGAATCTTTTTTTTTTTTTTTTTAAATTAGTAACTTTGTTACTTGAACTGAACATCTCTGAAGGGCGGAAGGATGGACACTTCCAAGGTTGTCATCAATCTTAGATATTCCGAAACGACGCCCTCTAAATAACCAATAATTATAAAGATCCGATTTGAGGATATTAGATACAGAATAGTACCCCGCCCCACCCCCCCCACCCACCTCATAATTCTTGTGGTTTGACAAATTGCTATTGGCTGTAATTTCCCTTTTTTAAATGGTGCTTGTTGGTGTTCAACATAATAGGATATGTTGTATTCCATTATGCTGGTATCCGACGTTCACAATTTGGAAATGTTTGTATCACAAGCCCGTTGAAATGTAATAAAAACGCAGTCAGCATGTGCAAGCCTATTCATGGGACATTTATCACTTGCCGCTTTTCAAACCACGTGAGCTAAACGGTAAGCTATGTAGTCGGTGTATCGGTCAGTATACATTTACGCGATGGTGATGTTAAAATATCATGTAATATCCTAATAAACGTCTGTTTCATATGATTTCCGGTCAATCAATACAGCGGTAAACTTGCTCCAGACCTCTATACTTCCTACACAGGCAATGTTGAGCCCATTTTTATTAATACCGGAAATGACGCAAAGTTCTCGCATACAAAGGTTTACGCTTGTGTTTGGGTGCCCCGCGCAGACTATAGTTGAACTTTTAGTCGCATAACTTAAGTCGGTATTGTACAGAGTGACCAATTCACGCCACATGGTTCATTATTTATCAGTAATTAGCCTCCATGCTTAGAGAACATCTTCACTTGTGACGTTTAAGCGATTTTCCTATAGTCATGCAAATGAAGTAAAATGGCGGACGGAAAATAGACCTTGGGTTTTCGAAGAGAACACAATATTGACTCGACTATACCTGTAAAATGAAATATAATCCTTATTTCTACCATGACCATAATCCTTTTCATTTTTTTTTTCAGTATCCGGACGAAGCCTTGAATAAACATTGTTTCGATAGGATATATTGAGTTTATTGTGTGTTCAGTGATCTATTTGCCTTAAAAGGAGCAGTCTACCTTGCGGGGTTTCTCCTATTAAACCCCTGCCTGGGCGGCAATTGAGTTTAGTCTTACAATGGCTTAACTTCACTCCAATGTATACGCAAGGCCTGATCAGAGGCTGTGGTTGTGGAAACGTGTAGCACTGTTCCTTGTTGGGCTCCTCGGCCGGGTTACGGGGATGGGGGGGTGGCCTACTCAACCCTGCGTAAAGAATCTGGCATAGGGCCGCTCATCGTTGCAAACATCCTAGTATAGTAGACGGTCATACGAGAGGACAATTTGTTTAAAGAGATACTTCCTGACTAACATATAGAGTTATTGTCCAACAGATGTCCGGGGAGCATTCCTACCCACGACGATTAGCCGCGCGGGCTCTAATGTAATACTAGTATCTAGGGACAGATCTGTTGGACAATAACGCACAGGACATATATATCGACATTGTAACATGCTGTTGCGTTTTGATTTCTATCGCTGATAATGCTTACCCACAATTCCGCGCAAAAAAGATCAAACCCTCGATTCGACAGACAATTTGATTGGCTGACCCCTCATTTCAAACAGAACAAGAGTTAAATAACAAGTCTTTCAGATCCTAATGTTACGTAGACGAGTAAAACGAAATTTTAAACTATTAAAACGAAACAAATAGGATCTGTATTTTAATCAGGTTGCCCTTAAGCATGTTACAATTTACCACGGTACAGCATGTCTAAAACCCATCGAGCGACGTGGGCGGTTTCTGCTAGTAATATACCACTCTATTTGTCGTACGATACTTTGGAGACTTTGCAATGTTACACAGCAAGTCCGTTGGCCTCAAATGAACTGGAACTGGAATGGTATGTTTAACGTCCGCTTCCATGAAATGAACCATTTCTATTCCTTAAATACCAGACTACTGAAGCCGATCATGTGCTGTGAGGGGGGGGGGTTCTTTCATGATTGCAAGAACAATGTGTGGCCGGGATCTTAAGCTTGGTTTCCCTTGTTGGTAGCAGGGCGGAGGCAAACCAAAGTAAGCTTTATTAGTTAACCTCGCCAATTTGTGTAGATTGTATTGTGGTCGCCCCTGTCGAATTGTTAGCTTGTTCTTGTATGACCCCCGGATGCGACCGCCTATTACAACTGGTCAGATGTTCGTGCACTCGGCAAACCTTGACATATTCCGGAACCTACATATAGTCTCGGCTATATGACGAATTCCGCCATATTGGAACTACTTGAATGGTCCCTGATTAAACATGGCTGCACCCATAGTGTCTTGTTTGTAATAGTTTTCTTGTTAAAGTAAACCGGTAGCCGCATCGCAAATAAAATGTATGGGCGAGGTACATATTATCACTTAATGTCATACAGCCGAGACAGGATGTAGGTTCCGGAATCTGTCGGGATTTGCCGAGTGATCTTCGTGTTGTGGAGGCCATCGTCCCTCGAGACGTCAATAGTTAAATGTATTGAATATCAAACGCCCATTTTGTTCACGGTAAATTAACTCGGGTGTTGCAATTCACAGTAAGTGATGTCGGCAATGTCAAGACTGTTGGTGATATTGAGTTTGCGACTAATACAAAAAAGGTGCAGATGGTCATATCTGGAAATTGAAACGGTAATCTGCTCCGAACTGGACTAAAGAAGGTGGGCATACGTAATGCAGTGTGCTACAAGATAATTTTGCCCGGACAGCAGCGCTGCGTCTTAATTTGATATCGATTTTTAACTGCCAAGGAATATCTGTTACGTACATGCCAAGGAATATGTTACGTACATGCCAATGTGCACACGAGATCTCGGTTTTTTTATCTTTCCCACCCACACCTCACTGACGGCGGGGAACCATGCCAGGTAATTCGTATGACACGGGGATCGAACACGGAACCTGTAGGATGGCTTCTTGCTGACTTACTTATCACTGCTTCCCTCCGATTATTAGGACTCGCCAAACGTTTAGCGATTTAATATTATGCAAAACGCCAACTATGAAAATATAAAATAAACCCACTTATATGGATCAACTACTTCTGAATTCTAACATGCTACGTTTCAATGCATACTGGTATAGTTATCAAGCAAATAATTGAACAACCATTCGCCGTACCCGAAATACAAGACACATGCGTATACAAGAGACTAGTTTAGTAACTCCTTAAACAACAGGGGTGTTGGAATGGCCTTGTGGTCTAGAGTGCCGCGCTTCGACCTCTAGCTGGCCGGTCACCTCTGGCTTGCGTCTGTGGTTCGAGCCCTGGTGTGAGCGTATGTGGAATGGAGATAGGGGCGCCTTCTCAACCTCGTGGGTTTCCTCCGGGCACTCCGGTTTCCTAACACTGCTAAAGACCCCAACGCGCAAGCGAATTATTGAAATAAAATTAAACCATGTTAGTCCCGAAATGACCTAGTTTGTGTTGAGTGGACGTTAAACCCCATTTCTCTCTCTCCCCTTAAACCACAAAAGCTGCGCCAACTACGCTGTTTAAGACGGGGGGGGGGTGTAAGTCATACATTGCGCTATGCGGGATACATTTTTCCCAGGCAGCAGCGCTCAAACCTATCTGTAATTAGCATTCCAACTTGGCGGGGTACACGGTCGTTCGTCCCATACACACGACTAGTTTTACTTTCTAGGTCCTCCCTCATGCATCATTAATAGGTCCTCCCTCATGCATCATTAATAGGTCCTCCCTCATGCATCATTAATAGGAGGGACTAGCCGAAATCACCCCCAGGGTAGTGTGGCGATATCTTGTGAACTGACCCACTGCAGTAACCTATGCTATAAAGCAACAGCACGTCAAAGAACACCAATTTTATTCAGTTGAATTATAGGCTGGACGCCAAAATGACTAACGCGTGCGCGCTGTATCAGAAGGTCAGTCATTCATTGTTCCCGCTCGTGTGGTTTTGATTCCTGGGTTGTACGTTACCAGGAGTAGGGTCGCCTGTCTAACATCGTGGGTTTTCTCCGGGTCCTTCGGTTTCCTCCTTTTGCTCAACCGATTTGAAATAGAATTGAACCTTCTGTTAACCCCGAAATGACCTAGTTTGTGTCGAGTGGACTTTCTTTGAACCCAATTTCTCGCTTGAATAAATTATACCAACAAATAACTGATAGAGCAGGCTATTTTATAAGCGTAGTTTCAACCAATATCATCGACATTTCTAATCTATAGAGTACATATTATATTCAGATATTGATGGTGACATCTATTTATTATTCCTGGTATCCACAACTCTAGGGTTGGACGCGGCAGCACCTGCATACCCAGTATACGCTTGGGGTTGGCTTCTATATCCACGAGAAGCCAGGTTACTAACAAGCTGTTGATTGACACCAACTGGTCTAATTGCATCATTGGATAAACCAGCATCTGTAGCTGCTCGGCGATGTACATTGTGTCTCTTCACGGATGCCCGGTGCAGTCCATGATCCGGTATTCTTGCCTGTGTCACCACCACCACCAGCATCAACACAAAACAGACGCACACCTGTCAAACGTAAAAACACATGACGCTAAGTAAATCTCCAGTTAATTGTTCAAAGTTCGATCAAAGATAAATTAAAGCGGGAATTTCATATTTTCTAAGAAAGTCAAAACGTATTTATTTCTGTCTTTTGCTCAATAGATTGTCAACTCAATATTATACAATCAAAGGCATTATTTTGCACACATAAAAATCTTTTACATCGGAAGAAATAACACAATTACCTCCCTTGTTCCCCCCCCCTCCATGGTATAGTGATCCAGAGTGCCGCGCTTCGACCTCTAGCTGGCCGGTCACCTCTGGCTTCCAGCTGTTGTTTCGAGCCCTGGTGTGAGCGCATGTGGCATGGAGATTGGGGCGCCTTCTCAACCTCGTGGGTTTTCTCCAGGCACTCCGGTTTCCTCCCACTGCTAAAGGCCCCTACGCGCAAGCGAATTATTGAAATAAAATTAAACCATATGTTAGTTCCGAAATGACCTAGTTTGTGTTGAGTGGACGTTAAACCCCATTTCTCTCCCTCTCTCTCTCATTAGCCCTGTTGATGTAAAGAAATGCAGCTTAACTCCGCCATGTGATGAACTACTACTTTTCTGTACCCCCCCCCCCCCCCCGATTACCAATATGGGTATTTTTTTCATTGCATGTGGGTGTGTGGGTGAGCGGGTGGGGCAGGGTGGATTTATGATCAATTGTAGGACTGTTATACTATAAAATATATATACACCACATGGACCGTTTTTTAGGACTTTGAATTTTGTCTAATGGTTTAGATTGTTCGTACTTGGTTTTATTTCATTAATATATTAGTTATATTAGTGAATTAACTGAAACAGAGTTTAATGTCCTACTGTTCTGGGCTAATGAAGACAGGCATACGCTATACCGTGAGCTGTGAGGGACATATTAATCCGGACCCAAATTCCAACTGCCAAGGAATCTGTTATGTGCACGCCAATGTGTACACGGGACATCCGACCGACTAGACAGCTGTCCTTGTCAGTCCCCCCGTCCCGCATCACTGACAATAGAGTTATATTATTAAAATTTATAAGAAAACGTACAAATAACTTACAATAGAAATCTGCATTATGATATGAAGCCACTGGTTAATAACAATAGGATATTAACCACAAAACCTTTTATATAAACCGTGGTTAAAAATACCATGTTTATATCCGCTGTTATTACATACTTACAGTCAAAGTAACAAGATTTCTTATTGTTTTAGCCCAGTATTCAACATGTCTGTTTCATGACGTAACTACCGATAGTATGTATGCATATTCATGAGTTCACGTTCATCATGTCAACAAACAATGGTTATAAAGATTAAAAATTTCACACTATACTGCCAATATTACTTTCTCTTCCTTGTACTAAATAGCTCTCCTTTGTTTGCAGTGTGCATAACTTTACAATTAATGTTTTGTTCGTTTGATTTGATTAACGTCCGCTTCCTCGAGTGTGTTATCGTAGTTATGATGCAATGGACGCATTATAACATTTCGAGGGATCACGTGGCTAAGTGGGTAAGACGCTGGCTCAGGTCGGGTGTTCGATCCCCGCAATGGCAGAGAAAATTCATCCAAATTTTAAGGCGTAGTTTCCCCTTGTCAGTGGCGCAGGAAGGAAGACTTAACACGGAGAGCTATCTAATCGCTCGGAGACACCGAGGTCCCGTGTACACATTGGCGTGCACATAACAAAATCGATTAGCGGTAGGAATTTGATATAAGAGTAGGCAGTAGCGCCGCTGCCCGGGCAAAATTTCCCTTATAGCACACTGTATAGCGTATGCCCGTCTTCATTAGCCCAGGTTAGGAGCAGAAGCGTAGGACGTTAAACCCCATTTCATTTCATTTCATTTCATTTCACTAACTTTGCCAAAAGAAAATGTTGCCTGTATGATAATATTTCTGTGCTGGCTATATAAACTTTAACTTGATATATGTTTTTTAATCTTTTGTATTAGTAGTATGGTAGACCTGCGTTTTACTACCTAGGGTGTATGCCAGCTTAGTACGGAAGCCCATACGGGTCAATCAAACGAAAAACAAATTCTGACTATCTTGTAATTACAAGATAGATAGCCTATCTTGTAATTACAATGGCTACAAGATAGCCAAATTAGTTTTCTTGTATTACAAGATACGGAGAAGCCCGCTAGGGTCAATTATATAAGATAGCCTGTCCTCCAGTTTCCTCCAACTGCTAAAGAGAGGAAGAGGACACAAACTAGGTCATTTCTAGACTAACATATGGTTTAATTTTATTTCAATAATTCGCTTGCGCGTATGGGTCTTTAACAGTGGGATGAAAGCGGAGGAGCCGGAGAAAACCCACGATGTTGGACAGGCGATACTACTCCTTGTCTCGTACAAAGGGGGATTCGAAACCACGCCAGTTGACTCAATGACAGGCTTTACGATACAGCGCGCACGTGCTAACAAATCGACCTGCCAACCCTCCGGCTCAACGAAGTATTATTGTATGTTACGGGATCGGCATCATCAGGTTGTCTGTCCTCTGGTTTCCTCCAACTGCTAAACAGAGAGGGGGATGTGGTTTAATGTCCACTCGACACAAACTAGGTCATTTCTGGACTAACATATGGTTTAATTTTATTTCAATAATGCACTTGTGTGTAGGGGTGTTTGGATGGTTGTGTTGATACATAAGTAAACTTCAATTTGGTGAAACAATTATGTCTATAGCTCTTTTCGTTTGTCAAATATGGAGTGGGGCTGAAAATTGAAGCAAAATGACCGATTTTGCGAAAACGGGATCTTCTAGTTGGCATTACTAAACAGATAGTATCTCCGTCAATTCTGCTCCGATTGTGAAAAACTTGGCGTTGTTATAATGCTGAGATGTACAGTATAATAAGGTTAATAATAAGGTTATTAACAAACAATTAATATTTAAAAATAGCTGTCGGTAGCTAGTTTACATAATTATTTGCGGGGTTGGGTGGCCGAATGGTTAGCGTGTGCGCGCTGTATCATACGGCCTGCCATTGAGTCAACTGGTGTGGTTTCGAATCCCCGGTCGTATCATACGACACACCTGTGCTTGCCTACTCCATGATCAAACACCTGTGCTTGCCTACTCCATGATCAAACACGATAGCAGATGGCTTCCATCTTGTTTACTGACGGTACTACTTATTTTAAGACAGACTCGGCTTTCCAATTTATAATATCTACGTCATTGGGGATTTCCAATTTATACTCACTGGTTGCTATGACCCGCTATGGCGTTGTCTAGAAACGCGCGTGCTCGCGTTAGTTTAAAATTTTTGCTATACGTTTAACATGGACTATTTGATGTAATTTGCCTGATTTGATTTGGCCCCATTTCCATAAATTCAGGTTGTTTTTTAGAAATTTTTAGCAAATGTAGGTGTTTTTTAATTCTAGCCGAAGTAAATTTTTTTACAATTTATAGCGAGTTAAGTTATCGTCTCTAAGAGGCGGGCGTAGTATTTTAAATGGCGGCCATTTGCCATCATGTGTATTCTTGAAGTAGGTACACATGATGTAATCGTATGCGGTCGTATGTGACAAGGAGTTGGGTCGCCTGTCCAACGTCGTGGGGTTTCTCCACCCCCCACTGCTAGAGACCCCTACAATTTTTGAAATAAAATTAAATTATATTATGTTAGTCCCGAAATGACCTTGTTCGTGTCGAGTGGACGTTATACCCCATTTCTCTCTCTCTTTCTCTCTCTCTCTCTCTCTCTCTCTCTCTCTCTCTCTCACGTAATTATCAAATCTTCGGTGCGATTATTACAAACATTTGGTCTCAATCTTCACATCTCCTGCACGCGCAAGCAATGTGTATTCTTATCGTGTATTATAATAAAGTACAATAGACACGATTAGATACAATATAGTCAGGTAGAAATACACCCGTTTTAAAGGTTCGCTTCTCTTATAAACCAATGAATGCGTGAATGGCCAGGTAATTTGTAAATAAACGCACGTTCAAGTATATTTAAAGGCTCGCTTCTCCTAAAATCCAATGACTCCGTGCACGTTCAGATAATTTGTAATGCTATCGTGTATTATAATGGATACAATTATATATCTAGTCGTGTAAATAAACGCACGTTCATATATAAAATATATATTGTTAAATGTGACAGAACACCACGCGTCAATTATATTAACTATACAAATCTAAAATTAGCTGATTGTCTATATTATTTATTATCATATCTTGTTCTAAATTTGAACGTTGTACAAATATCGTTTGTTAATGAAATAGTATAAATTGAAATGTTGGTGTAACAAGACGACATATTTGTGTTAATCATTACACCTAGTAACCGACTCGACTTCTACACCTGTAATTATGGTAATGATGAGGAATTTTCAGGTAGGACATTCACTCTTTTTGAATCGTTTATGTTTGTGGTCTCTGAGTATGATGTCTTGTCTGTACATTTGTTTTTATGTAGAATTGTGTGTGGTGCAGTCCCCCTGCACTTACTATTCGTATTAAACATGCATTATGTATCTAAATCTTGTTGGGAGTTTTTTTGCTTCAAATTGTAATATAAATGTTTTAATTAGGCCATATTGCACATGGTAAGCCCTGATCCACACTCTAGTTCATCGGATGGTCGCGATTGTCAATGGGTTGAAACACCATCGCCAATTGATAATTTAATTTTAAATTTGCTAAACTCAAGTTTGTTACACTAAAATATCCAATATATTCATTTTGTATTTTCTATTTTGGAATATTTTAGCAAGAACAGTCAGATCTTTAAATTTACCTCCAGTGATTTATGATTTTAGGCACCGTGTTAGAGGTGGTATGGTCGGATTGTTGTGTACGCGTATATATGCGTATTCGTAATAGCAATGGCGTACCCCTCTATTTTACGTTAAAGAAAATAATATCTCGTTACGAAATACACGTCTACTGGGCGCACAAGCTCAAATATGGTCCGAATCCGTGCAGTATTTACATTGATGTGACGAACTGGAACTGGTCGATATATGCTTTACAACATCTAAACCAAACTCGTGCGTTTTCCCCGGGTACTCCGGTTCCCCCCCCCCCACTGCTAAAGACCTCCTACACGCAAGCGATTTATTGGAATAAAATTGAACTGTATGTTAGTCCGGAAATGAACTAGTTTGTGTTGAATCGAGGTTAAACTCCATGGTACTCCGCCATATATATGTTGCGTGCCATCCTAAGACGATCCTGTTAATGTTAATTAATCTGAGTACACAATAGTGGGGAGAAATTTGGAATTTTCCGAAACATGCAACAGTGGAATCTGTCACTTCCGGCATTGTACGGGATCGTCAACATATGTCGGATTAAACAGCAGGACGGGCATGTCCTTTTTTAAAAACAATTCGAGTCGTATGACCGATTTGAAAAGTGCACGTCGCTGCCGGTTTGATATGAAGACAGCACGATCATATGATGATTCAGATTAAGAGATAATGTAAAATAGATCTTATAGATTTGCCATGATTTATACAAATAATATCTGTTGTTGTTTTTTTTTTTTTGTTTTTTTTTTATTATAGGTTACTGTATGTATGGTACTTATCAGTGCGGTATTCTCTAATTCAATAGATATTCGTCACAGAGAAAAACGACAGGTTAACTATCCTTACAGTTACGTTTCAGCTAACCCCACAGCCCAACAAGCACAGGCAGCATTTGTTAACACGGCACAGTATCCCACGAACGTTAATGCAGCTCAATATGCTACAGCTGTAGGAAATCCAGCCAATTTGTATACTTCGTACAGTTCTGTGGCAACCAACCAAGCTCCCAACGCAGCAGTTCAAAATCCCGTTTACGCCTGGAACAACGTAGCGCAATCAAATCCTCAGACCACTAATGTCCAACAATATTTATCTAATGCCAACCAAGCTCAACCTCAAGCAAACTTTGCTTATGCTACAACAGGTAACGCGGCTGTCCAATCTACAGCGAATACAGCAGCCGTGAATGCACAAGCAAACAACGCAGGGGGTGGAAAACAGCAAAAGAATAAAAACAATGCAGCGGCAGCTTCAAATGTCCAACAAGCCACTGCTATTAACTCTAACGTAAACGCCGCAGCCAATTTGCAACAGTTTCAATCAAACGTTGTAGCGTCCGCAAACCAGCAGGCACCAGTCGGTACAACTTACGTATACAATAACGCAGCTGCCAACCCACAGCAATACTTAGCTAATGCTGCCCTTGCCAATTACGTCGCAGCAGTTACAGCAGCAAACCAGGGCGCTGTTAACACAGCTAACCAACAGGTAAATGTTGCCAATGCTGCTAATCAACAAGTTTCTGGTGCTAATCAACAGGTAAATGGTCTTAATGCTGCTAATCAACAAATTAATGCCGCCAATCAACAAGTTAATGCTGCTACCCAACAAGTCAGTGCTGCTACCCAACAAGTCAGTGCTGTAAACCAACAAATGAATGCTGTTAACCAGCAAGTTAACGGTGTTAATTACGCTGCTGCTGTGACAAATGCCGCAGGAAGTCAACAATCACCTTCAGCAGTGACTGCAGTAGGTCAGCCATTGTACACTTCGTATGCTGCTATGCCAGTGAATCCCTACATGGCTTACTTAGCTTATGCATCACCATCTACAGCTGTAACATCGTCAAATGCTGCTAGTAGCACGGTGTAATGCATCATTATGTATTTGAACTTTATTTGTTTAAAATAGTGATATGCGAACTCTTAAATGCTGCTAGAAACTCCTAGCATATGCATCACCGAATATATTATAGCTGTGATATCACCTGCTGCTGCGGCTGTAGACAGCGGGCAATGAATTCTAATTGAACTCTTCATGATATATATCTGTGTGTAGTGTATTATTTAAATACTTACACATCATCCCTCGTGAAAAGAGTAAATGTTTTGCTTTATTTTGTTTTGTCTATTTTTGTTTGTCTGATCAATAATTAAAACACTATGGTCATTTGAACCGCATGGTCGCTTAGTTCCATGAAACCATGTCTTCTAGACGAAAAGTTATATGTCCGAATGCTTTATGTTTAAACACATTTTCTATTTACGCCCCTGATTCTATGTACACAAAGATTGGGATATCCAAAGATACGCCCCGATACGAAAGTCAACAGCTTTATAGAAATGACAATACCGAACACTCCGGCCTTTCAGTATACCCAATAAAACGTTCAACCAAATCGATTCCACCAGATCAGACAGGTTATTTCCCGAATTGATGTAGTTGAAGTCAACGTATCCTAGACTGCGCAATACGGCGGACGATATTGGATTAATGTCTTGCCATTTAACTAAGTAAGTCTGGCACACGTCATACAGTGTGTCATAAGGGGAACTTAGCCCCGATAGCCTATTATTATTTGTAATTGGGTGGATTTTAAACATGCTTCGAAGGATATATAAGGGCTGCCGAATATCCACCCACACGTCTTGCACAATCGACCGACCAGTGTCAGCCAAGATAACAAACCCTGAGCAACTATCTCGGGCAAGGTCAGGATCGAACCTGAAGGGTTAATTTGTATTCAACTCATTTACATTATGTATCTTCCTTGTTCCCCAATGACACCCACGTAACATTCAAGATAATCATCATTGACGTGTTCTGGCTGATGTGATGGATTAGCCAATGAAACGTTCTGTTACGGCGAACTCATAGGGTCAAAAGCCGCTCGTTTGACCCCATGACGTGTACTCCCACTTTAACTTGTCAGGTCTTCATGTAACGTAGGCCATTGAAAGTATATAAAACGAAACGAAATATAGATCTGTATTTTTATCAGATTGTTCGATTTAAACGTACTTTATGGACGATGTCGTTATAGTTTGTTTTTAACGTTTTAAACAGTTAAACGAGATTTTAAACAGGAGAGACAAGTAAGTACTGTAATATGTCTATATATACACACTGAATTAAATTAAAGTAATTAATGATTATCATGTTAATGAGTTTGTTAATTGGATATTGTTTCTCGTGGTGTGCCAAGTGTTTCTCTTGGTGTGCCAAGTGTTCTCTTGATGTGCCAAGTGTTCTCTTGGTGGGTAAGTATTCTGCTGGTGGACAAGTAAATCAGGTCAACATGTTTGACGTCACAATGTGTGACGTTACACTCCATCTACTCTCATTTCATTTCATATGACGTCACACAATATCGCCGTCTACACAGAGTGGTCATACAACTCCTACACATCATCCTCATCAACAGATGTCCTAACATTCCAGTAGCTATAAAAAACAGATAAAAAACATAATACAATACACCTTCAAAATATTCATGTAGCCTTAAATATACATTATGCAAGAGCTAAATCTATCGATAACAGTCTTTCTTTAGGCCTGAAATGTTTTCTAAATTATCAATTAGACATTAATTAGCGTATCAGTACCATAATCAACACTCCATGGCATCGCTAGCCTGCGATCTTGAGTGGATTATGACCTTATTTACTGCATAACTCCCCTTCACGATTAAATCAATAAATGGATAATCGAGACTATGGTTTTTATCGTACTGACTTTAGTCATGATGATCGACTATAAAACCAGTGATTGTTTTCCATATAAATTGTGTTATATTTTTTTGAAAACAGATTGGGTTTAACGTTCACTCGACACAAACTAGGACGTTTCGGGACTGGTAAATGGTTAATTTTATTTCAATAATTCGCTTGCGCGAATTCATCTTTAGCAGTGGGAGGAAACCGCAGAACCCGGAGAAACTTCACGAGTTTAGAAGTCGACCTTATTCCTTGGCGCGTACAACCGGGGAATTGAAAATACGTCAGTTGACTCAATAACGGACCTTATAATACAGCGCCCACGTGCTAACCATTCCTCCGTTTGGTTTACAATCTGACTACAACCTAGGATCTGCTGGACGAGATCTAATAGAAGCAAGAATCTGTTGATTTATATCTCGGTAGATATCATTGATGATTTTGTGTCAGGCAATTTATGCAGTGTGTGGGGGTGATTTCAAACGCTGACCAGATAAAAAAATAAAATTAGACAGAACGAAAAAAGTAATTCATATTATAAAACAAAACTTACGTTTACTCTCTGTGTTCCATAAGTCGGTATCTGCAATTACATCATCACGATATTGATTTTCAAGGAACGCATGATGGGTTGGCTGGGTTAATCCGTCATCAACGGCTTGGGCAAGGCGTCGTACATAAGAATATCTAATGCGGCTACCGTTAAGATTCTTCCCCTGGATATTTAAAATAACCAATAAAATGAAACAAAGAGTTGAGATGTTTTGAAAAGCCATTTTCTCGGTTTGTTTAGATGTGTGGCTATCAATGTGTTAATTAGTACAGATAATGTTACAGTCTAAATAGTTAGATGGGTTAGTTAGTTACAGTGTAATTAACAACCTAAAACATAGGTTTCTTCGATATGCATTTCATTGAAATAAAACCAAATGGATTTGATTTTAATTGTGACACACATACCATGCAGTATGCTATGAGGGAAATGTTCCCTTAGAACCCGAAATGCCGCAAAACCGGCTTGACGTTGTATCACATATACCCGAAATGTCGGTTTTGCGGCTTGGGGCGTGTCAAGCTCCAATTACGTTGACGTCATAATTAATATGACGTTCTGTAAATCCAGAGAGGGACGTGCAACACCCCATGTATATTCGGTGTTCAAAGGGTTAAGAACTTTCCGGGTTCATAGGCGTGCATGCAAGCAACGTCACCGCGACCTCTTTATGTTTTACGTTTCTGTACAAACCAGAATGGGGATCACGGTGGCTACGTGAGTAATACGCTGGCTCGCTAGTCTGGAGGTTGGGTGTTCGATCCCTGCATTGGCGAAATAAGTTCATCCAGATTTTCCGGCGTGATTCTTCTTTGTCGGCGATGAAGGACGGACGGCCTGACAAGGACAGCTGTCTAGTCGTTCGAATGGAACGAAAAACCGAGGTCCCGTGTACACATCGGCGTGTTTAACAAAAACAAATAATCTAAAATCATTCATTTATTCATATGAGGGTACAAAACAAACTTGTAAGTTTTTCTGACTTCTTCAATTAGTGTTCGGTTGCCAGTAGATCTGTGAATAGAAATAGATATATTAAGATATCAATGTGTGTCGACTATTCAATATTTTTCTCGAAAAACATTTTCGTATACACGCCAACGTGAATTTAGAGCCCTGTGCGAGAACACAACTGTACGTCAATCAATGACGTACCGATTCGAAAGATCTCTATTTCAACAGGTGTCCCCAACACTACTATAGCAATATTACAATGGTGATGTATATTCATTTGTAACACGGACGGGGATCGTCCTTTGTTCGTTTCGTTGAATAGGCAGATTTTCTTACCTCTGCTAAACTCACTGGAGTGTAACTGTGCAGTAACTAGATATGTTCAATGTTATTGCACAATTTCGCTGACTTACCAGGGGCGGATCCAGAGCCCCCCCCCCCCTGCTCAGCTACATGAAAAAAAATAATGCCTTGAATCAATGAAATTACATCAAAAAGTGATCCTACATCAGTATAAAAATGATTTCTCTGTTTAAAAAGCTCAATTTGTATGTATGCCTGGGTTAATTTAGAGACGATGATGGCAGATTTCCGTAACAGAAACCTGGCAAACCCCCTCCTACAAAAATTCCTGATTCCGCCCCTACTTACGTTAATTTTAGTAGAAATCATATAGGGAAGTGAGGTGGGTTTTCTGTGCAATAACAACGCGCATGTTGAGCAGGTGTCAGTGTTACAGGTCATTCATAGCACTCATCATTCGTCAACAGGTTTAACATCTCGGCTTACGCCTGGATGTTTAAACCTGTTAACTCATGACATGCGTGCTATAAATATAACTTGACTGTGACTCACCGTGCAGTGAACCATCAGTGTAATCAAGTAGTAGTATAACACCAACGCTGTCTACATACAATCGTTCTACAAATATTACAGTACATTCTTGTAAACCAAGATCTCAGCAAACCACTTTCTACAGTACAGACAATTAAATGTTTCATTATTCTTGGAGATTAGTTAAAGATGCATTATGTAAGATTTAGATAAAGAACTGACCGTTCTTGCTATAATAGTTCGAAAGTAGATAATGTAAAAATGAATAATTTGAAAATTTCATTCAAATTTCTTTAATGCAAGCGAAGATAATAGCCTTTGAAGGTTTGACAGACGTGTGCAATAATATCAACCACGGTACTGGTTGATCAAAGCTACGCCACGGTCCACCATATTTGATGAAATCGGAGGACCGCTGAACCATAATATCGGAGAAATCTGATGCCATTAAGGCCAGGATCAGTTAAATAATGTCTAATTAATACTTTAGAAAACATCTCAGGCCTAAAGAAAGATCTGCAATAGGCAGATTAAGCTCTTGCATAATGTCTGTTTAAATTATGTTAAATCGGTGCATGGTATATAGATTATGTTAGATTAATGAGGGATACAATACGTTATGTTAGATCAATGAGAGGTACAATACGTTATGTTAGATCAATGAGGGTACAATACGCTTTGTTAGATCAATGAGGGTACAATACGTTATGTTATAGATCAATGAGGGTACAATACATTATGTTAGATCAACGAGGAGTACAATACATTATGTTATAGATCAACGAGGAGTACAATACGTTATGTTATAGATCAATGAGGGTACAATACGCTTTGTTAGATCAATGAGGGTACAATACGTTATGTTAGATCAATGAGGGTACAATACATTATGTTATATCAACGAGGAGTACAATACGTTATGTTAGATCAATGAGTGTACAATACTAGTCAATACCACCAAATGCCACCTCAGTATCACCACATATTACCACATACTACAACATAATGGTGATAAATGGTCAAACTGATATTTTGTATACGGCCACATTTACATGTGAGCGTATTATGCCTCGCTCCGGTCCGTCTGTCCACAGTTTGTTTGTGGACACTCTATATTATCCGATTATGACGAAACTTGAATTATAGGTCTATCTGCCAAAGATCTCGGATCCTTCCGATACAGACATGTATGGATCGGACTATTAAATAAATCACAACTGGCATCTGATTTTGCTGACACGTGAAATACATGTTTATAACCCCCGGGATCTTGGTTCCTTGAGCATTTCGGATTGTAACTTCCTGAAGTATGCTCCCTGGTTGTATGATAAATCACGCATTTAACTTCTAGTTCCGTAGAGGTCACAATTTAAAAAAAAACGTTCGAAAACATCAGGCCCAAACTCTCCGTAAAAATGGCCGCCACTCGTACGCAAATAAAATCGTCTTAAGTCTACATAAAGAATTTTTTTTTAGTTCCACATTGTCTATTTAGCTGTCCATCTGCCCGTATCATTGACAAGGTTTTACCGTGTCTAGTTTAGTTACAATTTCAATTTGAAAAAAAAACCTCGTAACTTATCAGGAAAACAAGAAAACACGTATATAGACTTGCAAGGTTTCTGATACACGTGTCTCGAATATGATTTTTTTTTTGAATATGTAAGTTGACTTAAGAGGTTTCTCTGTCATCAATAAAGTATAAAACAAATTTTGCGGGGTTTAGAGTTATCTGTTTCTTTTAGCAACGGACATATTGAAAGAGGCAGTTCTAACTTGCTGAATGTATTAAAATATCACATATTTATGAAATCAAACTTCTCCAAGATAACGTTAAAAATCTTCTACCCAACCTTCGAACAAGACATTTTGATCTGGTTTCTGCATTCAAGATTATTTCATTTATCCAGCAATGGATTATCCTAGGCAATTGAGTAGGGGCCAAAAATATTAGAAATGGCGCAAAATCTGTCTTTTCGACCCAAAGTTTAGTAGATAGCAATGTTGAAAACAAGGAGGTTGAGGATGAATTAGAAACAAATACATGTACTGATGCGCTCAACATGAAGGAAATACTGGAAATTCCAGTTGTAGAGGCAAAATATAGTGACATTGATGAAATTTTGTCGCTAAATGATCCCACCCTTCAAAACTATTCCGCACATTGAGTAAATCGTACCGCCGATGCATTATATCACATTTTGTTTTCCTTATTATTTTGTATAACAATATTTTATTTCATTTGAAAATGGATTGGAGAACAAGGTGGGACTATGTTGACTCCTCTCAGTGATACAACATTTTTGGTCAGTGAGGAATAAAATACGTTACGTTACGTAAGTGAAAAGTACAATACACCCTATAAATCCGGGGGGAGTGTTATGCAATCCGTAAAATAACTTAGGCTATTAATATCTTTTGAAATGTAACAATAAATAATGTTTAAACAAACTCACGTATATCGGCTGAATCCCAAACTGATGAGGCAATGGAAAACGACACATTATACATCAGTAATATGAGAAACACGATACAAACTGGTTTATACATGACTCCTAAAATTATAAATATTTATAAATTATTATGCAGCTACAATCATAATAATATATAATCTCTCTCTCTCTCTCTCTCTCTCTCTCTCTGGTTCCTAATGTCTTACCTTACGTATGAGACCGTTGATATCTTAAATCCAAATATGTGGCAAATTGTTGCAGTTCGAACAGGAAGTAATCAAAACGTATGTTGGTTTGATTTCCTAAAAATAGATATGTTGGAAGTTTTCTATTGGCTGGCGAAAGGCTGTAAAATCGTGGTAAATTCCCTAAAAACCAAAATATACATTTAATTAGTAAAAGTGAAGATGGAACTCGATAAATTTGAATATTAAAGGGACAAAATTCCGACGATCCACAAATGTCCAATATTTTCATATATTGGTAGGGTGCCCCATGTGCCAACTGAAAAGTTGTTCTTGACACGTTGATCCTGCACGTTTTAGTTCAATGACTTACTACTGATTTCTAACAGTCTCGCACACTCGTTGAGGCTATAATTAGCAACAGCATGCGGAAATGTTCAAAACACCAAACACTACTACAGCCGTAAAAATCTATTGTTGACGATTCTGAATAGCAATAATATTTAACTTTTTGGTTATTACGGCATCTTTAGAAATTACGCTCGTTTTATTTTTTAAATTGCCTTATAATTAGCTGTACCATTAGAAGCTGCATATTTTGGTTAAGTACAAATAATATCTCTGACTCAACGTCCGTATGGAAGAATAATGATCAAAGCAGTAGTTTCATTTTACTTTTACAAGGTTCTTAAAAATATTGTTGAGACGCCTGATGTTGGTGCTTCTAAATTCAATTTCTTGTTCCATGTTTCGTAAAAAAAGTAGTCTTGATTATCCCGACCCGTCAATTAGACGTAGAATGATCGGTAGACTAGTTAAGCGAGACTAATTTCAAAACAAGGGCACGTAACCTATCTTTTACTCAAAAGTGTCTGGATGTTATGGACGCCACTCCAAACCATTTTTCAGTATTATTTATGTATGATTTAATGATCATAGCTTATGAAGTACAGCATGGTCGTTTATTTAGTGACTATAAATGTGTGAAACAGATTTAAGGCTTTCTAAATATATTAGTATTGTGGTGTAATTGTCGAGATATTTGGAGATATTCATTTATTTATTTATTTATTTTATTTATTTATTTATTTATTCTTCAAGTAAAGGTTACAGCATGACAACAATAAATTAAAGTACATGAGCTGCATTGTATGATCTGGAAAGAGGCAACAATATAATATATTAAGTTGTGCATATAAAATAAAGGACGTTCTGGAGCATTGTATGATTAGGAATGAGAAATGAGAAGTATGATAGGTATGATGTCATGAAGAGACCTTTACTTAGGATAGCCCAAAAAGCTAGACGTAAATAACATCAATTGCTTATTTCCTTTGGGGTCCAGGGTTGTCAAGGTCGCGTCAGGTCATCATTAGGAGACAAAATTTAATAACTAAGCCATCACAGCAATGTATCATAAATAATTAAAAATAGTTAAGTCTACATGTTATACATCAACCAATTTTAGTAGATAATCAAGCATGTAGGCCTATCACAGATTAATTTTGGGTTAACAATAAATACTTCTTGGTTGCAGCTTTAAAGCTGTGTAGTGATTCTAAAGACTTAATATCATTCGGTAAATCGTTCCAGATACTTATGGCTGTGTAATAAAATGATGTGAACTGATCTCTACCCGCGCATTTTGGAACAGAAAAATTGAATAAACTAGATCTTGTACCGTATTGATGAGTATCTCTAACACATTTGAATTTTGATTTAAGGTATGATGGACAATTATTATGAAAAATCTTATGTACATGGTTTAGTTTTAACTGTGGGTGGGGCACCCTAATATTGGGGAAAAAAAGCAAAATATCTTCATATAATTCGGTTTTTTTTTTCTTAAAAATATAACCATATTGATAATTAATTAACATATCAAACACTAACAATGCATGATATGACACCATTCACACACTGTTTATACAATAGGGGGATCACGGAGGCTAAATGGTTAAGACTATGACATTGGCCGAGAAAGTTAATCCAGATTTTCCCATGTCGTTCTCCCTTGTCAGTGACGCAGGACGGCTGTCTAGTCGTGCGAATGTGACGAAAACCTGAGGTGCCGTGTACACATTAGCGTGCACGTAAAAGATCCCTTGACGGATGGAATTCGATATAAAAGTAGGCCGTAGTGTCGCTGTCATGGCAAAGTTTCCCTTATAGCACACTGTATGGCGTATGCCCGTCTTCCATTAGCCCAGGTTAGGAGCAGACGAGTAGGACGTTAAACTCTATTTAATTTCCTTTCATTTTGTTTAAAATATGGATTGTTTCATCAAATATAAATATTACTGTATTAACCCTAGACGTATAAAATTTAATTGAACGAGATTTAATATTTTACTGGGTTAATGGAGAAGACATAGACTATACATTATGCTATTGGGGGAGGGGGCGGGCACTACAGTCTATTCTTATATCGAATTTCAACTATCAAGGACTTCTTTAGTGAGTGGGAGAGTCAATTCTTTATCTAATCCCCACAATCCCTTTTTACTATTTTAACTGTGTATGATGCAAGGATCGTGGTTCTAAACCTTTTAAATGGGTATGGTGTTAGAGTATCTGTCCCCAGCCTTTACACAGTGTAATCGTCGTTTCAACTTTTTAACTGTGGATGTTAGAGAGATAGAGAAATAGGGTTTAACGTCCACTCAACACAAACTAGGTCATTTCAGGACTAACGTATGGTTTAATTTTTATTTCAATAATTGGCTTGCGCGTAGGGGTCTCTAGCAGTGGGAGGAAACCGGAGTGCTCGGAGGAAACCCACGAGGTTGAGAAGGCGCCCCCATCTCCATGCCACATACGCTCACGCCAGGGATCGAAACCACAGCCGCAAGCCAGAGGTGACCGGCCAGCTAGAGGTCGAAGCGCGGCACTCTAGACCACTAGGCCATCCCAACCCCCAGAGGGGAGGGGGGTAACATTCACTCGACACAAACTATGTCATTTCGGGACTAATATATGATGGTTCAACTTATTTTCAATATGGTTCAACTTTATTTCAACTTTATTTCAATAATTCGTAGGGTCTTCAGCAGTGGGAAGAAACCGGAGTACCCGCAGAAAACCTACGAGGTTCGACAGGCGATCCTTGCCACGTACAACCCGAGATTCGAAACCAGGCCCCAATATGACTTGGTTTGTGTCGGGTGGACGTTAAGCCCCATACATCGGATGATGTTAAAACAGTGGTTCTCAAACCTTTAACCGTGCTTGCTAGTAGGATAAAGGTCCCCGGTCGATTGAACACTATATGATGGTAGATATTATATCTGACTTTTATTATAACAACTTACCCCTTTAATTAGCTTTATATATCTGACTACTGTTGTAACAAGTGGTCCCATTAAGTAGGTTTATATATATATATATATATATATATACTTAAAACTACCCCTCTATTGGGGCTGCCTTTTCAAACGTGGTTACTGGGACCAACAAGAAGTACTTATACTACACACGACCTTTTTACATATTTTCTGTTGGTTTCCTTCAGAAAGGTATGTATGCCTTAAAATCCAATATATCCATCATACTTTAGTGGGCATGTGGTTTAATTTTCAGACCCTGTTGTTGGCTCCGGCCCAGGTATTTACTTGGGGGTCGGACCCAATAACTCCTGTATACTCATTGGTATTATAATAGGGATAATATTGGAACGTGTGCTATTTTTTAACATTTGTTGGCAAGTGTTCATGCCTGGAATCCTATAATCGGTAATTTTAAACATTAAACGGAACGCGTCCTTGTCAGCTGTTGATGGCATTATCGCTGTCAACAAGTTTTGGGTATCTTTTTTAACAAATTTTGGTATCTTTTTAAACAATAAGCCGCTTCAAGAGGGTGGGTATTTTCTTCAAAACTTCCCCTACAAGACAAAAATCGAGCCAAATCTGATTGTGGTAATTATTGTTGTTTTTAATGTAATAAAACTTACATCCCACTTCTACCTCGTTACCAGTGGCAACTTTTGATAAAACTGTCCTGTTTATTGCTCAGGGTTTAAAGTGTCTGTGTATCAGAGATGGACAGTACACTTTCCAGGAAGAGTATTGTTCATTTTCGACAAAAAAGCACTTTTATACAAGTGTTGAAATAAAGCAGGACAGGCCGATAACAAACGCCCAGAAGGTCAAAATAATTTTTTTTATTACAAATAAATTTCAGCTGAGGAACCATCCGCCGATACACACTTCACCAGGATTGACCTACGTGTCCTTTAGATTACTTTTAATATCTGCACGATTTTAAGATCACCTTTCTCTGGTGCAGGTCGTTTTGGCGGAGGCGGCTGTAACGCATCCGATATCCCCTTTGCTTACATGTAGAAGTACATCTGTAGACTCTTACTGCGTCTTATCGGTGAATATTAAAGACCGTTTCGGCCGGGGGCACCCTCGCCTCAGCTGGGCTCCACGACCAAAACTGTCCTGATATTCACCTATACGCCGAGGAAAGTGTGCTAATAACTATTACAAACTGACAAGTAGTACAATCAATTGAATTGCCCCTCCACCTTCACCCCCAGATATACATTTAATTGAAACATACAACACATCCTTTGATAAACGGATCTTGATTTTGAGTTTATTGGATGGTAATTAAAAGGAAGTTTAAACAAAAATTTATTTTTAAGCTTAAATTCTTTATCCCAGGGCGGGGTGAACACGACGATGTAACGATATGGAATCCATACATGCACTGTAATTTGGAAGGCTGCATGGGTTACTTGATGTAGCATTTTGGCCTGCCACAAATTTGTCAGCGACATATTTGCAGAATTATGATATAACCAAATGTAGCAGCTGTTCATAAGTTTTAGGTGTGTGGTCGCACATGACCCATTAATCACTTATACAAGATTGTGACTATTGGGTCCACACTTATCCCCCCTTTGACCACAATCGGTGGAAAAGCAGTCTCAGACCACATTTATACGAATGGTGTCCATATTAAATAAAAAATGTGCACAAAAAAATCGGCTTTTCTCTCAGCGCCTCAATTTTTGTCCAATCGGTCTGAAATTTTAATACAAACTATCCGTGGTGGATGCGCAGGTGCTGTAAAAATTTCAAGAAAATCGTCCTACGGGAAGGCCGTTAATGACACATACCACTTTGAGGAAATCAAAAATGTGCACAAAATTGTCGGCTTTTCTTAATTCTCGTCCGATCTGGCTGAAATTTTAACACAACCGTCTCCTAGGTCATGCGAAGAAACCATAAAAATTTCAAGGCACAATTCCTACGGGAAGGGTGTTAATTATGCAAAACAGTTTTCAAGAAACAGTCGTAACGCGTTCAAAATACCTAAACTGTAGAGCCTCGGAATCTCTTGATTTTGCTCCAATCAGTCTGAAATTTTAACACAACCTTGCTAGCCTTCGTACCTTCCGACATGCAAAGTTTCAGATCCCTAGTCCTACGGGAAGGTCAAAAACTGAAGCCTTTTTGGGGGTGCTGCATCATACGCGTTCGACCTCATTCTGTCGCTCAACCTTGGAGGGGGTATAAAAACAGTTCTAATAGGGCTAGGAAGCTGAAATTTGCAGGGCCACCCCGGAATACCGGCAGGATGATGCTCTGGAAGTTTCATCTTCCTAGCTCCAATAGTTCCAAAAATAGGGGGGCTGATACATGCGCATAGACATGCTGTAGGAAGCGTATGACGCAAAATAACCCGAACTGTAGAGCCTCGGAATCTCTTGATTTTGCTCCAATCAGTCTGAAATTTTAACACAACCTTGCTAGCCTTCGTACCTTCCGACATGCAAAGTTTCAGATCCCTAGTCCTACGGGAAGGTCAAAAACTGAAGCCTTTTTGGGGGTGCTGCATCACACGCGTTTCGACCTCATTCTGTCGCTCAACCTTGGAGGGGGTATAAAAACAGTTCTAATGGAGCTAGGAAACTGAAATTTGCAGGGCCACCCCGGAATACAAGCAGGATGATGCTCAGGAAGTTTCAGCTTCCTAGCTCCAATAGTTCCAAACATATGGGGGCTGATACATGCGCATAGACATGCTGTAGGAAGCGTATGACGCAAAATAACCCGAACTGTAGAGCCTCGGAATCTCTTGATTTTGCTCCAATCAGTCTGAAATTTTAACACAACCTTGCTAGCCTTCGTACCTTCCGACATGCAAAGTTTCAGATCCCTAGTCCTACGGGAAGGTCAAAAACTGAAGCCTCTTTGGGGGTGCTGCATCACACGCGTTCGACCTGAATCTGTTTTTCAAACATTCAAGGGGTATAAAAACAATTCTAATTGAGCTAGGAAGCTGAAATTTGCAGGGCCACCCCGGAATACAAGCAGGATGATGCTCTGGAAGTTTCAGCTTCCTAGCTCCAATAGTTCAAAAAATAGGGGGGCTGATACATGCGCATAGACATGCTGTAGGAAGCGTATGACGCAAAATAACCCGAACTGTAGAGCCTCGGAATCTCTTGATTTTGCTCCAATCAGTCTGAAATTTTAACACAACCTTGCTAGCCTTCGTACCTTCCGACATGCAAAGTTTCAGATCCCTAGTCCTACGGGAAGGTCAAAAACTGAAGCCTTTTTGGGGGTGCTGCATCACACTCGTTCGACCTCATTCTGTCGCTCAACCTTGGAGGGGGTATAAAAACAGTTCTAATGGAGCTAGGAAACTGAAATTTGCAGGGCCACCCCGGAATACAAGCAGGATGATGCTCTGGAAGTTTCAGCTTCCTAGCTCCAATAGTTCCAAAAATAGGGGGGCTGATACATGCGCATAGACATGCTGTAGGAAGCGTATGACACAAAATAACCCGAACTGTAGAGCCTCGGAATCTCTTGATTTTGCTCCAATCAGTCTGAAATTTTAACACAACCTTGCTAGCCTTCGTACCTTCCGACATGCAAAGTTGCAGATCCCTAGTCCTACGGGAAGGTCAAAAACTGAAGCCTTTTTGGGGGTGCTGCATCACACTCGTTCGACCTCATTCTGTCGCTCAACCTTGGAGGGGGTATAAAAACAGTTCTAATGGAGCTAGGAAACTGAAATTTGCAGGGCCACCCCGGAATACAAGCAGGATGATGCTCAGGAAGTTTCAGCTTCCTAGCTCCAATAGTTCCAAAAATATGGGGGCTGATACATGCGCATAGACATGCTGTAGGAAGCGTATGACGCAAAATAACCCGAACTGTAGAGCCTCGGAATCTCTTGATTTTGCTCCAATCAGTCTGAAATTTTAACACAACCTTGCTAGCCTTCGTACCTTCCGACATGCAAAGTTTCAGATCCCTAGTCCTACGGGAAGGTCAAAAACTGAAGCCTCTTTGGGGGTGCTGCATCACACGCGTTCGACCTGAATCTGTTTTTCAAACATTCAAGGGGTATAAAAACAGTTCTAATTGAGCTAGGAAGCTGAAATTTGCAGGGCCACCCCGGAATTCAAGCAGGATGATGCTCTGGAAGTTTCAGCTTCCTAGCTCCAATAGTTCCAAAAATAGGGGGGCTGATACATGCGCATAGACATGCTGTAGGAAGCGTATGATGCAAAATAACCCGAACTGTAGAGCCTCGGAATCTCTTGATTTTGCTCCAATCAGTCTGAAATTTTCACACAACCTTGCTAGCCTTCGTACCTTCCGACATGCAAAGTTTCAGATCCCTAGTCCTACGGGAAGGTCAAAAACTGAAGCCTCTTTGGGGGTGCTGCATCACACGAGTTCGACCTGAATCTGTTTTTCAAACATTCAAGGGGTATAAAAACAGTTCTAATTGAGCTAGGAAGCTGAAATTTGCAGGGCGACCCAGGAATACATGTAGGAAGGTGCTCTGAAAATTTCAGCTTCCTAGCTCCAATAGTTCCAAAAATAGGGGGGCTGATACATTCGCATAGACATGCTGTAGGAAGCGTATGACGCAAAATAACCCGAACTGTAGAGCCTCGGAATCTCTTGATTTTGCTCCAATCAGTCTGAAATTTTAACACAACCTTGCTAGCCTTCGTACCTTCCGACATGCAAAGTTTCAGATCCCTAGTCCTACGGGAAGGTCAAAAACTGAAGCCTTTTTGGGGGTGCTGCATCACACTCGTTCGACCTCATTCTGTCGCTCAACCTTGGAGGGGGTATAAAAACAGTTCTAATGGAGCTAGGAAGCTGAAATTTGCAGGGCCACCCCGGAATACAAGCAGGATGGTGCTCTGGAAGTTTCAGCTTCCTAGCTCCAATAGTTCCAAAAATAGGGGGGCTGATACATGCGCATAGACATGCTGTAGGAAGCGTATGACGCAAAATAACCCGAACTGTAGAGCCTCGGAATCTCTTGATTTTGCTCCAATCAGTCTGAAATTTTAACACAACCTTGCTAGCCTTCGTACCTTCCGACATGCAAAGTTTCAGATCCCTAGTCCTACGGGAAGGTCAAAAACTGAAGCCTCTTTGGGGGTGCTGCATCACACGCGTTCGACCTGAATCTGTTTTTCAAACATTCAAGGGGTATAAAAACAGTTCTAATTGAGCTAGGAAGCTGAAATTTGCAGGGCCACCCCGGAATACAAGCAGGATGATGCTCTGGAAGTTTCAGCTTCCTAGCTCCAATAGTTCCAAAAATAGGGGGGCTGATACATGCGCATAGACATGCTGTAGGAAGCGTATGACGCAAAATAACCCGAACTGTAGAGCCTCGGAATCTCTTGATTTTGCTCCAATCAGTCTGAAATTTTAACACAACCTTGCTAGCCTTCGTACCTTCCGACATGCAAAGTTTCAGATCCCTAGTCCTACGGGAAGGTCAAAAACTGAAGCCTCTTTGGGGGTGCTGCATCACACGCGTTCGACCTGAATCTGTTTTTCAAACATTCAAGGGGTATAAAAACAGTTCTAATTGAGCTAGGAAGCTGAAATTTGCAGGGCGACCCAGGAATACATGTAGGAAGGTGCTCTGAAAATTTCAGCTTCCTAGCTCCAATAGTTCCAAAAATAGGGGGGCTGATACATTCGCATAGACATGCTGTAGGAAGCGTATGACGCAAAATAACCCGAACTGTAGAGCCTCGGAATCTCTTGATTTTGCTCCAATCAGTCTGAAATTTTAACACAACCTTGCTAGCCTTCGTACCTTCCGACATGCAAAGTTTCAGATCCCTAGTCCTACGGGAAGGTAAAAAACTGAAGCCTTTTTGGGGGTGCTGCATCACACTCGTTCGACCTCATTCTGTCGCTCAACCTTGGAGGGGGTATAAAAACAGTTCTAATGGAGCTAGGAAGCTGAAATTTGCAGGGCCACCCCGGAATACAAGCAGGATGGTGCTCTGGAAGTTTCAGCTTCCTAGCTCCAATAGTTCCAAAGATAGGCTGGCACTGCCAGGCAGGATACGCCCACATTTTCGAAAGATGGACAGAGAACAAGCAATACCGAAAGTGATTTTTCCTACATCTTTAAGTCCTGTATTTCATACTGTATTGGGAGCAGCCATTTAGTTGGTCAGTTCCAGTCTGATATTAATGAAATTCGAAACCGACAATGATTATGGTGTGATGGTACACAACCTAGAAATGTGACTTTTCATCAAAATCGGATAAGAATTGTGACCTGTAGAGAGTCCACAACCATGATATACCATATTTTTACACTATTCGCGTACAAACGGCGACCATTTCGTCCGGCAATTTTGGTACGATTTTCACGAAATTAGAACTCAACCATCCTCATCAAAATCGAATTAAAATTGTGACCTATACAGGCTCCACAATCATGATATATCATTTTTTTAACAGTATTCGCGTACAAACGGCGGCCATTTTGTCTGTCAATTTTGGTCCGATTTTCCCGAAATTCAAACTCAACCTTCCTTACAGTGCAACGGTGATATAATCAAACGTTTTTTTAAATTGGATAATAATTGTAACCTCCAGAGGGACCACAAGCTAAAGAAAGGGGGATTTTGCGTATAACCAGGGGCCATAATTCAGGAAGTTACGATCCGATATGCGCAAATATCGAAAAGAACCAAGATCTTTGGGTTATAACCATGAATTTCAAGTTTCATCAAAATCGAATTAAAATTGTGACCTTTACAGCGTCCACAACCTTGATATACCATTTTTTAAGAGTATTCGCGTACAAACGGCGGCCATTTTGTGTGGCAATTTTGGTCTGATTTTCCCGAAATTCGAACTCAACCTTCCTTACGGTGTAGCAGTAATATAATCAAACGTTTTTTTAAATCGGATAATAATTGTGACCTCCAAGCTAAAAAAAAGGCAATTTTGCGTATAATCAGGGGCCATAATTCAGGAAGTTACGATCCGATATGCGCAAATATCAAAAGGAAGCAAGATCTTTGGGTTATAACCATGAATTTCAAGTTTCATCAAAATCGAATCAAAATTGTGACCTCCACAGGGTCCACAACCTTGATATACCATTTTTTAACAGTATTCGCGTACAAACGGCGGCCATTTTGTATGGCAATTTTCGTCCGATTTTCCCGAAATTCGAACTCAACCTTCCTTAGGGTGTAACGGTGATATAATCAAACGGTTTTTTAAAACGAATAATAATTGTGACCTCCAGAGGGACCACAAGCTAAAAAGGGTGATTTTTCGGACAATCAGGGGCCATAATTCAGGAAATTACATTCCGATAGCCGCAAATATCGAAAGGAACCAAGATCTTTGGGTTACAAACATGCATGTCAAGTTTCATCAAAATCGGTTCAAAATTGTGACCTCTATAGGGTCCACAAGCTAAAAACGTGATTTTTCGTACAATCAGGGGCCATAATCCATGAAGTTTTGATCCGATACATGCCAATATCGAAAGGAACCGAGATCTTATGGGGATAAACCTATATTTCAAGTTTCGTCAAAATCGGATAAGAATTGTGACCTGTAGAGAGTCCACAAACAAATTGTGGACGGACGGACGTCCGGACGGACGGACGGACGGACGTCCGGACGGACAGGGGCGACGACATAATACGTCCACATGAAAATGTGGGCGTATAAAAATAGGGGGGCTGATACATGCGCATAGACATGCTGTAGGAAGCGTATGACGCAAAATAACCCGAACTGTAGAGCCTCGGAATCTCTTGATTTTGCTCCAATCAGTCTGAAATTTTAACACAACCTTGCTAGCCTTCGTACCTTCCGACATGCAAAGTTTCAGATCCCTAGTCCTACGGGAAGGTCAAAAACTGAAGCCTCTTTGGGGGTGCTGCATCACACGCGTTCGACCTGAATCTGTTTTTCAAACATTCAAGGGGTATAAAAACAGTTCTAATTGAGCTAGGAAGCTGAAATTTGCAGGGCCACCCCGGAATACAAGCAGGATGATGCTCTGGAAGTTTCAGCTTCCTAGCTCCAATAGTTCCAAAAATAGGGGGGCTGATACATGCGCATAGACATGCTGTAGGAAGCGTATGACACAAAATAACCCGAACTGTAGAGCCTCGGAATCTCTTGATTTTGCTCCAATCAGTCTGAAATTTTAACACAACCTTGCTAGCCTTCGTACCTTCCGACATGCAAAGTTTCAGATCCCTAGTCCTACGGGAAGGTCAAAAACTGAAGCCTTTTTGGGGGTGCTGCATCACACTCGTTCGACCTCATTCTGTCGCTCAACCTTGGAGGGGGTATAAAAACAGTTCTAATGGAGCTAGGAAGCTGAAATTTGCAGGGCGACCCAGGACTACATGTAGGAAGGTGCTCTGAAAATTGCAGCTTCCTAGCTCCAATAGTTCCAAAAATAGGGGGGCTGATACATGCGCATAGATATGCTGTAGGAAGCGTATGACGCAAAATAACCCGAACTGTAGAGCCTCGGAATCTCTTGATTTTGCTCCAATCAGTCTAAAATTTTAATACAACCTTGCTAGCCTTCGTACCTTCCGACATGCAAAGTTTCAGATCCCTAGTCCTACGGGAAGGCCAAAAAATGAAGCCTCTTTGGGGGGGGTGCATCACACGCGTTCGACCTGAATCTGTTTTTCAAACATTCAAGGGGTATAAAAACACCGCGCATGATATTTATTACAACAATTACATGTACACGTAATGCTATTGCCAATATGCATATAGTTCATGACAGCTCAACCTACAATCAAATGTGATTTGGCAAACTCTTGAAGAAAGTTTGAAAGACAGAATGGCGCTGTAAGACCTCGCCCAGTTCCCAACTTTTCTTGCACGCCTGATTTCCCAAAAGTACGCTTTTAGAAAGTGATTCCCTGAGAGAGATTAAAAACTTTAGTGGTAATTGGCAAGTGTTTGATCAAATTTATTCAATTAATGTATTGTACATAGCAGCGATATACAGGACTCGTATGTAAATATGCAGATCTCAACCCAATATTTGAGGAAAGTTTTTGTACTAAAATCGTGATGATTAATGATTTTCAGGGTGCTATATTGAAATAATGTCGTGGAATAACAATTAATCCCCTGATCAATAAATCTTAGTCGATCGACAAAACCATACCTATATGCAATTTAAGATGCCTTGCGAATGACGGCTAATTCGATCGCGAAGCGTGAAAAAATGTGTTTGATTGAACACAAAATGTAAAAGAAAATTACATTTTAATTGTAGCCTACTGGAAATGCATCCGGAAATTAAAAACAGACAGAGAAGCCATGACCCCCATTTACATACAATCTACGCCGTATTTCTACCGATTTTAAAATCGTGAGAATATACTTTATGTTCATGATAAAGCGATCGCCTTTGTCGAAACTTTCTCAATGACGACTGTCTCCGTTCCACCATTAATAGTCTCGAATATACAGTCGTTATAGCACGCATATCCGAATATATGACAACCGAGTCTATTTGTAAGCCATGTGACCGTAAAGCGATCGATGATTGGTCATGTATAATAGCGAATATATATCGCTCCGGGGGAAAAGCTAAAATTGAACCAGGCGCGCTATTTTTAGAAATTTTGGACCCAGCAATTTTGTATGGGAGTTAGCAATGTACTAGTTATGCGAGGCCCGATAATTCGATATATACATACAATTTTACTGGGGCATTTAATTATTGGGACCAAGACCCACTGCTCAATAAAAGACCCACTGCTCAATAAAAGACCCAATACTTCGAGTGTCAAAATTAAGAATGACCCACGGAACTGGTGATTTTAAAACTATATATATATATATATATATATATAATTGTAAGATGGTGTTTATATTGTACATCAAAACATACATCCTGTTTTACACCATAGAAAAGAATAAGTTACGGGTTTTGACCTGCCTAACTGTATTATTTAGTTTTAGTCTTTCGATTCCGTATAGCGAACAAAGAAATCAACTAATTTTATCTTTTACTACATAGCCTAGAGAGGTCACGCTTCGTTCTCATTGTCAGTACGGGGATCTTGGAAGAAAGATTATCAGTTGGAATTCAAAATAGCATATAGAACCATAGTATACACATACTAACATACCAAAACCAAATAATTTGCTTCACTTAGTCACTGATTGAACCAGTACATCCGTCGGTGCAACGTAGAACCTTCTAGTCTTCAACGTACGGAGGGACTGGGTCTGTTGTCAATATTTGGGGAAAAGGTTCATTGCCCATACGTAACAGGGAGATTTTTTTTAGGTGCTTGATGATCTAGCTGGCCACAGATCACTAAATATTTCCCCATTGACTTTAATGTTAATTCCTGTCTCTTAAATCGGCTCTAACTTTTCCCCAAATTTTCGTTGGATAGAACGTTTTCTACCAGAGATAGAGCGTGTATGAGGCTCACCATGAAAAACTTGAGATACACAAGCTGGAAGTAGAGACAACTAACCAGGCAATTTCCGGCCCTACATTTCAACATAACTAGCCTCACAACTCTTGTATCCTTCCGCCTCAAAATCATGAATATTCAACAAAACCTAGCAGATTTTTTTTTGTTTTTGTTTCGATTCTACATAAAAAAAAGTCAACTAAAAGGGAGACAGAGACTAAAATAACTTGGTCCTACAACATTTAGTCATCTGTATCCATCTAAGTCAAGTAAGAGTTGTGCCCCTTTCCGAAATAAATCCCATAGTTCATGTATTCTTATTGGGAGATGCTAATTTGCAGGCCGGTTTGGGAGGTTCCGATGTCTCCGGGGACCAAAGTGGCCGCTTTCTATAAATGAGAATTGGGGAATATAAGGCCTAACCGTAACACTAACACTTTCTAGAAGAATGAACTTAGACCCCATATACATTTTACCCCTCTTAAAAGGGTTGGGGTTAGTATTACCCCAAAAAATCATTTATATAAAGCGGCCATTTTGGACTCCGGGAATACCCGAACCTCCCCAGCAACCGACCTGCAATTAGCATCTCCCATTATTGTTAACGAACATGAATCGTGACGTAGGTTTAATATTAAAAAAAACCCTCACAAATATGGCCAATGAAGAGATAAATTTTACATTAAAAAAAATTAAGAGTGTTGGATATTGAACAGGAAACTCAACTGTATTTTCTGAACTGGCAATTCATGGGCGTTCACATCTTGTTTGGGGGCTAGTTACCTCCCTTAGAATATGTTTATGGTGATGTTAGAGACCAACACTGCTCGTTATCCAGTGGATTTAAAAGATCCGGTTTCAATCTTGATGTTGGCCTGGAGGGAGAGAGGGAGAGAGCGAAATATGGTTTAATGTCCACTCGACACGAACTAGGTCATTTCGGGACGCATTTACTTTATTTTACGTATATATTATCTGATTTTAATGGAATTTTCAGGCAATGACATCATAGTCTTGTCTGATAATCCAAATACTTATGGTAATCTCATTCTTTGTACATGCTGGCAACTGTCATTTTTTTTGGGGGGGGGGGCTAGTGGTCTAGAGTGCCGCGCTTCGACCTCTAGCTGGCCGGTCACCTCTGGCTTGCGGCTGTGGTTTCGAGCCCTGGTGTGAGCGTATGTGGCATGGAGATAGGGGCGCCTTCTCAACCTCGTGGGTTTCATCCGGGCACTCCGGTTTGCTTCAAAACTTTCAAAGGAAATGAAATGGAGTAGACTGGCCCAGTCTCTTCTATTTATTTTACATTTCGATTTATATAAAAGTATTAATTGTTAGTAAACCAACACTTTCGTTTCCATATGTATAAAAAAAAATTGAGTAAACCTGGTACCAGCACCAGAGACTGGACAATTTGCGAGCTTCACAATAAAATGGGCGTTCCTGTCCTGTTTTACGTTGTTCCTTATTTGGAATGATTGACAGTTGTCAAGCAAGCCCCGAGTCACGATACGCATGAACTGGCTTCGTTAAGTTGTTATAATGATGTCGTGTGTAATTATTTATGTTCATTCACCTCATCCCATACGTTGTATCCGTTCATTCGACAGATATTGTCCGTCAACAAAATTCTTAGATCGTTAAAGTATCACTAAATAACAATAACTGTTATCCACAACAAACATCTCGCACCTACACCAGTTTGCCAGTTAGTCGACAGCCATGTTTATTATCACGTGATGTTAGATATGTCACGTGCACGACGTCACACGACCTGCATAATGCAGATTGACCTACTAGATGAGAATGAAGCTCTATTTGCCCAGTCTCTAGAGATTACGGTTTTTTTTTGAGAGGACTGGCCAATTTTTGGTGTGTGGAGAAGACAGTCTAGAAATGGAGCTGAATGTCCTATTATTCTGCCCTGACTGTGGTTCTGCTCCGTGGGTAATTTGGCCAGGGCTACGATCTATTCCAATATCAAATTCAAACTGCCAAGCGCAGTATGATTTCAAATGAATACGCACTGATCAGTATACTTACCATGATGTGATAAAGAGACAATTGCATGTATGACCATGCGTTTTATCTTGTCGGGCGCTATAATATGTAGGGGTTAACAGAGACGGCCAAAGACGAGTGGGTAGGTGGAGACACGCAAACGAGCGGAATCGAGACGAGATAATAATAATAATAATAATAATATCAGTATTTGTATAGCGCATAAACACTGCTTCACAGTTTCTAATGCGCTTCGAGTTCACTAGATTTGTACTCGATGTCAATATCACAAAGGATTTGCAAAAAGGGAAGTTTTCAGTTTAATCTTAGAAACACAAAGAGATGACTCTAGACGTATGGATAGTGGGAGCCGATTCCAAAGAAACGGCGCTGAGTATGAAAATGCACGTTTTCCAGTCTCAAGTGTTACACAAGGGATCTTTAATAAGTGTTTATCAGATGAGCGTAATTTGCGGTTTGTAGTATAAGGTACTATCATATCTTGGATGTAGGAAGGTGATTGTGAATTTAGACCTTTAAAGGTTAATAAAAAAATCTTGAAATTAATTCGCTGTTTAACAGGTAGCCAATGTAGTGATGATAATGTGGCAGAGATGCTGTCAAATCGTCCTTTCCTAGTGATTAATCTGGCGGCTGAGTTCTGAACATATTGTAGCTTCTTTATGAGGTTTTCTGGAAATTGATAAAGGAGGGCATTTTGGTAGTCGAGCTTAGATGTTATGAAAGCATGTATGAGTCTTTCTAGATTATCTCTGTTCAAATATTTTTTGATTTTGCTGATATTATGGAGATGGAAGAAGGATGAGGAGCAGATACCAGCGTATGGACTCACCCGAGTTCAACTGCTGCCTTGGCAAAGGGGCGAAATATGGGATTTGATATTGTTTTATATGTTCCTGTCGTAGGTTCCCATTTCAACAACGTATCAGGTTCAAAATATTACTGTTGACTTTCAAGGTGTTACATGATCAATCACCAAAATATATCAAAGACCTGATTACCCCATATAAATCCACAAGAACCCTTAGATCCACTGATAAACAATTTCTGTATCAACCATCAGTGAATCTTGAAATAGCAAAAGGATATCTCGTTCTCTGCTCCTATGTTATGGAATTCGCTGCCTTACAACATTAGAACCACTGACTCCCTAGATGCATTTAAATCTCAGCTAAAGACGTTCCTGTTTACAGAGGCGTTTCCGTAGTTCAATCAAGAAAACTTGAAAAGAGCAATAGAAACTTTAATTCTAGTATTATCGTGCTATATATAAAATAGAGGATTATTATCATTATTATTATCTAGTTCCAGGTGTAGTTTAGTTGATGTTGTATCTTTGTAAGTGTTTAATATCCTGTTCTGATGTAAATAAATCAACTTAAAGCGGAAATTTCATATTTTCTAAGAAAGTCAAAATATTATTATTCTATGTCTTTTGCTCAAAAGGTTGTCAACTCACTATTATACCTTCATAGGCATTATTTCCCACCCTTATACATCTGTCACACAGGAAATAATAGCACAATTGCCTCCCTTGTTTTCCAATTACCCCCATGCAAAAGCTATTTTCAAACGTTTGAATTTGAAGTTGAAAATGATATATTTGCCAATTTCTCAACTGACAATAGTGAATTATAGGATTAATAGGATTATTCCTTGACAAGGTAGTTTTCTTCTATTCTGATAAAACTAAAAATATTTTTAGTTGATCAACCACAAATTTCGTTGGTCGCCATATTGGATTTTCGGGGTTTTTATATAAAAAAGTAGTCCCCACGGCGTATGTGTCAAAATTGTGATACTTGTATCCCTAAAGGAACGATTTAGCTGTTTTGATTTCGTTATCTGCTGTACTACACATCTTCTTAATACCAAAATGTCAGACGAGCCATATTATCGACCTCCTATTCCTTGAATTTCAGCTGTCAAGGTCTTGTGGTGGTGGTGTGTGGGGGGGGGGCAGTTATTCGGGTCACCCGAACGCCCAGACACATAACCTTGTCAGGTCCACATTTATATGTGACACTAACTTACCCTTCTGTAACCTTCGTCAGCAAAGTTGCATTTACTCCATCAGGACGAGTACTTCTATAAGTTTGGTAATTGATACAATCTAAATTACCGAATCTATAACCATTTACTTTAATAAAGGTATCACCAGTAAACCAAACACCATGATATACCGTTGGTAGTTCCCCTGTTGTAGGAAAAGTGAAAAGGAGTATAAAGCACTACTACTGTGCTATTGAAGACGAATACAAGCAATAAAGTTTGTCAAAGGATCCTTTACGTGCACACCCATGGGACCTCGGATGTTCGTACGAAACACACGACTGTAAATTATACCTTCCCAAGGTCCCCCTCCTTCAACACTGACAAGATTGGAACCAGTACCAGATAAACTGCCCCCTCCCTCCCCCCCTGGATCCGCGCTTGCTGAATATAACTCACTGTCATACTCAGTTGGATCTGTTCGGTTTCTGGAATATCTCGAGATCAGTTGCTTAGAATCACCAGACGGGCAGAGAAACAGATAGACGGTTGCCTAAAAATCGGGTAATATAGACGACCTGCTTTTAACTTTGGCCGTATTTTGATTTATTACCGGTATTATAACTTTGTGCAGTCCGGCACTGGTCACAACTTTGAAACATAACATTGTATATTAACGCTGTCAGAACCATCGTATAGAGTTGAAGCAGTTGCGTTTTAAAGAAAATATCTAATATCGTGTGCAACAAAAACACACGCTAGAGGAATGGAATTTATTAAACTTCACAAGTCCATTTCGATTATAATAAGAGTAAATATGGAAAGGGCGTACCCCAACACCACGTTCATGGATAAGATTGCTTTCTGTGATTGCTGGAAAAATAAGGTACATTTTGGCCGCCATTCTGGATTTCAACCGTTTGGATTGGGTTCAATTTGTCACCCTCCACGATAGTCACAAATGAGCCGGGATTCATAGGAACCAAAATACTCGTAGATATGTTGCATTGATCCTCTTTTGATCAGTCCCAAATCTTCTCTTCGGGTAGTATGAACTGGTTGGTTGAAAGTGGACAAATTAATCGAATTCGTGAATCTTACTCTATGGTAGATAATTTGCGGTTGCCCAAACCCCTCCCTTATAAAAGGACCCTTGTAAATAAGAGACGACCACAGTCCCGTTAGCTGGGAAAACGTTTCCCCCATATCACACAGTATGGCGAATGTTTGACTTCACGAGACCAGTAGATACAAAGAACACATATTTTTATTTTATTTATACTGCGCTACAATATATTATGGATTAATTTCAGAAACAAAAAATCTTATCACATGACCATTCAATTCAATAATATATTTTGATCCGGTGGCCATTGTATTAAGGCCTGTAGTCGTTATAAAGCTAACCAAATATCTCTAAATACGTTCAACCTTGATTACTGTGACTGTTGCGTGTATAGTAAAGTTGTTGTTTTCATTAATAAATCCATTTTGTTTATCAGACAATGTATTCCAGTATTGCAATTTAGGCCAACCCATGCCTATACCAGGTTTATACGTATCAACTTCACCTTCTTGAATCAAAGATGGTTGTTTACCCTTTATATTAATCAGTGTCATTCTGCATTTGGCCTGGCATGATTTAATATCAGCTGTGTCGACTGTTTCGCTAAGATGCAGGTAAATACTCAGAGCAGGTGTAGTATTTTTCTTCTGTATCTTTACAGCATCAAGACACCATGGTAATCCTTGAATGTAATAATCTACACTATTTATCCCTTTCCTCTCGACTTTCCTGCCACAACACCTACCACCAAGTGATCGCGACTAACTGTAAGCCCAGCATGGGCCGTGCTGCAGAACTTACACAAATATTGTTCACAATTCTCACACTTGAACTCCGCATTTAGACCAGTTTTACAAACATCGCATGGCGGAACTTCTGTTTTAAAAACATCACTCGCCAACTCCTGTTGAACATCTACATTGGTCGTAAAGTCCATAACTCCACCAGAAGGGATATTAACAATATAACGATTTTTTTCATTTGATTGACCCTTATGGTCTTCCGTAATCTCGCATATATTTACACGTTTATAACTATACCGAACAGTACTAACTGGACAGGTGCCCATATTTAACATGATTATACATCCCCGTCTTCTTTAGCCCAGTTCGGAGCACAACAGTAGGACATTAAACGCCATTTCATTTCTGATTAAACATAACATTTACCATGAAGCGAATCTCCGTAGACAGTATATTCCTTACCGTTAATGCCCCCGGACAGTAGATGCCGTACAGTTAATCTACGTAGAGTGTAATTACCGCACTGTAAATCTACCAACACAGTATTTACCGTGCAGCTACAGTTTTAAGTTCTGGTTAACAGTATCTGTGTCGTTACTAACTTCATATGTCCCGTTACACATATTTTCCGCCATCTGTTTATATGGTTGTAACAATTACAGTTATAATTGAAAGCTACCGGCTTATATAACACGCATCGCCTAACAATATATACTCGTGTGTAACATTTGCAACTATGTTTTAAATATTAAACTGTAGGCTACAGTAATGCATACATCTATCGGCTGTGGCCTGTTCAACTTGTACAATGATAGATTTCTTCGAAATCGATTAAGACCACCAAAAGTGAAAGTAGATTTTCTCAGAATTTAGTAACTCCCTGTTTCTGATAAATAGACTCTCATATCCAGCCGATATCCAATCAACATTCAGGGGCGGATCCAGGAATTTTTGCAGCAGGGGGTTTGCAAGGTTTCTGTCACCGAAATCTTCCATCATCGTCTCTAAATTACTTCTCTTATATACAAATTGAGCTTTTTAAACAGAGAAATCATTTTTATACTGATGTAGGATCACTTTGTGATGTAATTTCATTGATGCAAGGCATTATTTTTCTTTTTTATGTAGCTGAGCAGCCCCCCCCCCCTCTGGATCCGCCCCTGACATTATCGTATGACTGAAGTAATGTTATACCTGATAATATGGGCTCACCATCGTGTCTTTAAAATCACTATCAGACCAGTTGTAAATAATATATATCACCTTATAATTGTTTGGTATTGGCTTGTATAAACTGCGTGGTGTGTAAAGATCGCCGATATCTAACAATCAGAATAAACTAGCATATACAGATAAGTCCTAGAGATTATTGTACGACATTGTTGAACATTGCGATATAAAGGTAGGTCAATCTGTCCGTACTATAACACGACACGCCATGTGGCCACAGACAACTATTAACTTTAATGTTAATTCTCGTCTTTTAGACCGGCTGTAACTTTTCCCCAAATTTCCCCATTGACTTTAATATAAATTCTCGTCTCTTAAACCGACACTAACTTTTTCCCTAATTTTCGTTGAGTAGACTGCTTTCTGCCACAGGTGGAACGACATGTGGCAAACTCTTGCCCAAAAGCGTGTATGAGGTTCACCGTGAAAAACTTGAGACACACAAGCTGGAAGTCAAGACAAGTAAACATGCACTTTTCGGCCCTACAATTTAACGTAACCACCCTCACAACTTAACAAAAAGGGTCGTGCAAAAGGAAGAAAACGGAATCAACGTGTTCTTGGTCACTGATTCAGACCACCGAAAATGAAAGTAGGTATTCTATGAAATATTACCTTCATGTTTCTGTTACAAACATCGATTTGGAGTTGTACATAGCATTCAAACACCGAGTTTTGAAATGTGCTGATAAATTTAACTTTTCATTTCTTATTTGTAGACATTCCAGTCCAACTGAACTATTCAAGTTTTTCTTTCTATATAAAATCAGTTTTGAATAGGTGGGCCCGGGTCTACTTCATAGCACAATTATAACAATAATTATGTGTGATGCCTCCATAAATAACTGTTAAAATGTACTTTTTATGAGATGTAAAATTTATTATCTATGATACCAAGTAAGTGGTGTTGAATACCGCCTAGTGGTGTAACAGATTTGTGGTGATATACGAATACCAAGATATGACACGAGCTGTTTGTGATAGATGTGTTGAAGGAGCCATTATTTTCCAATAATATTCGAAATTAAAAACACGAATTAGAATTCAATATTGATCAATTTCAATCAATATTGATGTTGTTTTCTTGCCGTGAAACTATAGGATCCTAATATTTTAGACACAATTAACCATGTATAATCAGTACACAACGTGGAAGCAATTAGTAAAAGCTCATTCACAAACAACAAAATAAGATAAAGAATCTTATACAATTACTTAAATGAGCTAAATCGCTAATTTTCTGGACCTAGAAATTGGCACAAATGGTTCGCAATGCATATGATAATAATGCAATATGAATGTATATAAACTCATTTACATTCAGCCGTTTCTGATTTATTTTCAAACGTATCGCCCACCCCGAAAAAATATATTCACGAAACAAGAGGAAACGATCGGCGCAGATTGTGATAAACACCATTTACTTCAATGCTTTCGTTTCTAAAATATCGTTTCAAATTTGTCGTTTACTTATAACCAAACTCTCATACCCAAATTTGCATAGATACCAATAGCGTCCACGGAAAGATTCTGGCGCAAGTCATGGAAGGGAAGATATTTTTGCTATTTTGATCGAGACTCGGGTTTTAATTGTATCGTAAATCAGTGAAGAGTACATATGTTTATTTACACTGTTATAATTATATCGAACGTGGCTTTTGATAATTTTCCTTCAATCTGCATCAGTGTGGATGGGCGTTTATGATCGATCATGTATCCATCGCTCAAGATGGCACCGAGCCATGCAAGTTAAAGAACCTTTGGCAGTTGGCATTCGTGGAAGTTGCCCTCATCTTCTTGAGATAGAGTAATCAAACTATGGGACACGTTAAGGTTTGTGAGTATAACGTAGGATTCACAGTCAGATTATACTGATTGATAAAATATGAAAACCATGTTTATTCATTGTCAATTTTCAAGCCATACTAAACTAATTAACTCCGATTGGAAACAGACGCTAAGCTAGTTGAATTTTAAGACGTATATATTCCGATTCCAATTAGTAAAATTGGACAGGTTTATCAAGTCTGTGTGTGTATGCGCGTGCGTAACTGAGTAGAACCACACCATGAAATAGTATACTCATTTATGATAGGACACGGTAGCCATTCTGTGTTCAACCGTTTATAACCACGATCAATTCCCTTGCTTTGACTGTTTGTAAACGAGATCATTTTAAAGAAAAACAAAACATTCAAAACTAGTGAAAATATCAACAACGAAATTAATCATAGACTTCTTTCATTGAATTGAAATCAAATATACACATTGCAATAGATAATTACTTTTTTCAATTCTTCCAAGGAAAGATAATCTTTATTATTCGGTAGATTTTGGTTTGGTTTGGTTTACATAAAACATGAGGACATACTTGTACCAAAAGATCACAGATCACACTTGCTACGTTCGTTTCTGGAGTTTAACGTCCACTTTCACCCGGGGTTATATCGTAGACAACGACACGCCCACACTGTGCAGATTTATTAATCTTTCATATGGGGCTACATGCTATCCACAGCTATTCACTCCAATTACCGCTTCCAAATTACAGATTCCGTATTTCACTATACAATAGTAAGTGCACTACACATTATTTACACAAAAACAAATATATGGAAGAGACATCATACTCAGAAACCACAAACAAACAGTAAATGGGTCCGGGGGCTAGTCGTAAGCGCCCACTGTGTTGCACATTAGTAACACACGCTTAACTCAAATTTGAATACAATAGGAATATAACTCAGCAAAACTATTTGGGAAGCCAGCATGATCTGCTATATGTTACAAGAAATATGAATCAGGAATATAACCCTGTAAAACTATTTGGGATGATCTGTTATATGTTACAAGAAATGTGAATGTAAGTAATAAACTATACAAGTAACGACGTCGGTGAAATGTACATATAAAAAAAACAGGTAGTCTAAAAAACTAAATGCTTTACTTAGTATTCAATAGAATCGAAGCAATTGAATATATTTATGGCACAAGTTCGACCTAACACAAAAACACAGTAAAAAAAAAAAACAAAAAAAACACTAAAACAAACAATACTGAATACAAAGAAGGAAAGAGAAAATGTCGACTTTCTCGAAAGACATCCGTTTTCTGAATGAATGGTGTGAAGTAAATATGCCCTTTTGTTGTCAATGACTTCACAATTCAGTAGATGACAAAATACAACAATACAAAGTGCGATAAACTGTTAAATTGTGTTATTGCACAACATATAATACGTTATACCCCACACAAGAAAAGCAAAGCAGGCATGCTGAAGAAATGGTACTATGTAAGTTTTACGAACATTGCATGGTGAAACTTCTGCCTTAGACAAACCATTCGCCAACATCTTCAATCCACCATCAGGAATTTTATAAGAATGGCGACATAATGGACATCGAAAGCGATCGTTAGTCGTGACTTTATTGACATAAATTTCTAGACAGATGAAACAGAAAGAGTGTTTGCAGGCGAGTACCTTAGGTTGTTGAAATTCGTTTAAACAAATACAACACAGTGGTCTATCCGTAATGTTAGTTGCCATATTAGTAAAGATCTTACGATCGGTTGCATCTGGTAGATTTGATTATCTGTTATGGTATTAACCATACACCCTAGACTTCACTATCTATAAAGGTATATACCACACAGTTTACCTTGTTCGACTTGATTATCCATAAAGGTATATATCCGTATCGGTTGCCGATTGCAGTAGTGACTGCTAACTAACTGCTACATGCTTAAATCAAGCAATTTAAGTCACTGATCGGGAATATAAATATATATGGCCTATCCTGTCGTAACATCAAGCCATTCAAATCACTAAGTAGGAATAAAAATAGATTATATTGTCTCGCCTAACGTAGAACTTTTATAAATGTTTTGTGTAGACTATATAACCTGTTCAATATTATATAAATAGTGCGTATATCGCTGAGAATCAGTTGTTAAGGAGTTGTGTTTTAACAACGTTGAATAGATCGATAACAGCACTGTTGGAAACAATCAACCCGCTGTGCAGGTCGCAAAATACTAGATCTTTCCGAACGGACAAATATTTTCCCTTGGGTTAGGGTTAGGGCTCGGGTTATGTTTATCTAAAACTATTCTGAAGGGTTTGGGTTAGGGTTCGGGTTAGGTTTATCTAAAACTATTCTGAAGGGTTAGGGTTAGAATTGTGGCTATAAACACGGAAAAGTATTTGTCCGTTCCGAAAGATCCAGTATCGTGCATCAAGGTCGTTCCTGATAAAACTGAAAGTAGATATTCTTAGAAAGGGCGTTAAAGCAACATATGCAAGTAGACAATACCGTATTTCCCGATATACTGAAAGTAAATAGTTCCAGAAAGGTTGTTAAAGTAACATATACAGGCGGGCAATACTGAAAGTAGATATTCTTAGAAGCCAACAAAGTGAAAGCAACGAATCTCAAGCACAAGGTATACCCTTTGATCTGCCTGGGTGTAATTGTTCGTTACTTCCAGTGTCAAATAATACAGATACTCCCCAAACCGTTTTCTTCACTTGCAAATAGAGAAAATCAAGTCGATAAGTATAAAAAAAACGAGGCTTTGATATCAAAAACTACATTCGGAGATTTTAGATATCACCCAACGCGTTTTTACTCACACAAATAAGTAGATATAATTCTTTGGTGTCGATTTAATTTTACTGAACCTGACTACAAAACGGCGTAGTGATAAATATATATCATGTTGTTACAGAAAATTCCTATTTATTGATCCGGTGTTTCCTTTAAGATTATGGGGAGTATTGTAATTGTTAATGGCAATTGAGAATTTTGTCTCCAGCAATATTACTACATCTAAATAGTAGTTCATTTTTAATTTTAAAAAAGTAGTTCCTTTCTGGTCACAAATTCGAAGATTCCGAACACTATTTACTTGTATGCGCCTTACATATAGATGCAACAAAATAGAAAATCTATAACCTTCAACACAACCTTGTCTGTTGTGTTGGTCAACAAAATTTAGTCTTGGAATAAACACACATGACCAAAAATTTATTCTTTTTTCAAAAAGATTTAAATATAAGTAATTTACTCTTAAGCTATTCCCCGTCCTTTACAAACATCTAAGTCTCTATATAATCCATTGTGTATGTTCTATATTTATGTAATTATATATGTATATATTTATAATATCAGAGAGAGGGTTAAGCACCAATCTGATTTAAAAACAGATCCAATTTCGTTCCGTTTTTCTAGTTTCAAAAATTCGAATTCGTTTTACTTGTCTTTACTTACTTATTAGTACAACTTACCGCTTTTAGAAAGAAGATCTCAAAATTCGAAGGGTGTGTAGAATTTTCCGTGCAAACTTGTCCTTGCCCAAAGAAAATCGGATGAACTTGAAAGAAAAACAGCTTCAAACTTTGAAAACTTTGTAAGATAAAACATTCTTCAAAGGCGTCGCCATGGACAACGTCGTGATAATCCAGGAATTTGAAAGTAGTTCTAATGGCGGACTTCGTCATACAGCCGAGGCTAGATGTAGGGTACTTAGATCTGCTAAGGTTTGCCGAGTGTCACCCTCCCCCACCCCCGGCGTTAGTGAAAAAGCGGAGCCACAACTAATCATATGACTGCCACGTGATAACCTTCAAAATGACCCCATTCCACTTGTGACAAAATAACCGAATCCAATTGGCTACGTCAGCGAGGCACCGACGCAAGCCAGGTGCGCTCATGTCGCTTACGACGAGGGACAACTTGTTGTCTCCAGTCGCAGGAGTAGAACACGTGCGATTCAGAAGAACTGGAGACAACTGGACGGCGACACACCAGTCTTAAGAGCGCTCAGGTCACGACTGATCATTTCCACTTGATCGTAAACCAGTCACAGATTTCGAGTCGCCGTCAGTTTTATCGCGTCGTAGGGCGACATACGCTAGATTTAATGCACCCACTCTCCCGTCGCGTACATTCTGTAACAGGCCCTGCGACGTACAGATTCAGATTCAGATCAGCTGAAGTTGACATGAAATGAAATGGCATGACTTGTCTTTGTTTACTTACGAATTTAGCCGAATCACTCACATTGTGCGTTACAAAATAGTTCCCAGTAAATCGTCAAATTGACAGTTTTCGAATGAAATTTTGATATCAATATGTGAAAAATCCCCCAGTGATCATTAGTATGTAACAGAGTTGAAAGGTCAATATCATTTTGTATTATCAAGGTTAGTAAGTCCATTTTGATAAAAGTTATAGAGCAATTTGTCACATTATCTCTGGGATCGAGATTGAAGGTGGGGGAGGGGGCATGAGGCTAAGTGGGTAAGACGCTGGCTCGCCAGTCAGGAGGTCGGATATTCGATCTCTACATTAGCCGAGAAAGTTTATCCAGACGTTAAACGCAAAATGAACTTGTTTGTGTCGCGTGGATGTTACCCCCTCAAGCCTATCTCTCTATCTCTCTCTCTCAACCCCCTCTCTCTCTCAACCCCCTCTCTCTCTCTCCCTCCCTCTCCCTCTCTAACCCGCAACATGACATTACACGCCACTCGCATAATAGGTAGAACATGTTACTGTATTGTAGGCCTACTATTGGCACACCAGCGTACTATACTACAGTATTATCGTCGCCCAAACTCAACAGATTAGACGATTGAGTGAGTGTATAATACAGAGAGGAGATAGAGGTGGATATTGTCTGACCTATTTATTTACACCACAGATACTAACATGGAGAGTCTTAAAGACAGTGTCGTCATAATAACAGGTATAGTATACAACAGGTTCTATAACTTGTATACAAATAAGTTATAATGTCGACGTACGACTGTTTTTTAGACCAGTCGATACGGTAAACACTGCATGTAACAAGGACAATAATGAACGTAGTTTTCCGTTTGGGCGTTTGGATATACAGTCGCCTGTAAAACTTATCGGGCTGTAAGATATGTTAATCGAGCAAGAGCAGTCAGGCACAGCTTCTCGCGCTTCTAAAGTATTGTAATTTGCTGACAGGGGTAATCTATTTAGTCATCTGTAAAACTTCCCGCTTTTCTTTAAGGCCAAGAGTCCGTATGTCATAATGTAAAATTGTCGTCATAGTAGGCCTAACTCCTCGTCGCGATGCTTTGACGTAAAGAGGTTGTACAATCTAACGTGTTTAATGAGTGTTTGTGACTTTTATCAGATTTAAAATTATTCATTTTTAAATGTGTAACAGTGCGAACTCCGAACTCTAATTTCTAAATTCTATTCAGATAGAGATATTCTAAATACTATTCGGAGAGTTGGGTGGCCGAATGGTTAGTACGTGCGCGCTGTATAATGAGGTATGTCATTGAGTCAACGGGCGTGGTCTCGATTCCTCAGTTGTACGTGACAAGGAGTAGGCTCATCTGTTCAACCTCGTGGGTTTTCTCAGGGTCCTCCAGTTTTCTCCAACTGCTAAAGACCCTTACGTACCAGTTAATTATTGAAATAAAATTGAACCATATTTTAGTCCCGAAACGGTCTGGTTTGTGTCGAGTGGACATGAAAACCACATCTCTCTCTCTCTCTCTCTCTCTCTCCCTCTCTCTCTCTCTCTTTCTCTCTTAAAATATATTAAAATAAAGACATAAAATAGATTGTATCTATAATAAACAGTCCTACCTTGTCAAAGAATAATCTTATTAATCCTATAATTCACTATTGCCAGTTGAAAAATTGGCAAAAATATCATTTTCAACTTCAAATTCAAACGTTTGAAGATCGCCATTGCATGGAGGGGAATGGGGAAAACAAGGGAGGTAATTCAAGTAATTGTGTTATTATTTTCGGTGTCAGGGATTTTTATGTCTGTGAAATATGTGAGTTGACAACATTTTGAGCAAAAGACATAGAAATAATTATGTTTTGACTTTCTTAGATTTGAAATTTCCGCTTTAAAGACCCATTATGTATGAGCTACAATCTACCTATTACAGATTTCTTTTGACCTCGAATGTTATCCATAAGACATTTACTCAGCTGACAATTCCATAAACAGCTCTCTAGATCATCGGATGGTTGTGATTTTAACCGGATTGAAACACGATCGCCATTTAATTTAAAATGGACATTCAAGTTTATTTTTAATTATCGTAACAATGGTAGCCATGAAAATCGAGACTACGCTGTTATTTAAACATTTATAACGTCACTCAGAATGAAGTTATTTGATTGAATTTTTCAATATATTCCTTCACTATTTTACATTTTTAAACTATTGCAGCACGAACAATAACAAACCTCGTTATCTAAATCTTACTTAAAGCGGAAATTTCATATTTTCTAAGAAGGACAGAACATATTTATTTCTTTGTCTTTTGCTCAATATGTTGTCAACTTACTATTATACGATCATGGGCATTACATTCCACACTTACAAATCTTTCATATCGGAAATAATAACACAATTACCTCCCTTGTTTTTCCATTTCCCCGTTGCAATAGCTATCTTAAGGTTGAAAATGATATTTTTGCCAATTTCTCAACTGGCAATAGTGAATTATGGGATTAATAGGATTATTCTTTACCTAGGTAGGACTGAGACTTTATTTTATTATTTTTTTAAAAATATAACGTAAAAATATGAAATTGAAGCTTAAGGTCTAAACGTAGATGATATGCAAATTCAGCGTAAATGGAGCTTTCATTTTTGTAAGTTTTGTTTTATATAATTCGACTCAACTGTGTTCATGTTAACTCCACAATATTACATATTTAAATTGATAGAGTTTTGTTTGGAATATTTCAGGTGCGAGTGCTGGTATAGGAAGAGGAACGGCAATCTACTTCTCCAAACTTGGCTGTAAACTTTCTTTAACTGGTCAAAATAAAGCTAAATTAGATGAAACGGTGTCACTATGTACAGAAGCTGGTCTATCATCGGATAATGTTAGTATTTTGGTTCATTTTTATTCAATCATGTTTATCGTAGCTTATAGTTATTTGGGGGTTTTTGTTTGTTTTTTGTTGCCATTTTTATATTTCAAAAAAATCTCATTGTTGTTCCAGCAACTATAAACACATTAATTAACTGTGGTCATTCAAATAAATAAAATCCATTGTACATTTAGGTATTCCATTCAAACAAACAGTTAGCCCTTGTCAGATTAAATGTATAATTTTATATATTCAGTTATTTAATGCTAAGATGTTTTCCCATAGATTTTAACAACAATAGGAGACCTGAGACAGGAGACTACGAGAAAATCTGTTATAGACTCAACTATAGCCAAGTTTAGTCGGCTGGATGTTCTGGTAAGCATACCTGATATTACAAACAAACAAGACACCATGGGCGCAGCCATGTTTCATCCGGGACCTTTAAAGTAGTTTCAATATGGCGGAATTCGTCATAGAGCCGAGATTAGATCTAGGTTCCAGAATCTGTCAAGGTTTGCCGAGTGATATTAGATATTGCTAAGGGTATCTAATATATTATATTTGTTAACAGATATATCTTAAATTTATATCATCGATAGCAATATAGTTTTTAGGTTTGGGATGGATGCGGGTGTGGTAAACGCCCACCTGATATATTGCGATGGGTAACGTGTGTTTCTATTAAATAAGTCATTGCTACAATGAAGACAATATATTACGGTGTAAGGTCCAGTCGCTATCGACAAGGAGAGAGAGAGGGCGGGGGAGAGGAGGAGAAGGGTAGAAGAGAGTGAGGGAGAGAGTCAAAGAGAGAGAGAGAGAGAGCTCCCGTGAGACTGGTCATCACTGTTCAGACCAGCATCTGCAGCCAGCAATGGGATTCCCAGACTACCCCCCTCGACAAAATCCTGGATCCGGGCATGTGTGGCGTATTTGATTTTGTTTTATTATGTATTCGACCATTTGAAGTTTCCTTTTGTAGATCAATAATGCTGGTACCTTATACACATCTTTAACATTATCGACACCTGAAGAAAATTATGATGACGTCATGGATGTTAATATGAAGGCACCATTTTTATTAACACAGCTAGCAGCCCCACATCTGATACAATCAAAAGGTAATTTAACCAAAAAAACTAATCCTTATAATAATACTGCCATAACTTTGTTTGATGCCAGTTACTGTGGTTATAAATATGAGAGTCGTTTCATGAATTATCAACATCATAGCATCCAGTATCAATTTAGAATAACAAGTTGAATTCAATATTTCATAGGGTGTATAATCAATGTTCAATATACCATATATTACAGGTTGTATAGTCAATGTTTCAAGTATATGCGGATCTAAAGTGGTAAGTAAATTACATTTAAAATATGAGAATAAGCTCAGAATCAAAGATTCGGGGGAAATATTGCTCCGCAAAAATAGCGATAATTACCTAACATCATATTTCACGTAATATAAAATTCGAAATTTTTTAAATTGCTGAACAGAAAATCACGAACTATAAAATGTTCTTTAAGTTACTTTGATATTTGTATAAAGATATACAATATTCTGTGTATACGTGTGTATATAGATATACTATATTCTGTGTATACATGTGAACAACTTTATATAATAGTATCTGGTGTGTAGATGTGTATAACATTATACAATAGTATCTCGCGTATAACGTTATAATAGTACCTACTATATAACTGTGCATAACGTAATACAATGTTATCTGATATAGAATATATAACTGTGTATAACTGTGTATAACGTTATACAATAGTACTTACTATATAACTGTGTATAACGTTATATAGTAGTATCTAGTATATAACTGTGTATATAAAGTTATACACTAGCATGTGCTATATAACTGTGTATGAAGCTATACAAATGTGTATAAAGTTATACAATAATATCTGGTATCTGTTTGTCTATAAATGTATAGTTTGTATCTGTATACAAAGTTAAACAGTCGATAAAGTTATACATTCTAATATAATATCTAGTGCCTATTTACAAATATATCAAATATATACAACCGTTCCAATATATGCATGCAGTATGACCCTAGAACACCCTATACCACCTATCTTCAATCATTGTTTATCAGATGCCAGAGATTGGTGTATATTGTATGAGTAAAGCTGCTTTGGATATGTTTACCCAATGTGTTGCTTTAGGTAGGTATATTCCTGTATATTAAACACTGCTATAATAAATAGTCTTCACACCGGACTTATATACAACTCTAATGATCTATCTTGTACTAACAGAATATATTTATTCTTACTCATTTGATTCAGACACTACACTGGACCATTCTAGTACCATGTGATAGTTTGAATATATCAATTAATTCCATGGTTTGTCCCTTCTATTATATTTCAAAATACACAGTGTAAATATCTGAATCAGAATAGTGAACCTCACTATGTAGAAATCTTATTATTTAATTAAAGCCCCAATAACACTCTTGTTGTAACTGAATAATATGTCCCAATCTTCATTCTGGTCTGACAACAAATCGTATTATTTTACAATATTCTAATTAATTGATGATATAAATTTCATATTAACACACCTGTTTTAAAAAATTGGAAAAATTCAACCAATTGATTTGAAATGTCTAACGTAAACCTTTTCAAATGTGACTTGGATTTTAAAATATTTCCGAACCCTCTGGACAAGTAAAATAGGTTGTAATGGATAATTTACACAACAGGTAGGACACTTAAACATCTAGTAATAGAATAAGGGTATTATTTATTTTCTGGAGCTTCCAAGCCAGCAAGAATGTTATTGTCCCTTTAACCTTTAGATGATGTACAACATGTACAGGCTAGATCTTATTGGTCATGTACACAGTATGTAACAGACTAAGTCTTACTGTTCTAATTAAACTTCAGATCACATACACAGTATGAAGATTTAATCTTATTTTTCTAAGTAAGCTGTTAGATTATCTATAGCATCTATAGGCTAGGCCTAATTGAACTGAGGTCATCCTATAATCTCGTTGGTGGTCATTGGGAATATTGAACTGCGGTCATCCTATAATCTCGTTGATGGTCATTGGGAATAGTTTTCGTGCACTCCGCACTATTACCGTTCAGTTACATATGAAAGTGCACCCCCATACACTAAATCCCCCATAATGTATATGCAGTATTGTTGTAATTACGTTTTAGGTGGGATTTTTTATTTTTATATTTCCACTAGAATTGGCACCAAAGGGAGTTCGAGTGAACGCTGTAAAGTAAGTGATACTTTAAATTTAATTGGACGGTTGTTTATAAGACACGTCATGATGTTCCTGATTGACTGAATTTAATTACAATAAATTTCAGCTGATGACTGACTATGATCGGTGGGTGACTCAATTTAAAAACATAAAAATTGAGAGAATACCACAACTCAGAAGTATGGTCACTGAAACGGTGACTCAATTCAAGAGGAATTCTGTAAAGAGTCAGTAGATTTTTCGTTTAGTCTCAAATGTCATATACATGTACATCATTAATTAGACATTTATTTACACGCTAGGCCCATCATCAACACTCTGGAGCATGGGTGATTTTAGTTTTGACTGGGTTTTAACACGATTTCCAGTTAATAATTTAATTAAAATGTGCATAACTCAGAAGGAAGTAATTTGACTGTTATTCTCAACATTATCTATTTTTAAACTATTGTCAGCTCTGTATCCAGATTTTTCTAAATGCCTCTTTGTGTCACTTAAATACCAAGCCTATTACTGCATGCTTCTGTTATAAACCTCGTTTCAATATATAGTTCAACGGGTTTTTAAGCATAAGTATTTATGTATACGACGTCAGTATTTACGTACAGCACGTCAGTATGTATGTACATGACGTCAGTATTTATGTGTACGACGTCAGTATTCGTATCTGTGACGTAAGCATTCATGAAAATGTATTTTTTGACAAGTTTTCTGAGTTGGTTATTGTATAATATAGATTAATACACGTTGATATATTTCAGTCCAGGTACAGTTGTTAGTGATATACATCGTAGACCCAATACAAATAGTAAATATTCAAATGATGAAGATTATCAAAAGGTAAGTATCCCTAAAATATAGTTTAGATAGTTAAAATGTTGAAGTTGTCTAATTTTCAGTTTTACAATATGTAAAAGTATTGTATAATACCACCGCTAATGACAGCGTTCTATCTTACTCGTACTCTGTGATAAAACCGTCTGTGTTGGTTTCTTTGTTGATAATCGGGTGATCGCGTGGTAAAGTGGGTAAGACACTCGCTCGCAAGCCGGAGGTTGGGTGTTCGATTACGTACATTGGCCGAGAAAATTCATCCAGATTTTTCGGCGTGGTTTCTCCTTGTCAGTGATACAGGACGGAGGGCCTGAAAAGGATGGGAAGAAAGACCAAGGTCCCGTGTACACATTGGTGTGCACGTAAAAGGTCCATTAGCAGTTGAATATGAAATTCGATATAAGAGTCCGCTGCCAGGGCATATTTCCCCCATAGCACATTGTATGACGTATGTCCGTCTTCGTGACCCCAGTTTAAAGGAAAAATAGTAGGACGTAAAACACCATTCCATTTCATTTTTATTGATAATTCGTTCTTCTAAACTAAATATTTCAGTTTTTGGTACAACAAGGTGGCCGCCATCCATTAGGTAGAGTTGGTCAACCAGAAGATGTAGCTAAAACAATCGCCTATCTAGCATCTGACCAAGCTAGTTATATTACTGGTCAGTTGCTCTATGTTGATGGTGGGCGACATTGTGTTACTTCCACAACTACCAAGCCGTCGTAGATATGTATATGTGATGCTCCCTGACTGGTATGAATTGTGCCTTCGCTGGAAGATGGTCCTGGCTGGTAGGGCTGGTATGAACTCTGCGTTTGCTGAAAGATGTCAGCGTTAAATGTGTTACTGTTAAATACATCTTGAAATATATAAAGTTATTAATCTGTGAGATTATTCTGGAAGTTCACAGTGCTTCAATCAATTTATATTACAATTTCTCATTCTCTACAAATTAACCAGAATATTTGATAAACTCACGAATAATTTTTACATTAGATAAATAGGTTATAATTTTTACATCAGATAAATTGGTTATAATATTTAAATCCGATCAATTGGTTATTATCTACTATAGAATAAATCATATTTATTATTTGATCATCTACAATAGATTAAATCTACTGATTATCTACTGTAGAATAAATCATATTAATTTGATTAACCGCTAAAGAATGAATCATGTTTTGAATTAAAATTTGTTATTTGATTATCTGCTATAGAAAGAATCATATTAATTTGTTATTTGATTATCTGCTATAGAATCATATTAATTTGTTATTTGATTATCTGCTATAGAATGAATCATATTAATTTGTTATTTGATTATCTGCTATAGAATGAATCATATTAATTTGTTATTTGATTATCTGCTATAGAATGAATCATGTTAATTTGTTATTTGATTATCTGCTATAGAATGAATCATATTAATTTGTTATTCCACAATCTGCTATATAATACGTCAGACATCATATTTGTTATCAGATTAACTGCTATAAAAGAAATCATATAAATTTATACACCATATAAATTTGTTATTTTATGAAATGATATATTTGTTTTGTTGTTGGTTATTTGTAATGTCATGTTATGTCATGTTCCCACTGATGCGCGATGCATTACGACAGTATTGCCCCAACTGAATCCACGGTCTGGTACATGAAGATACGTTTCGATCAACACGATTGCTACGACTGACCACGATATATGATAAGACCTAGTAGGATCACCACGAGTACTCCACGATTAAAACCTCGAATCGTGATGATGGAAACTTAGCCAAAAGAGCGAGTTGTTTATCACGGGTTTCCCCCAGGTTACTTCGCTCAGGTGAATTGGTGACGTAAGCACATACTGTATGCTAAGACACGGAAACTGGAGTTGCCCTGAACCGAATTCTCTATAACACGTAAACTGTGGTTATCTTGAACCCAATTCTTTGAAACATTTAACCTAGGGTTACCTTGAACCCAGTTCTCAAAATCACGAAACCTAACCTGGAGTTATCGTGGACTCAATTCGTGTAGCTTAGGATTAGCTTGAATCCAGTTCACTAAACCACTTAACTTGGGCGACTAGGGCTATTGATAGAGTTACCTGAGAGTTGTTGAAAGAGTTATCAACAGAGTTACCCGCCACTTTCCGGTTCGAAGAAGTTCGAGAAATGTTTTTGGAGAAATGGTTTTGAAGAACTGTTTTGCAAGATTTGTATTTGAACCTTTGTTGTTCGAGATTTGTTTCTCGTTGCATTTCTCTGATGAAATGTAAATGTAGACTATTGTTTTGATTCTCCAAAATTAAATTGTATCTTTATATTAAATTCAACTAAGTTAAACAAAAATACATTTTACAAATCTGATATGGCAAATGTCTGATTTGTGAAACAAATATTGATTTTTAGATACAAATGTTAATTTTACTGTACAAATGTCGAAATACGAATTAAGGACCACGAATTAAGAACTAAGAACCAAAAACACTGAATAAAGAGCTGTTTGGTCTTCCATAAACTACAATCATTGATTGAGGAAGATGGTAAAGACTGGGATTGACCTGGAATGGCTGATAAATAAAATGAATTTATTGACACTGGGAACAATTTTACTATACAAACAGCAATCAGACTAACCACGATTGAAGGTAATAATCGTAATACACACGTCACTAGTCGTATGATAAACTGATATTAATGTTTAAACTCAACGATTATCTGATAATACAATTAGAGAGAGAGAGAGAAATGGAGTTTAACGTCCACTCGACACAAACTAGGTCATTTTGGGACTAACATATGGTTTCATTTTATTTCAATAATTCACTTGCGCGTAGGGGTGTTTTATAAGTGGGAGAAAACCGGAGTGCCCAGAGGAAACACACGAGGTTGAGAAGGCGCCACTATCTCCACTATACGCTCACATCAGGGCTCAATACCACAGCCGCAAGCCAGAGGTGACCGGCGAGCTAGAGGACGAACCGCAGCACTTTAGACCACTAGGCCCCCTCCCTCCCTCCCCCGACACAATTAGAACAATGATATCTACGAAGAATATTAAATTATCGTTAATACACTAAAATATAACAATAATGCAAATGACGCTCTTTGAGTCTGATTAAATACCAACATATGTAAAGCTGCAATTTCATATTTATAAGTTATATTTTTAAAAGTATTTAAAATAAAGCCTTAAAATAGATGGTATCTATAAACAATCCGACCTTGTTAAAGAATAATCCTATCAATCCCACAGTTATAGCCATTTGAAAAATTGGCAAACATGTCATTTTCAACTTCAAATTCAAACGTTTGAAGATGGCCGTCCATGGAGAGGAATGGGAAAACAAGGGAGGTAATTATGTCACCATTTCCTGTGTTAATGAGTTATAAGTGAAATGAAATGAAATGAAATTGGGTTTAACGTCCTACTCTTTTACACCTAACCTTGGCTAATGGAAGACGGGCATACGCCATATTGTGTGCTATGAGGGAAGTTTTGCCCGGGCAGCGGCACTACGGCCTACTCTTATATCGAATTCTGACTGTCAAGGGCTCTTTTTCGTCCCATCCGAACGGCTAGGCAGCTGTCCTTGTCAAGCCCTACTTCTGCATCACTGACAAGGGGAAATTACGCCGGAAAATCGAGATGAACTTTCTCGACCAATGCCGGGATCGAACACCCGACCTCCAGGCTAGCGAACCAGCGCCTTATCCATTTAACCACCGTGACCTCTTGAGTTATAAGAGTTGGAAATAATGCCTATAATCGTATAATAGTGAGTTGACAACCTATTGAGCAAAACACATAGTAATAATTATTTTTTTACTTTCTTTGAAAAATATGAAATTATCGCTTTAACATCACACGCTGCATAAAATGTTGTTGACTGGGTATTGTGCACATTATTAGATTTCATTGCTTTATCACATTATTAGAGTGTGCACATTCCTACTCATTTTGCAGTTGCGGTTCACATAATTATGATAGTTCATTTAGTATATCATAATATATGATATTTTTAATAAAGTCGAATAGACCTAGAAAATATACTAGTAGTCGTATCACGACCGTTAAACTAAACATAATCACACGGTTATCAAAGTTAAACGTATCCTGTGAAACGACAACAGACGGCCTACATAAAGATAGTAGCTAGTTGTAATTATCATGGAGAGCCTTAAAGATTGTGTCGTCATAATAACAGGTATAGTATACAGTACTTATGTAATGTATAGATAGTTAAAGGAATAATACAGACCTGTGACTGTTGTTCATGCCGGACGACACTTGTAAACAAAATGTGTCAAGATTGAAAATGGTTGGTCAATTTGATAAAATGGAAGCTATGTTACGGTTGGAGGATTTGATAAAATGGAGTGTATGTTATGGTTAGGCGATTTAACATAAGATGTGTCCAGAGAATAACGAAATCCAATGGGTTTTACGCCCTGCTGTTCTACTCCAAACTTGGCCTATAAAGATGGGCATGTACTACATCGAATTCCAACTGCCATGGCATCTTTTACGTGCACGCCAATGAAAAGATGGGACCTCGGGTTTTCACCTCAATCGAATGACTAGAATGATGTCCTTGTACTGTATTACTTGTTTGCTGTTACTCCCACTAGAAGGCGTGTTGTGAGAATAACAGCAAACTCGTAATACAGTCGTCAGTGTAACTTTATTCAATTATTTTAAATCGATCGTGTTGGAATATTTCAGGTGCGAGTGCTGGCATAGGACGAGGAACGGCGATATACTTCTCTAAACTTGGCTGTAAACTTTCTTTAACTGGTCGCAATAAAGATACACTGGATGAAACGGTGTCTCTATGTACACCAGCTGGCCTATCATCGGATGATGTTAGTATTCTGGTTCATTTATATTAAATCACGTTTGTCTTCGTTTACAGAGTGGGGGGGGGCGGATAGGGAGAGAGAGATGGGGGAGATCGAGGGGCAGAGAGAGAGAGGGGGGGAGAGGGAGAGAGAAATACAGAGAGAGACAGAGAGAGATACATAGCGAGAAATGGGTTAAACGTTCACACGACACAAACTAGGTTATTTCGGGACTAAGATATGGTTTAATTTTATTTATGCGTAGGGTTCTTTAGCAGTCGGTTGAAACCCGGAACACCCGAAGAAAACCCACGAAGTTGGACAGGCGACCCTATTCCTTGCCACGTACAACCGGGGATTCGAAACCACGCCAGTTGACTCAATGACAGGCTTTATGATATAGCGCGCATGTGCTAACCATTCAACCAGTCCTCTCTTCATTTACAGTACTATCAAGTCAAAATAAAACAATTGTTTCATTAAACATATCAGTTTGTCATGTGAATTTTCAACCCAATTTGAAATGTGATTAGAGCTAGGACGGAAATTATCTTTTAAAAATTTGATTTGGACTACATATACCTCAATTTTGGATATTCCCGTAGATTATAACAATAATAGGAGACCTGAGACAAGAGACTACGAGAAAATCTGTTATCGACTCAACTATAGCCAAGTTTAGTCGACTGGATGTTCTGGTAAGCATAAATCAATTATAATATACTAGATATTGTTATGGACATCTCATTTGTTTAAGATGTTGTACATCTCTTTTAAAAAAACAAGCAACTTGAAACACATTTATTTAATCAGGGACCTAATTTAGTTGATTCTTCAATTTTGATAGGCTAAGCAATAAAATCAGTCCAATATTATCCAATCAAATTACTAAAATTTGGATTTTCTCTTAGTTAAAATTTCGTGAAACAGGGCCCAGGCTTTTAACTGACTATACACTCGTTAACATGTCCATAATCTTGTTGTTTATTTATGATTATATTGTCACTTTGAAAAGTGCCCCTGCACATGTTATATGAAAGGGTGCACAATGTATATGCTGTAATAATAATAATAAGCGTCATTTATATCCAATAGTTTCACAATCTGCAGAGTATGCTAATATGCTCAATACTGACAATGAAATGAAACTATATGGGGTTAAAGGTCGTACTGTTCTGCTCCGAACTGGGTTAATGAAGACGGACATACGTCATACGGTGTGCTACAGAGAACGGCACTACGAACTACTCGTCTATCGAATTACAACTGTCATCAGAACGACTAGACATATGTTCTTCTTAGGCCCTCCGTCCTGCATCACTGGACTGGCAAGGGGATAATATTATATGTTTTGATATATTTAGTGAAAGCAATGTATAATAATGCGCGCAACGGACGTGGAGAGAGAGAGGTGGAGAGAGAGAGAGAGAGGTGGAGAGAGAGAGAGAGAGAGAGAGAGAGAGGTGGAGAGAGAGAGGTGGAGAGAGAGAGAGAGGGGTGGAGAGAGAGAGAGAGAGAGAGAGAGAGAGAGAGAGAGAGGTGGAGAGAGAGAGAGAGGTGGAGAGAGAGAGAGGTGGAGATAGAGATCAGAGAGAGAGGTGGAGAGAGGGAGAGGTGGAGAGAGAGAGAGGTGGGGAGAGAGAGAGGAGAGAGAGAGAGAGAGAGAGAGAGAGAGAGAGAGAGAGAGAGATTTCGTCATAGTTTAATCGGCCATGTTGATCCGTTTATTGTTGTCCCTATATTTATAGATCAACAATGCCGGAATGTGTTATACATCTTTTACTTTATCAACACCGGAAGAAAGTTATGATGACATCATGGATATTAATATGAAGGCGCCATTCTTATTAACACAGCTAGCAGCCCCACATCTGATACAATCAAAAGGTAAATTTACAATAATACTAGTACTGGCATTTCTTTGTTGTTTGATGCCATTTTAATATCTTATATTTACAGTCAATATACAATATATTACAAGGTTATAGTCAATGTTTATTATACAATGTATGTTATATAAGTCAATGTTTATTTTATAGTTAATGTTCATTATACAATATTTTACAGGTTAGATGGGCTATATGCAATATACAATATTTTACATGCTTTATAATCAATGTTTGAAATGTAATATTTTACATGGTGTATAGTCAAGGTTCAATATACAATATTTTACAGGGTGTGTAGTCAATGTTTCAAGTGAATGTGGATCTCAAGCGGTACGTTGGTATGTCCAATAGTAAACACGCAAATCAAATGAAATGCATAAGATAAACTTGCGGACAGGGTAGACAAAATACACAGACATAGTAAGACATGCATGCTGTACAGGATAGATAAACTACACAGGCATAGTAAGAAGACAAACATGCGGACATGGTAGACAAACTGCACAGATGTAGCAAGCAATAAACAACAAACAAAAGTGACGGATCCGGGAGCCAGTCGTAAGCGTCCACTCTGCCTATACAGTCCCGGGCTTGTAACTGACTCCTAATAAAACATAGAAAATCTAGCAAGGAATATAAAAATTAATGCGGCTGTGGCCTTTTATTGAATGGCGTGTCGGCGATTGTCTGTCAATCTCTATCTATAGTATCAAACATTAGACCTTCGTTACTAACTACAAACGATTTTATTCATACATACATACCCATTTAGAACATCATATGTCACTTCTCTGTTATCCTGTATTTTAATCCATCAGAAGCCATCAATTGGAGTACATTGTATGAGTAAAGCTGCTATGAATATGTTTACAGAATGTGTTGCTTTAGGTTAGTATAGGTAATTGCTTTATTATTCTAATTAACTGTAAACGCATAGACCTTTTTGTTCTAATTTACGGATAAAGTATCTTATTATTCTAACTTATAACGTACATGTCTTATTGTTCTAATTAACTTATAACGTACATGCCTCATTGTTCTGATTTACTGATAACGTATCTTATTGTTCTGACTTATAACGTTATTGATAACGTACATGTATTGTTTTAATTAACGTATAGACCTTATTGTTTTTATCAAATGATAACGCATAGACCTTATTGCTTTTATTAACTGATAACGTATAGGCCTAGTTAAAATAACCTTTTCAATATATTTTATATTTCCTCTAGAATTAGCGCCAAAAGGAGTTCGAGTGAATTCTGTAAAGTAAGTTATAGTTTAATTTTAATTGACATGTGACACCCATATTCCTGATAGACTAACTCGCTTATCTTTCCGCTTTAAAATTATAAATATACATGAAAGGGGAGAAGAGGCACGGAAGGGTTATAAATATTGACGTAATCCGTAATCCGGTAATAACATCTTCGACCACTCAGAATACTGTACCTGATAAATCCCAATAAGTAACAAACGTCGGATGACTACTTGATTCGCTTTCAAAAAAAAAAAAAAAAAAAAAATATTTTGGTTTTATTCAGAATTCTGTGAAAGTCTTCGTATATTTTTTTTTAAACGTCGCGATGCATATGTTTGACGTCAGAATTCATATCTTTGCGTGATTACCAATATATATAATATTATGATATCAGTATTCATATTAATCAAGTGAAATAGGGGTGTTTTCAGGCGAGTTATTTGCCCTTGAGTTAAAAATTGGAATCAGACCAGTTATTGAACAATCTTGCTTATGAAAATGGACATCAGATATTTACTTTGCCACAGCTCAATGTTATTTTTTAAAATAATTTCCACGTTACAGGTGCCCGTGGATACTACACATGAATATAATTTGCTTTTATTTCAGTCCCGGTACAATTGTTACTGGTATACTATGTCGAGAAAATATAAATAGTAAATATTTCGAAAATGAGGAAGAGCATCAAAAGGTGAGAATCATTAGATTATAAATCAGTCCAATTAAAACCCACACCCTATTTCATTTTTAATAGTTCAAAATTTTGTTTTACTTGAATTCTCTACACTCGAATCTGGGCGTCCTAGATGATGTGGCGAATCAGCAAATAAAATTGTCTGTAACGGCGAGTTCTTGATGTGTTCTTCACGGAACTGTGGGTAAACACCTAGAAACATCAACGCTGATTGATTAATCAATGTCTAGTGCCATAACGATAAAAACCGCTCGTATGACCCATGACCCCACCTCCCAATACAATCAGTCAGATATTCATGTAGGGTAGGCCATCGAAAGTATGAAAAAACGAAACGAAATATTTTAATCAGGTTATTGATAATTAGTTAACAACATACATTCGGTGTCTTGCTGGGATGTGGTTCCCCTTGTCAGTTATGCAGAACGGGGGGGGGGGGGCTGTCAAGGTCAACTGTCTAGTCGTGCGGATAAGGCGAACAACCGAGGTCCCGTGTACACACTGACGTGCACGTAAAATACCCCTGACAGTTGGAATACGATATAAGAGTAGGCCATGGTGCTGCTGCCCTCATACCAACAACATGGCGTCTTCATTGGAAACTAGGACGTTAAACCTTATTTAATTTCATTTTTACATAATTTAAATTTGCAAGCACCAGAAAGTTAAATCAGTTTCGGATAAAGCCAGACATAATTTCCCCCGTAGCACACTTCATGACGTATAACCAATTCCTTAAACAATATTGAGTTTGAAAAGTAGCACGCTGAAAGCCGTTTTATTTTATTTCAGTTCTTTGCACGACAAGCTAGCAACAACCCATTGGGTAGAGTTGGTCTACCAGAAGATGTTGCTAAAACAATCGCCTATCTAGCATCTGATCAAGCTAGTTATATTACTGGTCAGTTGCTATATGTTGATGGTGGACGACATTGTCTTAGCTCTACAGCTGCCAAGCCATAGTAGATAGAGAATAGTCCAAGGGAAGAACGCTCTAAGTCACATTTTTGTCTTTTCGCATAAAACGCAAAACTGACTTTTGGAAGAGAATGTTTGACGCGAAAAGAACAACGAGTGGGTTTTATTTAACCATCGAAATGATGTTTAACACGAACAATGATTACCAGTAGAACAGATCGCAACTTTCCAGGCATCTTAAGGTTAAATATGGACTTGTATTTGTCCGAGAGGTCATTTCAGAAGGGCTTGGTTCGATGTGACTTTAATCATGTTTACCTCAAAGTGATTGCTCCGCAGAAAGCTTATACAATTTACTACCAGATGGCGCCATTAACTGGGGTTCATTGAAAAAGTGAATTAGATCGTTCTTTACCCTGGACTCTTCAGATAGCTTGATGCTGATATATATTGGTTCTTTGTTGATAGTTGCCATTATCCACTAATGCTGCTCAATAAAACGGCTATACAAGAAATATGTTGTGTTTTGATATTAAGCGATATCCACGCGTACCGAAATTGAATGAGAAGGCGCCCCTATCTTCATGCCACATACGCTCACACCAGGGCTCGAAACCACAGCCGCAAGCCAGACGTGACCGGCCAGCTAGGGGTCGAAGCTCTAGACCACTACCCCCCCCCCCCGCTCACCAAAATTGAATGATCTAAGAGTGAATGATATAACGCATGGGCGTTAAGGGGTAGTGAGGTGAGGCAGGTTGAGCCCCTGCAGTAGCATTATAAAAAGACGGTCTTGCGATCCGATGCGACCGTGAGAAGGTCCAGGTGCAGTAGTTTCAACTCATAGCTGTGATGTAAGCTGTTTGCGACAGGATCACGTGGGTGGCATAAACTGTTGTAGGGGCGCAAAGTAATTGTTGTAGGAGCGCAAGCTAATTGTTTTGGTGGGTTTGCTGACCGTAAGTTTTTATATGCGACTTTACGAGACATATCACCCATTCTCAATTGTACGCTTACTGTAATATGACGTGGTTTCGATTCCCCACGTGTACCGAAAAACTGAAAAATTGAATTGCCCGCCATCTCATAGGTTTCATCCGGGTACTGATACGATCAAAGCGAATTATTGCAATTAAATTCAACCACAGTCCCGACTTGTCCTAGATTGTCTCGCGTGGACGTTAAACCCCATCTCTCTCTCTCTCTCTCTCTCTCTCTCTCTCTCTCTCTATCTCTCTCTCCCCTATATTGTTTTGAGGGGGCGTTAAATCCCTGACTATAACTAATAATAAGAAAGGTCAATAGGTTTATACAAGTAATAATAATAAAACCCTGATCCATACAAACGTCAGGTGCTCGCTGAATATTGAAGGATTGTTATTAATAAACTATGTAAATACGGGTATACAATAAAAATAGTACATAGAATAGACACCACCCGTCTGCTTATTAATCACATGTATATTAACATAATAACGGTATCTATGTGTTATAACATTGGATATTGTCGATATCTCTTCACTCAGGGATTGTGTACTGCGCCAAGTGTCTGTGCATTTCAAAGGTAAGATTAGCAGTGGATTAGAACCTCCTCTAGCTCAAGGAACTGCCTTCATAAATCCGGACAGTATTGAATATAAGGACATTAAACTCCATTCATTTCTAAACCTGGAGATTGTGTTCGATGCCAAGGTAAGATTTGTTGTGAATTACTTTACTTTGAGAGGTTTTTATGAATTTTAGGGGCAAAAATTGACGTGGATTACGGGAATCCGGTTCTTAGTAGGTATAGTAGAGAGGCTAGAAAGTGCAGACATTTTATACGTGAGATTTGTGGATCCCTTTAAGAATTATAGATGTGACATCAGTGATTTATTTTAGGAATTTGGGAGGTTGCATTAGTGGTTTATTTTAGGAATTATAGACGTGGCATTGGTGATATTTTTTAGGAATTATGGAGGTGGCATTTGTGGTGGTTAATTTTAAAAATTATAAAGGTGATATTAGAGGCTTATTGTAGGAATTATAGCGGTGGCATTCGTAGCATATTTTATGAACTATAAAGGTGACATTAGTAATTTATTTAAGGAAATATAAAGGTGAAATCATTGATTGATTTTAGGAATCATACAGGTGACATTTGTGGGGTTGATTTTAGGAATTATAGAGGGGACACTAGTGGTTTATATGAGGAATTATAGACGTGACATTCGTGGTTTTTTGGGGGAATTTTAGAGGTGACATTAGTGGTTTATTTCAGGAATTAAAGAGGTGACATTTGTGGTTTATTTTAAAAATTATAAAGGTGGTATTTATGGGGTTTTTTTGTAGGAACTATAGAGGGAACATTAGTGGTTTATATTAGGAATTACAGAGGTGACATTTGTGGTTTATTTTAAAAATTATAAATGTGGTATTTGTGGGTTTTTTTGTCGGAACTATAGAGGCTACATTAGTGGTTTATATTAGGAATTATAGACGTGACATTAGGAATTATAAAGGTGACATTAGTGGTATATTTTAGGAATTATAGAGGTGACATTCGTAAAGTAATTTTCGCTTATAAAACGAGTTTCTGGATTTTACAATCCTAGAGAGATACCTATGATACTCTTATTTTCATGTCGTCATCAACTCACTTGCTGTAGAATAGTAGGACGTTAAACCCTATTTCATTTTGTAATCTACTGTATCAGTTGATGGAGAACCCGGCCACTGTCCAGTCAAGATTTCTCCCCTATTGTTGCAAAACTAATTATTGAACAATTTAACAATATGAATAACAAACAAACAAAAAATAAAGAATCAAAAAAAAAACAAAAAAAACCAGGTGTTCGTCTCCCAAATAAAATGGTGTTGACGAGACGTTAAAACATTGTACATTTCTCACACATGATATATCTCACAATACAATGGTGTTGGCGTGACGTTAAATCATTGCGCATTTCTCACGTATAATGGGGGGTTGGGATGGCCTAGTGGTCTAGAGTGCCGCGCTTCGACCTCTAACTGGCCGGTCACCTCTGGCTTGCGGCTGTGGTTTCGAGCCCTGGTGTGAGCGTATGTGGCATGGAGATAGGGGCGCCTTCTCAACCTCGTGGGTTTCCTCCAGGCACTCCGGTTTCCTCCCACGGCTAAAGACCCCTACGTGCAAGCGAATTATTGAAATAAAATTGAAACCATATGTTAGTCCCGAAATGGCCTGGTTGTGTTGAGTGGACGTTAAACCCCATTTCTCCCTCTCTCTCTCTCTCTCTCTCTCTCTCTCACGTATAATATGTCTCCAAAAAAAAAAGAATGATAGTGACGTGGTGTTAAAACAGTGCGGTGTTTACATGTGGTTTAAACTTTCTCAAATGTCTCACAAAAAAAACAACAAAAAAACAAGAATGGTAGTATCAAGGTGTTAAAACCGACTGCATTTTTCACACATAAAATCCTAGATATTATGATAGTTCAATTGACTTTTCACATACTATATTTCTTTATATAGCTGGGCATGACTGCTAGCGCTCCATTCTTTTCATATGGCTGGGACTATTATATACACGAATAAAGCAACTTCAATCGGTATATTTGAATAACGCACAGAGTAAATTATGTAGTTCAGCAAATTAAACGTTGGTTTTACCTTGAAGTCTATATATATATATATATATATATATATATATTGTCCAAGTTATATATGATCGGCTTGGCCAGCAATGTATCCCAGATAAGCCAACATGACGATAAAGACCATGCATTTTTCAAGACCAGGAAGTCCTCCCTCATCCACAATTTTAAGACCAGGACACACCCCCCCCCCATCCCACCAACCCCCAAAAGATTCATTGTCTCGGAAACCTGGCAAACTAAATTCTTCCTGGTATAACGTCCAGTCATTTCTGTTATAGTCGAGTTTTCTGATCAAATGTTGGTTTTCATGCCAGTTCGAGTATGGTCGACATGAAATTTGACGTGCTTGTTTTAGTGTTAACAAGCCAATGTCCTACTGACTGAGCGGGGGGGGGGGGGCGAATGGTTAGCACGTGCGTGCTGTATCATAAAGCCTGACATTGAGTCAACTGGCGTGGTTTCGCATTCCCGATTGTACGTGAAAAGGAGTAGGGTCGCCTGTCCAACCTCGTGGGTTTTCTCCGTGTCCTCCGGTTTCCTCCCACTGCTCAAGACCCAAACGCACAGACGGATGATTGAAATAACAAAATTAAACCATATGTTAGTCCCGAAATGACCTAGTTTGTGTCGAGTGGACGTTAAATTCCATCTTTCTCTCCCTCCAACACACTGAGCCACCGTGGCGCCGGCGTATTTTTAAAGGGTTAGGACTAGGATAAAACTAATCAGCTGTTTTATTTCATTATCAATTATCATTACCTATTATCCGAGAGATACAAATTGGAGATATGTGTTTAACTGAATATTACCATTCATTCCCGTGGCAGAATGGTAAGGCTCCTGTTAAAGAAATTTGACAACGTCAATTTTTACAATGAATCAATAGGGTCACATTGTGGTTCAATTTCACCGTTGGGATTTGGACCCCGCCTCCCCCACACACACACTCCTGGGTCCGTCCCTAATTCTATATCAAAACAAAACGGCTATTGTTCCTTTATGTGAACCATTTATTGTGTACCGCCTTCATTGGTTCACTGGGGGGTTGGGATGGCCTAGTGGTCTATAGTGCCGCGCTTCGACCTCTAGCTGGCCGGTCACCTCTGGCTTGCGGCGGTGGTTTTGATCCCTGGTGTGGGATAGGGAAGGGGCGCCTTCTCAACCTAGTGAGTTTCCTCCGGGCACTCCGGTTTCCTCCCACTTCTAAAGACCCCTACGCGAAAGCGAATTATTGAAATAAAATTAAACCATACGTTAATCCGAGTTGACGTTAAACCCAATCTCTCTCTCTTTCTAATCCTTTATCAAAACAAAATGGCAATTGTTCCTATATGTGAACCCTTTATTGTGTTCAGTCGGAGCAGAACGCTCGAACGTTATACCCTATTTCATTTGATTGTGTATTGTTTATTTCAGATGTGGATGAAAGTATCAAAACAGACGGTGTTTAATTTATTTATTTCTTGCGGTTTTATTTTGATGTTTGTACAGCTCAACCTGCTTCATCAAAAAATGCCACGAGAAAATAAAAACCTCCCAAACTCAGGAGAAATTCGTGACAAGGACACCCATAACATCAATAAAAATGGCGCGAACGAGTTAAATATGAACGTGGCGAAGGAAGCAGAACGTAAGACTGTGAACTTCTTAGCTTTAAACGGAAGTCAAGATGATTTAAAACAGATGGTGGATAACCAGGATAACGACAACGACGACACGTTTCGTCCAAATTGTGACAAACTGACCCAAGGTTCACTGTACGAATTCACTCAAGTGAAAACAATGCTCGGTGATTTACAGAGACGATTCGTCACGGCGGATAATTACGTGAAATATACTCAAAACTGCGAGGAGTTTATACGGAACAGAAAATACAAGATGGAGGTAACTCAAGAAGAGCGAGACTTTCCACTCGCGTTTAGTATCGTCACGTATAAAAATGTCGAACAAATAGAAAGATTACTGAGAGCCATTTACAGGCCCACTAACTACTATTGTATCCATGTCGACAAAAAGACTGAAGAAAATACTAAAACCGCATTAAATCAAATCAGCGGATGTTTTAATAACGTCTTCATCTCCTCGCGATCTGTGAATGTGAAGTGGGGAACGTTCAGTATTATTGAACCCGAGTTAATCTGCATGCAAGATCTAATGAAATATTCCTGGAAATATTTTATAAATTTAACCGGCCAAGATTTTCCTCTTAAAACTAACCTTGAACTAGTCAAGATATTGAAATCTCTGCGTGGTGCCAATCTTGTTGATGGCTCCGTGAATCTGTAAGCATTAGATTATGTATTCTTAAATGAAATGAACTGGGGTCATAGCCGATTTTGCTCAATGAATGTTAAGCGGGGGGAGGGGGCAGAACCATTAAATGTCTGGAAACCCTTGTCAGTGGTGTAGAAATAGGGCCTGGCAAGGGCAACTGTCTAGTCGTTCGGATCGGACGGAAAATCGAGGTCCCGTGTATACAGTGGGACGTTAACTACTATTTCATTTTCATTTTATTTATGTGCATGCCAACCAGTAGATTAGTGTTCCCCGAGTGTTTGTCCCATCCGAACGATTAGACGCCTTTCCCTTTGTCAGACTTTTCGTCCCGAGGAAATGTCTTAGTCAACAACGGGATTGAACCAAGAAAATCCTGATTAGTGAGCCAACGCCCTTCTCGGTGGGGTGAGTTGCGAAATGGTTTTACGCGTGCACGTTACACCATAAGGTCTCTCATTGAGTCAAGTGACGTGGTTACGATGGTCCAACCTCCTGGGTTTTCGCCAGGTTCCGCCAACTGCGAAGGACCCCGAGACACAGTCAAGCTCTCTCTCTCTCTTTCTCTCTCTCTCTCTGTGCATGACCTCTGGACACGCTATGGAACAACAATTTAATCTAGGTAGGGAGGTAACAATATATTTTATTGCGTAATTAAATATTTCAATTTCATTCCAGGTCCCGTAAAAAGGACGAAGAATTCACCAAACGATGGAAAGAAAAAGGTCCAGCTCCACATAAAATCCAACCTATAAAGGGTAACAGCCATATAGCCGTAATTAAAGGTTTTGTGGAGTTTATTTTACACGATAAGAGGGTGGTGGATTTTACATCATGGGTGAAGAAAACAAGAATACCGGATGAAACGTTCTTCTCCTCGGTAAATTACAATCCACATCTACGGGCACCAGGAAGTCTTAAAGGTAATTACAATATTAGGGGTGATTGTAATCTGAAGTCTAATTACAATAAAATGATATTTGTAATCTGAGGCAATTACAGCACCCCAGGGTGATCGTAAGGTAATTCCTATATTAGGGGCGATTCTGGTCTTAAACGCAGTTGCAGTGTTATCGTTGATGGTAATCGTAAAGGCACTGAAAACATTCGTGGGAATTACAACATCGATGGGGCAATTATACTACAAAACCACATTACGATGTTTACGATAAATATGTGCTTTACAGTTCTGAGTGTATCATGTTACTCTGTCGATATCATTGCCTGCATCTGAAAAGGGGGAGGGGGAGTGTTGGGATGGCCTAGTGGACTAGAGTGCCACGCTTCGACCTCTAGCTGGCCGGTCACCTCTGATTGTGGTTTCGAGCCCTGGTGTGAGCGTATGTGGCATGAAGATAGGGGCGCCTTCTCAACCTCGTGGGTTTCCTCCGGGCACTCCGGTTTCCTCCCACTGCTAAAGACCCCTACGCGCAAGCGAAGTATTGAAATAAAATTAAAACCATATGATAGTCCCGAAATGACCTAGTTTGTGTTGAGTGGACGTTAAACCCCATTTCTCTCTCTCTCGCATCTGAAAAGGAGAAGGAGGGGGGTTAACGTCCACTCGACATAAAACTAGCTCATTTCGGTTCAACTTTATTTCAATAATTTGCTTGTGTGGGGGTCTTTAGCAGTGGGAGGAAACCGGAGAAAAACCCACGATGTTAGACAGGCGACCCTACTCCTTGTCACTCACAACCGGGGAATCGAAACCACGCCAGTTGACTCAATGACAGACCTTATGATACAGCGCGCACCCGCTAACCATTTGGTCACTCAGAATAGAGTTGCTCCTGGCTATGTCTGCTGTTTTTCCTTCAAAGCTAGCCATATTCAATCACCAGGAGCTAATTGTCATCTTTTGCAATTGATGTTACGATGATTTTATTGCTGTTGTTTGTGGTCCGTATCCAGGCTTTACCATTGTATTGTACATCAATATCGCGTAATGTCACTTTAAAAAGCCCCAATAACACTCTTGTTGTAACTGAATAATATGTCCCAATCTTCATTCTGGTCAACAAATCGTATTATTTTAGAATATTCCAATTAAATGATGATATAAATTTCATCTTAACACACCTATTTTGAAAAATTGGAAAAATTCAACCAATTGATTTGAAAAGTCTAACGTAAACCTTTTCAAATGTGACTTGGATTTTAAAATATTTTCGAACTCTCTGGACAAGTGATAGGTTGTAATGGATAATTTACACAACAGGTAGGACACTTAAACATCTAGTACTTAGAATAAGGGTATTATTTATTTTCTGGAGCTACCAAGCCAGCAAGAATGTTATTGTCGCTTTAAAGGAGCTAAATCGCTAATATTTGGGACCTAGAAATTTACCCAAATGAGTCGCAACGTATATAATAATGTAATCTTATTGTCTATGCGCTGATTTGCATTCAATTGTTTCCATTTTGACTCTGATTTCAAATCGCTTGCCTAGCGAAATACGGCATGAGTCTCAACCGAATAGAAATTTCTAGTGTCTGGTTATTCCAGTCTATTGCGAATGCTCTCCACATAAGTTCTGGCGTCGCCGTGTGACATGAGTTGTCGAATATGTCTGGCCTCGTTCTTTCTGGTCACTTGTTACAAATGACTCTGAAACGCACTACGGTACACGATTCGTGTACCAATGATAAAAAATTTATTTTGTTTTAAATATTGGATATCAGAAGCATACCTTTCAAAGGTAAGATAACAACATCAATATTGATTTGAACAAACAAATAATTTGTGTTTTCAACGTGTAAGACATTGCTACTTATGATTTAAGTCACATCTTTTATTTTTCAGATCACGTAAAATTGAATTATTCTGTGTTACCGTATATAACTCGATTTAAGAATTGGGGCACAGCTTGGGGTACAAACTATTTCAATTGGCCATGTCAGGGAAAACGTGTTCGAGAACTGTGTGTTTTTGGAGTGGGTGATCTACCTCTATTAACGACCCGACAAGAACTGTTTGTTAATAAATTAGATATAGAATATGATCCGTATGCTGTGGATTGTTTAGAGGAATGGATGCAGAACAAGGAATCCCAACAATTATCTGGAGAATCTCAGGTTAAAGTGGACTTTTATAAAAATTTGTATGTTGTTAAAAATAGAATATGAAAGAAGTTTGGATGTTTGTGACGTCGCTGCAGAAAATCAAAATGAAAAAAAGGTTAAAAAAACGGGCCTTCGTAATTCACCCTTGACTATGGGAAACCCAGCTACAAAATCATGATGCCATTTCTCTGCCAACACTAGGAGCGAAACCGCAACCTCCAGGATACTGAGCCAGTTACTCACTAAGCCAGAATGTGGTAAATAACAACCAGGGTTATACTGAATGTGGTAAATTACAACAGGGCTATACTGAATGTGGTACATAACAACAGGGTTATACTGAATTTGGTAAAGTACAACGGGTTTATACTGAATGTGGTAAATTACAACAAGAAAACTACAACAAGGTTATACTGAATGTGGAAGATTACAAAGCTTGTATACAAAGGTGTTATATTACAAAACTTGTATACAAGGGGGTTATATTGAATGTGGTAGATAACAACACTCTAGGTGCACATCAGGGGGATCCAAAGCCAAAGTAACCATGATAGATTGTTTAAAAAAAATAAATTTATTTACAATAATTACATGTTTATAGTTTGGTTTTAACAGTAAATATAAAAACCTAATATATATATAACTTAACACAACAAAAATTACATTCAATTGATAAACTTCAACATTTCATTCACCATGATCTAACATATATAGAAATTTAAAATTTATTGCATTTCAGTTTCTTATTCTATATGGACAAAATAAAATTCATTCAGTTTCCTAGTAATAGGATTATTTTTCAACAATTTAAAACGCAATTGTGTGAAGATTTGTTGCTCAACTGTCATTGTGTGTACTAATAGAGAATTCACAAGGTTTCCAAAACTAAGACATTAACTCTGCACAAATTTGTAACTCAAAAAAAATACCCACTGATCTACCATTGTACATAATTATCCTGTCCTTAGTAAGACTATTATCAGACGATGTTCCTTTAATTACTTTTGGCACCAGTAACATTAAAATTAAAGTTTTTTGGGAAAATACTGTTAACTTTTTTGTACAAGCTGCTCTTATGAATTTTTTAAAAAAAGGTTTTTTTTTGGTCTGTTTTCAGATATTAAAATACCTTTCATTCTCACATTCTTAAGTACTAGGCCCCGTATAAACGAGTCTGGTGGGCATACAGTCAAGGAGTTGAGTTCAGGCATCATCAAAATAAACATTGACGAGCCACTGCCAACACGCTTCAGTCAATACACCCTTACATTCCATTCCCCTCACCATAAAGCCATATCAATATTTTCTCATCTGTTTTTTAAATTTTTCATAATGGAAATCATCCGTGGCTTTCTCCGTTTTATTGTTTGATGAGGAATCTGTAAATATAGACGTAAAAATCACTACCAGTGTCTGTCAACATAATAGAGTTACTTCCCTTGCTAGAGAACAACAGTTACTTTTTGAACCAACATATTATATAATTTTATTTCAATAATACGCATTTGTGTAGCAGCTTAGGCGTTTTAGCAGTTGGAGGAAAATATAGGAATTAATTAGATTACATTAATATTCAATTTCATTGTTACAAAGCATTAACTGTGATATCACATTTGTGTAGCAGCTTAGGGGTTTTAAAAGTAGGAGGAAACCATAGGACCTGGAAATAACCTATGTGGTTGGGAAGTCAATGACAGACCCCAGAATCTAAAGCAAACAGCTTGGATTCCTTAGCAGTTGGAGGAAACCATAGGACTTGGGGGAAAACCTATGCGATTTGGTAGGCATGACCACTGCCCAACTTGAAACAATTACAGAATCTAAAGCACAGTCATTTGACCTCTTGGCTCCTCCCCCATACATTTTCACCAGATGTCCACATCATCTGAAACCTGCCAAATGGTATCTTCAGGTCACACATTCTACATGCTCAGCTATATCATGATAAATAACAAAACTTTACCTTTCGAGTTGGCAGAATCTATATCACCGACCCGTAACGGTTCAGGTTCTGGTTTAACTTCTGCCTTCTTTAAAATAGGTGCTGTATCATCTATATTAACTGTAGAAATAAAATAAAACAAACACAGTGATTCATTATCGAGGTACTCCGATCAGTCAATCAACAGTCTATTACATACCATCCCACTGTTGCATAGGGGTCGTCATCTTCAATAGAAGGTTCGATCTCGCTTTAAATACGTACATCTTGTCATGGTCTTCACTTAATACCCTGCATATTTCGCCAAGTCTCAGGCTATCAAGTTAAAGTGTCTACCTTTGATAATCGAGTTACAAAGTTCACGGTTACTTCAATGTCAAGTTTTCTGTAGGGGTCGCTACATCACAACCTCTAATTGGACCTACAACTCAACCCCGACCCCAAAATTTAATCAAAGATCTTACATCTATTATGCTGTACGAAATTGACCGCCATGTTGGTTGGTACAAAATCTGAAACTTCGTTTTCCTTCTTCCGTCTTCTTTCTAAAATAAGTCTTTGTTTTGCTTCTTCTGTAGCTTCGATATTTTTTATTTTAGCTCTGAAAATGAAAACAGGTTTAATGTCCCATTGTTAAGTACCGATTGGGCATAAGCCTCACTGTGTACTAGGAGAGAGAGAGAAACGTCCAATCGCCACAAACCAGGTTATTTTGGGACCAACATATGGTTCAATTGTATTTCAATAATTCGTTTGCGCGTAGGGGTCTTTAGCAGTGGGAGAAAACCGGTGTACCTGGAGAAACCCACAAGGTTGGACAGGCGACCCTACTCCTTGCCATGTACAACCAGGGATTAGAAACCACTGCAGTTGACTCAATGACAGGCCGTATGACAAGCTAACCATTCGGCCATCCAACCCCCCGTACAAGGCGGGCAATTGACCCAGAAAGCAGTGCATACCATTTATATCCTGCATCAAGGACAAGGTCGATCGGTGCCAACATCTTAATCACTGAGCAACATTTTAGTGACTAACATAATATAGGCCTATAAATCTATTTCAATAATTCACTTATGGGTCTTTAGCACTGGAAGGAAACCAGAGGAAAGTCATCAAAGCTACTCGTTGTCACATGGATTAAAACCATGCTACTTGCACTATGAGAGAAATGAAATGCGGTTTATCGTCCTACTGTTCTGCTCCAAACTAGGTTAATGAAGGCAGGCTGGACAGTGGCGCTACGACCTACTCTTACATCAAATTCCAACTGTCAAAGGATCTTTTACATGTAAGCCAATGCACACACTAGACCTCAGTTTTTTGTCCTTTCCAAATGACTAGACAGCTGTCCTAATCTGATCCTCCATCCTGCAACACTGACAAGAGGGGAACCATGCCGGAAAATTTGGATGTACTTTCTTGGCCAGTGCAGGGATCAGTCGAACACCCGAACTCCAGACTAGCGAGCCACCGCCTTACCCACAATGCCACATGACTCAATGACAGATGTTATGATCCAAAGCACGAGTGTTAGACTATTTGACGTACATCCAATCACCCCTCTTACTGTACAGAGAGAGAGAGAAATGGGGTTTAACGTCCACTCAACACAATCTACGTCATTTCGGGACTAACATATGGTTTCATTTTATTTCAATAATTCGTTAGGGCGTAGGGGTCTTTAGCAGTGGGAGGAAACCGGAGTTCCCGGAGGAAACCCACAAGGTTGAGAAGGCACCCCTATCTCCATGCCACATACGCTCACACCAGGGTTCGAAACCTCAGCCGCAAGCCAGAGGTGACCGGCCAGCTAGAGGTCGAAGCATGGCACTCTAGACCACTAGGCCATCCCAACCTCCCCTGTAACTGTACATGATCATCTTCTGGCTGTAGAACATAATTATAAACTTACTCTATTCCCAGATCAATTTCAGGTATTCCAGATAACATCTGATTGGACAACATGTCTTCAGATTTTTTAGAATTCGATTTAATCTGAAGATAATCAGGAAGGTTATATAATTGATCGTCATTTTCTTCCGTTCTGAAAAAAAAAGATTTAACCAAAATATTATAACAGTAGCTGTCACCTTTCACAATTTAACACCATTGGCACTGGCGTTCAAAATCAGTTATATGATTGTATCTAAATGAAATTGGATGTAGTGTGTGCTGCTAGGTGATAGAATATTATGGGATGTAAACAACAGACAATAAATCGGTGCCATAGTTCTGGAAGGTTGTAAGTGCCACTTATGACCAAAATAGCTTTTTTTGCATAGGATGACTAATCAAATTTAGGGGCTTCTCTATGCAAAATTTGAGAACTGTAAGGTCGTAACTTTCATAAAAACATTGCTATTAAAATATTGGTATCCTTATTGCATTATTAAGATTGGAATAATTTTCCTCTCATATCTCAAAAACTAAATCCAGTAATTTTTGACACTTAAGATCTTGCAGAACTATGACATCGAAATGTTGAGGACCATATTAAACATACATGGTAAATCTGCCTATTGCAAGTCATTTTTAGGTCTGAAATATTTGTTATATAAAGCATTAATTAATCAGACATTAATTAACATAACAACACCATAATCAACTCTTGATGTCATCATTAGTCTGCGATATTAACTATATTAGAACGGTTCGGCCATATTTCGATTTAATTTTAAAAATGGAGAAGTGAGACTGAGCTTCAAAGTACCAATACGGTTGATACAACTAATGCACACTTCTTGTCAAATTTTCAAAGGCTCATATCTTTGCTCAGAATAACGTAATTTGAATAAATGGCCATATGGCTCAGCTCTTTATCGACATCTTGGGTTTTATCTCTTTACTTACTGAAGGGTACCTCCTCCATTCTCTTCTTGAGCAGATCTTCCTTTTCTTTTAGCTAATTCTTCTTCCACATATTTCACCCTAAAATATTTATATTACATTTACTTAGAAACTTATAAAATGGCATATAATGTTCTACTTTTCTGCATCAACTGGGCTAATGACGCCACGCAAACAGTGTGTACAAGAAAAACTTTATGATTGTGATCAGAAGCTCAGCATATGTCATGATCAGACTCTCAGCAATCATTGAGATCAAACCAGTGTTTCGACATACGAGAAATGGGCAATTATTATCTCTAAATTGAACACTGCTGTACCTGAGAGAAAGAGAGGGAGAGAGAGAGAGAGAATGAGAGAGGAATGGGTTTAACAGCTACTCAACACAAACCATGTAATGTTTGGACTAACACATCATACAGCTTTTTTTTCATAATCTGCTTGCACCTATCTAGAAGTCATGAGGAGAGGAAACCTGAGGCTCTGGAGAGAAACCCCATAAAGTTAGGCATGTGCCTTTATTCCTTGTCACCATGTGTCGATAGGAAACAACACAACTTGACTCAATGACAGATCTGATGATTTAAAGGGCACATTGGAGTATAAGGCCACCTTACCCCCCTTACCTCCATTTTACGTAGTTGAGAAATTTATGTTTATGTTTAAAAACCTTACATTTCAGCATCTTCATCTCGTCTGTTAGTTTCTGCAGCAAAGGCCGTTCCAATAGCCTCTGTTACTTCAGCATCAACTTTCAAAGGTCTGGAAAACAAAAACTTGTAGTAGATCAGTTAGCAAAAACAATTCTAATTCAAACAAGAGCATCCCTAAAATCAAATGTATCAAAAACTAAAGTCAGACCAATTTGTTTCTTTTTCTTTTATTTTAAAGTTAATCATTTTTAAGACTTACTTTGATTTTAAAGCTTTCATATCCACAAATCCACCAGTCTTCATTTTAAATGGATCACACTGTAAATGAAATATATACATAATCAGAACAGACATTAACAGAACACAGTTTTTATGGGATACAGTCACTAGTTTATTCTAAAAGCAATATGTTTCAACAAGTAAGTATTTGATCAACCTAAAAACCATTACAAATTCTAAAGCCTAAGATGACTGACATTGCCAAAGAATGACCCAGCATAATAAAATATATTAGTGGATAAATAGACAATATTCAATAAATCTATTGTCAGTCATACATGTACAGGATAGAGGGTTTGACAAAGTACAAACTAAGAACCGATGTTCCATGTACATTATAACCTGCATGTAAGCCGCTTCCCAGGGTAAAATTTCCCTCAAGGCACACTAACTGGTGTTTATTTGTCTTCATAATTTGCCCAGTCAGAGCAGACAAATTTAAAGATCACAGTGAATCCAAAGCTGTCAGCAACTCGAAGTATAACTGGATTTATTCTTACCGTGAAAGACGTAACTCAAATTAAAACCCTGAGGGTTGTGTTTAGTATTGATCTCCTTAGCATATGGTACTGTACATCAAATCACTTACTGTATCCGTTTCAACTGTTTTAGGTATTTTCTTTCCCAGAGCTAAACTGGCCGCACTGACTCCTTTCTGACGACCCCGACATTTCTGTAATTCTCTTATTTCTTCTAATTTAGTTCTGAAAAATAATAGGGGTACTAATATTACCAGGTTAAATTCACCGGAATAACATACAATAAATATCTTACAGAAACTGATCTGCAAAACAACCATACAGTAGGTACAAGTCATAAGTAAGTACCGGTAATTAATTGTAAATAATAGATTACAATATGTGCCAGAAAACCCTGGGCTAACATCGGGATAGTCTAAAAACTACGTTAGGTACTGTGTGTAGGCTATGTGGGTATCATATAATAACCAATAATTATTGTATCGGTATTTTGTATAGCGTCAAATTATGATTGGTGTAATTTGCGCTTTCCACTACACTCCAACTCCAACTCAGTTCTGTAACTATTATAGTCCTACTATAATAAGGGATAATTCTGGGTCGATTTTATGAATTTCGGGAAATATTTCAAAACAAAACCATTTCTATCTACAACATACATCGCTTCCTCTTCATTTTCCGAATCTTCGTCGCTTTCCGAAGAGTGTCGACGCTTTCTTAACACTTTATTCACGTTTCTTTTCTTAAATTCGGCCATGTTTATTAAATCAACACTAGACGTACCTCTAACGTCAGAGACTATATTCCAAGAATAATCTCCCTTGCCACCATTCCAGGGACATTGTTAGGCTACCAAAAGTTTCACTTTACTTAAGCCTACCGTTCACAGTTTTGCAACCTGAAAGATTATTGACCTTATAAAATTACAGTGACAAAACAAAGATCTAAACATTATTTTCCACTCACAGACCTCTTATTTAAGTGTTATTGTTATTAATGTATGAATAAAATATTGAAAACACGTAATGCTTGTTTTTTTTAAATTTGTGGGGTGAAACGGCCCGATATCAGTGGAATGAAATGGTCCTAGTAATTTGGGGATGAAACAGCCCGGGGTGAAATGGTCGTGGGAGGAAACGACCTGCTCCCATTATTTACCAAATAAATTGCCGATGAACGGTACCCCGTATGCATTTTACGTTGAATATTAATAAAAATAGTGAGTTCTTATATAGCGCACAGATCCATTAAAGTTAATGCTCAAGGCGCATTTAGCTCTTCACTTATTACAAGATGTTCATAACTAGTAAGCAGCCGAAAAAAGACGAGTCTTTAATTGCTTCTTAAAAATCTCTTTGAAATAAAACAAGATTTTCTATTTATTGTCTTGGGACAAAAACTTGTATTCCATACAAATGTGCCACATGTTATTGTTTTTGACATCTTCGCGCAATATTTTGAGAAAGAGATTTAACAAAGACAGCCGTGCGAGAAGCGAGTTAAATAAATGGAGGCCTATTCTATTACTACTATAAATCTAGCCCTCTTGATAAATTCAAATATTCCGCGCTTTTCATGAATTTATATAAGGCTTAGATGATAGACTGATAAATAAAGAGAGAGAGAGAGAGAGAGATGGGGTTTATCGTCCACTCGACACAAACTAGGTCATTTCAGGACTAACGTCCTGGTTTAATTTTATTTCAGTAGTTCTCTTGCGCGTAGGGGTCTTTAATAGTGGGGGGAAACCGGAGGACCGGGAGGAAACACATGGGGGTGGGCGGACAGGCGACCCAAATCCTTGCCAAGTACAACCGGGGATTCGAAACCACGTCAATTGACTCAATGGCAGGCCGTATGATACAGCGCGCGCACACTCACCATTCGGCCACCCAACCCCCAAGACAGATAAATAAATAAAGAATAGATATATTGCAAGTTCATGCTTAATATTAGCTGACCACGCTAATTATTGTCAATCCCGATGTTAACCCATGAGATTCTTACTTTCAACAGTCCAATTGCAGTGTTGTTCCTGCCTGTCCTTCCCCCGACAATGAGTGTGCACGCAAACGTGGTTTGGCGTGCCATCCAAATGATTAGATGCTTTTCCTTGCGAAACACGGCCTCTTTCTGCAGAAAAAAACAGATTAGTAGCCTACCTTAAACCCAAACGTCATTAGACGACCATAGAGTCACGTGGGTATGTAAATTATTTTGTATAAAGGATCTTCGGACGATTTTGTTTTGGTTACCCCCAGGGCGGTAATACCCAGCTTCTCAAATCCAAAAAGGCAACTAATTATAACTTTCTAGTCGACTGCATCCCAAGACCTATTTTTCTCTTCCAATTCACTGATACAGTTCTGTCCAGTGTTTTGTGAATACGGCTGCATTGGGACTATTCTTTTATAAGATTGTTCATTTAATAAATTTTCCCCGGTACGAGCCTAAGCAGTTAATAAAGACGGACACATATCCCACAGTGTGCTACGGGGACCCACACGGGACCTTGGGTTTTCGTCCCACCCGAACGACTAGACACTGCTCCTCTTCAGACCATCATCTTGCACCATACTAAATAAAGCAATAAGAGTTATAGAAAATATATTTTAATCTGACCAGCATAATAACAAAATAACCATCAGGTGTAATACATTCAACAAATACTGATTTTAACATGGTCATATACAAGTTTGCGTGTCTTCTTTGAGTGACATTTAGCAATTGACGCAAACAATAAACACAAAGCCATTAATGGTCTGTATCTTATATGCACATCAATTGCTTGATAATAACGCTACGAGAACAATCAACGAAACATCGCTTTAAAACATATGGTTTTGTGTTTATTAAATTCTTGTCTGTATACAGTTGGATAGTTGAATGATATTCTGGACATGACAGATTAAAACCAAACTTTATATTCCATACTTCTTTAATTTGAAAATGTACAATGATAAACATTTTTTTACAAACACTGGAACTGATCAGAGAAGGAATAAAACATGCTAATAGTAATCAATAATACTCTTCATTTTGGCTCGATTTGTTGGCCAATAACAAACGAAAATGGTCAAAGCTAGTCTGGCTTCCAGGCTCCCGAGCCTGTTTTTAAACATAATATACTGGTATTCAATTTATTTTAAAAATAAACCTCAAACTAAGCAAGATTAAAAAATACAGCTTCTGTGTCTTTTTACGATAAAACTACTCTTAACTATCAAATATAATATTCTAAAAGTTTTAACAGGTGTAAGTAAAACAAAACGTATCGAATGAGTTTATTAAGGTGCAGGTGTGAATCGAAGATAACCCTTTCCTGATGGTACCTCCACTGTCTCTACACCCTTAGGGAATAGTTGAGCAGCATCTTCCTTGGATACACTTGGCACCACCATACACTTCTGACCAGGCTACAAAACATACAAAATATATATTACATTATACATACATTTTACAAAAGCTAGATCGGTCTAGGTCTTTCTTTGGGCCTGAAATGCTGTCTAAATTAGACATTAATAAACATATCCAGACCATAATCAACTCTCGATATCACTTGCGGATTGTCACTGGATTCGAATTCGATCTTCTGCTCAACGTTAATTGATTATTAAATCAAAAATCGAGAATGTGTTGCTTTTTTTTTATCCTATCGACTTTAGTAATGATGATCGACATTAGACTTAAAAACTCAAAAGCTAGAATCTCGGTTCATAGAGGAAGCAATTTGACCAAAAATTTCAACATATTCTATTTATAACGTTATACAGTGGACGCTGTCAAATCCGACATCGTACGGGATCGTTACAATAGGTCGGATCACACAGAGTGTCGGAATAACCAGTTTTGTCAAACCGGAAATATTGTAACTTCGAAAACCAGAGCGTTATTATCCCTTTATACATAAACTTTCCGGTACATTCACAATTGTCTTACATGTAAGTGCATCTTTATATATAGTGGTTGTTACCGCCCTACTGTTCTGTACTCAACAACAGGCCACAGAAAACCGACATACGCCATACAGCCACACACTCCGATAGTAGAGTCATTTTGTCCAGTCTCCAACTGTACACGGATCGTGTACAAGGGCCACCAGTTTGTCTTAGAATTTGAAACTCTAAGTCATTTCGGGACTAACATATGGTTTAATTTTGTTTCAATAAATCGCTTGCACGTAGGGGTCTTTAGCATTGGGAGTAAACCAGAGGACCCCGAGAAAACCCACGAGGTTGGACAGGCGACCGTCCTCCTTGTCACAGACCTTAAATTAATAGGACACTGCCAAAATATATATAAAAAAAAAATAAAATACGGAATAACACAAGTGATGTATGAAAAACATCCAACTTTGATAAATAATAGAGAATAAATTACCCTCCAATCTACAGGTGTTGCCACTTTATGCGTAGCTGTTAGTTGTAGTGAGTCGACAACACGTAATATTTCACTGGAATATACAAAATATACAATCACTAATATACATTCTACAACCAGGAGGGGGTGGGGGGGGGTAACGCCCATCAACGCAAACTCGTTAATTTCAATGCTAACATACAGTTCAATGATCAATTTTTATTTCAATAATTCGCTTGTGCATAGGGGTCTTTAGAAGTGGGAGAAAATCTAAGGATTCGGAGAAAACCCACGAGGTAGTAATTTTACCAGGGCAGTGGCACTATGGACTACTCATATCGAATTCCCCACTACCAAAGGATTTTTTTTATGTGCACGGCAATGTATACACGAGGCCTCGGTTTTTCGTCCCATCTGAATGACGAGCCAGCTGTTCTTGTACGGCCCTCCGTCCTATAATCTTTACATTTTCATTCTTTAAAGCATAATGCAAATTCGGTTATATAATGATATACTTACTCGAAATTACGGCCTGTTGTAGCTGGGTAGAGTAAGGACAGTTTTAACTTTTTACCTGGTCCAATAATAAATACCTGAATGAACGAAATTTATAAATTGGATAATTAAATATAAGCAGAGTTTGTTTTCGGGTATCGTCATTTTATCGGAATACGAATCAATGATATAAATTTCATTACGTCATCATTAACGTTAAAACACATTGGCCGCCCTAATAAAACAGGCTTTGGCCAGGAACCTAGCGTGGCGTCATCGCAGCCATCTTGGAATTTCAGCAATCGTATTGAACAATTCAAGTCTGCCAATCGATGTGCAGCTGTCAAGGGAACAGGCATGCCAAGTTTCATGTATTTTAATTTAAGAAGCCTTAGCCTTATTTTGGAAGAGCGTCCCTCGAAAAACAAAATGAGTAGTGTTTGTGGAATAGTTCCTCTTCCAAAATGCGTGGCACTTGGTGAATAGCTCTTTGTCCGAAAAAAGATAACGCTTGTGGAATAGTTCATTTTCGGATAGAATACAACTTCGGGAAAAGTTCCTCGTCCAAAATGAGTAGCGCTTAGAGAATAGTTTCTCATCCAAATGGGTAGAGTTTGGGGAATAGTACATCGTCCCAAATGAGTAGCGCTTGGGTAATAGTTCCGTTTGAGTAATAGATCCTCGTCCAAAATGAGTAGCGCTTGTGGAATAGTGCATTTTGAGATAGAATACCGCTTGGGGAAAAGTTCCTCCTCCGAAATGCGTGGTGCATATGGAATAGTTTCCTCGTCTACAATGAGTAGCGCTCGGAGAATGGATCTCGGCCTAACGTGCGAAAAAGTAGCGCTTGTTGAATAGTTCTTGGGCCACAATGGGTAGCGCTTAAGGAATAGTTCCTCGTCCAAAATGGGTAGCCTTGGGGAATAGTTCCTATTTTGCACTACGAGTAATACTGATATATGACAAGAGAAACTTACAGCTCGACAAGTTAGCGGCATTCCAGCGGCATCTCTCTCGTCTGGATCCACCATTCCAAGTTGTACAGCCAAACTTCTATCAGTATCAGCAATGATAGGGTAGGGTAGAGTACCAGAATTATCACCAGCAAATCTTAATACATCCTAAAGGTTTCCAGAAAAATATAAATCGCATCAAAATAGGAAAAAAAAAACAAGCTGCGTGTACACGTTGGTGTGCACGTTAAGAACCGCTGACAGAAACTGATTAAACGAAAATGTCGCTGTCTGGATAGAATTTCCCTCACAGCACACTGCATGGCAGTCTTCGTTATCCTAGATGCCATAGAAAAAAAAAACATTACCATAAACATACATGTATTGCTGCCTGACCGGAAAACAGTATGGCCCGGTTGTCTAATTTTATAGTTAAAATTACAGTTTCTTTATGGGATTGCCCCTATAATTTCAGTCCCCGATCAGCTATAGTCCAGATGCGACTGCTACGATTGACCTAAATATTGTAAGACATGATATTATAATCAGGATTATGGTAGTAGGAACATGGCATTAGTTTTCACAGCCAATCTGTATTTTATTTTGTCGTGTTCATCTGCCGAAGTTACCTTGTCTTGTGCTAGTTACAGAATCTTAAACAGTACTCATCCTTGACCCATTGTATGCAGAGCTATCATTCTGATCGCGTGCATGGACTATTGTCACTACTGTTCAGATTCAACCTGATTTAAACATAGATCCTATTTCTTTTAGTTTTTCATAGCTTCAAATTTTAATTTACTTGTCTTAATACTGCACAAGGACTTGGAAGAGTTGTTGTATAACCCACGTTCAGGGATTAGCCAATGGAACGGTTTGTTACAGGGAGTTTTTGGCATGAGAAGCACGGAACTGTGGGCAACCCACTAGAAACGTCAACGCTGATTGGTCAACGAAATAACTGACGAGATCTTCCGCTACAACCAACCAGATCTTCATGTGGAGAACGCTAGTTCGGAGACGGTCCTACGCATTTTAGCACATATGACGTCATATATAGATATTATGGGTTAGGGTAAGGGCTAGGGCCTATAGATGTCCCGAGATGTAAACAGGGCTAGCCTTAACCCTAACCCATGATCAAGCCTAACCCTTTCTCCTAACCCACAATTCACATATGACGTCACAATTTGGGTAGGACCGTCTCCGATCTAGCGTTCTCCTCTTCATGTAGTACGGACCATCGAAATATATATAAAAACAATTAAACGAGATATAGTTCTGCATTTTATTCAATCTCTCAAAGATTAAGACAAGCTTGTACAAACCTTAGCCCATCCATTATGGCTGTTGACATCGTCACACGACAAGGCAATCAACTTAACATTGCGTTTTTTGAATTCAGGAATTAGTTTAACAACTCGTCCTAATTCTGTTGTACAGACAGGTGTATAGTCCGCCGGATGGGAGAATAAAATGGCCCAGCTGAAAGATATAAAGAATAACAATCAGTATAAAGTTCTGTGGGTTGAGATGGTCAAGCTCCCGGGTTTTTTTTCTGTATTAGGGTCGTGGCGTTTAAAATATTCTTTGTCATAGCAACTAGGCCTAATCAAAATATAAAGAATTATGTGTACTATGTGAGGTACAGGTGGCCTGATTAAAGACTTCAAGTTGTAATGCGAAGCTATATTCTGGAGTGTGTGGTACTATCCTTTCAGATTCCTTGACTTCAATGTCGGCTGCATAATGCGAACTTTAGTATGGACGCCACGTTGTGATATTGTAATAAAAACGCTCGGGAAACTCCTGTTCCTCTTAACCCTTGTGGGTGCACGTGGTGAGAATCACATAGCAGGTAACAAGGGGTCCGTATGGACCCCAGTTGTATTTCAAAGTTTTTACGTACAGGTGTATTTGAATTTAAAAGCAGCGGTTAAGTTTTTATTTGAATTTATATTTGACAACTGAAAAACAACTAAATTATCATACAAAAACATTTTAGTGACATTTTGAACAGATTTAATAATACTCACAAAATTGCTACTTTGTGTACTATGTTATAACGAGGTTAAATGGCGATTCACGCTTGATACAAAAAAACATAGAATTTTTGGAATTCATCATTTAATTTTTGGTATTTGTAACATGCAGATGTTTAAAGAGAAAATAGTCTGGCATACGCAATATGGTATCAGGCAGCAAACACATTAGCAAACCCCTTGTTCCCTTCAAGCGTTGGGCCTGTTTGGCATGTAACATAACTCTTCATGTGGGAAGCAGATGAATACCGATCTATTCGCTATGTTTAAAAATATATTGGAGACAAAGTCACTAAATTTCAGAAAGCAGTGCCCAGTAATTATTACAAAACACTATAAAACAAGTGCATGGGGGTCCACGGAGACCCCACGTGCACCGCCAAGGGTTAATACAAGTTGATAATGCAGACTAATTAATTACTAGTCTTGTGAATGTGTCGTTATGCCCTACTATGTAACAAGCGTAAATAAACTATGCCCACATTAGATAATTTATAACGTCCTGTTTTGCACCTTTGGGTTTTAATATTAGTCTATATAACATCCGGTTAAGAATGTCTTGCTGACATAATTTTAACAAGACGAGAATAAATTACAAATACACTAAGGGTGGGGTGGCATGAGGTGGATGGCGGAATGGGGGAAGAGAGGGGGGTGATATGCACTCGGCACAACTTAGGTCATGTCAGGACTAGAACACATTCTACTGCATTTCATTAATTCGTTTGAGTGCCAACCAAATTATTTGTAATGTACAAAAAATCACCAATCGTGTTTTAGTATTAATAAGACACACAGCTTTAAATATTATTTGTCACGTTGATGCACTTAAAACTTATTCTTATCTCTGTGTTTATATAATACGGTGGCCTCGACCTTTACACTGACATTCACAAATTTATCAGATTAAAATTAACCTTTCATCCACTTCAGTAGACCCTCGTATCACGTATCAACGTACTTCATAATGTACATGTAACCACATGCACTTCGAAATAAGTCCCATCGCACCCCCTCAATCATTAGGCCCGATCGTTAGGGTAAATGGTTCTGTAATGCTCGTGGGGCGGTGAGAAATGTACATATTATATGATATGCAGTCCCATTACAGACTTTCACCAAAACTTAAAGGGCCAATCCTGATAACTTTTTGGGGAATAAAACTGCTTAATTTTGTGTTAAAATCCATTAAAACCCATTACCTAAGGCCGACCAACTAACCCGGTATTTGTGATACGCTTGTAAATAACTTAAACCTGACAGTCTTCATCTGGAAATTGAGACCGTTGTCATATACAGTATCTGGATAAAACCAGACTTTTTTCGATAAAAATAATATGTAGGTGAAATTTACCTTTTATTATCAAGTACAGTACATGGGTCATTCACTGCATAGACCTTTCAAGAAACGGGAATCGATTATCAGGTCGCCAAATGGAAAAATTGACCAAAAATCTTAAAAGGGTTACGTGTCCGGATAAGCAGTGTTGACGTTCACGTCCAAATGACTCGATATTTTGAGCTGAAATTTTGAGACAAGGTAAATACACCATGCCTCTATATTTTGGTCCGTAAATTTCATAAATACTCAGACTTTAATTTTTGAGACTCTGTTCTTATCGGGATAGTCTCTTTAAAGGAACTAAAACTCTAGCACAATATTTTCACTAATATTTGAAATGAACAACACAAATGAGAATTCACTATTGGTCCATTTCAATCCATATTGATGTTGTATTGCCGTGAAATACGACTGACAAACATCATAGTAATAGCTGATTCACAAATGATAAAAATATAGGCGTTAAAGGGACAATAACATTCTTGCTGGCTTGGTAGCTCCAGAAAATAAATAATACCCTTATTCTAAGTACTAGATGTTTAATTGTCCTACCTGTTGTGTAAATTATCCATTACAACCTATTTTACTTGCCCAGAGGGTTCGAAAATATTTTAAAATCCAAGTCACATTTGAAAAGGTTTACGTTAGACTTTTCAAATCAATTGGTTGAATTTTTCCAATTTTTTCAAATAGGTGTGTTAAGATGAAATTTATATCATCATTTAATTGGAATATTCTAAAATAATACAATTTGTTGACCAGAATGAAGATTGGGACATATTATTCAGTTACAACAAGAGTGTTATTGGGGCTTTAACAAATGATTGTCGTCAAATTTTGACTGCTAGTGTATTTAGAGATTACAATAATGTTTTTAAAAATTGAATCTAAATCACTAAATGTACACTCATAATAGATTAATGTGTGATTTAGACCCATTTATGGTTTTAAAGAAATGCGCAATACTCCCTTTAAAGAATAATCAGGACACTTCCAATGGAACAATAATTGACACAGTGGATCGTTAGAGCGGAAATTTTATATTTTCTAAGGAAGTCAAAACGTTATTATTTCTATGTCTTTTGCTCAATAGGTTGTCAACTTACTTATACGATCATAGGCATTATTTCCCACACTTATACATCTGTCACACAGGAAATAATAGCACAATTGGCTCTCTTGTTTTCCAATTTCCCCCATGCCAAAGCTATTTCCAAACGTTTGAATTTGAAGTTGAAAATGATATATTTGCCAATTTCTCAACGGACAATAGTGAATTATAGGATTAAAAGGATTATTCTTTAACAAGGTCAAGGTAGGACTGTTTATAGATACATGTGTACCATCTATTTTAAGGCTTTATTTTAATATATTTTAAAAATATAACTTAAAAATATGAAATTGCAGCTTTAAGGTACATCATAAACAAATGGTACAGTTAAATGAAATGGGGTTTAACGTCCTGCTGTAATGTTGATGCACGGGGTGGTGAGAATAAAAGCTGTGAAAAATATACCTCTCGCTGTTGACCTTGTCACGTCGTCTGTGTGACCTTGAAAACATGACTTGTTTGTTTAAGTAATACAGGTGCGGATCCAGAGGGGGGGGGGCGCACTCGGCCTCTATTTTTTGAGGCGGGGAACAATTTTTAGCTCCATAAATTCTCGCGAGAAAGGACAACAAAAATAGTTTAGGTTGGAAATCCTAATTTACAGGATTAGTATGAAATTAGTCCTTGTGGGCATTTTTTCCACTCAAAAATCACTGTTCCGGGCTTCGCATTCCCAAGTGAGTGCGGCACGCCCCCTCTTTCTGAAAATCCTGGATCCGCCTCTGTAATATGACCTTAAATAATGGACGTGTCTAATTCTGTTTTGAATGGCTAAGGGACTGATTAACAGAAACACACATCAAATAAATAATATTTTTAGAAATTTAATGAATTTCTCGTTTATTTGTTTAAAACTATAGGATTTTGATAAAGGTGACCATAAACTGTTGATATTATTAGAAATGTTATGAATTTCTTGTTTATTTGTTTAAAACTTACGGTATATTCAAACTAATTCCAGCATGGCCTATAGTATTTTATTAGGGTCGCCATAAACCGTTAGATATAATATAATATTATATGAAATGTCATGAAATTTCTAGTTAATTTTTTAAAACTTTAACTTACAATATATTCAATTATAGTATTTTGATAAAGGTCACCATGAACCATTGACACGGCCAGAAATTTCATGACTTCGTTTATTTGTTTAAATTTGCGGTAGGCTATAGTCAACTATAGTATTTTATTTAAGGTCACCAAAATAAACCATTGACCTATACGGATAGATGTAGCATTTATCTCATGGTTTGTTTTATTGACAGGTGAAAAATTTCCGAAGTGCTAATGTCTTAACACGTCAGAATAAAAGTTAGAATCGTATACAATCCTTGGAGCACAGCCAGGCTTAGGCCTGGAGACAGAGATAAAAAAAAATATTACATTCCAGATAACGTCCACTGTTGAGTCATTAGTGTTAGGGTTAGCGCTAGCCCTGTTTACATGTATATTATCATGTGACCTTGACGAAATATGCAGGAACCGTCATGTTGTCTTATACGTGGCGCGATCTCACTATACAGCCCCATAAATGAGGGTGGGGGTGGATGGCCTTAAATTCCTGACAAAATATCGAACTATTTGTCGTTAAAGGTTACGCGTGTTAGGGTTAGAGCTAGCCATATGTATATCTCGTGGCCTTGACGAATTCTGCAAGATTCGTAATGTTAGCGTGGCGCGATCTTTATATAAAGTTATAGAGCCCTAGTATGTCATTTGTTTGTTGCCCTTTATAAATGTTCATTTGTTTGTTGCCCTTTATAAATGTTCATTAAGTGTGAAATGTGGTCTTGCCGTATTCGCTAGAGAGTCATTAGGCCTACTGATTAAAACATTTCTATTCGATCTTATGTTGGTATAGTGTATACGGAAAGATATTTTTGGAACGGCCACACTATTAGGGTTATCTTACAAAACATTTATTATATTATATATTACAAAGTTTATGTAGATATATATTTATATTGTCATGTACACAAAAATGTTTCCTTGAATTACACTCCCATAGAGAAATATATATCAAATTACGTTGAAAAAAGAAATAACACATGTTTATGGCTAACGTTTTCAGTTCTCTAGAACCTCTTCATACCATATTGATATAAGGACAGACAACTTTTAAATGATTTGGTGTGTATATCATAATGATGTAGGTTTTAACCTCGTCAGTGGCGCAGGACAGAGGGCCTTACAAGTACAACTGTCTAGTCGTTCGTATGGATCGAGATATCGAGATCCTGGGGGTACATTGCAATGCCCCTAAAAGATCTATTGGCAGTTGGAATATAGCCTAAGCGTAGGCCATAGTGCTGCGCAAAATTTTACCTCGTAGCACAGTGTACGGCGTACGCCCGTCTTAATGGCGTATGTCGTAGGTTTGTAGCCCATTCGGCAGAATAGGAGGGTGTTACACCCTATTTCATTACATTCATTTCAAAATGATGTAAAGGGGTTGCTTTGTTATCTGGACGTATTTTTGTTTGATCCTATGTCTAGTCAGCCATGTATTTTATAGTATTTAACAGAACGCGGGGAAACTTGTGATAACTTGTGATAAGGTACGGGATATATGTCAAGGGTTATTTTACGTCAAGTAATGTTTATGTATAATCGATAAAATAACTGCACATCACACGCTCTAGTGAGCTTTTAATATCGACTTAATAAAATAAAAATACTCCAGTAATGCAGATCATGCAGACAACACATAAAACACGCAAAAGCACAAAATATTTTTTTTAAAATAAAAAGCAGTAATCATAATGTCAAGATCAAGGCATACTTAAATAACTACATGGGACATGTAAATAGTGTTCGCCACCGTCCAAACGGGGCCACTATATTTCTTACCGTCAAACGATTAAAGGCTGTTCCGGGTCAGGAACTACGGAGTACATTTAGATACAACTCCATTTATCTGTATTATAAATATCCTATTATTGTAGAAAAGTACATCTTGAATGAAAGGCCGTATGGTTCAGTAACTAGACCCTGTTTAATTTTGAAGGTTCATAATTTCTCTATTTCTATCTGGGGATATTGTAGTGACTTTGCAATAAAGTAAGTCATTCTTTTAGGCACAGATGGGACTTGATGATACCGATCTTTAGAAGCCTTAAAGCCCCGTGTAATTGAGAATAAAAATGTAAAGTTTGATATCAGTAATAAAACTATAACTACTACCAGTAATAAATGATTATTATTTATAATATCATTGTTGTATGTGTTAGACTGTTAGGTTAATGTTGTTAGTTTATCACGAGCAATCTGTTTCACAGACAATAACGTACGAATTATCCCTGTAACAGATGACTGTTCACAACACGTGCGTTGGCTGCACGCGGCGGTAGTCATTGGCTCAACGGCTCGTGCAACGTTTACTTAACACCTAACTGCTTCGGGCAAAATGATGCATTTTACTCATTTCAATACCCATTTACACTAAATAGGAAATATTTTTTAACTACAAATACTTCAAACGTCTTTATGTTTCTTTTACCTCAAAAAAATATTTGAAAATTAATTTGTCGGAGTAAAAAAGTTAATATGCCGTACTCATTAAGCCTCGTCGATGTCATGCTTATCAGTGATTGTAACGGCCAAGCAAATATTCACTGCGGGATCAGTTTGTATCACGAGCTGCAGACCCATAACAAGCGTGCTGACTGCGGAGGGGCAGTGGCGTTTTTAGGGGGTGGGGAAAACATTTTTGTTATGGGCTTGACCCGTTGACCCCTACTCAGATGAGACAAGCCATAGACTACTCAGATAATACACATTTATACACTCATACGTTTGTACATGTACATTTAGGGTACAGTCACGTTCACAAACTGATCCCGCAGTGAATATTCGCTTAGTAATTCTCTGTGAAACAGGTTGTCACGTTCACTGTGCCAATATGCCACGAGAGAGAGAGAGAGAGGGGGAGAGGGGTTGTATATATTCATTCCGGGTGTATATACAGCCACGTTCAATGTGCTTTAATATGCCATAAAACACGACAGAGGTCAATGGGATTTGTTTAGGCCTATATACATCCCGGATGTACATGGTCACGTTCACTGTGCGTAGTTAATATGCTGCAAGTGAAAAAAAAAAAAAAAAAAATAGAGCGATAAATTGGATTCAACGTCAACTCGACACAAACTAGGCCATTCATTTATGGTAAAAATTTCGCTTGAGTGTAGAGGTCTTTATCGAAAACCCACGAGGTCAGACAGGCAACCCTACTCCTTGTCGCGTGCAGCAGGGATTCGAAACCACACCACTTTGCTAAATGATATACCTTTAAAGCAACCCGAAAGCGCACCCTAACAAAATGCCGCAATGTGTCCGGTTGGTGGGGAACACTGATTTGCAAAGCTATCCGGTGATCTGCAGCACGGTCGTCGTGTTGGCCGACAGAAAATGTGGAATATTAATTTCACTCCCTGTCCTCGCGTTGACCATAATGCTGACAACAAAAAGCGAGTCTAGTGTTTCGGATAGGATAAAAACATCAAAGATCCCGTGTGTAAATTGGCAAAATGTCCACACCATAGAAATACAAATTATCGTGTGTTGGTCTCAAAATGATATAGAATGGCGACAATTGACTTTTACCCATTGGCTAGCATAGCGCTGTAATATGACCTCGAATTCCTTTCGTGTGTGGCGTCACGTTTTACATGTCTGCTATCCATGTATCGTTATGTTCTGCAGAATAATAACAAGCAGGGTTAGTTATCTGGCTTTGAGAAGATTGACAGCTAAATATTGACGTACAGAAGAATAAAACAAACATTGAACTTACTCATTACCCAGCCATTCGTGAAAATTTATCCTCCCACTCGTCGTATCTGCATCAAAATTCGGAAAGATATCACCCAAGTTCACCATCTTGCTGACTTTACGCCGTTCGCTGTAAATGTGGGGCGGTTGGAGAATTGCGGTGATTATATCGCAAGGGGAGATAACTCCATTTTATCAAAATCTCAACTTTAAAGTGGCGGCGCTCGGAGAAATATAACACAGAGTGAAAAATAGATATATTATTTAACATATCATTCAAATTTTTCTATTCTGTGGAAATTGATTACTATTTGAAGTTTTGACAGAATGTAGCGTAGATTGCACATGCCAATCGAAACTAATTGTCGATTATCCATTTTTCGTTTTAAACTCTTTAATGAGAGCTGTGTTGAAATTCACTTAAAACCGCGCTTCGACATCTAGGTTTCGATCCCTGGTGTGAGCGCATGGAGACAGCGGCACCTTCTCAACCTCGTGGGTTTCCTCTGGGCACTCCGGTTTCCCCCCACAGTGCTAAAGACCCATACGCGCATGCGAATTATTGAAATCAAATTAAACCATATGTAAGTCCCGAAATGACTTAGTTTGTGTTGAGTGGACGTTAAACCCCATTTCTCTCCCTCTCTCTCTCTCTCTCTTTCTCTCTCTCTCTCTCTCTCTCACTTTAAAATCGACTTGTCACGGTTATTAAATGTTTAAATAATAATTTATACAGGATTTGAATCCAAGGAAAAACTGCAGTACGCATATCTAGTACTAAATGCGTCTTTATTAATATTAATACACGAAAATTTAAATTAGCTATATGAAGTCTCTAATTCATTATCATTCAAAGTCCTCACATTGAAAACATGAATTATTTGTCAATTTAAATCAACCTCGACGTTGCGATCTCACCAGGAAAAGATGGCTTCTGATATCCAATATTTAAGACAAAATAAACATTTAAGACAAAATAAACATTTTACTATTGGTATACGAATCGTGTACATAATGCACTTCGGTGCCATTTGCAACAAGGAACTCGGAGAACGAGGCAAGAAATATCCCACAAGTCCTGTCAAACGTGGAGAGGACACGCACTACATCAATCTGAACATCTGAGACACGCTACCTGCGGAGAACTACGTCATAAATTTCGTCACGTGAGTTACGTTTGGCACTACATACAACCGGTGCTAAACCACAATCCTCGGCAACAATCACGTGCCCTAACTCTTTTTACATCTCGTGACCTTGTGAAAATCTGCATTCTGATTAAAATGCGGATCTATATTTCGTTTCGTTTTTTATACTTTTGGTGTCTTACACGTATACATGAATATCCGACTGGTAGTAATAAAAGGTCGCGTTAGAGTTCGTATGAACGGGTTTTGACACCAGGCCTCGTTCTCGGCTCATAGTGGATCAATTTAACTGAAGTTTTCAGCAAATTACATGCACTATCTAGTTTTTAACTATTCTATAATGCATCTTTAACTATACCTTTTGTTACAATATTAATATGACACATAACAATGTAGAAAAACATTTAGATTGTAATCACGTTCATGTAAATATTTGTGTAAAATTAATTTCTTCATTTATTGTTAAAGAATTATAATATTGCTGATAAACTTTTCAAATTTTGAAATCATATTTGTGTTTTTCAGGTAATGATAGATACATTTGCAATGATCGGACAAGTTCCTTTAGAAGATTGTACAAACATTTTATACATTGAAGAAGCGCCTATATTTTATTATGCCAACTCTGTGTGATATACTATTCAAAAAAAATATGGGAATATTTGATTTTTAAGTGTTATTAAAGTCACCTAATGAAACTGACGAAGAAACAACTGACAAAATGAAATGAAGTTCACATTCATCGATGTATTCCAAATGATCGTTAGACTAAGTAAGGCACGGGCATTATAAGGGTAAAATGATGCCCGGGGTCAAACAGCAAAGTTACCACAGCATCACACAGGGGCGGATCCAGGAATTTTTTCAGGAGGGGGTTTGCCAGGTTTCTGTTACGGAAATCTTCCATCATTGCCTCTAAATTACATAGGCATACATACAAATTGAGCTTTTTAAACAGAGAAATCATTTTTATACTGATCTAGGATCACTTTGTGATGTAATTTCATTGATGCAAGGCATTATTTTTTTTATGTAGCTGAGCAGGGGGGGGGACCCCGCAAACCCCCCCTCTGGATCCGCGCCTGTCACAACAAAGTCAGTAACGGGTAAATCCTCCTCTGTTTGCCAAACAAGCATTGATCCGACGTGGCATACTCCTAATGAGACGTCTAAGGTCATTTTGGTCCAGATTGTCCCATTCCTGTTGTAACGCAGCAGCAAGTTCTTGGACATTGGCAGGGCGTTGTTGACGTTGACGTAACCTCTGTCAAAGCATGTCCCAGACATGCTCGATGGGGGAGAGGTCGGGACTCAGTGCTGGTCAAGGTAATGTGGTGATGTTCTGTTGTTGGATGTAACCTGTAACGATCCTGGCCCTGTGACATCTTGCGTTGTCATCCTGGGAGATGAACGGCGGCCATGACGTCGTGCGAACGGCACAACATATGCTGTCAAGATGTTGTTCCGGTAGTACTGGCCTGTAACACGCCCTGCAACAACATGTAAAGCCGTTCTTCCAGCAACAGTGATGCCTCCCCACACCATAACAGAACCACACCCAAATCGATCATGTCTGATGACGTTAACGTCTTGGAAGCGCTCGTTTCGACGACGCCACACCCTCCTACGTCTGTCCAAAAAATCAACAGTGAACCTTGACTCATCTGAAAACATCACATTGCTCCAGCGTCGATTATCCCAGTGTTGACGATCCCTACACCAACGACGTCTTGCCTGAATGTGATGATCTCTCAAACAAGGGATCACGCGAGGACGTCGGGCGCGAAGGTGACCCCTATGCAGTCGATTCCGAATCGTCTGGCCACTCACTCTCACACCAGTGTCTGTTTGAAGACGAGCGCTGATCTGATTTGCTGTGATGACACGATTTCTCAAGGCCAAGGTTCGGATAAATCGATCCTGGGCTTGAGTTGTCGCCCTTGGTCGACCTGGGCGTGGTCTGTCTTGTACAGATTGTGTATCACGGTATCTGGACCATAGCCTGCTTATGACAGACTGAGAAACATTCATCGTCCGCGCCACAACCGCCTGTGTTGTGCCGATCTGTAGCATGCCAAGGGCACATAACCTTTCATTTTGCGTAAGCCGACGCATATCAAAATTGTCACTAAAACAATTAAACTGATGTTTCCACCCTGGAATTCAATGCCACAATGACTGTAACATTCAAAGTCAGAGTCGTGCAAATCTTGGGTTGGACCCCCATGGTGATCCCAAGCATCACCTGTATTCCATGCGGTAGCTATTGGTGCGTTTGGGCGTCACATGTAACTGGAAATGTTTCTTCTGTTAGGTTCTGTAGTGACTTTTTTCGTAGTCATTTGCATATTTTAGTATTATGCCCCCCAAATCAAATATCCCCTACTTTTTTTGAATAGAATATATAAACGATTGTTACGGAATTTACTTTCATTACTTAAGGGGGTAAGGCACTGGAGGTCGGGTTTTCGATCTCTGCATTGGCCAAGAAAGTTTATCTCGATTTTCCGGAGGTCGTGGTTTCCCCTTTGTCAGTGATGCAGAACAGAGGGCCTGACAAGGACAGTTGTCCAGTCGTTCGGATGGGACGAAAAACCGAAGTCCTGATAATAGTTCTACTGAAGATACATTATGGGAGATTTAGAGATAAAGAGCTGGCCGTTCTTACTATAATAGTTATATTAAAGATACATTATATACGATAAAGAGCTGACAGTTCTCGTTATAATAGTTATATTATAGATAAAGAGCTGACAGTTCTTACTATAATAGTTCTATTAAAGATAAAGAACTGACAGTTCTTACTATAATAGTTCTATTAAAGATACATTATGGGAGATTTAGATAAAGAGCTGGCAGTTCTCACTATAATAGTTCTATTAAAGATGCATCATGGGAGATAAAGAGTTGGCAGTTCTCACTATAATAGTTCTATTAAAGATACATTAGGAGATTTGATAAAGAGCTGGCAGTTCTCACTATATAATAGTTCTATTAATGATACATTAGGAGATTTGATAAAGAGCTGGCAGTTCTCACTATATAATAGTTCTATTAATGATACATTAGGAGATTTAGATAAAGAGCTGGCAGTTCTCACTATAATAGTTCTATTAAAGATACATTAGGAGATTAGATAAAGAGTTGGCAGTTATCACTATATTAGTTAAAAACTGAATAATGTAAAGGGAATTTGCTGAAAATCCAATCAAATCATGAACCACTCTGAACCGATGATATAGCGATTTAATTTTCGATCTAGCCTCGATCATCATTACTAAAGTCGGTGCGATAAAAAAAACATAGTCTCGATTATCCATTTTTTGATTTAATCAGCAGCAGATCAGGTTCTATTCCTGTGTATTACATTTTATCGATGACATCAAGTATTGATTATGGTCTGGATAATTTAATTAATGTCTAATTGATTATTTAGATAACATTTCAAGCCTAAAGAAAGACCTGTAATAGACAGATTTAGTGCCGCGCTTCGAACTCTAGTTGGCCGGTCACCTCTGGCTTGCGGCTGTGGTTTCGATCCCTGGTGTGAGCGTATGTGGCATGGAGGGAGACAGGGGCGCCTTCTCAACCTCGTGGGTTTCCTCCGGGCACTCTGGCTTCCCCCCACTACTAAAGACCCCTACGCGCAAGCGAATTATCGAAATAAAATTAAAACCATTTGTTAGTCCCGAAATGACCTAGTGTGTGTCTAGTGGACGTTAAACCCCATTTCTCTCTCTCTCTCTCTCTCTCTAAAAGGGGGGGGGGGTAACTTGAAAATTCAAGTTACTAACTTGAATTAGTTAGTAACTTGAAAATTCAAGTTAGTGACTTGAAAATGCAAGTTACATGTAGTATCTTGAAAATTCAAGTTAGTATCTTGAAAATTCAAGTTACTAACTTGAAAAATTGACAACAGAATAATAATAAAAAAAAAAATATGTGGCCCTATTACGTTTCCGTATAGATCTGGCCTTTTTTAGATTTAAATAATGATATGTCATTGCCTATTTGAATCCATTTTGCCATTCCTGTAATATATTTTTTTAAATATCATATCACCGAGATTTTTGATGAGAAGTTTGGAATCTGGATTCAAAGTCGTATACAGTGAGCACCTTTTCGTTCTTGCAAAAACAAAGACTAGAAAATAAAAGGATATGCTAACGACAAATACCGAGGAGCTTCCCAGCCCATAAAATGTGTAATTCTTAAATTATATTTGGAAGAAAAAAAAATATTCTAAATATTTAATAATCTATGAAACATTTGATTCAAATACTTCTCAAAATATTTTAATCGAGAACGTTGATTTTAATCTCGAAGACAATTCTAGCCGTTACATTCACGTTCAACTGAAATAAAAAAGTTCGGAAAAATTGAAATTACCGATTCCACCCCACCCGCTAAAAAGGGGGGGGGGCAATATTTTTGTCAATAATTTTCCATTTCAATATGATAATTTCACGAATAGCAGTATTAACATATTTAATTTACAGAAAAACCCATAATAATATCGTTTCGATCTCATTCTCTGTGGTATGTCGCTTTAACTTACACGTCATAATAAGGTAGTCGTTTTAATATCTATGAATATCGGTGATCATGATAAATCTGCTCATCACACTAACGAGATTAACCGAATGATCACGGAAGTCGCCGAACGCTTTAAACTAATATGGAGAACCGGAAGTAAGATAGGGCGAAGTGCAATCTACTATATTTCTGTGAAAAATGGTGCTAATTCTTTGCACAAAGTTGCAGTTAAAAATGAAAATAGTTTCTTAGAAAGTGATGGACCTAGGCCGACAAGAAAGTCAGGTAATATCTTATTGAAGTTTTAGTAGAAGCGCGTGGAAAGCGGGCACCTGTCAGAAGCCAGGTTCGATAACCCCATTATTTACTGTTATCCTGACTAACTGTAATTAGACTGTTTATTGACTTTTAAGCACTGAATCCAATCTATATTTAGGAAGTATTTATGCCCAAACATTAAAAACGGATAATTTGACATGCATATATTTCAGTAGACTAGTAAAATGGTGAAATTTAAAATCATCGACTATGTAGGCTACTCGTACTAGCAGATACATACACTTGAAACAGGTTAGGCTATTAAAAAGAAGATAAATGAATTAATTGATTTGACAGTCACTAGTAACATTAAAAGAAAACTTGCGTGACTCACTCGGTATATTGCCCTGCCTTCAGGCTGTATGCATGAATGAAACATCAAGTATACCATAGTAGCTCTATGTTCATATAGTTGACATACTAAACACTGAATAAATTGAATAAATAAATGTACGATACATATAAATGATATAAATGTAGCCCATATAATTTTTTAAAATAATTTTCAGCCTTATATTACTTGCAATGAATCAACATCAATGAATGATTAATAAAAGTTTCCTGGTAATTTTCTCTCAAATTTTTAATACCGGTAGTCAGTATATTCAAAAATTTATGATATGCATGTTTTGTTAGATATTTTCAATTTTCACACAGTTGAAATTGTTTCAAAATAATTTTGACGCAGCCCATTTTTTCTCATCCATGCACAGTAAAACTTAATAGCATGATTTATCAAAATCCACCATTAGGTTACATGTAACTTAATTTTTCAACTCATAATAATAATTTATACATGTATTGATATTAAATAGTATATTTTTCCTTATGCTAAATAGTCATTTTTAATTTAAAATCGTAATGTTTTTGCATCAAAAATGCTTTTCAAAATGTGCTTTCCAAGTAAAACTCTCTTTGGAGTTAAGAATGTTTTATAATAAAATAGCTAAGATGACATTTAGGGCAGTTTCTAAGGACCAGAACATTTTTTTATTGTGACGTAAAATTTGACCTACAGTACATGTATGCAAAATGATGCAGTGTATCCTTAATCATTCAGCTCATGGTACTAAGACTGCGGTACATGTACTAGCATGTTAAATAATGACTCGATGATGACTAGAACTATGATAAGTCATTTCATGAGTAAAAGTTATTGTACCATTGGTGTATTACATGATTTCACATATTGCAGTCGTAATTATCCGGCATTATAGTTATTTAATGTGCTCCAGCATTTCGTTGAATAATGATCAATGTTTTGGTGTATGTACAGAAAAGGGTGATTTAAATTTAAATAATTATATTATAGTATGGTACTTTACTATTGCAGTTTACAAGACTGGAAATAAGGCACATGTCACTGACAATGTCAAGCACAGATTCAGACTTTGTCAGGCACAAAACCTCTGATGTCTGTCATTTTGTCCGGCACTGATTTGTCTTTTTTACTGATATTATCAACACATGTCCGGCATTATGTTGAAAATGTCTGGTACCATTTCATAATAGTGCCTGACATTTTGTCAGGTACATCTAAAAGTAAAACTGTTATAGGCATTACATTTATAAGTGCCGGTATTTAAAAATAGTTATGTGAGATTAGATAAAGAGCTAGCTGTTCTCGCTATGATTGCCTATAGTTCAATTCGGTATGAGAGTAGGCCGTAGTGCCACTGTTCGGACAAAATTTTCCTCATAGCACACAGTATGGCATATACATGTACATTTACACCTTGCCTGTCCAACCTCATGAGTATTCTCTGGGTCGTCTGTCCAACCTTGTGGGTTTATCTTGGCCCTCTGGTTTCCTCCAATTGCTAAAGACCCCTACATGCAAGGCAATTATTGAAATAAAATTAAACCATATGTTAGTCCCGAAATGACCTAGTTTGTGTCAAGTGCAGTTAAACCCCATCTCTCTCTCTCTCTCTCTCTCTCTCTCTCTCTCTCTCTCCATCATTAGTTAGAATGTGTAAGTCATAAATCTGCTATAAAAAATTGTTATGGGCTATGAAAATGTCTTGATTTTTCTATACTTTTTTATATTAGGTCTATTTTGTTAGACGTATGTATCTTCTTTTGAAACAAACTATTTTTTATGAAGTCTTCTAATTCTTATTTGTGGTTTATAGTCGGAGATCTAGAACTTGTTTTTAATACCTTTTTTTAAGTCAAATAGGAATATCTAGGGTTCTAGTTTTATTAAGTTGTTTTAATTAATACGGTAATTTAAGCCTATAATTTTAAAAGTAATTTTAGGCCTGATTTGTTACATGTAAAAGTGATAGGGTGCATTTCAATGGTACAAATTAACGTTATTAAAAGACCTGATGTCATATGGTAACGTAAGTCCCAGTTGTTGTTTTTCGTATTTCAGAGGAGAGCCAAAAAAAGCTCCCCTCAATCAACAAATTGAAAAAAATGGCTCTCCTAAAAGGTTCTCCCAGTTGCAATAAGAGGAATGCTTTAGAAATTAAAGAGAGTGATTTAGAAATTACGGAGAGAGATCTATATTAAGGAGAGTGATTGGTAGATAAATGTTGATAAACCCCCAATGACTTTGTACAGGAGAGTGATTTTCAATTTTAAGGGGAGGGAAAAAAAAACTCCCCTCGGTCGACATTCAGGTGAGCTGTAGGCGCTCGAGAATGATCCCTCGCCTTAAAAAACAATGACTGAATTCTATACAGCAGGTGTCTGAACTGTGAAAATAAGACTTCAGAAACTAAACAGGTGCTTTTAGAAATAAAATTTCAAAATTAATTATTTCTTTTATGGGTAGCCGGTGTAAGTTTTAAAAAAACTGGCGTAATTTAAATGTATTAAATTTGTAAGTGGCCTATCATTTTTCAAAACACAAGATCAGGGTAAAGTTTAATGCATTGTTTGCCTTTTCCTTAAAATATCAAATTTCTTACAGTTTAATTCATGCTAAATATGTACTTAATGAGTCATTTGACTTTTCCCGAAATTAGATTTCTTACAGCTCAATTCATGGTAAATATTGAGATTGATTATTTAACATTAAGTTAAGAAAACAGAATCAATAAACTAATGCTAGATACATGTAATCTCTCGCAGGCCTTTTTTCTCCGCTACCAATAAAAGATAGCGGCAACTTCTTCACGGGTAGATAAAATTTATCACACTGAATAGAATTAACCCGTTTTTGGTCTGATTTTCGTACATGTAAGCATTTACTTCAATTTAGGTCTAACATGTTTTAAAAACTATTAATTAGACATTTACTAACATGAAATGACCATAATCAACTTTTGATGCCGTCTTATGAGTCGGATTGTTAATGGATTTGAATCTAATTTGCTGCCCAACGGCCATTTATGGTTAGATAAAAAGATGGATAATCAAGTCTCAACTTCAGTAATGATGTTCGAGGCGATGTGGAAAAATCTATCACTGATATCTTGGTTTAGAGTGGAGCAATTTGACTGAAAGTTTCAGCATATTCCCTTTACATTATGTAGTGTTTAGCTGTTCTTTCTCTAATCTCCCATAATGTAAAGGAGTTACAAAGAGGCAAGTATAAATACATCCACGACCATGTAGTTATCTATACAGGCATCAATTATATAAACTGTTTCAATGGCATTTAGTAATTGAACTAGAGTATACAGGTCACAATTCTATGGAATACAATTACTGCTTATTACTGAGCGACGTTTCGACTAGTAATTGAGTTCAATTTAATTAGACTACAGTATACAGGTCACAATTCTATGGAATACAATTACTGCTTTCGTTACTGCTAGGCTTCTCTAGTCGTTATTAATTATATACATGTATATTTATTTTATATTCAACAGGATGAAGGAAATCGATTCTGGCGTGAAGAAAGGGAAGAAGGTGCCGTCTACATGGTTTACCTTAAAAGGGTAACATACAGATCACACGATAGGGTACGTTAATTTCAAATAAGGAAATATTTTTATGACTAACTAGAAAACATGAGATTATGACTATTGTATAGTCAGATCTCAAGACATTGTTCAATAATAGATTTGGGTGTTACAAAAGAATAATCTTTGTGTAATAAATTTATATATATTTTTTTATAAATTTACATTATTTACATTATTCTGTGTCCAGCAAGTTGCGAGGGATAGGGGTGGATGACCGAATGGTTGTCCATCCTCATTGTATCATATGATCTGTCATTAAGTCAGCTGGCTTGGTTTCGATTCCCGGGTTGTACGTATACTTTGCTATAAAATGGTGAATTATTGATGTTTTTGTTTATAGGGCATCACGTGGCGTGGCTTAGTGGGTAAGACACTGGCTTGCCTACCTGGAGTTCGGGTGTTCGATTCCTGCTTTGACCCAGAAAGTGCATCTCGATTTATCCGGGTGGTTTTTACTTGTCACTGATGCAGAACGGAGGTCGGTCCTGATAAGAACAGCTGTCTAGTTGTTTGGATGGGACGAAAAACCAAGGTCCTGTGTACACATTGGCATACATGTAAAAGATCCCTTGGCAGTTGGAATTTGATATAAGAGTAGGCCGTAGCCCTGCTGCTTGGGCTAAATTTCCCTCATAGTATACTGTCTATGGCGTATATCCGTCTTCATTAGCTCAAGTTAGGTGCAGAACAGTAGGACGTTAAACCCCATTTCATCTTATTTTATCTTTTGTTTATAGTTAGAAGAAGGTGAGAAGTTTATGTCACATTTGATGTGGGAGACGTTGAAGGTCCGAGTTATTAAAGCAGGAACTTTAGAAAGACTCGTGGAATGTATGGAGACCTGTCAGGGGGATCTTGATTCGTCTCATCTTAATGTCTTCCTCTCAACGTATCGTACCTTCGCTACACCTGAACAGGTCCTTAAAACACTCATTAACAGGTAACACTCTTTTATTTTGGATACAAGAAAGGGAACGGCCTCCCTTAGTAGTAGGTAACTAAAGGCGGATAGGCTGATACTGGATCAAAAATGATACCGTCGGGGCGAAGGTATATGTAGGATCAAAAAATGATACGGGGGTGAAGGTATAGGATCAAATAAAACTAAAGGATCCATGCTCAACAGTAGGATAAACCACATAGCATATCATTTCCATAGTAAACATTCTTTTATAATATTTAGTTTTCTTCTTTGGTTGGCATTTAGTAATTGAACATATTAACACAGGATACAATTTTATGGATACACAATTACTGAGTTTAACTTTAATACTAAGATACGTTTCGACGAGGATACTCTTGTCTTTATCAAGCAAATGATACAATTATGTGAATAGTTGGCAAAGATACACAGAATATGCAAAAACAATTACAATTAAATCATGACTTGTTTATATTATGAATTTTTTATTATTGCAGGTTTATAATGCTCAAATCATGTGCTAAAGATGATGATCGGAAAGAAATGGTTGAAGAACAATTAAAGTAAGATATTTGTATCATTCAATTAAAGTAAGATATTTGTATTATTCAAGAATTCAAGAATAGAATGGATTATAGTAATATGCAGGAATATTCAAATCGATTATCAATAACTCAATTATAGCAAGTACGAGCTTGTATACTATGTAAATGAAATGAAATGGGGTTTAACATCCTACTGTTCTGCTCCAACAGGACTAATGTAGACGGGTTTACACTATATGTAGTGTGCTTTGATGGACATTTTGCCCAAACAGCGACACTAAGCCCTGCTTTTTTTTTTTATCAAAATCCAACTGCTACAGGATTTTTATCGTGCATACGAATGTGTACACAGGACCTCGGTTTTTCGTCCCATTCCAATGGTACATTGTAAATCATCAATCGTCCGTCTAAGCTTTTTTTTTCTGGTTTTGTCCCTCTGCTGAAGATCTCTACACAAACGCACACACAAATAATTGAAATAAAAATGTGCCACATGCTTGACCCTTGTCCCCAAACTACCTAATTTGTGTTGAGTGGAAATTAACCCTATGTCTCTCTCTCAATATTTCAGAACAATAAGATCAGTAATATCTATTTGGCTTGACACTCATCCAGATGATTTCCGGGAACATCCCGATTATCCTTGTCTCCTTGATCTGGAGGATTTTGCTAAAGAACATATTACAGACAGTGATCTAGGCGTGCGGGCACGACATCGACTTGAAAAATTTCAGAAAGAAGCAAAAACTCTGGGTAAGTAATAATTAACTTTATTGGCGATGATGATATTGAAGACAGTGATCTAGGCATGCGAGCACGATATTGACTTGAAGACCAGGGGCCTTATTCACAAAATTTTAACTAAGATAAAATCAAAATTTTAGTTATTTGATTGGATAATATTAGATTGATTTTAGTGCTCAGCCAATCAAAACTGAAGTATCTACTAAAATTTGGATTTTATCTTTAGTTAAGATTTCGTGAATTAGGGCCCCGGGTAAGTAATGATGAACTTTATTGATGATGGCAGTGATGATGATGATGATGGTGATGGTGATGGTGATGATGTTGATGATTTAATTCATTTGATAGGTCACCCCAAATCATATGTTACCGATACAATTCATATAATTATCAAGTTTGATAAACAACAATTATAAATATAAACACATAGTTTAAAGATACATGTAGGTGGGTAGTAATATTAAAAAGAATACTAAATGGTTAAAAATAAAATAGTTATTCTTTGAAAATAAAGGTAAAAATCCATTAAATAGATCTTTAAAAGTAAGGTATGATAATTAAAAGCCTTAAAAAAGTACTGATAATCTATTTTTATTTTAAAAATTTGTGTGTTGTGTTTGTTATTTTGAATTATTTTGTAAATAGATGTGTAGATGTTTTTTATTTCTAAGAATAACTTTGTTATTTTTATTTTGTAGAAGAGAGTATAGAGGAAATGCATCTAGGAGGTAGACATGGTTTAAATGGGGATAAAATTATTTTATTTAATCAAATATCTAATCGCTCAGTCGCAGAACAACTCACGTTTAAAGATGCTGTAAGTATGGAATAGTGAAAATAAAGTCAAATTGCGTCCAATCTCTCTTTTTTTAGACTTCACTATTTTTGGTGGGGGTTGGGATGGCCTAGCGGTCTAGAGTGCCTCGCTTCGGCCTCTAGCTGGCCGGTCACCTCTGACTTGCGGCTGTGGTTTCGATGGTTCGAGCGTATGTGGCATGGAGATAGGGGTGCCTTCTCAACCTCGTGGGTTTCCTCCGGGCACTCAGTTTTTCTCCCACTGCTAAAGACCCCTACGCGCAAGCGAATTATTGAAATAAAATTGAAACCATGTGTAAGTCCCAAAATGACCTAGTTTGTGTCGAATGAATGGCCGTTTAACCCCATTTCTCCCATGTGTTAGTCCCGAAATTACCTAGTTTGTGTAGAGTGAACGTTACGCCCTATCTCTTTCTCTCTCCATGTCATTTCATTATAGCAAATAAAACGGCAAAAAATAAAATAAAAACTAGTAGAAATAACACTGATTTCTTTTCAAGGAATTGTTCCGCAAAGTTGTTCCACATCATTGTCTAGGAGCCGTCTGGTCTCGGAGACGTAAAAAAGGCGGGAAAAATGCTTCCAGTGTTGTGGCCACGATTCAACAGTTTAATAATGTCTCACTTCGTGTAATAGCTACAGTTCTTAATACCCGTGGCATGAAAACTTCGCAAAGAGCTAAAATTCTTCAACGCTGGATTGAAATTGCTCAAGTGAGTATCACCTTGTCTTTTATTTTCAATTACGTTTTATACTCCCGCAATTTGGTTTTCTATTGTCTTTCCCAACATCTGTCCGATGGTTGCTTGTCGACATCCTTGAGCTTAAAGTTGATTAATTCAATTACATGAATTGAGTTAAGGAAAACACAATCTAACGGAAAATAGTCACTGTTTTGTACACATACAGTACAATTTACGACAGATGTTAGCTTATTGTTATCAACTTGAAATGATGAGATGGTAAACTAGCTCCCAGATCCATTCAGTTTTGTGTGTAGTTCCGCTGTCCAGGCCTGTATAGCATATGCCTGTCTTCATTAGCCCACGTCAGGAGCAGAACAGTAGCAAGTTAAACCCCATTTCATTTCATTTCTGTGAAGATGTCTAACACTTCTCTTGAAACCCTGTGACATGTTTAGCTAGTTTGTGTCGAGTGGATGTTAAATCCCATTTCTCTCCCTCTCTCTTTGATTGAGTTTTATTTTATATTTATGGATTGTTTATTGCGATGTTAAGACAGTAAATCTGGATGTTTTATGTTGTAGGAGTTACGTGATTTGAAGAATTTTTCATCTTTACGAGCGATCATATCTGGTTTACAGACTCATCCCGTTTATAGACTACGGAAAACGTGGGCAGCATTACCAAAGTAAGTTACATTCTTTACTTCACTCTGACCACAGTTAGTATGTCAGCTTAGGGAATAATGAACTGGCTAGCTAACCAGGAGGTCCCGGGTTCGAACCTGGTGTTGGTCAAGAAAGTTCCTTTGGATATTCTACTATGTTTTCCAGTTGCGTTGTAAGTGATGTAGGAGGAATGGTTTGGCAAGGAACACTTAGTATCTAGTCCTTAGGATGAGACAAAAAACCAACGTGGGTATGTGTCAGGATGGATGAAGCCATGAAATATTGTAATTTGTCCATTAAATGATCGATGATCTTGATATCATGTGTAAATATTACATACCCACAAAAATATGTGTACTTTTTGATTTCAGAAATATTATGGTGCTTTTTACTGAATTATCAGAAATCTTCTCCAACGAGAATAATCAGATAACCTCTAGGGAACTGTTGATGAAGGTCAGTTAAATAAATTATTCATTTGTTTCCATGGAAATACTAATTATTTATCTGAGAAGTTGCAAGTTTCATGGACTTTTTTTTACATATTCCCATTACTGTGTGTGTTCTAGAAAACGACATTCGTCCTTATTTCTATCTACCAGTAAAATGAGGTCACATGGTTGTGGGTGTTGGATGGCCGAATCATTAGCACGAGCATGCTGTATCATAATGTCCGTCATTGTGTGTGGTGTAGTGGCCCTGCACTTACTATTGAGTCATCTGGTTTTTATTCCCTTGTTGTATATGAAAGGAGTAGGGTCGACTGTCCAACCTCATTGGTTTTCTCCAGGTCCTCTGGTTTCCTTCCACTGCTAAAGACCCTTACACGCAAGCGAATTATTGAAATAAAATTGAACCATGTGTTAGTCCCAAACTTACCTAGTTTCTTTCTCACACATGATCAACCCCATCTGCGCACAAGTAACACAAAGATTACATGGCCCAGACATAATGAATGAGAGATGTTGAATTGTTTGGTGAAAAATTACATTGGTGTATTTAAATTTATGGCGATTACTTCACTAATAAGTAAAACTTATGTACTGCAACTTTTGAAAATTGTAAAATATTTTAACGATTATTTTGTTCAATATTTTTCAGGAAGCAACAGCTAAATTTCCTGATATTGAGTCTCAAAATAAAACTCTTCAGAGAAGAAATCTGCTGAAACGACAATCTTGGATTGAAAATGTAAGTATGACTAATTGTAATAGACATCTAGGATCAGCTATTTTAAACATCTTGGCCTAGCTATAATAGACATCTAAGATTAGCTATTTTACACATCTGGGATTAGCTATTTTAGACAGCTTGTCCTAGCTATTTCAGACATAGTCCCGAAATGACCTGGTTTGTGTCGTTATGTCCCATTTCCGTCTCCCTATTTCCGACGTCTTAGCTAAGCTATTATAGGCATCTTCGCTTAGCTAGAATAGACATCTAGGTCTAGCTATAATAGGCATCTAGACCTAGCTATAATAGGCATCTAGGCCTAGCTATAATAGGCATCTAGGCCTAGCTATGTTAAGACATCTTTGCTGTAGATCCCTTGTTAGTTGTAATTCTATATAAGAGAGGACCGTAGTGCCACTTTAAGGACAAAATTTTCCTCATAGCAAACATTATGGTGTATTGATTACCCAAGTCGGAGCAGAAGAGTAAAATTTCATTTATTTTCTTTCAGCAATTTCTGATTGATTTGTGTTTTTTTTTCTATTTTAGATATCATGGAGTAGTAACCCCTACAACCAGCGAAGACAAACAAATTCCTTGGTGGTGGTATATTGTAAAAGGTTTTGGACTAAGGTGTCCTTCATCAATTAGAATAAATTTATTCACCAACCACAAGGAGTTCGTCTGTCTTCACCGTTTGTCGTCTTCTACCGTTTTCCATTTTAAATATGAGTCCTGATTTTTTTTTTTTCCAGGGCATAGTTCAAGGAACGGTTCCATATTTAGGAACGTTTTTAACAGATCTCACAATGATTGACACAGCTTTCCCGGATATAACCGACGACAATCTTATTAACTTTGAAAAACATCGAAAAGAATTTGAAGTCATTGCTCAGTTAAAACTGCTCCAATCAGCAGCTCAAATTTATCAAATAGTAAAAGACGAAAATTTCTGGACGTGGTTTTATTCTGTTAATGTATATACTGATACCGAAAGGTGAGTAAATTTTGATATTGACGGGGAGTTAGATACAACAGCTAAATCTGCCTATTGCAGGTCTTTTGTTAGGCCTGAAATGTTATCTAAATCATTAATTACATTAAAGTTACATTATGGGAGATAAGATAAAGAGATGGCAGTTCTCATTATCATAGTCAAAAAAAAGATATTGTAAAGGTAATTTGCTGAAAATTACAATCAAATTGATTCACAATTAGCCGAGAAAAAAGCGTTTGAAATATTCACATAGCCTCGGTCATCATTACTCAAACCATTAATATAAACAGCATAGTCTCGATTATTCACTTGATTGATTTAATTATCAACGGCCATTAAGCGGCATATAAGAATTTAATCCGCCAACATCGAGTGCTAGCCTTGACATCAAGTGTTATTATGGTCTGGATGTGTTAATTAATGTCTAACTGATTATTTAGGTAACATCTCAGGCCTAAAGAAAGACCTGTAATAAGCAGATTAAGCTCTTGCATAATGCTATTTTAATTAGCTTATCCAAACCATAATCAAATCTTGATGTCATCTTTATGTGTCAGATTGTCACTATATTTGAATCCCATCTGCTGCTGTTGATTAACACTAATTGATGATTAAATAAAAAAATGGGTAAAGACTTGAGTAATGATGGCTGAGGCTAGGCCGAAAAATCAATCGTTAATATCTCGGCTCTTAGTGGAGCAATTTGAATGAAATTTGCAGCGTATCTCCTTTACATTATGTAGTGATTAACTATTATAATGAGAACTGTCAGCACATTATTTGATCTTCAATAATGCATCTTTGACATTAAATAAAAGTGAATACTTGGATTTTCTTGTCAAGGAGTCATTGCATATGGATCCTGTTATTCCAAGAAAGGAACTGACTGAAATATCATCTGTTCAAGTTATCTATGAGCTATGTTTAAGTGTGAAGATTGTTAAAGATTTTGTTGTCTATTTTCAGTCATGACCTGTCGTGTACAATAGAACCACCTTCAGATAGTAACGCCAAGATCAAGAAAAAATCAGCCAGGTAAATAGATAGTGTTTTATTTATAAACGCGTCTTGGTGTGTTCGTATACGTGTGTATGTCCGCATGTAGCCGTTACGTTAGATCAAGGCATCACAGGTTTTTATTAGCCCTCGGATGCATTGTTCATGAAAATGTATGCCAAGATGTTTTAGGACTGCAACCTTTTGATTGTCTAAGAGTTGAAATCTTAGAATTTTTTAGGTTCCCCAGGATCCATTAGCGAATATCTTTAAATAAAATAAACAAAAATGCCTACTTGAGTAAATTTAATTGTTATTTGATTTGTAACTTCCAAAATCTCAGAACACTCTAATACCACTTGTTGCAATAAGTGTAATAAAACATTTACAATAAACTTGAAATAGTAAAAATAAGAGTATCCAGTAGCAAGAATCTTTAGATAAAAAAAAAACATGTCTACATGTACTTGAGGAAAGTTCAGATTTGATATGAAATAGATTTGTAAATTTCAAGATATCAGAACACCCTAATACCACTTGTTGCATTCATATTAAACTTTACATGGTAAAAATAAGAGTTTCCAGTAGTGTGAATCTTTAGATAAAATAAAAAAAAAAAGTCGACTTGAGTAAAGTAAATAGATTTGTATATTTCAATAAGATCTCAGAACACCCTGATACCACTTGTTGCAATCTTAATAAACTTTGCAATTGTGGTATATTTTGTGTATCTAAGAACACCCTGATACCACTGGTTGTAATCATAATAAACTTTGCATGGTTAGATTTAGAATATTGTGGTATATTTTGTGTATGTCAGAAGACCGTAATACCACTTGTTGCAATCATAAGAGTTAGAATATTGTGGTATATTTTGTGTCTGTGTATATACCTACAGAAGTTTACCAGTATTCAGATCGCGAGCTGGGTCCGTACCGAATCGATATCCAGTCTTCTCCACGTGGTAAGATGATGATCTTAGATTTTACATCATTCATGTAACAACAACTCACACTAAAATATGGCCGCATAATATCATTAGTTTCATTGTAACTATGCTCATGCAGTATCAAAAATAATAAAGCGTGATATCATTTCAATTATGCTCGTGCAGTTCATTTAATTTATTTGTCACTGTAACTATGCTCATGCAGTATCAATATAATAAAGTGTAATATCATTTCAACTATGCTGGTGCAGTATCATTAGTTTCATTGTATAACTAGATGTATGTACATGCAGTATCAAATTAATAAAGCATTAACTATGTTTATGCAGTATCAAATTAATAAAGCATTAACTATGTTCATGCAGTATCAATATAATAAAGCATAATATCATTTCAACAATGCTCATGCAGTATCAAAAAATCATCAGCATAATATCATTTCATTACATCTATGCTCCTGCAGTATAAAACATGTCATTTAACTATGCTCATGCAATATCATTTAATTGTCATTATAACTATAATCCATAGTATAATGTCGTTTCATTCTAACTATTATAACTATATATGCTCATGCAGTATCTAAAAAAAAAGCATAATTCCATTTTGTTATAATTCTGCTCATGGAGTTTCTTAAAATAAAACATTATTTTGTTATATCTATGTTCATGCAGTATCAACAAATAAAGCATAATATCATTTTATTATGACTAAGCTTGTGGAGTTTTTTTTGAAATAAACATAATGTTATGACTATGATCGTGAATAATATCATTATGTTATAAAGCGTTATATCATTTCAACTATGCTTGTGCAGTATTTTACGATTACTCTGCATTATTCATTCATTATGTTTTAGTTATGCTCATGCAGTATTAAAAATGGCAGCCGTGTATGTATTGTATCATTTCATTACATTGTAACTATGCTCATGTAGTATAAAAGATGGCAGCTTTGTATGTAGTGTAATATGTCAATTTATTACAATGCAAATATTCTCATTCAGTTTCATTTGTTACGTAGGCTTTCAAAAAGGGTAGCATTGTATCAGTACATTACGTTGTAACTATGCTCAAGCAGTTTCGTTTGTTATGTAGGCTTGCCACAATCTTGGCTCCCAGCTATAGGTTAGCCTTTGTTTATGCTGGAAAAACTTGCTTGCAATACGTCAGCCATTTTGAATGCTATGTGATGTATCGTTCCATCGATCAATTCACAAAGATCCAAGATGTTGGCTTAAACTTGGCCCGACTAGGGTTTCTTTAGGAATTTTGCGTATTTAACTGATCACTCACATTGCACGCTAAAAATATTTCCCGTTAGATCATCAAATTTGTTTTCGAGTCAAGATGTGGCAAATGTTCCAAGGGTCATTGATATGTAACTTATGCAACAAACCAATTCCTAATTGTCAAGAAATCAGAAGCATTTCATTCAAACAAATGCAGCCAATCAGGAGCCAGTGGGGGCAGAGCTTAGGAACCGATTTAAGACTGATTAATAGCCGGCAAGTTTTCCCAGAGATAAACGAAGGGTAAATTTACTTATTGCTGGGATCTGAGATTGGTCTTACCAGTATATAAATCATTGCTTAGTTCTTTATGATTATTTCAAAGTAATATTTAACCCATTAGATATCAGGGGCCGGTTGCTCAAAGCTCTGTTAACTTTTAACGATCCGTTAACATGGAGTAAATGGATCGTTAACTTTAACGGAGAGAAAGGTTGTTGCTGGAAGCCCTGTTAACTTTAATGGATAATGAAATTGACTGTCCAGCAATAGAAATTTAACGGACTGTTACCAAACGACACATGAAAGATAATGATCCGTTAGTTTAATGGATTGTTAAAATAACTTAGTTTTGAACAACCGGCCCCTGATCATCAGGCTTGGAAATAACCGTTTTAGATGTACCTGACAAAATGTCAGGTACTAACTACGAAAATAGTACCTGACATTTTCAACTTAGTGCCAGACATGTATTAATAAAAAAGACAAAACAGTGCCGGACAAAATGACAGGCACCAGAGGTTTTGTGCTTGACAAAGCCTGAATCTGTGCCTGTTATTGTTTGTGATAGGTGCCTTATTTTCAGGCTTGCATATCACCTCTTGCATTAATGCCATAATAAAAAATAAATAGTACATGAATATATGTTGAAGTGTAATATAATATTAAAGATACAGTACACTACAACTTGTGTTGTTTTAAAATGAGTTTCTGTATTTAGTGTTTTGTTTCAAACCATTGTCGGCAAATTGCTCGAATTCAGTGAGAATCAAGGAAAAATATTCGGTTCATACTGTCGCATAGTTTAAAAGGGTCCATTTAGATTAGATAACAGGTGTCAAGTTTTCAATTGTTTACTTTCCCAAAGCATTTTTTAATAATGAACGGACTAATTAATAAGTGGAAACAGCTCGTGAAAGTAAATATTGAAACTCGTGATAAAACAGTACAACTACTCGAAACACGAATTGTAGTGATAATAAAGATTTTTTGGTAATTTGATATCATTTTCAAGTTTTGAGTCAGGTACCTAAAGGGTTAAGATCGAAAATGTTCAGATAACAAGTTGATTGAGATTGGTGTGGTTCAAATGATTTGTGGATGTAATATTTTAAAATTGGTTGTATAAAGAGTGTAAAAAATTATTTTAACCCTTAGTTGGGTGTCTGGCTCTGGTATTTATTTTTTTGACTCCCAGCAGATAACGACTGTTTGTATGACGAGCATCACAAGTTGTCCAAAATACATGTGTTAAATTCTCTTCATTTGTTTTCCTCCAGACCTGAAATATCTAAGGCAACAATGGTCACTGGAATTCGTGTAGAGGTCGCAAAGCGTTCAGGGACTGGGAAGTTAAAGGCTTAACGTAGACAGTTTATCCCTTCAACTAATTATTAGCTAACCAAATCAAACTTTCAGATAACAATCGAATCAAAATACGGATCTATATTTCGTGGTTTGTTTATACTTTCGATGGCCTACACTACATGAAGATCTGATGGTCGTATCAGGGGATATATGAGCAGCTTTTGTCCCTATGACATTGATTAATCAATCAGCGTTGTTGTTTCTAACGGGTTACCCACAGTCCCGTGCACTGCACACAAAAAAACTCATTGTAACAGAATATTTCATTGGGTAATCATTCACATCAATCAGATTGCAGGTTATAAACTGTAACACCTCTTCCAGATCCTAGTGTAGTAAAAACAAGTAAAACAAAATTTCGAAGGATAAAAAACAACACGAAAGTATGATCTGTGTTTTAATCTGATTGAGTCAATATAGTGAAGTAAACAAGGTATTCAAATCCCTCAAATTCAGGGACTTTAAGGATTCTAGACATATTATTAAAGCCCCATTACCACTCTTGTTGTAACTGAAAAATATGTCCCAATCTTCACTCTGGTCAACAAATTGTATTATTTTACAATATTTCAATTAATTGATGATACAAATTTCATCTTAACATGCCTAATTTAAAAAATTGGAAAAATTCAACTTATTGATTTGAAAAGTCTAACGTACATGTAAACCTTTTCAAATGTAACTTGGATTTTAAAATATTTTCGAACCCTCTGGACAAGTAAAATAGTATGTAATGGATAACTTACACAACAGGTAGGACACCTAAACATGTAGTACTTAGAATAAGGCTATTATTTATTTTCTGGAGCTGCCAAGCCAGGAAGAGTGTTATTGTCCCTTTAATATAGACAGAAATATACCCTCCCCAATAATTCTAAGCTAAGAAATCACAACAACTGGGAGTCATTCTATATTTATACTCCTGCTTTGGTAAATATGGCTTGATATAATATTGTTGATATGTGTGTACTAACACAGGTGTGAGTTGTTAATTACAGGTATGATGTAATAATAACGTAGATTTTTATATCAATTTATAAATTATCATAGATTATAATAGATTACACTGTAACCAGGGTATTATTTAATCTTTTGTGTGTTTAGCACGATTTTCTCTCACATTCTTTTAATGTCAAATCTTTGTTTAAAAATTCGTGAAAACTGTTTAAAATCACCTAAAATTACATCATTTTTCGTGATCGTAATTGATTTTTATGAAATTTTATAAACAAAAATTTGATATTGAATGAAAATGAAAGAGATTAGTGCCTAATATACACAAGATACTCAGGTTTACAGTGATTATCAAACTTCAGTTGATTCAGAAATTTTGGTTTATTATGTACAACTTTGTGTTGTGTTCTTTTTAAAGTAGTTTTGTTTTAATAGATTACCAGTTGTAGGTTTTCAATTTTAAACTTGTCTTCATTAGATTATTTTTTGATTATCTTAATATCTATCTTTCACCCCCACCCCTTCCATACACAGCACAACTTTTCTTTAAATGTTAAAGTATCTCTTCCTCTCAAGAATCATACGGTTGTTTTTTATTATGAGTACCTAATGTGCCAGGTAGAATTGGAAAAGAAAAAAACTGTAGGAAAATTGATGTTTTCTTAGGACATGTGAATAGTGGATACCGAAAGATCTGTCTTTACCACTGTTTAACAAGTCTTTAACTGGAGGTCTGAGCTTCACTCCTTGTGTTGGTGTTCTGCGCTGTTTCTGGCGCAGTTTCCCCCTTGTACAGGACCTGAAGGGCCAGCCATGGACCGCTGTCTAGTCGTATGGATTGTACATAGTTTCCATGTGCAAGAGCCTTTGGGAGTTGGAATTCAGTATAAGAGTAGACTGTAACGCTGCTGTCTATCATAGGACACACAGTCGGTGCATGTGTTTTGATGCATACGCCATACAGAGTGCTATGAGGGAAATTTTGCCCAGAATTCGGCACTACTCTTATATCTAATTCCAACTGTCAAGGGATCTTTTACATGCATATCAATGTGTACACGAGAGCTCCGTCTACATTACTGAAAATGGGTGACCACGCCAGAACATGCAGGTATCGAACACCCGACCTCCAGGCTTACCAACCTAACCACCATAGTATTTTTGACTCTGTGTAGTTCATATATTTTTAAGAAACATCAGATACAGTTTGAAAGATAATCAGATCGGTGATTTGTTATATGTTAATTACTTTGATGGAGCACAGCAGAATTCTGATTTCTGATAGTCATTACCTTAAGACCAGGGCTTACATTTAAAAAATTGTTGCATTTCATTTCTTTTGAAACTTACGTCAGTTTTTGACATAATGTGTTAATCTTGTATTAGCAAGATATTTTTAAAGAAAAAATATGAAATTTTTTTTATAAGAATGATATCAATTTATTAGTATCAATATTGTTACACTCAATAACTCGTAATGAAACTACTGCAGTTCTATTTAATATTTAATGTGTTTTATGGACAGGTAAGTTGTCCAGTCAAGAAACTATCTTACAACACCAGATAATGATAATGTTTGTTTTGTTTTTGTAGTTTGGGTCATCGCCCGGTGAAGTTTGATAGTGCTAAGTTTGCTTTGTTTTCCTGTGGATTGGAGAATAGAAAGAGTATGTCGAGTATACCAGATACTTTATCAACTTTAGCAGCTCCTATTGTAAGTATTACATGGAATATAGTCTTGTAAATCATAACTATGTATGGCGTATGCCCGTCTTCCATAAGCCCAGGTTAGGTGCAAAAGAGTAGGACGTTAAACCCCATTTAATTTCAATTCATTTTGAAGCTACTAGTGTAGGATATTTGAATACACCAGGGTTTTATTAACTGATTGATTTCTATTTCAGATGACCCACCATTCTTCCACGTCGTCTGTTGTCTCTTCCGATAGTGATAACCCATCTTCCCCGTTCCGGTCGTCAGATACCTACGTTATCCGTGTCAGCGTTAACTCTACGTCGGATTCCGATACACATGTCTATAAAAGTATTATGGTATGTAGGAATTATGTAACTAATAGCAACCATTCTGTGGTGGCTCAGGGAGTAGGGTACTAGCTCCGCTTGCCATTTGGTTGTGAGTTTGATCCTGTTGTAGATTGAAAAATTTAGAACACGAACCTAGAGACATTAAATGATGTATTTTCGCAAAATTCGCAAATTTTAGCAAAAATCTTAGATTCACAATTTTCATACCACAGCTCTTCCATATACTGTACTGAAATGATATGCCAAGCGACATGCAGATCATTTAGCCAGAGAGGATCACAAATTCCATTCCATTTATTCCTTAGGGGTTAAAAAAATAAAATTTTAGATGATCAGTTAATGAAATTCTAGATGATCAAAATTAAAACAATTTGATATGATCAATAAATGATCAATGAATACAATCAGGAGCAGATCCAGAGGGGGAGTTTGCTCAGCTACATAAAAAAAATGCCTTGCATGAATGAAATTACATCACAAAATGATCCTACATCTGTAAGAAAAAGATTTCTCTGTTTAAAAGCTCAATTTGTATGTATGCCTATATATATGTAATGTAGAGACGATGATGGCAGATTTCCGGAACAGAAACCTGGCAAACCCCCTCTTGCAAAATTTCCTGGATCCGCCCCTGACAATTGAAGATGATAAATTGATAATAAATATTGTTTATTATAGTTAACGAATACAGATCACACCCATACTGTTATTAGTAAAGTATTAGAGAAATATTGTATGGAAGGAAAACCTGAAGATTATAGATTATTACAGATACTAGAAGATGGTGGTAAGTTTTATACTTGTAGGGTGGGTGGGGTGGGGTTGCATCTAGGTAAAACCTGTGTTGGATAATGCATGACTTTAAATCATAAGGTCTGTTGTTTGAGTCAAATGGCATGGTTTTTCAATGAGACATGAAGTAGGGTCACTTGTCCAATCTCGTGGGTTTCCTCTGGTTCTTCAGTTTTTTTTCCGACTGCTTAAAGACCCATACGCACAAGCGAATTATAGAAATTTAAATTTAAGCATGTGTTAGTCTCGAAATGACCTAGTTGTGGCGATTGGATGTTAAGACCCATTTCTCTCTCTATCAATGTATTTATTTATGATGATATGTATCCAACACGAAGTTGAATAGTGCACGACAACCACTAATTCCATATCTATCGTCTTACAAACATCTAGGGGGGTTATTGAAATAAAATTGAACCATATGTTAGTCGCAAAATTACCTATAGTTAGTGTCAAGTGGACGTAACATGCAATCTCTCTCTCTCTCTCTCTCTCTCTCTCTTACTAACATCTAGTAAGCCATTATAGGCCCCATCTTCTGCGGCTATAATTTCCTCAGTCATCACTTTGCTTGTTTTTATATCCCAGCAATCAGGGCTCAAACTAAGGATCGCCATGGACATTGTTCTTTTCCGCCAGAATTATTTTGACTGCAAAATAACCAGATATTAGTTTCAAAATGATCCATTCTCTGCATTTTTTTTTTCTTCAGAATTATTAATACCAGAACGTGCCAACGTCTTCTACGCATTAAATAATTCCTCTGAATTAAACTTTGTGATTAAAAGTCGAGAAGACTATGAAACCTCCACTTTAAAAAGACAGAAAAAACGAAGATTTAAAAAACTCAGCTTATAGCAGTGACTGTAACCACTAGCAACAGTAGTATCTCGGGTAGTTCAACACATACACACCAAGGTCAAATAGTCAAGGTCATTATTCGGGTCTTAAAATCGTGTATTATTTATTGTTGATAATGTTTTTAGTATTTTTTCTTGTTGATGTAGCATATTCACTATCTGTATTATTGTCTCCACCACATCATTTACAAAATGTAATTCTTCTGGATTGCACGCTCCTTGAAAATCCTGGAAAAATTAAAATTTGATTTCCAGTACTGGAAAATCCTGGGAAAACAAGATTATGCCTTGAAACTCTTGGAATTTAACATTTGTGGTTTTAAAATATAAAACTGAAAGTATTCATCAAATGTTTCTTCAAAAGTTCACGAATTTGTCGCAGTTAATGGTGTAGAGTTAATTGTGTAATGTTCTTCAAGCGTAAAAAAAATACATTATGATATAGAATTCTATACAGGGACCCCTGGAATCTGGTAAATTACTCCTGGAAAACTCCTGTCCTGAGTTGTGCACACCCTGATGAAACAAATATCATTTAACCTTGTGGATTTAGCGTTAATTTCTTAAACATTCATTTAATGTCAAATCTTTGTCTAAAAATTCGGAAAATCATTTAAATTTAAAAATCAATATAACACCAAACACCAGTGTCGAATTGCATTTTATAATGGATGTGTTGAAGATAGGGGATTATAACGTTTATTAGTGAAGATAATGTCTTTCTGTTTTTGTTTTTGTTGTATACATGTAGTATAAATTATTCAATGAAGACAAAAATTATCCAATAATATTTGTTTTCATGGCTCAATCTAGGCAATGATTTTTTTTATATAATATTTATTGATTTTTTAAGTGTAGTTTGATTCATTTGCATTTAAAACTGTAATCAAAGGGTGACCAACTTGTGTAACATTCGGCCATTCCAAGTGACATATTGGAATAATTTAAGTGATACACGTTGGACCAGTTCAATTGATACACATTGAAACAGTCCAGGTAACACATTGGGACATTCAAAGTGATACACGTTAGACCAGTTCAATTGATACACATTGGAACAGTCCAAGTAACACATTGGGACATTCCAAGTGATACACATTGGACTGGTTCAAGTGATACACATTGGACCAGTCCAAGTGATACACATTGAAACAGTCCAAGTGATACATGTAGGAACAGTCCAAGTGATACATGTAGGAATAGTCCCAAGTGATACATGTAGGAATAGTCCCAAGTGATACATGTAGGAACAGTCCAAGTGACACATTGGGACATTCCAAGGGATACACATTGGACCAGTCCAAGTAACACACATTGGAACAGTCCAAGTGACACACATTGGACCAATCCAACTGACAATTTGGACTAGTCCATGCGACACAGATTGGGCCAGTCCAAGTAATTCACATCACTGTGACTTTCCCACAATCTATTACTGAGCAAAGAGTTTTCAAAATATATCAACAGCTTTGCAAAATCAAAACAGAATCAAAAATCTTGCGATGGTAAATAATATACGGATAATATTTGGCACATGGAATGTAGATAAGTTGGCCACCCCTATCCTTGTGTACATGTAGAAAAAACACTTAGTGTGCTTGGTGTAGAATATATTGTTACATAGTGACAAGTGATATACATGGGGCAGTGTATGCTGATATATTCTTGGAACACCTGATACCAACGTCCTATTTCTAGGATGTTTGCAAAGATTGCATTTTTATGTTAAGAGAAAATGACTTTTTTTTAACCCTTTTGCTATTGGTCACCATGGTGACCACCAGCTCACTGTGCTCATTTTCATGTAGACGTATTATGCCGTCGCCCCTGTCCGTCTGAACGTCCGTCCACAATTTGTTTGTGGACTCTTTGCAGGTCACAATTCTTATCTGATTTTGACGAAACTGGAAATCTAGGTTTATCACCATAAGATCTCAGCTGCTTTCAATATGGTATATCAAGATTGTAGACCCTGTATAGGTCACAATTTTAATCTGATTTTGATGAAACTTTACATGCGTGTTTATAATGCAAAGATCTTGGTTCCTTTCAATATTTGCGCATATCAAATAATAACTGCCTGAATTATGGCCCCTGATCGTAATAAAAATCGCCTTTTTAGTGTGTGGTCCATCTTGAGGTCACAATTAGTATCCAATTTAAAAAAAAACCCATTTGATTATATCAACATTACATCGTAATGAAGGTTGCATTCGAATTTCCTGAATCGGCCGCCGCTTGTACCCGAATAGTGTAAAAATATTGCAGAGGTCACAATTTTAATCTGATGTTGATGAAACTTTAAATGCATGTTTATAATCAAAAGATCTTGGTTCCTTTTGATATTTGTGCATATCGAATTGTAACATCATTAATTATGGCCCTTGTTCTCTATCCATCTCTCGAAAATGTGGGCGTATCCTGCCTGGCAGCTGCTGGTTCTATTTTGATAATAGAATAAGAGCCAATCACTGGGTCCCCACGGAAAGTTCGTGTAGATTGTGTGGTGACCCGATGAACAGGGCCCCATGTAATAATTAAAAAGGTTAAAAAGACAAATGGTTGCTAACTGTAAGGCCAAATCAATTTTAATTTTTTAGTTCTTCAGGATAACCATCCAAGTCTTGGATGTTAAATCTTTTCAGAACAGCAGCCAAGTATTTTTTGTTTTTATATTAAAGATGCATTTTATATGATACAGATAAAGAACTGACGATTCTTGTGACAATAATTCGAAATTTGTGGAATTTTCGGAAAGTGATTGGACTGTATAATTAGGTTTATTTCTAAATTGAACATTTTATTTGTAATTGGTTTCTTTCTGGTACATCATGTAGAATCATGTAACTGTATGAATTATGTGCGCTCCCAATCAAACGCGCCCATCAAGGGAGTTAACTATGTTGTGTTTACTTTTACAGTCAGAAAAAAACGGAACTGGCGGTCTCGTAGAGTTTTCATGTAATATTATTTGTATTGTGTAGTTCTTATCAACATTAAACTTGAAAGCACGGTGTTAATCATTTATTTCGGATCTTGTGTATTTCTTTCAAATTACTATATTGAAAATTTCATTCAAATTACTTTATTCCAAGCAACATTGTCACTGTTTAAAGTTTTGATATACACTGTTTATTATCGCAGCGACGATATTAGCAACATTATTAGCAACGTTATTATCGCAGCAACGTTATTATCACAACGTTATTAAATCATTAAATCGCTATCATATTTTCATCTTTTATATCTGCACCATCCACTAATCTAAAGAGTTGGTTATTAGCATGTTATGTGAATAAATATCTAATTGATAATTATATAACATTTAACGCCTAAAGAAAGGTCTAAAATAGGCAGATCTAGCTCTTACATGATGCATCTTTGATTTTATTTATAAAGAAATAGGAAGCGATATTTGAAGATATGTCAGGCCCGTAGCTAGTTTCGCAGCCTAACCAATGTCACTCGGCTTTATGGGGCAACTATACTGGCATGGCCATTGCCGCTGTATTGGGTCCAAAGGAAAGGGCGCGATTCAGCACCCAGAGGGGATGGGAAACTGCCCCTTTATGCCACCGCTAGCTACGGGCCTGGGTGTTCTTGAAGATCAATAATATAAGTTGGTTTTGCCTGAAGTTTATGATTATATGTTATTAATGTTTTGTGTAAATACTAATTTATTACTAATGTGTTTTAAATATATATTTACATATATTTAATTTATTAATTTATTTTGTATATAATAATTATATATAAAAAAGTATGTATGTATGTATTTTTTAATATATAGAGTTAGAATATTTTATTTTTTACTTTTAAAAACTAAACTGAAAAATTTATTGTGGTGCTTTTTTATGACATTGTACATGTTTTGCATAGGTTTATATTGTCTCAGCCACATGGAATACAAATCAAAAATTTATGTGTGTTCTTGAATTATAAATCAAAGGATTTCTGTTCTATTTAAATGATGAATGTTTTTATAGACCTAATCTTGTTGCACCCAACATGATGAAATAAGACTTTTAGAAGTGATTTGGGTTACAAATCATATTTTCATTAAGAAAGTACAGTTTTATCGATATTAAATTACCGGATTTATCACGATGCAATGTTTCGACGATGATATTCTTGTCTTTATCAAGCAAATGATAAAACAAAACATTACTTATTAAGCAATGGATTTATTACTTAATATGGAATGTTTGGACAATGATACTCTAGTCTTTATCAAGCAAATGATAAAAGAAAAGGTTTTTTACTTAAAGATACATTATGGCAGATAAGATAAAAAGTTGGCAGTTCTCACTATAAAAGTTAAAAACTAGATAGTATAAAGGTAATTTGCTGAAAATTTCAGTCAAATTGATCCACTATGAGTGAAGAACGTCATTATGATTAAAATCGTTAATATAAAAGGCATAGTCTTGATTATCCATGTTTTAAATTTAATTATCAATGGCCGTTAAGCAGCATATAGGAATCTAATCCAGCCAACATGGAAGGCTAGCCTAGACAACGAGAGTTTATTTTGTCTGGATAAGTTAATTAATGTCTAATTGATTATTTTGATAACATTTCAGCCCTAAAGAAAGACTTGTAATTGGAAGATTTAGCTCTTGCATAATGCATGTGTAATAAATCCAGTAATTTTACATCCATCTAATTAATGTATATGGTCAATTACTAAATGCTGATCAAAGAAGTTAATTACGTTTCCTACATACATTTATATTGTATTTGGCTCTTTTTCCAAGAGATAATATTTGGGATAAAATTTACCAAGATGGCTGACTATAATTACGATTTGATAAATAAAACACTTTCCAAGATGTAGTTTAGGAGCACACACAAAAACTGATTTGTAAGTCACCAGTCACAGGCATTAGTTAGCCTCAATTTATAGCAGATATATATTACATCTTTAAAAGAGATTTTGAAGTCGAGGTATACATAATAACACAAGTTTATGGATTTGCTACTTCTTAGTTTATTACATACAATATTTCAGTGCTTGATAAAGATACCTGTAAGATTATTGAAACGTTGCATTTAATAAACCAAGAACTAGTAAATCCAGAAAATTGAGTCATTATGAACATATGTATTAACTTAAAAATTTACTTTCAAACCTAAAATGGTTTACTTTATTCAGTCACGATATTAAGTTTGGATCCTTGGCTGAATATCACCCAATGATAACGTGTCGATGTTTCAAATAGATATCAAGTGAAATTTAAATGAAACAAAATATAGCTGAAAGAATCTAATTAAACTGTCTACTGCAAGCATTCGGGTCAGCTGTCTATTGTGGTTATCAGGTTCTGATCCAGATGTCTATTGTAGATATCAGGGTCTCACCCAGATGTCTATTGTAGATATCAGGTCAGATCCACATGCCTATTGTGGATCCCAGGGTCTCACCCAGATGTCTATTGTAGATATCAGGGTCTCACCCAGATGTCTATTGTAGATAACAGGGTCAGATCCAGATGTCTATTGTAGATATCAGGATCTCATCCAGATGTCTATTGTAGATATCAGGCACTGGTTGCTTGATACTTAAAAACCATCTATCAGTGGTCTATATTCACTATTTATTTATAATATAATAATTCTATTTAATTATTACAAAGTCTCAGAAGTATAGTTTATATATGGACAAATACTGCTCAATGTTGACCCTCGGTTTACTCCATGTTAACCATCTGTACACCCAATGACTGTTTTGTATAATTATAGTTTATAACTATTAGATCTCTTAACTCTCCATTAAATCTTGTTACATAATTTAATCTTAAAGGCATGACATTTGATACAGAAAACACTCAGGGCTGTTCAGGCATAAGACTACAATTAACATTCAGGGCTGTTCAGGCATTGGACTAAAGATAGAGGAATAAATAACATCCTTTTGATAGTTTATGTATATAATTAAAACACTGTGACTATGAAAAGAATCCCTAATACAGACAGTTAGGGAAAAAGGGAAAGAAATTGCCGGAAGATATTTCATTGCCGAAGGAAATCCCACAAAATAATCCATGTGTTGAAAATCACAAGCAGCACATTTAATAAGGCTATATAATAATGGAATAATTTGTTATATTTGTTACCCAGTCTTGTCATGTGTGTGGAGGTTGGGTGGCCGAATGGTCAGCGTGTGCGCGCTGTATCATAAGGTCTGTCATTGAGTCAACTGGCGTGGTTTCGATTACCTGGTTGTACGTGACAAGGAGCAGGGTCCTCCGGTTTCATCCCGCTTGATAGGACCCCTATGCGCAAGCAAATTTTTGAAATAAAATTTAACCGTATGTTAGTCTCGAAATGACTTTTTTGTGTTGAGTGGACATTAATCCCTATTTCTCTCTCTCGGTCGTATGCCTGAGTAGCCCAGTTTGTGACTTAAGTTGAGTAGCTCAATGATCAGATTTAATTCCCTTTTAAAACATTGAACTCAGGTCTGTATGTAAACCTATATAGATATATATTGTCTTTAGGTAGACGAAGTCACGTATCTTCATACCATAACTAACTGACGATAAGTCACTTCGTCTACCTACCAATGATATATACATGATGTCAGGGGAATCCCCTATTTATGATGACATTTCTAATTCACTGCTTCACTTTTATTCTGCTGAAATTTGACATATAGCATGTACCGTAATACCATTGCTCAATAGATCCTTGAAAACTTCTCCAAACACCTTGAATTGTCTTAACAGTCAAACTGTTTCACCTGGTTCCGTTTCTTCACATCGTAAAGATGAACTTTTGTTATCTAATTATTAATTTGATCGTACCGGTACAGTTAGTAGTGTAATTCCACGCTCGTAGCTAGGGGAGGGGGGGATAAGTCATACTGATATTGGCACGTTGGTTGTTATCTTTGTATTATGTACAATTAAAGGGCCTTCTTTACATGTACCTCCCATCCCCTCCCCCTCTAGCCACATGCCTGAATTCGGAGATAATATTCAAACTGTTTTTATTATCAGATGTATGCTACTGACAATATGATTCTGATTACATAATGATTTAGTGTGTATGATTATTTTAATTCTGTTGCTGTTTTAAATGAAAATAAGATAACCTATATTGATTAGTGCTAGTGATTTGTAAATTAAATTTATACTTTATTTATTGTACTAAAATTAATCAAAAAATTGTTAGAAGCATTTTGTCGAAACCTCCCTTCTGGGGTTCTCTATTATGGTGATTAGTTTGAATTGACCAATTTTTTTCCCTCTATGCTGTGGTATTCTAGTCAGATACAATGTGTACATGTATGTTTGTTATGTCTATAAAGAATCTACACACTTTACCATTTTACACTGGCAATGTCTGTCTTAATGTGTTCAGTGGCGTGCAGGGCGTTGGATGGCTGAATAGCTAGTACATGCACGCTGTCATGGAGTAAACTGGCTCGGTTTCGATTCCTCGGTTGTACCTGACAAGGAGTAGGGTCAGCTGACCAACCTCATTTGTTTTCTCCGGGCCCTCTGCTTTCCTCTCACTGCTGAACCATGTGTTAGTTCCGAAATGACCTAGTTTGTGTTGAGTGGACGTTAAACGCCCTTTCCTTCCTTCCTTTTGAGTTTTAGTGGGGGTTTACAATCAAAGAGTTGGTTCCAGGTATTACCATACCTTTGCAGGTCACTGAAGATAAAACAGACAAGACTATCAGCAGCCAGGTCTAGTGAAAAGATGTGCAATTTAGCCAATGAAAAGTTGTGTATTTTGTGTTGGTTCTTGTTTAGCCAATGAAAAGTTGTGGTGTATTTTGTGTTGGTTCGTATTTAGCCGATGAAAAGACGTGTATTGTGTGTTGGTTCTAGTTTAGCCAATGAAAAGTTGTGTATCTAGTTGGTTCTAGTTTTGTGTTCTCATGTACATTTTATTTTATCTTCGTGTGTTCAGACTGGTTGATCAAGATGATTCAGTATGGTTGTCTAGAACTTTAATAATACTGGATGATCAAGATGATACAGTATCGGTAGACTTGAACTAACATAATGCTAGTAATCCAATAATAGCTAGGCTACAATTATTTAGTGGTCAGTACTACAATGACATGTCTCTTACGACGAGTTCTTGGCATTCTCTGCATAGAACTGTGGATAAACCCCCATACATGTCAACGCTCATTGATTAATTAATGTTTGAAGTCACAGGGTCAAAAGACGCTTGTATGACCCCTGACCTGACTGGGGGTGGGATTGCTTTGTGGTCTAGAGTGCCGCACTTTGACCTCTAGCTAGCCGGTAACCTTTGGCTTGCAGCTGTGGTTTCGATCCCTGGTGTGAGCGTATGTGACATGGAGATAGGGGCGCCTTATCAACCTCGTGGGTTTCCTCCGGGCACTCCGGTTTCCTCCCACTGCTAAAGACCCCTACGCACAAGCGAATTATTGAAATAAAATTAAACCATATGTTAGTTCCGAAATGACCTAGTTTTTGTCGAGTGGACCTTCAACCCCATTTCTCTCTCTCTCTCTCATAATAAGAGTTTAACTCTGTTTTAAGATGTTAATTTGCAACCAATGAAAACACGGCACTCCTACATATTAATCGCGATGACATATTTATTTATCTGTGAAGTTTTTTAATATAAATCCATCTTTACCTTGATGTCTATAAAAACCTTCAATTTTCTCTCTCAGACAAAACCAAACCATGACAAATTTGTTAATATCATGTACAAATACTACATGGTTGTAAATTTATATCATCACTTAGACTTCACTATTGAGGAATTGGGGGGGGGGAAGAAAGGCTTTGCTAGTCACTAAGATGTTGTCGTAGACGTTAACCTTCCCCGACTACTGCATTGGCTGAGAAAGTTCATCAAGATTTTCCAGTGTGGTTTCCCATGTATACATTGGTGTGCACTTTTGTCATTGAGTCGACTGTGGTGGTTTTGATTCCCCGGTGCAAATTAGGAGTAGGGTCGTCAGTCCAACCTTGTGGGCTTTCTCTGTGTCCTCCGATATCATCCTACTGCTAAAGACCCCTACGCGCAAGCTTATTATTGAAATAAAATTGAACGGTGTGTGAGTCCCAGAATGACTTGGTTTGTGTCGAGGAGAGGATACCAATATAGTGGAAGTTAACCCGCATTTCTCTTTCCCTGTCTCTCTGTTATAGTGAAGTCAAAGTGAGTAATTGATTAATAATAATATTAAGTTTGTTTTTATATGTGACTATGTTATATTGTTGTTCAGTGTTTTAACTAAGTATTTTATTATATATCCATGGAATTAGATAATATTCTAATTCTATAATTATATATATACATAGAATTAGTTAATAGTCTAATTCTGTAATACCTATCCCAATGGAATTAGTTAATATTCTAATTCTATTATAATATATATATATATATGGAATTAGTTAATATTCTAATTCTATGATAATATATTATTACCATGGAATTAGTTAATATTAGTATTCTGTGATAATATATATATATGGAATTAGTTAATGTTCTAATTTTATGAAAATATATTACCATGGAATAAGTTAATATTTTAATTCTATAATACTACTTGTGTTATAATATTTTAATTCTATAATACTACTTGTGTTATAATATATATATATATATGTATCCCAATGAATTAGTTAATGTTCTAATTCTATGACAATATATATATGGAATTAGTTAATATACTAATTCTATGATAATATATATGTGGAATTAGTTAATATTCTAATTCTATGATTATATATATATATATATATGTGGAATTAGTTAATGTTAGTATTCCATGATACTACTTGTGTTTTATATTTATATGTGTGTGTATTTTTATTAAAATATAACCAAATAATTGTACCATCTGACGACTTGTCAGTGCTGTATTTATAACTAATAACAATTGTTTGTTTTCTTTTTGTTTCCTTTTTTTATGAAATAAATAAATGTAATTGATTAATGTTAGAATTCTGTAAATCACAGGGTGGGGGGGGTGCGGGTGAATGGTGTATCATAAGGTCTGTCATTTGAGTCAAGGGGCATGCTCTCCAGATAAGAATATGACGTCACTGTTTGACATGGAATATGTCTAGACTTGTTCTTTGAGTCAATTGTTACAGTTGGCGCTGAATAAGTGAGCCAAGATAGCACTTTTTGATTTATCAACACTTAGGCGTGGGGGGGGGGGGGTGAATAGCCAAATGGTTTTGATTCCTGGTTGTACATGAAAAGGAGTAGGTTCTCGTCTATCCAACCTTGTGGGTTTTCTCCTTGTTCTCCGGTTTCCTCCCACTGCTGAATAAAACCCTCAGATTAAAACCCAGATCCTATTTCACAATTTCATTTTATTTGTCTTTACTACATGAAGGCCTGGAAGAGATGTTATTTAAAATGCATTTTGTATGATGTGAGGGATTAGCCAATGAAACGGTTTGTTCCAGGGAGTTTTTGACATGATTTGCATATACAGGGCAGACCTCACCATATCAAACTCCATCATCTATTAATGGGGGAAACCCATCCTATCTATTTAAACTGGGAAATTCCATCACAATATAACGGATTAATGTGGGAAACTCTACATGATATAACGTATTAACTTGGGAGAGGGGGGCACTAAAGGTATTTATTGAGGAAACCCCTAATGGGGGGGGGGGAATCTCACCGTCTCTATTAATAGCTTTGATTAAAAATAATCAAAATTATGAACTCATCTTGTAAAAAATAAAACAATATCTGTAAAAGTTAGGCACAAATATTTATTGGTTGCAAACAATTATTATTATCATCTATCTAGTCTAGTTATCAATATATCACATCTTCCCTCTATTTGGTGAGGAAAAACATTTGTCATAAAATAATGCCATGGCACCGGGCTGTGTCTTTAATGATGAATACAGTGTTTTAGTTACTGAAGTTTTAAATTTAGCTAATGGGCGTCCTCGCTACAGATAATGGACATAATATATAGTAGGTACAAGAATGTAGCTAAAACCGTTGAGATATACTTGATGTGTCTGTTTTAGCTACTATTTGATTACAGTTTGATCTGGCAAACTCAATTTCTTTATCAATGCATGTAACATCTTTAAAATAAGGTAAGTTTATGCTATTATATATGATTAATGAAACTTACTGAGGCCAATGTAATAGCACAACTATCGCCCAACTCCAAACATTCGCGTTTAAATTAATGAACGGTTGTTTTCGTCCGAACATACACTGCCATCCAAATCCAGTCTTATTTACAGTGCTTTTTAAAAATGTGCCAACACTTGTGATTGCCTTTTAGATTTTCTGTTATAAACCACAGAGGTGTCCCACGTGACCTCATTGTTTACCTTACAGCATGTTTCCTGTAAATTCATTACAAACTGATGTGTTGACAAACATTAATTTTTGTCGTTGAAATGGAATTTTATCCTGATATGTCGAAATATGGTTCTCTTATCAACGATAAGGACATGTTGTTCTTCTTCTTAGTGTTTAACGTCTGTTTCCACTGTTGGCAACCCATGAGGTTGAGAAGGCACCCTATCTCCATGCCACATACGCTCACACCAGGGATAGAAACCACAGCTGCAAGCCAGAGGTGACTAGCCAGCTAGAGGTCAAGCACGGCACTCTAGACAGTGCCAATTAAGGCTCTGTTGGCCCTAAGGCACATTTTGATAGGTGACCTGAAAATACATAATCCTTTTCCTCTCTTCCTGTCAAGGGATTATCAAGGGAGACTATTCTTGTAGTCATATCAGGAGGAGGCAGACCTCAATGTGAGTGGAATGCAACGCAGTATGACACTACAGGCCATTTTTTTTTTACTTTATTATTTTGTGGCCTGGATTATTGGCTGGCCCTAAGGCACATGCCTTATTTGCCTTATGGTTAATCCAGCACTGACTCTAGACCACTAGCCCCCCCCCCCCCCCCAAATAAGGACATGTGGAACCAAGTTATTAATAGCGACACCTGGTAAAAAGGTCTTCAGAAAGGGCGTCCATTGAGGGACTGTTTGGAACCTAGGTTTAACTAGCGACACCTGGTGGGAATTCCTTCAGCTAGGACGGCCATTAGCTTCTAATATTGCCCACCTATCCATTCCTATGGTCTGATATCTGCGTTTGTTGTTTGCGGTGTCGGTATATAGTGTCATGTCCGTAGGTTTGTCTCGTGAAATTGTTCGAGTGTGGTGCAGTCCCCTTGCACTTCCTTTTAAAGCTCCAATTTCATATTTTTAAGTTATATTTGTAAAACGTATTAAAATAAAGCCTTAAAATAGATTGTATCTATAAACAGTCCTACCTTGTTAAAGAATAATCCTATTAATCCTATAACCCACTATTGTTAGTTGAGAAATTGGCAAAAATGTCATTTTCAACTTCAAATTCAAACATCTGAAGATAGCTACTGCATAGGGGCAATAGAAATACAAGGTAGGTAATTGTGTTATTGTTTCCTGTGTTAATGAGTTATAAGAGTGGGGAATAATGCCTATGATCGTATAATAGTCAGTTGACAACCTATTGAGCAAAAGACATAGAAATAATTATGTTTTGACTTTCTTAGAAAATATGAAATAATCGCTTTAACCTCTATCACAAGAACGGCCCTCCACTGTAATGATGTAACACTGTAACCATCTCTCAACCTTGTGGGTTTTCTCGGGTACTCAGGTGTCCTCCCACTGATAAAGACCCATACGCGCAAGCGAATTATTGAAATAAAATTAAATCATATGTTAGTCCCAAAATGACCTAGTTTGTGTCGAGTGGATGTTAAACCCCATTTCTCTCTCTCTTTGTAGCCATTTTTGGATTGAGATCGAAGTGGTGGCTATTGTTTGCTTCTTCTTCTAATAATAGCTCCATTGTAATTCCACAAAAACTTTAGGTCAAACTCAATATCAAAGGGAATTACATTGTTCAAGTATGATGGCTTACGGGACAAATAGTGGCTAATGCTTGCTTCCATGGAACTTGCTTCTACTGAATTATAAAAATCAGCTCCATGGTAACTTGATTGAGAACTTCAGGTCATGCATGATATTAACAGATTGAGGATTAGTTTTGTTTAGAATAAAGCGAGTGGTAACAATATGATACAGAAAGACCTATTTCCTAATAGATCATTATTTCTTGATTATTATCTCACTTCCTGTTTTTTTTTATAATTTATGTTTTGTTAGCCAGCCTTTCTCTTTTAGATCTGTTTCTAAAAATCCCTAAAATATAAAAAAAGAAAAGAAATCATCTTATGAAAAAATGATTTTTTCATGATTTAAACTATTAGAGCAATTTTGGAAAGGAATTTCCTATTTCTAAAGAGGAGTCTATGTGGGTAAGATGCTGACTCGCTAGTCTCGATTTTGCGTATGCGATCTCTGCATTCGCGGAGAAAGTTCATCACGATTTCCTAACATAGTGTAGAATGAAGAACATAACAAGTCCAGGTGTCGTTTTTGATAAAACTTTTAATTGTAGACATTCCTTCAAATATAATTATTTCGTTAACTGAAAGTGACTTACCTTCACTGCAGCACCAACACCATTTAAATCTAATAAAAATGTATCATGACCATATATGGAGTTGAGTTCATAAAAAGTTACTGCTGGATTTCCTAAAAAAAGAGAAAACAAGTTTAATTTGACTACATCTCGAATAACCAGCCTGTAGTTTCCAGCTTGCTTCATTGAGGAACATCTGGCCCCAAGATCGCAAAGTATTCGCAGACTTAATTCAAAAATTTCCATCATATCACAATTTAATGCTTATGCCTGTCTTCATTAGCCCAGTTTAGGAGCTGAAGAGTAGGAAGTTAAACCCCATTTCATTTCATTTCAATTTTTCTAATTATGGTCTGTTGTACATTTTGCCAGTGTTAAATATTGTTGATTTTCAATAAAGGATAACTTTGCTATTAAAAGTTTGGCCATTTTGATGCCCAATTATATATCTACTTTAGAATATATGATCATTTTGAGACTGGAATAATAGTTTGTGTGTTATTTTGTGTCTTCTGCAATATTTGGGATTAATGAATATTCCAAGGTTTCTTTTACGTGCACGGCAATGTGTAAACAGGACCTTTTTTATGCCTTTGGAATGACTGTTCCCCAACAGGTCTTCCATCCTGCGCCATCGACAACAAAGACAGAATATTTCTTCCAGTTTTAGACACAAAGTGATGGAAACACAGAATTTGCTTCCAAATCATGACAGAAAACATCCAAATCACTAAACAACATTATTTGATTTTTTGTGTGGACAGGGAATCGAAACAGATTCTTGTGTGGACTGGGAATTGAAACAGAGCACTAACCTGATTCTTGTAATAACCTAGCAAGATGTCGTTGCTGCCATATTGGAAACAATATGTCCGTCTGTACGCCAAGTATCATGGCAGGACAAACAATTCTGTTAAACGCTTCTTTTGTTGATCCAAATTCTTCTCCAATATCAAACAGATCCATAGCCTAATAATAATAATAAGTTGTCACTGTTGAATATTTTGAGATTTGTATATATAAAAGCAATCTTCATTTTTAATACATTTTGAGAATACAAAAAAATAAATTTTTATTCTGGGTTGGGTATAGATCAGGTTAGCTAGTGACCCTGTGTTGTATACTGTATAACCTCCATTTGATAAAGCTATGTAATTTTGAGACTAACATGTGGTACAATTTTTTAAAAATAATTTGTTTGTGCAGTGAAAAGAAGCATATAAGATTGGGATGAAAATCAAGCCATTTATCAATGACAGAACTAAAGCACACAATAGACAACTTGACCACCTTTACCCCCTTTATACTCACTGGGTCACCAAGACTAGGGTGCCCCACGCAGCCAAAATTTGCTCTATCAATAATTGACCTCACCGCAGCACATATTCAAGCTATAATTTCAAGTTGTCAAGAGATTCCGAGCAGATACAGATTACATGTACGTGCATAATTCAGACTATATTCTATTAGGCTATAAATAGTCAATACATCTATTAACTATTAAAACCATAAAAATCTATTGTTAACGATTCTGAATAACAATAATATTTAGCTTTTGGTTGTAACAGCAGAAATACTTAAATAATGTTTGTTTTTTTTATTTGATATCTCCAAAGCTCTTAAGTTAGGCAAGAATAGAATACTAATAGCCTTTTAACAAGGCTCTCGAACCAGGCAAAAACATCTTGCTATAACTTTCATTAAACAAACTGACCTTTGAAATATACAGTAGTGAGTTTGGATCAAATTTCGTGCTGAATGACTCGCCTTGATGTTCTAAATAACTCTCTATGGTAAACGTCGGACACAATGAAACATTCGCGGATTTTTCAATAAAATTCCGTCCAAATCTTTGATCCCATTCTGGGCCACTTCTGTACGTCATCGTAGCTATTTCCCTGTAAAATATGATTATTCAAATCTACATTATTTGTTTACAACACAATTTGAGAGAGAAATTGTGTTTAACGTCCACTCGACACAAACTAGGTCATTTTAGGACTAACATGGTTTAATTTTATTTCAATAATTCGCTTGCACGTAGGGGTCTTTATCAGTGGCAGGAAACTGGGGTGCCCGGAGGAAACTCACGAGGTTGAGAAGGCGCCCCTATATCTATGCCACATACGCTCACATCAGGGATCGAAATCACAGCCGTAAGCCAGAGGTGACCGGCCAGCTAGAGGTCGAAGCACGGCACTCTAGACCACAGGGCAATCCCCCCCCCCCAACACAACTTGAGACCAATCTGATTAGAACACAGATCCTATATCATTTCAAAATTTCATTTTACTTGTCTTCACTACACTAGGATCTGGTCGAGTTGCTATATAACATGCGCGCAAGTTGATGTAAACCATTAGCCAATGTTACGGCACGTTCTTAGCATGCGCTGCACGGAACTGTAGGTAAACCCCAAGAAACGTCAATGCTGATTGATTAAGGCTGGCCCCTTGATGCATTCACTTGATTTTTTTTTGCAAGGTCTATTTTCTGTCTCGTCTACAGGTTTATCTTGTAGATTTTCATTTTACGTTTAATGCGGTCCTTCCGCACTTACTAAGTCGCTCATACGACCCCTGTACTTGAATCAGATTACTCATTAACCATAACCTGTGATAAGTAAAGAAAGTCCTTGAAATATCCTGATTTGAACCAAGGTCAATTCCATGACCACTTGGACTATCACAGCCCACAATCAAGACCGTATCCTTCACGTACTTCCCGATTTAGAACTTCTGTCAGTATGAATTCCATGTGATGTAGTGATATATTCACAAATGATCTGGCACTAAATGTCTGCTTGTAAGTGGGTGTCTCCAGCAGAAATTGGTCTTGAACAAACATATTGGATGGAAGATATCTTGTAAAGATCCAGCCAATTTGACACGGTTTCAACTGGGGATACGAAACCATGCCAGTTGGCTCAATGGCAGGCCGTATGATACAGTGCCCACGAATGCTAACCATTCGGCCACCTAACCCCCCTTGAGCAGAAATTAGTCTGGATTGATCATATGGACATTGAATATCTTGTACCAGTATATAAGCTAAGATCAAGGCAATTTTGACATAGTTAGAATTCTGAGATACAGGCAATTCAAAAGTTTAAAACACAGTAACGAACCTAGCTAATTTCATACCCATTTTAGGGTAGGATCCCTTTTTATCATAATAATAACCTTTATTCCAGTTGGGATCTGACATGATACATTTTCTCTGAAGATAACGAATAGCAACTGATGATGGATGCGACACCGCACACGAAGATATCGATACAAACCTGAAATAAAATATAAAATATTCTCTAATCCTTATCCAATCAGATTAAAACACAGATTCTGTTTCGTTTTCATTTTACTTGCCTTTACTACACTTGGATCTGGAAGAGTTGTTATATTAACCAGGTTCTGGGATAAGTGAGGGAAGTAGCCAATGAAACGGCCTGTTACGACTTTAATAGGTTTTAATCAATCGTATTACCTGTTTATTCGCTCAGGGTAAAGAATGGTCAGGTTTATTAAATCATATTATCTGTCCATTCTTTCTGAGTAAAATATGGACAGGTTTTATTGAGTCAAATTATCTGTCCATTCTCTCTGAGTAAAGTATGGACAGGTTTTATTGAGTCATATTATCTGTCCATTCTCTCTGAGTAATGTATGGACAGGTTTTATTAAGTTGTCTCACCTATCTATTCTCTCTGGGTAAAGTGCTGCAGACATCAATGATAGCATACCACCTAACGATGATCCGACAGATGCATAAAGCTGTAACATAAAAATTATACACACATTCAGTTCAAATACAACCGTTTCTTGGGATCGTGTGTAAAAAGAAATTAGAGAACGATGCTGATACTAATAAATAAAGAGGAAAAGAGAGAGGGAAGGAGAGAGAGAAGGAGATAAAGAGAGAGAGTGAGAGAAAGGGAGAGGAGAGAAAGAGAGAGGGAGAGAAAGAGAGAGAAGGAGATAAAGAGAGAGGAGAGAAAGAGAGAGAGGGAGAGAAAGAGAGAGAGGGAGAGAAAGGGAGAGGAGAGAAAGAGAGAGGGAGAGAAAGAGAGAGAAGGAGATAAAGAGAGAGGAGAGAAAGAGAGAGAGGGAGAGAAAGAGAGAGAGGGAGAGAAAGGGAGAGGAGAGAAAGAGAGAGGGAGAGAAAGAGAGAGAAGGAGATAAAGAGAGAGGAGAGAAAGAGAGAGAGGGAGAGAAAGAGAGAGAGGGAGAGAAAGGGAGAGGAGAGAAAGAGAGAGGGAGAGAAAGAGAGAGAAGGAGATAAAGAGAGAGGAGAGAAAGAGAGAGAGGGAGAGAAAGAGAGAGAGGGAGAGAAAGAGAGAGAAGGAGATAAAGAGAGAGAGTGAGAGAAAGGGAGAGGAGAGAAAGAGAGAGGGAGAGAAAGAGAGAGAAGGAGATAAAGAGAGAGAGGGAGAGAAAGGGAGAGGAGAGAAAGAGAGAGGGAGAGAAAGAGAGAGAAGGAGATAAAGAGAGAGGAGAGAAAGAGAGAGAGGGAGAGAAAGAGAGAGAGGGAGAGAAAGGGAGAGGAGAGAAAGAGAGAGGGAGAGAAAGAGAGAGAAGGAGATAAAGAGAGAGGAGAGAAAGAGAGAGAGGGAGAGAAAGAGAGAGAGGGAGAGAAAGGGAGAGGAGAGAAAGAGAGAGGGAGAGAAAGAGAGAGAAGGAGATAAAGAGAGAGGAGAGAAAGAGAGAGAGGGAGAGAAAGAGAGAGAGGGAGAGAAAGGGAGAGGAGAGAAAGAGAGAGGGAGAGAAAGAGAGGGAAGGAGAGAAAGAGAGGGAAGGAGAGAAAGAGAGAGGGAAAGAGAGAGAGGAGAGAGAAAGAGAAAGAAGGAGAGAAAGAGAGAGAGGGAGAGAAAGAGAGAGAAGGAGAGAAAGAGAGAGAAGGAGAGAGAGGGAGAGAAAGAGAGAGAGATAATTTCAGGATTAACTTATGGTATCATTTTGTTAAAATAGTTTGTATATGCAAAAAGATCTTTAGTTGCGAGAAGAAATTAGAAGACTACTCAATAAAAACTCATGTGATTAGTGAGACAGCTCTACTCACTGTCATGTACAGCTGTGGAATCAAAAACATGCCCACATACCCAGGTGATCGAGTTGCAGAAACTTACTTGGTTTATACCCAAGTGATCGAATAGTAGAAACTTACCCAGATGATACCCAGGTGATAAAGTAGGAAAAACTTACCCGGATGATCAAATAGGAAAAGTTTACCCGGTTTATTCACAGGTGATCTATTCACAGGTGATCGAGTAGTAGAAACTCACCCAGTTTTTTTCCAGGAAGTAGAAAACTTACTCGGTTGATACCCAGGTGATCTAGTAGCAGAAACTTACCCAGATGATACTCAGGTGATCAAGTAGGAGAAACTTACCCGGTTTATTCCCAGGTGATCTAGTAGTAAAAACTGTGCATTAACCATATCCATTATGCTGACCACAGGAAACGTTGTAGAATATCTCTGAAATATGACAAAATATCAACTTTGACTCAAATATTTCAAATTGATAAACTAGCTTACGTATGATGGCAGTAGCAGTTGGTAGGAGAGAGAGAGAGAGAGAGAGAGAGAGAGAGAGAGAGAGAGAGAGAGAGCATCAGCATCATTCAGTCACCCATCCCCTCGGAAAACATTAGAGAAAAACGATATAAATTTAATCAGGATTTTTCAGTGTGGATTACATTTGTCAGTGATGCAGGACAGAGAGCCTGGAAAACCCAATTTCATGTCCAACTTTCTGCATCTAATGAAGACAGACATATGACATACAGTCGGCTATGACGTAAAATTTTGCTGAGACAGCAATTGACTTTCAACTGTCAAGGTTTCTATTAGGTGTACAATGACTCAATTTTTTAGTTCAATATGAAGGATTAGATGCTGATCCTTGTAACTTGAGGTTAAGATGTTGTAATTTTATTACATGCACTAGGGCTGACTGACTCTTGAAACATACTAATTTCAATGAAACACCACCATACAGTGGGCTAGGTAATTATAATTGTAAAACTTGAATGAATTAAACCAGAGGTGTTTATACCTGGTTGGTTATTGGATTTATTGTCGAAGGACCACTGGAATAAAAATAAAACTTCTATAATACAATGAAAAAGGAATGAATAAAAAGAGATAAAAAAACAGATGAACCACTTGCAAGAGAAACAAACAGACAGTCTGCACAAAATTTATTTCAAATAGGATCTGTAGATGCAAGGAAAACTAGTACGACATCAAGCTAAAGATCAATGCTCCTGATAATGGTCCAATCAATCTGACTGAAACATTGTACAAACTGCAGATGGTGTAGGATATTCAAAAAGATGACAACAGTGCTATATGTATTTTTATCAGGTAGATGCAGTGGGTCAGTGAGTATAGCACTGTTACATAAGCAGGAGTTCTTATATTCCATCTTGATGTTCTGGGCCCCGAGTTCACAAAGCATTCTCAGATTTAAGTCAAGATTTTACTCAAAATTGTTTGCCTTATTGTAGCTCAAATATATAGCCCTTTATAAAACCTTTGTTGTTTTAATGTATCAAATACCCTAATAAGAAACTATGTTCAAAGTTGTGTGCTTTTGGATCAAAGATATTGTCATATAGTAATGATGTTACTATATGTGTTGTCCCTTTAATGTAAGGTTGTATTATGTGTGAGAGAGTGTACTCCAGTTAACTTGAGGTTTTCTCTCAAAAAGGACATCATTCTTGTGTTGTGACTTTTGTTTTGGAATAAACACCTTAAAGAACTTATAAATACTTCGTCGTCTGCTGTTTTTATGAATAGGCTAAACGCCTATTTGACAATATTTATTATAAACAGTGATTGAAAGTTGAGTAAATTCTAAACTTAAGTCTGAGAATGCTTTGTGAAGTCTGGGCCATAGCAACCAGCTAAATTATTATAATGTTACTATACCTGGAGCCATAGCAACCACCTAGATTATTGGTACATATTATAAAGTGTTTATTGGTATCAACAGCACAACCTGGTCCTACAAACTTCTCCCACCATCCCGGCTCACCATTCTCCTACAGAAAAAAACCAAACATACTGAAATGGGGTTTAACGTCCACTCGACACAAACCATGTTATTTCGGGACTAACATATGGTTTCATTTTATTTCAATAATTGGCTTGTGTGTAGGGGTCTTTAACAGTGGGAGGAAACCGGAGGACTTGGCAAAAATCCACTTGATTGGACACATGACCCTACTACCACGCCAGTTGACTCAATCACAGGCTTTATGATACAGCGCGCACCTGCTAACCATTCGGCCATTCACCCCCTCCCCTATTAATCAAAAGAAATGGGGTTTTAAACAGGTCATTTGGTGGTGGTTAAGACACACATGGTTGGGAGGTAACTGGACGATCTAGAAAATCATACAGAAGTTAGGCATATGACTGTATTGATGTTAGGCACAGGCCAATTGACTCCATGACAGGGACAATAGATGGATAGATAGATAGATAGATAGAGAGATTTTATTACATAAAACACCCATTTCAGGCAGCATGTAAATAATACATATTATGCATGAAAACAAAAACACACAAAAAGTGGATGAAAATAACATAAAGAGTATAGAGATGTAAAACCTATGGTGTGGGGTGAGAGACCACTAATTCTCTCCCCTTTGACCTCAATGTTAAATCCATGACGTTTTCGACATTCCGATGATTTTAATTTTCATAATCATCTTTTGATCCCTGGTGTAGCCGTATGTGGTTTCACTGCCCCTTCTGAACCTCATAGGTTTATTCCTAGTTGGTGCTTGCGCATTGTATTATAAGGTCTGTAATTGAGTCAGCTGGAGTGGGTTTGATTCCCTAGTTGTACATGACAAGTAGTAGGGTTTCCGCCCACTGCTAAAGACCCCTACGCACAAGCCAATTATTGAAATAAAATCAAACCATGTGTTAGTCCCAAAATGACCTACATTGTGTCGAGTGGAAGTTTAACACCATTCATCTCACTCTGTGTCTTATTCATGGTATTCCAGTTTCCTTCCCAGGGGAAACACCCCTGTGCCAAGATAATAAAAACATCTTGTCTGCGATATCAAACTACAGAGCACAACAACATCTGTTGAAACGATATAAGGGGAAGTAATCTGTATACTTACAGGATGACTTCTGGCATGAGAACTGGCCGATAAACCAGCTTGGATCAAAACAGCGTTAGATCTATCTTCATTCAATTCACCCCACGTCTCGTAAGCTATCTTTAACTCAGGTAATTTACCATTGTTGTATCTCATATGGAACGGCTCATTCGACGTAAAAACTTTATAACCTCCTTGAACATTCTGATATTCTGGTTCTGGACCACTTAATTTACTAAAAGTAGAAGTTTTATTAAAATAGCAAAATCTGTCTATTACAGGTCTTTCTTTAGGCCTAAAATTGTTATCTAAATAATCAATTAGACATTAATTAACTTATCCAGACCATAATCAAGTGGATAATCGAGACTATGCTGTTTATATTAATGATTTGAGTAATAATGACCGAGGCTATGTGAATTTTCAAATGCTTTTTTCTCGGCTAATAGAGGTTCAATTTGACTGAAATTTTCAGCAAATTACCTTTACACTATCTAGTTTTTAACTATGATAGTGAGAACTGCCATCTCTTTATCTTATCTCCTATAATCTATCTTTAATATGAAATGAAATGAATAGGGTTCAACGTCCTACTATTCTGCTCCGAACTGGGCTAATGAAGACGGACATACGCAATACAGTCTACTATGAGGTAAATTGTGCTCGGACAGCGCCACGATGACCTACTCTTATATCATATTCCAACTGTCTAGGGATCTTTTACGTGCATGCAATGTGTACACAGGCCACAGAAAAAAGTCACACAATTTTAAATAATAAAAAGTCATACTTTCTAGTTAGACACGGAAAATCTGTTTCTAAACCACAGAAATCAGCATCGGTGTTCGTTTCATCTGATGTCGACTCCGGATAACATGGTGTATCAAGTTGTGGGAGGTCGAAATCAGGTTCAGCATCCTTTTCTCTTTGGTACAAGGTTTTCGATTGGCTAATACTTCTTGTTGAGATTTTAAAAACATTTAATTCACCACACGATATTCCATTCAGGAAAAATTTAAAAATCTGTCTTTTGTTCATTTTCGATTTTGGAATATCTTTCACATCAACTAATTTTATGATTTAAATTTGTGTCCATTTCAGAAATTCTGTTTTCTGTTTCTTAATCCAAGTGTTTTGTTTAAAGTTCTAATGAGCTAAACAATTGGTCAACACATCACTTTAGTTAAACTGAAATAGAAAAAAATAAATGCTCTTATATTTGAATATCTAGTTAATTTTGAAATTTTTCTTTAACCCGTACTATACCTGCAACCCTCGACATTTTTCTTAAACAGGTACTATACCTGACCTGCAACCCACGACATACGGTACCTGCCACAGACTTGGTCAAATATTTTATCGCGCAACATTTTTCTTATAACCAAAACGATGTGTGATAATCTCTACCTGAGAAATTCTTTGACACTTGCCGATTTATCCAGGGGCCTGTTTCACAAAATTTTAACTAAGATAAAATCAAATTGTAGTAATTTGATAGGATAATATTAGATTGATTCTAGCGCTTAGACAATAAAAATTCAAATATCTACTAAAAATTTGGATTTTATCATTAGTTAAAATTTCGAGAAACGGGACCAAGGCTTGGATACCTGTCTCTGTACAGTAAATCTGGAAGGACTACAATAATCAAATACAGTAGCCTGAAAAGCAGCCTAGAAAGTGAACTAAAAATTAATTGTTCAGGTGTAATAAATCATCAGACCGTTCCCTACTCACTGATACGGCTAGTCAATGCATCAATAACGTAAATAGGTCAACTACACCTATCTCATGAATGGTAACATGACCAGTTATTTCTCATTTAAAGTAGCAGTTTAAAGGAGCTAACTGCTAAATCCAGCTTCTTTGGAACCTAAGATGGATGAAAATGGATCAGCAAAGTAGAGCTATCTCATAAAATGTATGATGGCATCTCCTATTTGTCATATTAAGTTCATAAATCTCAATTCTTTCTAATGTAAAATGTATGAAAATATCAACGTGAGCTATCTCATAAAATGAAATATGACATCTCCTATTTCACCTATTAAAAGTAGCAGTTTAATAACCAAAAAATTGAAAAAAACATTATTTATAACCCTGGCAGATAGGATATTCTCAAGGTATGGAGGGTATCTTATATCATTATACAGAATATAAGATATAAGAATATTAGAATAATCAGGAAGAACTACCGACTTGTTTCTCTAGTTGAATACAAGTCTCTAAACTTCTATAGCCTACTTATAAATACATGTACATGAATATTTTTGAGATACTACTCGCAGAACTAAACTGATTCTGTGAAGGGTAAATATTACATTATACAAGGATAGAACTATATAACAAGTAGTCAAAGTTTAGGAATTTCAACTAAATTAATTAGTAAAATGTACACTTTTTTAATCGTCATTTTAACATACAATCATTTTGAGAAAATCTATTTCAGCAATTTTTACTCAAAATATAAATATTTCCTGGAGGAATTCCCACTTTAATAGACAAAATTCACTTTATCAATATTATATTCAGATCAAAGGTTATTTGTTTAGAACAAGAATTAAAATATGCGTCCTAATATTTGCCCAAGGCATATATTGCTGTATGGACTGTAAATTTCCCCTATTATCCTGTTCATATATTTTTGGTCTCAGTAACTGTGTAGAGATAAAGCTCATGGATTGTAAATTTCCCCTGTATATAAATTTTGGTCTAAGTTTAAGGTAAGTGTAAGAGATAAGCTTTCAGGATAACAGCACAACAACAAGAGATATAACTAGCTAGGCCTATGCAGACAGATTAACACTTTAATTCTTTAAAGGAACTATATCCTCCAACTGAATATTTTCCATAAATAATTAAATAAAGTTTGAAATCAAAAATATGAATTAAAAATTAATACATGTATTGTTAGAGCCATACGACCTTTAAATGACAAAGTAGAAACATAATCTGTTTTGGGCCACTTGCAAACAGAGATTGCTTTGTCACGATGACAAATATATGTTCCACATTTTTGTTGTTGTTGACATGCAGTCAGTGCATGTACCTTTGTAAATAAACATTCATATGTAATACAATAGTAATTGAATGAATGAATTGCGATGTAAATACAACTCTTGTGGCTAGTTAACACATCAGAGTTAATCATACCACATACCGAACTGTTGAAATGAAACTTTGTATTATTTGGTTACACTTGTGTAAGTTAACTGTCCTTGACGTGTGAAGCGAATCTCATGTCAATGCCCTGTTTTTCTCTACTTGCAGTTTAGCTAAAGGGGGATTACTCTGTTTTCAACTTCCTGTTGAAGTTAACGTCCGAAAACGTTCAGTAATATTAGACATTTGCGCGATTTTTGACCAACCTTTGACTGGTTCTGATGCAAATATAGTGATATTCATCTAGATCTCACACAAGGTAATGTATCCAAGGTCACGGATTGACTGTAATTGTATCGAATTGTAAAAAAATATAAGTTTTAGAATCTTTAGTAATTGAAAATTTATCAGAGTTGTCTCCCCTTATCACTTTTGGGCTAAACTGTAAGTAGAATCCCCAAAATGTAGCATAGCGATCACGGGCCACACGGCAATATTCCTGTCGATGTTGTTTAATTAGTTCTCCATATCTAACATCTTCATCAAAGGCGTTTTATAGTTGAGGCGCTGGAGGCGCCAGCCTCCTCGCGAAAAAATTAAAAGAAGTTGAACAAATAAAACGGGAGAAAAATGAGAAAACCGATGAGAAAAATGAAATCAAATGTATACCGGTACCCTAGTTTATAGGGAAGGCTCTGAAGGCAGACAAAAGGACCCCTGTAGCCAAGGGAAAGGGCCACCGAGTCCAAGTCAATCGTTTTCTTTACACTGAATGAGTCGAATCCACTACTGAATGATCAATGCAGTCATTGCACTGGTATGAAAATCATCAATCAAGCCCCCCCCCCCCCGGACCCCCGAGAAAGAGGGCTCTCAAAGTAGTATAGCCTCCGCCATGATAAACATTAAAACACCCCTGATCTTTATGACCATATGACTCCGGTACTTTGGCCATTTGATTATCACATCGTATCGACATCATTTGCCAAGCCCAAAGTCAACGGCATCACTACAATACTACTGACTATGCATTACAACATTAAATTCAGCCGAATCAGAGATTCAGAGGTCTCATCATTTCCTTTTACAGCTTTTTATGACCCCTCATTGACTCCAGTAACCGACAAAGACAACGTAGCTAAAGAGGGTTGAGTGAAGAGGTTTCTGGTCTTAGTTTGTTAAAATAAAACAATAAATTTATTTGCAGGAAAAGTATTTAGACAGCATATTTAATTATGGGTAAAACTTGTGATAAAATAAAGAAATTTATTGAGGATGATCGACCACAGAAATTAAAGTCGTACCTGATTGAACACCGCATTGGTATCGATGATTACACATTTAATAAAGGACAAAATCTGCTCCATTATAGCGTTAAAAAGTCTTCTCCAGGTGTCCTCGGGTAAGTATTACATGATGCTTGTTTGAAATTAGACAACAGATATTATTGAGAAACAAGTCTACCGCCATCCTTAGCAGGGTCTGAGCAGAACAGTAGAATATAAATTAAACCCCATTTAATTTTTTTTAAGTAGAATTCAAGGCCCAATATTCACAATCAGGGTTTGAATTACTGAACAAATTTGAGTACCATTCTGGAATTTAATTTGAAAAAAAACATGAGGTGCATCTATTTTTTTGATTATGTACGAATTTGAATATTTTAGTGACACATGTGTATGATTTTTAATTGTGGTCTGAAACTGTCTACTTAAATATTGATGGAGTTATGTCCCTTTATTTGTGGTTTGCAATAAAGCAACAGTATGTCCAAAATAACCCCCATATTTACAGAAGGATACCATATACTGCTGCTCATGCTAGGTCATGTTTCTAATCATCCTAACAACGTGACAGCCGACTGATATGTTTTGTTTTCAATGTTGATCTTTTTGATTTTTTTGATTTTCTGATGGCGATGTCGAGAGCTGTTTGTCCTTTACTGTTCTTTTTTCGTACATCGAAATCCATCCGTAATAAGTAGCTGGAATATATATGTATATTCTTTTCTGGGATTATATACTTCTAAATCAATAACATTTCTTTTACTATAGAATATCTTTTTGGAAGATTCTGCATTTAATTTACTGGAAGGACGTGTATGATGTATCAACTTTTGCCAAGTTTCAAAAACTGCTTACTCCCAATATTTTGTAATATGTAAACAAAACATTGATGTGTCTCTATTTTGAATATTTTGTTTAAAATTTTGTAGCCTTTCTTACCAATATTTAGTGAATATATAATTTTTATTTTCCAGCTACTTATTACGGATGGATTTTGATGTACGAAAAAAGAACAGTAAAGGACAAACAGCTCTCGACATCGCCATCAGAAAATCAAAAAAATCAAAAAGATCAACAGCCATCAAAAGTATATCAAATTTGTAATTTCCTGATTGACTGATACTTATCATCTGTTGAACATTACTACCGCTTTATATTTGTGAGCACGTCAAAGATCCCTTGGCAGTTTCAATTCAATATACGAGTAGGCTATAGCGCCACTGTCCAGGGAAATTTCCCTCACAGCACACTGAATGGTGTATGCCTGTTTTCATTAGCCTCATCGGAGCAGAACAGTGGGATGTTAAACCACATTTCTTTTCCTTTGTGGGGGGTTGGGATGGTCTAGTGGTCTAGAGTGCCGCGCTTCGACCTCTGGCTTCAGGTTGTGGTTTCGAGCCATGGTGTGAGCGTATGTGGCATGGAGATAGGGGCGGCTTCTGAACCATGTGGGTTTCCTCCGGGCACTCCGGGTTTCCTCCCACTGCTAAAGACCCCTACACGCAAGCGAACTATTGAAATAAAATTAAACCATATGTTAGTCCTGATATGACCTAGTTTGCATCAAGTGGATGTTATAAAATAAACCCTATTCAATTCTGATGTGTTTTCAGTTTATCAAGAGATTGTAGTACCATTGGTAGATTATTATCAACATGACGATCGCCATTTTAAATTACCAACAAAAATTAAAATGAAATTAAAAGAATTACAAGAAAAATTATTCCACCAACATGAACAGGTAAAATATTTTAAACAATATTATCTCCAAAATACTAGGTAAAATATTTTAAACAATATTATCTCCAAAATACTATCCTATTGAATAATGATAATAGTTTGGATTTGATTTTGTAAAGGACTTTTAATGAAAATGTTTTTTTTTGTTACTGTCATGATTATTTTTATGATAATGGCAATTTTGTTATGGTGATTATTGTTATGATGATGGCAATTATTGTTATTACTATGTCAATTATTGCTGTTACAAAGGCGATTATTGCTATCACCGTGGCAATTATTGTTATTACCATGACAATTTATTATTGTTATTACCACTAATCAAATGTACTTCAGAATTCCAGTCCTCATGTGAAGGTAGATAATTCTAGATTGTCATCTACATCCGAATCTGAGACAGATGAAGACATGGAGGATGAGAAACGATGGAATGAGAAAATACAAGAAGAAAATGACGACGAATATATGAGTTTGTGGGGAAATTATGAAGAAGGTATATATGCTCTAAGGATCTGGTGTGGTTTCGATTCCCTGGTTGTACGTGACAAGGAGTAGGGTCGTCTGTCCAACCTCGTAGATTTTCTCAGGTTCCTTTGGTTTCCTTCCTTTTTTACAGACCCCAACTTGCAAGCGAACTATTGAAATAAAATTGAACCATGTGTTAGTCCCGAAATGACCTAGTTTGTGTCAAGTGGATCCAGAAACACAAAACTTTGCACATAGTTTCTTATTGGTGTATTTGATACATTAAGGGCGTTGAGCAGTCTAACATTCGCACTAACTTTTCAACGCCAATCTTATTAAGTCTTTGCAAACTTGTTCCACTTACAAAATAACTCAGAAAACTCTCGAAAGTCGCGTCGTTTTATGTGTAACAATGGAGATACGAGGCGGAGGAATAAAACTATTTATAGCAAACGAGACTGATTCCCCGACCTAGATCAGGTGTTGAATAAATTATGACGCCAGTCACGTGACCAACACAGACGTGGCTTCAACGGGAGTGGAAGATGTCACGTGACCAGAAGGAATTCCCCGTATGACGCGATTATCCAGGTCTATTTATCTATCACGAAAGGAACATGACAGATTTTTTTTTTTATGGTCAAAGATTACTATTTTTTGAATGCATAACATGATTTAGAGTGCGGTGGAGTAGTGCAGTGAAGTAATTATTTACTTTTACATCCGAATTGTTGTATTTTAATACTTGTTGTCGACGTATTCAAAGAATTAACCCAAAATCGCAAAATCTCGTTTGAAGGTAAATAATGAATAACAATTTTAAAATACTTTGAGTTGGTATTTTTTAACGTTTTTGGTGTCGAAATGTAGCTTATAACCTCCACTTTCGATCTACTGGTGGGATTATCAATAAATCTTTTGAGCTTGTACTAATAGAATTCCATGGATACAAGACAAACCACAACCTATAGCCAAAAAATGACCAGTGTATTTTTGGGACTTGCTATTAGCATTGTTCATGCGAAATTTGATGAAAATATCTGCAGGCATAACTGAGAAAATTCTACTTTTGTTGTCATCAATACCCCTTTTTATCATGCTTTTGGGCCAAGTTTGGAACATAGTTGGTAAATAAAATTGGTATTTATTTGGTGATTAATATGTAGTTTATCACCCCAAATAACAAAAAATGTCATATCTTATCAACAAAAATTACAGTGCTAGCTTTAAAATTTGCATTTTAGACTACTCAACGCCCTTAAAACATTGATACATTAAAATAACAAAAGTTTTATTAATAATTTTGAGTAAATTCCTAAGTCTGAGAATGCTTTGTGAACTAGCTAGAGGCCCGGTTCTTATAAGGCTTTAAATGTTATAAAATTGGTGATAAATTGGTGAATATCTTAATGAATAAAACTTCAATGATTCATCTTTGAATACCCTATGTCTCTGTAGGTTGAACTCAAGTGATCCTTTCACTGTATTAATAGGATTGCAATTGAATCACGTCAGAGTTCTGTCAGTACTGAAAACACAGATGACATAAACATGTGATCTAAGATTTCAGCTATGTTGATAGGTCTTATCACCCCAATTCTCATGCTTACTTGACTGATACCTTTTGAGGGATTAAAGGCAATCTGACTCCAGATCTTTCAGTCGAGTATTCCCTTGTGGTTAGAGCAGAATCACCAGAATCACCATCTGAGTTATAGCCATTCAATTGGAGAGAGAGAGAGAGAGATGGGGTTTAACATCCACTCGATACAACCAGGTCATTTTGGGACTAACATATGGTTCATTTTATTTCAATAATTCGCTTGCGCGTAGGGGTCTTTAGCAGTGGGAGGAAACCGGAGTGCCCGGAGGAAACCCACGAGGTTAGAAGGCGCCCCTATCTCCATGCCACATACGCTCACACCAGGGCTCGAAACCACAGCCGCAAGCCAGAGGTGACCGGCCAGCTAGAGGTCGAAGCGCAGCACTCTAGACCACTAGGCCATCCCACCCCCCCCCATTCAATTGGAGCATGTTGTGTTTACTTAAATGTCGCTACAAAAGGGATCAAAGGAATTTAATTCCAGCCCATTCAATAGATTAATCCATCCCTATATTTCAACTCCTTGCAAGGAACTGTACATTATTATTTTCATTTATTATACAGATTTCTGTGATGAGGGTGAAAAGGAAACCTACGACCAATGGACGAGCAGGATACATCGTGAACATAAACTAAAACAACAAGCCAATAGATTCCATCCTTACAATTACACATCACCTAAATCAACCAATGGTACGAGTTCCAAGACTGACACCATTTTAGACGACAAAAAATCGAAACAAAAAATCCGCGAAGAGAATCTGAGGCAGAAGCGAATAGAGCTGGAAAAAATATTCGCGGAAAAACAACTGAGAATCCGAGAAATATCGCGACAGGAGAAAAAATATAAATACGAAGAAAAATATACAAAATTTATACAAACTAAAGGGCAAGGTCAAATAAAATATAACGACATTCCTTGGCCATTTAGGACAAAACTTTCAGAGATAACGGACATTTTATTTTGTGATTTTAACGATAAAAACAGTGATTCCTATCGTAAATATTTACGTGAACAACAAGTTCGCTGGCATCCGGATAAGTTCCGACAAAATTTTGTTGAATATCTGGCTGAAGGGGAGAAAGAGGAAATCTTGGATAGAGTGACTGAAATTTCACAGTTTTTAAATAAATTAAGTGAAAAATGATATTTATAGTGCATTGATGTGAACTTGTGTATTATTGAGTTTAGTTATTTAAATATTTTTTTTTACTAAGTTTAAGATTTAAAACTTTGAATAAAATTATTGGTTTTATTTATATTCAGTATAGATTTAAGATCATCGAGAAATTAGTACATCTTGTTTGATTTTACAAATGAAATGTGGTTTAAGGTCTTCCTTGGCTTCATCCAGGGTAAAGAAGGTGAGCACAGTGTGATATGAGGAAAACTTTTCAGGACACCAGCTCTACAACCTACTCTTAGTTCGAAATTCCTATTGTCAAGAATCTAGGTTTTTTTTGTTCTGTTTTTCTCATAGAGAGAGAGAGAAATGGGGTTTAACGTCCACTCAACACAAACTAGGTCATTTCGGGACTAACATATGGTTTAATTTTATTTCAATAATTCGCTTGTGCGTAGGGGTCTTTAGCAGTGGGAGGAAACCAGAGTGCCCGGAGGAAACCCACGAGGTTGGGAAGGCGCCCCTATCTCCACCAGGGCTCGAAACCACAGCCGCAAGCCAGAGGTGACCAGCCAGCTAGAGGTCGAAGCGCGGCACTCTAGTCCACTAGGCCATCCCAACCCCCTGTTTTCTCATAGGGTAGGATGGGTGGCATGTCAGTTGCATCATAAGCTCTGTCATTGAATCAAGGGCGTGGTTTCGATATCCCGCTTGTTGTGACAAGTAGTAGGTTTGCCCGTTGAACCTTATGGGTTTTCTGGTACTCCGGTTTCCTCTCATTGCTAAAGACCTGTATGCACAATAAAATCAACCATATGTTAGTCCTGAAATGACTTGGTTTGTGTCAAGGGGAGTTAAACCATCTCTCTCTCTCTCTCTCTCGCTGAGCCACCATGGCTCTCTGTTAATCAGGACTGTGTAGTGGTGGGTCACTGGGTTACTTGATGATGAAAACAAGATTTCCGACACAAAAAGATTATGAATGCGAAAGATCCCTGGGCAGTTAGAATTTGACAAAGAGAAGGCTAAAACACCAGTTTCTGGGCAATATTGCCCTAGAATAATGAAATAAAATGGCGTTTTACGTCCAATTTTTTTGCCCTAGAATAATGAAATAAAATAGCGTTTTACGTCCAATTTTTTTGCACAAACCAATCTAATGAAGATGGGCATACGGCTTGCAAGGTGCTCTGAGGATTTGCCGAGAAGCTCTGATTTTCGATCTGGTCCTGGTAAGATAAAACGACGTAGCTCAAAATCAGTTGCTTCACCATCAATAAATAACAAAAGGAGCTATAAACATTCATGTGGTCGTGTGGGTTAATTTGTTACCACATGTGGTCGTGTGGATTAATTTGATACCACACGTGGTTGTGTGGGTTGATTTGATACCACATGTGGTCCTGTGGGTTAATTTGATGCCACATGTGGTCGTGAGGATTAATTTGATACCACAAGTGGTTGTGTGGGTTAATTTGATACCACATGTAGTTTTGCGGGTTAATTTGATACTACACGTAGTCGTGTGGATTGATCTGATACCACATGTGGTTGTGCGGGTTAATTTGATACCACATGTGGTCCTGTGGGTTAATTTTATACCACATGTGGGTTAATTTGATATCACATGTGGTCGTGTGGGATAATTTGATACCACATGTGGTCGTATGGGTTAATTTGATTCCACTAGTGGTCGTGTGGGTTAATTTGATAAATGTGGTCGTGTGGGTTAATTTGATACCATATGTGGTCGTGTGGGTTAATTTCATACCACATGTGGTCGTGTGGTCTAATTTAATACCACATGTGGTCGTGAGGATTAATTTGATGCAACATGTGGTCGTGTGGATTAATTTGATACCACTAGTGGTCGTGTGGGTTAATTTGATACCACGTGGTCGTGTGAGTTAATTTGATACCACATGTGGTCGTGTCGGTTAATTTGATACCGCTAGTGGTCGCGCTAGTGGTTGTGTGGGTTAATTCGATACCACTATTGATCGTGCGAGTTAAATTGATGCCACGTGTGATCGGGCGGGTTAATTTGATACCGCTAGTGGTCGCGCTAGTGGCTGTGCGGGTTAATTCGATACCACTATTGATCGTGCGAGTTAAATTGATGCCACGTGTGGTCGTGCGGGTTAATTTGATACCACACGTGGTCGTGCGGGTTAATGTGATAAAGCACATGTGTTCTACTGATACTAGAAATTGAAACTACAAATTAGAATTAAATACTTGTTCACTTCCTTCAATATTGACGTTGTTATCTATCTGTGAAATTATAGGATCCTAATATCCAATATTGACGACAAAATGAACACTTTAAACTCGGTATACCACGTAGTGTTTCCAGTGACATTTGTAATGAACAAAGAAAAACACCCCAGGGGACAATGCGGAAGTAATTAAAAAAGGGTAATTCACAAAGGACAAAATGTGGACACCAAAAAAACATGTGGACACTGTTGAATGGACTAAACGGGTGCAAACGATTGCCGTTGAATTTGGAATGCTCGCGTATTTCACCATTCTGATTAAAAACAGATCTATATTTCGTTTTCTTTGTTTTTTTATTCTTTCAGTGGCTTACATTCCACTAGCATAATACAGGGAAATAAAACGAAATTTTGAACTACAAAAAACGAAACGAAATAGGATGTATGTTTTAATCAGGTTGGTATTTCACTGAAATCACGAAAAAGCAATATCATAAATTGAATGTAAGTCAGTTACTTTCTTTACACCAATTTTACGATCATATGTGCTTTAAAACCCACTTCCGTTTATTTCAGATTCCTAAGATTAGAGTGATATATGCTCTTTAAACATACGAGATATTCAGACATACCCCCCCCCCCCTATCCTCTCAGCTGGATAGTTCTGATTTATCTGGTGGGTTCACTTGATCTAAAATTGTAGTGAAGATAGCGAGAGACACGATGTATCAATCAGTGAGATCTACAACATGCAATATATATATAAGTTACTGAGGGGGAGGGGTTAGCACGTGTGTAGTATATCTTAAGGTCTGTCATTGAGTCAACTGGTGTGGTTTCAATTCCCCGATTGTACGTGACAAGGAGTAGGGTCGCCTGTCTAACCTCGTGGGTTTTCTCTGGGTCCTCAGGTTTCCTCCCACTCCTACAGACCCCTACATGCAAGCGAATTATTGAAATAAAATTGAACCATGACCTAGTTTGTACTGAGTGGACGTTAAACCCCATTTCTTTCTATCCTTCTATCAGTTACAAATGACGCTTCGAGATTCGCGTAAATTACCGAGATTCCAACTCCACATAATAACTACAATATTATTCCCTTAATGTCTATTGTCATTTGTAGAATGATTTATTACCAAATTAAGCCTTACATTTGACAAGATCAATAAACAACTGGGGTCATAAAATTATGTCAATTATTTTTTCTCAATCCGGTAGATGGGGCCACTGATTCTTCTTAGTCCTCGAATCCAAACTGATCCCGCAGTGAATATTCGCTTGACCGCTACAATCACTGATAAGCATGACATCGACGAGGCTTAATAAGTACGGCATATTAACTTTTTTACTCCGACAAATTAAATTCTCAAACATTTTTTTGAGGTAACAGAAAAATAAATAAAGACGTTTGAAGTAATTGAGGTTAAAAAATATTTCCTATTAAGTGTAAATGGGTATTAAAATGAGTAAAATGCGTCATTTTGCCCGAAGCAGTTAGGTGTAAAGTAAACATTGCACGAGCGGATGAGCCAATGACTGCAGTCAACGCACGTGCTATGGACACTCATCTGTTACAGAGTTAATTCCTAAGTAATTCTCTGTGAAACAGATTGCCTCGAATCATGTCAGTCGCCCCCCCCCCACCTCCAAAAAAACAAAACAAAGCTTCATCGGCCAGACATTGTACATGATGTTTCTATTAGCCTACGCATTTTGAGAGTTTTTATTCATATTATAAACTATGATATATGTCTAGTTTCCAATAACATGTCAATAATTCATGTCACATACGTATATGTATACTTGCATGCACTTGTAGGTTAATAATTCATGTCCCATGCTTGCACGTGCTTGTATATCACATGTTATTTGATATAGCGTCTGTAGATTTGAATATGGTCTATAAAACATCATCTCTTGTATAATATATTTTATAAAACACATATCAATCATAGACAAAAACACGGTTAAAATAAACTATTTTCTGCGCGTTAAAAGATGTTGCTTTATGTCAATTATTAACTGATTAATCCCATGAACATTGTTTTTAATTTCAAATATGAAATATCAGTGAATGTTGTTTTTTTTGGTTACCACCAGGAACTACCAATGGGGATTATCATTTGGGTTTACTTGGAATTAAAATTGTACCCACCACTAACCCGATCACGTCGATTTACCATTGGGGCTATCTGAGATTTAACATCTGAACCTAGCATTGAGATTTACCATTAGTTCTCGCATCGCGATTTACCATTGGGGACTATCTGGTATTCAACATCTGAAGCTAGCATTGAAATTTACCATTTGTATCTAGCATCGCGATTTACCATTGGGGACTATCTAGATTTAACATTGGGGGCTGTCTCTGATTTATCATAGGGATCTAATTTTTTAAGATTCACCATTGGGATCTAGCAATGCGATTCACCATTGGGAGCTAGCATTGAGAATTACCATTGGGAGCTAGCATTGAGAATTACCATTGGGATCTAGCATTGAGATTTACCATTGGGAGCTAGCATTGAGAATTACCATTTGGAGCTATCATTGGAATTTGTCATTGAGTGGTATCATTGGGATTTGCCATTGGAAGCCAGCATTGAGATTTAACATTGTGTGCTATCACTGAGATTTAACATTGTGTTCTATCATTGGATTTAACATTGAGAGCTAGCATTGAGATTTACCATTAGGACCCAGCATTGGTGTCCATTTCATGCACACAATAATCTGATCGCCGATTAAACGTTGACGTGGAATAAACGACGGAATATGGGGGGGGGGGTATTCTACACGTGATGTTCGCATCCATCATATGGTTATTGACTAATGATTACCTCAGGGCAGCCCTGTTTACATCTTGCGATCTTTGACCAAATCTGCATTGGGCCTTAACTTTTATAATTAACAATTACAATTAAGTAGGATAGCTTGTACATCAAAATTAAAAGCGATAAATGATATAATTGGTATTATATAAAATCAATTACGTATATTTTTCTCGTCGGAAGAGATAAAATTCTGCTGTCTGCAGGCTACTATTAGATATAGGTGAACAAGATATTATTCAATTAACGATCTATATCTCCGTGTCGGAAGTGATTACACCGGTTTATTAGGTTTCACGCCCAAGGAACAATGTTAATAGTTTTTATTCCAGATGTTCTAAGTGGTATATCATGGGATGTTTCGCCTCCAATCAAACAATTCACGGGAAAATCCAGCAGCAACATTGAGCTGGATATTGAAGACGACCATGCACCATGTTGTGTGTTATGGGTGCCGATTTGTCCGCACACGTCACACAATTTCAACTGTCAAGAGAACATGTACCTTCATGCTAACTGACACGGGGAAACCGGACTCGAACCTCACACCTCACCCATAACGAGCCAGCCTCTTACCCCCTGAGTCACTGTGGCTCTGTTTAGATCAGGATTCTCTACACAGTATCAAGAAAGGATAAAGAAACGTTACTTGATAAGAAGCAGTAACTGTTTTCCCTGTGTAGCTCCAGTTTAATTACGAAATGTCATTGAAAAATTCCGCAAGCCACGAACCTTTAATTATTTTCATTCTAAAACCCCCGAGACAACCTTTGATAGCGTATTTAAAACTTGCCATTTGATACGAGAACGATTGATTAAATTTTAAATGAATTACTTCAAGTCCATGACTATCGCATTCAACAATACGACAGAGATGGCTACCCATTCTTTCCTAAAGTTATAGACTCTTCAAATTTAAAACTTCCATCAATGAGGGAAGTTGAAACCTTTTGACAAATAAACCAATGTGTTTTTATATCTATTGACATTTAATTAACAACAGCTACAAAGATCAACGAATGAATGTCGCCAAAAAAGAAAATGGCCGTATATAAAGAAATATTTGTTTGGCGAAATACAGTTAGCTTTTGTATACAGCGTATTATGCCAACGCCCATGTTTATTTTCCAAACATTTCAGATGAATTTGATTTTGGCAGATATCAGACCGTAACCTCCTGGATTGTACTAAATTAACGTTTGTAGCTTGTGAGCCCTCCACTAAATTCACCCCTGTATTATACCTTGTGAACCCTCCACAGGTCATAACGTTTATATACATATATTATATTTATATCCGAAAGACCTCAATGGGTTCGATTTTGACATATTCCAGGTCGAAACATTCGTGATTATTATGTCGGACATCCAGCGTCATCAATATGTTATTCTCTGGTATTACCTTGCTTCAATAAAGATTCGGCTACCCGTATATTACTGCCCTAATAAGATAGGAACTGTGTCGACAAAACTTTTATCATCATTTCGCTGTCCTTGTATTAAATATCAGTTAATTGACCACACATGGAAGATTGGTTTCTACCGTGTTCAACAAATCTATTCTGTGTCAGTTTGTTCGTCTTATTGTAATTAAAAACCAGATCAAACGACTGGATATACAAACTTTTCTGTGTTTAAATAATGACTAGTTTCCGTCATCAAAGGTTTAACTGATGTCTGATTAATTCTTTCCTTCCCGAAGATCTTTTCTTAAATATATCAAGTCTTTTATTAGTCTCTATCATCCAAACAAATATTCTACCTCCGTACGTTGAAGACTAAGGGGGTCTGGGGGATCGAGACTAGTCTTTTATCGGCGTCTCAGACCAATGACGTTTGTTTTTTTACGTGTACTTCAATGACATATTTTGATTGGATTTTGATTCGCCGCCTTTTGAAATATTTTCTTCAATGTAACAAGTATTTATTCTGTGTTCCCGGTTCGGCTTACACCCCTTTAAACTGTAAATGATTACAAGTAAATCTGGTACAAAAACAAAGAATAGGCCTACAATAAATAATAACGAAATGGGCCTTAACGTCCCACTATTTGCACCGACTTCTTGGTGATTCAGGCACATGCCTCATATTGTGTTACGGGGCCCGAGCAGCGGCGCCGCGGCTATTCTTATATGGCACGCATATAGTACTTTATCACCCAATAACATATTTGTCAGTAGATATCGCTTGTGTGAATTTGATTGGTCAATCAAAAAGGATACTACTTTCTTTTATTTCATAGAAACCACTTATTTTAAATAAAAACTAACGCTGTAATGTTATCAGATTCAGTAGATGTGAAATCTATACCAAAGAATTATATTTATGTTTTTCGCATGTTCGAAAGGATTGGGTGATAAATAAAATCTCCTACTTATCTTTTTGTTTTACTTTATCAACGTTTGTTGATATTTTTTGATATCACAAAAGACTTGCAGGAGATTCTCTATATAACAATGCGACCCGAGTGGTGAATATCCTCGGCCAACTTTAAGTAATTGATAGTTAATATCACTAATAACGAAGATCCCGTGTCAGGTAATATTACTAAATAACCCAACGGAGGACATTCAGATGGAGGAACTCTTACAAAATATCCAAACCAAACAAAGACCTGCATAATATGCCACAAAACATACACATGAAAGACATTTAGCCAATTCAGGGTGGCTACAGATCACTCATATTAAATTCTAACTGCCAGATTTCTTTGGACGCAACAAAAGACAGACATAGAGACATAGGAGTACGAGTCAGGGGGCAGGGGGGCAGGGGGCAAGCTGACTTTTCGGGCGGATTGGTTGTTTGGAATTCCGGTCAGCCAGGTAGGCTTTATTGGACCAAATTGAAGTTGCTGTATTCACAAATTGGAATAGCAGGAAAACAAGTTTGCGGCCGTCAATTATTCCAAAATTTTCTTTTGGCTTGGGGGGGGGGGGGCAAGGGACACCAACACAGCACTCTGTAAATCCGAATTTCTTTCGGGCATTTCGGGTTTTGCCTCCTAACCGTCATCGAGCCCGTACGCCTTTGCATAGAGAAAGAATAAGGGAAACATATTGAATAATGACGTTTAAAATTACTGACGTGTTGGGTTACTGCATTATACATTTGATAAATGTATATCCTCATATAGCCCAGAAATGTAGGACATTAAATTTCATTCTATTTCTTTTCCTTTCACCAAGAACACACCGAATCCATCCTTTTCCACACTATTTATTTGACCCTATAATCAAATCGGTTCAGTTCCATTAAACCAGTATCTTGGTGATTTTGTTAGGAGACCATTAAAACTTGTCTGGCCAGCTAAAGGATCAATTTATATCAATAGTAGTATTCTACTGGGAGATATATTAAATGTTTTATCTTCATCTGACGACCTAATAAAGCTAATTCTAGAATTATGGTCATTCCATTATATTTAACTTCATCTTACAGTCGGATTTAATGTTGAAATACTAATGTTTCCTCTCGAACAGGAATTACAAAAGTCTTAATGAAAGTCTGAGTATTTATAGCGGTACCCTTTTCCCTTGGTGATAAAACATCTGGGCCCAGTTGCTCAAAACTAAGTTATTTTAACGATCCGATAAACTAACGGATCATTATCTTTCACGTGTCGTTTGTTAATGGTTCGTTGAATTTCTGTTGCTGGATAGTCAATTTCATTATCCGTTAAAGTTAACGGGGCTTCCAGCAACAACCTTTCTCTCCGTAAAGTTAACGATCCGTTTTCTCCATGTTAACGGATCGTTAAAAGTTAACAGAGCTTTGAGCAACCGGCCCCTGGTCACCAAACCTTTTCTATTAGACGGATAACTGTAAGCCTCTAGACACTCGAGTAATAACTTTTTATCTCGCCTGGTTTAATACGGTTAGATGGTTTGGTTTAAACTCTATTTAATTTTAAAGTATTTCATAATTTAAAAGGATAAAGAATGGGATACAGCTCGACGGGTTTAAGTTGTTTGAAATCATATCACATATATTGAGTTAGTTGTTTGGCCATCAGGTAGAGGATTTTAAGGGTTTTCAACACAAAATTAAGCAGTTTTATTCGCCAAAATACTATCCGGATCGGCCTATTTTTAACCGGCCATATAGGAGTACAGCTTAGAGGTAGTGGGAGTGGCCAGCCCTCGGTCAAAAGCCTTTATGAAGTGTAAGACTATAGCAAATATTCCCCATATCGCAATACGAATGTAGTTGTCTGTTTTCTTTAAGTCTGTTCAGCGCATTTGTCTTTATTTAGTATCAATCGGTGTATTCCATAGAATCCTTTTGCCGGGTGTAGAAAAATAAAGCCTCATTCATTATATTTACCAGACGATCGTGACATATTGTTTAATATTTTAGGTTAAATTATGAATATTGAAATCATCGGCATGTTCAAAAACATTTTATAGGTCAAAGAATGATATCGATTTAACATTGAAGTGAATGTGAAGAGATTTAGTGTACTGATCTCTCTGGATTGCCCCTTTGCCCTGTAGATATAAGTATTGGAGGTATAGTGCGCTAACACTATAAAGACTACAGGACAAAGTGCATTGAGGGTTTTTTTTTTTTTTTTTTTTTTTTTTTTTTTTTTTTTTTAATATTTTCCCCTCCTCGCGTCTCATCTCCCCTTATCCAATGCTTAGACTCCACAACCTCTGCCTCCCTCCGTAGGTTTCCCTTTTCTTTGGGGGATCAAAGTGGCTAAGTGGGCAAGACGCCGGCTCGCCAGCCTTGAGGCCGCATGCTCGATTCCCGCACCGGCCGAGAAAGCCCACCCAGACCCCCCACCCTTTGTCAGTGGTGCAGAATGGAGGGCCCGGTAAGGACAGCCGTCCAGTCGCTCGGATGGGACGGAAAAACGAGGGCCCCGTGCACAAATCGGCGTGCACGCAAAAGATCCCGTCAGCTGGAACTCTACGCAAGGGCAGGTCGCAGCGCCGCTGCCTAGGTAAAACCTCCCCCATAGCACACTGCACGACACATGCCCCCCCCCCCCCACAAGCCCAGTTTATGTGCAGCACAGTGGGACGTTAAACCCCATTTCATTTCATGTCCTTTTCTTTAGCCTCCACAAAATCACCTGGCCAAGTGTTGAATGCACGTGCATGGTCGCTTATACTAGCAGTCAAAGGGGGACAATCCAGAGAGTGAACAGTGTACTGATCTCTCTGGATTGCCCCTTTGCCCTGTAGATATAAGTATTGGAGGTATAGTGCGCTAACCCTCCTACCACTATCGACAAGTAATATACAACAAAACAACATATTTTCAACACTAATTTAATCCCATCACACATTTAAATTATCCCATCACCAATTTAAATTTAGCCATAACATGTTTATTTAATGCCACGGTAACACATGTGATAGTGTTAAAAACTCCCGACCAGGTATTTAACTACACAACATACTGTATATTCATTATCTATAATCTCCTCAAACTGTTCATAAATACATCGACCCCTTTATTATTCAAGTGTAATCCATCACGTAAATGATTTACCGAGATATCATGTTTTACAAATTTCCAATTATTTTCTCTGCACAGCCTTTCATACAGTTCATTTAACATTAAAATCCCCTTGTTAACGTTTTTGTTCATCGTAACCAATACCTGCGATATAAAAACCGAACAGCCAAATCTATTTTTTAAGTCGGACAAACATCTCTTTAACAGCTTAACACTTGCTTCGCAATTTTCAATAACAGTCGATTGGGTTAAATTTGACACATTTAAATCATTTGAGCCAACATGGACCAGAACATAAACCGGTTTATAACGAGAGACGAATTCATTCAGCACTCTGACTATATCCCTTATCTGCCCCCCACTAACAGACCTTACGGCCCATTGTACCTTATCTTTTAATACCCGTACAATCGAATCGCCAATAATAACTTTCGAATGCGGTAAAACTGCAGGGGGTTCGTAAAGGATACATTTACTAAGCCGTGTAGGATATATGTGGAAAACTAACAAATTCCATGGCAAACCTTTCTTATCACGTATATACCCCTTCTTAGATGGATACAATAAAATATCTTTATCCCCTTTCACTCCTAACGTAACGCACAGACTGCTAGAATAAACTAAATTTGGCCACCATGACTGTTTGACAGGGAAATCCGGTACAATTAAAGTGCAGGATAAGTTTTGTTGTAAAATAAAAGCCAAAACTGCCTCAATACATTTAAAGGGTGGGAACACATAACAAATCTCCGCGGGATCAATATCTTGTGCAAACATGTTTATTCCAGCCGAGTGGGGTGTGGCATATGGGGTAAAGTGCTTAATTTGCTTACCATCCCTTGCTACCATAGCATTCGAGTCGAGTGCCATTAAATCTAATGTATGACAGTTTCCTGTCCTTAACTGTTGTACCCTTTCCCAGGCTATATTCGATAGCATAGTATCCTCTTTGGAAAATGATCTCGATAAATCATCTACAGGATTTTGTTCGGAAGTTACAAAACAGAAATTTAAATAAATTCTCAAATCTCTTACTAAAATGAAAAGTTCTTTAAGCACTACAGTTACCTCCGGAGACTTTGAACCTTGACCATTCCAAGCATCAATAAATGACTTGCAATCACATAAAATATCAATGCGCGAGTCTGGAATATAATTCTTAACCGACTTCAAAGAGAGAATTATAGCCCTGGCCTCTTTTACAATGATATGAGAATCCAAAACGTCGGCATGCCAATAATCACCGAATTCTAAACTAATGTCATTAGTTTCAAATTTTCCAGCCCACTTATAATTCGAGGAATCGGTTGTTAATTTTACTACCTTATGCTTTTCTAATTTCCAAGGTAAGAAACCGTCCCAATTATCTACGAATCGCCAAAAAATGACCTCGTCCTTTAACGTACCCGTAATCACAATTGAAAAGCTGCCGGACCTATAATGCTCTGACAGGGCTATACATATGTCTGAAATATAAAGCCGTGCACCAGGCACAGCCAGCATAAATGAGATGCATTTACCCATAAACCGTTGAAGTACTTTTAAAGATACTGATTTCTTAGCCAAAATAGACTCTCTCAAAATAGCAAATTTTTCTAACTTTTCTTTGGGAACCAAAAATGCCTGTTTTTGTGAATCTATCCACATGCCCAAAAACACAATTGAACGTATGGGTGTGAAAACTGACTTTCCTAAACCAACAAAATAGCCCAACCGAACAACAATTTGACATGTCACATACAAGGCAACTGAGGCCCTCAAGAAAGAATCAGTATCTGAATACCTGTGATTTGAAATTTGACCAATAAGACGGTCATCGATGTAAATTAAATTATTAATTGATAACGTCCTTAAATATGAGGCCACTGTTAAATTAAGACTATGGTAAACGAAAGCTGAATTTTTCCACCCAAAAGGAATGGTATTACATACATAGTACACCTCATTCCACGAAAATCCTAACAATGGCTTTGAATTGTCGGAAATTAACACGTGGTCATACCCAGATTTATCATCTAATTTTGACATAAATGTATCTTTCTCTATAATTCTAGGTACATTATTAAGAGTGTCCAATGTAAAAGGCGTATCTTTCATCCAGCAGTTCAAAAATCTGAGGTCTAAGCATAACCGGGGCTTCGTAGGCTCTACCGTTAATGGCGAAATTAGATACGGTTTATCACTTGAACTACAAATCGAAATTGCTCCCGTTTTCAATCGGTTTTTTATCTCACTACTGATGAAAACCCGAAACTGTTCGCAGCTTTTAGCATTAGGAAATTGTTTAGACGGTGGAAAATTTTCTTGATATTCCTGCCCGGCGAAAGTTCCACAAAAAGGTCGTATATATTCCAGAATATTGACACGATTTTTAATGACATCCAAAACATCAATGTTATCTATGCGATTGTTCTCGACAATTTTTTCCCACTCTTGAAAACAGTTATGAATATTACCGGCCCTAAATCTGTCGGTTCTTCTAAAGGGGATTAAACGCAAATCTGGATGTAATCCTTTGTCAATTACGTCCTCTGCCCGTGGATGTTCTGTACACAATAATGCATTACCGTCATAAGATATCCGGGAGACCAAGTTGTCTTTGTAAACTCCAACATTCGACTAAAAAATAAAATATTTTCATTGGGGTGAACTCATTTTTTGAAACAATTTCTAGCAAAATGCCCAAATTCATTACAATTATAACATCTTGGACCTGATCTTTCTGGTGTAGGTCTATACCCATTACGGGTCGGTTCCGGAACAAAACCACCATGCATTTGTGGCATCGGGTTGGGAAACGACTTCATGAATTCGTGTTCCTTTTTCAAAATCTTAGACTCGTTAGCTGTTGACAGCATGGCTACGGTTAAGCTCCCTACTCGAGGATGAAACTTATTGTGATTAAAGCGTTGTAAAACAAACGAGAAGGATTCACTTTCAGGATGATTTGTCTTCCTAGCTCTTTGTTCCAAAGTAATTAGCTTCTGCAGAAAGACGTCTGGGTTAAAATCAAATGTTCGACTACCGTATTCTTTCACCTGACGTAAAGCGGATTCGACCGATTCTTCATTTTGAACTTTCTGCTGTTGATCAAGTACCCTTTTTAACTCCGCAACCTCCTTCTCAATTTCAGTCTGAAATAACAAAATTATATTACGTATCTCGCTACTCACACTAAATCACTTTCAAGTTGAACCAATTATTCAAATCAGAACTCATTTCTGACACCTCATTTGTTCTATCGTCACAAACCAACTCCTTCGACAGCATCGCTGCCGATGCCTTATTCTCGACCAACGACATCACAGATGTATATTTTTGTAACATTTGTGATGACTTCCAACCAACATGAGCTTGAATATTTTGATCAGAAACGCCCAATAACTTTAATGTCATAGCACATGCGCCTCTTGCACCGTGAGGCGTTTCACCAGCCCACAGACCCGCATTATGCAAATGTTTCTTTAGACGCATATTCATACCAGACGATGAAACCGGTTTATTTTTACCTACATCGACAAGAGAACGACATGAGCGAAATAAAAAACCTTGTCTTAGGTTATCAAAAATTTTAGAATCGCAGAATGACAAATAGTCCTGCAAACCAACAATAGGACACAATTCTCTATTCTCATTAAACATTAACACAAAAACTCTCGGCGTCCCCTGGATAGTTTTCCCTTCAACCATATGCACTAATACCCCTCCGTTATCAGGTAAGTATCTTACATTTTCTGCTCTCAATCTCCCCAGATCACCAGCTCTATCCCCTGAAAAGCCTATGAACCTAAAGTAGGCATCATCCCTATGTAATAAATATTGTTCCTTTAAAGATAAATTAGGGTTAGACAGGAGGAACTTTAAATATCGAGAAAGCTTCAATATCTTCTCTAAAAACAAGGGTTTCGCCTGTTTCGGGACAACCATAGCAACACTTTGCTCAATTTTCGTTGCTTCCAAATGTTGTTTAATAGCCAAAGATGCCATAGGATTCCCTAAACCAAGTTGCTCATTCCAAATTGAGCCCCTACCTCGATCTCTAAAAATTGCCCTTAACTGTCCTATCAAACTGTCAAGTGAGGAGGCTGCCCGGCGGAGAGGGCAACTACACTTCTTTTCGAATCCACTACCTTTAAAAACACACTCAGGAATATGAACTTGAGTTTTGCATCCAACATCCTTAACTACTAAAAATTCTCTCATAGGCAAAATCGAGACGGATTCTATTGTCTGAGAAGGAACTAACGCGGCTAGAAAGTGCTCTAATTCTTTCTCGAGTTTCTTTTTCTGACGTATGTATTTTCTACAACCAACAATTTCATCCAAATATGAAATTCTCTCTTTTATTTCATTTCTATTGACACCAGACACCGATGCTAGCCGGGGAACTATTACCTAGAAGACAAATATAGGCTAGTAAACAGAGGGAATGATTCGGTCTACTGGCCCAATTGACCTAAATATATACCACGGTTTTATCACCCAATCTCTAAAAAATTCTTTGCCGAATCTTTTTACCGTTTTCAGTTCAAATTCGCCACTTTACCCAGTTTCCTACACCTATCTCTTATTTGCTTATATCTCCCTGCTCCCGTTTTTATATCTCATGCTCTATTTACCTTTCATCGTCAGTTCATCTCTTCTGTCCCTTATCCCCCCTATGTTCACTTATTTCTTTCACAAACTTTCAAGGTATATTTGTAATCCAATACTCATCTCATTGCTCTATCTCTCCGACCCCCACCCCATCTTTTAAAACATCCTATGTTTTCAAATTCTCTCGACCTCTCCTGTTCTCTCTCTAATCTCAACATGATCTAACCTATCCTACTCTGCCACCTTTACCTTCTTACTCATTTCCCTCACTAAAACCGCTATATAATATAGTTTTACTTAATCATATCCTCTTACAAATTCTCAAATAGCATTTCAAAGTTAACAAGCTGTCTAAAGACGTGAAATAAAATATCAAATAAAACATGCGCCATTTAATTGACCACATGTAAAAAATATACTTTCACAGTCTACGCAAAACATGCGCCATTTAATTGACCACATGTAAAATTATACTTTCACAGTCTATGTAAAACATGTGTCATTTAATTGACCACATGTAAAAATTACTCACAATCTACCTAAACATGTGCTAAATAACTGGTCCCATGCTTGCGAGTTGGTCATGACCAATATCCACCAACGTGAGCCATTTTCAAAAGATTCTCATAACCGTATTCAATATACTCATTTAGATTCTAATAAAATGTTTAGCATATCGTCAAGAACTGGTATTACGCAACCTGTAGTAGGTTACCCCTTTCCCCGGGAATCCGTCGATATGAACTATGCGAGTTCAACTAATAGCCATGATAGAGCTTTAACTATTTATTTTAGATTCTGACTGATAAAACGTTCTTAAAATTAAATTATATTGAGAAATGAACGCATGTACTCATCTCCAAACATACGCGTAAATCAACTCATGTGATTACTAACTAACCTGGCCTAGATTTATTCCGTTTACCAATGTGTACTCGTAAAAACGCCCAGCCAGTCCCGCTCATTCATGACACTCGGCGCCTCAAACAATACATACATTTATAGTCAACGTCTCGAAGAATATATACCTTTGCCGGTTCCTTAGTACGTTTTTTCTTTCGGGCGGGCTCCTCATCAGATTCATCTAACTGCGCTTCTTCTTCTTCCTCATTAGCCACTAAAATTGCCGCCATAGCCAGAAGGACAAGGTTTTCTCTTTTTATTTCAATGCCTAAAATGTCACACAACTCTGTGGTATTCAATTTCATCTCTGTTTCCAAATAATTCTTTAATTTCTGCATTGATAAGGTCTCTGTATTCTTTCCTGCTTCAAAATTGACAACAGTATTGGGTGGATTACCATTTACTCTGTATTTCTTCAAAACTGATAATTCTTGCACTTTCTTATTGCCATTCCAAATAGCACGATCCATCTTGAAAGACTGAACTTTACCTGTTGTCACCTCAAAATCACCTGGCCAAGTGTTGAATGCACGTGCATGGTCGCTTATACTAGCAGTCAAAGGGGGACAATCCAGAGAGTGAACAGTAGTCTGAGCCCTGAATCTTGATCGATGGTATAGAATGACATGAAGTCAAAGGGGAGATAATTACCAAGTCTGCATTTTGATCGATTTATCCTAACGAGAATGTATTAAATCGTCGAGTTAGCAAGTACGTGTGTTTTTATATATAGATTGAAGTGTCAAAGATGATGAACGGGGCGTATAGATAATTAACCTTTTTACGACCCCTATTACCTTTATCTTACCCCCTTGCCACTGACAGTATTATAAAACGGAAATAGATGATAAATATTATACAATAAGAAAAAGGAAAATCGCAGAAGTCATACAAATCAAACGTCACGGCCCAGATCTAAATAGAGTCACGTGATTATACATTCTAAAGGCCTATAGTTATCTGATCAAGATGGAGAGATGATGTTAATTCAAAACATAATTAAGGACATCAAAATTATGATAACCTAATTATAATTACATTTAAAATCTCTCCCACTATGGTGGCTAATTATTATCATGTTGTGCTGTCGTTGTGCCGCCCACGACAACCTGATATCACGACAATTTAACCCGACATCACGACTTTTTAACCCGACACCACGACAACCCGACATCACCACATTTTAACCAGACATCACGACATTTTAACCCTCCATCCTGTACCACTGTTAAGTGGAATCACGCCGGGAAATTCCCGATGAGCTTTCCGTGATCGAACACGAGACCCCAACATTAGCGAGCCAGTGTCTTAGTCACTGAGTCACCGCGATAACCCGAATAGGAAGATATTAAACCCCAGTCATTCCTCTTTTGACAGTGGTGCAGGACGGGGGATGGGGGAGGGGTAGCAAGGGATAACGTATAACCGTTCCGGGTAGGCTGCTATCCGGATAATGTTTATCGGGTGGGCCCAGTCGGAGCGGAACGAAATGAAATGAAATGAAGTTTAGCGTTCTACTTTTCTGCTCTGACTGGGCTAATGAAAACGGACTTACGCCATTCAGTGTTTTGAAGGACATTTTGCTCGGTCAACTGCGCTACAGCCTACTCTATATCGAATTCCAATTGCAGGGGCGGATCCAGGAATTTTTGAAGGAGGGGGTGTGCCAGGTTTTTGTCACGGTAATCTACCATCATCGTCTCTAAATTACATAAGCATGCATACAAATTGAGCTTTTTAAACAGAGAAATCATTTTTACACTTATGTAGGATCACTTTGTGATGTAATTTCATTGATGCAAGGCATTATTTTTGTTTGATGTAGCTGAGCAAGGGGGGGGGGAGACTCCCCACCCCCTGGATCCGCCCCTGAATTGCCAAGGGATATCTTACGCGCACTTCAAAGTATACACTTGACGGGTGTGACAACCGGTTTTAGTGCGTTGTCCGCACCCCACGTCTGAATAACGCACCATGGTGCTACAACGGAAGCCACGCCCTTGACGCAAGAATATAGTTGAGGATATAATACGCACGTAATTAGACTACACGAACACCCAGATACTTTTACCCTATTCTTTATCATTTTAAATTATACAATACTTTAGAAATAAATAGATTTTAAACCAACCAACCTAAGCGTATTAAACACGGCGAGATAAAAAGTCCTCTACCTGATGAGGACCGAACAACTAATTCAATATAACCTGTCAGTCTTCATCTGGAAATGGTGACCGGAGTCTCGAGCTGTATTCCATTCTTTATCCTTTTAAAATGTACAATACTTTAGAATCAAATAGATTTTAAACCAACCCACCTAACCGTAATAAACCCGACGAGATAAAAAGGTAATACTCGAGTGTCTAGAGGCTTACAGTTATCCGTCTAATAGAAAAGGTTTGGTGACCAGATGTTTTATCACCAAGAGAAAAGGGTACCGCTATAACTACTCAGACAAACATTAAGGCTTTTGTAATTCCTGTTTGAGAGGAACCATTAGTATTTCAACATTAAATCCGACTGTAAGATGACGTTAGATATAATAGAATGACCATAATTCTAGAATTAGCTTTATTAGGTCGTCAGATGAAGATAAAACATTTAATATATCTCCCAGTAGAATACTACTATTGATATAAATTGATCCTTTAGCTGGCCAGACAAGTTTTAATGGTCTCTTAACAAAATCACCAAGATACTGGTTTAATGGAACTGAACCGATTTGATTATAAGGTCAAATAAATAGTGTGGAAAAGGATGGATTCGGTTTGTTCTTGGTGAAAGGAAAACAAATGGAATAGAATTTAATGTTCTACATCTTTTAGCTATATGAGGATATATACGCCATGCCGTGTCCTACATTTCTGGGCTATATGAGGATATATACGCCATGCCGTGTCCTACATTTCTGGGCTATATGAGGATATATACGCCATGCCGTGTCCTACATTTTTGAGCTATATGAGGATATATACGCCATGAGGCATTGCGGAAGATTGGAAAAAAAGCTTCAGGATAGATCTTTTAAGGATGAATGCAAATTTCTTCTTTGACTGACATTTAGTAATTGAACTTATTAACACAAGGTACAATTTTAAGGATACACAATTACACATTGCTTGATAAAGACGAGAGCATCCTCGTCGAAACGTCGCTTAGTATCAAACTCAGTAATTGTGTATTCATAAAATTCTACCTTGTGTTAGTATGAATGGAAATTGTCAGATAATAATTATAAACAAATACACTGAGTAATTGATGTAACTAATTAATTAGAAGTAAAGGAAAAGTGTTAAACCCAGATGTTGGAAAAGCTTTCAAAAATGAGCTTCTCCAAAACAAAGAAGAATTTTGTAAATTGAATATCATGTATATTGTATTTACTTATGTAAACAAAATTACTGAAAAAATCTTACAGATATTTGTTCTTTTTTTTGGTTGAAATTAAAATGAAAAATTGGAAACCCAGAGTGAGCACTAACCTGGCCGTGTGCTATATGAAGTCGAGATTACGTCGAGGCCGTGTCCTAAATGAAGGAAAGTCTGTCATGGCAATTGCCCTTTAGCCTTTAGCAATGAGAGCAAATTCCTTGCCATTTACAAGCGGGGTTTCGGAACCATGGCGCTTGCAGCAATGACAGAGCTTATTTTCTAACGCTCACCTGCTTAACCATTACATCAAACAATTCTTTCTTTTCCGTTTTTACACAGAAGATTTTCCCCAGAGGACGATATAAATATTGTCTACACAATGTTTGGATGAGCCTCTTTATAATCCGAGAGATTGTTTAAAGTTGATCAAACAGATTTTGTTCTCCTAATTAAATATTACAGTTAATTAATTTGTTTACTTTAAAGCTTCGATGAAGTCGTTGTAATTTAATATTTCAGACAAAATACCACAGGGAAACTTTAAAAAGTTCGGAAGTCGATTCCCATTTGTCACGGGTGCAAAAGGGAGCTCATGTAAAAATAGTCGTGCATGTAAAAGAATACTTGACAGTCCAGGTAAATATTTACCTCACAGCAAACTTCATGACATAGCTCACATAGCTGCCCATCTTCATAAGGTCAGTGGATACAGGGAAATAAAAGGTAAAAACACCGTATCATTTCCTGGTCTGTTCTCACTCATCAGACATAATATATATATTCTCGTTTACAACAGCTGGAATTATAGTTACAGCCATTCATTAAGTCTGATCTCAATGTCTTCCATGTCACGATACTTCGGGTGTCCCTGGCATTGTTCGTAATCCGATATTTATAAACCCAACGTGTCAGTAATTTTAAACGTCGTTATTCAAAATGTCTTCCCTTATTCTTTCTCCATGTCTGTATTTTGTTGTTTCCAGAGAACTCTGGCAGTTAGAATTTGATATAAGAGTAATCTGTAGCCACCCTGAACTGGCTAAATGTCTTTCATGTGCATGTTTTAAGGCATATGTAGGACTTTGTTTGGATTGGATATTTTCAAGTAATTGTTCTCCACGTGTTGGGTTATTTAGTAATATTACCTGACACGGGATGTTCGTTATTAGTGATATTAACTATCAATTACTTAAAGCTAGAATTTCATATTTTCTAAGAAAGTTAAGACATAATTACCTACATGTATAAATTACTAAAAGTTGACAGAGTATATCAGTTATTAGTAATAGTATTTATCAATTACAAAAAGTTGACAGTATTATTAGTAATGTTGCCTACTAAAAGTTGACAGAGGATATTCGCCACCCCAGATGGCATAGTTATAGTTATAGAATCTATCACTTACCTATATCAAGTTTCTCGAGATTGTTTGGGTCGTTATCAGCCTGTAAATTACGCAGGATGGGTGGCCTGGCAAGTACAATGTCTAGCCATTCGGGTGGTAAGACAAAAACTGGCGTTCACGTACAAAAATCAACAAGCGTTAAAATTCGCTATTAGGATAAACCGTAGTGCTCGGTCTTCGTAACACATTATGTGGCATATGCCAGTATCATCAAGAAGTCGGTCCAAATAGTAGGACATTATCATTCGGTTGATAAAGACGAGAATATCCTCGTCGAAACGTCGTTTAGTATTAAACTCAGTAATTGTGCAGCAAAAAAATTGTACCATGTGTTAATAGGTCGTTAAGCCCTATTTCGTTATTATCTATCGTGTTGTGTTTTGTATCATTTTACTAGGAACATTTAAAGATTAAAGGGGATATATTTAAAACCATGAAAGAAGGGCACTAAGTCGAACTAGGTACGCAGATAAAATACCTGTTATATTTAAGAAAAGGTCTAAAAAGGCCGTAAACCAACCGTCCAACCGAAACAACCTTCATTGGTCCGAGGCGCAGATAGAAGACTTGATATATTTAAGAACAGATCTTCTCTCCAGTAATAACAGGGAGGAATGAATTAATTAGACACCAGACAACCCTTTGATGCTAAAAACTAATCATTATTTAAACCCAGAACAGCTTTTAAATCCACTCGTTTGATCTGGTTTTTAATTTCGATAAGACGACCAATAAGTTGTCAAACCAAACTAAAATATACTGCAGTTATATTAGTAACCATTTGAACCAGAAATTTACGCAAGATTTGGGGGAAAATATTTTATTTTGATTTGTTTTCGAGAGTGTTTGGGGGAAATTATTTTATGTTGTTAAGTGTAACAGAATCGCACGACGTCCTCCAGAAGACTTTGTGACTTCAGCGGTTCCATGACTTTGATCTTGCCTTTGTCGGAAGTCGTGTCGCAGCCACCACAAGCATGATCTAACAAGATGAGGTAAAACGTCACCACCCCGGGACAGGTTTTGTTCTTAATGACATAAAATCTCTCATCAAGCTAGTATAGAATACATCAGTCATGGCTGTATTCACATATGGCAAGGGCAAGATAAAGATCATGAAAACGCTGAACCCATTTATCTTCAACAGACAGATTTTGCTATCGGAAACATTGAGACAACACAAGACGAGGTAGGAAGTGCAGGCAATAGCGTTATGCTTAGTACTTCAATGGAAAGAGCGAAACGCCCACAGCATTGCATTATGCTTAATGGCGCATGGTAGTTCTTGGTAAAAAAAGAAACTAAAGCCAAAAGCTTTGCCTAAAGATTCGGACTGTGTCTTTCAACGAACTACGGCGTCCACTTACATGTGTGCCAACAGACCATCTTAACCCTGACATTTATCAGTCCAACGCCCTGGGAGTGGAAAACAGAAAACCAAGTCCTTGTTCCAGCGAGGGGGGAGGGGGCTAGTGGCCTAGAGTGCCGCGCTTGAACCTCTAGCTGGCCGGTCACCTCTGGCTCGCGGCTGTGGTTTCGAGCCCTGGTGTGAGCGTATGTGGCATGGGGATAGGGGCGCCTTCTCAACCTCGTGGGTTTCCTCCGGGCACTCCGGTTTCCTCCCCCTGCTAAAGACCCCTACGCGCAAGCAAATTATTGAAATAAAATTAAAAATCATATGTTAGTCCCGAAATGACCTAGTTTGTGTTGAGTGGACGTTAAACCCCATTTCTCTCTCTCTTGTTCCAGCGAAGAAAGACTCTGATGCAGCATCACAATTTGTCCTCGACATTTTTCACTGCAGCTTCAAAACAACATCTAAGAATACGTGTGGCACGTAATTGTGCAGTTGCAGGAAAAACGGTCTGGCATGTTTCAGAGGACAATCCAGACGTTATCTTGGATGACGACATTCTCGACCATATCCAAACACAGTTCATACAGTTGGAGATATGAATTCCAGTAATTTCAGTTGAGGAGTAGATCAAATTTCTCTGACGTCAAACATCTGTTGGGCATGCCAGGGGAGATGTTTTCCCAGTGTCAATAAACCAAATACCGGACAGGATTCCTGAAGTTAAAAAGTAGAGATAGCACATTAGGAAAACATGTAAGTTAAAACCGATTGACAGATCGTGAAAGTATACTGACCATTAACAATTTGATATAATATTAATCGCCTTCATGATCACTAACTATCACCGTCGTCATAATCAACTATCATACTCGTTAGCACCAACTATTTCCATGATAATACTAAACAATCTCGTAGCCATCATACCCGCGATTCGGGGGGGGGGGGGCTGACTGAATGGTTAGCACGTGCGCGTTGTATCATAAAGTCTGTCGTTGAGTCAACTGGGGTGGTTTCGATTCCCCGGTGGTTTTTGTTGAGGAAAAGGGTCCCCCGGTTTCTTCCAACAGCTAAAGAACCTTTGCGCAAGCGTATAATTGATATAAAATTGAACCATATGTCCCGAAATGACCATATATGTCCCGAAATGACCCGGTTTGTGTCGAGTGGATGTTGAACCCCATTTCTCTCATTCCCATGGTTATCCCTCTATACGTTAAGCCAAACTGGCACTGGCACGATTCCGTGGCACGCCTCGAGCCGGCACGACACTGTCCGGTTTGCGCAAACTCGTCGTGCCAATGCGGGAAGTGTGTAAACAATGCGCAAACTATGTAAACAATGCGCAAACTCGTCGTGCCAGTTCGTGTCAATGTGGACACTGATGGGCACGACAAAATCGTGGCCAAAAGTCGTGCAAATGTCTGCCTGGCTTAAATCTTCTTGGAATTCAAAATACTCTAAATTTACAGACCGTTCAACATCATATCGTTGCCTGATTTGTTCTCAAAAACGCGACAAAATATATATATTCTTGTCTAAAACAGCTGAGGTTATTTTTTTAGTCATCAATGAAGTAGTCAGCATGCGATATATTCGATGTCCCGACTGGCGTGGAAGTCCTCGGAAATGTCCGTAATCTGATATTGATATAACTCAGGTGTATTTATTACGAGTCAAAGCGATTTTATTCAACTAATGTGAGTTCTTAGACTACTAAATGTCTTCTCTCAGGTTATCTCCATTTAGATGTCTAATCGAACTCGTATTAATACTTCACACTTATTATAATAACGACATGCCTTAAAGAGAGTGTTCACATTAAATTATTGAAAGATACAAAATGGAGTTAATTAAAGATGAAAACTGAATATGTTGATGACTTAAGTAAATCAGATTATTTTATTTTTGGCGACCTAATCGCCATTTGGAGTTTTTGTTATAATTTATTTATTTATTTATTTATTTATTTATTTATTCTTCAAGTAAAGATTACAACATGACAACAATAAATTAAAGTACATGAGCTGCATTGTATGATCTGGAAAGAGGCAACAATATAATATATTAAGTTGTGCATATAAAATAAAGGACGTTCTGGAGCATTGTATGATTAGGAATGAGAAATGAGAAGTATGATAGGTATGATGTCATGAAGAGACCTTTACTTAGGATAGCCCAAAAAGCTAGACGTAAATAACATCAATTGCTTATTTCCATTGGGGTCCAGGGTTGTCAAGGTCGCGTCAGGTCATCATTAGGAGACAAAATTTAATAACTAAGCCATCACAGCAATGTATCATAAATAATTAAAAATAGTTAAGTCTACATGTTATACATCAACCAATTTTAGTAGATAATCAAGCATGTAGGCCTATCACAGATTAATTTTGGGTTAACAATAAATACTTCTTGGTTGCAGCTTTAAAGCTGTGTAGTGATTCTAAAGACTTAATATCATTCGGTAAATCGTTCCAGATACTTATGGCTGTGTAATAAAATGATGTGAACTGATCTAATAACAACTATACATGTTATTCGAGACTTAGCCTCAATTCGCCATTTTAAATTAAATCATTAAATTAAACCGTTTCAATCCGCGACATCAAATGGTCTAGAGAGATTATTATAGGTTTGTATTGTGAATAAATCTCTAAATAATAGTTTATATAAAACCGTGAAGTCAAAATAAAGACCTTCAAAAGGCAGAGTAAATCTCTTAAACCTTTAAAATTATCAAACGGTAATGGAGTCGATTAAAGATACATTGTGTAAGGTTTAGATGAATAAATGACAGCTCTTGCTGCAATAGTTCTATAATAGTTAATAAAAAATCATAATTTCGGCCTAATTACTTTTTTTCTGAGCTTAATGTGTTTGATATTGTCAACGAATGAATCGATGTGTCCATTTGACATTTAAAATAGCATTATGCAAGGGCAAAATCTGCTTATTACATGTACAGGTCTTTCTTTAAGCCTGAGATGTTTTCTAAACAATCAATTAGACATTAATTAACCTATTCAGACCATAATAAACTCTTAAAGTCAAGGCTAGCCTTCGATGTTGGCGGATTGAATTCCTATATGCCGCTTAATGGCCGTTGATAATTAAATCAATCAAGTGGATAATCGAGACTATGCTGTTTATATTAATGATTTGAGTAATGATGACCGAGACTATGTGAATATTTCAAATGCTTTATTCTCGGCTAATAGTGGACCAATTTGACTGAAATTTTCAACAAATTACCTTCATACTATCTAGTCTTTAACTACTATAGTGAGAACTGCCATCTCTTTATCTTATCTCCCATAATGTAACTTTAAATGAAGATATGACAGATATTGTCTACTCTTCGCCATCCGATAATCTAGAGAGTTGGTTATCACAGGTTGTCTATGTTAATACGAGAGAAAGAGAGATGGGGTTTAACGTCCACTCGACAAAAAATAGGTCATATCGGGACTAACATATGGTTTAATTTTATTTCAATACTTCGCTTGCTCGTAGGGGGTCTTTATCAGTGGGAGGAAACCAGAGTACCCGGGAAAAAACCCACGAAGTTGGGTTATGTTCATACAGGTCTAAGTAATAAGACTCGGAATAGGCATATGTTCATCTTTAACATCATGTAAACTATAACAGATTGAGATGATTTGTGTCCAGTGGAATATTGGATAATTATCGTGAGTTATAAAGTCGGAACATTGGTTGTAAAATAAACCTGTAATTGTTATTCAGATTGATTCTCCCAAAAGCGTTTTATAGCTGAGGCTCTGGAGGCGCCAGCCTCTTCGCGAAAAAAAAAATCAAAGAAATTGGAGAAGTAAACCGGGAGAAAAATGCTAAAACCGATCAAAGGGCCCTACGTCTGACAAAAGGGTCCCTCTGGCCAAGGGAAAGGGCCCTAGTCAATCGTTTTCTATACACTGTTACTGTCGAATCCATTACTGAATGAGAATGCAGTCATTGCATTGGAATAAAAATCACCAATCAAGACGCCCTGTCCTCGAAAGAGGGTCCTCAAAATAGTGTAGCCTCCGCCATGATTAACCTTAAAACGCCCCTAGCCGCTCATTACTAAAATACCAGAAGCACTTAAACGTCCACTCTAAACTAATTTTATTTTCTTATACCATCATCGTCCCCATTAATCAAGTTCGTGTAGAAAAGTAGGGCGTTAAACACAAATCCATTACCCTATGATTTAATGCATTGTGTGTTTTTGTACCATTTTGGGGGGTTGGATGGCCGAATGGTTAGCTGTATAGTACGGCCTGTCATTGAGTCAACTGGCGTGGTTTCGAATCCCCGGTTGTACGTGGCAAGGAGTAGTGTTGCCTGTCCAACTTCGTGGGTTTTCTCCGCGTCCTCTGGTTTCCTCCTACTGCTAAAGACTCCTACGAGCAAGCGAATTATTGAAATAAAATTAAACCACTGTTAGTCCCCAAATGACCTAATTTGTGTTAAGTGGACGTTAAACCCCATCCTTCACTCTCTCTCTCTGTACCATTTTACTAGCAAACATCTGCTACTAAACAGGTGTGTGTTCGTAACTGAAAGAAGGAACTAAGCCAAATATACTGTTTATTTTGAAGACCTTAAAAGCCACTAAGCCAAACGGATACCGAATCAAATGTCATTTTTCTAACAGAGAATATTCGTTGTTAGTAATATTACCTATCAATTATAAAAAGCTGACAAAGCATATTCGCCACTCGGATTGCATAGAGTAATTCGCCATCTGTAACCTGGCGAGTATAATGTTTAATCGTCGGTGTACCGGAAAAACAAATCAAACGTCATTGGTCTGAGACACAGATAAAGACTTGATATATTTAAGAAAAGATCGTTACAGGACGGAAGGGATTAATTAGACACCGGTTAAACCTTTGATGGCGGGAACTAGTCATTATTAAAACTCAGAAAAGTAAGTACATTGAATCGTTTGATCTGGTTTTTAATTTCAATAGGACGACAAAAACTTTCAAAGAACAGATTTGTTGAACAAGGAAGAGGCTAGTCTTTCATGCGTGATCAATTAATTGATAATTAATATAAGGACAGCGAAATGATGATAACAGACTTGTTGACACAGTTGCTTGGGTTTTAGGTCAGTACTTTATGGGTAACTGAGTCTTTATTAAAGCCAGGTGATACCTGACATCAACTTATTTCAGGTGGACGGCTTTCATCTGTGGTTAAGTAATTGATATTTAATACAAGGAGAGCGATGCGACGACAATCATTGGTGAAAGTGGAAGTTAAGCCCCAGAAACGAACGAAATGATGATAAGCGTCTTGTCGACATAGTTCCTGGGTTTTTAGGTCAGTTATTTACGGTTTACAGAGTCTTTATTGAAGCAAGGTGACCAGAGTCTTTGTTGGAGCAAGGTGATCAGTCTTTATTCAGGCAAGGTGATACACAGGATGATGTGGGATGTTTAACTCAACACCACATTGATTAGAACGGTTGCGGAACGTTGATTATCAATAGTGCTCGTCCTCGCCATACAAATGTTTCAAATTAAATATGAATTAATCCTGTTGCAAGGTATGACCTCTATCGCGTTCACATGGTTTATGGAAAAGGGGCCAAAATTCCGGAACAGAAAATACCAGGTGAATGGTATGGAAAAGGGGCCAACATTATGGAACGGGAGATACCATGTGAACTAAGATCAAACTAGTTCAAGTCCTTTTTTTATCCTTATACCGCATGTGTGCCAACACATATTTTTCGTTTCATGCAATCGGACAAAAGAGTCAAACGTTGTACAAAATTGAATAAAGCTATGTACGCGATTTTCGTGCAATTAAGGGCAATAATCTATTTTACGTTTCAGAAACATCCAATCCAATTTGTGACATCGAGGACGTTAAGGTCGGCTATGTGTCAAAGTCTTTGGGATGTATAAATCGGATAAAAATGATGACCTCCAAAGGGTCCACGAGCTCAAAGAGTGATTTTAGTATATCTGCCAAAATCGAACCCACTCGCAGTGAGCGGACCGACGGACATAGGCGATGGCATAATGCGCTGCGTATAAAAACGGTATTTCGCCAAATTAACCTACCTGTTGCCGATAATTCTGTATATGCGCCATTTTCTCTTGTCGTGACATTCATTTGTTGATCTTTGTAGCTGTTGTTAATTAAATGTCAGTAGATATAAAAACACATTGGTTTATTTGCCAGAAGGTTTCAACTTCCTCTCATTGATGGAAGTTTTAAATTTGAAGAGTCTATAACCTTTAAGAAAGAATGAGGAGCCATCTCTGTCGTATTGTTGAATACGATAGACATGGACTTGAAGTAATTCATTTAAAATTTAATCAATCGTTCTCCTATCAAATGGCAAGTTTTAAATACGCTATCAAAGGTTGTCTCGAGAGTTTTAGAATGAAAATAATTAAAGGTTCGTGGCTTGCGGAATTTTTCAATGACATTTCGTAATTAAACTGGAGCTACACAGGGAAAACAATTACTGCTTGTTATCAAGTAACGTTTCTACATTCACTGTATGCAGTGGCGGGCACATGGAGAGGCCACAGGGGACAGCGGTTTGACCATTCATTTCAGAAAAGACGTTCTTGGGTGATCATATCAAGAAGTATGATTAGATTAAAGTTAATCTTCTTAAATTCTGTTGTTTATGTTATCCTACTTTTTCTGGTAACAACTAAAACATTATTCCTTCTTATTTAAAATGTCTCCTTTCTTATTTCCTGACAATGTTAAATTCAAATGATAGTTCCCATTGGTAGTCTCAAATAGCAAATCGCAAATGATGGTGTCCCCAATAGTAAATCTCAATGGCAATTTCCAGTGATAGTTCCCAATGGCAAATCTCAATGATAGTTCCCAATGGTAACTTCCAATGATAGTTTCAATGGTAAATCCAAGATAATTCCCAATGGTAACTTCCAATGATAGCTCCCAATGTTAAATCTCAATGATAGTCCCCAATGGTAACTCCCAATGATAGTTTCAATGGTAAATCCAAGATAGTTCCTGCAGTTGATAGTTACACTCTGAGAACATATTTGAAAAGAATATTAAACATGTTTTAGTAATTGACAGGAAATGGAATCAGACAAAGTAATCAGATATTCCATCAGATTGGCAGATTACGATGTGAGAAAAAACCCCAAATTCACTGATGTTTTATATGTGAAAGTAAAAGCAATGTACAAGGGATTAATCAGTTAAGATTTGACATAAAGCAATATCTTTTAACGCGCAGAAACACATTAAACTGTGAAAATATTGTCAATGATTGATGTGTGTTAGTTTTTTAAAAAATAAAATATTATATATCTTTTTTCTATAAACAACAAATTTCTGACAGCTTAAAATTATTAGCGTGGTCGGTACAAGAAGGTTACAAACGATGTACCTATAATCACGTGATCAGACCATGTAAAGCACGGTAGTAAAATGCATTTCCGTTTAAACCCGGTCTTCAATAAGCTACGTAGGTTTGAGAAGGGCTGATAGACAACCTTAAAGCTAGAAATATTTAATGATGATTGAACTGCTTGTCACCTGTAAATTTGGATGGGGTATTTGCTTCAATCTTTGTAAATGTAGGTAAAAACATCCACATGATTGTAAATGGTTATAAATTAACGATGAGAGATGGATGGGGTCGGAGCGGTGGAAGGGGGGTGGGCGAGGTCAGGTAATGAAGTCTCTATGCCGTATTGGATGTTATTATTAACAATAAAAATTCAGTTAGGTTGCCTTTAAGGTAATTGAAAGGGCACCTGTTGTTGGTCGCCATAACCAAGCATTCTTGTTTACATACTAGTCTATTTATATAGCACAATATCCATGCATGAGCATGCCCAAAGCGCAGTCCAAAAATAATCACTACTCTCATAAAGTGAGTGTTTTCTTAAAGAAAAACGTTTTAAGTCTGGATCTAAATATATAATGAATATATTGTCTTCTTATATTTCGTATTTTATTATAGCTTGATAATGACTACAGGAGACACCTACTCGCAAACGTCGCTGATCAGTAATCAGCAGTAATTGTATTCCATAGAATTGTGACCGTATATTTCGATCAATTAATAATTGAAATGGAAACAAGATATAAATTAGATTGGTTACTAAAATGACGTCACCGTCAATAGTTCTGTTGGCCCGGGCAACCCCTTTTAATATTTTTATCAGATGATTGTGACATCATGTGGCCTTGACGGATTTAAAGATTAAAATAATCGAATTATTCAAATATAATTTTTTTCATAAGTCAAGAAATGTCGTGGATATAACAATGAAGTCGTTGGAGAGAGAGAGAGAGGATCAGGGGCGGATCTAGGAATTTTGAAAAAGGGGGCGCCGTAAAATGAGGGCACTGACAGCGGAGACGGGGCACGCCGCTGAGAGGGGGGTGTGGGCCCCAAGAAAATTATCCGTCATTTCCTTGCATCTGTAGCCAAGTCAAGAGCTATTTGGCTGATATTTTCGTCTAAACGTTCGAAAATCGTAGAAAAAGAGCCTCAAAATCGAGCAAAAAAGCTAGTTGAAAGGCACTTTCGGTAGTAAAAAAGGGCACTGTCGACAATTAGGTGGGGGGGGGGCTTGTGCCCCCATTGAATCCGCCTCCGAGGATCATTAGTCTGGGTCGTGTTGTATCTTCATCATATGATAAATTACACAGGATCAAACCGCCATTTTATCATCCATATTTTATATATCAATGATAAATTGGATTGTAAATAAGTAATAGTTTATATAAGTATATATCATAATATTTATTGGATAAAAATGAGACAAATGTTGATCGATTGATTGATTGATTGAATATAAATTTTTTCATTAAAGACATATTTTGAGATAAATAAATAATAATGAATAGTTTTTTAGTCCCGGATCCAGGATTTTGTCGAGGTGGGGGCGGGAATACATTGGAGCAAAGGGTAATACGTTGCAACCTTGGATTGTTTGGGCGGAGAGCTGATATGTGAACTACAGCGTACCCTACCCCCACCCCCTGGGATCCGCGCCTGTTGATTAATTGATTGACTGACATTTCGTTGAGAGAGAAATGGATGCAATAAGTCTATCATTCAGTTTCAGAATGTCATGACGTAATGTCAATTAGAATATGGCTTCTACAATCTGATTGGTCGAACCGTTGATATTGAATACTTCTACTCGGCAATCCTCGACAGATTCCGGAACCTACATCTAATCTCGGCTGTATGACGAATTCAGCCATATTGGAACTACTTTAAAGGTCCCGGATGAAACATGGCTGTGCCCATGGTGTCTTGTTTGTTTGTAATATCGTCAAGTTTTCCTGTTAAAGTAAACCGGTAGCCGCATCGCAAATGTATGGGCGTAGTTACATATCACTTACTGTCATACAGCTGAGACTAGATGTAGGTTCCGGAACGTTCCGGAATCTGTCGAGATTTGCCGAGTGAAATAATTCTAATCATCTACTTTGAAAGGGACTACGACACTGTAGAACATCAACATGATCAACTGACTTTATCCAATTCTCTCCCAACGAAATGTCAGTTAGCCAATTAATAAACTATTCATTATTTATTTATCTCAAAATATGTTTTTAATGAAACTATTTACATTCAGTCAACCAATCAACATCCAATAAATCTTGTTACATACGATGATAACCATGACAACTGGGATTGATATAAAATATGGATTATAAAATGGCGGCTTGATCCTGTGTAATTCATCATAAGATGTTTCCACTTTTTAATAATAGTGACTAAATAACCAAGTTGTCATTTTGGATTTTGTCTGTAAGTGCATTCTGTCACGGTTTTGATTGGCTACTAAATAGATATATAGCATATCATTTACGACCGAACAATTTATATGCCCTAGGTCTACAGTCTACAATATGCATTCATCAAAAACTCAACAAAGTTTCCTCGATGGAACACAGGCCTACACGCTTTTAGTTTGAATGACAAACTCACGCCGGAGACTCCTGCAATATACATACATCGTTTGATGATACATAAGCCTACACTCATAGTCTGAACCACAAATTACACCACAAAGCTATCTACACCCACCCCGGAGATTCATGGATTATATAAGTATACTTCAATATTATACAAGATAATTGGTTGATAATTGATCAATTCTGTCTTATGTCAAGTTGGCCATATAGTCTTAGAATCTTTTTCTTCGAGATGATTTATCAGTTAACTGGGATGTCTTATTCAAGGCGGAGAAAAATATTCTCTGAATAGGGTATAATCGAGTTGATGCTGGACTTTACACACAGGAGCTCCCTCTCTCATCCATCTGCAATCCTCACCTATCTTCGCATTTAATTTGTGTCGATTTTGGACGTTTTCACATAAATTCACAAAGCTTGAAGCGAATCGTCTACCGACGTGAAATCTGGCAAGAATTTGAAACATGATTGAACGTTTTCTCGTGTCCAAAAGCTATCAGTTGTCTTGAATCAGCCTTGTACAGCAAACATGTGGAGGCGTGTGTGTGTGTGTGTGTGTGCGTGTGGGGGTGGGGTAAAAAATACAAACGTTGGGTTCATTCCACATGTGCACATATTGAAGACCAACGTCCGGCCTGGTAAAAAGCAGGTTATTTTTCGTATCGACTTTGTTTCTACATGAAATTACTGTAGTGATATGTTCCCTTTAAATACCTTAAGGCTTATAACTGCCAATACGTCATGAATGTGTATAACGAGTGCGCGTGCACATCCGGGTAATTGGCGACGGATTGTCTTCCCATGATATGAAGCTAAATGGCCACAGATCACTAATTATTTCCCCATTGACTTCAATGTTAACTCTCGTCTCTTAGACCGGCTGTAACTTTTTCCCAAATATTCGTTGGGTAGAACGCTTTCTGCAACAGATGGAGCAACATGTGGCAAACTCTGGCCCAAAAGCATGTATGAGGTTCACCATGAAAAACTTGAGATACACAGGCTGGAAGTCGAGACAACTACACAAGCAATTTTAGGCCCTCCCTTTCAACGTAACCAACCTCACAACCCTTGTATCCTTCCGCCTCAAAATCATGAATATTCACCAAAACCTGGCAGAAAATGTATTTTTAAACCCTTTTCTTCGATTCTACACCAAAAAGTCAACAAAAATCGCCATGCAAAAGGGGGAAAAAGGGAAAGGGAGAGAAAGACTGAAAATAACTTGGCCCTAAAATTTGTGGGTACCGGCTTAGAAATATTTAGTGATCTGTGTCCAAATAAACGTCTATCTACAATTACTCTTGTCGTATCATCTATCGCTAGCCATGATGGGCAGCACTAACAAAACATAAACGATCCGTAACCTATCTGCACCGAACGATGTAATCCAGACTGTTAGAAGTACATGAAAGAAGATATTTTTATGGACGAAACTAGAGCTACAATTAAATGACACAAGTTGATGCGTGCCACAATCTAATTATTTGCAGACCGTAGTGTTACGGGGTAAACGGTGCGTCAAACCTTTCTGCATTAAGAGTCTGTTCAAAATAAACGGAAGAAGGAAATGGTTTTGGAAGAATCTACAGTTTCTACAGTCGATGTTTACAAACAATTTATAGACGATTTTTACAAAATATTTTAACGACATTTGAGTATGTTAGATACGAAAACAGACATACATCAAATTATGACCTCGACCTATAAATACTGTGGTTATGAATGACTACGTCCTATAAATGCTGTGGTTCTGAACAACCCTGCCCTATAAATACTGTGGTTATGAATGACCACGTCCTATACATACCGTAGTTATGAATCACCCTGTCCTATAAATGCTGTTGTTATGAAACACCCTGCTCTATAAATTCTGTGGTTATGAATGACCACGTAATACTGTGGTTATGAATGATCCCGTCCTGTTAATACCGTGGTTATGAATGACCGCGTCCTATGACTACTGTGGTTGTGAATGACCTAGTCATCTAAATAATGACTCCATCCAATAAATATTGTCGTTATGAATAACCTCGTTCAGGAAATAATTTAATTATGAATGGCCGCGAGATATTTCTTTTTATTCCTGTTTCAGTTATAAATATTCTTAATGAAACCTTAATATCATGGGTAATGTATTTGACGTTAAATTTGTAATAAATAACGAAATAACCTCATCCTAGCAATGACCTAGTCTTATTAATAAGTAATAATGCTGACGGAGGTAAAAAAGATAAACGTCGAGCGTATATAACCATATACATCAGGGAGTGAAAAAAGGGTAATTACTAATAGTTATAAGGGCATGTTTAATATCAATGAAGGGAAAGGTTGAGGAAGAAACTGGCGCTGTCAATAGTTATTATGGTGGTTGTTTAATGTCAAGATTCATATACAGGTTACCACTGACTTTGTCATTAGCGAGGGAGAGAGAGAGAGAGAGAGAGAGAGAGAGAGAGGGGTTAACGTCCATTCAACACAAACTAGGTTATTTCGGGACTAACATATGGTTTAATTTTAATTCAATAATTCGCTTGCATGTAGTTGTCTGTAGCAGTGAGAGGAAACCGCATGACCCGGAGATAACGCACGATTTAATTTTGAGATACATCGATGAAGCCATGAGTCGCGGCTCTTGTAAAATGTTCTAAGTAAGTTACAGTTAGGCGTGTATGAAGTTATTTGAAGTGTGAATATTGTTCCATTTCGTTCACGTTTATTTTCAAGATTATTAATTCAGGAACCCGGGTTCGATCCCACACGGAAAAGTGCCTAGTAGTTCGGCATTTCAATTGAAGTACTGCCGAATGCCGCAACAAGCAGGTTAATTATTGTCCTCAAAAATAAAATCTTTATTGTAATACGTTGTTGGGTGGCCGCGTGGTTTAACACTATCGTTAACATAATGTTATCCATAATCGTGCCTTTGAACATGTTACATGAAAGGGCGAACTGCGAATATGACGTATTAATAATAATATCTCCGGGTTCCCCGGTATCTCACCCCAATTAAATACTCTAGCGAATGACTGAAACAATGATAGTCCTGAAATGACATAGTTTGTGTTGAGGAGGCGGGCGACTATAATTTGCTTATGACGCGAGGACACTAAATGAAGTAATATTGAGGTCATTGATGTGTGGATGACGAGTGCGGAACTATATCGTCCTATCATTATCGGTACCAGAGAGATTACAATAAATTGGTTCCATTAAATGTCCATCAATCCATATCGACAATAATAACAGAGCGATTAGACTAATATACATGTATAATAATAGTGTATAGATACATATAGGACCCATGAAACATTGTTTTCTTATCTTTATATAATAAAAACTTTTATAGGCTACTTCCGGTTTATTTCCACGTGGATGGCCGAATGGTTAGCACGTGCCAACTGTATCATAAAGCCTGTCATGTCAAATGGCGTGGTTTTCAATCCCCTGTTGTACGTGACAAGGAGTAGGGTTACCTGTTCTACCTCGTGGGTGGCTCTTTTCCGGGTACTCTTGAGTTTCCTCCCACTGCTAAAGACCCCTACGCGACATGCAAGCGAATTATTGAAGTAAAATTAAACCATATGTTAGTCCCGAAATGACCTAGTTTGTGTCGAGTGGACGTTAAACCTCATTTCTCTCTCTCTCCCCTTCTCTCTCTCTTATATTACCTCGTAAATTAGGTTTCTCCTATATCCTCCAACTAAAGAAGACTTCTATGAGCAAGCGAATTATTAAAATAAAGATGCTAATTGTGAAATCCCCCTACAATCTGACCTGAATGTATTGTAAAACACCTGGTCTATTTATTATATAATATATCACGTGTTGTTACCTGTACAACTCACCTGTAATCAAGTTGTAGCATCAGTAAATTAACATCGTTACCTGTATTACGTTGTTATCAGTTCTCGGAAATACAATGAAATCGTTTTTTTTTTCTTCTCCGACTAGGCTTATCGAAACAAACATACGTCACATACGCGTGTTTCACGTGGACTGCAAATGGCCCCGAATCCAAATCTCGTCTCATTCACAGAAAAATCACAGATATTGGAGTTCGTAAAAAAAAAAGAGAAAAAAAAGTAGAAATGAATGAATAAAACCAAGTACGAACAATCCAAACCATTAGACAGAATTTGAAATACTAAAAAAATCGGTAGGCAAAAGAGTGGGATCAGTGAACAAAATGCACGACAGAGAGTGGTAACAGGAGTCCGGAAGAGTAAGCACACCCTCCCTGTCACCCCACCCGCCATAGCTGCATCCAAACCTCTAACTTTCGTATGGGCTACGAATGTGACGAATTGGCCCGAATCCACAATTTTTCAGATTCGTAGATAAATCGTACAAGGCTCTAAAGTTCGTCGGTGATTCTTATTTGATTTTTACACATTCGTATTGTTCGTAGGTCACAGTTCACCCACGAATGGTTTTGATTGTCCGAAGCTTTCGTGTACGATCTACGGATTTCGGAATTCGTAGATGTATCCTAATATTTCGCAGCACTTTCATCTTCCCATTTTATTCTTTCATGAATAATGCCAATATCATAGCTTTATAGGCACCATTCGTGGCGAGCCTAGTGTATTCGTAACTATTTTTAGCATATCCGTAAACTCATTCGTTAACTAAATCACTCATGATCGTATAGACGTTTCTTTCATTTCGCAGAATCCTACCTTGACATCCGGCAAAGTTTCAGCCGATTACCAACGAATTGCCATAACTCTTTCGTAAACTATTCGTAACTGTTTTGTGGCTTCTCCAAATTTTGTCTGATTTTTTTTGAAAACTTTGCCAAATCGCCATACAAACTTTCGATTCGCCACTATTTTTGGCGATTCGTAGCATTCGTAGCCCACCGTGTGCTGCGAGTAGAATTTTGCCCGGCATTAGATTGCTTACAGGATATTTCAGTCGAGTCGTTATAACTGACGGCGAACGCGAGTTCGCTGGAATTATCGTTCGCACAGAAACCCACAGAGATTGTCTCTAGAGCGAATTTTTAGGAAAGGTTCGCTCGAACGGTTATCATTACCCAATCAGAGTGTGTGGTTGAAATTAGTACGAACCATGATTCGTGTACAAAATCACAGATTTCTTCGAGGTCGCCGTCACGCTCAGTATAAACGGACCTTACTTGGCAAGTATTCTTGTCCGTGAACGCCAATGTGTACACGGAACCAGGGGTGTCACACATGGGGGGTAGGGTGCATCTATAGTCCCTCAATTTTTGAAAAATTTTCAGATCCCCCAGTCCCTTTTTCTAATCTGTCCCTATTCCCGAAAAAACTCCCATGCAAAATATTAGACAGATTGGTTGATATTTAGAGGGCCCACTGGAGCCTGCAAAAATCGGGCAGTAACTCTTAAACAATTAACGCATTTAATGAGGAATGCAGTATATTAATGCAATTTTGTAGGGTTTTTTTTTTGTTTGTTTTCAGAGAGCATTATTGGCCATACATCTTTAGACCACTCATTTACAGATGTTGATTTAAGTGAACTAAAGCTAATAAACAATCAGCAGTTTTTCCAATGCACTGACCATTGCAACTATTAAATATTAATTTATAAGTAAATTACATATTTTCCGGAACGGGGGGGGGGGGCTGATGCCTGGGTTGGGGGAATTGCCAAATGGTTAGCACATGCACGCTGTATCCAAACACATGTTATTGAGTCAACTTGTGTGATTTCGATTCAAAGGCTGTACCCAAAAGGTCGTCTGTCCAACCTAGTGGGTTTTCTCCGGATACTTCGGTTTCCCCCCACATCTAAAGACGCACACGCACAAGCAAATTATTCAAATATAATTAGACCATGTTAGTTCTGAAACGAGGGGGTGGGCGTTATACCCCTGTTCTCTCTTTCTTACACCCCTATCTATGTTTCTTCCCCCCCCCATCTCTCTCTCTCTCTCTTTCTCTCGTGAGTACGGGCATATGTCAACGATTCTGGTTTACGTCTAATTCTACGTCTACAGTGGTATTTGTCCCGTTTACGAATGGACACCCTTTCTGTCAAGACTTCATACCCTTCGCCACTGACAATAGGTAACTGCGTCGAAATATACTGCGTAACTTTCTCGGCCAATCCGGGTATCGAACCCGAGTCATCCTCGTTACTTCTGTACTAAGTAAGCGTGACCCAGATTTACCTAGGTTAGTACATCGTAATCATATTGATACTGTCAGTAACAAGGGGCGATCTTTAAGCTTTATAACATTGACCAAGTATTATTACGGATAATTAATTCAATCTGGGTTACTCAGGTCGATGTCTCTGGACCAGTAGGCGTACTACCTTCTGTACTGTCCGAACTTGTCTGTAAGGCTTGATAGCGGTCTTATTAGATTAATTAATCACATACGAAACTAAATCTATCTGTTTTGTTTATGTTTAATATAATCTAATTGGCTGCTTCCCGTCCCTAATCATCTGACTTTATATAAAATACATGTAGGTGGCGACCAATACGTTGTAAACATCCTTCGTATTAACAACAGATCGAAAACAAGAGAAAAGGGGGAGGGGGTAACGTCAACCCGACACAAACTAGGTCATTTCGGGACTTACATATGATTCAATTTTAATTCAATAATTCGCTTGCACGTAGGGGTCTTAAACAGCAACCAGAAGTCACGAGTTTGGACAGGGGGGATAGAGAGAGACAAATGGAGTTTAACGTCCACTCGACACAAACTAGGTTATTTAGGGACTAACATATGGTTTGGTTTTATTTAAATAATTCGCTTGCGAATAGGGGTCTTTAGCAGTGGGGTGAAAACCGGAGTACCCGGAGAAAACCTACGAAGTTGGACATGCGACCCTACGCCTTGTCACGTTTGGACAGGGGAATCGAAAGCACGACAGTTAAAGCGATGACACAGCTTATGATTCAGCGCTAACTATTCGGCCAGCCGACCCCGGGTCCATATTCTGTTCTATGACAGAAATTTCGTTCGTACAACGGACCCATCTCTCACAATTTTAGCTCCAATAACCTCACAGGGTAATGATGGCAGTGATGTTTTTCGGATGATGATGATGATGATGATGATGATTATCTACTTTCAAGTAATTTGTATACATTCTAACAGAATTGTGATCATCCTGTAAATAACTCGTGGGAATTTAAATGATATAATTAAATCACTGACAAGCAGCCTATCAGCAACACGATGCAAACCTTACCAGGAAAACAATGGAATTATCAATTACCGCTTTTGCTTATTTTGTTGTACGTAAATAACCTTAACTATAGATGTAAATACCATCATTATCTTTGAATTAACCGATATATTGTAGGGAACCGCCCAGGGAATAGATGTCATTTAATTAAATCAGGAGATATCATCCAATAACAATACAAACTGGACAGGGAAATCATATATCGTTAATTGAGTGAGAAATCAGCAGACACAAAGCATTGTATTGTCATGGTGTAACAGGACAGTGATGTAACAACACGCCCAACATAAACCCGGAAAACAGAGACGCGACCAGGGTCTTAGGTATAATTCTGTAGAAAATAATCAGCGATTTCGTAATCAGGATGTTACAATTACAGAGTAGGGGTATGGCGACCGTACAGTATACACGTGGTCAGGCACGTGCACCCCCCCCCCCCTAACAACAAAAACACGTTTCTTTTTACATTCAACTAAATAACGCCGAACCAACAAATGTACGATGTCATGTTAGCAAAACAAACTGAAGACTTTTCCACTCAGTTTTATATTAGTAGACTTTGCCGCCCAGTGCCTTATTAGTGGAACTAACTGACGACTTTGTCACCCAGTTGTATATTGTTAGAACAGATTGAAGACTTTACCATCCAGTGTCATATTTGCCGGACTGAAGACTTGGTCATCCAGTGTCCTAGTAGAAGTAGAATCAGCCGACAAAGACACATCCGATCATGACTGACATTAAAACAAAATTGATACTAATTTTGCCATTATAGTATTTATGATAAATGTCAGTTGGTTAGATATTTGTATGAATATGGTCCGTTCATTACAGTAAGTATAACTACATACCTACGTACGTATATAGATACAACTTCTAGTACAATGGCGAATTTCAAGTTAAATTTACTGTTAGTGTGTTTTACGTCGTCACTGAGTAAGTACTATTTTATGAACAGTATTAGAGTCAGTCTGATTGAAACACAGATCCTTTTCGTTTCGTTTGTTATAGTTCAAAATTTTACTTGTCTTTACTACACTAGGATCTGGTTGAAGTGAGGGATTAGCCAATGAAAGTATATGTTACGGTGACTTCTTGGCGTGCGATGCACGGAACTCTAGGTAAACCACTAGAAGCGCCAACGCTGATTCGAGACACTGAGCTTAAGCTAAAATTATACACTCATGGATTGTTTCATAAAACGAGACAATTTGGTTTTTATTATTGATTAAAGGGTTTGTCAAATGAGTTTATATTAATTAAGGGCGTGGATGAGGTTTTGATTAAGGAAGTAAAAATCTATTAAAGATTTTATCATTAGGCTTAAAAACATTAAAATGTTACTACTAATAGCCAATTCCTTTGATAGCATATGTAAATGGAGAAATGGAGGCCAGTAATACAAATACTTTGTCTAATTAATTGAATGGACTGACTTGTACTAATAAATATAGCAGAATCATGATTACTTTATGTGACAATTCGCTTCCAGATCAATCGCAGTCTTTTTACTGTATCTGAAACATAAGAGAAATTAACAAATCAGTGTCTTCCTGTTGTATTTTGAACATAAATCAATAAAGTATAGATGAACTGATATCATTTGATGTATCGTAAAATCAACATGCAGGCCAATATTATGAGTTTACACACAGTACAGTGAATTATTTCGTAAAACATGAAATTGGGAAACAGGTTTAACCAATGTCAAACCCAGCTCCGTGGGCATACATCACAGAGAGAGAGAGAGAGAGAGAGAGAGAGGGAGAGAGGAGAGGGGGTAACATCCACTCGACACAAACCAGGTCATTTCGAGACTTATATTTGCATCAATTGTAGCGCGTAGGAGACTTTAGCAAGGGGAGGTAACAACAGAAGTATAAATCAAGTCCTATAATAAATAAGTATATTCTCTTTAATAATAACGTAATACCATATGTAATCAACAATATAATAAGGGCAATTATCGAGATTATTGTAACCTTTCAAAGTAATTCAGGCCACATGGGACATATAATTCAAGTCAAAATCATGACGGCTGCTAGTGCAACGTAAAATTTATTATTGTGAAGGTCGCTAGTGGAATGTAAAATTTGTTATTGTGAAGGTCGCTAGTGGAATGTAAACATTGTTATTATGTAGGTCGCTAGTGCAATGTAAAATTTGTTATTATGTAGGTCGCTAGTGCAATGTAAAATTTGTTATTATGTAGGCTGGTAGTGCAATGTTAAATTTGTTATTATATAGGCTGCTATTGCAATGTAAAATTTGTTATGTAGGCTGCTATTGGAATGTAAAAGTTGTTATTATGTAGGCTGCTAGTGCATTGTAAAAGCTGTTATTGTTATGTAATATGTAAAACTTCCCACATGCTTGCAGTTTAAATCCAAAGTAAATTCTTTATTGATGGTGACACTGATGTCAAAGATAATAATCCATTTCATTGGGCTATTGTTTGTTTTGTTATTTGTTACATCTAATACTCTCTCGTGTATTACAGTAGGTGCGGTAGATGGATTCTCTTGTGTCGAGGATGGTGAAGCGAGAGTGACCGAATGTTCTGCTGAATTGCATGCTATTGCAACAGCTAGTGGTGATGTAACTGAGCAACAATGCAGGTAATAGAATTGCATCAAATAGGAGGGGAGGGGAGGGGGTGATTTGCACATGCGCGCTGTGTCATAGGGTCTGTCAGTGAGTCAACTGGTATGGTTTCGATCCCCCCCTTCTAAATACTTTTACGCGCAAAGCGAAATATTGAAATAGAATGGAACGGTGTGTTAGTCCCGAAATCGAATGGACGTTAAACCCAATTTCTCTGTCTCTCACGCATTGCATCAAGAATAACCCTTGCCGCATCCTGTAATCGGTGATGAAACTGGAACATCTTCAACCATTGTTAAAAACAGTTGCCACAGGGTTTACTTCAATAGTAACTTGTGTGTCTGCTTCCAGACACAGTAGTGATATCGCAGCAGGGGTGGATTGGGGCCGAAAACCAGTTCGGGCTCCCGCGTCGGAACGGCCCATTTTACTGGAAATTTGTGAAAAATGAACCCCAAATATGCGATTTGTTGGCATATTAGATTATAATCTCAAATAATATATTTCATAAATCGATTAACTTAGGTCAAAACCCCGACCTGCAAGTAATTTACAACCATCAACCATCAAATGTATTTCCTATTTAGTGTAAATGTGTATTAAAATGAGTAGTCTACTTTTATGTAAACAATGCACGCGACATTGAGCCAAAGATTGACGCCACATGATGTCAATGCACGTGTTGAAGACAGTCGCCTGTGACAAAGATAGTTCGTAAGTAATTCTCTGTGAAACAGATTGTGTAAGGGGTTCGTATTGCATATTTGATTACACTCACCACGGCAGATTTGGGTACTTGGGTATAACGTAGTTAAAAATACAAAAAAAAACCCTTGTTTATATATTTCATAATTACTGGTATATTATAAGAGAACACGTGTCAGTACGCAGGCGCGGATCCAGAGGGGGGTCCAGGGGGTCCGGACCCCCCCCCCCGCTCAGACTTGAAATTTTTTTTTGCGATTTTATTGGCGACTTTTAGACCTGTAATTTTGGAATTTACCTTCCGGAAATACGTCAGAATGCACCAGATTGAACCTAATTTACCAAATTTTCCTGGGGGAGGGCCCCCAAACCCCCCGTTAATTGGTTGAGTGCCTTTTATTAAACCTAGACCCCCCCCCTGCAAAAAATCCTGGATCCGCGCCTTAGTACGTCGAGTTTTATAATCATTGATTCTGCTCCGTATAAGGATTACATTTGCCTGTAAGTACCTGAACTTTACAATTGAAATTGGCTTTAATGTCCTACAGTTCTGCGCCAACTGGACGAATAAAGACGGGCATACGCATACATTATGCTGTGAGGGAAATTAAGCCAGGGCAGCGGCGCTACGGCCTACTCTTGTATCGAGTTCCAACTGTCGCGGAATCTTTTACGTGCACGCCAATGTGTACACGGGACCTCGTTTTTTCGTCCCATCCGAACGCTAGACAGCTGTCCGTGTCAGGCCTTCCGTTCTGCATCACTGACAAGAGGAAACCACGCCTGAAAATCTGGATGAACTTTCTCGGCCAATGCAGGGATCGAACACCCGACCTCCAGGCTAGCGAGCCAGCGCCTTACCCACTTAACCACGTGATCCCCCATTCGCTGTAGAATCGCGACTTGACACAGAAAACTGATATAAATTTAAAATTTTATCCCGTAGGCCAAAACGTCAGCTATAAGAAAAAGCCAAATCGCATATAATTACTTAAACTATATGTATGTATATGTGAGACGTGGCTATGATTCTATGTACGTATGTGACATATTTGTTATTGTGAAATGTCATTATCGCCTGACGAAAACGACAATGCTAATATTATATTAGTTATTTTATGCCATAATTTATTAGATTCTCTACATTCAGTAAATGTTAGGGGACGTGATTCGAAGTTAATTTGATGTCTTCATTTGAAAAGGTCGTTGAACGAGTAAGTAGGGGAGACAAGTTCGCCTTACATATGTTTCAAAGAGTTATAATGACTCAAAATATTATATTTATCTTAATAAAAAACCTTATTAAAGGGGCTATTTTGTGGTTTATGGATTTTGAAATTTTCTTTGATTGACATTTAGTAATTGAACATATTAACACGGTACAATTTTATGGATACACAATTACTGATACTAAGCGACGTTTCGATGAGGATACTCTCATCTTTATCAAGCAGTGACCTCGCTCAAACATTGCTTAGTATCAAACTCAGTAATTGTCTAGTCATAAAATTGTACCGCGTTAATACGTTCAATTACTAAATGCCAATCAAAGAAAACAAAAAACACGAATCTTTTTTTTTTATTTCAGGAAAATGAAGATGGCCATCAAGTGCATACAAGATATTGAAGATAAATGTAATGACGCCATGATGGAAACGCCCGTGTTGAACTCAATATCTGTACATATACCTGCTATTGTAGAAGCTATAAATGCTGACTGTACGTATAGCTCTGTATTCCTCGTATAATTCTGAAATTAATCAGTATATCCTCGTTTGAAATACAGATGATGTCGCAATCAATATACCAAGCGTACATTATTTATACTAGTTGAAATTTTGGATCTGCGTGACGTATTCCATTGCAAAGCACATGCGAGTGTCTGTATTGTGAGTTGTTGAATGGTATCGAGCTTAATACGTTGTTTAAGACTAACGAGGGGGTGGGGTGGGGGTGGATGGCCGAATGGTTAGCGTGCGCGCGCTGTATCATACGGCCTGCCATTGAGTCAACTGGCGTGGTTTCAAATGCCTGGGTTTACGTGGCAAGGAGTAGGGTCGCCTGTCCAACCTCGTGGGATTTCTCTGGGTACTCCGGTTGCCCCCATCTGCTAAAGACCCCCACACGCAAGCGAATTATTGAAATAAAATTAAACCATGTGTTAGTCCCGAAATGATCTAGTTTGTGTCGAATGGACATTAAATCCCAACTTTCTCTCTCTCTATAGTAGTATCTATCGATATTACGTGTAAGATTATTTCTGTATACCACAGTATTTATCGGTATCACTGCCTGTTTTAATATTAGCTATTATACTGACTCTCCGTATACCACGACCTATCCTTATTTCTCTGTAAAACGTTTGATTTGTTCCTGTATGCCAAAAAAACACAATACCATTTAAATGATGATATTTTTGATGAGCGATGTCTGTTATAGCACAGGAATCTGATCTTCTATCCGTATATATATATATCCATACATCATATCAAAATAGACAATATGTAATAAAAAAGAACAGGAAAACAATGCCTGTAGAAGCCTCGATTTTACCTGCTCTCGCATCGGTTCATTTTTTTCAACAATTCGTAATGTCACGCAATCTAACCTCTGCCAATTCACTTACATATGTTTTTCCTCTATCTAGCCGTTTAGATTTCCATAAATCAGGGACGGATCTAGGAATTTTGAAAGGGGGGGGGGGCAAAACGAGGGCACTGACCGCGGAGACGGGGCACGCCGCTGAGAGGGATTGGGGGTGTTGGTCCCCCAAGAAAATTATCCGTCATTTACTTGCATCTGTAGCCATTCCGAGAGCTATTTGGCTGATATTTTCGTCTAAGTAAACGTTCGGAACGTACATATTTGGGTCTGAGAAAAGGCACTTTCAGCAGTAAAATTTGGGGGGGTGGGGCTTCGCGCCCCCCATTAAATCAGCCTCTGTAAATAATTCCCACAAAATGATATGCTAGCCCCCTTATTTTCGACAGTGCCCTTTTCTTCTGCTGAAAGTGCCCTTTTTACTGCTGAAAGTGCATTTTTTTTCAGACCCAAATATGTCCTCTCCGAACTTTTACTTAGACGAAAATATCAGCCAAATACTCCCCCCCTTTTCAGAATTCCTAGATGCGCCCCTGAATATTTACATTATTTTCGTTCGTTGACGTTTAATCATTGTGTTTTTCGCATCAGGTGGTGAATATGATACGTGTGAGCTGGCGGAAGATCTGGTTGATGAATGTATAGATATGGGAATTGAATCACTCGGTGACACTCAGGCTTCACCAAAAGAAATGTGCAAGTAGGTAATTAATGTAGGAACGAACGACTAAATAACCGAATGAATTAATGATTGAATGATTGTCACAATACTAACCAGGGTCATGTTTCACGAAATTTTAACTAAAGATAAAATCCAAATTTTAGTAGATACTTCAATTTTGATTGGCTAAGAACTAAAATCAATCTAATATTGTCCAATCAAATAACTAAAATTCAGATCTTATCTTAGTTAAAATTTTGTGAAATAGGCCCCAGGAGTTACGGGATTTGAAGTTTTTCCAACGTGGTTTTCCCTGTGATGGTTGTGCAGAATGGACGATCTAACACAGAACAGCGCCGGTTGAAACCCCAATGTCTCGTGTACACTTTGGCGGTTGGAATTCAGAGACACGTAGGCGGAAACGCAACTTTCCTGACAAAATTGTCGTCACAGCACAATGCCTAAACGAACGCCCGTCTTTATTATTCCGTCCACTGCTGAGTCAGCTTCAGGACAGAACATCGTTAATGCTTGGTTCCCATTATCACTATTGCATATCTTTTGTCTGGCTACAATTGTCGTTTAGACTCTAGCCTAGCTATTATGCATGGATGTATAACGTTGCCAAAAGTATGAACATAGACAACGCTTCACAATACATTTTTCAATGTTTCAAAGTACTTAATGTCATGTTTGTATATGTTATATAATTTTTGTATAATGTCTGTAATATTTGTAAAGTTTTTGCAATATGTGTATATTTGTACATTGTATATTTTTTGTAATATTTATAATAATTTTGTATGTTCTGTAACAATTGTATATTTTTCTTGTAATATTTGTATAATTTCTGTCATATTTATATATTTTCTGTAATATTTGTATATTTTCTGTAATATTTGTATATTTTCTCTAAAATTTGTATAGTCTGTAATATATGTATATTATTGTAATATGCGTATACGTTATGTAATGTTTGTATATTTTATGTAATGCTTGTACATTGTATATAGTAAGTAATTTTGTGTATATTTTATATAACATTTGTATATTTTCTGTATATTTGTAGGAGTGTAGACGAGCAGTTATCTTGTGTAGAGAATGTTATATATCTATGCCCGACTGTCAGCAGTGAACAGAAAGTAGAAACAGCCATTAGACGACAGAGATTCATGGACATATGTATGTATCCACGTAGGGGTATAATCTTTCTTAATTTGTATTAGAGTAAAGCAAAGGGGTGGGTTGTTTTGGTCTGTTTTTGCGATGATAGAGCCTTTCAGACTGAATGACTCCCCTGGTTTTTTTAAACAATATTTTATTCAGATGGTCTGAATGGGATTGGGGAATAGGCTTAGCGTATGTAAAACCCCTCTCCCTGTTTGAGACCACTATTATCGAGCATGTTCATCGGAGTTTTTCCGACGTGGTTCCCTCTTGTCAGTGATCCATCGCGGAGGTTCTGGCGAGGTACAACATATGGCCTTTCGGATTGCCAGAAACATCGAGGTCCTATGTTCACATTTGCGAGAACGTAAACGGTGTATGCCCGTCTGCATTACCCAAGTAGGATGTTAAACCCCATTTTAAATCATTCATTTCTCATTGCGATTAGATTTAGAAGCGATTGGGTTGTATGATTATTTCTGCAAGAATGATGGCGTTACAAACAATATATAAATAGGTGATTATTCTTGTGGCATGTAGGATCAGCAGTTGACTGGGTGTATGGTGTGATTCTATAGAGCGTAGGGCGGGTCTTTCTATCGGCTTGTGAATGGTTAAAATTTGATTATGTTTTTTAATACCCCCCCCCCCCCAAAAAAAAAACCCTAAAAAAAATGTGAGATTTAAAACCGTTGAGACTACCATGGTAATTTATATTATGGTAAATTAGGAGTGGCTGAATGCTGAATCGTGTCGATTTCGACCATGTTATTAACCTTCCAAACTCCAACAATTCTTCTATAATATTTGTTCACAGCGGTACACCTTGTCCTCTTTGTCAGTACACCTCTGTTCCTGAAGAACAGTACATCCCTTAACCGGTTTGTTCTCCGCCTATGTCCAGATTCAAAACCGAAATATTCCGGACGATCGGCCAGTATCCTTACTCATGGACAACTACACCCCCTCTCCCTCTTCCCTATCCACACCACGACTGCCAAACTATTTGTTCATTCTTGTCTTACAGGTGGACGTTATTTTTCCAATAATGGTCGAAAGTAAATGGTAGAAAGAATACAGAAACGTGACGAATAGATGTTATTATGTGTTTAACGTCACTAATTTGGTTTATTATTGTTTATTGGCAACCCATATTTGACATGTGTTTAACAGTCTAAATATATCATAAATGTTGTACTTTTGTTTTGTTTGCTTTTCGATTAATTAAAGGGGTGCTTCAGGGTTCGGGAGTCACGGTGCTAATTTTAAGACGCTGGCTCGCTAACCTGAAGGGCGGATGTTCGGTCAATGCATTGTCCGATACAGTTCAGAGGGATTTCCCGACGTGGTTTCACCCTTATAAGTGGTGCTGGGTAGATGGCTTGAAAAGGACGGCTATCTAGTCGTTCGCAATGGACGAAAAACCGAGCTCCCGTTCAAACATGGCATAAAGGATCCCTTGGCAGTATGAATTCGATATGAGTAGACCATTGTGCTGCTGCCCGGGCAAAATTGCCCTCAGCACATTGTTTGGGGCGTGTCCGCCTTCATTAGCCAAGTGAAAGCAGAAAAGTAGGGCGTTAAACCCATTTTATTCACTTCAGGATTTAGTCTAAATAAGCGACTTGCCTTATAATACACGAGTGGTTTGAAAATGAATGGATATGAAATGAAATGGGGATTAACGTCCTACTCTTCTGCACCTAACCTGGGCTTATGGAAGACGGGTATACGGCAATAGTGTGCTATGAGGGGAATTTGTGCCCGGGCAGCGGCGCTACGGTCTACTCTAATATCGAATTCTAACTGCTAAGGGATCTTTTACGTTTACGCCAATATGTACACGGGACCTCGGTTTTTCGTTCTATCCGTAACGACTAGACAGCTGTCCTTGTCAGGCCCTCCGTTCTACATCACTGACAAGAGAAAACCACGCCGGAAAATCGAGATGAACTTTCTCGGCCAATGCAGGGATCGAACACCCGACCTTCAGAATAACGAATGGTTTACAGATACATTAGCTATAGTTAAGATTTTAATAAATGGTTGGTCATTCTTGATATAACAGTTCAAAAATAGATGATAAAAAGCAAAATATTAAAAATTTCAGTCAAATTACTTTATTCTGAACGAAATCATCACCATTGAAAGTTTTGACTAGAAATGGGCATCAACTGCTTGCGCACCGTTTAATAGCCGATCGTTTGATTGACAGACGATAACTCCGCCCATATATCCTCGATTATCAAGTAACATCTCCAATGCGACCGGCAGTGTCCGGTAGTAACGTCAGTGATTAACAGTCAAAGTTAGCTTGGATAAATGGATGACTGTCTAAATCAATGCTGTATCCAAGCCATTCGAGAGTCGTCGGGGTAGATTTTGGGCGTGTTATGTAAATAAAGATCTAATCAATAATTTCTATAATATCCGACGCCTATACAAAGACTTGCAATAGGCATATTTAGCTCTTAACTAATATATCTTTAATGATAGAGTGGGGAATTATGTAATATAGTGATACCGGATAAGGGCGTTAATTGTTTCAATATAGAGTTTGAGGTTTCCCCCCAATGTACGTGGCTGTCAACGCTAATAACAGATTGGAATCTTCGTTTATTCATCATCAAATTGCGTAAGCCGATACAAGTGTCGTTGCTCTAAATGTCACGGTTTAATAACCCGGTTGTTTTTATTGATATTAAAGTAGATGTAATAAAGCCAATTTATCCATACAAGAAATGAAATTGTAATATTCATACTCGGAGGAGAAAATATGAGACATGTTAAATTGTTTTATTAACTGGGTTGACAAAACAAGAATTAAATTGGTACTAAAAATGATGTCCGATAAAGTTCAATGTCTTGGCAAGATGTCAAGTTATTACTGATGTTAAGGGTATCACGTTGACTCAGTGTATAATCTTGTAAGCCTTGCTCCCGGTGTTGGGTTTAACAATTCGCCTGAAGTCTCCGGCATAGTGCCCCATAGCCAATGGTGGGGGATGAATTTGAAGAGTCTGGCAAGGGCAGTCGTCAAGTCGTTCGGATGGGCCGAAAACGGGAGTTGAGGTGCACATTATAGTATGCAATCAAAAGTACCCTCGATAGCTTAATTGGATACGAAAGTAGTTCCCTCATAGCACACTGCCTGCTGGCTTTGGGGGCGATGACAGTCGCGCTTGGACCTCTGGTATACTCCAGGTAATCTTGTTTCTTCCTATAGAAAAGATCCCTGTGTGTGCGCTAAGAGAATGAAAATAAAAAATAAGACTTCTCTGCGATATCACCTTCGGTAGAAGCGGACGTTAAACACTAACGACACACCACATGGTGTATGCCCGTCTCCACAAGCCCAGTCGGTACAGACTATTAGGGTGTTACACTCCATCTTGTTTATTATGCTGGTTAAAACACAAACCACAAGAACAACACAGAAATGATAGCAAACCTTTTGTTGATCATAAACACAACCAGTATCGTTCTACAAACAACAGTCTAAGAGAAGAATAACATTTTAATGTTAACGTCCACTCCGTCACTATAAACTGGATCATTTCGAGACTAACATATGGTTCAATTTTATTTTTATTATATGACCGGTCTATAGCTGTAGGAGGGGGTTGGGTGGCCGAATGGTTAGGCGTGGTTTCGAATCCCCGGTTGTACGTGGCAAGGAGTAGGGTCGCCTGTCCATCCTCGTGGGTTTTCTCCGGGTACTCCGGTTTCCTCCAACTGCTAAAGATCCCTACCCGCAAGCGAATTATTAAAATTAAAAACCATGTGTTAGTCCCAAAATGACCCAGTTTGTGTTGAGCGGACGTTAAACCCCATTTCTATTTCTCTCTCTCTATAGGAGTAGGAAGAAACTGGGGTTCCAGAGAAAAACACAGTATGTTAGGGTATGTGTTTAGATACGTATTATTGACTATATATGTTAAAATATATTGTGGACACGATCAATACATATGTTTATATAAATGAAATAACTAACACTATTAGTCATCATACAACCAAAACAGGTGTTAAAATCAAACGAAATGAGTTTAACGTCCTACTATTCGGGTCAGAACTGGACTAATGAAGACGGGCATACGTCATACAGTGTGCTATGAGGGAAATTTTGCCCGGACAGCGGCACTACCGCGTACTCGTATATCGAATTCCACTGTCAAGGGATCTTTTACGTGCACACGAATGTGTACACGGGATCTCGGTTTTTCCTCCAATCCGATCGACTTGACAGCTGTCCTCCGACGTGCATCTCTGACAAGGGGGAACCACGCCGGAAAATCAGGATTACTTTACTCGGCCAATCTATCCAGGACCCAGGTGTTCGTCCACGCCTTACTTGATTATTGTATAACACTAAAGGTGGGTTGTGTGGCCGAATGGTTAGCACGTGCACGCTGTATCATAAGGTCTGTCAACTGGCGTGGTTTAGATCCATTGGCTGTACGTGACAAGGAGTTGGGTCGACTGTCCAACCTCAAAGGTTTTTCTCCAGTTCCTTCACTCCTCCTACTGCTAAACACCCCTTACCACAATCGAATTATTAAAATAAAATTGAATGATGTGTTGGTCCCGAAATGGTCTTGTGTGTGTTGACTTGGCATTAACTCCCCCTCTCTTTCTCTCTCTCCCCCTCTCTCTCTCTCTCTCTCTCTGCTCATCGTACACAGTTCTCGGTGTGTAGCACCTCTGGCTTGCGGCTGTGGTTTCGATCCCTGCGGCGCCTTCTCAACCTCGTGGGTTTCCTCCGGGCAACCATGTTTCCTCCCACTGCTAAAGACCTCTAGGCACAAGCGAATTATTGAAATAAAATTAAACCATATGTTAGTCCCGAAATGACATAGTTTGTGTTGAGGGACCTTCTCTCTCTCGATGTGCAGAATGGTATACAAGTTAAAGAATGACTCACCGAGATATAATAAATTCGTATTTATGATTTATAACCTAACTAACAAACTATTATTAGTGTATCACTCACAACAAATATTGTAAAATCTGTCATCGACAGCTGTTTCAACTTAATAAAATAGCCAATATTAGTTGAAACGCTAAAGTATAGAAATGTGAACATCTAGTAAGTGGGTTATCGATTTTGTATTTACTAAAAACATACAATCTAAAACATTAACCAATTTTGTTGTGTTTAGTTTTATCATACCTGGATTATTGCTGCACTCGTGGTTAAAATAATTATTGAAAATATTACGTACTTTGTGGTTGAGTTATTTAACTGTTTGGTCTGGACGATATTACGTCCGTCGTGGATGCGTTATTGAACTCTGTGTCTGGAAGATATCAGTCCTTTTAGTCTGGAAGATATTACGTCCGTCGTTGGTGAGTTATTGAAGGGTTGGTCTGGAAGATATCAGTCCGTCGTTGATGAGTTATTGAATATTTGTCTAGAAGATAGCAGTACGTCATTTAAGGGATATTGAGGGGTTGGTCTGGACGATATAGTATATCCGCCGTGGTTGAGATATTGGACTGTTTGCCTTCACGAGTATTGGATGAAGTAAGTGTGTTCAATCTACCATAGACATTATTTTGCTTAAGGTTTATGTAATTGAAGATTAAATCAAATGAATTTTACCGTTATGCTGTTCTCCACTGCCAAGGACGTGACAAGAAGTCGGGTCGCCTGTCCAACCTCGTGGATTTTCGCCGGGTCCTCCGCCCCCCCCCCCTCAATGTTAAAGACCCCTACGTGCAAGCGAATTATTGAAATAAAATGAAACCATATGTTAATCCTGAAATGACCTAGTTTGTGTCGAGTGGACGTTAAACCCCAAACAAATCTATAACGGAAATTATTTTGCGACATCGGTGGCGCGGACTTATCTTAAATCGAATTCCAGCTGTCATGTTTTGGTGTAAACGGGACTGCGGTTTTTCATCGTAACCAAACTAGTCACGGGCTAACCTTAAATCGGATTCAAGTTGTCAGGTTTTCGTGTAAACGAAACCTTGGATTTTCGTCCCATTCAAACCAGCTTTATGAACTCTCGTTTGACGAAGCAAAGAAAAGGGTACAGTTTACTTAATGTTATATGGTCGTGCCCCCCCCCCCCCCAGCTCAGTGGCGGTGAATCAGAGGCACAGAAGAAGAGGAGGGGGTGGGGTCGTTCAGGTGTAACAAAAACTCGTCGTTACGTAAAATACCCCTTGACGGCTGGTATCGTAGCGCAACTGTCAGGGTAAAATTTTCCGATAGAGGGTATTTAACATTATTATGATGGTTGCATTACGTACTTCTAGATTTCTAGTTAATAAGCGATCTGATATATTACATATAAAATCAAATCAACAGCATTGTAGTCATCAGCAAACTCTTCTAAAACATACGATCCAGGCCCTATACCTACACATGTACATCTATTTGATCCCATTATATCTGAAATTATGAACCAATCTCTTTCATCTAGTAATTTTCTCCTGCAAGTAGCAAAAGTACTTTTTAAACCATTGTTAAAGAAATCAAACACAGATCCAGATATTCTCATTATTTTGAACTAGTCCGTAATCTATCTTATATTTCAAAACTACCAGTAAAGTGTGTTCTATATCAATTAAACTGTAATATTTATTCCAATAACCTTGAAAATCCATTACAATCTGCCTACAACAAATTCAAACTGATTTACTGAAAATCACCAACATATCTACCGAGCTATATAGACCAACAAACATTTGAGACAATCGACACCGAGGATGCCCTTGATGCATTATGGTATGAAATTTGATGGCGTGGTTCATACCCAACCAATCGCACACAAGCTGTCAGAATTAGGGATTCAATATCCGAAGATAATACAATACTTTGTGGGGTAACGCAAGGTTTTGTACTCGGACCTGTACTTTTTATTATCTTCACAAAGCATATATTTGTTTGTAGACGACGCCCAACATTTTATTGAATTTGACTCTCAGCATTTCACGATACAAAAGTATTAACTGCATATATTATGATTATAAATGTTGGTCAAATTAACCCGCTTTAATATAAATGACGATATTATTAAATTTACTATGATACTAAACATTGGATAAATTAACCTGTCCCACCCTTTCAAGTGTTCGAGTATGAAGTTATCAAGGAAATGCCAATTGGTTAGATTGGATGTACTAGCAGGGTTATTGTCATACTGACGTCTCATGCCACTATTTTCATACATTAAAGGCTTCATGTAGCCTTTCCATTGCAATCGCTCTGTGCATGTTAAAAGTTTCTTCCACGGTGATTTAACTATACCAAAATGTACAACGCCACGATTTCCTATCTAAACAAAATAAAATTATTATTACTATCATTATTATAACAGCCAGTGATAATCGACTTATTTTGAATAATTGACGATGAACCGTTAACTGGACATCAAGTCAATCCATCACCCTGACAATTTAATAGACTATTTGTTACCATCTATCATTAATTTATATCTTATATCATGCGATAGGTCTGATTATAAACTATATCAGTTGCTTGTAACATCTGTTCTATCACAATCTGTTGTTGTTGCAGAGATAGACCAATCAGAAGCCTGTGAGAATGATGGGCTAAGGGAACTCTTACTAGAGTAACTCGGGGGGTTGGGATGGCCTAGTGGTCTAGAGTGCCGCGCTTCGACCTCTAGCTGGCCGGTCACCTCTGGCTTGCGGCAGTGGTTTCGAGCCCTGGTGTGAGCGTATGTGGCATGGAGATTGGGGCGCCTTCTCAACCTCGTGGGTTTCCTCCGGGCACTCCGGTTTCCTCCCACTGCTAAAGACCCCTACGCGCAAGCGAATTATTGAAATAAAATAAAACCATGTGTTAGTCCCGAAATGACCTAGTTTGTGTTGAGTGGACTTTAAACCCCATTTCTCTCTCTCTTTCTCTCTCTCTCTCTCTCTCACTCGAGTAACTCAAGATATGCATCGGATACATCCTTCTAGAGTAACTTCAGGCAAACATCGAATGGTATCCGATTCGTGAAAATCCAATGATTTGATCTAGTTGTTGGACAATTGATATAGATGAGGAGGTTTTCCGATATATATTTTAAAATAGTATCAATAAATGAACAGGTCATGGCCGCTATGACATTGTTATATAAATAAATATTGTTACAGTAACGGTAATGGAAATTATAATCACAATTAATGAGTAGGTTATTTCCAAGATCCTGTAATAGATGTTAACACAGCCAATTGTAAAATTATAAAGTCCTAAGATTATGTAATAGCCTACTAAGACAACATTAAGAATTAATAGGTTGCAATATACAATGTTTATCTATAAAAGCTGGACGAAATAGATGTTCATAAAAACGTAACAGAACACATGTAACATATTCCATGAAGTAGGTGTCTGAAGAAATAGATGGGTTATTTTATATACGTTAACATATCACAGGTAACATATTACAGGTAATAGGTAACGCATCACAGGTAACATATTACAGGTAACATATTACAGGAAACACATCACAGGTAACACATCACAGGCAACATATTACAGGTAACAGGTAACAAATCAAAAGAAACACGTAACACATATTACAGGTAACACATATTACAGGTAACACATATAAAGGTAACACATATACAGGTAACGTATCATAGGTAACATATCACAGTAAAACATATCACAGGTAACATATTCCATGAAGTGGGTGTCTGAAGTATATTTGAGCAAAAGTTAAAAGTTTTGAATGTTTGGACTTTAAAGAAATAACTGAAATTGCAGATGATATTTATGTTAGTGTTAAATTAAAAAACGACCGTATTTTGTTCTTGAGACGCTAGGCTCAACTCTTTCGTATACACAAAATTTCACCCAGATGATATTTGTAAACCATGGAGGGGGTGGGGGTAGCTGAATTGTTAGAGCGTGCGCACTGTGAGTATATGCATTGCCGAACGTCGTGCTTGATACATCGTAGGATTTCTTTTTTTCGAACACATGATTCAAATCGCAAATTAAGCTAAGGAATGTAAATCTACTCATCTAAACTCAAAGCATACTTTGTGTCGTGTGAGTATAACAGCGCTTAAGACAGGTATAGCAAAAACATGCTGATGAATTGGTGAGTCCAAAAGGTATAATATATATGTATATATATATATATCAGTAGTCTATGCTGTTTAATATTAGGACTACATATATTAACATGAATATCAACTCAACCGAGAATATTTCAAATCGATAATAATTATTGTATATATATACACACACATTGCATACTAGACGTCATTGTGAACGCAGTTGAATGTTGCAAATTTCAATCAAATCCTTAAATTTATATTGCATTATACATGTATGTACGTATTAAGCCACGTAGGATATATGGTCAATTTCTACATATAAGTGTTGTCACTTAGGTGAGTACAGTGTGTTTGCTTTGACTTTATTAATATCATAGGGTCTGTACAAATGACATGAAAACGAAATGGGTTAAACGTTCTAACCTACTGTCTTGATAACGGATATAGGCACGTCCTACTTCTACCTGGAACATTGAAGGGTTATGTTACGTGCAAACCAATGTGCACGTGGGATCTCGAAGAATTATGTCCCAACTGAAGGACTAAACTGTGTTCTTGGTCAGACCTTACGTCCTGTTCACTGACAGGGGGATATGGGGGTGGGGTAGTGGTTAGCGCGTGTGCGCTGTATCCTGCCATTGCGTCAGCTGGCGTGGTTTCGATTCTCAGTTGTATGTGACCAAGAGTTGGGTCGCTTGTTCAACCTCGTGGGTTTTCTTCGGGTCCCCGACTTCCTCCTGCAGCTAAAGACCCCTACACACGAGTAAATTATTGAAATTAAATTATTGTCCAGAAATTACGTAGTTTGTGTCGAGTGGACGTTAACCCCCCCCCCCTCCCCCTCTGTCTCTCTTTATCTCGCCCTCTGGTTTTATCAGTCTTATAAATACAATATGGTAGGGTAGGATGTTGAAACACATTACATTACATTTGTTTGTGGTCCTCGTATTTGACGTTAGAATTCGATGTAGCGCCATTATCCGGGCAAAATTTCCCTTAATGCAGACAACATGTCGCATGCCCGTCTTCATTAACTTAGTCTGAGTATGCCGTTACACCCCATTTCAATTCATGTCATATTAGCAAGTGTAAATTAATTCTATGGGTTGTTTATAAATCTAATATTTCAATTCATTAGACTACATTGTGAAAAATGGAGTCGTGCTTAGTGGTTGAACCACGACATCAGCGGACAATACGATGTCGTCTTAAACGTGAAATGAAATCGTATTTCAAGGCCGGGATAATTGTGTTTACGAGAAAATAGATTACCGTTCTTAAAAGGCAAGAAAAACGAAACGATTCAATCTGTGTTCATGCCCCCAAAATACTATAATACATATTCAACCTGTGTTCATTCAGGAAAAGCCCCAAATATTAAATATCTATGTTGGTCCCGAAATGATCTACTTTGTGTCGAGTGGACGTTAAACCCCATCTCTCTCTCTTTCAATGACGCTCTGATTTGGTAATACCTCTACGTTCAACGTAATTGCCATATTGGTGAAACCAAAGTTTCAATATAATACAGATCAGTTTTACATGGGAATATCTATGAAATTTACAACATTACCGGTCCTTAGCAGAGGAAGGAAACCCACGGACCCTGACAAAAACCCACGAGGTTTGACAGGCGGCACTGTCGTTGTCACGTACACATGGAGAAACAAAACCTCGTTACTCAATGATAGAACTTGTAGTAAACAAATGTTGATGGATAGAAATATAATAACATACTCAGCTATTCTTAGAATAAGAATATCACGCAGCCGTTCGTTTCTGGATGGCCTCGTGAAGCCAGCATGTCTTGTTATTGTTGATATTTCTGGAGGGCGCTTTAATTGACCATAATAGGATTCCATAAAGCTTGCAGGTAAAAATGTGTTGGATGTTTTGATTAAGATCTTAGCCCATTATCACAAGTAATCTGTTTATATTACCGAAATCAACCTTGACTATTCCTGGAATTCTCAGACGACAATCAGATAACCAGTGACAGGTCTTTGATTAGCCGCCATTAATTATAATCTGTTGTCCCATCGCATTGTGTATTTGACTATTGTTTGACATATGCTAAAGAAGTCTAGTCTACATGTCGCTTCGTAATGTACATTAATTCTAATCCATAGAACTTTGTTTATTTCCAGTTCTATATTAAATGCCATTGAAAACCTTGGACTCGGAGAGAAACGAAATGATATGAAATAAGATTGTGTCTCCTAGTGTGCTGCGCCAAATTAGAATAATAACGACGGCAACATAAACTGGCTCGCGGAATCTTTAACATTTGTCCCACCCGACACACGGAGACAGACCACCATTAATTTCCCCACTGACTTCAGTGTTAATTCTGGACTCTTTCCCCCCCCCCAACTTTCCCCAAAATTTTCGTGGCCATGTCTTTGCACTAAAATTTGTATGAGGTTGACCGCCACAATTTTGAGATAGACGAACTTGAAGAAGCATATTCAAAACATGTATCTAGTTGCCGTACATATCACCGTAGCCAACCTCATAACGCCGTTATCCTTCCGCCTCAAAATCATGAATATTTACCAAAACCTGGAAGAAAATATTAATTCAAACCCTCTTAATCCATTCTAGATAAAAAAAATTCAACAAAAATGGGCATGTAAAAGGGGAGAAAAGAGACAGAGAGAGAACTGCTATAAATAGACGATCTACAATTTGTGGGTACCGAGATGGAGAAATTTAATGGTGGTCTGGCTCCACACTAGGTCGCAGAGATATATTTACCCTTTTGTTTATCTCCGGTCCGGTAAATCTCGCAAGTCATACGTCATTCATGTCCCGTAATGTATCCGTTCGTTAGTCGTTTAACATAGATCCAAGATGGCGACTCAAACTAGCGTTTCTTTGGATATTTCACCTATTTAACCGAACACCCATTCTGCGCTAAAAAAATAGTTCCAAAAACTTTTGATGGCATTGTGTGGAAAATATCACAAGGATCATAATATGTAGCTCATTCACTGAATCGGCAGCATGTCATTTTAACAACTTCTGCCAATCAGTAGCCACTTCGGCGGAGTTAAGAAACCGATTTCACGCTCATTAATGGCCGGCGAATTTTACCACAGACGTGTAGATTTATCCATAGGATCAAGATTTAAACTTTAGACCCCAGTCATGCACTTACAATTAATCAGCTAGCGTTTGTTAACGATTCAGAGCTACTGTGGGTCCTCCAGGGAGAGAGATCTATTGGTTTATTTATGATTGGTAATTTGTAGTTGTATGGCCAAGAACCCACTCACTAAGGGAACGTCGCAAACTTTTAACACTTGCGTCCGCGAATAAATCTAATAAATCGTGATCGGATATTTGTCAAGATTCCCTCACCCCCTTCGTCTCTGGTGAGTGGATCGGTTGGTTGCTTTCGAGGTTTATCCACGGTTGTTGTGTTGACATTTTTCAGCCTGGCTGCCCAATAAACCCATGGTGCTGCCGTAGCCCAGCCAATATTTATTTTCAACCTAAACCTTCACACCATTAATGCAAAGTGTTTGGTTGTGTTTTATGTTCCAGGGTCTCGTTGGTGCAATCAGGATAAATAGATACAGGGCTACGAACAGACGCAATTGCAGGTGTTGTTGATGTATTCAGGATAGATAGTTCAGTCTACAGAACCAACCACCAGACACAGCTGCGGTACTGTGAAGTGTTGTTGATGCATTCATGATAGATAGTGCAGTCTATAGAACTACCAGACACGGTTGACGTACTTGCAAGTGTTGTTGATGCATCCAGGATAGATAGTTTAGTCTATAGGACCACCAGACACAGCTGAGGTACTGTCAAGTGCTGTTGATGCATTTGTGATATATATCGCAGTCTATAAGACCACCAGACACAGTTAAGGTACTTGCAACTACCAAGATGAATAATGGACCCAGGTTAAAACGCAGTGAAAAATTTAGAAACACAATTGGTTAGTTTTTTATTCCTACCTTGCGGAATTGTTGTGTATTGTGATATGGTAGGAAGGGGAAGAAGTTTGTCAGGATACGAACCTTTCATTTTATGGAATTACATTTATCAAAACCACTCTCACCCGCACAATAAAGAACTCTGCAACGTCTAATTCTTAGGCGATTTACGCGACAAATGAATTTCATACTCGAGTCATTTTACTCGAGTCGTATAGGCAGCAGCGGTGGTCGAGCTGTAGGATACTGCCCTCCCGATGTCGAGAACACCCTTCGTGACTTTTTAATTCGAGTTCTCATATTCTCATTCCATATATCGGATTGGGTTGGGTGATCGAATGGTTAACGTATGCGCGTTGGTTCATAAGGTCTGTCATTGAGTCAATGAGTCAATGGTTACTATTCCCAGCTTGTAAACAACAAGGAGTGGGGTTGCCTGTCTAACCTCGTGGGTTTTCGGCGGTTCCTTCGGTTTTCTCCTATTGCTAAAGACCCCTCTGTATAGGAGAATTGATGAAATTATAGTGAACCATATGTTAGTTCCAAAATGACCTAGTGTATGTGTATTGTCGGCGTCAATCACCATTTTATTTTCTCTTTTAATACCCCTTCATTTGGTTTATAAAACTTGTACGGCTATAATTCATGTAGTTTGGTATATATTTACAGCAATTTCTTGTACTTGTTATTTTTTTTGTACATTTTAGATCCCGAATTCACGTGCTTGAGAACGTTTTTAGGTCGAATGAAAACCACTGGAGTTATACAGATATTAACAGGGGTTGGTATGCTGGGAAGTGCAGTTTTTATCATCCTTACCTTCAAAGCTACGTTTTTACAAGGTCAATCTGTCGGCTCCAGGATCACGCCCAATCTAATCATTGGAATAACGGTAAATATCATAAAATACCATCGACGTATTCATCAGTTAGACTCTTCAATCATTTAAATAATGTTACGGGTCTCAGCTCTCCACTGGTGACATTAATTGTGCTGTCAGATTCCACATAATGTGCTGTTTACATGGGTCAACGAAATATTATTTCCTTATACGACAATTGGAATAATGTAACAAATCGAATTAATCTATGTTGCTATCAGGCAATATTCACTGTGCTGCCAATAACTATTATCTATTAATTCTTGTTTTTATGTATGTATAAATATATATATGTTTATATATTGATTCCATGTTTCCATCACAATATGTTTGGCGCAATATAGCCCGATTGGAGCTGACGTGCTGTTAAACCATATTTCATTCAATCATAATTTTTCAGACCTTTTAAATCTTTGTAAATAATATAACAATTTAAGCAGACTGCCCCCCCCCCCACCTCTGGTAATACCACCTGTGCCAAGATTCTACTTTACGCTTTATTACATGGTTCAGTAAACAGCTAGTCATTAGTTCATTACACGATTTGATAGTATTTGACGTGCTGTTTCAACATAACAGTAGATATACATACAATTTCACGGACCCTAGATCTACCATTTTTGCATAAATATTTTAACTTGATTATGTGACTTCCTCAGATAGTACCACAGGCGCGCGATCTTCTCGTCTGTCTCTTTATACGACCTTCCCAAAAATAGGGAAGTACCGGCATTTACAGATTTTAATTCAGTTTAAAAAGATAAATATTTAAATAGGTGTGCTGGTGGTGTGATCATAAATATACTCTACATATACTTCCTGGGTCATTTCATGCCAAGTGGACCAAATTTCGGAACGTTGGGAACATTACCACCTCCAAAGAATTATAAAGCTAACCAATCCAAAATTATACCTCTCGAGGTCTAAAACTAGCTGAGATATTTGAAATTAGGGTACTGAAACGGTTAAGATTTTCGGATGCTTTAAACTCACATTTTTCTACCGGTAGACTTCCACCACGGACTGATTAGGACGCCAATCTCATGTAATGTGTTATGTTTTAATCCATTTCAGTGCCTATTTTCTGGATGCCGTGCTTTTATGATGAAAGGCGAAGTAGGGTTTACTTTAGATCACTCTGGACTAAAATGTGTGGTAAGTATATTATACCGATCGTGTTCTTTAGGATCATAAGACCATGAGGTCTGCACAAGCTTTGTACGTGACAAGGAGGGTCGGCTTCCAATACATGTTTTTCCCCAGTGTTAAAGACCCAAGCACACATGCGAACTATGAAGATGGAATTGGACCATGGATTATAAAAGTCACACAAATACGTGTTTTGTGTCGAGCGGACTTCAGATCCCATTTCTATCGCTTTAGCTCACATGCGTCCTGCGTTGTCTCCAAAACCCTAACCAAGACCCAAACTTTATTCTGATTACCGTAACGCAACCTTAATATTGATACGAATATCATATTTCTATTTCTTCTTCCAGGTTGGAATGTGTGCTATTTTAACTATCGTTGCGTTTACCATGTCCGCGCTGTTAGTGTGTTTAGCATCGTATGAAATTCATACGTTAAATACTCCGGAAGGAGCCAAACAATATTCACACGTGGGTGATAGAAAGGGTTTAAATATCGTCAACATCGTCGTTAGCCTCATCAGTGGTGCTGTGTGTCTCGGGTGTTTTGTGATATTTGTTAAAATGGGAGTTAAACTCCCACGTAAGGAAAGACCTGCTGTGGTAAATCAAAGTACTCCGAATGTTTCTGTTATAAGTCGGTCAATCGAGTTCGACGAGCCGACATTTTCGGAAGTAGAACGCTATAATCGATCACCTGTTATGTCGTCATATCCGTATGAAACCGGAAATGATGAGACGGGTTATCCACAGTTACAATATGAAAGAAACATAAGCATCGGGTATTATTTCTAGTCTTCGCCGAAAAGTCCCCGACTACGCATGGTATTTGTTCAAAAAATAAAGACAGCACAGGAAACTGGAAATACAAGTTGAATTAGTAAGTTGGCCGCTTCATCTTCTGAAATAGGCATTTGTTCGGATGGAGTCTATCGCATCACCGATGGAAATTATACACATGGTCAACCCAGATTACATATTGTAAATAAACCCGAATCACAGCAGTCTGACTCCATTAAAATCGTGGGTTCAGACCGCTTAATAGTGTTAACAATCCTTTAGAATGTATTTCCATGTAGAGTTCTGTAATAGGAACATAAACAGCCATTGTGATTGGCGAGACAAGTTGTCGAACTTTACAAGAGACAATTCACCAATATGCAAATCATGAACTCGTGACTGATATAAAGTTTAAAACTTCTCTTAAACCTGATGTTTGCTGGCAAACATAACTCATTTATAAGGTATTTTTTTAATGATATATGCCCGATGATTTTTATAGTATATGTGTTATTAGGACCATGTAATGGACATGATATATATGTAGTGTTATAGCCATCCGATTAAACAAAGATTCTATTTCGTTTCGTTTTTTCTATTTCGTTTCGTTTTTTATAGTTCGAAATTTCATTCTACTTGTCTTTTTCACTGATGTGATGAATAAGCCAATGAAACGGTTTGTTACGGTGGGTTGTTATATATCTTGGGTTCAGGGCCCAGATTCACGAAATCTTAACTTAAGATAAAATCCAAATTTGAGTGGATACTTCAGTTTTGATTGGCTAAGCACTAAAATCAATCTAATATTATCCAATCATATAACTAAAATTTTGTTTGTATCTTAGTTAAAATTTCGTGAATAAGGCCCCAGGATGACTAGAGGTATTAGCCAGTGAAAGCATTCTCTTACGACGACTTCGCCCAGAAACGTCATTTAGACCCATGACACGACCTCCCAGTACAACCTATCAGATCTTCATGTAGTGTAGACCATCAAAAGTAAAAAAAAAAAAGAAAAGAAAAAAGAAAACAAACCGAAACGAAATATAGATACCTATTTCAATCCGTTTGCAATTAAAAACTAGCATATTTTTTACAATATATTAAATTGTTACATTATTAATTTACAGTCTGGTGTTATTCAACAACTTTCCATAAAAATAACATTAACGTATATTTGATGTAATGGACTCCTTTCAATTAACATTTATTTAAATATAATTATTATTACGGTTATTTGTGTTAGAACACCTGTCACCAGTTTTAATCATATATCTAACATATATAAATGTGTGAAAGATGTGGCTGAATGAAGTCGACGCAGACTAACATGACGCTGGAGAATTTTGACTAATGGTTTGGATTGTTCGTACTTGGTTTTATTTTATGATATTCTACAACTGCAACTCATACTCATTTGGACACTGGTCATCCGGAGATTAAGTCCTAAAATGACCTAGTTTGTGTCGAGTGGACGTTAAACCCCATTTCGCTCTCTCTCTCTTTCTCTCTTTCTCTGTCTCTCTCTCTCTCTCATCCGGAGATTTTGTACGTCTAACGGAATAAAATGAAATGGGGTTTAGTTTCCCATTTTTCTGTGCCGACTTGGCTGTGTGTTACGCGGTTCTTAAAAGAGGGTATATGAACCTGATCTTTATTTCTAACTATTGACTCGGTGGCTAGGGCGCTGACTCCTGACTCACTAAAGGGGAAGTACGGTTCCACAGGATTTTGCAGCTTGGTTCCGTGGTGTAGGACGGAGGATCTGAGACAAAACGGCGTGTCGTCGTGCAGGCGAAACTAAAACCGGAGACCCCGTGTATTCGTTGGGGTGTACATAAAAGAACCCTTATCATTAGGGAGTCGATAAGTAGTCGGCAGAAGCACCGAAATCCGGGTCAAATTTCTCTTGTAGCTCATACCACAGCATGGTATTTTTCTTTCGTCTCGGATTGTCCCAGTTATTACAGAACATTTTATTAGGACGTTAAACCCCATTTCATTTAATTCGGTGGATTGGCATATTTCCAATAAGGCAATGTGTGATCTGTATGCGAGGCACCAGGCAGTCATCCATCTTATAGACAAATTAATATAGTTTGTCTAGAGAGTTAATGAAGTTATTAAATAATAATGTTTCAATTAACCTTGCAATAACAATACGGTCAAACAGACAAATCATGAAGCCGCAAATACGCAAATAACACCCCGAAACACTTGATAGAAATACTAAATTATCTGGAAATCCCAACGGTGAAATAAAAAAAGCCTTATTATCTAAAATCCAATATAAAAATAATAAGTAAGACCGTAAATGAATAATTGCGGAACTTGGGTGATGAAAAACTAATAATGATAATAAAAATAAAAAAAACGTCGGTACACAAATTCGATGGAATCTAAAATCTACTGCCAAAAAGGAATTATGACACCCCCGAGTACAAATCACACATTTTTTTCTAACTGGAAGATCATTTGAATATCATTAAAAAATAGTCATACTTTATTGATGATCGTGATATAAACTCACTTAGTGAAAATAGTATACCAATCTCATTAAAATATACATCTATAGTTCATTCCATGGTCTACACTACATGAAGATCTCACCAGTTGTACTGGAGGGTCACGCCGGGGGTAATATGAACGGCAATTGACCATATGACGTCTGACATTGATTGATCAATCAGCGTTGATGTTTCTAGAGGTTTACCCACAGTTCCGTGCAGAGATAACACCAAGAACTCATCGTAACAGACCGTTTCATTGGCTAATTTCTCACACCAATAAGAACGCCTGTTATATAACAGGTTACTTAAATCAATCATAAAAAAACTTTGTATATAAATTTCAGGTTCACTCGAAAAATTGGGTTTGGCGACTGGACTATTAGGAGCAGAACAGTAAGACGTAAACCCCATTTCTTGTCTTTATTTTCTGTGATCATTATTGTTGTAGGGGGTTGGCATGGCCTAGGGGTCTAGAGTGTCGCATGGAGATAGGGGCGCCTTCTCAACCAAGTGGGTTTCCTCCGGGCACTCCGGTTTCCTCCCACTGCTAAAGACTCCTACGCGCAAGCGAAATAAAATTATACCATATGTTAGTCCCGAAATATCCTAGTTTGTGTTGAGTGGACGTTAAACCCCATTTCTCTCTCTCTCTCTCATTATTGTTATAATACGTGTGTGATATAATATTCACCTGTGTCGTAATACATCTAGGTGTTGAATACGTTACCTGACCCCTTCAAACATGTCTACCACCAGGTAAACAATATCGTCTGGATAAACTGCACAACTAATTTCAGCCCGCATAAAATAAACTAATTAAAAGTCCTTGCGAACTAATTAAGAGTGTTCGTGAACTAACTGTATTAATTGCATCCATTGGTCTAATGACGAATGTTTATGGTTGAATCAATCCATATTGATATTCGTGACTGTTTGCTGGTTTATTTATTAAAATTCATCACATATATCAAACTTTGACCTTTCAGAGAGAGAGAGAGAGGGAGAGAGAGAGAGAGAGAGATGGGGTTTAACGTCCATTCGAAACAAACTAGATCATTTCGGGACTAACATACGGTTTCAATTTTTAAATTTATTTCAATAATTCGCTTTGTCCGTATGGGTCTTTAGCGGTGGGAGGATACCGGAGGACCCAGAGAAAAGCCACGAGGTTGGCCTTTCCTAAAGGTCTGATTCTACGACATTTTTCAGTTAATGAAAATCTACCATAGAAATCATTTGGATGAAACAGTGTCGAGTTAAGCCTATTTCGTAAATTTGTGATGGAGGGGGACTTGTTTGCAATACGGCTACCGTTTTACTTTAACAGGAAAACTTGCCGCTTTTACAGGAAGCGATTTTATATAAGCTGATAAAGCTTGTTATCGTATCCTATATTCATTATATAAATTTTGTAAATTTAAATAAATAAAATATTGTTTATATAAAAAAAAAAAGAAGCGGTTCACAGAATGGCTTCTTTTGTAGAACGTGTAGAGTTTTCGTTGCAAAGTTGTCCTTTGTTTAAAGACAATCGGATAAACTTGAAAAACAAACAGTTTCAGACATTGAAAGCTATGTACGATTGTCAAGATTGTATCTCTATTCCTACAAAACACACGACACCGCGGGTGCAGCCATGTTTCATCCAAGACCTTAAAAATAGTTCCAATGTTGGCGAAATTCCTCATACAGCCGAGGTTAGATTGTACCGGAATCTGCCGAAGGTTGCCGCCTGCAGTTACGATGTTATATTAGCTGTTATTATAGTCAGCAAGGTCGCGTGTGCAACCTAGTGGGTTTTCTCCTATTTAAGGGGGTTGCTTAATATCACCGTTGTAGCTGTTTTTTTTCCTTTTTGTTGGTCGTTGCCATATTTAATCATGTGATGTGAAAGGTGTCGAGAATTCGCCCTAAGGAGTCCGCCAATTCGGCCGAATGAATATAGCACGGATTGATTTTAACGAAGGATTCGGACAGAAATTCGCCAAGCGTATCTGCCGCTTTTGGAAACTTTTGTACGATAACACTCTCGATAACCACTAGTTAGCAGAAGATGGCAACTCTTCACTTCGTAAGCTGTACTCTCATCCCAATCTCCGCCCCCCCCACCCCCTATTGTTAAAGATCCTTGCGCTCAAGCGAATTATTAAAATAAAATGGAACCATATTTTTGTCCCGAAATGACCTAGTTTGTATCGACGGACGTTAAACAGAATTCCTCTCTCTTTATAATATACCATCATTAATTGATAATGTGCAATCTGTTTCACTCAGAGAATTATCCCTGTCACAGATGATTGTCTTCGTGTGCATTGTTTACTTTGGGCAAAATGATGCCTTTTACTCATTTTAATACCCAATTTACACTAAAAAGCAAATACTTTTTAACTACAAATACGTCAAACGTCTTTACTTATTTTTCTAATACATTCAAAAAATGTTTGAGAATTTAATTTGTCGGAGTAAAAAAGTTAATATGCCGTACTCATTAAGCCTCGTCGATGTCATCCTTATCAGTGACTGTAGCGGCCTAGCGAATATTCATTGCTGATCAGTGTGAATAATATGGTGGTTAATTGTCTGTATGGACAAAGAATAAAAGCACCCAATCTGGACAACGAAAAAAAAGGATCCAATATTTACTTTGGTAGAGCACAAAAACGTGGACCTAAAGACGTGGACCTAAAACAATGGCTCAACACATATTAAATTATAGTGGACATTTCTTGCCATGTCTATGTCGTTTGTCTTGTAATCTGATTAAAACACAGATCCTATTTCGTTTCGTATTTTTATAGCTCAAAATTTCGTTTTACTTGTCTTTATTATACTAAGATCTGGAAGAGTTGTTATCATTGACGTGTGAGAGATTAGTCAATGAAACGGTCTGTTATGGCGCACATTACGCGTGTTTTGCACGGAACTGTAGGTAAACTACTTGTAACATCAATGCTGATTGGTTAAAAGGGTCAAAAGTCGCCCGTATGACCTCTGGCGTGACCTATCGCTACAACCGGCCAGACCTTCAGTTAGTGCAAGCCTTCGAAAGTATAAAAAACGAAAAGATATATAGATAATGTTTGTCTTGTTAGCTGGTTTGTTTTCCCGTGATTCATTGATATGTAATCTTTCATGTCATAAGCTTTGTCTTATCAGTTGTGGGAGCCAGTAGGGCGAGGCGGGTAAGACGTCGACTCGCTAATCTGGAGGTCGGAGGTCGGGTGTTCGAACCCTGCTTTGGACGAAGAAAGTTCATCCACATTTTCCGGCGCGGTTCTCTCTTGTCAGTGGTATAAAACAGTGGGCCTGGCAAGACACAACGTATAGTCGTTCGGATAGGATTAAAAATCGAAGTCTCGTGTACACATTGCGTAAAAGATCCCTTGGCAATTGGAATTCAATATAACAGTAGGACGTAGTGTCGCTGTCTGGGCAAAAGAGAGAGAGAGAGATCGACAGAGAAATGGGGTTTAACGTCCACTCGACACAAACTAAGTCATTTTGGGACTAACATGGTTTCATGTATTTCAATAATTCGCTTGCGCGTAGGGGTCTGTAGCAGTGGGAGGAAACCGAAGTGCCCGGAGGCGCCCCTATCTCTATGCCACACGCGCTCACATCAGAGCTTGAAACCACAGCCGCAAGCCAGAGGTGACCGGTCAGCTAGAGGTCGAAGCGGGGCACTCTAGACCACTAGGCCATCCCGTCCCCCTGTCTAGCCAAAATTCCCCTCATAGCAAACTGTATGGCGTATGTCCGTCTTCAATATCCCGGTTATGAGCAGAACAGTCGGACGTTAAACTCCATTTCATTTCGTTTTATTTATTATCAGTTAGTACAGTTCTCCTGTACTCACTGTTTAACATCCTAGACTGCAAGAACATTTTTTATTTCAAGATCTGTATTTCATTTATTTACAATATAATATAGGTATAACTATTAACAAACAATTAAAGTCGTGATCCGTCATTTATTTACACTATAATATTAATATAACTACTGACAAACATTTATTAACACAGCAGGACGTTAAACCCCATTTCATTTCATTTCATTTAATAACAACATAATGTTCATATAACAGTTATTTAGCAACAATTAATGTCCAGATGCGTCATTTATTAACAATATAATATTAGTATATTAAAGCCTCTGTGCGTCATGGTATACAGGATGATATTAGTATAACTATTATAGTCCCTCTCCGTCAAAAAAGTGTTATAGAATTACTTCCAGATTACAATAGTGTGGGTCCTTATAGGAATATCAGTGAGAAATTTTGGAGAGAAATGAAAATGGCGCATCTGAACATTATCTAACAATATGAATAACAAACAATAAAATACAGATGTGATGTCGGCGGACAACTATTTTAAATGATCGTACGGGCAACTTGCCAAACGTACCTTATTCATACCAGTGAAATATTGGACTAGTGGGACGTATTTCACGTGCGGAGTGTCTGTATTTTAAGTAGTTTAATGGTCGAGAGCGAGACATTAAGTAATATATTGTAAAAACATTAGGGCCTGTTACTAAATGTCTCGCTCTCGACCATTAAACCACACACAAAATTGATACAATCACTGCTGTGTTACTGTCTTTCCAGGATCCAGTATGCTGTTTGTCGGGGAGGGGGGGGGGGGGTCTAACGCGGTCTCTGAAAAATTACTAGAGTTCTTAAAACGACTACATAGGTTCAATAGAGTTACTCTGGCTAGACGAAACAAATACATAGCTTGAATGGACAAACTATGTTAACCATATCTTTATGTTCGGTAAGGTGGGCGACCGAATGATCTAAAGCGTGTGTTTTACATTTTAATACGTGATAAGGAATTGGATCGCCCTCCGAACCACGTGGGTGTTTGTCTGGGTTCCTGGGTTTCCTCTCACTGACACACAAGCGAATTGATGGAATAAAATTGAACCATATGTTCATCCTGAAATGACCTTCTTTGTATTGAGTGGACGTTAAACCCCATTTCTCGCTCTTTATTTCTCTTCAGTATTTATAGTTTCGTTAACAACAAATACGAAGCGGTTTCTCGCGATAAGACGGGGAAAATGTCTTGATGTCATTGACGAGATGTATATCAAATAGAAAATACACTCCTAAAACATGCCAATAGCCATTCGGATAGACAAAAAACATAACGAACTCTGGTATGCCTGTTAGACATCGACGAAAGATAATCGAATATCTATATCTTTGTGGTTTAACAATAGTGATAACACATAACCAGACTGTACGTTCCAACTCAGTGTTGTACTAATCCAAGTGTTAAATTGTAAAGGGATGAAGAATTGACTGATTATATACGGACTACCTATTGTATGTAGTTATTGTCTGATATGTCAACTCGTAGCCACCTTTCTATTTCAAACTACAACCTACTTGCATACAGAGGTTATACGGCCTATCTAAAATTATCAACACTTGACTAGATACACGAAACTAATTCACTAATTTGTACATTGTATTTTTGTTTAATTTCTTTAATTGTGTTTTTAATAATGATACTATTTATTTCAGAAAATTTAGAACTATTAATTAATACCATCGAATAAAGTTTTGTTTGGTCTTCCACATTTCATTTTATTTCGCTTATTGATTTATTAATAGTGATTTCAATACTGATATTGATATGTTAGCAAAACGAACTGTGTTTTTACAATCATATTATTACTAATGTTTTTTTTTTGTTTATTTTACTCAACTAATCAAAGAACCCATGTGAAAATGATGGAAACGTTAGGCTTTTTTATTTATAATACAAGGGCCTAATCCAGTTCTAATAATATTTATTTGTATTGGAATTCATTTATATTATATTCATTCTTAACACTTCGGTAAATATTCTAGACGCACCAGTTCACTTCATTAACCCACAAGGGAGTTAATTGAGTAAGTCAAGAATAATATTCAGAACAAATTGGTAATAACGTCATGGAATAAAGTCACGCCGAGGATGAATGATCCCAATAGGAAATTGAAAACACGAGAAAAAGAAAACTGCATAAACAAGGCTACAGTATCTGGAAAGGGAGAGTAAAAATATATTCGTAGAGAAATTATATGATCTACTAACGTGGGTAACAAATCACGATGGCTTTCTGTAACACAAGAATATTACAATGCCCATTTACACAAGATAAACTTTCTTAAAGTGATAATTTCATATTTTCTAAGAATGTCAAAACATAATTATTTCTATGTCTTTTGCTCATTAGGTTGCCAACTCACTATTATACGATCATATTTTCCACTCTTATAAATAACTAACACCGGAAATAAAAAAAAATTATCTCCCGTGTTTTTCCATTCCCCCATGGGAATTTGAAGTTGAAAATGACATATTTGCCAATTTCTCAACTGGCAATAGCGAATTATAGGATTAATAGGATTATTCTTTAACACGGTAGGAATGTTTATAGTTACCATCTATTTTAAGGATTTATTTTAATATATTTTAAAAATATAAGTTAAAAATATGAGATTAACGCTTTAATGAGAGAGAGAAATGGGGTTTAAAGTCCACTCGACACAAACTTGGTCATTTCGGGACTTACATGTTGCTTCACCTTATTTCAATAATTCGCTCGCGCGTATGGGTCTTTGGACTGTTAAACCCGATTGGACAGGCGATCCTACTCCTTGTCACGTACAACCGGGGATTCGAAACCACGCCAGTTGACTCAATCACAGATTTGGTGATACAGCGCGCACATTCTAACCATTCGACCATTATCCCACCATCTTCTGAATGTCCTTTTATTTAACTAACCAAAAGAAACATAACGACCCAAACACATATAGCTGTATCTACTTCAAGAAAATATCAGCTTACTCACAAATCATTCCGATATCAACTGAACAGCAAATCATTGAAAATAAATAATACTTCGTTGATCGTAATATGGTTTGGACACTCAATACGTATGCACCCCTACTTCAACCAAATCTCAACCCACTCAAAGACATCAACCAAACAGACAATCCTTCAAAATAACGTATACTTCGTTAGTGATGTAATTTGTTATGGACACGCAAACCACTCACTTACATAAGTAGAAAACTTCAACTTATATCCACACTGGCATTTGTATGTATTATATTAGCAACAAAACGGGTAAATCAACCAATGTCGTTACATCGTTCAAATATATCCACAAATGACAAATTAGCAAAAACAATTTTGTACTTAGTTTATTTTAGCCCATCGTTGTGGACGTCATGAGGGTTTAGCACTGAGTGAAATTACCTAGATAGTACCTTGTATGTCATATCTATATACTGCAATAGCTAGACAATATCATATCTGCATGTATATAGGGAAACTAATCAGCTGTTTTATATCTAGATTATTACAAAATCGATCAAATCATTGAAATTGATTTATACTTCGTTTATTTTACCAAATCGTGAATATGGGATGGGGGTAACATTTTTGGATCCGGCGGTTCATTTTATAATCGTGACTATGGGATGTGTGCTCAGAACAATTGAAAAGAATGCTCGCCCTTTCAACAAGATCGGGTAACACTTTTGGATCGGGCGGTTCATTTTATAATAATCGTATTTGTGGTTTTAATATAGATAAATTGGGTTTACCGTTCATTCAGCACCAATAAGGTCATCTAGGGAGTAACATATTAATATACAGTAAAATTTTATTTCAATAATTCGTTTGTGCATAAAGGTCGTTAGCAGTGTTATGAAACTGGAGGAAATCCACAGAGTTGGACAAGCGAGCATATTACTTGTCACGTACAAGCTGTGATTGAAAACACGTGACTTGTCTAAATATTAGATTTGATTAACTAAAGCGCACGTGATTGTACTTCCGTTTTGATTTCCGTGCCTGCGGGTGAAAACTATTATAGCCGTGAGTTTGAGATACAGTCAATGCAGCTAATGTATGTAAATGACCACGTAAGATAATCGTGTAAAGAGAGAATTGGGGTTTAACGTCCATTCGACACAAACTAGGTCATTTCGGGACTAACACATGGTTTAATTTTATTTCAATAATTCGCTTGCGCGTAGGGGTCTTTAGCAGTGGGAGGAAACCGGAGTGCCCGGAGGAAACCCACGAAGTTGAGAAGGCGCCCTATTTCCATGCCACATACGCTCACACCAGGGCTCGAAACCACAGCCGCAAGCCAAAGGTGACAGGCTAGCTAGAGGTCGAAGCGCGGCATTCTAGACCACTATACATTACCGTATTATAGCTGTAATAATGTTTAATATGTGTTCCTGTACTCTTAAAATAAATTCACCGCTATCGTTATCAATATATCTTTGATCCATATATAGAATTACATATCTCCACATAATATACATTCTTAAAGGGCAAACTCTTATGTCATAACTGAACGACAAACTCTTATGTATGTCACTCTGAAGGGTAGACTCTTATATCATAACTGAAGGAAAACTCTTATGTATGTCTCACTGAAGGACAGACTCTTAGGAAACTCACCGAAGGACAAACCTTTAATTAAACAAAATACCAGACAAAAAAAGAATTAAAAAAATAAATCCAAACACTACATGTAATTCGCCGTTGTATCTACTCGGATCATATTTCGTTTCGTTATTTATAGTTCAGAATTTATACTTTTACTTGTCTTCACGCAATTGGTGTTAAGGAGGTTAAGACCATATATGGCAATAGAATCTGGTCAGCTTTATAGTCAGACAGTGTAGCATGTTGATGTATATTTATGGTGCTATTGATGGATTTAATTCCCTGTCATTAAAATTGTAGGTTTAGACAATATGTAGAAAAGACCAAAAATATATCTAAGTGGAAACGAAATAAAGGAGCAGATGGCAGGTAGTGATAGATTACGTAGGTTGTTTAGACCAACCATTTTTCTAAGAGAGAGAGAGAGAGAGAGGGAGAGAGAAGAGAGAGAGAGAGAGCGAGCTGAGGTTCAACGTCCCTGCGACACAAACTACGTTACTTCAGGACTAATATATTATATAGTTCAATTTAATTTCAATAATTCGCTTGTACATAGGGATCTTTAGCAAAAAGGAGGAAACCGGGGGACCCGGAGAAAACCCACGAGACTGGATATTTCTAAGCGGAAATAAAGAGTTACTGTTATTCACACTGTCTTATTTTTGTGTTGTGTGCCAACTCTTGTTACCTAAACGATTTGTCAATATAGCACAGACTAGCAACAGCTTATCCTACATTTTTCTTTCTTTTTGAACAAAATATACCAATTTCTGAAAAATTCTCTAAAATTTCTTCCCCAAATAAGGTAATAAATGAAATTACACGAAAAACTGGCATAATAGAGCAACTGAAATAAATGCTGCACTGCACGTTCGCTAATAGAAACTGACATTTCCGTCGTAAACAGATGACGTAGTTTGTTCACATGACTGGGTAAAGTTAAAAGTAAGTAGGAAACGGAAATAACGAAAAGAAGTCGCGTTACCCTTAGTAACGACCTTTCCTTTCTGGATAACGTGGTGTGTCGTATATTGGGGCGAGGATGTCGTAAATGGGAAACGTTTTTCACAAACACAGCTATGATAAGAATCATTAATACAATGGATGGTAAAACTAAAGTTACGACAATGTCTACGATAGTAAATACGGCTACTACTGTTCCATATTGTTCCGGTACGATACAGTACGACGTGCTGTTAAACACAACAATTTTCGTTGACCACAGGGCAAAGTCGTAAAGTAAAAGACTGAACACAGACAGTCCTATGACGACCAGAAAAGTGCGGGAAACGGTACACAGTTTAGACGCTCTCGACAGGTGGAAAGTTATGATGTAATTTTCGATGGCAATACACACGATCAACCAGACAGATAAGAAACTACACACATATGAAGTATATATCACAGCTTGGCACCATCCTTCTTGATGTATCAAACGCACCCCTGTGATTTCCAGCCAAACTACAAATAGAGCCAGTAAGAAGGCACTGTTACTAGCGGACAGTCCCGCTAGATAAATATTAGATGATATAGTCCTCATTTTAGCCGACGAAAATACGAAAAATGAAATCAAATTTCCCAGAACTCCAAAAACACATATAACGGGCTGAAGGTAGAGGGTTAAGCACGTGGTAACACGTGACAAAATGTCGGGTTCCCATTGGTAGTCGGTATCATCCAGTATAATATGACCTAATGTAAGGTTTGGCTGTTCCGATACGGATAAATCATTCAGTCGGTTATCCATATTGAATTTTCTCGGACGGCAGTTGTGGTTCTTAACCTGCACAAACTTTATATTTCAATTTCAATTCGAAACTCCGAGTCTAATTTCCTTTCAAAAAAGTTATTTTGCTTACAGTTAGCCAGTCAATGTTTTCTCAATGGCAGCCATTTTCGTTTAGTCCTGTTTAACCAGCCTTTATATTGCATTGTTTGTAATTTGAAGTTTGTTGATATCTTGTTTCCAATAATGTAATATGTCACCCTTTCATAGATCTCAATTTAATATCACGTCATTTGGTATATTGATGACGTCACTTATATTTTAAAAATGCAATATGACGTCTCTCCTTACATTTCAAAAATGCAATATCGTGTTAAACGTGCGAGATGGTAAAATTTCCTTAATTTAAAATCCAATATCGCTATACTTTTTTTTATTGTAAAAATGCAGTCTAACTTTTCTTCTTTTATGTCAAATCATTTTCACTGATGTTAAATTAACCAGACTGTGCAAAAAAAAAAAAAAAAACAAAAACAAAAAAAAAACGGAATCGGAGTTTTGACACGTTATAATAGATATTAAATTAATTTATTAGTGATATTGTTACGTTTATTAATAAAACATCACATCCTTTTGTTCGCTTATTAAAAGAAATATCTGTAAGAATTTTTAAAAATCACATCACACCATACGAATTTGTGAAAATCACTTTTTGCTTAATTCAACTAGTCCGTCATTAAATTGAGAGAAAAAAAAAAGTTTCAAAAATCAGATCACACCACAATAGATTGCTAAAGCCAATTTTTGTTCGAATCGGCTTTTTGTTCATTGGTTTGAGGAAGATGTATTAAATACGCTTTAACTGTTTAATCTACAAAGCGTATAACAAGCGTCAATCAGTCGTTATAACTTGAGACCAACAGTAAATAACACACCAATTATCACACTACAGTAGTTTCTCCTTTGAAATTGTTTCAAACGTCTTCCAAAAACAAAATCACAGTCGATTAGAAAAACCAATAGCATGGAAGTAAATTTTGACGTTGTACTGGAACTAGATCACTTAGTTGAGATATCAGATTAACCAACTACAAAATAGGTAGCGAATAAAACTAGAGGTTTGTTGGAATTACGTCTATTGTGATTACACACAGTAAAATACAAGGAACAAATTGTTCTAAACACAGATAGAGTTAATTGTCAGTTTAAATCACAACTGTAATAGTCCAAATCCACATTGTTCTCTGGCTGGACTTTGTTGCTATTAACAAAATTCAAAAAATGATTATTTTAAAACAAAACAACAAATGTATGCTATTTCTTAACTACACCCTGTTGTCAAAGCAATCCATTATAGTGTTACTAAATTTTAAAGGACACTTAGAGTCGTCTGATTTTAAATATCTATCACCAATATAACTTGTTGCCAACAGCAATCGAACCTTGTTGTATTTCTTACAATGATTTATGTTTCATGTTGTATTCGCAATCATTTTTTACACATAAATAAGGGAGATAACTCCCAGTGACAGGAAACCAATAGCTCAATTTATGAATATCCGGCTTCCTTGTTGAGTAAATATTACATGTCTCTGGACAAACGTTTTCATAAAGTGCACTTAAACGTAATCGCCAATTTGTGTTGTTGTTCTTTTTCTATTTAAAGTTCATGTAATTATGATGAATTAATGTTTTGAATAAAAACAACCAATTATAAATATGTGTACTTATTTATAAATGTTATCCTGATGTCAGTAACAATTAGTACAAATGACGAAACACAGGTGGCAATCGTTATTCGCAGGGTCAAAAGTTACACGTCCTTATTCGCAAGGTCAAAAGTTACACGTCTTTATTCGCAAGGTCAAAGGTCACAAGTCCTGATTTACAAGGTCAAAGGTTACATACTTTTATTGGCAAGTTCAAATTTTACACGTCTTTATTCGGAGGGTTAAAAAGCTACAAGTCCTGTTTTAGTAAGATCGTTGTCTGCTCTGGGTTGACTTTATTCACCCAGTGTACTCAATAAACCGTACACCTCCAACAATGCACTCAATACCAACCGGATGTATTCAACAATAATGTTATCGCCAGTAGCTTAAGGCCTATACTAATAAAAATGGCTGTCATTAGATAATATAAGAAGTTGTTTTCGTGTCGATCTCCTTAGAATTTCTTTACGACCTCTCTTCGGTAGCTTTATGGCTTATGAGAAGCATAATATGGAAATTATTTCTGTTTTCATCTTTTCATCGATAACGTCAATAATATTCTATATTTATTCAGCAGTTTTCTTATATTAAACACACACTGGATATGGATTAAAACAGCACTACAGTATCTTTAGTGAACGAGAAAACCTCAGATTGACAGGTCAATAATTCCTGATTTGTGCTCTTGATAGAACTGTGTAACATTGGTGTAATCTGCAATGAAAGACAAAATACAATTTAAACATCTTAATTACACGAAAAAATACCCAAATCTATGGGATATTATTGTTGTCAACACAATATCTTGCTGAAAGCACATAAACAACAACAACATGGTGAATGAATTTATAATTAATAAAATATAAGGTTCAAACATTTGGAAATAATGAAATTTGAAATACGATTAGTATTGGCGTGCTATTATTTCAAACAATGGTATGGCCATTGTTCCACGCGTACATTATGTATAGTAGTTACAATATTGGAAGCGCGTTACGTCTTTCATTGAAATGTACGTGCTGGACAGTGTCTGCATTTTAAGTTGTTTAATGTTCTCGTGAGAAAAATTGCGTAAAATGCAGATATTTCCCTCGTGCTATCACAGCCGATTATTAAACTACAAATATTAATAACAATACGAATTATCTAATACTGTAGTAACAGACGATGTGAATAAACAATAACGGGCACGATGTTGCTGAAACTGTAGTAACAGACGATGGGAATAATAACAATGCGAATTATCTAATAATGTAGTAACAGACGATGTGAATAAACAATAACGGCCACGATGTTGCTGAAACTGTAGTAACAGACGATGGGAATAATAACAATGCGAATTATCTAATACTGTAGTAACAGACGATGTGAATAAACAATAACGGCCACGATGTTGCTGAAACTGTAGTAACAGACGATGGGAATAATAACAATGCGAATTATCTAATACTGTAGTAACAGACGATGTGAATAAACATTAACGGTCACTATGTTGCCGAAACTGTACTCAAACAACGTTACAAGCAATACACCATCCAACATTAACGACATTTTTTATTTGTTTACTATTTATAGCATTCTCGTCAAATTCTTGGTACAGACTAGACCTAGCCAAACGTCGTCAGTAGTAATTGTATTACTATTTTAAGATTTGTCCCGTGCATCGATAACCATATTCAATTTATTAACATAACTCAAAATCATTTTCTGTGATTTTTTTTTGGAGAAAGAGAAAGAGAGGGAGAGAGAGAGAGAGAAATGGGGTTTAACGTCCACTCAACACAAACGCGGTCCTTTCGGGACTAACATATGGTTTTTAATTTTATTTCAATAATTCGCTTGCGCGTAGGGGTCTTTAGCAGTGGGAGGAAACCAGAGTGGACATGCCTGCGGAAATTACTTAGCTTTCATAAAGCGAATATTTAACAATATGAGATTGAAATATTTCTTTCAAAGTTATACTACAATACCGTTTTAATTAGCCCAGTACGGGCCGAACAGTGGGACATCAATCTCTATTCATTTCATTTCATTTATACTACCGTATATGTTAAAAACACTTGTATGGATACACTACTTCTGAAATGCCACGTCTAGATACACATACAGGTATCGTTATTATTTAGTTATGTTTATAACATATATTAAAGAGAGAGAAATGGGGTTTAACGTCCACTCAACACAAACTAGTTCATTTCGGGACTAACATGTGGTTTAATTTTATTTCAATAATTCGCTTGCGCGTAGGGGTCTTTAGCAGTGGGAGGAAACCGGAGTGCTCGAAGGAAACCCACGAGGTTGAGAAGGCGCCCCTATCTCCATGCCACATACGCTCACACCAGGGCTCGAAGCCACAGCCGCAAGCCAGGGGTGACCGGCCAGCTAGAGGTCGAAGCGCGGCACTCTAAACCACTAGGCCATCCCAACCCCCAAAAATATATTAAAATAAAGCCCTAAAATGGATTGTATCTATAAATAGTCCTACCTTGTTAAAGAATAATCCTATTTATCCTATAATTCACTATTGCCAGTTGAGAAATTGGAAAAAATATCATTTTTAACTTCAAATTCAAACGTTTGATCGCCATTGCATGGATCGAAATGGGAAAACAAGGGAGGTAATTCAAGTAATTGTGTTATTATTTTCTGTGTCAGGGAATTCTATGCCCGTGAAATATTGCCCATGATCGTATAATAGTGAGTTGACAACCTTTTGAGCAAAAGACATAGAAATAATTATGTTTTGACTTTCTTAGAAAATATGAAATTTCCACTTTAAGTAAAAAATGACATTTAACATCGTTTGTACTTTCCCCGAGTTTTACGTCCACTTCCACCAATGGTGATATCGTAGACAAGATTGTTGAAAGAAACGTGCCAGAGGAAGCCACAAGATAAGCTTGATACGGTATTTGGATATGACACAATGTATTTGCAGGGAAGTGCCAAAGATGTGTTTCATCCATAGGAGAAGACGCGGATGTTTAACACAAATGTGATGCTATATAATGTAGATATCAGTTAGAGACTATTTAGCAGAGGGATACAATATATAGATACTAATATAATTAGAAAGCAATTAGCAGTTAAACCAATAACTACAACGCATTAACAAGATAAAGGGAGCATTAACAAGTTACAATCAACAGCGTTCATCTTAGAATGAAGTTTACAATAGAACTAGAAAAAGACAACCAATTACTTTTGCTATAGATATATAATTGAAATTAAAGATTATAAACGCCTGGTGAGCCGTTATCCAGGTGAAAACGTTAGCATAAAACTGTAGTTTTATTTTGCTATCTTTTATTTAAATCATATATTACCAAAGAGCAGCTTTAATTAACTATTCCATATATATATTATATTGTAAAAAAAAACCAATATAATTTAATCATGCAGCCATTGATAACAATGTACATTAGATGTACATTAGAACAACAGCTCACTACTGCCATATATATCTATTATTTAAATAAACAGCAGATAATATAAACACCACTGTTTACCTTAGGCCTATCCACACAGACCAATATAACCACTCAACAACCAACGTCAAACAGGAAACACGATGCGTACAATTAACATGTGATGAATACCTACTCGGTGAAGATGTACAGAACACCAACCATGTCCTTACAGACTATAACAACTAGTCTTCCAACAATTATAAGCGACGTTCACACTGTATGCGCATTTATTGCGAATTCCGGTAACCGGTAACCGGAATTCGGATTGGTTTTTCCCGGATCAAAAGCGGTGCGTCACATTGCAGTTTATTCGGATTGAATTCAGAATTAAAAGCGCCGCACTGAATGCGCAGTGAATGTCATTCATATCCAAGATGGCTGCGCCAGACAATCGTATCGGTGGTTTTATGCTGCTTATGTTTAATTTCCTGAGGCAAGCAACGCTCCATCAGCGACCCCGGGTCTTACATCTCCGCCTTGCAATACTGGCATCGGGAAACCACGCTCGAAAATCAAGATGAAAGTTTTCAGTCAACACCGCAGCGGGGGGGGGGGCGAATCCGGGACAACCGGACTTGGGATCCAGCTTCTTACTCACTGAACCAACGTTGATCTCATTTCATAATTCAAATCCTTTCAGCACTAAGCAATGCATTTGGTTAATAAGGTGATGGATGAAGAAGCCGATTGATTTTGTTAGTATAGGGCAGAATTTAGTGTGTTGTAAATGGAAAAGTATGCCACAACCCGTGATGAGTGTTCGAAGGGCTAAGCGCTGACAAGCTATGTTTTAGCTTGTTATGTTACCACAGTATTTATCATGGCGAACTTTGGGGAGAAAGCGATCGGTGAGAGAATCCTCGCGTGTTAATTAAGGGCTACCTTCGAGAATATATGCAGTTTGTTGAGGTCAGCCGTTGGAAAACAAGATACACGACTCCAGAGGCCAGTGCCTCGCCACGAGCGACTGGCTGTAACACTTTGGAAAATGGCAACAGTTACACGACTCTTGGGCGGAAATTTGGACTTGGACGGTCGACAGTTTGATCTGAATCAAGCGTGTTACACTCAAATCTTGACCGTTCGGAATAATTGTTCCGGGTTGAATTCGGGAAAATATACGGATTCCTTGATTCAGATTCAGTTCGGTTTTTATCGAATTAAGCGTGACGCCGAAATCCGGAATAAGACTTTATTATGAATTCAATTCAGATTAAACCCCAAGTGTGAACGCAGCTTAAGAGTAAGTCTACATTTAGAAACAAAACACTTTGTATAAACTTGCTTACTTATTGTTCCAAATTAATATATTGTCTCTTTTAAATACAGGAACTAGCAGTCCATCATCACTCTCCAAATGGTGTAAACTGACGCATACACTCATGTAAATTTTATCGCTTTGATTTTGTAATTTTTTAAAGTGTGCAATATTTTTATGAATTAAATAAAATAACGAAAAACGCGGTTTATTTACTCCCACCAGATCACTGAGGTTAATGTGGAAATAATTATTATTCACGATTCATGTGGCTTTCTAATTATTGTATCATGTGGGTTGTATAAATAAAATATAGAACTGTCAATCATAAAGGACAATCAGGTTAAAGATACAGAAATACAAAAATAACATAGAATAGTATCATAATTAGTAAATTATAAGATGGCTATATACACTATATACATTATATACACAAACCACAATCAGAATATAAAATACTTGATGGTTTACAATCTAGATCCCTTGCTTCGATCTCATCTATTCAAAATTTTGACTTTTCCACTTTGTACACTAAAATTCCGCATAGTAAATTAAAAGCCCGGTTGAAAGATATTATTCACAGTGTCTTTTCATCTAAATCGGGAACTGCTAGATATCAATATTTAGTTGTTAATTACAATTCTTCATACATGTATTTCGTTAAGTACCATAGTGATTTAAAAAAAAAATTCACCCCCATCAAGATAATTCAGATGTTGGAATTTTTGATTGATAAAATCTTTATTGAATTTGGAGGGGAAATATATCAGCAGGTGGTTGGTATCCCCATGGGCATCAACTGTGCACCTTTGCTTGCTTATTTATTTCTGTATTCCTATGAAGCCGAGTACATACAGGCACTAGTTAAAACAAATAAACGATTAGTCAGACATTTTAATTTTACTTATCGGTATATCGATGATGTTCACTGAATAATCCCAAATTTAGTGATAATGTAGAATTCATATATCCTGATGAGCTTGAAATTAAAAATACTACTGACAGTGACAATTACGCTTCCTACTTGAATCTGCGTCTCGATTTTGACAATTGCCATAGACTCAGTATTAAATTGTATGATAAAAGTGATGACTTTGACTTTCCGATTGTTAACTTTCCATTTATTAGTAGTAACATCCCTGTATCACCAGCTTATGGAGTGTTTGTGTCTCAGCTAATTCGTTACGCGAGAGCTTGTTCTTTTTATTCTGATTTTTTAAGTAGATCGAGACATTTGTCAAGTAAGTTTCAACTACAAGGATACTTACGCACCAAACTTATAAAATCCTTTAAAAAGTTTTATGGACGTTATATTGACTTGATTGGTAAATATAACATGTCGCTCTCGGCTATTATTCTTGATATATTTAATTGACGCGTATCCTATTTACTATCTCCCTGATTATGTCTACTACACCGTTAACAATGTTCATCACGTGCATTTTGCATAACGATAGTCCATTGGCCAATCACGCTATTTTACCGACATTTTGCCTAGTAGTTCGGATGCAGCTATGGCGGGTGTGGCGCGCCGGCAGGGTAAGCTTACTCTTCCGGACACCTGTTACCACTGTTTGTTGTGTATTTCGTACACGATGAACAGTCCATTTGCTGATTACACTACTTTGCCTAACTATTTTGCCTATAACGTTTTTTAGGACTTCGAGTTTTGCCTAAAGGTTTGGATTGTTCGTACTTGGTTTTATTTTATTTATATCTATATTTAAAAAAATTTCATACGGAATTTTCAAAATCTTTGGGGATGTCAAGGAGGTTATGTACTTTAGAACAAAATTCTCAGAATTGTTTCTGTCTGCAGTTCCGAATAATAAATTTTAAGAATTTGATAATGTTGTGGGAGCTGTGATATTGTCGCTGATTGTGCATCTGAATGTAAGAGGTAAATTAAAAGAAGTGTCGGGAGTCTTCACAGGCATGACCACAAACGCATGTATAATAGGACTGTCAGAAATAGGTTTGAGAAAACGATGTCCGTTTAAATCACTACTTATGAGAGTGGAAGGCGAGAATAGTGGAAATATATAAAGGGAAGGCCCCGGGCTTGTTTTTACAAATCACATGTCACATACTCTTATTGCATGAACTGGAATTAGTGGATATCTGATGGAGAGAGAGAGAAATGGGGGTTTAACGTCCACTCGACACAAATTAGGTCATTTCGGGACTAACATTTGGTTTAACTTTATTTCAAAAAGTCACTTGCGCGTAGGGGTCTTTAGCAGCGGGAGGAAACCGGAGTATCCGGAGAAAACCCACGAGGCTGGACAAGAGACCCTACACCTTGCCCCACGTACAGCCGGGGACTCGAAACCACGCCAGTTGACTCAATGGCAGGTCGTATGATACAGCGCGCGCACGCTAACCATTCGCCGCCCTCACCCCACCCCTGAATACAAAGACGCCATCCAATCCCCCATCTGATGGAGAGGGCGAGGAAAATTGTTATGGGGGTTAATTGACCCATATAGTAGGAAAGCGTTGAGCATGCTTCCTGTCTCGTGATATATTTGTTTTTATTATTAATAAGGCGGATTGTTATTTGACCTACCATGTATACAACAAGTATCAGGTGGTTCCAGACATTCGTTAGATTAAATAGATGAACACGATGTTGGTATTTATTAACTCCAATAATACCATGATAATTGTAATGTTATCTACCATGTCCACTACACGTCTCAGGTGTTACCAGACATTCATTAGATTAAATATATACAAATATAATTTGTCAGTTAATTTGTTAAACAAAGTGAGAGGAAATAGGTTTGTTTACTATCAGATTACTACACGAGCAGTCGAGAATGGCGGCTTAGACAAATCAGTTATTAACAATCTCATCTGCCAAGGTAACAATTGATTCAAGATTTATAATTTAGACAAATAACTATGTATTTTCCAGTATTGTTTAATTTCCGGTTCCGCCGATGGTAGCGGACAAATTGTTAAACTGTCTTAGTGTATTAGGTTCACTACAAGCGCTCGTAGGAAACCAGAGGACCCGGAGTAAACCCACAGCGGCTTTTCACCCTATGAAGTCTGACATTGATAAATCAATCAGCGCTGACGTTTCTAGCTCGCCAAGAACTCTTCATAACAGATCGTTTTATTGGCTAATTCTTCTGATAACAAATCTTCCAGATCCTAGTGTTGTAAAAACAATTGAACCCAAGCGGTGGTTGGATTCGGTGCCGGAATTTTGCACCATGGTTTCCCTTTTTAGGATATATATGACGGTATCTACAAGTTTGGTTGGTACAAAAAACGAGGTCCCGATTACATATTGACATGGACGTTAAAGAACCCCTGACTGTTGGAATTCGAAATAAGAGTAGGCCGATGCGCTGAGCACTGTCCTCTAGAGGGTGGATGGATGACCGAATGGATAGCGTGCGCGCTGTATCATACGGCCTGCCATTGGGTCAACTGGTGTGGTTTCAAATCCCCCGTTGTACGTGGCAAGGAGTAGTGTCGCCTGTCCAACCCCGTGGGTTTTCCCCGGGTTACTCCGGTTTCCTGCCACTGCTAAAGACCTCTACGCGGAAGCGAATTATTGAAATAAAAGTAAACCACATGTTAGTCCCGAAATGACATAGTTTGTGTCGAGTGGACGTTAAACCCCATTTCTCTCTCTCTTTTGTCCTCTGTGGTCGGCTGTCCAACCTCGTGAGTTTTCCCCGGGTAGTCTGGTTTCCATCCACTGTTAGCTCCGAAATGACATAGTTTGTGTCGAGTGGACGTTAAACCCCATCTCTCTCCCTCTTTTGTCCTCTGTGGTCGGCTGTCCAACCTCGTGGGTTTTCCCCGGGTAGTCTGGTTTCCATCCACTGTTAGCTCCGAAATGACATAGTTTGTGTCGAGTGGACGTTAAACCCCATTTCTTTCTCTCTCTCTCTCTCTCTCTCTCTCTCTCTCTCTCTCTCTCTCTCTCTCTCCCTCTTTTATCCTCTATGTGACGTATACCGTCTTCATTATCCTAGTCAAAACAGAACAGAAAGGCGTTCTGAAAACGATAATATTGGATCAAAGTAACCTTTGTGTGAGCGAGAGAGAGAAATGGGGTTTAACGTCCACTCAACACAAACTAGGTCATTTTCGGGACTAACATATGGTTTTAATTTTTTTTTCGATAATTCGTTTGCGCGTAGGGGTCTTTAGCAGTGGGAGGAAACCGGATTGTCCGGGGGAAACCCACGAGGTTGAGAAAACGCCCCTATATCCATGCCACATATGCTCACACCATGGCTAGAAACCACAGCCGAAAGCTAGGTAAAATGTTGTAAACGCTGTTATGACCTAACCAGTAATTACATTAGTTCTAAGTAATAAAGTTATCGGGGTATTAAATTCTGAACCAGACAACCCGCCGGTAATTCGATATGTAATTACAGCTATTAAAGGCAAAAAAAAATCCAAAATTACAAGCAACGATGTGTTCGTTAATAAAAGACCGTTCACACTTCAATGATGCACGTCAATCCACCTGGTATAAAATAATCCTCCGGCGATTGGATATGATTTGATGCAGATTGAGATATATTCTGGGCGAGCAGCACGAGGTAAATAAAACAGAAATGTTGAATACTTTTATTTATATATTAAAATAAGTTTCAATTTCAATCAGGGGGCCCGTTGGGGTAAATGCTGAAGGATTAAATGCAAGATCCACGAGTTAAAATGGGGCTGCCAATAGTGGACCAAAATAAAAGCCCGCAGAATGACCTTTATATTTTCAAACCTAAATTAGAACAATCTAATTAAAATTCAAAACAAAGATATATGTTTCGTTTCGTTTTTTTTATACTTCCAATGGCCTACACAACACGAACATCCGACCAGTTGTACTATATATAGAAAGTCGTACAAGCGGCTTTTGACCTTATGACGCCTGACAATGATTAATCAATCAACGTTGACGTTTCTATTCACATCACACCAGGACCAAGAAGCCGCCGTAACATGCCGTTTCATTGGCGCATCCCTCACTTCAACCAAAACTCCGGTAATATAACAACTCTTGATTTTCATTTTGAGTGCAGTCGATATATCATTACAGACAGGACACACACCACAGTCAATTCGATATTTAATTCTATTGTTGTTTACCTGTCGTGGTTTCGAATCCCTGGAGTAGGGTCGCCTGCCGTGGGTTTTAACCGGGTCCTCCAGTTTCCTCCCATTGCTAAAGACCCCTTTATTGAAATAAACTTAAACCACATGTTCGTTCCGAAATGACCTAGATAGTGTCGAGTGGATGTTCAACCCCATTTATCTCTGCCTTTTCTGTTATTTGCAATATTCGTGTAGCATGTTCTGTCCGCGTGTTTGTCTTGTTGTTTTTGTGTAGTGAAGTTCCCCCGTGCGTACTAATTATATGTATTATAGACTTTCAAAATCTATTTGCATTCGTGTTTGACCTTTATATTAATGCCACCCAAGGCTTCACGAAGAAACCAAACACAGTGATACAATCATGTGGCGAGAATTATCAAAGTCAAGATGCTATTAATAATTAAAAATATTCGCGTTTCACAAAACCAATTACCCGATGTCCAGGTGACCACGACATCCACATCATTCTATCAAACCTTCAGGGTCGTAGAGATGGTATTTTAAAGGTCCTTTAAGTTTATACCGATCGGGCCGACATCTTGTAGTCAGGATATCAAAATTCATTTTAAGATATATGTTACAAAAGTCTAAATAATTCTCCGTCTTTATGATCACGTGATAGATTCTATGACGCCAGCCATACCTTTAACGTCATACATAGTTATTTCACTGGGGTTGGAAGGCCGAATGGTTAGCACGTGCGTGCAGAGTCATAAAGCCTTCATTGAGTAAACTGGCGTGGTTTCGAATCCCCGGTTGTACGTGGCAAGGAGTATGGTCGCCTGTCCAACCTCGTGGGTTTACTCTGGTTTCCTCCCACTACTAAAGACCCATACGCGCAAGCGAATTATTGAAAAAAAATTAAACCATATGTTAGTCCCGAAATGAGCTAGTTTGTGTCGAATGGACGTTAAACCCCATGTCTCTCTCTCTGGTTATTTCACGAAGTACAATAAATTTGTTTTAATTGCTCGAAAATTGTTCCGGGTAATGACTGTGAAAGTTAGGTTAACAATGTCGTTATGTTTTTAGTCTCATCTGAGAAAGAATACTCTGATTCGATTGACCGCGTTCAAGAACTGTAGGGGTGGAAGTTGTACCACAAGAGTAGATGATGACCTGCGCTGTAGAAAGACGAGGGACATATTTTTGGGCGGAACAGGTTTCGAATAGTGTATAATTTAAAGGGACAATCCCGATAAGAACATTAAAGTCCGAGTATTTATGAAATTTATGGACCAAAATATAGTGGCATGGTGTATTTACCTTGTCTCAAAATTTCAGCTCAAAATATAATTGAGTCGTTTGGACGTGAACGTCAACACTGCTTATCCGGACACGTAACCCTTTTAAGATTTCGGGTCAATTTTTTCATTGGCTGACCTGATAATCGATTAATGTTTCTTGAGAGGTCTATACAGTGAATGACCCACGCCCTGTACTTGATAACAAAAGGTAAATTTCACCTACATATTATTTTTATAGAAAAAAGTCTGGTTTTATCTAGATACTGTATAATAAAACGGTCTCCATTTCCAGATGAAGACTGTAAGGTTTAAGTTATTTACAAGCGTATCACAAATATCGGGTTAGTAGGTGGGCCTAAGGTTATGGATTTTAAAGGATTTTAACGCAAAATTAAGCAGTTTTATTCCCCAAAAAGTTATCGGGATTGGCGCTTTAAATATTAAGAAATGAAGAAACGGGATTTTTAAGTGTACGATCCAACAGAAATGCGAACCTTAAGAACATTTTATCGACCAGTCCATCAGGTACACAGCTTTAAATATACCGAAACTGTCATTGCTGAAAACAGTGGGTTTGTTTACTACCGCTAGCATATTCATTGAATATGAGTTGGGTTAGTTCATAATTAATTGGTTGTACGTGACAAGGAGTAGGGTCGCCTGTATAACCTCATGTGTATTCTCCGGGTCCTCCAGTTTTCTCCCACTGCTAAAGACACCTACGCGCAAGCGAATTATTGAAATAAAATTAAAACCATGTGTTCGTCCCGAAATGGCCTGGTTTGTGTCGAGTGGACGTTAAACCCCATTTCTCTTTAATGCCATACGCATGCCCAATACTCGCGAAAAGTCAGTAAAATAGCTATAATTAACCGAGGATTACAAACTGGTTTATCAATGAATATTCAATATACACCATCATAAGCAGATAGTGATCGCGTAAGACCCACTTACGGTCTGTGTAAGTAACATTGTTTCATTGTCGCATAAGCGGTTTAATAGCCAACCCTTTGATAACTGGAAACAAGAGATCAAAAGTGCCCTACACTATACTTTATGAACTGGAAACAAGAGACTAGAAGTGCCCTACACTATACTTTGTTGCTCATTAAATGAAATTAAATGATGTTTAACGTCCTACGCTTCTTCTCCTAACCGGGTTAATGAAAGCGAGATAGAGAGAGGGGAATGGGGTTTAACGTCCATTCGACACAAACTAAGTCGTTTCGGGACTAACATAGATTTTAATTTCATTTCAATCATTCACCTGTACGTAGGGATGTTAAGCAGTGGGAGGAAACCGTAGGACACGGAGAAAAACCACGAGGTTGGCAGGCGACCCTTCTCCTTGTCACGTACAACCAGAGATTCGAAACCACTCCAGACTCAATGACAGGCTTTATGATACAGCACGCACGTGCTAACCATTCAGTCATGCAACCCACCGCCACCCCGGGCTAATGAAGGCGGGCGTAAGCCATACAGAGTGCTATGAGGGAAATTTTGCCCGGGCAGCAGCGCTACAATCTACTATTTTATCGTATTCCAACTGCCGGGACTTCGGTTTGTCGTGCCATTCGAAGGATTACAGAGCTGTCCTTACCAGACCCACCATCTTGAATCGCTGACAAGGGGAACCCACGCCGGAAAATAATTCGTAGGGGAGAGAGAGAGAGAGAGAGAGAGAGAGAAATGGGGTTTAATGTCCACGCGACACAAACTAGGTCATTTCGGGACTAACACATGGTTTTAATTTTATTTCAATAATTCGCTTGCACGTAGGGGTCTTTAGCAGTGGGAGGAAACCGGAGTGCTCGGAGGAAACCAACGAGGTTGAGAAAGCGTCCCTATCTCCATGCCACATACGCTCACACCAGGGCTCGAAACCACAGCCGCAAGCCAGAGGTGACCGGCCGGCTAGAGGTCAAGGCACGGTACTCTAGACCACCACTAGGAACACATAGAACTAGTTACGAACGTGTTTAAACTTACTTGGGGAGAGAGAGAGAAATAGGGTTTAACGTCAGCTCGACACAAACCCGGTCATTTCGGGACCAACACATGTTTTGATTTTGTTTAAATAATCGCTTGCGCGTAGGGGTCTTTAGCAGAGGACGGGAACCGGAGTGCCCGAAGGAAACCAACGAGGTTGGGAAGGCGCCCCTATCTCCATGCCACATACGCTCACACCAGGGATCGAAACCACAGCCGCAAGCCAGAGGTGACCGGCCAGCTAGAGGTCGAAACGCGGCACTCTAGACCACAAGGACATTCCAACAACCAAACTTACTTGGGCTGCTGTAAAATGGCGAAAGAGATCGTTTTGAAATTAATACGAACTGAACTGACGGGGGTACAGACGATATTGGCGAATTGAGGGCTGTTTGTGAACGTACTAGGGTCGTATTACAGACACTATTTACAGAGTGTATCCTTAGGACGGGGTAGGGAGTTTCTAAGAAGTTGTTTGATGTGATGGGGCTTGAAGAAGAATGAATAATTAAACGTATTACGAACGAGCTTCTTCCTCACGTCGTTCGTTCCGGTCTTTTTGTCCCTTCTCGCAGCCCTAAAAACATTCCCTTTGAACATCTGTTGTCACATGTACAAGCTGGTGTTTTAAAAATCCCTGGGTAGTTTGAAATCAATGAAATAGTAGCCAGAAAGAGAGAGAGAGAGAGAGAGAGAGGGAGAGAGAGAGAGAGAGAAATGAGGTTTAACGTCCACTCGACACAAACTAGGTCATTTTGGGACTAACATATGGTTTCATTTTCTTTCAATAATTCGCTTGCGCGTAGGGGTCTTTAGCAGTGGGAGGAAACCGGAGTGCCCGGGGGAAACCCACGAGGTTAAGAAGGCGCCCCTATCTCCATGCCACATACGCTCACACCAGAGTTCGAAACCACGGCCGTAAGCCAGAGGTGACCGGCCAGCTAGCGCATCACTCCAGACCACTAGGCCATCCCAACCCCCCAATATAAAATAGAGCCAAATGATGTGGCCTTGTTTGTGTCTAGTCAACGTTAAACCTTAATTCTCGTTGTCTTTTTGTTATCTCCCTCTCCGTATTTAAGTTGCCATCCACACGAGGGGCCAATCATAAAGCCCGACATTGAGTCAACTTGCGTGGTTTCGAATCTCCGGTTGTATGTGTCAAGGAGTAGGGTTGCCACTCCAACCTCGTGGGTTCTCCTCCGGGTTTGCCCCCCACTTCTAAAGTCCCCTACGCACAAACGAATTAGTGAAATAAAATTAAACCATTTGTTAGTCCCGAAATAACCTAGTTTGCGTCGTCGAATGGACGTTAAACCTCTCCCTCCCTCTGCTCCTAACCTGGGCTATAATGAAGAGGGCCATACGCCATACAGTGTTCTATGTGCTTTCACCAGGCATTGGCGTCCTACTCTTATATCTAATTCAAACTGGCAAGAGATCTTTTACGTGACCGCCAAAAGGGAGCCCCGGTTTTTCGTTCCATCTGAACGACTAAACAGCTGTCCTTGCCAGGTCCTCCATCCTGCATCACTGACATATATCTTAAATAGCAGCAATAAAAATGTAATGAAAAAACGTTGATATAACGAACCTGTCTCAAATCTGTTGATATAGCTTCCTTGTTTTCTATCTAATAAACTCCTGAAAATATTTGTCTGAGGCATACCTTTTTACGGATTCCATTCTCTCGAATTTTCTCGACATCGAAACCCTAGAACTGTAGAAATGTTTGTACATTAAACCTGCCCACTTCTTTATATAAATAACAAAAAACACAATCGTCTGAGTGATTTCGCCTCACACTCCCTTTCGCAAGCACGCAATATTACAATATAGTTTGTTGATGGAATCAAGTGACGATTAGTTCACGGTTTGCCTTTTAGTAAATTGTTTTGTTTTGAAGCTAAACGGTAGAATAGAGTGATATATGTTCCATATTTTCAGCACCATGACTGCAATTCTATGACCAAAAAATAAGTCTGTAGATTGATCTCCGTTCTATCTGTTTAGTGAGTTCTTCAAATGTTATTTAAGTTGTATCTGAAGGAGAAAAACAAAGTATAAAAGTATATTTCGGTGCATTTAAGATAAATTCGAATGGGAATAGGGAATATTCACTGACGAAATCATTTTTTATTTATAAACTTTATCTCCAAGACCACAGACGAATTAATTATTACAAAGTTAGTTTTATTCATTTAAAAATAAATAGTTTAATATTAAACGAAAGATAAAACGAAACCTACAAATACCTTGAAAACTTCTTAAAGAATTATATAGAACCGTCGGTATATACAATCATAAAATAACTTCTAGGCGTCGTTTTAAGTCCAATAACGGATGATACGGGGAATAATTTAATACCGACACAGTCTCCATCGCGATCGTTAATCAGAAAATATTGCATCGTATAACATAAAGGACAGCTATATGTGCTGATGTACAGATTCCGACCAATAGAATCGCTCGTTCTTTTTCTAGTGTATATCGATCTTGAGCACATGTAAGAATTGACAGTGAGACCAGATAGTATTGGCTGTTTATGTATTCCGATATCGTTATGGAGATTGAATACTACTGTTTTTCCCAACATCAATCTCGTCTGTCAAAATTTGCGTGATTTTTTCAGGTCTTCTGGTTCCACCCAGAGCCAAGGGTGGATTACTGAATTACGATCATACCAAATGATAGTATCGGAAATACCCCCCCCCCCCCTCTCTCTCTCTATCTACCTGTTTGTGTCTCTCTGTCGCGCCCTCTCACTCCATCGCCCCCCTCTCTCTTTCGTTCGTTCGTTCGTTTCTGGGGTTAAACGTACACTTCCACCGGGGGATATCGTAGACAATTTAGCAGTGGGAGAACACTGAAGGTCCCGGAGGAAAAATCCAGATATTTAAATTTTGTTTTATTATTTCTTGCCTTTCGATCTCTCGCTCTGCTATCGATATTATCTCAATGGAAGGATTGTGTTGGTGTCAATATATCCTGGCGTGTTCTGCTTGTGTAGTCAATTTGTTCAGTCATTAAATTGATGTATACATGTTTACATGTCCGGACGAACCATACCAAGGTATTGGTTCCGGAAATCTCAATAAAAAGTGAGTCGTCATAGTTTATTTTGACCTTTAAATGGCATCTTGAAGTACGATTAATTATTCATAACAACTTATACAAGACATGATATATATGGATATAACTGTTCCTCGAACGACCTTAAATTCCATGTTTTCAATAACGACGTTTCATATCACATAGGCAACAAGTCACGTTTTCATATCACATCGACCACAGATCACGTTTTCCAGACTTATGGTGATTATAATAGCATATACTTAATTAAATTTATTTTCTTGCTGAAAGTGACAACGCCATTTTCAATAAACATCCACGTGTATCCAGAAATAACCATTAATCAGAATTGAAGCCAAGCTTTATACATAAAACAATTGATGATAATAATAATGTTCTTTCTTATGTGATAATAAATGCCAGCTGTGTAAAAAAATAACAAATAATATAATTTCAGTAGTTTCAGCTCCTATCCAGATATCTAATTTCCTTTATTTAATTATCATGACCGTTACTAGCTTTTAAAATAATCGTACGGGCAACTTGCCAGTCGTACATTATTCATACCAGTGAAATATTGGACTAGTGTGACGTATTTCACATGAGTTAATAAACAGCTATGTTTAGAGAAAAGAAACAGCTATGTTAAGAGTCATGGTAAAGTTGTGTTTAGAGTGAAGTTTGGTTTCTGTTTAGAGTTCGGGATGAGTTATGTGAGAGCTCGGGTGCGATACACATTTTGACGGGAAACGCTTCGCGGAATATGTGTCTCAATGTTTTAACGCGCGCACGGTAGACCATTGAGTCAACTCATATCATTCCATATCCAAGTGACCCATAATTAAGTGATGTATTTTCTCGTATATATTAATAATACCTTTTTATTGTGCTGCTTTTCGTTACTATTTAAAGCTACAATTTCATATTTTTAAGTTATATTTTTAACATTTATAAAAATAAAGCCTTAAAATAGATGGTATCTATAAACAGTCCAACCTTGTTAAAGAAAAATCCTATTAATCACTATTGCCAGTTGAGATATTGGCACAAATGTCAATTTCAACTTCAAAATCAATTTGAAGATAGCTATTGCATGGGGGCAATATAAAAACAAGGTAAGTAATTGCGTTATCATTTCCTGTGTTAATGAGTTATAAAAGTTATAAAAGTGGGAAATGATGCTTATATAATATTGAGTTGACATCCTATTGAGCAAACGACATATAAATAATTAAGTTTTGACTTGAAAATATGAAATTATCGCTTTTTATCCCTTAGTATCAATTTCTCAACTGACAATACTGAATTATAACCTTAATAGGAATATTCTTTAACATGGTTGGACTGTTTATAGATACAATCCATTTTAAGACTTTATTTTAATACATTTTATGAATATAACTCAAAAATATGAAATCGTAGCTTTAAGTGGAGAATTTAAAGATGCATTCCCATGAAGTATTAATAGGATATTTATTTCCGAGAAAAGCATGACCAATTTGACATATATGAAAAGTTTAGCCGTCCCTGACAAAACACCCATGAGGGGAGTACTGGGCAATATGTCATAGCATCACTAACTGACAACCTAACGGTTTATTGTCTTCCAGTTTGTTATATCTTGATCGATTGGGGACAGCACGGTTTTAAACGTACACCAGATTGTGAGATTAAACGGCGAAAAGGGGGTTGGCTGGAGATAGTCCAGTTTGTTATATCTTGATCGAATGGGGACAGTACGGTTTTAAATGTACACCAGATTGTGAGATTAAACGGCGAAAAGGGGGTTGGCTAGAGATAATCAAAGAAATTACTTGAATGGACAACACGTAACGACAAATACATTCTGTAAATGTATCCCCCTTCAATCAAGTTATATAACAAATAAGTCTGCTTAAAATGGTTTTCTATAAAACCATATACCTGTTTCTCTAATTAAAACGTTTAGAGAGTGATTTAAAACGTTGGATAGATAAATTAGTTTGAATACTTTTTTAGTCAAAATATATTACCAAATCACAAAGTATGTTCGTGGGACGGTTTTTTTAATGTAATTCTGTCAAGTTCAAAAACAGAGGCGGAAATTGAGTGAAGGCCCCAACTGTGATTGGTACAGATCAATAGGAAATTCTACAGTTCAGCTCAATTTATTTTAATGTTTTAGGAGTTGCCCAAAGAGCCTTCAGTGACAAATGTCTTAGCTAGCCTTTACAGTCTAGGATCTGTAATTGAACGAAAGGGGATACTTATAGAGAGAATTTCAATGTCAGTAAATTAAAGCAAATGGTTTATACCTGTTCATTTTCGAAAGATGCTGCTATTATAGGCTTATGACAACTGTGGTCGGTAGTGTAAAGCCAGACTGACACTTGCACGACTTTTGGCCACGATTTTGTCGTGCCCATCAGTGTCCACATTGACACGAACTGGCACGACGAGTTCACGCATAGTTTGTGCATTGTTTACGCACTTCCCGCAATGGCAAAACGAGTTTGCATAAATCGGACGTTGTCGTGCCGACTCGAGTCGTGCCAATGCGTGCCACAGAATCGCGCAAGTGTCAGCCTTGCTTTAGACTATCCATCGAAAAGACACGATTACATCAGAATGAGTATACCCGAACTTAAAGATACATTATGGAAGATTAAATTTAAGAACTTACGGTTCTCACTATACTAGTTAAAAACTGGATAATGTAAAGGGAATTTGCTGAAAATGTCAGTCAAATTGTTCCCCCGCTAAACCAGGATATTGGCGTTTGAATGTTAGGCCTAGCCTCCCTAATCATCATTGAGTAGTCTCTGTTATCCATTCTTAGATTCAATCACAGCGTTGAGCAGCAAATCGAATTCAAATCCCGTGAAATCCTGCACATAAAATGGCATTGAGAGATGATTAAGGTCTATTCATGTTTATAATGTCTACTGGACAGATTTAGTTCATAGGGCCAAAAGCCGCTCGCGCGACCACTGACGCGATCTTCCAGTACAGTTGGTCAGATGTTCATGTAGTGTATGCCATCAAAAGTAAAAATGAAACAAGAGATAGATTTGTATTTTAGTAAAATTGGATAAAATTGTTCTATCAATCAGCTATATACTTACCAGAAATATCAAACTGGATATGTTGAAGAAATGAAAGTTTCGAAATTTCCTTCAAACTACGTATATAATTGTGTTCCGCCCTTGGCAGTGCATTTAAAATAAAGAGATATCAATGTAGAAAGAAGTTCTTTACGTTTACAGTTTATTAACAATAGCAATGCCTGTGAGTAAGGGGGGGGGGGGCTAGTGGTCTAGAGTGCCGCGCTTCGACCTCTAGCTGGCCGGTCACTTCTGGCTTGCGGCTGTGGTTTCGAGCCCTGGTGTGAGCGTATGTGGCATGGAGATAAGGGCACCTTCTCAACCTCGTGGGTTTCCTTCGGGCACTCCGGTTCTTCCCACTGCTAAAGACCCCTACGTGCAAGGGAATTATTGAAATAAAAATAAACCATATGTTAGTCCCGAAATGACTTAGTTTGTGTTGAGTAGACGTTAAACCCCATTTCTCTTTCTCTCTCTCTCTCTTTCTCTTTCTCTCTCTCTCTATTTAAAGGGACGTTAATGGTCGATATAACTTTAAGGGAATATCGATTGTTTCGTGTCTGGTAAAACGCTTTAATTCTATTTTCAATAAAAGACCACTAAGGTTTCACAAGATAACGTTACATGATATTACCGAGTCGGTTCGGATTTCGCAAACATGTAAGTACCGTAGACGCATTTGTCTGTCTCCGGGTACTCATTAATCAAACTCTGAAACATCTTTTCTGCTGTGTTATCAATTACACCAAGGCTTTCAATTATCGGAACATTCAATTCATGAAATCAGGTTAGGAATAAGGGGAAACTACTTGAAAGAGTATTCGGGTGTTCATACGACAAAAGTTGATTAAACTGTTTCAATAGGATTTAGTAATTGAACTAGAGTATACAGGTCACAATTCTATGCAATACAAACGGTTTTTTTTACTAAGCGACGTAATTTCACTTGTCTTTACAGCGTGTTTACGTATATAAACCGGAGGACCCAGAAAAACCCCACCAGAATGGACAGACTATCCCACTCCTTGTCACGTACAACCGGTGAATCGAAACCACGCCAGCTAACTGGATAGTACAACGCATACGTGCTGACCATTCAGGCCATCTAATCTCCCTCCTAAACTTGAACCTGACGTCGCTAAACAATACAGGATGCTTGTAGGTTAAAGATAGTTAGCACCCAATTAGCAGGAATAATCTGTTAATTAACCCACGCAACTCTATTCCACAATAACTATCTTTATTTTGTTATTCATCAAAATACTGGCCTCCGGCGGTTGTCTTTCCATAGCAATTGTGACGAGCATCTGGGTTCAAGGACCGATTGAGTCACATTAGATGGATCTATTAGCGTCTGTTGTCATTGGTTTACTAAGTCTGTTCATCGACTAATCAAATCAAACCACAAATCGTCTAATGCGTCTTGCTTCTGTTGTACATATTACACGCCACTCAAGCAAATACTTATGGCAACCTATAGCGGAATTAATTGCAAGACCGTTTTTCTGTATCGAAAGATAAAAAATCGAGTATATAACAGTTTGTTCATCACCTTCCAAGCATTTTGCACATGTCAAGATAAAAAAAAAATTACATATGTCAAGACGAAAAATTCACGTGTCAACACTAAAAAATTCACATGTCAAGACGAAAAAATTCACATGTCAAGACGAAAAAAATCATATGTCAAGACCGAAAATTAACATATCAAGACGAAAAAAAAATCATATATCACGAGCATCACAAGTTCATGAAATACCAAGCTGCTGACGACTAACTGTTGCAACGTTTATGAAATGTAATAGTATGGTGTTTGACGTCCTACTTTCCCACGCCGACTGCGGTAATGATGAGAGAGAGACAGAGAGAGAGAGAGAAAGAAATGGGGTTTTACGCCCACTCGACACAAACTTGTTCATTTCGGGACTAACATATGGTTTAATATTATTTCAATACTTCGCTTGCGTGTAGGGGTTTTTAGCAGTGGGTGGAAACCGGAGTACCCGGAGAAACCCCACGAGATTGTACAGGCGACCCTACTCCTAACCACAAATTAATGATGACTAGGTAGCCAATCAGTAAGACAATGCAGGGCAAGGCGATGTTTTACACCAATTGTGCTTCAGACCAACTTTAGCGGTTAGAACATCTGGTAACACTTCTCATATACACCCATTCTAGATTCCAAAGGAATAGAAATTTAGCCCTGACTAGTTATTCGGTGCATTTCATCAAGCCGAAAATAGCAGGGGCTGGTGTTTCAAGCCGGTCGGGGGGGGGGGGGCTAGTGGTCTAGAGTGCCTCTATCTGGCCGGTCACCTCTGGCTTGCGGCTGTGGTTTCGATCCCTGGTGTGATCGTATGTGGCATGGAGATAGGGGCGTCTTCTCAACCTCGTGGGTTTCCTCTGGGCTCTCCGCTTTCCTCCCACTGCTAAAGACCCCTACACGCAAGCGTATTATTGAAATAAAAATTAAACCATATGTTAGTCTAGTTTGTGTCGAGTGGACGTTAAACCCGATTTCCCCCCTCTCTCTCTCTCTCTCTCTCTCAATCCGGTCCTTTTATATGGCCACTAGTAGCTAGTTTCTAAACAAAACTCTTTATTAGCGACAGGTACAGGGTTTTTAACTGGTTTATATGCGACATCATTACGACCCGTTTATTCATTCATCATCGGTTTGACGTAAGCTGATTGGTAAATATATAAATATCTGACCTTTATTTGACAGGAACTATATTAGATCCACTTGTAATTCCGTCAATTTGTGTTAAATAAGTCACTGATACTATATGTGGACATAACCCGGGCCTTACCTATTACATATATTGGTGGACGTTAGCCCCCCCCACCCCTCTCTTTCTCTCTCGCTTATATATATTTGTAACTCTGAGTCCTGTTTCACCAAATTTTAACTAAGATAAAATCCAGATTTTAGTAATTTGATTGGACATTATAAGATTGATTTAAGTTCCTAGTCAATCAAAATTGAAGTATCTACTAAATTCTGGATTTTATCTTTAGTTAAAATTTCGGGAAACAGGACCATGGACTGTAAGATGCATTAAGTAAGTTACTGTATGACGACCAAGCCAATGCCAGGCACGGATTCAGGCTTTGTCAGGCACAGAACTGTCATTTTGTCAGGCACTGATTTGTCTTTTTTAATGATATTATTAATACATGTCCAACACTAAGTTGAAAATGTCAGTCACTATTTCATTAATGGTTGACATCTTGTCAGTTACATCTAAAACCGTTAATTCCAGACCTGATGGAGAAATGATTTTGAAGAAATGATTTTGAAGAAATGTTTTTGGAGAAATGTTTTTGGAGAAATGTTTTACAAGATTTGGATTTGGAGATTTGTATTTTGAAATATGTTGTTCGAGATTTTTTTTTCGTTGTATTTCTCTGATGAAATGTAAATAAAGATTAATTTTTTGATCTTCTAAAAAAATTAATCTTATATTAAAATGCATTTTTCAAATCTGATATGACAAATGTCTGATTTGTGAAACAAATATTGATTTTAAGATACAAATGTTAATTTTAGTGTACAAATGTCGAAATACGACAACAAATGAAGAAGTAAGAATTAAGGACTATGAATTAAGAACTAAGAAGTAAAAACACTGAATAACGAGCTGTTTGGTCTTCCATATATTTTTTTTTTTAAATTTCCACTGGTTTGATGTTGTTTAGAGGATTGAGTTGTGAACGTGTATTCTGTAGACCACCGCTACATATGTGAGTGTGAACTATTTGAGCCACGTACACCAACAGTTTCGCGCACTTCTAATAACACTCGTACCAATTTCTCCCCTAATCTGGAAAAGCTCAGCGAGTCAAATGTCGATGAAAATTTTGGTTAAAGTTTAGTAAGACATTTTGATTTAAGTTGGGTGGAACATTTTTGCCATACAAGTCTCCTTGATAACATTTGCTTGTAGAATCCCTACAAGGTAATCCAAAATATCTTCGGGCTTTTCAGCATTCTGATTTACACACAGCCCCTATTTCGTTTCATTTTTATAGTTTAAAATTTCGTTCTACTCGTCTTACTACAATAGTATCTGGAAGAGATGACGTGCTTTGGATAAGGCGAGGGATTAGCCAATGAAGCGGCCTGTTACGACGCGTTCTAGGGCCTTTGATGCACGGAACTGTGGTTACCAACTAGAAACGTCAACGCTGGGTGACCACTTTAACGTGTCAGATCTTCAAGCAGTGTAGACAATCGAAAGTATAAAAAAAGGGAAACGAAATATAGATCTTTATTTTAAACAGATGGAGCATTTCGGATTCTGTGCCTCTGTCACCGAACTAAGTCTTCTTGACAAAAAAGGGGGGATTATGATCGGGCAGCGGCACTTCGGTCTACTCTTATATTAACTTCTTAATGTCAGTGGGGATCTTGATTTTGTCCCATCAGAACGACTATACGCTATCCCTTACAACAAGACCTGCTATCATTGTCCATTGACAAGGTTGACAAATTTTTACTGTCATAAGGTATCTTGTTTTCGTCCCATCAGAACGACTATACGCTATCCCATGAAATCATGCCCTCGGTCATACCTTACTGACAAGGTGGAACTACACCCTACAAATTCTTACTGCCAAGGGACCTTTTTTGTCCTGTCAGAACGACTATACCCTAAAAGCATGCCCTCTGTCCTGCTTACTTGGAACTACACCGGACAATCCCTAGAATGGACCGAACGCGGTACATCCACTATGGCTCCCTTGATAATAAGTTGCCAGTAGTCCGCGAATTCAGATCTTTCGAATTAGATTGAGTTGAATTGTATCGCTCTCGTGGGAGTTACAAGTCAAACATATTCATTAAAACCATATTCATTCTTCACGTGTTGACGCGGAATGTACATCATGTCACTAGTTCGACTTCCATCATGCCGACTAGAATAATCTATAAATTCTCCAGTCATTTTATCAGTGCAAGAGATGAATATTTATTACACAAATAAAACAAGTAACTTTCCTTAAAACACAAACATGTTGGCCAAATAAAGATGAAGACAATTTCGTTAAAAAAACATTTTTCTAAGAGTCGAGCACATCGATTAATTCCATTGCCAACTCATAATTGTTGGCCAGAGCCCCAAATGTTTGTCCCCGTAGTTTTTGTTGGATTGTTGCTCTGCCAACAGTCAATGGTCGAAAACACATCTAGTTAAACATGCATTATGCAAGAGCTAAATCTGCCTATTGCAGGTCTTTTGTTAGGCCCGAAATGTATTAATTAGACATTAATTAACTAATTCAGACCTTATTAACCTCTCGATAGCATTAGATTTCTCCGATATTAATTAGATTAAAACGGTTCAGCGATACTTTGATTTAATCAAATATGGAGGAACGGGACTCGGTTTCGATCACCAGGACGGTAGTTGAAATTACCTCGGTTTTTGTCCCATCCGAACGACTATGCGGCTGTCCTTGTCAGGCCCTCCTGCTGCGTCACTGAGAAGGGGAAATCACGCCGGAAAATCGAGATGAACTTTCACGGCCAATTCAGGGATCGAACACCCGACCTCCAGGCTAGCGAACCAGCGCCTTATCCACTGTGAACCCCTCACGGAATCTGACAGACTCACAAGCTAGGTGAATAGCCAATCGAAATTACTGCCGAAATATGCAAGGTTTTGCGTAAAGGCCCTGACAACATGTACGTAGTTAAAGCAAGATCCAGCCTTCTTTTGAAGCATATTCCTGAAGCAATGGCCCGAGAAATCCCTCTCTGGCCATTGCTGGAATAGCGTCTGTTTCTTGAACTTATGCGGGAGTGTGTCTATTCTTTACGCTCAATGAAAGCTATCACTTAAGTACAGCAACATGACAGTCCTTCGTTTAATCTGGGTGTTCCCTTAAACTTTGGACAGTGATTTAAGGTATTAAAAACGATGAAAGTATGTTCGTTTCCAAACAGTATTGTTTACATTTCATTCGACTTGATAGCCTCGTTTGTCACGCAATTAGTTTTACTGCAGTATTCTGCTATGCACTGGTTAATTGGGCATAATAAAATCGTGAGCCATGACGTAACGTTATGTAAAAATATTTGGTCTAATATTGGCACTCGTTTTAAATGTAAAGCTTTTGTAAGGCAGCTAGTGATTGGTTAGTAGACGGACTACTGACCAATCAAAATTTAAAACAACAATATCCACTCATAATAGCAGTGTGTAGTGGGATTACCTCTAATCAAACGAAACGCTGCGCGGAGCATGCTTTTGAAGATGGCAACTTTAAAATCTCACAATGTAATTTGTGATCATTTCATTACCAATCAGAAAGTTGCTTGTAGATAGTTTAGTTTATTAGAAATCGGGCATCCATACATGCTCACGATAATGAAAAGACGATCGAATTATTCGTTAATAATGGGTTCCTTAATATGGAATTCGATGATCACGAACTCTGTTTATTATAGTATAAAGTTAATAATGAAATGAGTTAAGAGTTTTATGGCCATCAAGCTTCGAACAGATTATATTTCCACAAACATCCGGTAAACATAACGAGATTATATGAGTATACTAAACTTGTCATACTACTAACTGGCTCTACTGATTGATCTCTCGGTGGTTTACAACAACATCAACAGAGAGTGAGAGACAGAGAGAGACAGAGAGAAAGAGAGAGAGAGAGAGACAGAGAGGTGGTCATTCCGTATTTCAATATTTCACGTACGCTGGGGGTCCTTAGCTCTGGGTGGAACCCAGAAGAGACAGAGAGAGAGAGAGAGAGAGAGAGAGAGAGAGAGATGAGGTTAATCGTCCACTCAACATAAACCACGTCATTTCGGGACTAACATATGGTTGAAATTTATTTCATTAAACCGTTTGCGCGTAGGGGTCTTCAGCAATGCGAGGAAGTCGAGGGATCCGAAGACCTCCCCCCCCCCCAAGGTTGGATAGGGGACCATACTCCTTCTCCCAGGGTATTGAAGTCATTTAGTTGACTCAATGACATACATGACATAGCACGTCCGCGCTAACCATTCGACCATCCACCAACCCCCTTTCAAACATTTTAGGACTGAAAAGCCTATATAATCGCCTGCCAAACATCAAAATTAAACTGTGTATATGAAAAAATTAAAATAAGACTTGTATGATAGGACTTGTATGGTTACATTACAATATTAGGTGTGTGATTACATTACAACATGACTTGTATGATTATATTAAAATGAGACTATATATGATTACATTACAATAGGACTTGTATGGTTACATTACAATAGAACTTGTGTGGTTACATTGCAATATGGCTTGTATGATTACATTGCAATATGACTTGAATGATTACATAACAATAGATGAAAACATTAAAATATGATTATATTATACGATTGCTTCAATATAGCACTATATATGATTACATTAAAATAAAACTGTATAGGATTACATTGAAATATGATTTTGTGATTACATTAAAATATGATTTTGTGATTACATTAAAATATGATTTTGTGATTACATTAAAATATGATTTTATAAACGAATACAAAAACTTACGATATACCTGATATTTATGATGTATAAGATTACATTAAGATATAAATAATACTATACATGATTACATTTAGACATACATTATGCAAGAGCTAAATATGCCTATTGCAAGTCTTTTGTTGGCCTGGAATTTTATGTAAATTATTAATTAGATATTAATTAACTTATCCAGACCAATGCGACGTATATTGGATTAAGTTCAGATTTGCTGTTCGACGTCCATTCATGATTAAATCAAAAATAGGATAATCGCGATTACGTTTTTTTATCCTACCGACTTTACTAATGATGATCGAGACTTGCCCCAATATTCAATCCCTAAAATCTCGGTTCATAATGGATCAATTTTACAGAAATTTTATATATATTCTGGTGTCGAGCAATTCCATCTATTTGGGTACATTGTGGTGTGACTTTTCAACAGATCTATATTTGATTTATACCAGTGTTACAATGTCCGTGTTAGGTATGTAGATTCTTTAGACCAGAAAATATTGATTTGTCAAGAACTGATATGTACATGACAAAACGGTCAACTCGATCTCTCCTTCAAATAAGGTGTTTGTGCGGCAGTGATAAACGGGATTGTGTGTGAAATTTGGTGCGGATACGATGCGATACGATACGATATGATACGAGATGTCATTGAAAGGATTTACACAATATGGTCATTAACAAACAGCGTGAACTGGAATAAAGGAATAAAATGGGGTTCAACGTTCAAACGCCGTAATAGAAATCTGTAATATTCGATGGTACAATTAAATTATTTGCGAGAGAGAGAGAGAGAGAGAAGGAGACAGACAGAGAGGTGGGGCGTGCGTGTGGGTGTGCAACTCGATTATCACAGGTATATATTTTAACTGGAAAGCAAGAAGCTTGATGTTCACGATGATCGAGAATTCTGATAGGCTCCCAGCTGGGTCAGTAACCAATTGAAATTAAGTTGCACGGGGTTAAAGGGGGATCAAGGATTCTATAGAATATAACCTCTAATCCACCTGCCAGAAAGGTTTAACAATGCATGTGCTGAGATCAGAACGGTGCGGGGTGTTGGATGGGCGAACGGTTAGCGTGCGCACGCTGTATAATACGACTGTACGTGGCAAGGAGTAGAGTCGCCTGTCCAAATCGCATATTTGGGGTTAATTTTTCAAAATTTTCCCGTCCGAGCTCTGCAGTCAGTAAAGGGTTCCTCTCCGACACGGGGCCCGGGCCGGTTCCCACCCCAATCCGCCCCTGATTCCAATTTCCAAGTTTTAAGATAGTAAACGGGTCGTGTATTTCCATGGTGTTGGGTGTCATCTATATTGAGCAAATAAAAGCATATCCGACAAGAAAATTCAGAAGTAATTAGTAATTGTTGATTAAAAAATGACAAAATAATAATACACAAAAACATGTAGAATGGTGTAAGCACAATTAACATTTTATAATCAGTTCACAAGTCGTGTACCCTTTGGTTTCGGTTGCCATTTTGTATTGAGGAAATAAAAACATATCCTACAGCACAACGTCGAAGTGATTAGTAGAGGCCGATTTACAAACAACAAAATAATGATTTTAAAAAACGTGTAGAATGCACTAAGCAGACGTAAACGGTTGTCGTTCATCTTGGACTATTCACAAATTTCATCAATAAAAATTAAAATACAGCAATTTAGTAATTAAACATACATCACTTTATATACATTCATATTTCATTTATATGTGCTTTTACACCAACTATTGTAATAGTAAGTGCAGGGGGACTGCACCACACACAATTCTACACAAAAACAGATATACAGGCAAGACATCATACTAAGAGACCAAAAACATAAACAATTCAAAAAGAGTGAATGGATCCGGGGGGCTAGTCGTAAGCGTCCACTGCGCTGTACAGTCCCGGGCCTGTGGTGACACAGACTTCATTCATATTTGAAAACAAAAACCCGAGGAAATAATTATATAATGTCAGCATGAGTCTGTCATGAGCATGATCTGTCATATGTTGCAAGAATTACAGTCCCGGGCCTGTGGTGACACAGACTTCACTCATATTTGAAAACAAGTTGGGAACAAAAACTCAAGGAAATAATTATATAACGTCAACATGAGTCATGATCCGTCATATGTTGCAAGAATTACGAATGCAAGCATATTGTTGTACAAATTCCGTTATACAGGTAACCACACCTTAAATGTATCAAAGAAGTAGGCCTAGTTCCAAAAAACGAAATGCAAGATTTTAAAGAATATTGAGTCATGCGCGAGTATGTCAATTTGCAACACTAATTTTCGTGATTACAACACAAATATATTATTTTGAAACACCATCTATGGCCTAATCCTTTAGTGCCATTTAGCGATTGGAGACATAACAGAAGAAACACAGTTATATGGGAAAACAATCACTGATTTATTATAAACAAGCACGACGTTTCGATAAGTAATCTCATATCGTTATCAAACGCAATGACATTTAGTATATATATATATATATATATATAGACCCTCTAGTTTACTAAATGCCATTGTGCTTGATAACGATAAGAGGATAATTATCGAAACTTCGCGTCTGTATATAATAAACAAGTGATTGTTTTCCCATCTAACTGTGTTAGTTCTTCTACCATTTATGGCGGAGGGGTTGGGGTGGTCTAGACTGCCGCGCTTCGTTCTCTAGCTGGCCGGTCACCTCTGGCTTGCGGCTGTGGTTTCGAACCCTGGTGTGAGCGTATGTGGCATGGAGATAGGGGTCCCTTCTCAACCTCGTGGGTTTCCTCCGGGCACTCCTGTTTCCCCCCACTGCTAAAGACCCCTACGCGCAAGCGAATTATTGAAATAAAATTGAACCATATGTTAGTCCCGAAATGACCTAGTTTGTGTTGAGTGGACGTTAAACCCCATTTCGCTCTCTCTCTCTCCATCTATGGCGGGTTTGGTGCCAGGCAGTGTAAGCTTACTCTTCCGGACACCTGTTACCACTGTTTGTCGTGTCGTGTATTTTGTACACGTCGAATAGTCCATTTGCTGATTACACTATTTGGCCTACATCGTGATTTAGGACTTCGAATTTTGTCTAATGGTTTGGATTGTTCGTACTTGGTTTTTGTTTATCATGTGCCCATTTTATACCGATTCCATGGTCATACTCGAGTAGTCAAAGCACACATTGTTGATCAAAAGATAAAGACAACGGAAATCGAACTCAGATCATATAATATTTAATCCACTAACAGGAAGTAATATTGGATATGAACTCGAAGTTTTGTTATTGCAATAACACGAACTTATTGAGATATCAAATAAAACATGTTATTAATAAGACACGTTCCAATAAATAATAGTGCTCAAAAGGTTTTTATTGTAAAATCACGAACTCGGTTACACATATTGACGACGAAAGATATAATAATTTGCATCTGAGGAAATTCAGATAAACGGGTTTTTTTCTGGATAAATATTGTTTCTGGAAGCCATGAAACTTGGTCAAACTGAAAGAAGCCGATATTGAATCCAATAATCAAGACGGATCAGTTTCTAATTCAATATTTGTTCACGGTTTGTAAGTCACGATTGTGGCATTATAGAAACAGCTTCTAAACTAAACTGTCCACAAATAACAAGTATTGGTCAAATAGAATTTCTACAAGGGAGAACTGGGGTTTAACATTCATCCGACACAACCTAGGTTATTTCGGGACTAACGTGTGGCACACTTGTATTTCTATAATTCGCTAGTGCGTACGGGTCTTTAGCAGCCACGAGGTTGGACAGGCGACACTACTCCATGTCACGTAACAGACCTTTTGATACAGCGCACATGTCTTTCTTTTAAAACATAGAAAATTATCAGTGTACTTTAACCCGTGGACCCCATGCGCATGTTTTACAGTGTTTTGTAATAACTATGGACACTGCTTTTTGAAATTTAGTGACTTTGTCTCCTATATATTTTTATACGTAGCGAAAAGTTCGGTATTCATCAGCTTGCCACATGCAGAGTTCTGTTACATGAAAAACAGGTCCAACGCTTGAAGACAACAAGCTCTCAGTAGGAATTTGCTAATGTGCTTACTGCCTTATACCATATTGCGTATGTCGAGTGTTCTCTCTTTAAACATCTGCATGTTGTCAATACCAAAAATTAAATGATGAATTCCAAAATATTCAATAGTTTTTGTATCAAGCGTGAATTTCCATTTAACCTCTTTATCACATAGTACACAAAGTAGCAATTTTGTGAGAATCTTTTCGAAATATCAGTAAAATGTTTTTGTATAATAATTTAGTTGTTTTTCAGTTGTCAAATATGAAAGCCAATACAAACTAAACCGCTGCTTTTAATTCAAATATATCTGTACGTAAAAACTTGGAATTATAATTGGGGTCCATAATATGTGAACCGACAAGGGTTAAACATAACATTTATTTACGTCAGGAACGGAACAATTGTAACAAAGTTCCGAACATTCATTTAGGTGCAAAGAACTGTATGACCTCTGTTAGTTTTGATATTTATTATAGTGGACGTTTCTTTTACTCTCTAAACTTATTTAAGGCACGATCTTGTTAACTACATAATTTATTCCATATGTTATTTACTAGCTACATACGATATGTACAAACGCCATAGAACTTCGATCCTTATTTGATGATCCCTCCTGTCCACCTTCCCGAAGTGTTGGAGGCTTTATATACAGTAGTGTATACTCACAGTAGATTAGTGAAAGACAAGACAGCCAGAGAGAGAGAGAGAGAGCAGAAGGCAGAGACCGGCGTATGGACTCGCCGGAGTCCATACGCTGCATTGGCAGCGGTGTAGAATAGATGTTACAATGTGGTTAGATATGTTCCAGTATATATAGACTAGTTCCTGTAGTGTAGATGTAGACCTATTTGTGTATTTGTTGAAATTCTGTTCCCGATGGAAATAAACCATATATGTACTAAGCTGACCCTGTAATAACTAAAATACTGTTACAGTGATTAGATTTGGTGTCATCGACCAACGAGACCCTTGGGTGTGTTCCCGTCAACCAGAAAAAAATCCCGCGTGGCAGACAAATGAAGTTTCATCGCTAGCCGCCCGTTGCGTTTGTGAAAAAAAGAAGTTTAAATAAAAATCCAGGACTGAAACGTTTATCTGTGAAACCGTGGGTGGCAGGCGCGGTTTCGTTGATATAAAAAATTCTTAATTCACGGATGGAAATGGAGCAAATCACCAAACACGGGGAAATGACGACAAAAAGCCACGAAAGACGTTCCGATTAATGGCGACGGAACAGCGAGAAAAATGTGTGTGATTGTTGTTTTACGGTGAGTCATTTTGTTTTTAAAAGAATGTAAATTGTCCTTGTTTGTTTTTGAACACATATTTTGGCTGTTAAAGTGAATAATAATAAAGTATTAAGAAGTTTGTAGTAAGAAGTAAAATATTTTGTGATTGTTTGACTGGAATTGAGTTAAGTTCCTAATTAGGAAATTCTTGAATAGACGGTTGAATAGATTTTTCATCGTCCATCGCCATATTTGCGGTGAAGATATTAACTCACAAACATTCAAATAATATTCACGGTTTTATCTCCTGTTAATTTTTTTGTGTGTTTTTATATACCCCGACGTAACGGGAGAGTTTTTTCAAGAGTTTTTACCTCGTAAATTCGAGAGATTTGTGTATTCCTATTAGGAGGAATCGGTTTTGTATACCCTCAAGGAAGAAGGGTCGCGCTTAGGTTAGAAGCGTATGTGGTGTTTTGTTTTGTTTAAGGAATAGAGAGATAAACCGTTGTTAATTTTGATAAGTTCTTTAAAAATATCTTATTTAAGATTGGTAAAATGTGTTCAAATCATTCATTCACCATTTATCTCAAGTAAAAAACAAAATGACAAAATCCTCTGTTAATTTTTTTCTATAAATGACCATTTTCTATTTTATAAAATGTTTGCTATTTTGTCTTAACATTATATTTTGATATATATGAATTCCCTTTTAGTAATTTTTACGACCGACGTGTAATTGTAGTGTAATTGTAATGCTATCGTGCTTGAAGTTCTTATTTTTTGTGTGATGTAACTTTATTATGTGTACCATCAAGTGATAAGAGATGAAATCAGTGTCCCAACTGTGTGAATTGTGTTATTTATTTACTTTCGTAAATAAACTGTGGGTGAGAAAGGAAATGTAACAAAGTTCCGAACATTCATTTAGGTGCAAAGAACTGTATGACCTCTGTTAGTTTTGATATTTATTATAGTGGACGTTTCTTTTACTCTCTAAACTTATTTAAGGCACGATCTTGTTAACTACATAATTTATTCCATATGTTATTTACTAGCTACATACGATATGTACAAACGCCATAGAACTTCGATCCTTATTTGATGATCCCTCCTGTCCACCTTCCCGAAGTGTTGGAGGCTTTATATACAGTAGTGTATACTCACAGTAGATTAGTGAAAGACAAGACAGCCAGAGAGAGAGAGAGAGAGCAGAAGGCAGAGACCGGCGTATGGACTCGCCGGAGTCCATACGCTGCATTGGCAGCGGTGTAGAATAGATGTTACAATGTGGTTAGATATGTTCCAGTATATATAGACTAGTTCCTGTAGTGTAGATGTAGACCTATTTGTGTATTTGTTGAAATTCTGTTCCCGATGGAAATAAACCATATATGTACTAAGCTGACCCTGTAATAACTAAAATACTGTTACACAATAACAGGAAGTCAGACGTAAACAAGGAATTGGAATAAGAGGAATTTAGTCAATTCTAATATCGAATTCCAACTGTCAAGGGACCTTTTATGTGCATGCCAATGTGTGTACAGGAACTCGGTTTTTCGTCTTATCCCAACGACTAGACAGCAGTTCTTGTCAGGCCCTCCGTCTTGCATCACTGGCAAGAGGGGACGACGCCAGAAAATATGGATGAACTTTTTCAGCCAATGCAGGGATCGAACACCCGACCTTCTTAGTAGTATTTATTCATAGAAAGACATTAATACATTTCATGTTCAATGGGATCTAATCGTAATTAATCATTAATCAGACAGCTATTTACAATATAAAAAGTTGTTTTTAGTATTTTGTACGTTACATTCAAACATTTCAAATTTGCGTCTTACCCTCTTAGCCACCGTGACGCCCACAAGAAATTGAACACGATGCATTAATAAATTGTTACTTTAGCCCACTCCAATCGGTTCTCCGACAACCCTACAAAGACATCCCTTAATACAACTACATGCTTGTATTGTGTTCTATAAATACAACCGGTACAATTACTGTCTCGTGTCATTCTGACGTCGGATTAAAACTTTGATTGATTATATACTAAAAGTTGGTTAAACTTGGCAACAATCCACGAATCTCGGTTTGTCAGACTCACTTCCTGGTTTTAATGGTGGCTTTACACAGACTTTAAATAATTGAATAATTTTAGTTGACGTTTGTTAATTATTACTTTCCGCATGTCTGTCAATCAGAGAGAGAGATATAGGGAGAGAGAGAGAGAGAGAGGGGGGGTGTGGGGTGTGGGTGTTTTAACTTCGCTTGAAATAAAATTGAACCATATGTGAATTTCGAAATGATCTAGTTTATGTCGAGTGGACGTTACCTCGTCCCACCCCCACCCACTCGCTCTTTCTTTCTTACTCTCTCTCTTTCTCTTTAATATGCATTTTCGCCAAATTTCACCCAAGGGTAAACAAATTGAACAATATCTTTAGAAATGTTGAGGAGTGTCGATATATCATCAAAAATAAACATACTCAAATCTGATATAGGACCAGCGAGGTTTCATCTTCTAAGATTGGTTTTGTGCAAATTGGAATTCTCTATTTCATGCGAAATCAATCCGACCCTGCATATGCTTCAGGTTCTTGCTGGCATCCACTCCGTGCAACATTAAGCGATTGAAGTTTGAATAGGGTCAAATGGTTCCATCTAATATCCGATATTGAAGATAAAAAAATGATCAAGAGTTGGCCTGTCAACGGGAGAAAATATCATGATGATATTAACCATGGTATTGGCATGTAGTTTCAATTATATCGTTATATTTATTCTGAAAATCGTGACGAATGCTGAGCATTAAGTTTAGGTAATATGATTTAGTAGACACGGAAGCGGTTTAATATTCCCGACAACACAGGTCAGACTTTGAACAACATGCGGTTAACTAAACGAACAGCTGATGTAGCAAAATGGAAACCACGTGACTTGATTCAGACCTTGTCGGATCATAGGGTATATCATTGAATCAAGTCACGTGGTTTCCATTTCCCACAGTAGGGGCGCCTTCAACCCACGTGGGTTCCCCACTGCTGAAGACAGTTACGCGCATGCGAATGGTTGAAATTAAACACTGAGCCATATTTTAGTCCCAAAAGCACGTCAGATCTGGGAGACATAGCTATAGAGAGATGATATGCACAACTTGCATTAAAGCTATAAACTTTTCTTTAAGTTGTTCTGCCCTGTCCGTGAACGATTGCACAACACGGTAAACTTTGTACCTTCGTTCTCGGATGTTTGACAAACGTATGGGAAAACTTGTCATGGGCAATATCGAGCATAGTACCACTACGGATGTGGGGGGGGGGGGGCTTGGATTAATTGGGATTATTAACCTGCAGTCTGGGGATCTATAACGTGCTGTTCGGAGATCTTGAACATGCTGCCCAGGGATTTTAACGTGTTGCCCAGGAATTTTAACGCGCTGCTCCGGGATCTTGAACGTGCTGCTCAGGTATCTTGAACGTGCTGCTCGGATATCTTGAACGTGCTGCTGGTGTATCTTGAACGTGATTCCCGTGGATATTTAACATGCTGTCCAGGGAACTTTAACGTGCGGCTCAGAAATCCTTAACGTGCGGCTCAGGGATATTTAGCCTTCTGCCCAGGGATCTTGACCGTGCTGCTCGGGTATCTTTAACGTGATCGGGTATCTTGAAGTTCTCCCCAGGGATCTTTAACGTCCTACTAAAGTTATATACGGGACAAAAATCGCAAAAGAAAAATAATTCTTTAAAAGGTCGACCGTATCTTTTATTTTGCTCTTTAAATTCCTCATATGTAATTGACCCCTTGGCAGTTGGAATTCGATATAAGAGTAGGCCGTAGCCCTGCTGCCCGGGCAAAATTTCCCTCATAGCACACTGTATTTATTAGTATGGCCGTCTTCCATTAACCCAGGTTAGGTGCAAAAGAGTAGGACGTTAAACCCCATTTCATTTCATTTCATATGTAATTCCAGTGAATATGAACGATAACCTGATTCAGTGTTGTCTGTCTGCCATTGGGCCTCGTATGTTGTTATCCGTCTACAAATGAACTTTTAATGTCACAATAATTAAAATCACCCTCGCCAGTCGTCACTAATTACAGACTAAAATATTTAATATTAAAGATTGGTTATTTAAGCTGATCTTTAACAACAACCGTCTACCGAAGGAAATTGCGAAGTTTAATTAGTACATTGTCGAATGCAAGGCGCGCATTTGCTAAGTATAGAGCAGCATTCACGTCTTAATCATATTTACTAGTAATGTGAATGATCAAATGGTGACGCCAGTGTGGACTTTCTATTTATCCGACGTCTTCATATTATCCCGGTTGGTGCATCCCGGGGATCGAATGGTTAGCGAGTGCGCATTGTATGATAATGTCTGTCATTGAGTAAACTGGTGTGCGTTCGATTCCACGATTGTATGTGACAAGTAGAAGGGTCGCCGATCTAACCTCGTGGGTTTTCTCCGGGTTCTCCCCATTCCTAAAAAAAAACCTACGTACAACCGAATATTGAATCAAATTTGTACTATATGTTAGTCGCAAAATAACCTAGTGTGTGTCGCGTGGACGTTAAACCCAATTTCTCTCTATGTATTTCCGTCTCAAACCCACTGTATTTTAATGCTGAACTATCATTTAGTTCCTTTTCACTGACACACTCAATGGATTAACAACAAGGTGACGTTGGATGCAACTGGTCAGACTGTGTATGGGTGTCAACACATATAATAATATAATATGAATGTATATAAACTGATTTACATTCAATCGTTTCCGTTTTTACTCTAATTTCAAATCAGTTATGTTCGACGAAATACGCCAGAAGCTTCAATCGAATGGCAATCTCTAGTGTGTCGTCATTCCAGTGTACACCTATCGTTATTAATGCGCATGCTCTCCAGATAAGAACATGGCATCACCGTATGACATGACTTGAGCGATATATCAAGCCGCATCCGTCGAGTCCCTTGTTACACGATTCGTGTACCAATGGTAAAATATTTATTTTGCATAGCAGAGGCCCATCGTTCCCAGTAAGATCACAACATCAATGTTGATTTAAATTGACAAATAATTTGTGTTTTCCATGTCGGGGAGTTTGGATGATATTGACTTAGAGACTTAGCTACTTTTAAAAACATGGAGAATTATTTCCATTAATTCCTTGAATGGTGGAAACAGAGTGACTCCAAATACTCCCCACATTTACCTTTTGAACGATAGAGACAGAACCTAGGCCGTTTGAAGATTTCGTTTCAGAGAAATTATTGAACTAATGCTTTTAGCCTAAATGTTGATTGATACTTATTCCGTATTCCTAATACCACTTCAAACGATTTCATTATTTATAGATTGAAAGTGTTAAGCGTAATGGACGAAGGTCAGTGAGTGGGACATCAAGACTACAAATACGTCCGCTGGCATCAAGATAAACTTGTAAGCCGTGTAAGGTTTTGAGCTTGTATAAATCGTGACGTCAGAAAGCGTGACTTCATCATTGTGTTCTATTCAAGGGGAAGTAATCCATAACATCCTATATTTTAACTAAAAGGGGTATTGGGAAATGGAGTACTTCAACTGGTAAATATGACAACTCGCTCAGACTGTACTTTTCTACCTCGCCTTTAAAAATACAATGAACCAACTCAAATACACTAGAAATGTTTAGAAAAGGAGAGAAAGAAAAACGTGGGACAAATGGCTGTCGATTATCTGTGTTTTTATTATGGGGCACATTACCCTCGAAACAAAAAACTCGGTCAATCAACAGCGAAGACAAATATTATGGGTTGGAGATTAATGAGAGAATCACGTTCACCGGAAGTTAGACATTATGGTAGCCATCTTGGTGTTATTGTTGTGAACAGGAAAGGTGTGAGTGAATTCATGTGATGAAATGTTTTGTCAGCACAATTAAATATAGATTGAGAGACACGCTAAACGTTCATAAATATTTGTCAATATTCATTAACTATTTATTAGACTTGTTGTTGGGTCTGGTCCGTTGTTAACCAGAGTGATAAAAAATCTTTCAAAACAAAAGATGATATAAAACAATCAAAGTGTTCGTTCGAGAGAGAGAGAGAGAGAGCGGGATAGAGAGAGAGAGAGCGAGAGAGAGAGAGAAATGGGGGTTTAACCTCCACTCGACACAAACTAGGTCATTTCGGGACTAACACATGGCTTTGATTTTATTTCAATAATTCGCTTGCGCGTAGGGGTCTTTAGCAGTGGGAGGAAACCGGAATGCCCGGAGGAAACCAACGAGGTCGAGAATGCGCCCCTATCTCCATGCCACATACGCTCACACAAGGGATCGAAACCGCAGCCGCAAGCCAGAGGTGTGTGACAAAGTGATCTCTACATCATATTGAAATATAAATATACAGATAGAACTTTCTGACCTCTGCTGATTTTTGATCATTAATGATATTGACGTGTTCAACTCGACACAACTTCTTCAAGGCACGGACTTAATAAAACAGCTAATGTGTTCAATATGTTATTTACGGACTACACACGAATGGCCTCTGCTCGTTTTGACAATAGGCACGATCTCATTCACGATCTTATTAAATATGCAGTGCAGTTACAGATACTATAATCTCATAAATAAACAATGCCAAATATGTACATCGCTTGGGTATCACTTTTCTTAATTAATTGTATGCTTTATAAGCCAGAGTTTACTGTTAGTTTCAGAAGACTTGGAATGGCGCTCCTCCCGGAGTATGCCTATTTCATGCTCTCAATAAAGGTCTATCAACTATGCTGATATTCTGTTATCTGTATGTAGTGTTACAGGTGACCGGCCAGCTAGCGGTTGAAGCGCGGTACTCGAGACAACTAGGCCATCCCCCCCAGTGTTCGTTCGAGTTCATGTCAGTATATAAATGGAATGGAGTTTAACATCCTACTTTTTCGCGCCGACTTGGCGAATGAAGATGGATATACGCCATACATTGTGTTGTAATCGACATTTCATGTAACAACTGTCAAACATTTTTTTAAAGAAAACGCCAACGTGTGTAGACGTTGCCTCGGTTTTATGTCCAACCCAAACGACTAGATCCTGTTTATTGCCAGCTACCCCCCCTTTCCGCCATACGATTAAACCATATGTTAGTCCCGGAATGACCTAGTTTGTGTCGAGTGGACGTTAAACCCCATTTCTCTCTCTCTCTCTCTTTCCGCCATACAGCACTGACATTGGGATTCACGTTGGAAAATTCATTTGAAACTTTTGCGGCCAACACTGGGATTAAAGAACATGAAGTCACCGGGATAAAATTATAAAAAATCAAATATTCGACAAACTGATGTGGGGGTCGGGGAGAATGGTTAGCAGGTGCGCGCTGTATAACAAGGTCTATCATTGTGTCAACTGGCGTGGTCTTGATTCCTCGGTTGTACGTGCTAAAGAGTAGGGTCGCCTGTTTCCGCCCACGTTAAACTAGGGTTTGGTTATGGTTAGCCTCTCTCTCTCTCTGCCCGTCTCTCTCTCTCCCTCTCTCTCTCTCTCTCTCTCTCAGTTGTGTATGTACAAGCTACGTTCGATGCCATGATTTAAATGAGCCTCGACAAATTTAGGATTAAAATTAGAATATTTTTTTTACATTGTAACCCTGTATTTGACTGGACTGATTTCCAGACAACATTTTTAGTGCAACCGGACAAATTTGTGTTTAAAATTCAATATTGTTATAAGCTTTTATGAGATTAACTTTAATTTCAAATTTAAACATTGAATCTAATCTTATCGTTGATGATTTCTAAACAAGTCTTTTAGTGCATACAGTGCAATTTTGTGCTTAAACATTTCAGTATTGTTATAAGGCTTTATGAGATTACTTTTAATTACAAATTTAAACGTTAAATATAATCTGATCGATTTCCAGAGAGAGCTGTTAAACACTCAGCACGTTATTTTAGCGTCATAAGTATCCCTTGTAAATAGCTATATTGTTAATGTTAAATCGCTAATACTAAAGTACGCTGGCCGGCTAGCCTGGAGGTCGGGTGTTCGATGTCTACATTCGCATTCGCCTAGGAAGTTCATCCAGATTTACCGGTGTGGTTTCCTCTTGTCAATGATTTAGAACGGAGGGCCTGACAGTTACAGCTGTGTAGTCGTTCGGATGGGACGAAAGTCCGATGTCCTGTGTACACATTGACGTGCACGTAAAAGATCCATTGACAGTTGGAAGTCGATATAAGAGTAGGCCGTAGTGCTGCTGTCCGGGTAAAATATCCCCTTATAGCACACTGTATGGCCTATGTCTGCATTAGCCCAGTTTGGAGCAGAACAGTAGGACGTTAAACCCCATTTCATTTTCTACTACGATAGTAATATAGTCATGTTTTAGTTCCGTTCAGTAGGCCTATTGATGATTACAAACTATCGTCGTTCTATGTCAATTCCCGTTTTACAATACAGCCACTATTTTTATATGCCGTAAACCACGCGATAATTATAAATGGGAATAATCCATAGGTGAAACCCTAGAGGAGGCTGGACTGAGACTAGTAATTATTTCTCCTTATCTCATCTTTTTACAGAATGCATTTATGTTCAATAATAAACATGTTCTGTGGAATTCAAAATTATGTGCTTTCAAATTATAAGATTTCATACTGGGGGGTGGGGTTGAAAAAACTGTTGTAGTGTTAAACGATCAGATTATTTCAACCTACTTATCTTATGGAAATACAGTGTACAGCTATATAGGAGACAGTTTAAAATTGATAGGCACTGCAGGTTTCAACATCTTAGATTTAACCATAATTTGGCACTTGAAACTACGTTAACAGCGAAAAACTGTGTGTGTTTTTTATGAAAGTGTTAAAAAGTCTAATATTGCATCATGATTGCTGTTTTAAATTATTTTCATGTTTGATTTACATTGAATTTATCTCATCTTTTTACAGAATGCATTTATGTTCAACAATAAAAATGTTGTGTGGAATTCAAAATTCATGTCCTTTGAAATTTCTGTCTGAAATTCCGCAGTTTTCTGATGTATTGTAGTGTTTGCAGAATGCAGCACTGCTCATCTGAAAATGCATGGATTTTCATAATCTTTGGCCAGGGAATTGCATATATGTTTGTTCATTAGATTACAAAAGATTGGTTCAAATAGCAGCAACATGTGAGGTATATAGGACTTGCTCGGGCGTGCACTCCTAATCAGCGAACACTTGCTTCAACGAGCACCAAAAAATCTCCCCGAGCGATTTTTAAGTAATTTAACGTCTACTAAACACGCACCTGTTCAACGCGTGCAACGGGCACCACGATTAATACCCTCCGTAAAAATTCTATTGTTTCAACGGTCACTCCTCTAACAAAAACTCGCCCATTCAACGGTCATTGTTGGATGATACCATCTTGTCGTTCTTTCTTTGTAACACTCCCGATAATCCAGTGAGTAGTAGTTAATTAACTGGACCCCCACTGATCAGGTAAAAAGAAATGTAAAAATAACAATCAACCCGGGATTATCTGTTAATTAATCTTTTGTTTTATTAAACGACTAACCTGATAATTGTGTTCACACTTATTTTATACTGATTGAATAAAATGAAAGTACCGAGTTTTGTTACGACCATCTAGTATCTCTTTTCCATTGCAACTTTGTTGTTAGACGTTTTAGCGCCCCTATAATATTACATACAGAGTTACACCCCCTATAAATCGGTGATAAAATCAGCGATGGATTTTTTGTTCATGTGCTTTTTTGATAAAATAAAATTAATTCATCGATTAACTTCACAAAAATGGATAAATATTATCGAATGCATCACAATGGTAGACATTTGTATCGAAGGTTGGTACAAAATGACAAGTTTACAGAAGTTATGTTCGAGATTTGAGTAAAGAATTTTCGATTGGCGCAAGATTCAACGACGGTCAAATTTATTGATGTTCGCTCCCAATGCACTCAAGCGTAATTAATTTATGTCAGCATATAAAGCACCGAGATTTTATTAAGTGGTCGCGTAATCGCTAAATTAGTTGGGGTGGGAAATTCTCATATTCACGGCATTTTGAAACGCTTTTAGACGCTATGATGAAAGTAAAAGAAATATTGGGGGGGGGGGCATAGACCCAGTATTACTAAACAAACACGTATACGCGACTACTTTTTATTCACAACTAGATAAAAGGTACATGTATTGTTATTGTTATACTACATGAATAAAAAATTATATGCAATCTATATCTTTTGTGGTAGGGGTTGGGGCAATAATGGATACCTCTCGTCAAAGAGCACCCCCATTAAGCAAGCATTTTTGAATTTCCCTTGGGTGCTTGCTTAATACAAGTTCTACTGTAATAATATTTTCCCTTATTTCATGATGTAGTGCGAGTTATAAATAGACAATTTTTCCCTTATTTTTTTCTCCCCTCTTCCTGCATTTTTGGATTGACGTTTTGGTCTAGAATTGGAGAAAAGCCATTAAATTTTCAGTTTCACAGCAGTTTTGGGTAATACTGAGGATATTACAGTGGAGGGATAGGGAGTGTAAAGTGTCTTTCTGCGGAGCAATCATTGTATCGGAAGTGAGATTTTCACCCCAGTAAACTTAAAATCCCCGTAGCAAAAAATCTAAATGGTCAACCCCCTACAAATTTATAATGAGGAGATTGCCAAATGTGGTCCCCATTGTGCCTAAAAAGATTGGAAGCGACGGAATGTTGAGAAAAAAGCTACAGCCTGTGATGTTACAGGGATTTAACATTGAAGTCAATGGGCAAATAATTACTAGTCTGAGTCCGACTGTCCCACGTGCCACCATTGTTTTCCTGTTTATTCAATCTAAACTGGTATGTTAATATGGAATTAAATCCCATCGATTATGTCACGTGGAACCTAAGTTTTGAATAGCGATACCTGGTGGGAATTCCTCCAGCGAGGAAGCCAATTGAGGGACTATTTTGTAATCCGACTGAATCGTCCAAGCCTGGCAATTTATATGTTAGAATTTGTATCTTAAATAATCCATCAGACTATATATTAAACGTAGTTTAATGGTCGAGTGCGAGACATTAAGTAATATGTTGATATTGTACGAGTGTGATAGCACGAGGGAAATAACTATAAATTACACATAGCCTTGCACGAGACCATTAAACTACTTAAAATATAGACACTATCCAGCACGTGCATAACAATGAAACACGTCACTCGAGTACACTATTTCAGCCAGTATCAACAATATACGCTTGGTACATTGCCCGTACCATTATCTGAAATATCTGAAATAATGGTACGCCAACATCAAAGGGTGACGTAACATCTGTATTTTATTGTGGATTATGCCGTGGGAAATTTTATATTTTCTGACCAAATGACATGGCAATACTGGGTTATACCCCCTTAGACCGGGTGCCGTCTTAATGCGTTGCTACGTAGACGGAAATTGTCTCAGAGAATGTCAAGATCACCATAAGTGTGGTGGAAACGCCCAATATCGTGCTTTGATCTCCATGGTCGCCAATGGTCATCGGAGTTAGTTTTGGCCACGTTTAAAGCAAACACAAAGGTTCTGCGATCTGGCATGTAAAGCTGCGAGGACGTGATTTTGTTCAAGTTTGTAATTTCTCGCGTTGTGTTCACATCTGCCGTTGACCATGTGTATTTTCTAGCCGCCGTAAGGACACCACCTCGATCTTACGGGTGCAATAATGAAGAGAAGTGAACGCCGTATAGTGATTTATCCGATCAACTATAGGTTGTTTGTTCCTGAATCCCCCGTCCTACTCCACACCGAAGTGTGATGTGGGTAACGGACGGAAAGGACGATATTTCAGTTTAGTGTAGTGTGTAAACACCGTGAAGAGTGATCCCTATAGACCAGGAAACCTAGACATACAATAATTACAACAATCGTCAACTTGATAACATATTAGCTTATAAATCTTCACCACATCATTTCACAGCTAATGATGCTGTGAAATAGGAAATTATGAAACAATGGAAGGAGCCCCAAGTGAAATATGGACTCCAAATTAGTGTGTATAGGTACTTATTTTGGTGTGGGGGGTGTCATGGTAAGCACGTCCACGCTGTATCATAAATCATGTCATTGAGTCAGCTAGCGTCGTTCGTGTCCCCGGTTGTACGCGACAAGGAGTAGGGTCGCCTGCCCAGCCTCGTGGGTTTTCTCTGGGTCCTTCGGTGTCGAACAATACCACATAGAGGGGATGTATGCAAAGTAAATAAAATAGAACCAAGCACCGATCCTGGTGGTACACCAAACTCCAATAAATATTCGGGGGATCATTGACCATATACATATAAACCAAGATCATGGCTTTTAACAATATCACCTGAAGGGGATATATACAAACTAAATAAAACATGGCCACTGACTCAGCCTTGTGGTACACCAAAAAATTATACACATTCACAGGATGATTGACCATTGATAACAACACTCTGATTATAAACAGCTTTCTAAATGTTTCAGTGCAGAACAACAAATACCAAATTTATAACGAAGATAAGTCTAATCTACACTAATATTTGTGATTATCGTTGGTGTCTAAAACAAGAGCTGCCCAGAGCCTGCAATTTGATATATAGAGATAACTCGGACAGGGGGTAGCATAGGTTCGGATGTCGATGGACTACCACTGCCGGTGTCGGCGTTATGCTACTTCCGGTTCATAGTTATACCCGTGCTACGTCGGTTAAAATACAATGACGATTATCAAGTGAAAGTAAAATATCGTTAGAAACACGTGTCAGAGCAGTCTCTGTGCTGTGAAAACCCAATTTATAGGCACTCTGAAATCGTTCATTTAAACGGTTTTCTTCAATATGATATTGTATCGGGCAATCGTTGCATTTTTCTAATAATTTCGAAATTAAACTGAGGCTGTAATACATTACAGTCGTGATTTGCCTTTTTAATCAAAGGAGTTATATCAACATTAAAAAAAAAACCATCAGGAACAGTGCTAAGATAAGTAGACGAATCTATAATGTTTGTTGTTCTAGAATAAATCTCAGATAAATAGTTTTTAAATACATGGATTGACAGGGGGTCCAGATCACACGATTTTGACGGAAAAGGCCTTTATAATATTACAGACATCAGATTCAAAAACATGATGAAATTTTGAAAATACAGCCGAGATTTAGAGATTAGTGTAAACGCGTGGATCAAAATTTGACAGAATGGGTTCTTGTCTGATTATACTTAGTTGTATGTGAAAGCATAAAGCGAATGAGTCTGCCGATTCTCTGTCACAATTACTGTCCAATAAAGAGGTCGTTATTTTTAATAACTCTTTCTGTTTGTTGTCTCTTTTTTCGATTTTCTCAGAATAGAATTTGGCTTTGGCCTGTTCTGTCAGTCTAGTAACGTGATTCCTCAATCTATTTAGGAGGTTGGGATGGTTTAGTAGTCTAGAGTGCCGCGCTTCAACCTCTAGCTGGTCGGTCACCTCTGGCTTGCGGCTGTCGTTTCGATCCCCGGTGTGAGCGCATGTGGCATGGAGATAGTGGCGCCTCCCCAACCTCGTGGGTTTCCTCTGGGCACTCCGGTTTCCTCCCACTGCTAAAGACCCCTACGCGCAAACGAATTATTGAAATAAAATTAAACCATATGTTAGTCCCGAAATGACCTAGTTTGTGTCTAGTGGACGTTAAACCCCATTTCTCTCTCTCTGTTTTTATATAAGAAGTTAAGCCATAATACGTAGCTGTAACGGGGAAAATTAGCTATTGCATAATGTCTCTATAAAGATGGATCATTAATATGTTTATTGACCTTCTGTTGGTTGAAATAACAAAAGTAGACTATCTAGTTGCTGTTTATTGGTACCTATTAACAAGAGATATATATCCTGGCGGTGTGTAATTAACCATGAAATAGATGTATATTGATATTCTAGTATAGGAGTCAAATCTCATAACAACAATTGTTTGTTCTACCATCGTATTCTTGTTAAACTTTATTTTCAAAATTTTGTATTACAGGCGTTTTATCTGAAGTGGAAATGGACAGACGAGGACCCAGAGAAAACCCACGCGGTAGGACAGGCGACCATTCTCCGGGAAGTCGAAACCCCTCCAGTTGACTCAATGACAAACATTATGATACAGTGCTCCCGTGTTAGACTTTACCCCACCCCCACGCCAGTTGACTCAATGACAGACCTTATGATACAGTGCTCACGTGTTAGACTTTGCCCCCACCCCCACCTCTTGTAAAAACCATCAACCTATACACCGCGGTGAGAGAACAGGGTTTTATGAGACAAATTCAGGTTGGGCCAAAGTCTTGGGGATTATCTGCGAATTTTAGAAATCTAGAAACAATTGAGACATTATTTATACAAATTCAGAAATGTACAGGATTATAGTGAAGTGACGCATAAACAGTGACAATGCTTCGTATCTGAAAAAGTTGGTCTACAATCATCTTAAGGAAGTCACACCAAGAATTTCAGAAAGGCGGGGTGTGCTGCACCTACTTGGTAGTGCGAAACCCGGCTCGTGCTTTTTGTGTGGAAAAATGCCCACAAGGACTAATTTCATACTAGTACTGTAAATTACGATTTCCAACCTAAACTATTTTTATTTTCGTTTCTCACGAAAATACATGAAGCCAAAAATTTTTCGCCGCCTCAAAAAATAGAGGGGTTGTGCGCCGGATGCGCCCCCCCCCCCCCGCACAAAAAAACCTGACTAATGTGAATGCATGTTTTTTTTTATCGTACTGACTTTAGTTACGATGATCGATTCTAGGAAGAAATTTCAATCCTTAAAACTAATAGTGGATCAATTTGACTGAAATTTTCAGCAAACTGCCTTTACATTATCTTGTTATAAACTATTATAATTGATTTAATCTATGAACTATGAACAACCACACCAAATGTTGATAGTTTACAAACAGGTGATATAGAAGTTCCATAAATTATAAAATACATCGCTTAGTATCAAACTCAGTAATTGTGTATCCATAAAATTGTACCTTGTGTTGATATGTTCAATTACTAAATGCCAATCAAAAAAGAAAGAAGATACACTACAGTTATGTATAATTTAAATTCAATTGCGAAATTATTTATTTGACACCACTGAATAAATTTGAAAATACATACCTTATTACTATAGAAATGTTGTTTAAATAAATCATTACCGATATAACTAATAGTACCAACCCACTTGAGAACAGGAAGAAATGTCTGTGGTTATGGAAACCAATTCAATTATTTAGACATGCTAATTAATATTAAGGTAATTAACAACTGTTTTATAAAACATTAAAAAAAAAAACAAGGAAATAACTAATACATTGTAGAGCCTTATACAACTTGGTGTCTTCACTTTGTTTTACCAATATGATACTGGTTGACAAAGTCTAGAATTGGTTCTGTGAAAATTGCTCCGAAATCCTAACATTAGTCTGGTTTAATACACCCCGAAAAATACAAAAAAAAAACAACAAAAAAAACACAAAAACAAATTGAACACTCATTCCTGTATTGTATGAGAAGCCAATTGTATTACTTAGACTTTTTCAACAAAAGAACACGGTTTGATACATCTATAGATGCGTCGATTGATAACCTATTTATATCATTCAGAATACATCTCTCTCTCTCTCTCTCTCTCTCTCTCTCTCTCTCTCTGTGGTTTGTCTAAAAATAGACTAATTGTAATTTTATGCCTGTCTTAATAAAGGCCTTTTAATAAGCAAGTCACACCAAGAATCATGACGCAGCAGTAAACGCAATTAGGTAGTCTCTGTCTGTACAATACTACTTAACCACTGTATGTGTTACGGAGTCAATGACCCTTACTGGATTTTAAAACCAGATTTCGGATTGTGATTTGTTATATTAACACCACCAACAACGGTAATAGTTATATAATGTTATACTAAACGATTAATCCTTCGTCCAGATTGTACAAATCTTTGTCTGATACTTGTATTTACAATACTAAATCGGCTGATCTTAATCTACTGCACCTGTATCAGGTAAACACCTTTCCTTCACTCTACCCCCTCCCCCCCCCTCCCTCTTCACCCCACCCCCCTCTCCTTCGCCACTTATTAAAAAACAATAAGAATATCTTAATAAATATTATTAGACACGAGGATTAAAACTGTTGTAAGATAAAACAGAGACATACACCTTTTCTGCGGTATCCCCCCCCCTCTCCTCCCCGGCAGGAAATAACATTAGATACAGTGCTAACCGTATCCTCACTATAATACTTAAAGATACGATTCTGCAAAGGCAATATCCTGAAATCCTCATTTAAAAACCACGCCTTTCGACTCAACGACAAACCTTCTGTTGCGACGTAATCGCGTTATTCAGCTTTCCGGTCGAATTAGAAGATGCTACAGAATTTGGATTTTAAATATCAACATCGTATGACAAGCCTTAGCATACGAATTTTCTTTTTCATTTGGAGGCAGCCACGGTGGCTAGGCCGGTAAGACGACGTGGCCCTCTCTTGTTAATGGTACAAAACAGAGGGCCTGGCAAGACACAATGTATAGTCGTTCGGATGGGACGAAATACTGATGTCCCGTGGACACATTGGCGTGCATGTAAAAGATTCCTTGGCAGTTGGAATTCAATATACGAAACGGCCAAATTTCCCTCATAGCACACTGTATGGCGCATACCCGTCTTCATTAGCCCAGTTTAGGAGCAGAGGAGTAGGACGTTAAACCCCATTTCATTCCATTTCTGCTTAATTTGAAATGTGTATTCAAACATTAATGTTTTAGGGTTTACGTGAAATAAAACAGTCGTCTATTCATCTTCAAATTTATTCCTTGGAGAATTTCTAATTGAGCGTATTCGGTTATAAATACTGTTAACAGTGGTCTGTTGTAGTGTATAATTATTTCAGTCCGTACACGAATAATGCTATACATTCTTGGACGTGGGAGAGAGAAATGGGGTTTAAAGTCCACTAGACACAAACTATATCATTTCGGGACTAACATATGGTTCAATTGTATTTCAATTATTCGCTTGCGTGTAGGGATCTTTAGCAGTGTGAGGAACAGGAGGACCCGGAGAAAACCAACGGAGTTGTACAGGCGTCCCAATCATTGTCACGTATAACCTGACAATCGAAATCACGCCAGTTGACTTTATGATACAGCGCGCACCTGCTAACCATTCGCCCCCCTCCAATTCTTGGATGAATTTGTCTTCTCTATGACGATATCAAACTTTTTACCTCATTTTTCTTGCTTTATTTAGTTTAATCATAATAATTTATCATATACCACATACTTTATATCTCTACAAAATAATACTTGGGTGAATTTCTACCTAGTATTATGAGTAGAATCTATTTTAAACCATAATGGATAAAGATTAGATTTAATGGTAGGGTATGTTTTATTCTGGACAATATATAACGTGACGTCATAAGGATAATCCTATTGATTTGTACCTGACGTATAAATACTAATAGTGTCATAACTTTCCATATACACCTGACTGAGGTTTAGTTTGGCCACCGACTTCGGACGAGAAACTTTCTTTGTTGGAACTTATGTTTTATCTTTCGTAAGTTGCTTCTTTTTGATATTTAAATCTACTGATACATGATCTATTCTGCTGTGTAGGATAAAGCACAAGACTGAGGTTATGCTAGGGAAAATCAAGCGAAAAGAAAACCGAGTTTGTTTAACTGAAATCTTTTTCCCCAGCATAACCGAAGCCAAGGGACTTTATCTTGCTTATAAACAATGCATGTTTACATAAACGTAAATTGAGAATACCCCAGAAAAATCTTATATCTTGTTTTCGTATGGAAAAAATAACCTTCCCTTGAAGAATAGCTAGTTACAGGTTACCGGAATAACCCCAGATTTCTGTTTACATATTCAGATCGCAAGTTATTCCGTGCACAGAATTTACCCCAAAGATCAAAGAGATTTACCGTTATAGGTGTATGTATATAATCTTTTAGAGGCATTTAGTAACTGGAAAGAGCACTCAACTTGCTTGAAAACGTTGCGAGAAGAGAATACTCTTCGAAACCTCGCCTAAATAAATCAGTAATTGTTCTTCCATAAGTATGTGTTGTAGTTTAAAGTTACTGTACCTTAATTGATGACTATCACAACATAAAGTCTGTGTTCAGACAAAACAAATTTCGAGTTCCACTAAATTGTAAATTAAATATGTTAAATACGTCGTTAAATTCTACGTACCCTTTCGATAAAAGGTAAAAGAACATAATTTGTCACTTAACTAATGGTAAAAAAAGCGATGAGGACAATCCTAGACTTTATTTGACCCCAAATCAAGCAGCTTAATGCATTTATACTTAAATTTCTTTCGTACTTATGTGACGGTATTCTAGTTCGTGTGAGAATGGCAAAACAGTTTACGCGCGTCGGCCATTTTCCGGATATTATGCGATCAATTATTTCCTTTCGTCAAGCGTAAAAAATTCTAGTGTGGCTTGACAGTAGATAATTCGCTCAAGGATTCATGGAAGGTTTGGTGGCCTCGTGTTTAACACGTGCTCATAAAATCATAAGGTCGGGATCACGTAGTTAAGTGGCGTTAAGGCGCTGGCTCGCTACCCTGGAGGTCGGTTGTTGGCCGAGAAAGTACATCACGATTTTACGGTGTGGTTTCCCCTTGTCAGGGATGCAGAACGGAGGGCCTGACAAGGACAACTGTCTAGTGGTTCGAATAGAACATTGGCGTGCACGTAAAGGATCCATTGGCTGTTGGAATTCGATATAAGAATTGGCCGTAGAGAGAGAAAAAGAGAGAGAGAGAAAGAGAGATGGGTCATTTCGGGACAAACATAGGATTCAATTTTATTTCAATAATGCACATCCGCGGAGGAGACTTTAGCAGTGGGAGGAATGCGATGGACCCGGAGAACACCCTCGGGGGTGGACAGGCGACCCTATTCCTTGTCATATACATACTGGGAATCGAAACCACACCACTTGGCTCAATGACAGGCCTTATAATGCAACGTACACGCGCTAACCATTCGGCTATCCGACCCTACACCATCAAAAAGTGGATCATGAGGGCAGGTGTCCTACAATGACCTTGTATGATGTGTGAAATAGCTTTATTTAACGTCCGCTTCCACCGAGATGATATCGCAGATCTTGTTTTGTTATTTATATAAATACTGTGATAATCCCCACTAATCTGGCTAATTATCTACAGGTATGTATTAATTGTCTACCTGTAATATATGGAGAGGGAATGGGGATTAACGATATACGTAAAGCACTGACTGTGTTAACGATGAAGGACATACGCTTTAACATATTGTTTCATTGACTAATCCCTCACTTCAACAAACACCGCTGGTAATATGACAACTCTTCCAGACGTTTCTTATGGGTTGAACACAGTTGCGTGCACAACGCGCCAATTAAATAACACGCCGTAACAGACCGCTTCTTTGGCTTATTCCTCACACCGTCGAGAACGCGGCTAATATAAAAACTCATCCGGATCCTAGTGTTGTAAGGACAAGCAAACCGTAATTCTGAACTATAAAAAAAAACGATTTTTGTTTTATTCAGATTGGCGTACACGTAAATTAATCCCTGGCTGTTGGGCGTCGAAGAGTAGATCCTATCTCCTCCAAATTCCTGCAGCAATGGCCCCAAAACTCCCTCTCTTGCCGTTGCTGGATTGGCTTCTGATACTTGAACTTTTGCGGGAGTATGTCTATTCTTCCTGTTCAATGAAATTTATCATTTGAGTACAGCAGCATGGCAGCCCTTCCTTTAACCTAGGGTCTTCCGTAAAACTTTGGACAATGATTTAAGGTATTGAAAACAGCGAAAGTCTGTTCGTCTCCATACAGTATTGTTTATATTATGTCAATGTTGATAGCCTCGTTTGTCACACAATTAGTTTTACTGCAGTATTCTGCTATGCACGGGTTAATTGGGCATAGTAAAATCGTGAGCCATGACATATTTGGTCCAATTTCACTCTCTGTTTTAAAGGTAGTGCCTTTGTAACGCAGCTAGCGATTGTTAGTTAATCGGACTATTGATTAAGCATTATTCACAACAAGAATTGTCCCTATTTCCAGCAGTGAGTAGTGGGATTAGCTCCAATCAAAGGATAGGATGGGTATCTCCTCTGTTTGTCAAAATTGTCCCCATAGCACACTGCATTGAAACGAGAATGACAAATGAAATGGGTTTATCATCCTGCTGTTCTGCATCGGCTGAGCTAAAGAAACGGGGTATACGCCATGCAGTGTAATATAAGGACAATTTTATACCAGTAAAACAGGACTGTAGGAGGTTTAACATCTTATATATAGTATGTGCCAGTTGGATGAACTGAATTTATACATAAAACACAACAAATCGCCAGTCCGTTTTAACACGGCATCTTAAATTCTTCCCCGTAGTTTTTATACAACTATATAGAGCTTGGTAATCTTGTCAACTTGACCAATTAGTCTTGGTCAATATAAAGTATGGTATAATCACTATAAAGTAGGGCTATTACATCGATCGTCGAGATCTAACAGCGTAATAGAAAACTACAAAACACGATAAGGAATGCGCCATTTTCTCTTCGTAATAAACCATGGCTTTATTGATAACGGATCACTGTTAAAGGAGTCAGACCTCTTTCATTAAGGTCAAATATAATAGTTAAATTGATTTAATTGCTAGCTAGTGTTATCCACAAATAACAAGCCGAGTTCTACGTAGTTACATTTTCATCTCAGTCGCGTTAATTTCTAGCAAATTGTTTAACTATTATCGATCTTTATGTCGAGTGTAGAAACGAAAACGTCAATTAGTCGACAATTTTGGATAAATGGACAGCGTTGCTGGTTTTGGCGTCCCATCCGATAGACTAGACGATGTTGCGACACGCGAAGGAAAAAATCGCAAGGACCATTCTCGGTCAACACCAGGATATCCTGGTTAGTGAGCCAGCGCCTTACTCACAGAGCCACCGCGGCTCCTTTCGTACACGGGCAAACCACGATCACAAGCGACGCCCGAACACGGGCAAACCTCGATCACAAGCGACACCCGAACCTCCCCTTTACGAAATCGACAATGATAAGCCATGAAATGAAATCGATTCTATTATAGTCAACAAGATTGTCTTTTTATTTGCGTTTAACGACCATTATTGTGTAATTTAGTTCTCATCCAGAGATAATAGCGCCCGATTTTATGTAATTTAACTGTGAATATTTTATCAGTTTGTATATGACTTGTCCATCGGTACGTAGCATAATCCCCTGCACCTTTCAGCATTTATCAGATAAATAACGACGGTTATAAAAGCGAATATGTTATAGTTCGATTAACCAATATTAAAACAAATAAACCCAATAATTGGATATCGATCTTGTTTTCATATGAAGATCTTCAACAATAATCGTGAAATTATACATTTGACCGCCAGGTAAACCATATAATAGTCCCCGGTATCCTATGTCGGTCATTCTGACTTGGACGACATACATCTGTAGGCTATTACAGAGAACAGAAAAAAATGCTTATGTCAGACTCATATCTCGCTAATTATAGAGTGAATGACACTATGTGAAACAGATCATTACATACATACGTGTAAGATGTATTTCAATTTTATTCTCGATATAAGGGAGAGAGAGGAGGAGAGAGAGAGAGAGAGGGAGAGTGCTGTGGTTTAACGCCCAGTCGACACAAACTAGGTCATTTCGAGGCTAACATATGGTTTAATTATATTTCAATACTTCGCTTGCGCGTAGGGTCTTTAGCAGTGGGAGGAAACCGGAGTACCCAGAGAAAACCCACGACGTTGGACGGGCGGCCCCACTCCTTGCCAAGAGAGAGAGAGAGAGCGAGAGAGAGAGAGAGAGATGGGGTTTAACGTCCACTCGACACAAACTAGGTCATTTCGGGATTAACATATGGTTTTTATTTTTTATTTCAATAGTTCGCTTGCGCGTAGGGGTCTTTAGCAGTGGGAGGAAACGGGAAGACCGTATGATAGAGTGTGCGCATGTTTTTAGTATGTTACGTCCAGTCTGCCAAACGTCATACAGAATCCAGATCAACGACATAACAATTTGTGTCTGGGTCTGTAGTGAAAACCCTTCAGTACAGCGACAGCTTGGAAACAAGTTGGAGCCGATCAAATAGACAAAAATTATCATTTTAGTAAAAAGGGAAACTAATGGTGGTCTGCGTCCACAAAGGTGTTATTACACTTACCTCCCTTGTTGTTGATTGTCCTGCAAAATGCATAAATATCAGTCTTTGCTTCTAGGTACCAGAAGTCATTATCATCATGCCTCACGCCGCAAGAACAACCAAGCTATCCACAATTACCTCTATCGATGAGTTGGAAGAAGATATTGAAAAACTCTCTGACGTTAATGAAGATGACGAAACATTTATAACAGCAATAGAATCACCAAATAAAATCCACAAAATCCAGTCCGCGACAACTGCTTTATCCAAAACATTTACGTCATTATCACTGCCTGCAATAGACTCGAAAAGTCATCATTTACAGCATTTACAGCAGCGGAACGCAGAAATCGATGACATCATTAATTCTGCTGATATGGAAAGCAACGTTGATATTACTGGTAAGATAAATGGCCCAGAATGCCCATTCTGGAGTTTGTAGGTGTTTCAACATACGAGAGTCACGGTGGCTCATTGAGTAGGACGTTATATCGCTAGCCTGGATGTCTCGTGTTCTATACATGCGATGGCGGACAAATTTCATCAGGATTTTCTGGAGTGGTTCCACCCTTGCTAGTGACGGAGGGCCTGGCATTGGACAACGTAACGTAGTTCGAATGGGATGAACAACCGAGGTCCGGTGTTAGACACGTTGGCGTACATGACAAAGATACTCTAAATAAGTGTAGACCATAGCTCCGATGCCAAAGCAAAATTTCCCTCGTATCACATTGCATGGCGTACATCTTCGTTAGCCTAGCCGGAGCAGAACAGTAGGACGTTAAACCTCATTTCATTTAGCGTTTGTCTTGTCACGTTTTCTATTTGAATTATTTCATTTTGTAACTAAGATATGAAAAATAATAGAGTGATAGACATTGGTAGAGAGGAAAGGGGGGCGGGGGCGTGATGAGGTTTAATCAAGACGAGTAGATCTCATGTAGCGTGCTATTTCAGAGCCCTTGGTACGGGACCTTCATTTATCGACTTTATCGACTAGACGCTATTGGGGCCAAATTGGTAAAACTCATATAATGGTGTGAACGTAAGCAAGCCGATTGAATAGTTCACAGTTTACACGTTATGGTAGATAAAGGTAAGCGATTCACCCCCAATCGTGAACTTCTTGGGTTGACGATATGTATAATGTCTAATATTTTATTCTACAGAAGTGAAGCTGAATTACGATGATTCGGGTAAAAGAACCTATGAACGTGCATGTAGGAAGATAGGTGTCAGCACTATATCAAATTGTCTGAGGAGTCTAGAACGAGGTTCTGCCCTTGACCTTCAGTTTTATGGGTTAGAGTGTAAAAGCACCTTGGCAATATCCATGGCACTGGTGGTAAATAATTGAGCATTTTATTTCAATCTTCGTATTTATTCGTCACGTTCGTAGTGAGAGAGAGAGAAGTTATGGTCTAAAGCACAGTCTACATTGATCTATCCTACCCCAACCATTAAATATGTATTCAGATATCCGGGCCCGTAGCCACGGGATAGCCCCCCCCTCCCGACCAATATTTCGCCAGCAATAATGATTTCTTAGGAGTGCTCTGAGCCGGCCGCATCCTCAGCCCCTGCAAAAAATTCAGTAGCCGCCCCCTCCCCATTCTATGAGCTGGCTACGGACCCGCAGACATCTCTGTAAGATTAAGATCTCCCGGTTGCACGTGACAAGGAGTAGGATTGCCTCTTCGACCTCGCGGGTTTTCCACACAATGGTTAAAGACCAATACGCGCAAGCGAATTACTGAAATAAAATTGACCTTTGTGTTAGTCCCGAATGACCTGGTTTGTGTCGAGTGGGAGTTAAACTCTCTCTCTCTATCTCTCTCTCTCTCTCTCTGTAAGATTAAAGATCTTGATTTTCTATGCTGACATCATTTTATTATAAAATAGCAGAATAATTTATCGATAACTGAACCAGAGAGAACGATTCAATGTTTACTGTTTGTTAATAGATTAATTCAACTATAACCACAGTGAATCTACAGGGCAATACTTTAAACACGAGAAGTTTGGGATACCTGGAGAAAATGCTGGAAGAAAATATTACAATAACACACCTGGTAGGAAAACTAACATCATTACTTTTTATCTATTTCGGAGGGCTTGACAAGGACAGTTGTCTAGTCGTTCGGAAGGTGCGAAAACTGAGGTCCGTGTACATGATCCCTTGGCAGTTGGAATTCGATATAAGAGTTGGCCGTAGCGCCGTTGTCCGGGCAAAATTTTATTTCCCTCATATCACACTGCGTGGTGTATGCCCGTCTTCCATTAAGAGCACTGTGTGATATAATGTCAAGATTTTCGCGACTCCTGTCTCGCTCGATTGATGTAACGTGGACAGACAATAACGTGTGTAATCCTGACAATAAAATGCCTTTATTGCCAGACGAGCTGCAGTTTAATAGAACATCTTACACTGAATTTATCGTGAAGAAGATAATGACGTCTTCTCGCTGTCTTATAACTGTAATATTATGACCATGTCGACAAACTTTTAGTATTCTGATATATCACTTACACCTATTTTATTTTTCAGAATTTAAGTGAAAATGATCTTCGTACGCCAGGAGTTAGAGTCATCGCAAGAATCTTGGAAAACAACAAAACTTTGAAATATCTGAACATATCAAGTACGTAGGGAACAATGTACATTTATATTGATAATGTATGTATAAGGGAAGTTTGTTTGTGGATCGACCAAAGCCATCTGTTGACCTTATTACCCAACTCATCCCCCTGTACCTTTATTGCAATGTAATCTCCACCTATCCGAAATCGGAATCCACGAAAACCTCAGCATTTTTTCCATATGCCAAACCTCGTTATTAAACGTCCAACCTCTAGAATTTCCCTTCCAAGATTTTTTCCAATTTAAAAAAAAAAAACAACAACACAACAAAGTAATTAAAAAGTGAGAGATAAAAAAATTCGGGTTTAACGTCCACTCAACACAAATTAGGTAATTTCGCGACTAACATATGGTTCAATTTTATTTCAATAATTCGCTTGCGCGTACGGATCTTTCCCAAGGAATCAAAAACCCATAAACGCCAAGACAATTGTCCTGCTATTATATGACTTTATTGTTTTTCAGATAATAATTTCTATGATACTGATGGGTTAATATTAGCCAAAGCCCTTGAGGTAAGAAACATAATTATATAAAACTGGCGGATTGCGTGCAGATTACAATTTAACGCGATTGGAATGAAACTGTGTTTAACGTCCTACTTTTCTGCTCCGAAAATACAATTTTGCTCGGATATCGACACTACGACTTACTCTTTTATCGAATTCCAACTGTCGAGGCATCTTTCACGTGTACACCAATGTCCAGCTGTCCTGTTTATCCCCCCACCCCCGTATCACTGAAAAGGGGGAAACACAGGGATCGAACACCCGATATCCAGACTAGCGAGTCAACATATTACTCTGGGATTGCAAGTTTCAGCATATTTTCTTTACATTGTGTAGGTTTTTAACGATTACAGTGGGAACTGTCGGCTTCTTTATCTAATCTCCCATAACATATCTTTTAATAGACATCACGTAGCACCAAACGAGTTTGTGTAGCACTAATGGGCGTGTTTGCCACATTCGCTCTGGTTTCCGCTGTTTGAAATAGAGTCCACCCACTCTTACTGTGTTGGTCCTTAATAGAACCGTTAACGGGACAAATGTCGACAACCAGAAGCGATTTCGCAATTCATTACTGCATTTGAAGGTATAGCCGGTGGGTCTTGAGAATTTCTGAAATTGGTTGCGAATGCGTTCGGTTACATTTACCTCCAGATGAATCACACTGCATGACGTATGTCAATCGTGATTATAATTATCGATGCGTAAACCATGTTTTATTTCATTTCCTGTTACAAAATTCTAATAGTGCGTGTTGTTATATCACGAAATACATCACCACATGCATCGTTAGTGATGGTCTTCCCATTACATAAACACGAATTGTCAAACATTTAATGTTTTTAATGTTTCCCGTCGTCTTTCCGTTCTGTAAAACTGAAGGCTATTATATGGTTATAATAGATTCTGGTTGAGAAAAATTACTGATCCTCGAAATAAGATACTAATTTCCGGTTTAATTCGTTTTTGTTGTTGTGTAGTTTTCCCCATTAACGTTTTTTTTCTAATTTGATGAGCGTACATTTTGTTAATTTTCAGGAACATTCAGAACTCCTGGGTATCAACATTAGTCAAAACAGTTTTGGTGACATTAGTGCTGGAGCGTTTAAATCGATGCTCGGTAGGTATATATTAGATAGATTGTGATTGTTTATAATAATAATAATAATGCTCTATTTATATAGCGCGATAAAACAAAAACTGAAGTTTCTATTGCGCTGGTAATTTACTATCATCTCCGCATGGTGTAAAAATACATTTCAATTTGACGTGTCTTTTTTATTGTCTGCGATATCACTTCGGTGGAAGCGGACGTTAAATAAAGCTACTTTACACAATGTCTTGGTTTTAGTATACAGCTGCATCAAGCATACTTAGATATTTCAAATATGTTAGAGTGAGTACGTCGGTTTAGTCCGATGAATATCTTCGTGACTAACGAACCAGCGTCTTACCCACTTAGCCACTGTTGTCTTAAAAAGGATAATGATATTATATTTGAATATGATATTATTTCATCAACGTTAAAATCACCACTGGGAAGGGTCAAATTAAAGGGACGATGCCGATTTAAAAATAGTCTCAAAAAGAATGTCCGAGTATGTATGAATTTTAAGCGCCGAAATATAGAGGATTGGTATACTTACGCTGCCTCGGAATTTCAGCTCAAAATATAAAGTCGTATGGGTGTGAACGTCAAAACTGCTCCGGACCGGAAACGTTACCCTTTTAAGGTTTTGAGTCATTTCCTTTAGAGGTGTATACAGCGATTTGCCCTTATGCTGTACTTGATAACGAAAGGTAAATGTCACCTATACAATATTTTTATAAAGTCCGGTTTTATCCAGACACCGCAGAAGGCAGCTTAGGACACCAGTATCCATTTCCAGTAGACGACTTGCGGAGTTAAGTTGTTTGAAAACGTATCACATATATTGAGTTTATTATCGGGATTGACCCTTTAATAATTTGCAGTGAATAGAACGGGCTGATTTTTAAAGTGACCAGCATTCACGTATATTTATCATTGAACCACTGTTGACAAGGAAACTCGGGTATATATGGTGATTCGTTCTTTTAAACATGCATTATGTCAGAGGTAAATCTGCCTATTGTAGGCCTTTCTTTAGGCCTCAAATGTTTTCTGAACTGTTAATTAGACATTAATTAACATATCCAAACCATAATCAACTCTTTATCGCATCGCTAGACTGCAATCTTTGAAGGATTATAATCCGATTTACTGTATAACTTCTCGATTTGATTATTAAATGAATATTCGAGACTATGCTTTTTACCGTGCCGACATTAGTTATGGTGATCGAGGCAGGGCGGAAATTGCACTTGTTTAATTTTCGGGTCATAGTATGGATCAATTTGACTGAAATTTTCCGAAAATTGCCTCTACACAATTCAATTTTTAACTATTATAGTGGGAACTGCCAACTCGTTATCTAATCTCCAATAATGTAACGTTTCTGTCAATTGAGTTCATGTCCCACTTTTTGTTAATGTGTCCTGATTCTGTACTTGTAGCCGAGAACAGCTGTTTACAGGAAATAGATCTAAGTTGGAATAAGTTTTTACGAGGGGGTGCCACCTGTTTAGCTGAAGGCATGGCGGTAGGTATTCATATGTTAAAGTCCATGTAAACTGAGCGAGAAAGATTAAAACCTTATTTTTTTAAAAGTCAGAGAGAGAGAGAGGGGGGAGGGAGAGAGAGAGTGAGAGTTTATGAAATGGAATGTGGTATAAAGCCCTACTGCTCTTCACCGATGAACATACAAAACACAGTGTGCACTGATGGAAATTGTTCCCAGACCGCGAATTTCAAACATCATTGGTTCTTCAACGTGCTCAGTATTGTGTACACGGGACCTCAGTTTTCTGTCCCATCCACCGCGCAGCACTAAATCACATAATATGATTGTTGGATCACCGTATTTAACATTGAAACAAGACTCTCTCTACGACACTTACAACTGATTGAGTTCAATGACTGTCCTATATAACAAACACTTAACTGTACAGATACATCTGATGTGACAAATAAAACTCTTCTCCGGACAATCAGAACACTTTTTATGTTCTTCAAACTGATTTCAATTATTGATTTAATAGACGTTATATCAGATGAAAACCTAGAAGAAAAAAATTACAGATGAGTTGAACACAATTCACGATAATTTGATTGTAAGAAGATAAAGCACGTTTCAGTTCTGTAACAATAATGTTATTTTTGTTTCTTTTGCAATAAGACTTCTCTTTAATTTAGCCCCTTTTCCAGAGGTTTACATATTTTACGAAACAGTGTTTCTGTTCAAATTCAATATTGTTTACTTGAATTCAATATTGGTCGATTGTGTTTTAATACTGTTTACTTGAGTTTCACTATTGTTTACTTGAGTTTCACTATTGTTTACTTGAGTTTAAATTTGTTTACTTGAGTTTACCGTGTTTACTCGACTTCAATATTTTGTACTTTATTGTTAACTTGAGTTCACTATTGTTAATTTATATACTTCAATTTCGTTTATCAATTGTTTGATATTTATTGAGCTTTTCTTTTTCTTAACAGGAAAATGTTTGTATCAGAGATTTTAATGGGTCGTGGAATGGTTTTGAGGATGATGGTGCTGTTGCCATGGCTAAAGCTCTTGAGACTAACACGGTGTTAAAAACTTTAGATTTATCTTGTAACCGAATTGGTCCGGATGGATTTCTAACTTTAATTGGAGCTTTTAAACACAATGACTCATTAGATACGTTAAAGGTGGGTTTTAATTCTATTGTCATTCTCAAGCCAGGCTGACACTTTCACGACTTTTGGCCACGATTTTGTCGTGCCCATCAGTGTCCACATTGACACGAACTGGCACGACGAATTCACGCATAGTTTGCGCATTGTTTACACACTTAACGCATTGGCTCGACGAGATTGCCTAAATAAGACGATGTCATGCCGACTTCTTGCGTGAAGTGTCAGCCTTGCTTTTCAATGACTTGTTGCTTTCGGTTGCCCACCAGCACATGATACGTCGACAGTAAAGGAAAACGCTGCTGTCACATACAGACAGTACAACGCCCTAGGAATACACGTCACGCTGTATAAATAGGTTAAAAGGAATCTCAATATATAATAACCTAAATTATGGCCATAAGTTGAGTTACAATGATTGTCGGTAAATACACAAGGTACTGTGGTATGTGCGTATGGTTCTTTAGTAGTGGGAGGAAACCGCAGGACCCGGGGAAAACACACGAGGTTTGACAGGCCAGTATTATGTAAAATTAATGATGCGTTATGTAAGAGCTAAACCTGACTATTTAAGATCTTTCGTTTGGTTTTCTTTAATAGAGAGGGCGAGGGGAGAGATAGAGAGAGAGAGAGAGGGGGATAGTGACGTTTAACACAAACTAGGTCATTTCGGGACTAACATAGGGTTTAATTTTATTTCAATAATTTCTTGCGTGAAGGGATCTTTAGCAGTGGGAGGAAACCAAAGTACCCGGAGAAAACCCACGGGGTTGTACAGGCGACCCTACTCCTTGCCACATACAACAGGCATTCGAAACCACGCCAGTTGACTCAATGGCAGGCCATATGATACAGTGCCGCATGCTAACCATTCGGCCATCAGCCCCCCCCCCACGTAATCAACAACAGGGGACGTAAATAACACCTTTGTAGACCCAGACCACCATTAATTTCCCTTCAGTCTTCGTTTCAATATTATAACTAGAACTGCCAGCTCTTTATCTAAATCGTATATAATACATCTTTAATAGAACTATTGTAGTAAGAACTGTCAGCTCTTTTTCTATATCTTACATAATGTATCTTCAATGTTACTATTAAAGCGAGACTTGTCGGCTTTTTTATCTAATCTTACATAATGGGCGAGAAAGTTCATCTCGATTTTCCGGCGTGGTTTCCTCTTGTCAGTGATGCAAAACGGAGGACCTGATATGACAAGGACAACTGTCTAGTTGCGCGGATGGGACGAAAAACCTAGGTTACCTGTACACATTGGCATGCACGTAAACGATCCCTTGGCAGTTGGCATTCAATATAAAAATAGGCCGTAGCGCCACTGCCAAGGCACAATTTCCCTCATAGCATTGCTCTTCTTTCAGTAGCCCAGGTTAGGTGCAGAAGAGTAGGATGTTAAACCCCATTTCATTTCATTTCATTTCTTACATAATGTATCTTTAAACCGTTCCATATAGCTGTGAAGATGATATCCGTATAATATCCTTCAGGTTGGTAAAAACAATGTTCCAGACCAAGCCGCAGAAACAGCAATACATTTCTTCCTTGGATTAAATCTGATACGTCTAAGGACTTTGGATCTTTCAGTAAGTTTGGTTTTAATTCTTTTCTGTGTCTGAGTAATTTGGGTATTGCATCCGAGAAATAACCCATTAAGTTTTGGGGTTTATTTTATGTTTCTGTATAATATGGACATTGCACTCGAGAAATAACCCACCCCTCCCCCAACCCATACACAAACAATTTACACAAACCGGAACACAGTATTTCATTACATTTTACAAAAGAAAAGCCTTATGTTATATATGGCTAGTGAAGTTGCGAATGTCGCATCTAGGGGTATGGGTGAAAATTAAATTTTTGCATTTCTGATTTCCCCATCAGTTGGCGCATCAGCTCTAGTCCAATTTTATATGCGAAAAGGTATGTTACAATCTACACAAACTGTAACCGTTTTTGTATTATACACAATCTGTAAACGCTTTGTATGCTGCACAAACGATACGATCAGTGTAGGTGTTGTGTATTCTACACAAACTGTAAGCTGTTTTGTATAATAATCTACACAAACTGTAAACTGTAATATTCAGTTTGTTATAACATTCTACACAAAACTGTTTCAAATTTCTACCCAAATTGTAACCTGCACAAACTGTAATCTGTTTTAAATTTTTTCACAAACTGTAATCAGTGCAGTCTACACAAAACGTAAACTGTTTTGTATAATATTCTACACCGACTGTTTTGATTACAGGATGTTATATTTCGTAGTACATTCAATAACAAAATAAACGAGTTGCATGAAGTCCATAAAGATATAACAGTCATCCACGGTTACACAGATTCTTATGGTAAAAGGCGTATGGTATCGTACGACGCCGTAGAAGAAGCCATTAATGTGATAAACCTATTCCTTGCCAAACAGAAAATTAGTATCATCGAGTTATTTAAAAGATTTGATTTAGACGGCAGTATGAGTGTTAGTTATGAAGAATTTCAACAAGGTTTAAAAGTAAGAAAATGTTTCATACTTCACAAATGTTGGTCTTATGTCCGTCGTGTGTTTTATGTGGTGTGTCCGTGTTGTGTTTTATGTTGGGTGGTTAAGTTGGTGAGACACTGGAGTTCGTAAGTACGATCCCTGCCTGATAAAGACGGCTGTCTAACTGTTCGGAAGGGAAGTAAAACCGATGCCTTTGTATACATTTGCGTGAAACATCCCTTGGCAATTGGAATTCGATATAAGAGTAGACTATAGTGCCGATGTCCGGGTGAAATTATCCCCATAGCACACTGTATGGCGTGAGGCCGTCTTCATTAGCCCAATTGGAACAGAACCATTGGATGTGGCAACTATCCAATTTCATGGCTGTAGAGATCGCATACTATAGTATAATAACAGGATCAGAAAATGCATGCGATGTTTTCTGAAACTGGACCATGATTTAATTGTATTTAACAGTCTGGGACACTCACAACAAATTGATCTGAAGCAATCGCCGGCCATTTTTATAAAGTTAACAACACGCGTCTAGTAAATATCATTAAAATATGCGATGTCAGTTTATATCCAGTTGTTGTCCATATTGAGTTCCCTCCGTGTATAACCCTAAATGTGTTGACTTACTATTAAAAACATTGTCTTATATCTAGTTCCTTCCTTGTATAGCCCTAAATATGTTGACTTACTATAAAAACATTGTCTTACATCGAGCTCCTTCCTCGTATAACCCTAAATGTGTTATCTGGCCTGAACTGTTCTGCTCCGGCGGGGGTTGAGATGGCCTAGTGGTCTAGAGTGCCGCGCTTTGACCTTTAGCTGGCCGGTCACCACTGCTTTGCGGCTGCGGTTTCGAGCCCTGGTGTGAGCGTATGTGACATGGAGATAGGGGCGCCTTCTCAACCCCGTGGGTTTCCTCTGGGCACTCCGGTTTCCCCCCACTGCTAAAAACCCCTACGCGCAAGCGAATTATTGAAATAAAAATGAAACCATAAGTTAGTCCCAAAATGACCTATTTTGTGTCGAGTGGACGTTAAACCCCATTTCTACCTCTCTCTCTCTCTCGCTCTCTCTCTCTCTCTCTCTCTCTCTCTCTCTCTCTCTCTGTTCTGCTCCGTACAGGGCTAATGAAGACGAGCACAATGGCATACTGTTATATCATTAATGTGACTTTATAGTAAGACATTGTCTTTTATTTATAGTTTTCTATAATTCAGGAGGCTGGTATTTGTTTGTCCCCGACACAGCTTGAACTATTAATAGGCCATTTAGACAAAGATGGCGATGGTGAAATCGATTTCAGGTGAGTTAGAAAAACTGTTTGTAATTAAATCACTAAAAACAAAAACAACCTGTGCCGTTTAGTGGCATACAAAAGCCTGTGTCATATGTACTTTGGCCGTTTAGTGACATACGGTGATTTATACATTTTTCGTGAAATTTACCTCATATGAGAAATCGCGGGAAAAAAATTAGGATAAATAAAATACAACATGAAAATGTCTCACCGTAGAGAAATGGTTTCAACTGCGGAGAAAAGATTTCAACCGCGGATATTTTTTTTTTTTTTGGCTTTATCATAGTTTTCAGTACGATTTCTCATATGAGGTAAATTTCAAGAAAAATGTGTAAATCACCGATTGTCACTAAACTAAACCCATGTACATTTTATCGGTGAAACGTTTACGTGTCTAATAAGAAAGTTCAACATTGCCTGCTGCACATAGAATAGCCATAGTACATTATAATATGATAGCCTTGTGATCTCAAGTTTGCATTTGGTATGGAGTACTTTCAACAGCCCCACATGCTTCGACCCAAATGACCTGATTTGTTGTTGAGTTGACGTTGAACAAGAACTGACAATGCGTCGTGTTTATGATTTTAAGTTTGCACGTGATCTGGTATACGATCGACAGTCAAACCTCCTAGTTTAAATCTGGGTTCCCTCCCTTGTAATGACATAATGAGGATGCTCGATTCGCAGTCCAGAACTTCCAGAATTGACAGAATTGCAATCGAGTGACACGGAATTGAGTCCTGTCACAGTTCTGCCAGTCCCGACAGCCGAGGTGGTGTGAGTGGAATCGTGACGTATTTTAAATAACAAATATGTTTCAGCTGCCATGTGCCATGCGTTGTACTCCGAATTCTCCTTTTCACTCGATTGAAACTATTTTTGGAATTGAGAGAATTTAATTCCGGAATGTTCAATCGAGTACGCCCTATACCACGTTCTTCTTCCAAAATGACATTATTTGTGTCAAGTTGAAGTTAAACTCTCCCCGCAAATCTCTTAGCATCCCCTGACCTTGCTTCTAATACGTGTACCTTATCTTTAATTACAGCGAATTAGTTGCTCTAACTGAAAAGTAAAACTGGGAAGAAGATTTCACTGAGTGCGATGTGTATTTTGATAATAACAATTGACCAAAGAGTCCAATCTAAAAGATTGGATAACCCAGGTTGAAATAAAGGTCAGTTCTAATGGATAGTATCACAGAAGATTCCGTCCAAAGCGCCAATTAATCAACTCTCAGTAACCCGCGACGTTTGTTTCTGTTTTTATGCAAACTGGAGTCAAAGTTCTGTTGAAATAAGGATGTTTATTACCACAAGTCAAGTGGCTTTATTTTTATTATTTCTATTGGAGAGACACAGTTGGATTACACAACCCACAGGATGCGGAGATCCCCTTACAGAATATAATATGTTTTCTCATTCGTATACATGATTTAGTAGAAGGCATACATATGCTCTTCTAGCCACATGCCCCGAGATAATCGTCTATCTAGTAGCCATGGAATGTATATGAATTTATTTTAGGACATTGTTCATAAGTAGTATATTTGGAGTAAGAGCGGGTGAGGGGGAGGAACGCGCGCGCCGTGACAGAGAGAGAGCGAGAGAGAGATAGAGAGAGAGAGAGGGGGGAGAGAGATGTATTGTGTTTCTTTGTTTAGCTTTATGAGTGCTATAAATAGTTTATCAATCGACGCATCTATAGATGCATCAAAAAGTTTAATTTTGTTGAAATAATCTGAGTATTTATTCATATTAGTTGAAATGAATGCATATATTTAAATGTAATAGTTAAACGTTTTGCTGTTTGCCAATCTGTTCTATTCGTATAAACATGTTCATAATAATATGATTTACCGACTTCTTGAAATATAGTTTGAATCTATAGATACACGTACATTGTATACTACATAAAATAATTGACATGTATATATAGCATTTTACTATTTTAAATTATTTAATGATCTATTTCTTCAAATTTAGAATAAATTGTTTCCATATTACCATTTGTATTTGGTCTATATTGAAATACCGTAATGTAGGGATTGTTTTTACGGTAACTGAATTATTGATGACGTGTATCGAATATGGAATGATATACTTTCTGACAAAATAAATCAAGTTTCTTATTTCGATTATTGATTAGGCGGTTGTGAATTAGAGTGGGTTGGATAGCCGAATGGCTTAACGCTTTGAAAATGTGATGTGGTGTCAATTCCCCACTTGTTCGTGACAAGGAATGGGTCGTCTGTCCAACAACGTAGGTTTTCCCTGGCTCAACACATTTCTGCCAAAGATTACAACTAACAGTCGAATTATTGTAATAAAGTTGAACCATCTCTCCTCTCTCTCTCTCCTTCTCTCTCTCTCTCTCTCTCTCTCTCGCTCTCTCTGTCTCTCTCTCCCTCTTCTCTATCTCTCCCTTTCCCTCTCTCTCTGTGAATTGCGCAAATCAAACACATTACATACTGAACATAACAGAACATTACATACTGGTCAATATATGTTGAATTCTATACCATTGGAGAAGAATATACATAAGACATACGGAGTTATCGTTCTTCTCAGTTTAACGACTGGTTTAATAATATCATTACATATCAATCGTAATAACTAGCTGATTGATTAATATCATTACATACCGATTGTAATAAAGACTACGTGATTGATTAACATCATTTGGGTGGTGTATATATATGCTAGACCTGATCATTGGGTAGCCGACGGGGGGTTGGGGTGGCCTAGTGGTCTAGAGTGCCGCGCTTCGACCTCTAGCTGGCCGGTCATCTCTGGCTTGCGGCTGTGGTTTCGAGCCCTGGTGTGAGCGTATGTGGCATGGATATAGGGGCGCCTTCGCAACCTCGTGGGTTTCCTCCGGGCACTCCGGTTTCCTCCCACTGCTAAAGATCCCTACGCGCAAGCGAATTATTGAAATAAAATTAAACTATATGTTAGTCCGGAAGTAACCCAGTTTGTGTCGAGTGGACGTTAAACCCCATTTCTCTCTCTCTCTCTCTCTTGGTAGCCGACAAATAAATACAACCCTCTGCTACATCTGATCTGTGGGTAGAGAGCTTCAGTACGATCACATTTACAATCAAAGTTCCTTCTTTAATTATTTCTTCAATATTCATTAATCACCATAAAAATTTCAAATGATACAATTTCACGCAAAGGCCTATAATAGGGGAATGGAATGAAATGAAATGTGGTTTAACGACCTACACTTCCGCACCTAACGTGGGTTAATGGAAGATGGACATACGCCATACAGTGTGCTATGACGGAAATTTTTCCCGGACAAGTGGTGCCACGGCCTACTCTTATATCGAATTCCAACTGCCAAGTGATCTTTTACGTGCACTCCAATGTGTACACGGGACCTCGGTTTTTCGTCCCATCCGAACAACTAGGCAGCAGCCCTTGTCGGGCCCTCCTTCTGCGTCACTGACAAGGGGAAGTCATCGATACAAATTTTATTAAAGTAGCACCAGTGGAAACAGTCATAACGTCGCATACAATAATTTTCATTATGTTTATTATGTAGTGTTATGTATAGTGAGAACTGTTATTTCTTTATCTAAATCTTACATAATACATCTTTAACGGTGAATTCTGCCAATCACTGCTATATCTAATGGCCCAGAATCTCCTACGATTCTTACTGCCTCTGTGATGCGTAGTGATAAACGGATACTCATGAATACCTTTAGTCATCTCGAATCGCCTACGATTCTTACCGTGTATGTCAGACCTAACGTGAAACTAATACTCGCGAGTATGTTTAGTTACCTACATTCAGTTCTACCCGATTCTATCTCTACTGTTTTGTGTGTGATATTTTTGCTATTTCTTAACATTTTCAGGTTACCATAATCATTAATTATGTTTAAATACAGAATCATAATTATGCAAAACATTTTATCTACGCGTCGAAAATTTATACACTATGCAACAGTTATCATAACCAAATATTGCACTTAAAAACTACTTCCTCTATGATTATACAGGGGTTTACGTATAATATATAATAATACGTATAACCACCCCGATCTACGTGTCGTGAGTCATATTTATAACAATTGTCATAACAAGATATTAATATGCAATCGCGACACACCACACAATTCAAATAAAATCAACCCAACAATACACTATATATATACTGCACTATTTAATGAGATCTTTAAGTTTCGAGTTATATATATTGTTTACATATTAAACAGTTACTATATAATACAAGTGAACAAAACAGTTGACGATGCATTTGTGTAAGTTGACAGTAATAAGGTAATGTCACTAAGAAAGTTTCTAAGAATATTCACTTTCAGTCTATCCACAATATAGTACGGAAGCCCATAAGGGTCAATTTAAAGGCCACCATACACCGATTTCATGCTCCCATAAATACCATTGACTTCATACACCCACCAACTACATATTTATATCACGACTCATCAATTTTAATGCGCTCTTTGAAGCCACAGAACGCTATTTCTATTTTTCGGAAAACTTCTTTAAATTTTGATTTTTTGAAAGTAAGTAAGGAAGGGGATATTCTGAAAAATGGACTAGCCCTCAATGAAATGAGGGATTTGAAGCAAACGCTTGATGGATTAATTAGTTTGAATGTATTTTTAGCCCCAATATATCATCAAATCACGCAGTTTGTACGCGGGGAAGGTATCTTTAAGGAGAACATGAAATCGATGTATCATAAATGATATTAATGAGGGAATGAAGTTAATGAGAGTATGAGTAGTATTTAATGAGGGCACAGCCTGGTGATGCCAATCCCTTGACATACAAAAGTACTTCGTTGGGCTGGAGGGTTGGATGGTCGATTTGTTAGCACGTGCGTGCTTTATCTTATGGCGACCCTATTCCTTGTCACGTACAACCGGGGATTCGAAATCACGCCAGTTGACTCAATGACAGGCTTTACGATACAGTGCGCACGTGCTAACAAATCGACCCGCCAACCCTCCAGCTCAACGAAGTATTATTGAATGTTACGGGATCGGCATCATCAGGTTGTCAGTCCTCCGATTTCCTCCAACTGCTAAACAGAGATGTTAAGAAATGTCATTCTAAAAGTATTTGTATAGTATTGTATTTAAATCATGCGAGATGACGACGTTAATTAAGCAAAGATGCTTATTTATAATACTATATGCTCTATAGACTGTAGAGTTTAACTTAGTTCTGTAAAGAGAGAGAGAGAGAGAAATGGGGATTAACGTCCACTCGACACAAACTAGGTCATTTCGGGACTAACATATGGTTATATTTTATTTCAATAATGCTCTTGCGCGAAGGGGTCTTTTGCAGTGGGAGGAAAGAGGAGGACCCGGAGAAAACCCACGATGTTGGACAGGCGACCCTACTCTTTGTCACGTACAACGGGGGATTCGAAACCACGCCGGTTGACTCAATGACATGCTTTATGATACAGCGCGCACGTGCTAACCATTCGCCAACCCCGACCCACTACTAAAGACCCCTACGCGCAACCGAATTATTGAAATTAAATTAAACCATATGTTAGTCCCGCAATGACCCAGTTTGTGTCGAGTAGACGTTCAACCCCATTCCCCCTCTGCCCCCCCTCTGCCTCCCCCCTCTCTCTCTCTATAAATAAATAAGATGTTTGAAAAGAGAACAGACTACATATTTAAAGTTAACGCTTTCAGTTCCGTCGAAACCTCTTCAGACTTTTTAATATGATAGCGTAACTATATAAACAAAAATGTTAACAATAGAAAGACGTCACATCCGACGTTTACAATATGTTGAGTTACTACTGTTAATAACAATTTACGTTGAAATTCAGTTTAATATACAATGAAATATACATATTTAACGTAAATTGTTATTAACAGTAGTAACTCAACATATTGTAAACGTCGGATGTGACGTCTTTCGATTGTTAACATTTTTGTTTATATAGTTACGCTATCATATTAAAAAGTCTGAAGAGGTTCCGACGGAACTGAAAGCGCTAACTTTAAATATGTAGTCTGTTCTCTTTTCAAACATCTTATTTATTTATATATCACCTGAGAGTTGTTTTCAGAACTTTTTTTGTATATATATATATATATATAATATATAATATATATATATATATATAATCTCCCACACACACACTTCTTTGGCCTATAACTATCCGATAAATCAGTGTGGGACGACCTTGAAATAAATTAGTTTTGCCGATTTTTCTAAGAAAATCTACATTCAATTTTAACAGGATACGCTTTAATGTCCTACTGTATAATATATCTCTTTATCGACCTTACTTGGAATATCTACTTTCAGTTTATCATATTGAAATGGCCTACGTGGTGTGCATATTGTCCATCGGGATATATGTAGCGACCATGGTATTGTCTAGCTTGTTTTCTAGCAAATTACAATGTTGACTATACATAATACTAAGTGTTGTCACAACAAAACTCCTTAACGCCGATTCACATTGTTATACAATCTTTATAATATTAAACAGTTAATATTGTCTTGACATAAGCATGTTAAAGATAACCAAGTCTACCAGATGTAACAGTAACAGTGTGAGTATATACTGTGTCCCAGCTCAATTGGTCCATTGCCAATATGGCTACTAGCATCACGGATAAACCAATGTGTAGTATTTGTTTAAACGAATTCCAACAACCCAAGATACTCGACTGTCACCATTCTTTCTGTTTCACCTGTTTAGAAGGTTATATCAACAAAGTATCTACTAACAATCAGTTCCCGTGCCCATTATGTCGTCATAATGTTAATATCCCTGTTGGTGGAGTTATGGACTTTACATCTAATATAGGTGTTAAACAAGAGTTGGTGAGTGATATTTGTCAAGCAGACGTTCCACCATGCGATGTTTGTAAGTATGGGGTTGATTCTGAATTTAGGTGTGAAGATTGTGAACAATATTTGTGTAGTTCTTGTAGAACAATACATGATGGGCTTAAAGGATGTCGCGGTCACGTGGTTGTAGGTGTAATTGCTCCGATAGGGAAGTCAGGAGAAGATAGTACCAAGCCTAAATATAAAGATGTCTGCCCAAACCACCATGATAAAGAAGTGCGATGTTATTGTAAGGATTGTTCAATAGCTGTCTGTTCGGATTGTTTTGTGACAGATCATATGCTACACAAATATGTTGATCTTCATGGTAAAAACATCGACGGTCAAGCCAGAGACGAACTTGAAGACTTGAAAGACAATATAGCAACGTATATTAGTCAATTTGAAACGTTTTGTGAATTGCTGACCAAAATTAAAACAGACATCGACAAATCTGCAAGAACGTCTTGCGCTGCAGTCGACCAAAGAGTTGAGCAGATCTATTCTGAAGCCAAACAAGTTGGTGAGGAGATAAAAAATGAAATTCAAAAGTCACGTGATGAGGAAATAGATAAAATGATCAAACTTTTTGGAGAGATGGAAATATTAATAGAAGATTTAAAAGCAAGTGTTAAATGTACCGTAGATGTTATAGCAGATAAATCTATTGTCCAGGTTTTAAACAGAATTCCGCAAGTTGAACAAGAAAAGGAGAAGAGCAGTTTAAAGATGTTAGATATACCTGTTGTAAAATACACGTGGTTTGATCAATCAGCGATTGATGAAACACTGTTAATAAAACAACTGGGTACTTTACTGTATCAAGAACAGTCAACTTTTACAACGAGTTTTAACTTGGATGATGTTGTACGTCAAGGAATGAAAGGGGAATATGGTGGATATTATAATATTCAAGGTTTGTCATGGCGTATCGAAGCTGTAAAGATAGAGGGTACAGATACTGAACCAACTCTAGGTATTTACATACGACTTAGTGAAACAGCTGATATTAAATCATGTAAAGCTAGCCGACGACTCACACTTATTAATACAAAAGATAAACGCGAATCCGTGAGTAGAGAATATGGAAGTCATACATTTAATCCAGGTAAAGGTTGGGGTTGGACTGGGTTTACAGACTGGAATCGATTGTCTGATAAACAAAATGGATTTATTGATGATAACAACAACTTTACAATCCAAGCGACAGTTAAAGTTCTTAAAATAGATCGTGAGTAACGTTTTGGTAACAGTAACACCGTGATGTATAGTAGATTTTAGAATATAAATTATAGTATTGTAGATTCTAAGACTGATTGTACGACTTTTGTAGGTTACTATATGAAAACTAACTATAGATTCTAAAGAGTATTTACATTTTTAAATACACATACTTAAAACTGAGCGTTGTTACTATATGAAAACTGACATAAATCAATAAAACTATTACCCACGTCCAATAAGTAAATTCATGCTGCAATCTTATAAAATCTGATTAAAACACAGATCCTATTTGGTTCGTTTTGTATAGTTAAAGATTTCGTTTTACTTGTCTTTACTCCACAAAATCTGGAAGAGTTGTTATATTATCGGCGTTCTGATTGAAGTGAGGGATTAGTCAATGAAACGGAATGTCATGGCGAGTTAGTGGAATATGACGCATGGAACTGTGTGTAAGCCACTAGAAACGTTAAAGGCCGCTCGTGTAACCTCTGACAAGATCTTCCAGTACAAGCGGTCAAATCGAGAGTTCGTGGCATATGACGCATGTGTTACAGTGTGTAAGCCAATAGAAACGTCAAAGGCCGCTCGTGTCACCTCTGACAAGACCTTCCAGTACAAGCCGACAAATAGTCTTGTAGGGAAGGCCATCGAAAGCGTAAAAACGAAACGAAATAAAGATGTGTAGTTTAATCAGATTTCATAATGATGTAATGTTATTTGAAACCTTCTGTTGGTTTGCTATTAATACTTTGTTAAAATACCTACAAAGTGAAAGACGTGTCATATTAAATTTTATGAAATTCATTACTTACCCCATTTCTTGTTATTGATGACGGCGAGTTTTTTTCCATCTGTTCTTGGCAAATTTGCAGTGACACATTTCAAAGATTTAATAACATTAAAATTACTTGATATGTATCAATATTTTAGTACAATAACATAGATATTTTTTTATGAACCTTATAAATAAACGTATTTAAAATCCAACTGTTAAAGTTTTGATATTTGCGAGGGTTGGAATACGGTATTCAAGGGGTTTAACGTCCTATTGTCCTACTGTTCTGCCGTCACTGGACTAATGAATACCAGCACACATCATACACTGTGCTATGTGGGACGGTTTCCTAGATAGCAGCGCTACAGCTTACGTTGAATTCCAACTACCAAGGGATCTTTTATGTGCACGTCAATGTGTACACGGGTCCGTTGCTTTTCGTGGCATACGAACGACAATACAGTTGTCCTTGCCAGGCCTGTTCAAAATCGCGATATACTTTCTCGGTCAACACCTGGAGCGAACCAACGATTTCCAGAATAGCGAGCCTATGTCTCTCTCACTTAACCATAGTGGCTCCACATCAGAGACTAAGGAATAATTATATCAGAGTTTGGGGCATCAGCACAGGGTATGGTGTCAATAGGCACTGGGGTATCAACAGACACTAGGGTGGCAATTGAGCTTGGGTTATCAACATTGGCTTGGGTGTCAACAAATGCTGGGATATAATCTGAGACTGAGGTATTAACAGAGGTTTAGGGGATCAACAGATGTTAGGGTACCAACAGAGGTTAGCGTATCAACAGAGGTTAGTGTATCAACAGAGGTCAGGGTACCAACAGAGGTTAGGGTACCAACAGAGGTTAGTGTATCAACTGAGGTTAGGGTACCAACAGAGGTTAGGGTACCAACTGAGGTCAGGGTATAAAAAGAGGTTAGGGTACCAACAGAGGTCAGGGTACCAACAGAAGCTGTGGTTTTAACGGAGAATGAGGTATTCACGTATGACAAATTTGGATAATAAAAACAGAATGTATTGATCCCAGGACCCATAGTTATTTAAACTGTGCCTTACCCACTGAATCATAGCGGCTCACTACACCCCCGTAGTATAAGACCATTGGGACGACAATGGGTAAATCGCCGACTCAGTAGTTAGGTCTGTTTCTGGAGGTGCTCGAGCTAAAGAGGTAATTAAAACTGGACAAACAAAACGTTATATTTGATTAATTAAAATGAAATAAGCTTTAACGTCCTACTCTTCTGCACCTAACCTGGGCTAATGGAAGACATGGGGAAAATTTGTCCCGGGCAGCGGCGCTACGTCTTTTTTATATCGAATTCCAACTGCCCAGCTGTCCCATTGAAGGAAAATAATCATAATCCACAATTGATATGCATATGACTATTGGAAGGAAATAATTTTAACATGAATAAATCAAATACCGTGATAAAATTAGTCTTGATAATGGTCGATGCAATGGGTTATCACCTTCACCTAATAGGCCAAGGAAAAAAATCTAAGAAAACGGCACCTCTCTTCAAAATAACCGAGAGATTTTGAACAAAAACTTATGTAAAGTATAAGTATGGGGGTGTGATAATAGTCGATTCCTTTGGTACGGTGTTAAAAACATGTGGAGAGGTATAAAAATTAATAATATAAAAAAATATGGACCTTCGACAACCCTAACCCCCATGTACATGCCCCCTGAATATAAGTGCTCCTTAATGAACCAAATTATGAGTTTTTCTGTAATTTCACCACTAAAAAGTATGTTTAGAATGCCTTTGACAGATTCATATGTAGCTTTTCATGGTCTGTGAGTCTCAATATGATATTAAAATGACCCACAGCAATCCAATATGGCGGCAATCCAATATGGCGACCAAAATGGCGCCGCAAATATGTATTTTTTGCTTTTCGACGAAACATAGTGTTGTAATATGTCGACTACTATGTTTTTGAGGTTGTAGAATCCGAATTTGTGGTTATTTCAAACGCACAAGGAACTCCTTACAACATATTTATCATGTGGTGAAATATTCATCAATTCGAATGCGGTTACATAGTATCATTATTTTGGCAAAGTGAAGCAATCTCGGACTGAATTCAAATCACTCATCATTACATCTGCTTTACAGTCAAGATTGCTTAGGTACACCTTCAAATAGGCCCTATAAACAGATGCTGGCAACTTTTTATGGTCCTTTTGTAATAATAAACAGAAAATGTCAGTTTGTTCAGGTACTGATAAGGCTGCACATCTAGCTGCGATATAATCAGATGATTATTTCGCATTTTGTAAAGGTATACGGTTGCTATTCCCTTGCCACAAAAGCTTCTGTTTTTCGTCCCAGGCTTTCATTACAGCAGGAATTCCATACTTAGCGATAAAATGAATACTATATCCTCGGAATGTACCAGAAGATTGTTAATCGATGAAGCCCTGGGATCCGGCTTTCATATGTACAGTGGATGCACATTTTAAATATTTAGCGCCTCGTTGCTATATCTTAATCACTGCTAAAAGACCCAAATCCAAATATTTCGTCCTTCTTGCGTTAATTGAAAACCGACAGTTAGTTTAGATAGTAGCATAGCGATGCGTCCGAGTGGCTTGATAACCCCTGAGCGTGTACCTTCAATTGCTTTGCCAATTGACTCATGTATATCATGACTGTACTTTGTTTGATCGAAACATTCTTGAGAAATAAAGCTAAATGCAGGCTCTTTGAATCTAATACTACTGTCAGGAATTGATTCGGAAATCATAGAAAGTGCTTCAATACACCTTCTAGTTTCGGGATAGACAGTGGGTTTCATAAATTATGAGCTCAAGCAAAGAGGCGCCAAAAATTTGAAATGAGCATCCACTGTGCAAGTGAAAACCAATTCCCAGGACTTCATCAAATCCCAATCTTCTGGTACCTTCGCTACGTATGAAATTCCTGCTGGAATGAAAACGTGGAAGATAAACAAAAGCTTTTGCAGCAACAGGTGAAAGCCGCATCATAGGACTTGATTGAATCACAATCTTCTGGTGCATTCTGAGGATAAAGTATTATCGCTAAGTATGAAATTCTTGCTGTAATGAAAGCCCACGACGAGAAACAGAAGCTTTGGTAGCAATGAAATAGCAATCTTATTGCTTGGCAAAAGGGAAAATATCAATTGATTGTTAGTACCTACACAAAGTGACATTTTCTGTTTATTAAAGGACCATAAAATATTGCCAGCATCAGTTTATGGGGCCAATTGGAAGATTTACCTAACCAATCTCAGCTGTAAAGCAGATGTAATTATGAGAGATTTGAACTTTTGCGGCGTCATTTTGGATTGCCGACATATTGGATTGCTGCGGGTCATTTTTAATGTCATATTGAGACTCGCAGATCATGAAAAGCTACATATGAATCTGTCAAACAAAGGCATTCTAAAGTGACCCACTTTGTTCAATAGTAAAGACAACCAACTACCTTGCGGGCAGTGTAATAGTAAGCACACTGTGATATAAGCTTTGAAGGACTACATGTATACAACACAACTGATGAATGCTAGATTGATATATTGCTTGTGTGTACGTGGTGTTTAATTTATCAGTGATATACATACATACACCACGAATATTGCATTATACAGGTCAACACCAAACAACTACACTGATATTATTTACAACTGGTGTGATAGTGATTTTAAAGACGCGATGTTGAGCCCATATTATCAAATATAACATTACTTAAGTTATACGATAATGTTGCTTGAATGTCGACTGGATATAAGAGTCTATTAATCAGAAACGGGGAGTTAATAATTTCTTAGTATTGATATTTATACAGTTACAATAATAAACTGAGTTTAGTGAGATATGACTTAAATATGTTACGTGACTAATGTGTATGGTCATATACTGGTACATATGTGTATAATCCCCAGTGTGATGTGTAACTGGTACTAGATAGAGTATGAACTATATTCTTTAGTTATTGTTGATATCCGACTAGTTATAAAGGAACAAAGACAAGTTGATTTCAGGAAGAATTGTAGCTTATTCAGTGACTGTTGTCGATTGTATATGCTGTTATATATACTGTATATGGCGTGTAACTTGTACTAGACAACTATGGTTAACTGGTGTTTCAGTGACTCTTGTGGATGATATATACTGTTATAGATATATGACGTGCAACTTGTAGCCTACTAGATAAACTGTGAACCATATTCTAGGTATCGTTTTAAAGATTTCCATAACACATTCCATTCAATAGACTGTATGTTTGTGAAAATATACCATAGTATATATTGTTACTATGACTAATATAGATAGTTAATCTATTATATCAATTGTAACCTACGTATACTATTATAAATATAGCTGTAAATGTTATATTGCTCTAGGTGTGGCTGGACGTTATATACTGTTTATAAAGGTTAGCTATATGATATATACTGACTAGATATATTAACGATGGAGATTAACTGTGTGGTATATATTGTCTAGACAGATTAATTCTATATGCTGTGTGTATACTGTCATCGATTAGAAGGTTGTGTATCTGTAACTGTACGGCAAATACAAAAGGTTTGTGTGGGCGGGTATCGTTAATTAGGTTATACAACTGTATGATATATCGATAATCAGGTTGAGTATATGTAACTGAATAGTAAATATTGTTAGGTATAACCATAAACGTATAGTCATCTGGGTGTGTAACTATACGACGGATACTGTTGTAGTCTAAATTGGACTACAACAAACATGGCTTCAAACATTACAGAAAGACCACTGTGTAGTATTTGTTTGAGCGACTTCCAACAACCTAAGATACTGGACTGCAACCATTCTTTCTGTTTCACTTGTCTGGAAGATTATATCAACAAAGCATCCACTAACAACCAGTTTCCATGTCCATTATGTCGTCACAGTGTAAATATTCCTGTTGGTGGAGTTATGGACTTCACACCTAAAACAAATGTTCAACAGGAGTTGGTGAGTGATATTTGCAAAGTTCCACCATGCGATGTTTGTCAAACCGATGTTAATTCTGAGTTTAGGTGTGAGGATTGTGAACAGTATTTATGTAGTTCTTGTAGAATAACACATGATGGGCTTAAAATATGCCGGGGTCACGTTGTTGTAGGTGTTAATTATCCGGGAGGGAAGTCAGGAGAAGATAATACCAAGCCTAAATATACAGATGTCTGCCCAAACCACCATGACAAAGAAGTGCGATGTTATTGTAAAGAGTGTTCAACGGCTGTTTGTTCCGATTGTTATGTGACAGAACACAGTTCGCACACATTTGTTGATCTTCATGGTAAAAACATCGACGGCCAAACCAGAGACGAACTTGAAGACTTGAAAGACGATATAGAAAGTCATATTAGTCAATTTAAACAGTTTTTTGAATCGCTGAACAAAATTAAAACGGATATCGACAAATCTGCAAGAACAGCCTGTGCTGCAGTCGACAAAAGAGTTGAACAGATCTATTCCGAGGCCAAACAAGTTGGCGAGGAGATAAAAATTGAAATTGAAAAGTCACGTGATGAGGAAATAGATAAAATGATCAAACTTGTTGGAGAAATGGAAATATTAATGGAAGATTTAAACGCCAGTGTTAAATGTACAGTTGATGTTATAGAAGATAAATCTATTGTACAGGTCTTAAACAGGATACCACAAGTTGAACAAGAAAGAGAAGAATGTAGTTTAAAAAAGTTGGATATACCTGATGTAAATTACACGTGGTTTGAACAATCAGTGATTGATAAAACACTGTTACTAAAACAACTAGGACGTTTAGAGAAACGAGACGGACCGACTTTTTCAACTAGTTTCAATGTCGTTGATGTTGCACGCCAAGGAAATAAAGGAGTATATGGAGCAGATTATTATATTCAAGGTTTACCATGGTGTATTGTAGCTATAAAGATAGAGCAGACAGATACTGAACCAACGCTTGGTATTTACCTACGACTACGTAAAACAGACGACACAGCTGATATTAAATCATGCCAGGCTAACCACAGCTCAACATTGGTTAATATAAAAGATAAACAACAATCCGTCAATAGAGAAATCATTGGTCATGAATATATTCTTGGCAAAGGGTGGGGTTGGCATGGATTAATAAACTGGAATAGAGTCTCTGATAAACAAAATGGATTTATTGATGATAACAACAACTTTACAATCCAAGCGGCAGTTAAAGTTCTTAAAATAGATCGTGATTGACGTTTTGGTAACAGTAACACCGTGATATACAGTAGATTTTAGGATGTAAATTATAGTATTGTAGATTCTAAGACTGGTTGTATGACTTGTGTAGGTCACTATATGAAAACTAACTATGGCGTCTAAAGAGTATTTACATTTTTAAATACACATACTTAAAGGGACAATCCCGATAAGAACAGAGTCTCAAAAATTAAAGTCCGAGCATTTAAGAAATTTATGGACCAAAATATAGAGGCTTGGTATATATACCTTGGCTCAATGTTTCAGCTCAAAATATTGAGTCGTTTTGACGTTAACGTCAACACTGCTTATCCGGACACGTAACCCTTTTAAGATTTCGGGTCAATTTTTTGATTTGGTGACCTGATAATCGATTCTCGTTTCTTGAGAGGTCTATACAGTGAATGACCCATGTACTGTACTGATAACAAAAGGTAAATTTCACCTACATATCATTTTTATAGAAAAAAGTCTGGTTTTATCCAGATACTGTATAATACAACGGTCTCCATTTCCAGATGAAGACTGTCGGGTTTAAGTTATTTACAAGCGTATCACAAATATCGGGTTAGTTGGTCGGCCTTAGATAATGGGTTATAAGGGATTTTAACACAAAATTAAGCAGTTTTATTCCCCAAAAAGTTATCGGGATTGGCCCTTTAAAACTGAGCGTTGTTACTATATGAAAACTGACATAAATCAATAAAACTATTACCCACGTCCAATAAGTAAATTCATGCTGCAATCTTATAAAATATGATTAAAACACATATCCGATTTGGTTCGTTTTGTAAAGTTAAAAATTCCGTTTTACTTGTCTTTACTCCACAAAACCTGGAAGAGTTGTTATATTATCGGCGTTCTGATTGAAGTGAGGGATTAGTCAATGAAACGGAATGTCACGGCGAGTTTGTGGCATATGACGCATGGAACTGTGTGTTACAGTGTGTAAGCCACTAGAAACGTCAAAGGCCGCTCGTGTCACCTCTGACAAGACCTTCCAGTACAAGCCGCCAAATAGTCTTGTAGAGAAGGCCATCGAAAGCGTAAAAACGAAATGAAATAAAGATCTGTAGTTTAATCAGATTGGATAATGATGTAATGTTATTTGGAACCTTCTGTTGGTTTGCTATTAATACTTTGTTAAAATACCTACAAATTGAAAGCCATGTCATATTAGATTTTATAAGAATTTATTACTTACCCTATTTCTTGTTATTGGTGACGGCGATTTTTTTTTCCATCTGTTCTTGGCATATTTGCAGTGACACATTTCAAAGCTTTAATAACATTAAAATTACTTGATATGTATCAATATTCTACTACAATAACATAGATATTTTTTTTGATGAACCTTAAAAATAAACGTATTTAAAATCCAACTGTTAAAGTTTTGATATTTGCGAGGGTTAGAATACGGTATTCAGGGGTTTAACGTCCTATTGTCCTACTGTTATGTCGTGACTGGACTAATGAATACGGGCACACATCATACACTGTGCTGTGTGGGACAGTTTCCTAGATAGCAGCGCTACAGCTTACGTCGAATTCCAACTACCAAGGCATCTTTTATGTGCACGTGAATGTGTACACGGGTCCGTTGCTTTTCGTGGCATACGAACGACAAGACAGTGTAACACTACATACAGATAACAGAATATCAGCATAATTGATAGACCTTTATTGAGAGCATGAAATAGGCATACTCCAGGAGGAGCGCCATTCCAAGTCTTCTGAAACTAACAGTTAACTCTGGCTTATAAAGCATACAATTAATTAAGAAAAGTGATACACAAGCGATGTACATATTTGGCATTGTTTATTTATGAGATTATAGTATCTGTAACTGCACTGCATATTTAATGAGATCGTGCCTTTTGTTAAAACGAGCAGAGACCATTCGTGTGTAGTCCGTAAATAACATATTGAACACATTAGATGTTTTATTAAGTCCGTGCCTTGAAGAAGTTGTGTCGAGTTGAACACGTCAATATCATTAATGATCAAAAATCAGCAGAGGTCAGAAAGTTCTATCTGTATATTTATATTTCAATATGATGTAGAGATCACTTTGTCACATTCCATCCCCACCCATTTAAGTTATTTATTAAAAATAAATAACTAATACCATTCTCACAGGTGGGACACTGTCTTCATATCAATTGAAGGTACACACAATTAAGTTAAATCACACACGAATTAAGAAGAGCACACACGATATAATAATAGTAATGAAAACACACGCGATTATATAGTTATATGATATTTTCGGAACACTAGGTCCTAGACTTTTGTAGGACGATACCATTATACCATTAAATTCTGGCATTCCTCTTGATTAATTATGACAAAGTGAATGACACTTGTTTATTTCTTGGTGCTGGTGTGGAAACATCTGTTCCATGGAGCGTATTCTCGTCCTCGGTCTCAGCCGACACCATCCCCTTAATGATCGTTATCTAACATACATTAAATACAATACAATATCAATATCAACACTTGAAAACATTTTATATGGACATCACAAAGTCAAGTCCTAATTCTATAAAAACAATTACATTGATAAACATGCTACAATAATATAAGTTCAATATAAATACTCGCTACAATAATATAAGTTCAATATAAATACTCGGTTATACGTTCCAACCGAAAAAAAAATCAAAAAACACTTTTTCAATGTCAATAATTTCACTGTTGCCACCACTGAATAAGTTCAGGTCATGTTAGAATTGTTCTTTTTCTTGCACAGCTAATTTGATGCACGTAGGCACTTCTGCAAACTGGGCTTGGGGGTCATAGCTTTTGACATACTGGAATGCCCTGGTCTGGGTCAACGTTGCGGTACGTTAAGATAAGGTACACTAAATCCCATAAAAGATCAACGTACTTGCTAAATTAGACCAATTTACATTACCCTTAATTTATAACATTGATTTTAATTGGATGGGATAATACTTAATCATATTCTTACACTTCAGTTTATTCAAAATTAATATTGTATTTACTTCACTGGGAATAACCTGTATTAATAATCCTTAATTCTATTTACTTTTAATTGAATAAACTATTAACAATAGAACCTAATATTCCCCTAAGCAAAAATAAGCAGTAATAATTAGTACTTATCACCTGAAGTCATTAATAACATTGAAAGTCGTTAGTAGTCTGCTTTACTAATTGACAGTGACATGTTAAGATTATAACCCTTCTTAACATTGGTGCTATATAGAGCTTCGTGTATATATCACAAGCTTGTAGCCAAGGGTGCTATCTTAGTAGCTGAGAAAAGATAAGACAGAAACATTCGGCTGTGTGAGATTTCCATATAGATACTCTCTATTAACATTTCGTTCTGAATTCAAACGAAAAACAGCATCTTGAAACAAGGGATCAGTATTTATTACAAGACCTGGTTGTATTATACTCCTGGTTGGGAAAATAAAATAATTACAACCCATAAGTTATTATATTCCTGACGTTTACTACATGTAACGAAAAATAAAAAATTACAAATATAAGTTCTTGACGTGTACAATACATTAGTATGGTTTTACGTAACATTACTCATGACATAACAGGGAATTCAAAATTTATTCGACAGCTAATCGCACTTTCAAATTAAACTTTAAATTATCCATTTTACCACGTTATACTTTTTTTTGGGGGGGGGGGGGTGAACACATACTTTAAACTTATTCTCCTTTACATTTCTTTAACAAAACGACATGAATAATCCAGAAACAGTTATATTGCATAAGCTACTCGCTATATATTGCAATGCACCCTGTTTCAATTTAAAACATTTAAGTTACTGGAGAATTCTGTCTAACAAGATTGCCTGCGGCTTCATGGGACTGGATCCCGTTCTGTCTGGTTCACTGATTCACGGCGCCAAATCTGATACGACCCAGGACGGTCACGGCATCCAAATCTGATATCTGTAACACTACATACAGATAACAGAATATCAGCATAATTGATAGACCTTTATTGAGAGCATGAAATAGGCATACTCCAGGAGGAGCGCCATTCCAAGTCTTCTGAAACTAACAGTTAACTCTGGCTTATAAAGCATACAATTAATTAAGAAAAGTGATACACAAGCGATGTACATATTTGGCATTGTTTATTTATGAGATTATAGTATCTGTAACTGCACTGCATATTTAATGAGATCGTGCCTTTCGTTAAAACGAGCAGAGACCATTCGTGTGTAGTCCGTAAATAACATATTGAACACATTAGATGTTTTATTAAGTCCGTGCCTTGAAGAAGTTGTGTCGAGTTGAACACGTCAATATCATTAATGATCAAAAATCAGCAGAGGTCAGAAAGTTCTATCTGTATATTTATATTTCAATATGATGTAGAGATCACTTTGTCACAACAGTTGTCCTTGCCAGGCCTGTTCAAAATCGCGATATACTTTCTCGGTCAACACCTGGAGCGAACCAACGATTTCCAGAATAGCGAGCCTATGTCTGTCTCACTTAACCATAGTGGCTCCACACCAGAGACTAAGGAATAATTATATCAGAGTTTGGGGCATCAGCACAGGGTGTGGTGTCAATAGAGACTGGGATATCAACAGACACTAGGGTGGCAACTGAGCTTGGGTTATCAACATTGGCTTGGGTGTCAACAAATGCTGGGATATAATCTGAGACTGAGGTATTAACAGAGGTTTAGGGGATCAACAGAGGTTAGGGTATCAACAGAGTTTAGGGTATGTACAGCGGATATGATACCAACAGAGACAAGGCTATTAAAAGAGACTGGGGTATAAACAGAGATCGTGGTATCAACAGGGACTGGGATATCAACCTGAGGTTAGGGTTTCAACAGATAGTGGAGTATTAACAGAGGTTTAGCGAATCAACAGAGGTTAGGGTATCAATTGAGGTCAGGGTATTAACGTAGAATGAGGTATTTACGTATGACAAATCTGGATAATAAAAACAGATGTTTAAAATCACGAGAAACTATAAATGTATTGATCCCGGGACCCATAGTTATTTAAACTGTGTCTTACCCACTGAATCATCGCGGCTCACTACACCCCCGTAGTATAAGACTATGGGTAAATCGCTGACTCAGTAGTTAGGTCGGTTTCTGGAGGACCTCGAGCTAAAGTGTTAATTAAAACTGGACAAACAAAACAATATATTTGATTAATCAAAATGAGATTGGATTTAACGTCCTACTCTTCTGCACCTAACCTGGGCTATTGGAAGACGGTCATACGCCATACAGTGTGCTATGAGGGAAATTTTGCCCGGGCAACCGCGCTACGGTCTTTTCATATCTAATTCCAACTGTCATATGGTCTTTTACGTGCACAGCAATGTGTACACGGGACCTTGGTTTTTCGTCCCATCCCAACGCCTAGACAGCTGTCCTCGCCAGGCATCACAGACAAGGGGAAACCAACAACCATTTACCAGTTAAAATATTTATATCATTATTATTAGATTTCCCAGAATTGATCACAGTCTTGCTATTGATTTCATCAGATGTTACTTCGCTTCCTGCTCTTTTTCGCATGTTTCTGCCGGAACAGACTTCACCGTCTTTGTTAGAAGACAACTGACCTGTTTTCCTTTGTCGGTTTAAAGTTCCAATAGCATATTTTTAAGTTATATTTTTAAAATGTATTAAAATAAAGCCCTAAAATAGATTGTACCTATAAACAGTCCTACCTTGTTAAAGAATAATCCTATTAATCTTATAATTCACTATTGCCAGTTGAGAAATTGGCAAAAATATCATTTTCAACTTCAACTTCAAACGTTTGAAGATGGCCGTCCATGGCGAGGAATGGGAAAACAAGGGAGGTAATTGAGTTACTATTTCTCCAATCAGCCTGTGTCAGACATTTTAACGCCTGTGAAATTTTGCCCATGATCGTATAATAGTGAGTTGACAACTTTTTGAGCAAAAGACATAGAAATAATTATATTTTGACGTTCTTAGAAAATATGAAAATGGAACTTTAAGGGGCTAGTATGTTTTGTTCAAATTGTTCTTTCATCATTATGAGCAACATTTTCAAAAGAATAACAATAAAAACAATATCAATATTTTAGTGAAATGTAACGTTTACAAATTATTTAATCAATTAAACATAATTCTATGTTAATGTGTTAATTGTAGATAATTCATCAATGTCAGCAATGTTAAGAAATGTCATTCTAAAAGTATTTGTATAGTATAAATCATGCGAGATGACGACGTTAATTAAGCAAAGATGCTTATTTATAATACTATATGCTCTATAGACTGTAGAGTTTAACTTAGTTCTGTAAAGAGAGAGAGAGAGAGAAATGGGGTTTAACGTCCACTCGACATAACTAGGTCATTTCGGGACTAACATATGGTTTAATTTTATTTCAATAATTCGCTTGCGCGTAGGGGTCTTTAGCAGTGGGAGGAAACCGGAGTACCAGGATAAAGCCAATGAGGTTGGGCAGGCGATCCTACTCCTTGCCACGTACCACCGGGGATTCGAAACCACGCCAGTAAACTCAATTACAGGCCGTATAATACAGCGCGCGCACGCTAACTATTCGGCCACCCATTATTGAAATGATGAGCCTAGTACCATTCTTATTACTTGAATACACTGTCGTTATTTTGATGAAAACAGAAGTTGGGCTATTTTACACCTTTCAAACACATTGTCTTTAAAAACATTTTAAGAACACTCTTTTAAGAACTATTTTCCTAATCAGAAAAAAAAATGTAGAGCGGAGACGCACATCAGGCAACAACCTACATGACGTAAAGATCACCGAATCAGCCAAGGTTTACTGACTGATCCTCGAGAAAAATAGAAATTGTTTCTTAACAAAAGTAAAAAAAACCCACATAAAAATGTTATGAATTATTTTGCAAAATAGAAATTAGAATACAAAATATAAAACTATCAGTTCAGTAGTATAAATGTAAGTTTCAACTTAAAAGTTAAACATTCAAATTATGAATTGAACTTAAACTAAACGTATAAACAAATTTACAAAAAGTAAAAAATAAATCTCACAATACTAAATTCAAAATAGAAATTAAAACTTATTTTACAAAAATATAAAACTATTTTACAGGATCCAAAATCAAAAGTGGAAATTAGAAATTACATTTCAAAATCAAAAATACAATGAGGAAATCCCCAAAACAAAAAATAAAATAGTTTGTAAAAACCAGATCATATGTCGTTTTGTTTTTTAATGTTCAAAATTTCGTTTTACTTGTCTTGACTACACTAGGATCTGGAAGAGGTGTTACATAAACGGCGTTCTGGTTAATGTCATGCATTAGCCAATCAAACGGTCTATTGAAGTGGCTTCTTGGTGTGCGATGCACGTGACTGTGCACTAGAAACACCAAAACTGAATGTTGAATCGAATGTAGGACGTCATAGGATCAACAGTCGCTCGTATGACCTCTGACGCGACCCCCCATAACATATATCTGTATTTTAATTAGATTGATATTTGAACATCCAAACTTAATGCACAGAATTTCCAAAATACATTAATTTATTAATTGTATATTTGTTAAAATTAAGTGACCGGGTTCAAAATCAGCGATAAATAATAATCACCCCAGCCAGTGTCTGTCTTGTTTGTTAGTTACCCAAGATGCAACTATTGTCTTGAATTATTAATAGCACAAAAAGGTCATTAGTTATGCTTTAACAATTTGATTAATAAGATTATATTCCTAGATGTGTTTTTGTTTTTAAAAAAAGATTGCCGTCAATTGTATTTCGTTCTTTATGCGTAAGATTTAGATGAATAGATGAAGACCTGGTTGTTCAAAAATAGATAATACAAAATGAAAGTGTTGACAATGCCATTCACGGTACTTTATTCCGAGGCTAGTTATCACTGTTTGAAGTTTTGACAAGCTGTGGCAGAAATAGTTTTAAATTCAACAAAAGGAAGACATACCACTAGATCTAAACGTGTAGTGTCTGGACGATTCCGGATATCCATCCAGGAATCTAGATTTCTAACATTTTATGAAATTCATGTTTTGGAGTAGAGGGTGAGGGGGGAGGGGGGAGTTAACGTCCACTCAACACAAACTAGGCCATTTCGGGACTAACATATGTTTCAATTTTATTTCAATAATTCGCTTATGCGTAGGGGTCTTTAGCAGTGGGAGGAAACGTAACACTCGACAGACGACCAAACAATTAAAACAGAGGCCAGTCTTAAAAATCAATTCCATTTACGTGCTCTAGTCGTTTGTATTATGTATTAAAATATTTGAAATATAAAGTGTAATTAGTGGACGGAAACACACAAACAATCAAAATTTATAGTATTAAAACAGCGTATTGTGTATGTTTGTAGGTTGCCCCGCCCCCGTTTTTATACGATTTATCTATACTTACACTAGAACAGTTTTTTTTTCTAAAGCCTATAAATCTAATAAAGATATAGATACATATTTCGTTTCGCTTTTTGAATACTTTCGATGGCCTACACTACACGAAGATCTGACCAGTTCTACCGGGAGATCAGTCCAGTGTTTGTACCAGCGGCTGTTGACCCTACGACGTCAATCCAAGCCCCGAAATTCAAGGAAACGTTTGCTGTGTGTTTTGCGACATTACAAACGACCACAAGGCAAAGTAACAATTTATTTGTATATTACTGGCAGTATTTAATAAATCAATAAAATAGATCTACGTCAATCACAATTAATCACCACTCCGCACTGAATCAGTTTCACGATTACACCGGGACATTCGATGTTAACTTGTGAGGGAAATCATATATATTAGCCGTTACTTTCCACAGTTACTTTCAGACTTAAGATATGACATCCGCAATTTGATTGCTTATAAACCTCATCGTGTACCCTGTTATAGAACAGGTTAACGGTTAGCCATAGGTTATATGAGATTCTCAATTGGGTAACAACCATAGTTAATGTTTAGAAACTTTAGCAGTCTGTTATAGAACAGGTTAGCGGTTGTTATATGTCATCTGAGATTTTCAGTTGGGTATAAACCATAGTTATTGGTTATAAACTTTAGCAGTCTGTAAAGAACAGGACCGACCTATATTTCAAACGATGTTCTCCGTTATTACAATATGTTTTATAGTAACCAATTATTTGACAGTTAGCTCATCAAGTATCGTGAACAGTAATTACGAGTTAACATTTAGTTTAATAAAAACCAATGAAATAGTGTCATCAGCTGTGTTGACTGTTCAGACCCCATTGGCAGCAACTTGTGGTGTAGAATGTAAAAGTAAAACTTGGTGCGTTTCGTTTAGTTTCAACATCATTAGTAAAGAGTGTCGTCTTTATGATCTGAATATAAATGAAACAGAAAACTGGACCATGGACGTGGGTGTCCGGAGCTTTACGCTTAAACCAGGTGAGAATTGAATACCTTTATTTTATATATGAAATGAAATGGGATTTAACGTCCAACTGCTCTGCTCCTAAAATTGGCTAATGAAGACAGGCATACCTCATGCAGTTTGCTATGAGGGGAATTTTGCTCGGACAGCGGCACCAGGGCCTACTCTTATTCAGAATTCCAACTGCAAAGGGATCTTTTACGTGAACGCCAATGTGTTCACGGGACCTCTTTTTTGTCGCTCCATCTGAACGACAAGACAGCTCTTCTTGCCAGGCCCTTCGTCCTGCATCAGTGACAAGGGGGCACTACGCTGGAAAATCTGGATGAACTTTCGCGGCCACCGTGATCAGCGAAAGCCCTTACTCGGATCCAGCGTTATCAATTACGTTCGCAACAAATAAGGGGTCGGTGGTACGTATGAGAAGCAGAGTGAGAGATGTTTAACGTCCACTAATCACAAACTATATCATTTCGGTACTACATATATGGTTCACCTTTATTTCAACAATTCCAATTTTTGTCTGCCTTTACGGCCCTCGTTAACAAGGGTACATTTTTATTTCTCCCGTTTTATTTTTTCAACTACTTTGATTTTTTCGCGAGGAGGCTGCCGTCTCCAGCGCCTCAGCTATATAAACGCTTTTGCCGCAACTCCTATTTTTGAATATACCAAGACGGGACAAGTGTAAGTAACAAATCAACAGTAAGGCTGTTGTCCCTAAATTGATGACACTAGCATTAAAATTGTTTTATCGCCTACCCTGTCTTCATAAATGTTTAAGGTTGATAAAACTCGAATCCGATGAGACTCCCTACCAGGGTACAGGGGGAGGCGGGGGCCTATGTGCCTCCCTTCGGAAAATGTGCCCTCGAATTGAGAGTTACCTTAACTACTCAAGTAAAAACACAACGTAATGAATTTCGTTATATTCAGAATTAATTAATTTATCATAGTTTTATTTATTTATTTAAATTAATATAGAAAAAGGGCAACACGAGCGTTTTTGCTGGATAGCATTCTCAAGGCCAATACGCTCTACTGTGTTTTTGTGATAATATGCATCTAGACCGACCATGATCGCCATTTCTATTGCAGTTACTGCCCAGAATACTGCGAAATTGAGTAGAAATGTTTGGACTACAAAAGGGAGAGAGAGAGAAATGGGGTTTAACGTCCACACGACACAAACTAGGTCATTTCGGGACAAACATATGGTTTAATTTTATTTCAATAATTCGCTTGCGCGTAGGGGTCTTTAGCAGTGGGAGGAAACCGGAGTGCCCGGAGGAAACCCACGAGGTTGAGAAGGCGCCCCTATCTCCATGCCACATACGCTCACACCAGGGCTCGAAACCACAGCCGCAAGCCAGAGGTGACCGGCCAGCTAGAGGTCGATGCGCGGCACTCTAGACCACTAGGCCATTCCCCCCCCACCCCGGACTACAAAAGTATTCACTTTGTTGAAATTTGAAAACCTTTCTTATCTTGGCTCATACTTGGCATTTTCTTTGTTTTTATGATATTTTATCCTCGATGAAACTTCTCAGTCTGTGAATGCCACACGTTTTAAATATTTTAATATCTAAAACGTGTGGCATTCACAGAAGTGTGGCATTCACAGACTTAGATTGAATTGATCTCTGTTTATATTCACAGACTTAGATTGAATTGATCTCTATTTATATTCACAGACTTAGATTGAATTGATCTCTATTTATATTTCAATGTAGATGGAATAAACCTGGCCTATAACAAACCTACATTCACAAGTTCTGTTGTTACTGGTCGTTCGAGTGATCAAGCAGTAGACGGGGATATCAAACCACAAGACTTTGGTTCAAGCAATGTCTGTTACCAGACGAAAGCTGACGATTATAATCCGTGGTTTATTATAGATCTAGAAGATGTTTATGTCATCCGTGTAATTGTCGTTCATAACGCTGATGATTATCGTGAGTATTGCAATCTCGTATTTATCAGCTGCTCCATTTATTACACACGTACTTCAATTTTGATAGGCTAAACACTAAAATCAATCCAACATTATCCAATGAAATTACTACAATTTGGATTTGATCTTAGTTAAAACTTCGTGAAACAAACCCCTGTTTTTTATAGATTAAACATAAACATATGATCTATTACACACCTAATCGATTACACATCAGGTCTATTACACATCTAATCGATTACACATCGGGTCTATTATACACATGATCAATTACACACCGGGCCAACTATACATATGATCCATACACATCGGATCTATTACACACCTAATCGATTACACATCGGGTCTATTACACACCTAATCGATTACACATCGGGTCTATTATACACATGATCAATTACACACCGGGCCAACTATACATATGATCCATACACATCGGATCTATTATTTTTTTAAAATGGGGTTTAACGTCCGCTCGACACAAACTAGGTCATTTCGGGACTAACATATGGTTTTGATTTTATCTTAATAATTCGCTTGCGCGTAGGGGTCTTTAGCAGTGGGAGGAAACCGGAGTATCCGGAGAAAACCCACGAGGTTGGACAGGCGACCTTACTCCTTGCTGGATCTATTACACATCTGATTGATTACACGTATGATCGATATCACATCGGGTCGATTACACACACCGGGTTAATTATACACATCGGGTCGATTACAAACACTTTCGATTACTAGCATGGTCGATTATACACGATCGATTACGAACATGATCGATAACAAAAATGATCGATTACAAACATAATCAATTTAAAAAAAGGACAGATTACAAACGTGATCGATTACACATAATCGATTACAGAAATGATCGATTATACTCCTGACCGATTAAACACTTCCACTAAATCTGGCAAATTCGAAATTCATATTCATCCATGCAATTTTTAAATTATCCAGATGGTAAAAACTGCTTATATTGTTTTATTTGTCTATCACAGCTGAAAGACTTCATGATGTCAACTATGAGGTATTTTCAACCAACCCAAACAACAACTCCTCAGAAGTTCCTAATTGTTGCGCCTCGGTGGCGAAATTCAACAAAGGCAAAAACATTATCAGATGCAATCGAGGGGTATCTGGACGATTCCTGAAAATGTCAATCCAAAAATCCACATTTCTTACTCTTTGTGAAGTGGAGGTGTTTGGAAAAGCTTGTAAGTATTTCTACTTCTTTAGATTTTATATTTAAACATAAGTTATAGCGAAAACAATCACTGAGTTTATTTCTTACAACGTTTCAACAAGTTCCACGTGTCGTTCCTCTTGAAACGTATAAGGATTTCTTTACATTAATTTAATATCACATTTCTAATAGTCGACAAAAAAATTGTTTTAAAAATCAATTATGACGAGACATGAAAAAATTCCATTTAGGCACTTTCGTCATCTGCATATGTAATACAAAATTTGAAATTTTCAACATGCAGTAGATAATGAGCTATAATATTCAAAATGTATAGGGAGTATGTTCAGTTAAAATACTTCACTCGGAGCGGAGTTATCAGTTAGTGCATTAGGCGGATTTACCAGTTGAGTAATACCCATTACATACATTATACAAGAGCTTTAGTCCCGAAATGACCTAGTTTGTGTCGAGTGGACGTTAAACCCCATTTCTCTCTCTCTCTCTCTCGCTATACATGAGCTTAATCGGCCTAGTGCAGGTCTTCCTTAGGCCCGAAGTCTTATCTAAATTATTAATTAGACAGTAATTAACTTGTCCAGATCATAATGAACTTAATCCTTAAATAGATAAATCGAGACTATGTTTGTAGCGTACCGACTTATAAAATGATGATCGAGGCAAGGCCGAAAATTCAATCGCTAAATATCGGTTCGGAATGGATCAAAATATCTAGTTTTTAACTATTATATTGAGCACTATCGTTTTTTCTTTTGACTAATCTCCCATAATGTATCTTTACCTGTAATCCACGACAGAAACAAACGGCAGACTATAAGATGAGTATGCCGACAAACCATCTGTCCTTCAATATTTGGGGGGGGGGGGACAAAATGGTTAGCACGTGCGCGCAGTATCATAAAGTCTGTCATTGGGTCAACTGGCGTGGTTTAGATTACTCGGTTGTTTGTACGTGACAAGGAGTAGGGTCGCATGTCTAACCTCGTGGGGTTTCTCCGGGTCCTCCGTTTTCTCCCGTCTCCCACTGCTAAAGACCACTACGCGCAAGCAAATTATTAAAATAAAATGAAACCATATGTTAGTCCCGAAATGACCTAGTTTGTGTCGAGTGGACGTTAAAACCCATCTCTCCCTCCCTCTCTCTCACTCCTCTCTGTCTCTATCCAACCTCTCTCTCTCTTTACCTTTCTCTCTCTCTCTCTCTCCTTTTGTTTTAAAGGTCAATAAATTGTGACAACTGGTTAAACAGCCGTTTTATTCGCCAATAAAATAAAACAATGAAAATCCCGAGAACACAAATAAATATCTACTGAATCGATGACATTGTTTTAAAATATTTTGTATAAAATCCAAACAGCGTATCCGGCATGTCTATATACTTCAATCAAGATTCAATGGGATATTTATAAATTAATTTTCTGTTAATGTTATTGTTTCAGTAAATCTCATAAATCCATATGATTGTGTGGATCACAAAAGTTATTCCTGCAGACAATTACCAGGTAAGGTCAAAGCCATAACATCCTCTGGCATCCACCTTAAAGATATATTATGAGAGATTATATTATTATATAAATAGAAAAATAAATAACTTATATATTCCTCTCCATTTACTGTGTGTTTGTATACAATATTTCAGACGCGGATAAACAATACATTATCGGAGTCTCGATAAAGAGATTACTAGAAAATTTAAAGGGAACGAAGAATTTAGCGATTTATTGTTAGTCCTAGCCTCGATCGTTATAAGAGAATGTGTTGAAAATTTCATTAAGATTGATCGACTCTGAAGTGAGAATTTAGCGATTGATGTTTGACAAATAAAAACATATCCTCAATTATTAATTTTATGATTTAATCGTCAATGAGCGTTAAGAAGTGGATTAGACCTTAATACAGAAACTATCACAGGCTACCGATGAAATCGAGTGTTGATTATGGTCTGGATAAGTTATTTAGAATGTCTAATTAATATACTGAGTGCCATAGAAAACGCATCAGTCTTTCATAATAATATAACAAAATGATCCTGTAAACATATCTTATTTATTTTGCTTCTTATTGTGAACAATATTCAAATGTGAACACATCAATAACAACACATTTGTACACTTATGGATGTTTAATCTGCAATCAACGGTACAAAGTCACAGGGGACAAAGATATGCTCGTCACCGTAGAAGGTACCGGACAGGTTCTTGCCGCTGCTCGGTGAGCCGAGGAAACTTTTGATCCTATCGCTGCTTTTTAAGATACCAAACCCTACGATCGTGCATATCAAAACACGTACGATAGGTTGTAAACGCGTTCGGAGTTGATTCATATCTTATTAAATTTTGCAACATTCGACGAATCACAATTCACACCCATTAAGGTGCCCCCTGGTGCGTGATTTGAAGGATTATGGATTCCCCTGCAGAAAACAATATTGCATCAGTTAAATTTAAAAGGGAGATACCCAGCCAGAAATATCAAATCCGTTTTCTATTTGCAAAAAGATCTTTGGAAAACACCTGAGTATTGAATCCCCCCCCCCCCATTAAAGTAAAGTTTGTTTCTTTAAATCTATAGGTGGAATAAATATTGCTCTTGGGAAACCAACATCTGAAAGTTCATCACGCAATGGCCACTATTCTTATCGTGCAGTCAACGGAGTGAAATCAGACTTTAACAACATGTGTACTCATACAAAGAGTGCGGACGTGAATCCCTGGTGGAACGTGGATCTATTGGACATCTATAATATTACAAGTATAACTATAGCTAACAGGGTCGATGGTAAACAGAGTGAGTATACTATAGTGTAACTTTAGCTAACTGGGTTGATGGTAAACGGTGTGAGTATATTATATTAACTATAGCTAACAGGGTCGATGGTAAACAGGGTCAGAATATGTAACTACTGTATAGCCAACAGGGTTGATGGTAAACAGGGTGAGAATATGTAACTACTGTATAGCTGACAGGGTTGATGGTAAACAGGGTGAGTATACTACTGTACTGTAACTATAGCTAAAAGGGACGAGGTATTAGGTAACCTTGTATAGTTAGTGACGGGAAATCGGAGTAGACGCAGCTAAGCCACTTCAAGCAAAACACCAGTTAAATAACAGCACTTGCAGATCCCAGTGTCGTAAAGAAAAGTAAAACGAAATTTTGAACTTTAAAAACTCGAAACGAACATGGATCTGTGTTTTAATCGCAAATAAAATCGCAAATAAAATAAAACCAAGTACGAACAATCCAAACCATTAGTCAAAATTCTAAGTTCTAAAAAACGGTTGAGGCAAAATAGTGTAATCAGCAAATGGACTGTTCACCGTGTACAAAATACACGACAAACAGTGGTAACAGGTGTCCGGACGAGTAAGCTTACCCTGCCTGGCGCCAAACCCGCCATAGCTGCATCCAAACTATTAGACGAAATCTCAATAAAATAGCATGTTTTACCAAAGGACTATAGTATGTAAAAAGAACATGATGAACAAAACGAAACTAAATAAGATCTATTCATCTGATTGATACATAAAAGTAACCATATCGAATTTATATAATTTCAGATGTGGGTAGCCGTCTATCAAACATCAGTATCCAGGTTTTTCCTTCCTTGCCATCCCCATCAACTAACTTCACACTATGTAAATTTATACCAGGAGAATTCGGATGTACAATCAGAACCATAGAATGTGACCAGGAGACTATTGGACAATGGGTTAGAATTACCAAACCTACCGAATTCTTAACACTGTGTGAAGTAGAAATAACGGGTAATCTTGTATAGACTTCAGGAAGAAAGGGAGACATTTTAAAAATAATTATCCTCCCTTTCCCTGCAAGCTCTGTGATAAAACAAATGAGAAGAGAATTTTTGATCACACACATTGATATAGTTGGATGTTAATTCATTGAACTTATATTGCTTGATATTTACTTTTCATAATTAATTAGTTGTCACGGTACATTGATGCTGTTCATCATCTGTTATGTATTAAAGGTTCATTATGAAAAATTATACAAAGAGATGGCAATAGTTGCAAAAACCTCGATAATGTAAAGGGGATATGCTGAAAATTTTAGTCAAACTTGTCGCTATCGTTTTACGTGTAGTGTGGTCTTCATGTACTATCCGCACGTTTATAGCTTAGTCCTCACATGGCTATATTATAACTGTTCATGTTGTTATTGTTATTCAGTAGCCTTATACGTATAATGTTGACATCAGTCTTGTTCTAATGTGGGGGGTTGGGGTTGCCTAGTTTTCTAGAGTGGCGCGCTTCGCCCTCTAGTAGGCTCTACCTGGCCGGTCACCTCTGGCTTGCGGCTGTAGTTTCGATCCCTGGTGTGAGCGTATGTGGCATGGAGATGGGGACGCCTTCTCAACCTCGTGGGTTTCCTCCGGTTTTCTCTCACTGCTAAAGACCCCTTCGCGCAAGCGAATTATTGAAATAAAATTGAAAACCCTATGTTAGTCCCAAAATGACCTTGTTTGTGTCGAGTGGACGTTAAACCCCATGTAAAAAAAATATATTATTGATTATCCATTTCATGTTGAACATCAAATCAGGTCCTAATCTAGTAAATATCACAGGCTAACGATGACATCGCAAGTTAGAGAAAGACCTGCAATAAGCAGATTTTGTTCTTGCATAATGTATGTGTAATTGTTAATCGTTTGTATATAACCTTCTGTAACATGTTAGATTGAATCGTGTGCTTAATACCGATGACTGTATCCTGATTGAAACGTTTTAGTTAATAAACTTAGTGAATGATATCCATTAAGCAATCTGTGTTATTCATCAAGTGGTCTGTTTTATTGTCCTCGTGGGTTTCCTCCGACTGCTAAAGACCCTTACGCGCAAGCGAATTATTGAAATAAAGTTAAACCATAGGTTGGTCCTGAAATGACCTAGCTAGTTTGTGTCGAGTGGACGTTAAACCCCAATTTCTCTCATTCTCTCTGTTATTGCTGTTCAATATTTCTATTTGAATGGTGTCTAAAGTAGAACTTAAAGTAGCTAGGTCTCTAACTCAATATCATCCAAAATCTTCAACTTTGAAAATACGAATTATTTGCAAATTTAAATCAACATTGATGCTGTGATATTACGGGAAAGGGATGGGTTTCTGATATCCAATATTTAAGACAAAATAAACATTTTACCATAATCGTGTACCATAATGCATTTCAGTCCCAGTTCTAGCACGGTACTCAAGGAATGGGGCTACACACATTGTACCAAATCAAACGGCGTTTGAAGACTGGAATAAACAGTATCTAGGAATTTGCATTCGATTTAGACTGTTAGCTTATTTCGAGGAACATAACTGATTTGGAATTAGAGTAAAAACGGAAACCATTGAATGTAAATCAGTTTATATACATTCATATTACAGTATTATATGCGTTGCGACCCACTTGTATCAATTTCTAGGTCCCAAATGTCAGCCATTTAGCTCCTTCAAGTTGCGTAGTTTTTGTTTTAAATTAAGATTTGGGTACATTTTCGTATATTTTAAGATTTCAAAGCATACACCCACAAAGCACCCTTTAAAGAACACTAAACTTAAAAAACGTGCTAACAACTAATCGAACAATCTGTACCTCAATGGCCACCATATCTATAAATTAATATACTAATTTGTGGTCTACCTCTGTTATACACAAACACACTAATTAAACATTTCATATTTAATTAAATGAAAACGAAATAAGTACTTTTCAAATTCTCGATTTAGTGTTTGGCAGCCAATTAGTCTGCTAATAAAGGTGAATTTTCAGCGCTCTAGGGAATTATTGTTATTATTAGATATTAGTATAGTTGTTCAATAAAGCGCCCAAAACATCGATTGTTCAAAATAAAACTTAAAATAACAACGATAGACATAAAAATACTGTTTTTGTCTCCAGCTTACAAAACATCATAATCTTCTTTTTCAAATCCACGCCAACTGAATATCTATGCACAATGTATGTGTTAGCTCAACTTATGTTCTATTTTAGTTTTTCTTAAACTTGACAAGGATTATAATCGCTGAAATTGATTATAAAAATAAATAGTTTATTCAAACTATACTATTTTTTCTAGTGTATGCTCTATTCAAGGACAAGCAAAACACCAGAATCCGAACTCAAAGGTTTTCTCAAAGTTAAGTAAAAATACTTAACTTTCCCACCTAACCAAGTGTCTTACCTTAAATAGGTATTCAAAGGTTCTATCTTAAATATACTTGGCTTTGTGAAAAACTGAACAGCTCACATAAAATGTGGAATATCGTCATTAGCCAAAAGCATGAATTTGTAATTATGGAATACTCCCTACTGACAAAAATCATAAATTACTAACGTTGCACGAAAGTGACGCCCCCTTAAGAGCATCACTACTCTACTAAAATCTTAGTTATCATTTATAGAAAAATGTTGTAAGGCATGAGAATAATATGAAAATAATGTATGATACATTATGATAGAACGCATTCGCTGCCAGAACAGTTGTTTTCGAAGATGTTTTGTTTAAAAAAAAAAAAAAAAAAAATTATTTCCATAGATTTCAATTGCAGTTTTCGAAAAATGGTAATGTAATGATGGCTAGTGTAAACTGTATTATTTTAACAATGTATAACGATAGAAAACAACATATTAGCAAAACGCAAGGAACGTTTGTTTTTTAGTTGAATTCTACAAATCATTTCAGTGTTGGTCAATCTTTATCATTAAATTTGGGGAATTCATAAAAAAAACTGTGTCAGTGCCAACACTTTAGAAACCGACAGGCCTGGCGTTGACGGTTGTAACACTACATACAGATAACAGAATATCAGCATAGTTGATAGACCTTTATTGAGAGGATGGAATAGGCATACTCCGGGAGGAGCGCCATTCCAAGTCTTCTGAAACTAACAGTTAACTCTGGCTTATAAAGCATACAATTAATTAAGAAAAGTGATACACAAGCGATGTACATATTTGGCATTGTTTATTTATGAGATTATAGTATCTGTAACTGCACTGCATATTTAATGAGATCGTGCCTTTTGTTAAAACGAGCAGAGGCCATTCGTGTGTAGTCCGTAAATAACATATTGAACACATTAGATGTTTTATTAAGTCCGTGCCTTGAAGAAGTTGTGTCGAGTTGAACACGTCAATATCATTAATGATCAAAAATCAGCAGAGGTCAGAAAGTTCTATCTGTATATTTATATTTCAATATGATGTAGAGATCACTTTGTCACATTCCATCCCCACCCATTTAAGTTATTTATTAAAAATAAATAACTAATACCATTCTCACAGGTGGGACACTGTCTTCATATCAATTGAAGGTACACACAATTAAGTTAAATCACACACGAATTAAGAAGAGCACACACGATATAATAATAGTAATGAAAACACACGCGATTATATAGTTATATGATATTTTCGGAACACTAGGTCCTAGACTGTTGTAGGACGATACCATTATACCATTAAATTCTGGCATTCCTCTTGATTAATTATGACAAAGTGAATGACACTTGTTTATTTCTTGGTGCTGGTGTGGAAACATCTGTTCCATGGAGCGTATTCTCGTCCTCGGTCTCAGCCGACACCATCCCCTTAATTATCGTTATCTAACATACATTAAATACAATACAATATCAATATCAACACTTGAAAACATTTTATATGGACATCACAAATTCAAGACCTAATTCTATAAAAACAATTACATTGATAAACATGCTACAATAATATAAGTTCAACATAAATACTCGGTTATACGTTCCAACCGAAAAAAAAAAATCAACAAAAAACACTTTTTCAATGTCAATAATTTCACTGTTGCCACCACTGAATAAGTTCAGGTCTGCCCTGGTCTGGTTCAACGTTGCGGTACGTTAAGATAAGGTACAATAAATCCCATAAATGATCAATGTACTTGCTAAATTAGACCAATTACAATTACATTACCCTTAATTTACAACATTGATTTCAATTGGATGTCATAATACTTAATCATATTCTTACACGTAAGTTTATTTAAAATCAAAATTATATTTACTTTTAAGTGAATAAACTATTAACAATAGAATTTAATCTGCCCCTAAGTAAAAATAAGCAGTATTAATTAGTACTTATCACCTAAAGTCATTAATAACATTGAAATTCATTAGTAGTCTGCTTTACTAATTGACAGTGACAGGTTAAGATTATAACCCGTCTTAACATTGGTACTATATAGAACTAGGTGTATATCACAAGCTTGTAGCCAAGAGGTGCTATCTTACACGCCGAGAACAGATAAGACAGACATGCGCCTGTGTGAGATGTCCATATAGATACTCCCTATTAACATTTCGTTCTGCATTCAAACGAGAAACAGCTTCTAGAATCCAAGGGTTCAGTATTTATTTCAAGACCCTAATTGTATTATACTCCTGGTTGTAAAATAAAATAAATAACCATAATCCATAAGTTATGATATTCCTGACATTTATCACATATAACAAAATAACAATTTACAATTCTTGACGTTTCCAATACATTAGTATAGTTTTACGCAACACTACTCATGGCATATCAGGTAATTCAAAATGTATTCGACAGCTAATCGCACATTTAAATCAAACTTTAAATTATCCATTTTACCACGTTATACTTTTTTTTTGGGGGGGGGGGGGTGAACACATACTTTAAACTTATTCTCCTTTATATTTGTTTACAAAACGACACGAATAATCCAGAAACAGTTATATTGCATAAGCTACTCGCTATATATTGCAATGCACCCTGTTTCAATTTAAAACATTTTTTTAAAACCTAATACCAACCCACACAAAGGGCCATTAAGTTTTAATTTTTCTTGGGCATTTTCCTTTATAACCCTAAAACCTAAACGCGATTTTACACATATTCATACCTTAACCATACGCGGTTAAACACATATACATTACTTGGACATAACACTACATTACATTATTACGATCTATAACTTTATAGAACGGAGACTTCATTTTATTTCTTTTAGCTTAGTTATACTGTTTCAGTTTTAGAATTCTTATTTATACCGACGTTTATAGAAATTATTTACCCATGTGTAAAACTAACTCTTATTTACTTAACTTAATTATTTACTAGTTTGACATTTTTTTCGAAAACTTTATATTGATCAAATCCCTAACCTTTAAACAATTTTAAAATTATCCCTTGGTCATTTTTGGCGTTCCATTGTCAGTTACAAGGAAATATGTACCTACCTTAAAAACGACTGGAATCTTTTTCTTCCATGGGTTTCCTCCCGGTTACGAACCTGGACGTCAGTGATTCCATGACTGATGGCTGTGGCTGTAATTATTGGCATTATCACTGGTAAGACTTCCCGCCGGTATGGCAATTCACTCCCAGGGTCATATAGTCACGGCATCCAAATCTGATACCACCCAGGACGGTCACAGCAACCAAATCTGATATCTTGACTAATTGTAATTAACAATCCCGGTTGATTACTAATGAAACCAAAATCTTTTCAACTTGCAGATTAACTGGAGAATTCTGTCTAACAAGATTGCCTGCGGCTTCATGGGACTGGATCCCGTTCTGTCTGGTTCACTGATTCACGGCGCCAAATCTGATACGACCCAGGACGGTCACGGCACCCAAATCTGATATCTGTAACACTACATACAGATAACAGAATATCAGCATAGTTGATAGACCTTTATTGAGAGGATGGAATAGGCATACTCCGGGAGGAGCGCCATTCCAAGTCTTCTGAAACTAACAGTTAACTCTGGCTTATAAAGCATACAATTAATTAAGAAAAGTGATACACAAGCGATGTACATATTTGGCATTGTTTATTTATGAGATTATAGTATCTGTAACTGCACTGCATATTTAATGAGATCGTGCCTTTTGTTAAAACGAGCAGAGGCCATTCGTGTGTAGTCCGTAAATAACATATTGAACACATTAGATGTTTTATTAAGTCCGTGCCTTGAAGAAGTTGTGTCGAGTTGAACACGTCAATATCATTAATGATCAAAAATCAGCAGAGGTCAGAAAGTTCTATCTGTATATTTATATTTCAATATGATGTAGAGATCACTTTGTCACACGGTACATTGCCCGTATTTCTACCCGAGTAAATATTACTGATTAAAATTAAATAGATAGCACGCTTGGGTCAGCATTCATCATCATGATTCGTAAATTTATATACGAACGAAGACAATAACATGTTGCAATCATTGTCAATTGGCAGCTAACTTCAAACTTGTATTAGTGAATACGTGAATAAACTATAAAACAAAAAAATCAAAAAAAAAAATCATGATTTGCTTATCGCGGCAGTATAAATATTTTCTGAAATTTACAATGGAATGTCATCACAATGTAAAATTTAACAATGAATTTAACGCAGCAAAATCTTTATTATATGTAAGTTGTGGAAAACATGATTAAGCACTACGAAGATGATATATTGCCAGAAAAAATCCCTGACAAACTCGGTGGTAGTAACCTTATACACTATTATGACACTACAATCTAATTAGTATGAAAACAAGGTATTACTATAATGAAACTATACACCAAGTTTCATCAATCTCATTATTTCCCGTAAAGCCTTCGGCTTTTCATGTATATTCAGCATACTATTCTAGTATCGCAAGAGTTATCGCTCTTCAAAGTGGAGGTAAAAACAGTCATATCACGTGACCAAACAATTGTATTTATTCAACAATAATCCAGGTAAGCAATGATTATTATTCTAGCGATCGCATGGATAGCAAGATCCTGTAGATTTCTTGATTTATCGCTATTTTTCTATTTTGTGTTTACTTTTAGCCAGTGTGGACGTTAGCTCCATACGTTTGAGTTTTCACTCATCTTTTATTCGTTGAACGTTGTTCAATTCTTATAAATATGGCTACCGATATGGACGATGTCCTGTCTATTACCGACCCAGAAGCAGATTCTGAGTTGTTTGGTTTTTTACCACCTGCTGAGGTATCGAAAAATATACCTTCTAAATCTAATAAAGCCAGGGGTAGAAAAGCAGGTAAAGTAAAATCTGTGGTTCAGATTGTAAATACTAATACTGAACCGACATGTACGAAGGTACAAAACGCACTCAGACACGACGTCACAGGTGAGACCTGTTTACACGGCTAAAAATACACCAAATTTGATTGATTTGGATAATTTGTCTGAGGCAGATATAGCTGCATTAAAATGTAAATTGGGTTTGGTCGATTCACAGGTGAATAATGACTTTGTTTTAGAAGATGATGAATTTGCATTCGATGAATATGAGAACGTCTCAAATATGCCTAATTTAAAGGTAGAAGTTGACAATAGTCCTGTATCTGTCAGTGGGAGAATTAGTGGTGCTTTGTTTGATACAACAAATAATAATGAACCCCGTGAATCTGATGATTTTTGGCCATTACCTAAGCTAAAAACTCCACAAAGAGGCGAAAACATTTCCCAGTCTTTAGCTGATTTAATTAATACGGCGTGCACGTCGCAGTGTTCAACTGATGATATCATTGATACTTATAGAATACCTGGCAATTGTGGAATGCTAGCGCCACCTTTAGTCAATCATGAGATATGGAACGAGATAGATGCAAAAAGCCATGCATATGATAAAAGTTTCAGGGAAATACAGCAACTAGTTGCTACTGGTATTGTTCCAATAGTAAAATTGGCCGAACTTCTAAAAAATCAAATTGCAGGTAATGACACTGCAAAGAGATTGATTTCTGATTCAATTACCCTAATCAGTCAAGTTCAATACCACTTGTCTCTGAGGCGTCGTTATCTCATTCGGCCTAGTCTTAAAAAGAAATATTATAACATATGTAATATAAACACGCCTATAACAAGTTACTTGTTTGGAGATGATATTTCTAAAGAAATTCGAAAATGTGATACAGGATTCTCTGTCACAAACAATAGAGAAAACATCAATCAATCTTTCCGCGGTAAAAGGAGGTTCTCCCGCGGTGGTCAGGCCCTCCGAGACAGGGGTCAATGGCGATATAATACAAGTAATAGATTCCAACCATATACCAATTACAGGGGCGTAAGAAGAGGTCGCCGGATTTTTTTTTAGGTGTATCCAATCCTCAAAACAATGTGAGTTGAATATCTCTAATGTAGGGAATTTGAAATTCCATTTTGATGTATGGCATAAACTGACAAACGATCCATGGATTTTGGATGTTATATGTGGATATAAGATTGAATTTATGAATAAAGCTATTCAATTGTGTTTGCCTAATGTTATTAATTTTTCAGATGAGTTTAGATTGATAATTGATAATGAAGTTAATGAACTTCTATCTAAAGGGGCTATCATTCCCTCTGTTTGGGAAAAAGATCAGTTTGTGTCCAATTTATTTATTGTTCCGAAGCCTAATGGTAAATTCCGTCCTGTTATAAACTTAAAGCCATTAAATGAGTTTGTTCTGTACGAACATTTTAAACAAGAAACTTTTCAGATTGTACTTGATACATTGCAAAAAAGGAGACTTTTTTACTTCAATAGATCTTAAAGATGCATATTTTAGTATTGCTATACATAAGGATTATCAGAAATGTTTAAAATTTGTTTGGAACAACATACTCTATCAGTTTGTCTGTCTACCGTTTGGATTGTGTTCAGCTCCTCGGGTCTTTACCAAAATGTTAAAACCTGTATATACTTGGTTCCGTTATCAAGGTATTCGGTGTACATATTATATTGACGATTCTCTTATAATGAATCAAGATGAACGGCAATGTTCTAAAGATACAATAGTGATCAAAAATAAATTATGCTCTTTAGGGTATATAATTAATACTGGTAAATCAAGTCTAGTACCAAAAAAGACTATTGTTTTCTTTGGGTTCATTATTGATTCAGTGAAATTTAAAGTCTTCCTGACTGAGGATAAGATTAAAAAGATTTTGAAATATGCTAATTTCATCAAGTCTAAAAACTATCACATTTCTGTTAGAATTATGGCTTCTTTTATTGGTTTAATAATTAATGCATTTTATGCAGTACAAGAAGCAGTGTTACATTATAGAGGTTTAGAAAGGGATAAAATAAGAGGACTTGGATGTAATATGAATTATGATAATCCTGTACTATTGTCTGATCTAGGCATCAATGACATTTGTTGGTGGCTGAATAACACTGAAATTAAAAATGGCAAGACAATTAGACAAGGAAATCTATTACAACAGATGCGTCTTCCCATGGCTGGGGTATTCATGACTCAAAATCTGATATTGTTTTTGGCGGTAGATGGTCACTTGCTGAATCAAAGAACAACATAAATTATTTGGAATTATTAGCCATATTTTATGGGTTACAAGCCCTTTTTTCGAATTGCAGGAATATTCATGTTGAGATTTATTCAGACAATACCTCTGCAATCTCTTATATAAATAATTTTGGTGGCATGAAGTCAATTCATTTGGATGAATTAGCTAAAGATGTTTGGAACTGGTGTATTAAGAGGAATATTTTTATATCTGCTAAGTTTATACCTGGAAAATTTAATTTCCAAGCTGATTTTCATTCAAGAAATTTTTCTGATTCTACTGAATGGATGTTAAAAACTCAGATTTTTCACAGAATTTGTGATCAATGTTTTCATCCAGACATAGACTTGTTTGCGTCAAGACTCAATTTTCAAATAGATGTCTTTGTTTCTTGGCTTCCTGAACCAGGTGCTTATAAGAATGATGCTTTTTCATTCACATGGAGTGATTTAAGTCCATATATATCCCCACCTTTTTCAGTAATAGGTAGGGTAATTAACAAAGTTATATCTGATAAAGTAGAAAAAGCAATTATTATCATACCACACTGGCCTTCTCAGCCGTGGTTTCCTTCAATAATGTCGTGTTTAATTTCTTTTCCAATTAGGTTACCACGACACAAGGACCTTTTGGTAATGCCACACAGTCAGGAAATTCATCCTCTAGGCAAGTCAATGTCTTTAGCCGCAGTGACTGTATCTGGAAATTACTTAAGATGCAAGGTGTTTCAGAGTCAGTTATCCAAGTTATCTTCAACTCTTGGCGTACAGGAACCAACAAACAATATGACTTGGCCTGGCAAAAATGGGTTATTTGGTGTAAATCTAGGGACTTTAATCCCATTCGTATATCTGAAGTAGATATGCTTGCCTATCTTGATTTACTTTTAGAAAATGGGAAATCGCATAGTGTGATTAATACACATAAATCTATGTTGATTCAAACACTCAAATTATTCAATAACTCTTGGTGTACAAACCCCAGGTTTATAGCTAGATTTATGAAGGGGGTTTTTAATAAATGTCCACCTACGCCGAAATATGATTCTACATGGGATGTTTCCGTAGTATTGAGATATTTGTCGGCTTTAATGCCTCTGGAAAGTTTGGGTTTAAAGTTATTAACCTATAAACTTGTGGCTTTATTAGCTCTGTCTAATGCCCCAAGAGCACAAACTCTTGTAGCATTGAAACTTTCTAACATGAATATTCTTAAAGGTAAAGTTGAATTTATGTTTACCAATTTGTTGAAAACCCGTCGAGACACTAAATTCAAGATGGTTCTGTCTCATTTTGAAAATGAGAGTTTGTGTGTTATGCACACTTTATTGTTTTATGAAAGTAAAACTGAGAGTAATCGTTTGTCAGACCAACTTTTGATTTCACACTGTACATATAAGGCTGTTACAACTAGTACTATTGCTAGGTGGTTGAAAGATGTCTTAGCTGCATCTGGTATTGATGATAAATTTAAGGCCCATTCATTTAGATCTGCATCAGTGTCTACTGCTTTTATGCATGGTTGTACTTTACAGGAAATTCTGAGAACGGCCGATTGGGCATCTGCGAAAAACTTTAAGAAATTTTATTTGAGGGATGTTGAACAGAACACATCAGATTATTCTAGGGCTGTATTTGGCGATAAATAATTAGTACCATCACAGCAATGTAAATAAAATGTTTTAGTGGTTGTGTTGTTGTCTTTCTTTAAAGGTGCTGAATATACATGAAAAGCCGAAGGCTTTACGGGAAATAATGACCCCCCATCCAAGCATTGTGTGAAGGATGGGGGGCATTATTGAAGTGAAGCCGGAGGCTTAGCATGTATATTCCCACCCACACGTGCTCCCTTACTATTTTGGAAAAGACAACAAGTGGGGTATCTTTAAATAATGATTGCTTACCTGGATTATTGTTGAATAAATACAATTGTTTGGTCACGTGATATGACTGTTTTTACCTCCACTTTGAAGAGCGATAACTCTTGCGATACTAGAATAGTATGCTGAATATACATGCTAAGCCTCCGGCTTCACTTCAATAATGCCCCCCATCCTTCACACAATGTTTGGATGGGGGGTCATTATCAAGGTTACCATGTCCCAAGGCATTAACCAATTAAATTGCTTATCTCTGCTTACCCTAAGCGGAAAATGCTCATCTTCGAACTCCATCAAGGCATTGACCTAATAAACACATACACCAAGTTTGAACATTCTAGCTCAATTAGGAAGAGAGTTATTGTGTCCCAAAAAGTGTGACGGACAGACAGGCGGACAGACGGACAGACAGACAGATGGACGAACCCATTTTAATAGTCCCCCAACTTTCTTTGAAAGGCGGGGGACAATAAAATGAAATGGCGTTTAACGTTCTGCTCCGACTGATGGGCTAGGAGGGAAACTTTACCCGGATATAGGCGCCACGGCCTACTCTTCTATTGAATTCTAATTGTCAGAGTCAGAGGGTCCTTTACATGCACACCAATTCATGTGGAGTTAGGTTTGTCGTCCCAACCGAAGGACTAGATGTTATCCCTTGGCAGGCCCTCCATCCCTGTCAAAGAAGAATCATGAAGAGCAACATCTAGACATCATAACGTGATATCAATGAGCTACAATATCAACGCTGGCGATAAAATAAAGTTTGACTGCAACTTCACTCGGCAACAATGTCTGTGTTTCAATCGCCATCCGCTAACATTTAAAATCGCCATAACCGGCCTACTACAACACTGTGTACCGTGTTTAAGAACTAATAGCTGTTAATGATTTAGACTGATTTAAATCGATGAATCAAAATTATGATTTACCGTCCTACTTTTCTGTTATGACTGGGCTAATGATCACAATATGTCATACAGTTTGTTTTGAGGGAATGTTGCCCGGATATCTACTTAATTGCATATGACACGACACAAACTAGATAATTTCGGGAATAACATAGACTTTATTGATTCACCTCTACCCACTCTAGCGTAGTAGATACTGTGAACAGTGTATAGAAAATAATACAATTAATTACATAGTACATATATCATGCCAGAAAGTGGTATACCTGTTTAAGAAAGTTGTCGAATCTAACAATGCATTAGTTTTGATGTCGATATGTCCTTGTGGAAACCTGGATGTTTATTTGAAATGGAACGTGCCCAAAGTGTTATTGTAAAATTACGACGGTACAAACAATAAAAGACACAGCCGCTGTACTGCTCATGGTATAAAACATAATGTGATCTAAGGTAAGTGAAACATTCTTCCATATTGTAATATCATCTGAAATGCCGGGCCCATCCTTTTCATAGTGTCTGTTTCGTTTGCTCGTTCCGTGTTTGGCCAACCAGGCGAAGAACCCAGTAAGAGGAGTTGACCTTGGCCTGTGGTAAAGGGATACAATGGACACAGACGATAATACAGTCACAACTTTTAAACATAACATTGTAGATACATAAACTCCTAGGATGCTAACACTGTCAGACACCTCGGGAAGAACAGCTGAGAGTGCAGTCAGGACCATCGTATATGACAAGAGAATAGTTATCGACAGACCAATTCTCTCTCCGGACTCCACGGGTACTAGAAATACAACAGGATTTAAGCACGACAGAATAAAAATGGGTAAAATAATTGATATGATGTAAAACAATGGACGACGAGTTAATGTCAGTTCAAATCTCACATTTTGAAAATTATTTTTGCAGATAAAATTTGTATAGACAGAGATTCTATCTAGAGTCCAAGTTCCACTATGGTCAAACATGCACGTGTCTGCTGGTTGCTCTGCTGTTGAAAGTCGTACTTCACTGACCACGCTCATACATTGGGCCAAATTGATTGAACATCTTTGGGTGTCAAAAGGAAATTTGGAGACATCAAATTTACAATGTGTTTTTGCTAAACCCCCTGGATACCAGGTTACTAATCCGTCGTAACGTATTGCGGCTCGGTAATCACTGGCTGTTAACAATTGTGACTGACCAGACATACTATTACTAATATATAAGTCTGGAGTCCAAATTGTCTTCGCTGACACTGTTATACGACGGACTCCTTTATATTTCAACGGATCCCATTTTAAAAACTCGTCGTTCCATTGGAATGCAAACCAATATGAGATTGTCATAGACTCCAAATGTTCTTGTATGTTTTGCACAGCCTGTAATCCTAACTTTGTCGTAACGTCCACTGCATTGGAAGCGTTTCGAACAGGTCGAACTTCAGAATTGTAATAAGCAAATATGTCCTTGTGTATTCTATGAAGAATGCTACCTGCAAATGTTCCGTTAATTGCTTATCACTCTGCTTACCCTGAGCAGAAAATGTTCATTATCAAGGTATTACTGTATTGCGGCTCGGTAATCACTGGCTGTTAAGAATTGTGACTGACCAGACATACTATTACTAATATATAAGTCAGGAGTCCAAATTGTCTTCGCTGACACTGTTATACGACGGACTCCTTTATATTTCAACGGATCCCATTTTAAAAACTCGTCGTTCCATTGGAATGCAAACCAATATGAGATTGTCATAGACTCCAAATGTTCTTGTATGTTTTGCACAGCCTGTAATCCTAATTTTGTCGTAACTTCCACTGCGTCTGAAGCGTTTCGAACAGGTCGAACTTCAGAATTGTAATAAGCAAATATGTCCTTGTGTATTCTATGAAGAATGCTACCTGCAAATGTTCCGTTACTTGTAGACGTACAACGTCGGAATAAAAGTACGGTTACTACCAAGACTCCAACGAGAGACCATCTCAAATCCATGTTGCACCGTTTGATACTATCACAATTTAATACGTTGATATTCATCCCTGAAGGAAGGCACTTATCGATTTAGAAATACCCTTACCAACAAATATACGTGTGTTATCCCATATGTCACGCGTGTTGTCAATCATATCTATTTTATTAATATCGCGTTGTATAAAATATATATTTAGTGGTAAGTGATATGACGGTCATATATCTATTAACCCAGCTTTGTGGGTTTTGTTTATAATTTCTGGGTGTTTCAACGCATTTCGGTGCACATGGGGTCTCCGTGGAATCCATGTTTTATAATATTTTGTAATGACTTGGGCACTGCTTTCTGGAATTTAGTGACCTTGTCTCCTATACACTTTTACACGTAGCGAAGAGATTGGTATTCACCCGCTTCCCACATGCAGATTTAGGTTACATGGAAATAAGGAGAGAAGGAGTTTAACGTCATTTCGGGACTAACGCATGGTTTAATTTCATTTCAATAATTCGCTTGCGCGTAGGCGTCTTTAACAGTGGGAGGAAAGCCGAGTGCCCGGAAAATCCCACGAGTTTGGACAGGCAACCCTACATCTTGCCACGTACAACGAGGGATTAGCCGTATGATACAGCGCGCGCACGCTAACCATTCGGCCATCCAACCTCCAATTCAAATCAGGACCAACGCTTGAAGGGATTAAGGGGGCCTAACTTACTAGGGATTTCCTTAATGTTTTTTGCTGTCTGATACCATATTGCGTTTGCATGTTGCAAATACCAAAAATGATGAATGTGGAATATTTAACGTTTTTTGTATCAAGCATGAATGACCATTTAATCTCTTTATCACAATATACACAAAGTAGCTATTTTGTGAGAATTATTAAATCGTTTCCAAATGTCCCTAAAATGTTATTTTATAATAATTTGGTTGTTTTTAAGTTGTCAAATATGAATGCAAATACAAACTAAACTGCTGCCTTTTAAAAACGTTTACTTGATACCATCGTGATATTCCGGTATGGCTTCCTCTTGTCATTGGTTCAGGGCGGAAGGCCTGACAGACAGGAACAGTTGTCTAGTCGTTCAGATGGGACGAAACCCCTTTGCGTACATAACTGATCTTTTGGTTATTCTAATTTGATATAGGATTAGGCCGTAGTGTCGCAGCCAGGGCAAAGTTTACCTCATAGTACATTTGATGGCGTACTCCTGTCGTCATTCGCCCAGCAAGGATCAGAGCAGTTGAGCTTTAAACTCCATTTTATTTGGTTTCATTTTTGAAATAAAGTTGAATCCTTACTGCATAATTCTATTATTTTGGAAATTCCAGGGATTATTCAAGAATACGCAATACAGTGTACAATGAGGGAAATTCCAACTGCCAAGGGATATATTACGTGCATGCCAATGTATACACGGACTTCGGTTTTTTGTCCCATCCAAACAACAAGACAGCTGTCCTTGTCAGGCCCTTCATCCTGCACCACAGCATTCCAATAAACTTTCATGACCAATGTAGGGCAGGGTTAATTGAAATAAGACCGTCATATCACTTTCAAGTATATTACACAATCGGATATTAATAAAATATATGACACTAATGGGGAGTCACTTACAATTCCATTAGAGTTATCCCTTAGGAATAATGTGAGTTTTATTGTAATATGCTGATAATGTCAAATTGTGTTAATCCTTTATACATTGTAAATTATTCAGTGGATGCAGGATCAGTTCAATTTGAATCCAAACATTCAGATTTAAGTAATTGTAAATTAGTGAGTGGAATAGAACATACTTTAGTACGTATATGATGTGGTCCTAAAGTTTCTTGGATATTTTTCAAAAGGGCATCTAGGTGGTGTCCATGGCTGCGTTTTCAACGACGTAACTTTGGGAATAACGTCATGATATTAACATCACTACACACACGGCTAGACAATTTCCAATACTAGCTACATTGTCATTGCATCCATATGGGGTGGCCGTACCTAATGTCCGTTTCCAATATTCCGCTCGGTCTCTGCGAAAGGGAGTAGTCAATGTAGGGCTGTTGGTATGATTGTAAGTCTTCTCTAATATGGACACTCTCATAGAAAGTATAGAGTGCTCCGGTTGGTTAAAATGTCTATAGAGAATTTGGTTACTACCCTTATTAATGTTGCGACGATGACCGATAATACGTAAATGTAAAGGCCCTTCAGTTTCGCCAACATAAATCAGTCCACAGGGTGTACATTCTATACTGTAGATAATATTGGAGATTTTACAATTTAGTTTCTGAAACCCACGTGTATAATATGATATATAGATCTAATATATTTAATTTTGTAAATCGCCGTACAGCCAGATGAACAAATTATGTGCAATATTATGTGGGTTGGTGCAAATCGATCTGATTATGGTGCCGTAAAATAACATTTTATTCATTCATTTTAATATTTTTATTCAAACAAGCCAACCGTGAGGCTGATGTTTTGCTTCTATAATCAATGCTAGTTGATTTCAGTACACACCTGCATATATGTGAATATGTTTGATCCCAACTTGCAAAACAATAGGATATACATGTATCATAATGCCATCATTAATTTCAATAAATTGAAAACAATGTCGCAACGACGATAGTGCTACAATATTAATTAATCGTACATTTATTTTTTTCAAACGTATCGAGCAATCAAACTGTACGCGAAGTGTCGTCCAAAAGTGTTTTATAAAGAAAAATGCTAAAACCGACGAGGAAAATGTACCCTAGCTAGGCGGACCCTAAAGGTAGACAAAAGGGCCCCCGCGCTTGACAAAAAGGCCCCTATGGCCAAGGGAAACGGCCCTCGTGTCAGAATCAATCGTTTCTATACACTGTTACTGTCGAATCTATTACTGAATGAGACTGCAGTCATTGTATTGGCATAAAAATCATCAATCAAGATGAACCTAATTATCTTGTCCCAAAGTATCAACCAATCAAATTGCTTATCTCTGCCTACCCTAAGAAGAAAATGCTCACCTTCGAACCCCATCAAGGCATTGACCTTATAAGCATACACACCAATTTTGAACATCTTAACTCAATTCGAAGGAGAGTTATTGTGTTCCAAAGTCTCGGCAAATCAAATTGCTTATCACTCTGCTTACCCTGAGCAGAAAATGTTCATTATCAAGGTATTACTGTAATGAAACTATACACCAAGTTTCATCACTCTCATTTAATTAGAACTAAAGTTATCGTGTCCCAAAGCATCAACCAATCAAATTGCTTACGCCAAGTTTCATCATTCTCACCTAATTAGAACTAAAGTTATCGTGTCCCAACGCATCAACCAATCAAATTGCTTATCTCTGCTTACCCTAAGCGGAAAATGCTCATCTTCGAACTCCATCAAGGCATTGACCTAATAAAAACATACACAAAGTTTGAACATCCTAGCTCAATTAGGAAGAGAGTTATTGTGCCCCAAAAGGTGTGACGGACAGACAGACGGACGAACCCATTTTAATAGTCCCCCAACTTTCTTCGAAAGGCGGGGGACAAAAACAATATTGATTTTTTTTAGTTAGGAGATGAACATGAAGCTTCACTTTTGCAACCAGATACCAGTGCATTATCAGACTTGACCAATGTGGCCACTGAGGTCGAGGATGGAGATGTTTATATATTCAAACTTCATTATCTTTTATTAATAAAAAAACCTCCACAGCATTACAATAACCAAAAAAATCGCACTAATGTGTACTGAGAACACAACGGGTAATCGGAGTGGAGATAAGTGGTGCCACTATAGTCACCCGGATTTCAAGAAAGAACAAATTCCTTCCTACCTATATCCTATTCTTCCATAAAATGGCCACAAGTTACCAACCTAATCATATTGATTCGAGAAACAAAATAAATTGTGGTAAAATATCTTAATATGAAATGGACAACTACAAAGATTTAAAAATAAGATCCCAAGCCTCCCATAACAAATTATGCAATATGCATCGATGGAAAGCTCATAACCTTACCCTAATTTTGATTTACAATTTATAAACGAATATACAAAAGTATAAGCATGCCGATGAAAAACAGTGTTATAAATGCGTAGTTAAAATTCTATCAATCACTAAATATTGCTTTATAACAAAGGCAGCATATAAATCTAAGTAAATATCATACACACATTAAAATAAATCCTGATTTGAATCAGAATAATAATTAGGCTATGAGCATGTTTAATTTAAGAATAACACATTAAAACAATATTACAACTTAAAGCCCCAATAACACTCTTGTTGTAACTGAAAAATATGTCCCAATCTTCATTCTGGTCAACAAATCGTATTATTTGAGAATATTCCAATTAAATGATGATATAAATTTCATCTCAACACACCTAATTTGAAAAATTCAAGCAATTGATGTGAAAAGTCTAACGTAAACCTTTTCAAATGTGACTTGGATTTTAAAATATTTTCGAACCCTTTGGACAAATAAAATAGGTTGTAATGGATAATTTACACAACAGGTAGGACATTTAAACATCTAGTACTTAGAATAAGGGTATTATTTATTTTCTGGAGCTACCAAGCCAGCGGGAACGTTATTGTCCCTTTAAGGAAAACATTGTGAAAGTACCAAATGTGGAACGAGACTCTGAGATGGGCCAATTAAAGAAAATATATAAGGAAAATGGTAAGTTTGGTCACACTGCCCAAGACTCCGAGAACAGATCGTCATCGATCGCAAACAAAATCGAAAAGATTAAACAAAATATCAAACAACAATGTTACAATGTAATCATACCTTTAAATACACGATCAATAATCAAGTCACTGGGCGATACAGTTCTTCAACAAATACACAGTCTGAAAATAAAACACTCTTTTTCTTCATTTCCGAAACGCGCACTATCTCCAGGAATTATCAAAAATTACAACGAAACACATACCTTGGTTTTACACTTTAAATTGACGCAACATTGTATAACACATTTCAATGTTCGGCACGCGAATCTTTCAAAATGTCATCACGGAGTTTCAGGTCCTCTGCAGCACTTATCGGTGGTGGTGGAGTTGATCCCTTCGTATAAAAGATAGTAGTTTAATGGGTCTTGAATCCGGTACGTCTACTACTGCTGTTATAGGTAGCTACTTCGTGAGCCCAAACTACAATGAAAATATCTAATTTCACTGGTATTTGGTATGAGATTAATCCGATTTATGCTTCTGGTATCACTGAAGGGTTTGTCAAAACAATGACACGCAGACTGCAGTGCTTCCTCGATAACGAATCTGCATTTACATGAAGCTTTCCTGGTCGGTGAATGATATCAAAATTATAGTCAGCAATTACTTCCAACCACCTGGCTAACTGTCCAGAAGGATTCTTGAAATTCATAATCCATCTTAAACTAGAATGGTCCGTTCGGGGAGTAAATTTCTGTCCATATAAATATGGTTTAAAATGCTACAAGAATAATACAGCGGCCAGAAGTTCTTTGCGTGTAATACAATAATTCCTCTGAGAAGAATTCAGCGATCTACTGGCGAATGAAATTACTCTTTCACATCTATTATCGTCGATCTGGCTCAACACACCTCCAAGACCAGTATCACTGGCGTCAGTATCTAATATTTCCGATCGGGATGGGCAAGTATAGGAGACGTAAGTCGGTGTTTCAAATCATTAAAAAGCCTGCGTGCATTCATTTGACCATACAAACTCCTTCTTATCGGTTAAGCGATATAAAGGTTCTGCTATACCTGAAACATTCTGGACGAACCGACGGTAGTATCCACATCACCCCACAAAGCATTTAGAAGTCGTGAAATCCGCTACCGCACCTGTCTTTACAGGGTCTGTCTGCAATCCTTCAGAAATGACGATGTACCCAAGGTATAGTACTTCTTTAGCAGATATAAGTCGTTGCAAGACTTCCTCCAATCTTTTAAGGTGTTCTTCAAAAGTTGAAGCAAAGGCGATCACATCGTCCAAATAAATCAAACAAGTTCGCCAATGAAGACCATTCAATATATGTTCCATTAGTCTCTCAAATGTCGCTGGACTATTTGAAAGGCCCATAGGCGTGATTTTAAATTGAAATGACCCAGAGGGAGTCGAAAACGCTGTCTTTGGTCGATCATGGGGATCTACCCCTACCTGCCAAAATCCTGCTTGGGCATCCAAACAACTAAAACCATTTAGAACCCGCCAGACAATCCAGTGAATCGTCTACCCTGGGAATAGGATAAGCGTCCTTCAGAGTTACGTCATTGACCTTTCTGTAGTCAACGCAGAAACGCATGGATCCGTCCTTTTTAGCGACAAGGACTATCGGCAAAGACCAAGGCCCGCAAGCTTCTTCTATGAGGTCCTTTCTAGACATATCTAAAAGGTGCTTCCTGATTTCTTCCCGTGACGAGAAAGGTATTCTTCTCATGGGGTTGTCTAATTGGCCTGGATGTGCCTGTATCAATACTGTGCTGAAAAAAGGTGTTTCTACCCAGGTCGGATACGGCAAATGCCCCAAAATTCTTCGTTAGCATTTCAAATGCTTGCTCAAACTCCTCGGGGTTTAAATCTTCTTTACATTTATCCAAACGTTTCATCACTCGTTCTATTCCCAATTCTCCGTTATCTTCATTCTTCTCTTCCTTGTCATACAGGTGTGCAACAGACTCCAACAATCCTATTCTTCATTAATACTTTTTCGTCAGAACAAGGATTCAACACTCTTAAGATAAACATCACCCTCTAAAGATGGGCGACCCAATATTCTCCCAACCAAAGGCTGTTCCACGGGGGTGCTCTTAAGTCCTTCGACTAAACCTTCTACTGGTATTGTAATAGCGTTCCCGGGATCCACTTTAGCTTTTTGTATAATTTCTTCCTTTCCAGGTAGAATAATATGTTCCTGTGTTGTTTGCACTCGAAACACCCCTATACCACCTTTTACATTGCAAGAGATGACACCAGCACCATAAAGCATCTCTTTTTTGCCAAATCAATAAATGATTCCCTTTTTCAACAAGAAATCTAAACCTAAAACAACATCTGTAGACATTTCGACTACCACGCATTTGATTTGGAAATGCTTTCTACCAAAATCAACAGTAAATATAGCCTTTCCTCTTACGTTCAACGGCGAGCCATCAGCTTGACGTAATCTACTAATAATAATAATAATAATGAGTTTTTGTATAGCGCAGCTTATCCATAAAAAATGCTCAAGGCGCTTGGAGATGGTATGAAGTGTATCAATGTTACAATGTTCAATTGTATGAGTTGAAAAGAAATGTTTTCAGTTTTGACTTAAAAGTTCCCAGATTATCACATCGCCTTAAATCAATATCAATTGCGTTCCAGAGTAATGGTGCAGCGTGGGAAAATGACTTGTACCCGAAACTCTTCATATTGTAGCCTGGGTTGCAAAGTCTTAGTTCGTTTCTTGATCTGAGGTCGCGTGTGGGAATGTAATTATGTATCAGTTCTTGAAGGTACGAAGGGGATGAATCGTTGACACATTTAAATACTGTACATAGTAACTTATATTCAATGCGCAATTTGACAGGGAGCCAGTGCAATCCTTTCAGAATAGGAGTGATACGGTAGAATTTTGGAGACAATGATATAATTCTGGCCGCTGTGTTTTGGGCACATTGTAGCTTGTTTAATTGATTTTGTGGAATACCCCACAGCAAACCATTACAATAATCCAGTCTGGAAAGGACCAAGGCACGAACTAACGTATGAGCAGCTTCATGACTTATCAGGTGACGAATTTGGCGTATAGCACGGAGATGAAAATAAAAAATTTTGCATAGATGGTTAACTTGGTTTCCCATCGACAGTTCGCTATCCAAGCATACTCCAAGGTTTTTGGCTGAATAGGAAAAAGCTATATCTGATTCTCCGATAAGTATCGATTGTTCATGTATGTTTGACCGCTGATGTCTAGTGCCTATTAAAACGGCCTCGGTTTTGTCTTCATTGAGTTTCAACATATTTGTGGTCATCCATGATTTAATCGATTTGGTACATGCAGTTATTTTTTCCTAGGTGTGGCTTATTGTTCATTTTGTCATAGAAATCTGTAGAAACCATGGACAAACTTGCATCTGTATCTATAAACGTTTCTGTAGCAACTTCCTCCACGGTACTCGGCAAGTAAAGACCACTAACTTTAGGAGTCACCATGCCAACTGTTCGATCATTTTCTCTATCACTTGATCACTCACTCTGGCGACCATGGTCTACATCACGTGTCCTTTCAAACTGGCGATCACTTGGTGCTTGGTATGCTCCTTATCTATCATTAACAAGAACTAACACACGATATTCCTTCTATAAATTACAAATCTCCGGTGTATGTCCTGTTGAATTCGCAGTTAATCGTGACGCGGATATCACGTGACTATCTTTTAAAGGGGCAATTCTCCATTTTAACAGAGTCGGTATTGAACATCAACATTTCTCGTTTATATGCACTGATACACTTATGCGGGATAATTAATTGGTTGTCTGTGGTCATGTTTTAGAGTCGCATCCTTTTTTTTCTAAAAGAACCACGTTTATTAGTGTCGCCATGTTAATGTGCCGCACCTCACTGACGGGACATTGATTGTTTGTGTACAAGCAGTGCATGTACGTATGAAGGCAGCAGAGGCGGATTGGGGCCAAGAACCGGCCCGGGCTCCCGTGTTGGAGCGGCCCCTTTTACTGACCGCCGAGCCCGGAGGCGGGCGGGGGTGTCCGGGCTAATGGTCATTCAGATAGCCCGAGTTAATAATGTCGATATCAATCGGAACGGTACACTAGCATCTACCTCAGGATGTATTCACATATACTAAACGGACATTTTACAAGAATAAGATTAACAACCATAAGGCAATTGAAACGCAATTAGAAGAAATAGGGTCTTCTAATAATAATTATCTCAATACTGATTAAAGAGAGATAACTCGTAATAGGTCGACTAATGGATGTAGACCACCATTAATTTCTTCGGTTCAAAGCTTTAATTTGAATCCGGTTGGTCATTAAAATATTGAGAAACACAAACCGCACCAACCTGTTTACTCTGTTATTCTGTTCGCTTCTAGGGGGGTGGATGGCCGATTAATTAGCGTGCGCGCGCTGTATGCGGCCCGCCATTCAATCAACTGGCGTGGTTTCAAATCACGGTTGAATGATGTCGATATCAAATCGGAATGGTACACTAACATCTACCTCACGATGTATTCGCATATGGTAAACGGACATTTTACAAGAATATGATTAACAACCATAAGCCAATTGAAACGCAATTAGAAAAAGTAGGGTCTTCTAATAATAATTCTCAATACTGATTAAAGAGAGATAACTCGTAATAGTTCGACTAATGGATGTAGACCACCATTAATTTCTTCGGTTCAAAGCTTTAACTTCGCTGTGTTGAATTCTTTTCACTACAGACAGGGAGACACGTGGTCACGCCCTTGCACCCATATTTGAATCCGGTTGGTCCTTAAAATATTGAGAAACACAAACCGCACCCAACCTGTTTACTCTGTTATTCTGTTCGCTTCTAGGGGGGTGGATGGCCGATTGATTAGCGTGCGCGCTGTATACGGCCCGCCATTCAATCAAGTGGCGTGGTTTCAAATCCCCGGTTGAATGTGGCAAGGAGTAGGATCGCCTGTCCAACCTCTTGCTTTCCTCCGAGTACTAAATGGTGAATTATTGAAATAAAATTAAACCATGTTAGTCCCGAATTGGCCTAGTTTGTGTCGAGTGGACGTTAAAACTCCCTCTCTCTCGTTTCGCTTCTAAATCATGACACAAGCTCTTTTTAATTCACTTTCTCTTCGCCTATTCCAATCAAGGCATCAATAAATCTGGGATGCGAAGAGAGAGAGAGAGAGAGATAGACCGTTTAATGGCTGAAGAAGCTGAGATCCACGCACATAGGCTACTACAACTAACGCAAGATTTGTCGGACATGGAAACTAACCGATTTTAAGGAAATATTCTTGTACAGGCGCTATTACTTGGTGAGTCACAGTGTCTAGATGTGACAAAGTGATCTATACATTTTCATCAAATTGAACGAGTATTTAGGTGCATAGAGCGTTATGACCTCTGCTGGTTTTGATAATTAATTCAATATGTCCCGTACAAATGAAATAAAATGGGGTTTAACGTCCTACTCTTCTGCACCTATAACCTGGGCTAATGGAAGACCAGCATAGGCCATACAGTGTGCTATGAGGTAAATTTTGCCCGGGCTACGGCCTACTCTTATATCGAATTCCAACTGCTAAGGGATCTTTTACGTACACACCAATGCGTACATGGTCCTCAGTTTTTCGTCCCATCTGAACGACTAGAAAGCTGGCCTTACTGCATCACTGACAAGAGGAAACTACGCCGGAAAATCGAGATGAACTTTCTCGGTCAAAGCAGGATCGAACACCCATCCTCCAGGCTGGCGAGCCAGCGTCTTACCCACTTAGCCACGTGATCCCCATGTCCTTTACAGGCTACACATGATCCGTGTATAACATTGGGCAGAACTTCAAAGAGAATGTAGTAACGGTCAAGGCGTCATGCCATGATATGATGCTAATGACTTCCTAGAAAATATGCAATGCAATTACAGATACCATAATCTATAAATAAACAATACCATATGATGACCAATTTTGTCCCCCTATTGTTGGACGCTATATAAGCAACAGCTGAATGACGGTTAGGCTGGTCAGAAACTCTCTTTTCAGTAGCAAGTCTAAACACGACTCACTTTTAACTCGCTGAAACATCCACATCTCAGCAACTATTTCAAACCTCACTTACATCTGAACCTTGTTACAAGGAGGACACCTTATATCACTCGGTAGGTTTTATATTTATTTGCCTGATTTATAATATTTTTTTCTATTTAAAATGGTAATATAATTAGTCTATATTTACTAATTTGGGTGTAATACTTTTAAAAGTCTGGCGGGCAAGTGTTTAATCTAATATGACTGAAAGGGTGTGCTATGTAAAGGCGCACAAAATAATGGGCTCCGTTTTTTTAATTTCGATTTCGTTTTCGGACCATTTGGTTTAAAGGGTGTCAAAATAAGCTATTTACAACCCATCCAGCGTCTTCATATATTACAATATTTCTTCGATATTTTCATAAACGTGCACCAATAATCCATGCGAAGAGAATGTATGTGAAAATTAGTTTGTAATATGAGCAGTTTCCGAGAAATGGGCAATTTTGCATGAGTCATTTTATACTCTAGTTTGCCTGTAAAAGAGTCAATTATTTGATGCGTAATGTCACTTTTAACTAGGTCAAACCAATTCAACATTATCAATATCACCCGAAATGATTTCGATTTGAATGAAATGAGTCGCATTTGTTATTTGTTCAAAATGTTGATATTTGTTTCCACTCAACTAAAAGAATGAACCCAAGCGATCATATGGATATCACAAAAAAGTTTCTAACTTGTTCAGTTGCGAATTAATAGGTTTTTGGTTTATTAAAATGTCAATTATTATGCGATCTTCATACAATTTTCACTGTGTGATACCTAATGCAATATACGATTTCATACAAGTAATTTAAGATTTTTATTGTCACCGGAAGTAACGTCAATTTGGCAAAACCTGTTTTTAAGCCTCCGAAACAGATATTTTAGTCAAATGAGTCGATTTGTAATGTTTTCACAATTGTGATTTTTGAGTCCAATCAATATATAGATGTAACCCATATATGATCCTACAGATACTAACAAATGGTTTCTAACTTGTACAGTTGATGAGAAATAGACGATTTTCTACAAGTCACTTTTCAGGATTTTGTTCTATAAAAGTGACAATCATTATTCGATTTACATAAAATTTTTCACTATGTTTTGCCTTATGCCATTTCTGATTTCATAAAACTAATTGAACATTTTCATCATCACCGGAAGTACTGTTATTTTTTCAGGATCAATTACACGTAACAAATGTATAAAATGATATTTTTGGATTTGGTTGATTCTGCTTCTATATTATTTGATGTGTGCAATGTTTATGTGGAAATCGGTTCATCGGTTCCATTGCTACTGGAAGTGATACGAGTACAAGGGTAAAGTGGCACCGAAAGTGACATAAGTGCAAAGGTAATATGGAACCAGTGAAACCCGTCATAACTGCTTCGCAGGTCTAGTGGATGTTTACGATTACTTTACTTTTTTATTCACCATTTGAATTTTTTTTTTTTTTTTTTTTACAAATATTATTATCGATTGTAATCCTTGTCTAGTATTCTATTATGAGGCACAAGTGTTCTGATTTAAAATACTAAAACAGTTGTGTATAGATATTCAGTTGGCGTGGATTTGAAAAAGAAGATTATGATGTTTTGTAAGCTGGAGAAAAAAACAGTATTTTTATTTCTATCAATGTTATTTGAAGTTGTATTTTGAACAATCGATGTTTACACAAAAAGGAGGCTGGTTGTGTTTTGAGTGCTTTATTGAACAACTATAATAATATCTAATAATAACAATAATTCCCTAGAGCGCTGAAAATTCACCTTTATTAGCTTACGTTGGCTGCCTACAACTAGCTCCACTTTCGAACAAACATTAAGCTAGTTGACCATCATTAAAATCCTAAATAGCGAATTTGGGATGTATTGATTTCGTTACCATTTAATAAAATAGAAAAAAAGTGTCAATTAGATACAGTCATCGGTCTCAAGTAAATGGTCAACATTGCACTTCTTACCCTGCAGAATATAAATAACAAACATAACAGCACGGCGAGATATAACATAGCCATGTGTGTGTGTGTGTTGGGGGGGGGGGTTAGTGCACTAGAGTGCCGCGCTTCGACCTCTAGCTGGCCGGCCACCTCTGGTTTGCGGCTGTGGTTTCGAGCCCTTGTGTGAGCGTATGTGGCATGGAGATAGGGGTGCCTTCTCAACCTCGTGGGTTTCCTCCGGGCACTCCGGTTTCCTCCCCGGTGCTAAAGACCCCTACGCGTAAGCGAATTATTGAAATAAAATGAAACCAGATGTTAGTCCCAAAATGACCTAGTTTGTGTTGAGTGGACGTTTTACTCCATTTCTCTCTCTCACACACATAGCCGTGTGAGGGCATTAGCCTTAAACGTACGGATAATGCATGATGATGACCACACTACACGTAAAACGACAGCAACAAGACAACCCGTGATGTGACGTAGTGATCTATACACAGAACTGCTAGATTAGATATTATATTATATTTGACGTTTTCAACTACATACAACTTCTGCTAGGCACAGACTTATTAAAACATCTAATGTGTTCAATATGTTACACATGAATGACCTCGTTTTGACAAAAGGCACGATCATATTATTTATTCAAAGGAAATATGCAGTGCAGTTACAGATACTATAATCGCATAAATAAATAATACTAAATATCGGTCGTGTATCATTAACTGTATGCTTTATAAGTCTACTTTTAGTTTCAAAAGACTTGGAATGGCGCTCCTCCCGGAGTATGCCTATTTCATGCTCTCAATAAAGGTCTACCAACTATGCTGATATTCTGTTATCTGTAGAGTTACAGTAGGCAAGACTAAATACAAGAAACAGACAATAAATATCAGATCAAAAGAAGGGAACCATGGACTAGAAGTAACACTACAACAGTCCCGGACATGACGTAATGTTATAGGCTTTACTCACAAACAAATAAATAAATAAGATTTTCTATAATGACACAGGAACTAAATCTACCTATTGCAGGTCTTTATTGAGGCCAGAAATGTTATATAAACCATTGTCGAGTTTTTTGCAACTATTGCCATCTCTTTGTATAATTTTTCATAATGAACCTTTTATGCCTTACAAATGATAAACAGCATCAATGTACTGGGACAACTAATTAATTATGAAAAGTAAATATCTCAATTATCAGGCAATATAAGTTCAATGAATTAACATCCAACTAATTTATATCAATGTGTGTGATCAAAAATTCTCTTCTCATTGGTTTTATCACAGAGCTTGCAGCGAAAGGGAGGGTAATTATTTTTAAAAAGTCTCCCTCGCTTCCTGAAGTCTATACAAGATTACCCGTTATTTCTACTTCACACAGTGTTAAGAATTCTGTAGGTTTGGTAATTCTAACCCATTGTCCAATAGTTTTCTGGTCACATTCTATGGTTCTGATTGTACATCCGAATTCTCCTGGTATAAATTTACATAGTGTGAAGTTAGTTGATGGGGATGGCAAGGAAGGAAAAACCTGGATACTGATGTTTGATAGACGGCTACCCACAACTGAAATTATATAAATTCGATATGGTTACCCTTAAGTATCAATCGGATGAATGGATCTTATTTAGTTTCGTTTTGTTCATCATGTTCATTTTAATACTATAGTCCATTGGCCAAACATGCTATTTTAATGAGATTTCGTCTAATAGTTTGGATGCAGCTGTGGCGCCAGGCAGGGTAAGCTTACTCATCCTGACACCTGTAACCACTGTTTGTCGTGTATTTTGTACACGGTGAACACTGCATTTGCTGATTTAACTATTTTGCCTCAACCGTTTTTTAGGACTTCGAATTTTGACTAATGGTTTGGATTGTTGGTACTTGGTTTTATTGTATTTGTATAGTTCATGCGATTAAAACACAGATCCATGTTCGTTTCGAGTTTTTAAAGTTCAAAATTTCGTTTTACTTTTCTTTACGACACTGGGATCTGGAAGTGCTGTTATTTAGATGGTGTTTTGCTTGAAGTGGCTTTGCTGCGTCTACTCCGATTTCCGGTCACTAACTATACAAGGTTACTTATAACCTCGTTTACCATCAACCCTGTTCGCTAAAGTTACAGTACAGTAGTATACTCACTCCGTTTACCATCAACCCTGTTAGCTATACAGTAGTTACATATACTCACCCTGTTTACCATCAACCCTGTTGGCTATAGTCTATAATATACTCACCCTGTTTACCATCAACCCTGTTAGCTATAGTCTATAGTATACTCACTCCGTTTACCATCAACCCTGTTAACTATAGTCGATAGTATACTCACCCTGTTTACCATCAACCCTGTCAGCTATACAGTAGTTACATATACTCACCTCGTTTACCATCAACCCTGTTGGCTATAGTCTATAATATACTTACCCTGTTTACCATCGACCCTGTTAGCTATAGTTAATATAATATACTCACACCGTTTACCATCAACCCAGTTAGCTAAAGTTACACTATAGTATACTCACTCCGTTTACCATCAACCCTGTTAGCTATAGTTATACTTGTAATATTATAGATGGCCGATAGGTCCACGTTCCACCAGGGATTCGCGTCCCCGCTCTTTGTGTGGGTACACGTATTGTAAGTGACTGGTTTCCGTCCGTCGACTGCACGATAAGAATAGTGACCATTGTGTGATGAACTTTCAGATGTTGGTTTCCCAAGAGCAATATTTATTCCAACTATAGATTTAAAGAAACAAATCATAATTTAATAGGGGCAGGGGCGGATTGGACCCGGGAACCGGACCGGGCTCCCGTGTCGTAGTGGCCCCTTTTACAGACAGCTGAGCCAGGTTGGAGGGGGGGGGCGTTGGCTCTCCCCCTGGAAATTTTTGAAAAATGAATCCCAAATATGCGATTTGGTGGCATATCTGATTATAATCTCTGTCAAATATTATATTTCATACGTCGATAAGCTTGGGCCAAAACCCCGACGTGCAAGGAATTTACAGCCATCAACCTGTGAAATTATCATATCGTCATATTATTAATTAACGTATTATCATTGTATCGTCAAGAGTCAAGAGAATTCGACTGGTTAAAAAATGGGACCAATTGAGAAAATTTTGACCATTTGATTAACCAGTCAGGAATATTGAATAAGTAAGCATATTTTCATTGAAAAATATCACATTTTTGTTGCCGGGAGCGCTAGTTGATTCCTTCTATGATGGAAGGTCATGAGACACATTGGTACAGAGTGACGAAAGTGAAATTCATAAACGCTGCATTTTGAATTCTGGCGCATCCCTACAGACAAGGTGCAGGTGACTTAATAATTAGTAAATTGTCGGGCGACAGTGCCGGGTGAATCCGATGAAATTTTGGAATGAAACTCAGAATCCCCATTGCAGGATGCCGAATTCTGGCCCACGCCCAGCACACCCGACCCAGGAAGTCTATTTTAGCAGCTCATTCATGACCCCAGTGATGGCGTGGCGGCCCGTTAAAGCCACTGGCCACATACAACATGATCATCATCGCTCTATGGCCGGTCCAATACCCCCACCCCCATATAATGTTCAGCAGAAAAGGTTTTTTTTTTTAACGAATTGTACAATTTTTTTTTTTCATTTTTTGTCCGAACGGCCCTTCGGTCGATCATTCGACCGGCACTTCGGGCGATCGCCCAATCCGCCCATGAATAGGGGTGCGTTTGAATAATTATACGGGTGTATTTCAAGGTTGTCTTTCTAAATACCAATCGGAATTGAGATATTTTTGGTCCGACATTTCTGTTATACATTTAGCTGATGCAATATTGTAGTTTGTAACGGAATCATTTATCACTAAAATCACGCCCCACGGGGATTTTAATTGACGTGAATAATGTGATTCAGTGACGATTGCAAAGGCAATTGTTTCAATTTACGACTAGGTGGAAATTTCAATAGCTTAATTCTCTGTTCATGGTGGATCAATTTGCATGAAATTTTCAGCAAATCGCCTTCACATAATATTGTTGTTAACTATTATATTGAGAACTGTCAACCCCTTTATCTAATCTCCCATAATGTATCTTTAATCCTCTACTAAAATTTTGAGGGGGGTCACGGTGACTGAGTCGGTAAAGCGTTGGCTCGCTAACATGGAGGTCAGGTGTTCGATCCCTGCATTGCCCGAAAAAGTTCATCCAGATTTTATAGCGTGGTTTCCCCCTGGTCAGTGATGTAGGACCGACGGCAAGGTAAGAACAATTGTCTAGTAGTTCGGATGCGGCGAAAAAACCGAGACCCCATGTACACATTGGCGTGCACGTAAAAGAGTCCTTAGCAGTTAGAATTCGTTATAAGCACACAGTATGGCGCATGTCCATCGTCCATTAGCTCAGTTTAGGAGCAGAAAAGTAAACGTTTCTAAAATATTGAATACTGCATGTATCACGACAACGATATATACAAACACACAGGAAATGGTGAGGAATATATAAGTTGACTTATATAATCTCCCATAATGTATCTTTAAGGCGGGATTCAGCTGAAACGCGGGTTTGGTCTTACCTGGTAACTGTTTACAAGAATAACTTCTGTGATTCACACAATCATACGGGTTTACAAGACTCACTGAAATAACAACATAAACGATAACAAAGAATTTATAAATATATAACTAAATCTTGCTTTAAGAGTTAATGACGCGTGGTTTAATAGTTCTACCGACATACCCGTGACGCTGTTTGAATATTATAAATATTTTAAAACGATCTCATCGATTCAGTTGACATCTATTGTGTTGTCAGGATTTTATTTGTCTGTCTTTGTGCCCCAAATATTATATAAATTCTGAATTAAACAAACGTTTAACCAGTTGTCACAATTCATTGATCTATAACCAACTTGAAATATTCAAGGGCGAATGGGTTTTCATCGTATTCATGTTGCTGTCTATCGCGGATTACAGTTAAAGATATATTATGGGACATTAGATGACGTGCTGACAGTTCTCACTATAATACTTTAAAACTAAATAATTTGATCCCTTCCGAACCGATATTTAGCGATTGAATTGTTTAAGTCGGTACGATAAAAACAAAGTCTCGATTATCCATTGCATGATAAAGTCATAAATGGATGTTCATTATGATCTGGATAAGTTAATTAATGCTTAATTAATAATTAAAACAACACTTCGGAAGTAAAATAGACCTGCAATAGGCAGAATTAGCTCATGTATAGCGTGAGAGAGAGAGAGAGAGAGAAATGGGGTTTAACGTTCACTCGTCACAAACTAGGTCATTTCGAGACTAAAGCTCTTGTATAATGTATATAATGGGTATTACTCAACTGGTAAATCCGCCTAATGCACAATCTGATAACCCTGCTCCGAGTGAAGTATTTCTACTGAACACCCTCCCTTTTCATTTTGAATATTATAGCTCATTATCTACTGCATGTTGAAACTTTCAAATTTTGTATAACATTTGCAGATGACGAAAGTGCGTAAATGGAATTCTTTCATGTCTCGTCATAATTGATTTTAAAAACATTTTTTTTTGTCTAGTATTAGAAATGTGATATTAAATGTAAAGAAATCCTTATACGGCATTTAGTAATTGAATATATAATATTTGAATAAAATGTATATGGGTAACAGTCACTGAGTTTATTTAACACTACGTTTCAAGAGGAAAGCCAACAGAAACTTGTTGAAACTTAGTGTGAAATAAACTCAATGATTGTTTTCCATATAAATTATGTTTTAAAGTAGAAATACCTACAAGCTATTCCAAACACCTCCACTTCACAAAGAGTTAGAAATCTTGAATTTTGGATTGACATTTTCAGGAATCGTCCGGACACACCTTGATTGCATCTGATAATATTTTTGCCTTTGTTGAATTTCGCCACCGAGGCACAACAATTAGGAACTGCCGAGGGGTTGTTGTTTGGGTTTGTTGAAAAAACCTCATAGTTGACATCATGAAGTCTTTCAGCTGTGATAGACAGAATACAAATAAAGAAATAAACAGATTATACCATCTTGATAATTTAAAAGTTGCATGGATGAATATGAATTTAAAATTTGCCAGATTTAGTGGAAGTGCAGCTTATAGTGTATGTTGTCCTCTAATGTTTAATCGATCAGGAGTGTAATCAGTCATATGCTTAATTGATCCTTTGTGTAATTGATAATGTTTGTAATCGGTCAAGTTCGTAATCGATCATGTATCTATTCGATTTTGTGTAATGTGTAATCGACCATATGTGTGTAAAATCATGTTTGTAATCGATCATATGTGTAGTTGATCAGGTGTGCAATAGACCATGTGTTTAATCCAAAATGTATGTAATAACCAAGCGTCTTGGATTTATGTTAATTATGCAATTTACCCCAAGACCGATAATGACCGCTTTTGTTATGGGAGTTGCATTTGTATCTATACCCACCTAAATCGATCGAGTATCTAATCGATTTGATGTGTAGCTGGGCCCCTGTCAGACCGGGTTGGCGTTCTTACTGCATTGCTACGTCGAAGGAAAATGGTCTCAGAGCGCGCCAGGATCGGGACTAAATAAGAAATTACAATACTCACGATAATCATCAGCGTTATAAACGACAATTACACGGATGACATAAACATCTTCTAGATCTATAATAAACCACGGATTAAAATCGTCATCTTTCGTCTGGTAACAGACATTGCTTGAACCAAAGTCTTGTGGTGTGATATCCCCGTCTACTGCTTGCTCACTCGAACGACCAGTAACAATAGAACTTGTGAATGTAGGTTTGTTATAGGCCAGGGTTTTTCCATCTACATTGAAATATAAATAGAGATCAATTCAATCTTAATATTGGAAACGTGTGCCATTCACAAACTAAAAGATTTCATCGAAAATATAATATCATAAAAACAAAGAAAATGCCAAGTATGAACCAAGACTTCCAAATTTCAACAAAGTGAATACTTTTGTAGTCCAAACATTTCAACTCGATTTTGTAGTTTTCTGGACAGTTGCAATCTGATTAAAACACAGATCCAATTTCGTTTCGTTTTTTATAGTTCAAAATTTCGGTTTTACTTGTCTTTATTACTCTTGGATCTGGAAGACTTGTTATTTAACTCGTTTCTGCATGAAATGAGGGCTCAGCCAATCAAATGGTCTGTCGAATCGACCGTTTGACCTTTTCATGCGTGGAACTGTGGGTAGATATTACCAGCGGATAGAAATCAAAACAAAACAAAAGTAGATTTTAAAAAGCATGGCGGTCGCTAATTGGTTAATCGAATAACTGGCGTTATCGGGTCAAATGTCCAATGCATGAACGTGAGCTCCCACTATAACTTGTTACATCTACATGAGTGTAGGCCATCGAAAGTATAAAAAACGAAACGAAATATAGATCTATATTTTAATTAGACTGGACAGTTGCTGCAATAGAAATGGTAGGTCCGGATGTATATTATCACCATAAAATAAGTCTTAGTCCGAAATCAGTGCCCAAATGGATCAATTGGCAAATATCAAAAATATCCGCCAGGTTTGATTGGAAGATATCAATTTGTATACAGTTAGACTATGGTCGAGTTTGGTATCACAATATATCATTTCATGGCGGCTGAATCAATTTCTATACACAATTTGATGATAAATCAAACCGTGGAGTCAACATTTGGGAAAAAGTTCCAGATGGCAATCAGTTTTGACGGGAAAATCCCAATTTCACAAAATGACGACACTCAGAGTCAAAATATGGGTTTTGGCCGCAGCAGATTCAATTTGCTTATTTTTCTCATCTTGGTAATTAACTGGTTCTCCTGCGTTAAATATGTGGAAATACCATTGCAGGTTTGGGGATGAACAGTTGTTGAGGCTGCCTCGGAAATAAAGCCATTTATCAAGCATCCCTGACCGCGGTGGGCTCATTGTCGATAACCAGCCTCGAAAATTGAGCAAAGTGTTGTACTACAAGTGTGAGATTTGTGCAAAAGAACACATATGTATAACAAAAATATGGCTTTGATTAATTATTTTCAATTGTTACAATATTAGCTATGGTATGAGTTTAGCGAAAATTAAATTCCTTGGGAAACATTGTGAGAGAAACGGGGGGGGGGGTCTGTGTTGATATGAATCGGACTATAATTTGATAAACACATTGGCCATATGCCATCTTAATCATTTTGAATGGAATTTTTCTGTTGACCAAATTAATTCGGTAATGAGTCTCTCCTGGTATGCAACCACATCATTAATTTACGTCAAAATTGATGAATTTAGAATTTTTATCTAAAATGCTATCATAAAAAAACACTCGAAAAGTTTGCTTAACAAAACCTATTCTAGCACACAGCGAATTGACTTTTAACGTACATGTATTGACCTTGGGAATGCTAATTTACAAAACGTTCCTGTCGCCCGTGTTACAATGTTTTAAATTCATTTACATAAAACTAAGACGAATTAATTGTTTCTGATTATTCAGGAAATATAAATCTGACTGCAAAATCCATTCTTGATGTCCTGCGTGGACATCAGAGTCTGGTTGAGTTTGTATTGGGCCCTTAGATCAACAATCTGTATACGTACATTGAAAGCGATTTTGGATTTGGTTGGAATATGGGCAAGACAGTAGAAAACCGGGGCACAATGTTTTCATTGGAATGTGCATTTCCTTGAGTATTTAAAGGGGCAATATCATTCTTGCTGGCTTGGTAGCTCAAGAAAATAAATAATACCCTTATTCTTAGTAGTAGATGTTTAAGTGTCCTACCTGTTGTGTAAATTATCCATTACAACCTATTTTACTTGTCCAGAGGGTTCGAAAATATTTTAAAATCCATGTCACATTTGAAAAGGTTTACGTTAGACTTTTCAAATCAATTGGTTGAATTTTTCCAATTTTTCAAAATAGGTGTGTTAAGATGAAATTTATATCATCATTTAATTGGAATATTCTAAAATAATACGATTTGTTGACTCGAATGAAGATTGGGACATATTATTCAGTTACAACAAGAGTGTTATTGGGGCTTTAAGGTAACTCTAAATTCGAGGGTGCATTTTGCGACGGGAGGGCACGTGGCCATCCCCAGCCCTCCCCTGTACCCTATTAGGTAATCGTATCGGATTGGAGCGTTATCAACCTTTCCCAGATTCTTTTATATTTGCATTTATGAAGACAGGGTTGATGGCTTATGTTGGATGTGCAAGAAATTATATATAGTGTCATTCGTTTAAGGATACCAGCCTTAATGTTGTTTTGTTTTTTTTACATACAACTAGTTAAATGTCCAGTCGTCATTTTGTCCTGTCTTGGTATGTTCAAAAAGTAGGAGTTACGGGTTTTACTGTTGTTAAAGAGTTCACCGTATAATGGACAGTCTGCTCGATCATATTATGATAATTGGATAAAAATTGGAATTGTTGAAATAAAGTTGAACCACAAATGTAAATGCCGAAATGATCTCCTTTGTGTTTAGTGGACGTTAAACCTCTCTCTCAATCTCCACCGACCTCCTTTGTTTTTTTTTTATAAACAATTTTTTATTCAGAATGTCTGTAAAACGTTATTCAATGTGTCCTGGGGTGTGGTCTGCCGCAATCTTTTATCCTGTGCAAACACATTCACTTTTATATTTTGTATCTCTTCTATCCTTCCCTACTGAAATTATTTTCTGTAGAGTGAGCACAAGCCAAATGTAAATGGCCGGGTGGCTCGTACTCACTACCAAGCTGGTAGTGGTCACCTTGCTTAGCAGGGTTATCTTAAAACAATAGTTACTAGTCATTTTAAGCTAAAAAACCCTCTTTAATTAAACTGTTTGTTTCAGCTTCAGGTAATGATTCCCGATCATCATCTGAGAACAACAAGGAAAGAACAAACACCAACTGGCTAGAAAATTCACCGATGTCGAGCGCTACCTCAAATAACACATCCATTGAAACATATCTTACAACATCGTATGAAGAATCGCAAGATGGGAGCTTAACACAACCAGATTCAAATTGGGCCAGGTTCTTTGCCAATCTCGAAACCAGAAACATTTTTGAAGAAATTTCTCTGGTGAATCGGGTTAGCCGTTTTCCCGGAAAATGACATGTAATTCCTACGCGCGAAATTTCTCGTTTATTTGCGTCATACGCCCCTGGTTTTACGTGCCTGGATGGCCGAAACACTTAAAAATATACCCACGCGTAGAAAAATAGATCTTTACAAAAACTTGAATTTGTTCGTTTAGGATCCAATTTTTATGTCACCGAGTTGACGTTGACTCGATGATCATTTTACAACAAGCGAAACGACGATCCGAACTCTAGTTTTCGAGAAATCGACCCAAAAAGATTGGCCAATCAGAGGTCAGAATGGGTGGGGCTTAGGTTCGGAAAAAATGGATGGTCTAATGTGCCAGAGGCCTTCGGCTCCGCGGCTGCCTCTGGGAACGAGATTGGTTCTTTGCAATACCTTGGCACTTGTTTCCCAAGTCATTTATGGATGACTTAAACAACAAACGGCGTCCCACTGACAGTCTAAGGCGTCAGGTTATTAGAATATTGTGTACTTCGACCCAAGAGACATGTATGAAACCTACTGCCAGAGATATCTAACTCATTGCTGGAAGTTTTGTGGATCAATTCCAAACCAGTCTAGCGGACATAATTAATAAAAAAAAGATAGGTTTAGGATATGCCAGTGTAGCATCGCAAATAACAGAGAGACTTCATAACCTCAACCGGAAACCCCCAAAAAGTGTGTCCGCCACTAGCAAGGACGTAAAGGGAAAATCCACAAAATATGGCTGCAGATTTAATTGGAGTGTCCAAATATCGGAAGAAGAAAAAATAATGATTGAAAAAAATAATTGGTTAAAAGATGAATTTCCCAAATCTAAAAAGGACACAGAGAAAGTGTTGATGCTTTTCCAAGAAACTTATGCGCTTCAACGGAAGTTGATAAACAATAATTCAAATGTTGCACAGATAAAGAATGAATTTCCTTTTTTATTCACAAGAGAATTTTTTGGATATCATTTCCGTAAACTTACGGATGTCGACTTGGAAAACTATGTGAGTTGTAAAAATAAGAAGTTTGCTCTCCTGCACCTTTTTTCGTCAAGAAGACAATACAATTATACGTAAAGCAATATCTGAAATCGACTTTCACGTTATGGAAGATGGAGTAAGCAATTATCTAACTAATTGACACCCTGCAGCTGTTACTACTAATAATAATAATTCATTTATTCGTACATAAATAAGTACACTATACAAAGATTTCAAGCAGAATATATAAATTTACAAATAATATGTACAGTAAAAAGTAGTCATATAATTGATACTGTTTCTATATGGATCATCCTTCCCTTAATATTGAAATTAGTTTTTGTATAGTGAGCCAAATGTGAATTGACGAATGTACAGATGAGTTGTACTCACTATCAAGCCCCATGGTGGTGGGGGTATATCACCTTGCTTAGCATGACTATCTTTCAAACTTCCTGTGATACTTTATTATGGGAAGATAACCCAAATGATTGTCACCTTCATAGATTACAGATCATTACCTAAGGGTGGAATTCTGCCAAATATACATCTTAAAAACTGTTATTTTGTCGATCTGCGTATTATCATTACCGGTAGGCCTACAGTTCCAGCACCTGAATTTCAATTTCACACCTACGATATTGTGCTTAACTTCAGTGGAACCAACACTTTTGGTAAGATGCACTTTCATGTATGTAACTTTTCCTTGAAATCCTTATCAGTGCTTACAGTGATCGCTAAAAGGTTAATGACTGATTTCACAACAATCAATAAGGTTGCAAATCTTGATTTTCTGTATCAATGAAATGTTACGTCTGCTTTTGACTACAGGTCTCAACAGATACTAAGACAGTAAAAGCCATAAAAAGAAAAGATGGTACACCAATAATAGCTGTAATAGCCTGTAGGGTGCCCCACCCTAAATGAATATTTCCAAATATCTCGACAATTACACCACAATACTAATATATTTAGAAAGCCTTAAATCTGTTTCACACATTTATAGTCACTAAATAAACGACCATGTTGTACTTAATAAGCTATGACCATTTAACCCAATCTCGTTCCCAGAGGCAGCCGCGGAGCCGAAGGCCTCTGGCACATTAGACCGTCCATTTTTTCCAAATTTTTTCAAACCTAAGCCCCGCCCATTCTGACCTCTGATTGGTCAATCTTTTTGGGTCAATTTCTCGAAAACTAGAGGTCGGATCGTCGTTTCGTTTGTTGTAAAATGATCCTTGAATCAAAGTCAACTCGCTGACATAAAAAATCGATCCTAAACGAAAAAATTCAAGTTTTTGTAAAGATCTATTTTTCTACGCGTGGGTATATTTATAAGTGATTCGGTCATCCCGGCACGTAAAATCAGGGGCGTATGACGCAAATAAACGAGAATTTTCGCGCGTAGGAATTACATGTCATTTTCCGGGAATATGGCTACCCCGATTCACCAGAGAAATTTCTTCAAAAATTTTTCTGGTTTCGAGATTGCATTTAACCATACATAAATAATACTGAAAAGTGGTTTGGAGTGGCGTCCATAACATCCAGACAATTTTGAGTAAAAGATAGGTTACGTGCCCTTGTTTTGAAATTAGTCTACCGATCATTCTACGTCTAATTGAAAGGTCGGGATAATCAAGACTACTTTTTTTTACGAAACATGGAACAAGAAATTGAATTTAGAAACACACAGATCAGACAACTCAACAATATTTTTAAGAACCTTGTAAAAGTAAAATGAAACTACTGCTAGTATCATATTCTTGCTTTACGGATGTGAGTCAGAGATATTATTTGTACTAAACCAAAATATGCAGCTTCTAATGGTACAGTTAATTATAAGGCAATTTAAAAAATAAAATGAGCGTAATTTCTAAAGATGCCATCATAACCAAAAAGTTAAATATTATTGCTATTCAGAATCGTCAACAATAGATTTTTTACGACTGTAGTAGTGTTTGGTGTTTTGAACATTTCCGCATGCTGTTGCTATTTATAGCCTCAACGAGTGTGCGAGACTGTCATAAATCAGTACATTGTAGTTAGTCATTCAACTAAAACGTTTAAGATCAACGTGTCAAGAACAACTTTTCAGTAGGCACGTGGGGCACCCTAATAGGTAATTTTGCCATTTCAATCTGTATCAGAATGATTGATGAACTTAAGTCACTCAGTGTGACTATTAGTACTCCGACTCAGTTCACAGCTAGTTTGGTTTTAAAATATATTATTTATTTACGAAATGGCATGTGGGTTTTGTATCTCGTGCATTTTCTGCAATGACAGAAGGTTGCTTTCGATTGGTCGACTCAATTAAAGGGAAAGTAACACTCTTGCTGTAACTGAATAATATGTCCAAATCGTCATTCTGGTCAACAAATGATGCTATTTTACAGTATTCCAATCAATTGATGACATAAATTTCATATTAAAACGCCTAATTAAAAAAATTGGAAAAATTCAACTAGGCCTTGAGCATTTTCACAATCAGTGAGACTTGTAAAATCTGTCTACAGACAGGAAACGGGGAAATCCCAATACCGCGCATGCGTAAGCTGTCACCTCACTACATTGTATTGACAGCTCGCTTCTCAACTTCAACTTCGCTATGATATGATAGATCATGACTGGCAGTTTAACTTTTAGAAAGCATAAACTGCTACGTTGCATCCCAAACGACGATTCCATTCTTTCCGGTAAGTTTATATTATTTACTTATTCTCCCAAGCCTTCAAACCGGGGACAAATTGCGCAGTGAATGTTTGGAATTTCGGTACTTGGTTTGTAATAATGCTTTGTCTCGAGTAAACGGATTACCACCGGCTGTGCCTAGTTACTTAATTGACAGATCAAACTGTCTGATTATCTTTAAAATTAGGTGATTGTTTCATTATTATCTTGGATTTTGCCTAATCTTGGCATTGCTTCACCAAGCTCCATTTTTAAATTATTGTTGATTGAATCATAGAACCCTCAGGCAGTAATATCAAGTCAAGCTAAATATTAAAGCCCCAATAACACTCTTGTTGTAACTGAATTAAATGTCCCAATCTTCATTCTGGTCAACAAATCGTATTATTTTAGAATATTCCAATTAAATGATGATATAAATTTCATCTTAACACACCTATTTTGAAAAATTGGAAAAATTCAACCAATTGATTTGAAAAGTCTAACGTAAACCTTTTCAAGTGTGACTTGGATTTTAGAATATTTTCGAACCCTCTGTACAAGTACAATAGGTTGTAATGGGCAATTTACACAACAGGTAGGACACTTAAATATCTAGTACTTAGAATAAGTGTATTATTTATTTTCTGGAGCTACCAAGCCAGCAAGAATGTTATTGTCCTTTTAAATATATCATTCGTGACACAAGATTTATTTCTAAAGTTGGGACGGATCTGAAATATTTTATGCATATATTTATTTATTTTAATTAGACATATTGACTAGAATTTTATATGAATTCTTTAAAACCTTATTTATTTATATTGCAATTTGGTTTTACACTTCAGGTATTTCGAAAGCAGTCGATACAAGATCAGTTAAAACTGGATTGATATCTAGCGTTTTTGTTTTTGACATACCAGGTGGAATCATTAGATTCAATACTATACCTGGTATTGACAGCCCCACCTACGTTAGCAACTATGGCAGAATCTATTGATACAAAACAACCTTCAAAAGTAACAGCACCGTCTACATCAAGGACAATTAGATCTAGACAGAAGTTGCAATTACATGTAACATGTCATGAAACCATCCACCCCTTTTAGTCCATAAAAAGGAAAAACTGCGACAACAAAGGAGTGAGTTGAAAGACTCAGAAAGGAATGAACAGAGGAACTCAAAAGTAAGAACAAACCCTTCTTTTAATAGTCGAAATATATTTACACAGAAACGAAAACAGCATACTGGTAATTATAGAGGAATATTTACAAAGAAATATTATCATAAAATAAATTTGTAAACTCACAACGGATTTTATTTTTTACACACATTCTTATTATTATATGAAAACCCCCAAATATAAGCTCAAGAGGAACAGCTATTTTCTTATAATTAATTGTATAAAATTTAAGCTGATATATTTAAATAGAAATTCTATTTGTAGAATTGGGGAGTGGCGAATAATCAGAAGGGACTACTTTCCTTTCTATGAAAGGTGAAATTTCATCAGTCCTGAACTTCTTTACTTATACAATTGAAATGAGAACTGGATTTTAACTACCCACAAGTTGTTGTATTCAACCCACTGTAAATTTATGGTAACCCAAGTTATTACCTGTAACTGTGTAATTATACTGTGAAATAAAATGAAACCAAGTACGAACAATCCAAACCATTAGTCAGAATTCGAAGTCCTAAAAACGTTATAGGCAAAATAGTGTAATCAGCAAATGGACTGTTCATCGTGTACAAAATACACGACAAACAGTGGTAACAGGTGTCTAGAAGAGTATGCTTACCCTGCTTGGCGCCACACCCGCCATAGCTGGATCCAAACTATTAGTCGAAATCTCGGTAAAATAGCGTGATTGGCCAATGGACTATCAGTATGCAAAATGCACGCGATAAACAGTGTTAACGATGTAGTAGACATAATCAGAGGGATATTGAATAGGATACGCGTCAATTAAATATGCCTAAAATAATAGCTGAGAGAGACATGTTATATTTACCAATCAAGTCAATATGACGGCCATAAAACTTTTTAAAGGATTTTATAAGTTTAGTGCGCAAGTATCCTTGTAGTTGAAGCTTAGTTGACAAATGTCTCGATCTACTTAAAAAATCAGAATAAAAAGAACAAGCTCTCGCGTAACGAATTAGCTGAGACATAAACACTCCATAAGCTGGCGATACAGGAATGTCACTACTGATAAATGGAAAGTTAACAATCGGAAAGTCAAAGTCATCACGTTTATCATACAATTTAACACTCAGTCTATGGCAATTGTCAAAATCGAGAGCAGATCCAAATAGGAAGCGTAATTGTCACTGTCAGTAGTATTTTTAATTTCAAGCTCATCATGATATATGAATTCTACATAATCACTAAATTTAGGATTATTCAGTGATAGAACATCATCGATATACGGATAAGTAAAATTAAAATGTCTGACTAATCGTTTATGTAAATTTACATACACATTGTAAAATTACCAATGTTGCAATTAACCGCTTCCAGTAAATCTACCTAAATATCAGTATTTTAACAACATCTTCTAAATAAAAAAAAACGTATTTATGGTAAAATAACATTTTTATGTATTTTAACAGCATCTGGTAAAGTTTAAACTACTCCTTTCTGGTAAAATAACATTTACAGTTATTTTAACTGCATACTTGTAAAATTAAAAAACCTCATTTCTGATTAAATAACATTTTCATGTGTTTTAACAGTATCTGGTAAAATTTAAAATACTCCTTTTTGGTAAAATAACATTTACATGTATTCTAACAGTATACTTGTAAATTTAAAATTCTCCTTTCTAGTAAAATAACATTTACATGTATTTTAACAGTATACTTGTAAACTTTAAAAATCTGTTTCTGGTAGAATAACATTAAATGTATTTTAACAGCATCTGGTAAAATTTAATAAACCTCTCCTGGTAAAATAACACAAAGTAATTTTACCGACTTTTCCGGGCAACTTTTCTGCCTGGATTTTTCGGTAAAAAAACCTTGGAAATTTTTACAGTGTATTATCCGCGACGATTGATTGGTTGTTTGGAATTCGGGTCAGCTGTATTGGACTGAATTGAAGTTTCTGGAATAGCAGGAAGGCTCGTTTGCGGCAGTTAAATTTTCGAAAATGTTCCCGTCTTCGTGGACAGTAAACGATTCATTGAAATTCGAGTCAGTCATCTTAATTAAGCTATATTATACTACGTTGAAGCTGCTTTGTTCACGTGTTGAAATAGCAGGAAAACGTGTTTGCAGCCGTCTTGAAGGGGAGGGGTGTGTGTCTGTAAAGCCGAAATTTTTTCGGGAAATTCAGGTTCTGCCCCCTAATTGTCCTCAAGCCCGTAAGCCTATGATCAGAAAATCGGAGTCTGAGTTTACTATGGATTATTTGGAATTTCCGCTAATCGTTGTAGTAAAATAAAGGAATTTTTATGTCTGATTTGGAGAGATGATCTGAAAATATTTTAAGAGTTTTTGCAGGGGGACTGAGTTTATTCTACTCCTTTATACTGGATGGGATAAATGATATAGAAAATATTTCAGTACGACATCGAAATTCTTTGATTTTATCTTCGTTTCGAAATGAATATGTATTGGTTGGTTCCAGATTTATGCGATTCTTGAGATAGGGTGGGATTAGGTTGTTTATAATTTTGTATAGTAATTTTAATTTGTGCCGATTTCGTCGTTCTTTGAATGGAATAAACTCAGTTTCCGCGTAGAGGGAAGCGTGACTAGTACCTTTAACTGCCCCACATATAGTGCATCAAGCTGAAGGGATTCGAGTTTATTAGATAAGTAGTCGGTGCACCCGTCGCAAATAAATGAGGTATTTAGCGATTTTCTGTTTAAGCGATATTGAAAGGATATTTTTTTGTAGATCTGTGTTTAGGGTAACTGCGCATGCCTCTGGATTTTTAAATAAAGAGAGGTGTCATCTGCAAATAGTCTAATGTTTGATAGTATATCATCAACAATATCGTTAATATATATAAAAAAAACAATAGTGGTCCCGGAACGCTACCCTGTGGGACACCAGCGGGGATGCCCCTGGAGTCCGAGGAGGTTCCATGTATTACGACGCATTGGTGTCGATTATCTAAATAATTCTTGAACCATAATAATAACCCCGTCGGACCCCAGCAGCATCCAGCTTGTGACAGAGTCCGGCATGCCAGACCTTGCTTATGTCACAGAAGATAATTCTGGTATATTTGTTATGATCGATGGCTTGACAAAAATAGTGATTTAGATCTTCCAAGATAGTAGAATCACCTGGTAGGAAACCACCTTGCAGCGTTGTTATTATAGAGTTGTCCTTGAAGAAATTATTTGTTGGGAACGTAATTGATGGCGCTGAATCAAATTCATGACCTTGCGCTGAACACGATGGCGCGAAAGTTTATCCAAAATTTTCGGCGTAGTATCCTCTTGCCAGGTATGCAGGACGCACGGCATGACAAGGACAACCGTCTTTTCATTCATATGGAACGACATAAACAGGAGCCGTATACACATTGGCATGCACGTAAAAAATCCCTTGACAGTTGGAATTCGGAATAAGAGTAGTCCGCGGTGCCGCTGTCCGAGCAAAATTCCCCTCATAGCACACTGCATGAGGTATACCCGTCTTCATTAGCCAATTTAGGAGCAGAACAGTTGGACGTTAAATCCCATTTCATTTCATATATATAAAAAGAATGCATTTAATTCTCACCTGGTTTAAGCGTAAAGCTCCGGACACCCACGTCCACGGTCCAGCTTTCTGTTTCATTTATATTCAGATCATAAAGACGACACTCTTTATTAATGATGTTGAAAGTAAACGAAACGCACCAAGTTTTACTTTTACATTCTACACCACAAGTTGCTGCCAATGGGGTCTGAACAGTCAACAGAGGTGATGACACTGTTTCATTGGTTCTAATTAAACTAAATTTTAACTGGTAATTACTGTTCACGATACTTGATGAACTAACTGTCAAATAATTGGTTACTATTAAACATATTGTAATAAAGGAGAACATCGTTTGACATATAAGCCCTGTTCTATACAAACTGCTAAAGTTTATAACCAATAACTATTGTTTATACCCAATTGCGAATGTCAGATGACAATATAACAACCGCTAAACTTTTCTATTACAAGGTACTCGATGTGGTTTATAACCAATGGCTAAGGTTTATACCCAGTTGCGAATGTCATATCCTACCTTTGAACATAACTGTGGAAATTAACTGCTAAGATATATGTTTTCCCTCACAAGCTAACATCGAATGCCACGGTAGAACCTTGGAACTATGATTATTGGGGTTGACGTACAGCGATTATATTGATCTTTGAAATACTACCATTAATATACAAATGAATGGTTACTTTGCATGTGGTAGTTTTTAGAGTCGCAAAACACACAACAAACGTTTCTTTGAAATTCATGTTCAAAGTGCAGGGAAATGTAAATGCAATTAGAAGGACTGCGATTACAATTTAGTGCACATTGAAACTTTTGAGGGTCATGCTCCAAAACGATGTGTAAAATGAAAACTATGTAAATCAAATCAGTGAATAAGAAACGCAATTATTATTCTACAACGTCTAATGCGTTGATGCTCGGCTCACACTGTCGCGCTATCCGTGTCAGAAAGGGTGGGTTCATCACTGCGCTGCGATGGCGACGGAAAATGGTGTGAAAGCGTGTTAAGATCGTCATAAGCACTATAAAAGCGTCGTGGAAACGACAGATATCGTGCTGTGGCCTCCATGGTCGCCACTGATCACCGAGTCATGGCGTTTGTTTCGAGCAATTTCAGAACAAACGCCAAGGTTCTGCGGTCTGACCTGGAAACATCGTCATGAACGTGTTTACAAAGATACTGCGAGAATTGTAATATTAGTAACAGCGATTCTATGGCGTCTTCATACCAAAACCCCTTAAGGCGTTGTCATGGGGATGTTCCAATGATTTAAACTAGACTTGACACTTACACGAACTGGCACGACGGGTTCACGCATAGCTTGCGCATTGTTTATGCACTTCCCGCATTGACACGACGAGTTTGCGCAAATCGGACGGTGTTGTACCGACTCCAAATGGGCTCGTTGTGCGATCTTATGGGGCTTCCACTGGGAATATTTTCTGGTGTTGTTTTCACGGAGACCTTGTGACGTAAGGACGCCACCGGGCTTGACGGGGTCTTTGCGACGTGAGTGTCCCTATTGAATCTACGATCTGCTACACGTCGATACTTTCGGATACATTCGATACGGTCAACACGATTGCTACGACTGACCTCTGTATATGATTAGGATCGCCACGCTTACTTCTTAATTAAAACTACGATTTCAATCGTAGTACAAATCGTGATCGAGGGAATTAAAATCACGACACGATTTCAATCGTAGCACAAATCGTGATAGCGTATTAGTCGTTATATACTACCTCGACTAGTTGATCCGGTCACAAGTCTTAACGTCCTATAGGTTACTAATCTCGGTTTTAGGCCGATGTCAGCCATTGTGTAATAATTTGCTTGTGCGTAGGGGTCTTTAGCAGTAGGAAAAACCCGGAAAAAAATTACGAGGTTAGACAGGTTACCCTACTCCTTGTCACGTACAACCGGGGAATCAAAACAACGCCGGTTGATATAATCAGACGTCTGTGTCAACCTCCTTGACCCAATCTGAATAAATCACAGATGCTATTTCGTTTTGTTCAAATAATTCAATATTTCATTTTAGGCGTGTTAACTACACTAGGATCTGGAAGAGTTGTTATATTACCGACTCTCTGGCTGGGGTGGGTCATTAGCTAATGAAACGGTCTGGTGTGACGAGTTCATTGCGTGCGATTCGGGGAACTGCGGATAAACCAATAGAAACTTCAACGCTGATTGATTAATCAATGCCTGACGTCATAGGGTCAACAGCCGCTGGTACGAACCCTGATGTGATCTTCTTGTACAAACAGTCAGGTCTTCATGTTATTTAGGCCATCGAAAGCATAAAACAACGAAACGAAATATAGATCTGTTTTTTTATCCGATTTATTAACTATTGAAAGACTGTCCGTGTTTAAACGTATTGTCTTTATTTATTTAATTATTTATTTATTAGTCGTATAAAACCTGACCTAGTTTGAATATATTGTCTTTATTGATCAGTCGTGTAGAAATGGGGACGGGGATTACGGAAGTGTTAGCGCATGCGTGTTATACCATAATGACTGTCATTGAGTTGGTTGCGATTCAAAGGTTGTACATGACAAGGGGACTTTAGCAGTGGGAGGAAACCGGAGGATCTGGTGAAAACCCACAAGACTGGACAGACGACCCCACTCCCTGTTACGTATAACCAGCTTATGAGGGCGAAAGACACGTGGTTTAATTATATTTCAATAATTCGCTTGCGCGTAGGGGTCTTAAGCAGTGGGAGGAAACCGGAGGACCAGGAGAAAATCCACGAAGTTGGACAGGCGACCCTACTCCTTGTGACGTACAACCGGGGATTCGAAACCACGTCAGATGACTCAATGACAGGCCCTATGAAGCAGCACGCACGTGCTTACCATTCGGCCAGACAACCGCAAACCGGCTAATGGAAACTACGAGTAGTTGTTTCTAGCTATACAGACAAACAGGATACGCTGTTTAAATACAATCAATATTTCAAAACAATCTCATCAATTCAGTTACCATCCCTTTGTGTTTCATTGTTTAACCAGTTGTCACAATTCACTGATTTTAAAACTAAAATTAAATATTGAAAGCATTCTTGAAAGGCTAAACTAAAAACATACGTGATACGCTGTTTGATTACTATAAATTCGGATTGTTTGTTTGGTTCCCTCCTTAATTACACGTGATATTTCAAATATTTTAATGCATAATTCAAATGACGAATGCACGTAAACGGAAAGACATTTCTTTTGTTACAATTGATTTTTAAGATTGGCATTATAATTGTTTATTCGTCTGTCAAGATACTAAATTTAACCAAATCGAAATAGCCATAAGCTACTCCAAAATATTCACGTCACAAAGTGTATTTAGATAGAAATCCGGAATCCTCCGACACCATTCGTTTACATCTGATGATACGTTTTCCTTTTGTATTCCTGCATTGGAGAGGGAGAGAGAGAGAGAGAAATGGGGTTTAACGTCCACGCAACACAAACTAGGTCATTTCGGGACTAACATGGTTTAATTTTATTGCAATAATTCGCTTGCGCGTAGGGGTATTTAGCAGTGGGAGGAAACCGGAATGCCCAGGGGAAACCCACGAGGTTGAGAAGGCCCCCCTATCTCCATGCCACATACGCTCACACCAGGGCTCGAAACCACAGCCACAATCAGAGGTGACCGGCCAGCTAGAGGTCGAAGCGCGGCACTCTAGACCAATAGGCCATCCCAACCCACACCCCTGCATTGGCCGAAAAAGTTCATCTCGATTTTCCAGCGTGATTTCCCCTTGTCAGTGATGCAGGCGGAGGGCATGACAAGGGCAGCTGCCTAGTCATTCGGATGGGACGAAAATCGATGTCCCGTGTACACATTGGACTGCACGTAAAAGATCCCTTGGCTGTTGGAATTCGATATAAGAGTAGGCCGTAGCGCCGCTGCCCGGGCAAAATTTCCTCATAGCACACTGTATGGCGTATGCCCGTCTTCCATTAGCCCAGGTTAGGTGCAAAAGAGAAGGACGTTAAACCCCATATTGTTTCATTTCATTTTGCATTTAAAACCATCGAATAACAAGTACGCTGCAATCTGTGTCAGATCTTGTCAAAACTTCAAATATTGATAACAATGGCTTGAGTGATTATTATCTATAACTGATTTAAAAGCCAGGCCTCTTAATTTTAACAAATAATACGATTTATAAATTAATGACTTTTGAAAAGTCTGTGCACTAGGTTTGAATGCTCAAATAAAATAAAACCAAGTACGAACAATCCAAACCATTAGACTTCGGGTCGGCCACCGACACTTTCCCCAGCCTTTCTTTGGCCGACGGCAGATTTGCCTAGCCTTACCTTGGCACCGGGCGAGGGTCTCGACCCCAGACGTATTTTGTCTGCGTTCGGCCCTCGCGGGCTCTCTCTCTCCCTCCCTCTCTTTCTCTCTCTCTCTCTTGGTTTCTCTTCCCTGTCCGCCCCTTGCGCCGCGCAGAGCTCTACCCGTCTTTTGCGGGTAAATCTGTTGCAGCGTCGCAAGGGGCGGGCAAAACCGAAAGCTCAGTCCGTCTACCCCGGACGAATCTCCTATTCGAGGGGCAAGTCTCAACGCAACCACAACAGGCCGCTCGACCGAGTACGACACCCCGACTCCCATAAACACAGGTCGTCTGCAAGCAGATTTACCTGCCTTCGAAAGACACCTGTCGAAACACACAGTTCGGACACACACCATCCCGTTCCGCCCCGGGAGGGCGAAGCGGGGCCTAATCGTTCCTTTGCCGGTCAACGAGAGGCAGACGCGGACGTCGTGGGATGGGATTCCAGCTTAGAGGCGTTCAGCCGTACGCCCGGGAACAAAGGCAAAGCCCAATGGCAGTCACCACCAAGCACCAACGCTTTCAATCCCGGGCCAACGTTCCTCTCGTACTAGTCGGCCCTACCCGCTCGTAAACGCTCGAATTATTCCCTACCAGTAGGGTAAAACTAACCTGTCTCACGACGGTCTAAACCCAGCCCACGACCCCTGTTGGTGGGTAAACAATCCAACGCTTGGCGAATTCTGCTTCGCAATGATAGGAAGAGCCGACATCGAAGGATCAAAAAGCATCGTCGCTAAGAACGCTTGGCTGCCACAAGCCAGTTATCCCTGTGGTAATTTTTCTGACACCTCTTGCGGGAAGCAGTAAATTGGGCTCTCCCATCGTCGCCCGAGGGGCGACACAAAAGGATCGATAGGCCGTGCTTTCACATGGATACCTCCTACTGAAAAGCATCCTCAAGCCAGCATTTGCCTTTTCGCTCGACCAAGTGTTTCTGTCCCTTGTGAGACTGGCCTTGGGGCGCCCGCGCTATCGTTTCGCGGGCACACCGCCCCAGTTAAGCTCAAAACTGAATCTGTCTTCGAACACCCTCGTGAGGTAAAGGAATTCATCGCTTAGCCCCTTGAGCTCGCCGACGCTGCCCTGAGTGCGGCCGCTCCTGCGGTTATCACCGAGTGAGTCGAACCCGCGCTCTCGCCCGACAAAGCCAATCGTGAGCCAAGCTCAACAGTGTCATTCACTATATCACAGAATTGACCTTGATGTAGCAATTTTGTGATCGACCCCGGCCCTGTCCCTGGGATACCCCGGGGTCCCCTCTCTCAAAATCTGTGTCCCCTGAGGCATTGTCCTACCCGTACATCTCGAAAAACGATGTTTTGACCCCCTGGGGCTTCGGTGAGGAGCCAGCCCTTTAATCCTTACACGAATCTGTGATCGCCGCTTCCCACTTGACCAGGGGTGACTCATGTTTGTGGAGACCCTCTAACTGTGGACTCCTGGACATTTTAGTGACCGTAAAAACGTGTTGGATCAAAAATGTGATCGGCAGTTTTGACCCAAAATCAGTAATTCGAAGTTTGTCGTGTCCAGATGTCACGGGTGGGGGTGGGCGGCCACGGGTGATCCACATGGGTGATCCGGTATCCATTCTACAGGTCGCGCATGAAAACAAAACATTTTTTTTTAATTTGCCACACCCACTTTTGGATATGTCGTTCGAAACAAAATTGTACCAAGGGTCCTAAATTTGTGCGTGGGTGAGGTTGGGTGGACCTTGGGGATGTTAGGGGCATACCCCGTGGCTTGGGTGGGGTCAGTGCTCGGGTCGGCCATTGGTCAACGAAAAATATGCTTTTCCTCGGTCTGGGTGGCGCTAGCATAATTGTATAATTGCGGTAATTTATCCTTGTAGTCTACTTTTTTTATTTAATACAAATAAGTTTTAAAAGATACGTCTGCGACCAATGCCAAAATATACGAAGAAATGTGACAATATTCAAATATTATACGTTTAGGCCCAAACAGGGAAAAATCCAACTGAAGCCGTTTGAACCGACATCTGATCTCCCTTATATGCAGTTGTCTCCCACTAACAGCTCGGGGTAATTGCTGTAATTTAACTTTATAGGCCATAATTTCTTCTTAAAGTCTACTTGCGCTTAATTATGTGCAATAGAATACAGATCCAAGACATACACGTATCTCGTAACAGTGAAAAGGCAAACTGCAGAGGCCATGACTTCAATACAGTTGCCTCCCTTTATTACTTTGACACTGTATTTAAAAAACCGAGCCCAAAGAACTAGAAACCAGGAAAAAAATGTCCAATGATTCAAATAAAAGGACAATTGAACTTCAACGTCAAACATAGTGTACATTTATTGATAGCTGAACTAATCGAAGATTATTAATTATAATTTAGCGCACATAATAGACTGTGATAAGAAATATGTACTTATTTTGTATAGATATCTACTGTCTTGTTCGATTAACTAATTTATATATGCAAAACTGAACAAAGATAGTGAGTTCTTCGTTAAGTGATCTCTTCGGAAAGTCTCATTTTCAAATTGGTCGCACAGAAAGAGTCCTTAATTTAAACTCTATCAGAGATCGCTTAAAATCAAAGATGGCGATCTACCTCCAACTAAAGTGGGTCAAATGACAACATCTTTGTAACAGATTAATAAGCGTGATCTGCGCACAAAATATAAAAGCGGTGATGACTGGTGTCCAAAATCCAGGGCGTTAAGAGACCAATAAACAACTTAAGTTTTATCTGCAGTGTCTCATAGACCTATGTTGCCCAGGTATCATTGGTATGTTGTTGTATAATCTCTGTAAATATTCAACTGATCTGTTTCACTTTAATAAAAAAAAAAAAAATATTATTATATAAAAATAAGTTCTCGTAGATAATGTGTACATATTGTTTCGATTTTATTATATCGAACCGATTCTGGAAATTAACCGTATATTATATTATGGCTTCGCATGTTCCTTCAATAAACATAGCATGTAATAGAACTATTGATATGTTTGCGCGTTCTTTGTATGAATTATACATATGGAAATTAATATTGATAAAACCCAGTTAATTTTAGTGTGGTTATTTGATTACTTTAGCGGTTATTTAATGTCTCATTATAAAAAATATAGAATATGAGAATGTTTTTCATTCCAGATTTGGTAGTCCCGAAAAGGACTGTTTGTAACACCCTTAAGGTTGGCGTCTATAGACGAAGGGCAGCTCTACAACCCTCGAAATTTTTTGATCTAGGACATTCCCGCATACGGCCATGTACTCTCTCTCTCCAACCATGTCTACAATCCAAGTCATGTAGGTGCATATATAGCTTAGCCTTCTCCGAGTCGTTGAGATGCACCCCATCAATTAAACTCTTCTCGAAATAATCTTTCAATCGTCGCTCTTGATAAAAGCAGGTCAGGCCGTAAAATAGGTGTGTGGATCCGGTCAGCAGCTTTTTCATTTCCTTGTTCAGGCGTTCCGACTGTTTGCGGTACATTTTCCAGTCACAGTATAATGGTCGTGCGCGTGGATAGCAGTTTATCCAGACTACAGGAACTTTGTAGCGACGTTGTATATCGTCTAGGATGTCCAACAATTTCTTGGCAAGTTCTTGATGGTTCCCCCTCGAACGGATGTCGTTGCCCCCTAAAATCACAAAAATGATTTCTATTCTTGACGATACGTCGAAGTCCGATGGCCTATATCTTGCTGCTGTATACCCCGACTTGCCATAAAAATAGAGTTGATGATCAGATAAATCGGTTGCTGTTGCCTAGCAGAACTTCTCCAATTTCTTCGCGTGGGACGAGCCTAAAATCCCGATCTTCATTTTTTCGATATAATGAGAAACACCCAAGAAACTTTGTCTTTAATAGCCGTTTATAACGCTGGCGAGCTTTCATCAGAGATTTGTGTTTTATTACATGTACAGTATATAACATATGTTTCAAACAAAATATTAGGTTTATTGAAGTCACTCCCACCGTTAATCCGTTAAGACCATCAAAGACATGCCCCTATAAGCCAGAATTGATATATCTAGAACAGATGTTTCTTTGTTTTGACCAACAGGAAATATATCAAGTTGCTAAGTATGGATTTACAACCACAGCTAATCCCTTGAAAGAAAGCCGCCTTTAAGCCAGAATTATTTAGATTGATACATTCATTCCCACATTCGGATAATATCTCAACAAATTATTGGGTAACAATGAACTCCTTAGTCCATGCAGTATATGGAGCGAAATTCTATAATTCTCTTGAATAATAATATAAACAAAAAAAGATAGGCTGGTACTGCCAGACAGGATACGCCCACATTTTTGAGAGATGGATAGAGAACTAGCAATACCGAAAGTGATTTTTCCTACATCATTAAGTCCTGTATTTCATACTGTATTGGGAGCAGCCATTTTGTTGGTCAGTTCCAGTCTGATATTCATGAAATTCGAAGCCGACAATGATTATGGTGTGACGGTACACAACTTAGAAATGTTACTTTTCGTCAAAATCGGATAAGAATTGTGACATGTAGAGAGTCCACAACCATGATATACCATATTTTTACACTATTCGCGTACAAACGGTGACCATTTCGTCCGGCAATTTTGGTACGATTTTCACGAAATTCGAACTCAACCTTCCTTACGGTGCAACAGTAATATAATCAGAGTTTTTTTTAAATCAGATAATAATTGTTCGAGAGATAGACAAAGAACAAGCAATACCGAAAGTGATTTTTCCTACAATCAAAGGCCATAATTCATTAAGTTATAATTTGATATGCGCAAATATCGAAAAGAATAAAGATCTTTAGGTTGTAAACAAGCATTTCAGGTTTCATCAAAAGCGAAAAAAATAAAATTGTCACCTCTACAGGGTCCACAACTTTGACATACCATATTTTTACACTGTTCGCGTACAAACGGCGGCCATTTTTTCTGGCAATTATAGTCCAATTTTCTCGAACTCAACCTTCCGTAGGGTGTAACGGTGATAGAGTCAAACGTTTTTTCAAATCGGATAATAATTGTGACCTCCAGAGGGACCATAGGCGATTTTTCGGACAATCAGGGGCCATAATTCAGGAAGTTACAATCCGATATGCGCAATTAACGAAAGGAACCAAGATCTTTGGGTTAGAACCATGCATTTCAAGTTTCATCAAAATCGAATTAAAATTGTGACCTCTACAGGGTCCACAACCATGATATACAATTTTTTAACAGTATTCGCGTACAAACGGCGGCCATTTTGTATGGCAATTTTGGTCCGATTTTCCCGAAATTCGAACTCAACCTTCCTTACGGTGTAACGGTAATATAATCAACCGTTTGATTAAATCGGATAATAATTGTGACCACCAGGGGGACCACAAGCTAAAATAAGGCGATTTTGCGTATAATCAGGGGCCATAATTCAGGAAGTTACGTTCCGATATGCGCATATATCGAAAGGAACCAAGATCTTTGGGTTATAACCATGAATTTCAAGTTTCATCAAAATCGAATAAAAAATGTGACTTCTACAGGGTCCACAACCTTGATATACCATTTTTTTAAACAGTATTCGCGTACAAACGGCGGCCATTTTGTATGGCAATTTTCGTCCGATTTTCCCGAAATTCGAACTCAACCTTCCTTACGGTGTAACGGTAATATAATCAACCGTTTGATTAAATCGGATAATAATTGTGACCACCAGGGGGACCACAAGCTAAAATAAGGCGATTTTGCGTATAATCAGGGGCCATAATTCAGGAAGTTACGTTCCGATATGCGCAAATATCGAAAGGAACCAAGATCTGTGGGTTATAACCATGAATTTCAAGTTTCATCAAAATCGAATAAAAAATGTGACTTCTACAGGGTCCACAACCTTGATATACCATTTTTTTTTAACAGTATTCGCGTACAAACGGCGGCCATTTTGTATGGCAATTTTCGTCCGATTTTCCCGAAATTCGAACTCAACCTTCCTGAGGGTGTAACGGTGATATAATCAAACGGTTTTTTTAAATCGGATTATAATGGTGACCTCCAGAGGGACCACAAGCTAAAAAGGGTGATTTTTCGGACAATCAGGGGCCATAATTCAGAAAATTACTCTCCGATAGGCGCAAATATCGAAAGGAACCAAGATCGTTGGGTTATAAACATGCATGTCAAGTTTCATCAAAATCGCTTCAAAATTGTGACTTCTATAGGGTCCACAAGCTAAAAACGTGATTTTTCGTACAATCAGGGGTGTAACACTACATACAGATAACAGAATATCAGCATAATTGATAGACCTTTATTGAGAGCATGAAATAGGCATACTCCGGGAGGAGCGCCATTCCAAGTCTTCTGTAACTAACAGTTAACTCTGGCTTATAAAGCATACAATTAATTAAGAAAAGTGATACACAAGCGATGTACATATTTGGCATTGTTTATTTATGAGATTATAGTATCTGTAACTGCACTGCATATTTAATAAGATCGTGAATGAGATCGTGCCTATTGTCAAAACGAGCAGAGGCCATTCGTGTGTAGTCCGTAAATAACATATTGAACACATTAGCTGTTTTATTAAGTCCGTGCCTTGAAGAAGTTGTGTCGAGTTGAACACGTCAATATCATTAATGATCAAAAATCAGCAGAGGTCAGAAAGTTCTATCTGTATATTTATATTTCAATATGATGTAGAGATCACTTTGTCACATTCCATCCCCACCCATTTAAGTTATTTATTAAAAATAAATAACTAATACCATTCTCACAGGTGGGACACTGTCTTCATCTCTATCAATTGAAGGTACACACAATTAAGTTAAATCACACACGAATTAAGAAGAGCACACACGATATAATAATAGTAATGAAAACACACGCGATTATATAGTTAGATGATATTTTCGGAACACTAGGTCCTAGACTTCTGTAGGACGATACCATTATACCATTAAATTCTGGCATTCCTCTTGATTAATTATGACAAAGTGAATGACACTTGTTTATTTCTTGGTGCTGGTGTGGAAACATCTGTTCCATGGAGCGTATTCTCGTCCTCGGTCTCAGCCGACACCATCCCCTTAATTATCGTTATCTAACATACATTAAATACAATACAATATCAATATCAACACTTGAAAAGCCTTTATATGGACATCACAAATTCAAGTCCTAATTCTAAAAACACAATTACATTGATAAACATGCTACAATAATATAAGTTCAATATAAATACTCGCTACAATAATATAAGTTCAATATAAATACTCGGTTATATACGTTCCAACCGAAAAAAAAATCAAAAAACACTTTTTCAATGTCAATAATTTCACTGTTGCCACCACTGAATAAGTTCAGGTCATGTTAGAATTGTTCTTTTTCTTGCACAGCTAATTTGATGCACGTAGGCACTTCTGCAAACTGGGCTTGAGGGTCATAGCTTTTGACATACTGGAATGCCCTGGTCTGGTTCAACGTTGGGGTACGTTAAGATAAGGTACAATAAATCCCATAAATGATCAATGTACTTGCTAAATTAGACCAATTACAATTACATTACCCTTAATTTACAACATTGATCTTAATTGGATGTAATAATACTTAATCATATTCTTACACTTAAGTTTATTTAAAATCAAAATTGTATTTACTTTTAAGTGAATAAACTATTAACAATACAATTTAATCTGCCCCTAAGTAAAAATAAGCAGTATTAATTAGTACTTATCACCTAAAGTCATTAATAACATTGAAACTCATTAGTAGTCAGCTTTACTAATTGACAGCGACAGGTTAAGATTATAACCCGTCTTAACATTGGTGCTATATAGAGCTTCGTGTATATATCACAAGCTTGCAGCCAAGGGGTGCTATCTTACACGCTGAGAACAGAAAAGACAGACATGTGCCTGTGTAAGATATCCATATAGATACTCCCTATTAACATTTCGTTCTGAATTCAAACGAGAAACAGCATCTTGATACAAAGGATCAGTATTGATTACAAGACCTGATTGTATGATACTCCTGGTTGTAAAAATAAAATAATTACAACCCATAAGTTATTATATTCCTGACGTTTACATGTAACGAAAAATAAAAAAATACAAATATAAGTTCTTGACGTGTACAATACATTAGTATGGTTTTACGTAACATTACTCATGACATAACAGGGAATTCAAAATTTATTCGACAGCTAATCGCACATTCAAATCAAACTTTAAATTATCCATTTTACCACGTTATACTTTTTTTGGGGGGGGGGGGGTTTGAACACATCCTTTAAACTTATTCTCCTTTATATTTCTTTAACAAAACGACATGAATAATCCAGAAACAGTTACATTGCATAAGCAACTCGCTATATATTGCAATGCACCCTGTTTCAATTTAAAACATTTTTTAAAACCTAATACCAACCCACACAAAGGGTCATTAAGTTTTAATTTTTCTTGGGCATTTTCCTTTATAACCCTAAAACCTAAACGCGATTTTACACATATTCATACCTTAACCATACGCGGTTAAACACATATATATTACTTGGACATAACACTACATTACAGTATTACGATCTATAACTTTATAAAACGGAGACTTCATTTTAATTCTTTTAGCTTGGTTATACTGTTTCAGTTTTAGAATTCTTATCTACACCGACGTTTATAGAAATTATTTACCCATGTGTAAAACTAACTCTTATTTCCTTAACTTAATTATTTACTAGTTTGCCATTTTTTTGAAAACTTTATATTGATCAAATCCCTAACCTTTAAAAAATTTTAAAATTATCCCTTGGTCATTTTTGGCGTTCCATTGTCAGTTACAAGGAAATATGCACCTACCTTAACGACTGGAAATTCTTCTTCCAAGGGTTTCCTCCCAGGATCGAACCCGGACGTCAGTGATTCCATGACTGCTGGCTGTGGCTGTAAGTATTGGCCCATGGTCACTGGTAAGACTTCCCGCTGGTATGGCGATTCACTCCCAGGGTCATATAGTCACGGCATCCAAATCTGATACCACCCAGGACGGTCACAGCAACCAAATCTGATATCTTGACTAATTGTAATTAACAATCCCGGTTGATTACTAATGAAACCAAAATCTTTTCAACTTGCAGATTAACTGGAGAATTCTGTCTAACAAGATTGCCTGCGGCTTCATGGGACTGGATCCCGTTCTGTCTGGTTCACTGATTCACGGCGCCAAATCTGATACGACCCAGGACGGTCACGGCATCCAAATCTGATATCTGTAACACTACATACAGATAACAGAATATCAGCATAATTGATAGACCTTTATTGAGAGCATGAAATAGGCATACTCCGGGAGGAGCGCCATTCCAAGTCTTCTGTAACTAACAGTTAACTCTGGCTTATAAAGCATACAATTAATTAAGAAAAGTGATACACAAGCGATGTACATATTTGGCATTGTTTATTTATGAGATTATAGTATCTGTAACTGCACTGCATATTTAATAAGATCGTGAATGAGATCGTGCCTATTGTCAAAACGAGCAGAGGCCATTCGTGTGTAGTCCGTAAATAACATATTGAACACATTAGCTGTTTTATTAAGTCCGTGCCTTGAAGAAGTTGTGTCGAGTTGAACACGTCAATATCATTAATGATCAAAAATCAGCAGAGGTCAGAAAGTTCTATCTGTATATTTATATTTCAATATGATGTAGAGATCACTTTGTCACAGGGGCCATAATCCATGAAGTTTTCATCCGATACATGCCAATATCAAAAGCAGCCGAGATCTTTTGGGGATAAACCTATATCTCAAGTTTCGTCAAAATCGGATAAGAATTGTGAACTGTAGAGGGTCCGAAAACAAATTGTGGACGGACGTCCGGACGGACAGGGGCGACGACAATATACGTCCACATAAAAATGTGGGCGTATAAAAATAAAAAGATCGGTCAAATATTATTTTATACGGGGTGGGGTCACGGTGGCTAAGTGGGTAAGACGCTATCTCGCTATCATGGAGGTCGGGTGTTCGATCCTTACATTTGCCGAGAAAGTTTATCCAGATTTTCCTGCGTGTTTCTCTCCTTTCAGTAATGCAGGACGGAGGGCCTGATAAGGACAATTGTTTAGTCGTTAGGATGGGGCGATAACCGAGGTCCCGTGTACATATTGGCGTGCACGTAAACGATCCCTTGGCAGTTGGAATTGGATATAAGAGTAGGCCGTAGCGCCGCTGCCCGGGCAACATTTCTCTCATAGCACACCGTCTGATGTATGCCTGTCTTCATTAGCCAAGTTCGGAGTCGAACAGTAGGACGTTAAACCCCATTTCACGTCATTTCCTTTCAGTATATGATATACATTCTTTCGATTTTATCATATTCCTACCAATTAATTAACCGATAACAATTTAAGTTCTACAGATAATATGTGATATACTGTTTCGATTTTATCATATAAGACGAAAAGTGTGCAATTTTACTTACATATAAATAAATGAATAAACCACAAATGTTAATTGCATTCTTAGTGAAACGCAACATTTGAATAGAAAAAAAAAACCATTACATCCGCTAACCCATTCACATAAACGAGCCTATAAGCCAGAATTGATATATCTAGAACATATTTTTCTTTGTTTTGACCAACAGGAAATATCTCAAGTTGCCAAGTATGGAATTTCAACCACATGAAAGAAAATCGCCTATTACTTGCCAAATATGCAATTACAATTATATTCATTTTCAATCATTCCCACATTCGGATAATATCTCAAACAGATTATTGGGTATCGGTTGGATATATTCAAGCATACATTAGTAGTTCATATATATTAATATTTTATAAATCAACACGTAATTTTAGAAACGCCCATTTATCTGCGATATCAAGTTAGATTTAAGTGGATTTAAAACCCGAGGAACGAACGATGAGTATTCAAACAACATTCGCGTTGATATTAGGAATAATAATTAACGTGTTTTTTCTCTCTATTTTGATGTGTTTATTGTTATAGACATCACAGACGCGTGGTTCCATTTTCAGAATGTACAGTATGTGTTTAAATTGAAATAAAATTGATTGAATGATAATGGTTGATAATATAAGCTGATTAATTAATTAATGACCCATACAAATGAATAAATACTATCGATTATTAATTGCATATATTTGGATTATTTTATTTCAATGGACACATTATCTTTTCCCCCAATTCCTGTAATTGAATCGCACCAGCGGGTGACCGTCGGGGATAAAGTGAAGTCGGCTTAGGATTTAGATTAATCTTGTAAAATTAGTTGGCATTACACAAATCGTTCCATTCCTGTGGGTATATAAGTACGTTAGAATCTCTAGATGTCATTCGTGTTTTGGATTTGTTATAGGATAGACGTACTGAATACCGTAGGCAGTTAAGTTAATTTTTCTTATTTGTTTTTTTATTTCTTCTTATTTTATATACTTGAATTATACGGGTGAATTTTATTTCAAACAGATTAGAATAAATATTCATTTTTTGTGCTAGGACTTCCCTATCTCCCATATCGCCCAATGCATCAAGTGACATTAATTAATTAATTTAGTTGATTATAGGTTAAGATTTAAGGGTTTAGTCAGATCCGACATTTTTCGCCATGTCTGGTAGACACGCTAAACAATGTCCTATTTGTTTCATTTCCTCCGAGTACATCACTAGACATTTAACAAAAGTTTACAATAAGAGTAAGGAAAGTAAAGTACATGATCTACCATAATTATGTAAAACTAAAGCCCATTTCATTATTTGTGAACATACAAAATGATTTACCCATTTTCTGAGCGCTGGAAAATAAACTTTACATTCCACTGTCATTCTAACATGTATGCACCTAACATGTGACCTTAGATCCCTTACTCAAATTCCTGGACACACCCATGTTATCCGACTCAATGGCACATAAAATAATTTGTTATTTTTTCAGTTCATGTATCAGACTTTTTACATTATGTAAAGATGCTGACAGGAATATTCATTTTGTACTAAAATAGGTTAAAGATACATTATGAAGTTATACTATGAATATTATGTACGTTAATGCGAAAAAACTAAGAATACTCTCTTAGATAATCGAAGATAAAAACTCGTGTAGGGAGAAAATAAAACCACAAAAAAACCCTATGTTTTAAACTAAATCTAGATTATTCATGAGATCGGGGTAATTCTCTAAGAAGCTTGCCCCATCCATTTCGCTTGCAAACGCGTTGTCATCTCGAAGTCTGTGTCCAGATCCGCCAATAGAAGTGTCGCATTCTGGACACTTCCCTTCTACAGTGGCACCACCACAGTCACCAATAGCGTATACTTGCCCTGAAAGGATAATCATTTATAGTATATATAAGTTCTAGTCTAGGTTTTAGTTACGTTATCGTAGCTTGTTCTATCTAGATGCAATTAATCGCAAATTTTCAAATTGGAAAGTCCTGTTCGTCTCACTAATTTTTATCATACAGTTTAAAGATAACTCAATATTTTCCATAATATATTCCAAATTAAAAACACGAAATAAAGTCCCATTGATGTTATGTTGTCGTGAAAATGTGGGACTCTTATATCCCATAATTAAGACATAACCGGCCGTTCAAAATTAGTACACCAGTCGTGTCAATCTGTTTCACTGAGAATTACTTGCGAATTATCTCTGTCACAGATGTTCGCAAGTTCAGTTTTATCTGACCCCTAAGCGATTCAATATGAGCTCTATGTCAGTGACCACATCTGCATTACATCTCCTACAGTAACGAGGACAAGGTTCACCACACAATCCAATGCATGGATGACCACATTTTAAGCGTTTCTTACACGGCGAATCACATCTAGGACGATTACAAGGTTCGGAGCACAACATTGTGCATTGGTAGTGTTCACAAGCCCATGTACATGGCTCTTTACACGGTTTGCATAATTCACCGCATAATTTTGTACACTTACTGTGTGGACATTTGTTACTGCATTTCATTCTACATGGAGGTTAGTTAGAACAATATGATTTACAGTTATGGGCACACACCAAGGTTTTCGTGCAATTCTCTTTACATGATTCATGGACTGTTTCAATGGCATTTAGTAATTGAACTGGAGTATACAGGTCACAATTATATGGAATACAATTACAATTAGAGAAGCCTAGTCGAAACGTCGCTCAGTAATAAGCAGTAATTGTATTCCATAGAATTGTGACCTGTATGATTCATGAAGTCTGCCAGACAAACAAGTAGAGCACGTACCTTTGCATTGATGACCACAAGCCAGAATCTTGTCACATCTCAATCTGTAGATGGCATAATCATTTTCTACACATTTTACCTCTCCCTTATGTCCACAGGGCCACGTTTTTGTAATCATTTGTTTACATTGGTGCTCAACGCCACATATGTTCCCACATAGATGACCACAAAGAAGAACTTTCAAGCATTTCTGTGTACATTTGTGCTCCTCGGGTTTCATATGACAAGGAATTTTTTCCCTGTGGCCACAGCGTGGTATTACCTTTGTAACTCTGGTCGTACAATCACCACAATTTTGGTAACATTTGCGTTTACATGGGTGGTTACTGCTACATGCTTTAGGACAGGGTTTGTGGCATTGATACTCCTCGTGTTCTAGATCAAGTGGATGACACGACATCACACATGCGTGCCCACAATCTAATATGGTATTACATAGTTTCTGACACCCTCCAGCAGGGGCTTTCTGGAAATCTTCCGGTTTACATATTTCGATACCTGGATCTTCGGGGTGATTCTGACACTTCAAAATCAGCCTTTCTCCCATTTCACCAGATTTCTTCAACATAATTGTCATTTCTTTCCATAAAGAGCTTTCAGATTGTAGGATGTCGAAATTACCAATTACATACAGACCTTTTTTCGCTCTGGACAAAGCTACGCATATACGATTTTCAATTTTCAAAAAACCAATCTTATTTTCGTCGTTGCTTCTTACTAATGAGAGAATAATTATATCATTTTCTTCTCCCTGGTAATTATCAACAGGCGTAACTCTGATTCCTTCAAATCGGGTTTTAGGCATTAGTTTTCTTATTTGGAACATTTGGCCAGAGTAAGTTGTAAGGATCGTTATCTGCTGTCGAGAGTAGCCTTGTTTTGTTAAGTAATCAGCCAATGCTACGACAAATTGTGCTTCATAAATATTTGAATGACTTTTGTTTTCTTCATCATGTTCTTCTTGGTGATTGTGATTAATAAAGAAAATATCCTTTTCCATCCCTTTCACGTGTTCTAACCCATGAACCGATGAATGATCTCTGAGTTCAGGATAAATAGGCTTCATCAATTTGGATATTTCAGGTCGCATTCTATGCTGGAGTTGAAGACAGCCACAGCGGACCCCGTTAGTAAGCATTCTTTCAAAAAGAGATATCTGCAGATTATATTGTGTAGCAAGTTTGTAGACGTTTGGGTTAGGCCTCAGTTGTTTATGATCACCTATAAGAATAAGCTGTTCACAATCTTTGGCAAGTGTTGTGATTACATGTCCTTCCAAAACCTCCGCTGCTTCTTCAACAACAATTATTCGTGGATTTATTTCTTGAAGGATAGCCTGGTACCTTGCCGCTCCTGTCGTTGTCATGGCAATGACAGAGGCTTCAGACATTATACTCTTTTCCTTTTCTAACATCACCTCTCTCTGAGCATTACAGGCCTCTTTGTATTCTTGACTTCTGTCAATAATATCTGCTCTTAATTGTTCCCGGAACCTTGACACCCAGTATCGATATAATCGCCAGCGACTGTCAATGTCAATATTCCAAATATCCTTGACACCTTCGGCTTCCGTTACGGTCATCTTATTCTTAGATTTAATGTTCTGGCGGATTTTTCTCTTCAACTTTTTACGCTGTTCCTTTGGAATCTGAAAGCCATCATATGATTGGAAATTATCTTTATCAAGATTTGAAATATCGAGGGCTATGCATTTTTTCTTCAACCGGAGACCATCTTGAATGACTCTTTCAAAACTATTATTAGGTGCCTCGTCTGCGTCTTCAAATAGTATTCTATTATTTCTAGCAATGTCATGATCCCCTTGAACTTCAATTTCTTCTTCAAATTGATCTTCGACGTTTTCAGTTTCAGTTTCACCTAATACATCGACCACAATTGGACCTGATGCGCCGAGTCCCAACCATTCAACCATCAGTGATGTAATCTGAGGAGCCTGGTAACCCATAGTTTGGAGCATTATTTTGTATCTATCGATTTCAAGCTGCTCGCTGTGTCCGTGTGACATAACATGTCGCAGTGTATCCTCTGTCAAGATATCACCTTCAGCTGCATCAATTCTTTGTGACACATTTTCTATTTTTTCATGAAGAAGTCTTAAATGGTCGCCATGGATAAATCCTAACCTAGCAAGGTTTTTGTAACGACCTTCCTCGCGAGCCCTTTTCTTCCATGATCTTAATGAATACTTTTCAAGGTTACTATCTGATATCCGCCCCCCTACGCGAATTACTTTACCGTTGTAAAATTCAACGATACCAGACAAAAACTGATCCAAAGCATGATTTGTGTAGCATACAATTAACATAGGTCTTCTCGCAGTGCCAATTTCATCCCAGAGTTTAGAATTGTGCAACAAGGCTTTAACAATCTTTAATCCGACATAAGTTTTACCAGTACCAGGTGGACCCTGAATTACAGAAAATTCCTTTGTTAAAGCTGTTTGTAGGGCTCTGTATTGGGATTCATCTAATTTAAGCATGCCATGTGATGGCCAGGATTGTAGATCTACCACATTCACTTTTTCAGCATACATAGATTCCCTACTGAAATTGTACCGGTCTGTTCTTCCCTGAATGCGAAGGTTAGTGTCTTCTCTCAACTGAATGTCATCATCGATAAGGGGTCGTAGGTCAAATTTCCTGTCAATAGTTAAATACTTTGGTGCATCGACAGCGCTTTGACACTGGACTATATACTTTTCGAATGGCAATTTCGTTATATTTTGAAGACCCCTGAGCACATGTTTGTACGCTTCATAGTATGCCGTAGTCTCTACCATAACAAACCTTTGATCTGTATCAATTGCATTTATTTCTTCAAGTCTTTGCTCAAATTTAACATCTATATAACCATCTTTTAACAGTTTTGGATCTCGATCAGACACAGTGGCGATGTAAAATGTTTGGAAGTTGTCCGAAGACAGACAAATCAATGAACCGTAGATAAGCCGCTTGGACATTTCCCATTTTACCCGCTGAAGTGAAGAAACATCGAACTGGATACGATGCAGTAAATCTGTTTTCGAGCAAACGCTTCTTATCACACTGACATCTTTGTACACACGGATATCTTGCAATCTATTTGGACGTTTTATCGGTTCAATGATAATTTTCTGATATTCAGCTATACCATTACGAAGGGGTTGTATAAAATCTTCTCGAAGTAAACGAAACTGTACATCTAGATAATGATTCACATCATCATACCTTCCATTTATCTTGTTTTTCCTCAAGAAAGGCTGCATATTTGGGTTCAAGTCATCTAGTGTTGGTAAAAGACTCATATCACGATATTCATCAGGGGGGTGACCTTCTTCCTCTGCACGATGAGTTCGTCTATGTGACAGAACGTCTCTCATTTTCTTATGCTTGCTAGCTTCTAAATCGCTGACTTCAGTCAAGCACATCATAATGTCATCATCAATAACGTCGGATATTTCTCGGAGACTGCCCACTTCCTTTTGAAGTGTAGCTAGAACACCACTTTGATCTGCATATGACCCGGGGATCCTTATTAACAGTTCTTTTAAAGTTACTAACGTGTCCATAATAATATTTTTTTGTCTGCTCTCATCTTGATCTTGTAGTCCCAATATTATGCCGGGTAATCCTACAGACAAAAATAAGGAGCGTGGTAATTTTACCAAGATGTTGTTTAAGTTTTGGGGCATTGATTCGCATGCGCATGCTTTTGCTATTACGGATAGTAGCAATGTGACGATATTTGGATGTGGTCTCTGCGAATTCAAAAGTTCTTGCAATCCACTGTAATCATGCCCTAGTGATACGAGGATTTCCGAAGGGTCTTTTTGTTTGTATTCTTGTAATCTTCCCCAGTTCAAAACATCTGTCTTTCGTTCACCTTCTCTATTTCTATTACGATTATTCCGAACCTCCGACTGATATCTTCTTCCGCCACGTGCCGTGTTATGATTATTATGTGGTTGGTCCCCCCTGCCTCTGTTATTGGCCTCGTTACTAACAACTGGGTTTTGCTGTTGGTGTTGACCACGTCCTCCTCTTCCCCTACCGCCAGCTCCACCCCTACCACTACCGCGATCTCCTTGATGTCCTCCATTCTCATCAAGATCTACTCCTGGCAATTCTAAATCTTGACCACGCCTATTCACATTTGGTTCGAGAATTCTAGCCTCTTCCGGTCGCATTACATTTCTTCTGGGTGGATTTTCGATCGAGAGGTTGTTATCTCGTCTTCTTGATTGTGGTCTATCATCGTTTAGCCCCTCTTCCGGTTCACGAATTCTAGCCTCTTCCGGTCGAATAACATTTCTTCTCGTCGGATTTTCTATCTGGAAGTTGCTATCTTTTCTTCTTGGTTGTGGTCTATCATCGTTTTGCCCATCTTCGATATTCAGACGTTCCAATAACTTGCGTATGGACCCACTCATTTTAACTCCTCTGATTTAATAAAACTGAAACTAGAAGAACGGTTATCTTAAATTGTAGGCCTTTAAAAGAAATACTGGTCCATTGTGCAGTATAGATGTATATAATTATAAAAGATTATCACATGTTCAAGAGTTCGATAGTGTGGTCTATTAGACTTTTAATAAGTATTTGTTATAATCAATGGAAAAGACATTGTAGCAGAGCATTTAATATTGGCAGCGATACCCTCCCATAGTAGATCCTTTCAATCTTTTGAATGTGCATTACAATGCAACGCAACATTTGTTGTCGTTTTTAATTAATCGAATTGAATATGAGTATAGAGTATGGCGGGGGAAAGCGGCAAAAACCTAATGCTATGTAGAAATGTCTGATTCAAAACACACATGTAACATAATGCCATACCAAATACCTAAAACGTCTAATGCAAAAAACAAAATACAAGAAACCTCTAATACAAATATGGCGGGGGAAAGCGGCAAAAACCTAATGCTATGTAGAAATGTCTGATTCAAAACACACATGTAACATAATGCCATACCAAATACCTAAAACGTCTAATGCAAAAAACAAAATACAAGAAACCTCTAATACAAAATACCTCATACGTCTATTGCAAAATGCAAAATACAAGAAACCTCTAATACAAAATACATATAACCTCTTATGCACAATTGATTTTACAATCTGAAACATCTACCATAAGCATTAGATGACATATCTCGTTGTCATTACTTACATTTCTCCACTGAATTATCTTTATTTAGGTCAATGTCAAGGTCACCGAACACAACTTGGCGACCTATTCGGCTAGCGAGCTATTCGACCGGTCCAGCTGGCAACCTGTTCGTTGGCAACCTATTCAGAATTAAGACAACAGTCGCCCAAACTTATCTATTTTTAACAACCAATAAAATCCAACGTTACGTCTATCAAATGAAAGTAGAATAATATATTATTTTTTATCAATTCCTTTAGCTCAGAATAGAGATGTAATTTCGCATTATCGTACAAAATTCTAGACATCCAACTAAATATATTCCGAAAGGTAATTAAATAGGCTTTCTAAGTATTATCAGTAAAAATTGGCACATTCATATTAAAGGGGTGCACTCTCTTCCTAGACATGACCAATTTTTTAAAAATTTTAAAGGGAAAAACTGTTAATATCCCGTGTCAAAATTCGGACCATCGTACAAAATTCTGATGATCCAACTAAATATATTCTAAAAGGTAATTGAATAAACTTTCCATAGACCGGTATTTTTTCCGAAGTCCGAATTCGGACCATCGTACAAAATTTGGAGCATCCAGCTATATATATTCTGAAAGGTAATTGGATAAGCTTTCCAAATATTATTAGTAAAAACTGGCACAATCATATTAAAGGGGCGCGCCCTCAACCTGAACATATCCAATTTTTCAATATTTTATATGTGAAGATAGACCGGTATTTTTTTTGAAGTCCAATTTCGAACCATCGTACAAAATTCTGAGCATCCAGCTATATAAATTCGGAAAGGTATCTGAATAAGCTTTCCAAATATTATTAGTAAAAGTTGGCACAATCATATTAAAGGGGCGCGCTCTCAACCTAAACATAGCCAATTTTTCACGATTTTAAAGTGAAAGAACGGTAATATTCCGAGTCGAAATTAGGACCATCGTACAAAATTCTGAACATCCAGCTATATATATTCTTAAAGGTAATTGGATAAGCTTTCCAAATATCATTAGTAAAAGTTGGACTTCGAAAAAAATTCCGGTCTATCTTTACATATAGAATATTGAAAAATTGGCTATGTTCAGGTTGAGAGCGCGCCCCTTTAATATGATTCTGCCAACTTTTACTATTAATATTTAGAAAGCTCATTCAGATACCTTTCCGAATTTATATACCTGGATGCTCAGAATTTTGTACGATGGTTCGAAATTCGGACTTCGAAAAAAATTCCGGTCTATCTTTACATATAGAATATTGAAAAATTGGCTATGTTCAGGTTGAGAGCGCGCCCCTTTTGTACGATGGTCCGAATTTCGACTCGGAATATTACCGTTCTTTCATTTTAAAATATTGAAAAATTGGCTATGTTCAGGTTGAGAGCGTGCCCCTTTAATATGACTGCGCCAACTTTTACTAATAATATTTAGAAAGCTTATTCAATTACCTTTCAGAAGCTGGTTGCTAAGAATTTTGTACGATGGTCCGAATTTCGACTCGAAATATTACCGTTCTTTCACTTTAAAATATTAAAAAATTAGCTATGTTCAGGTTGAGAGCGCACCCCTTTAATATGATTGTGCCAACTTTTACTAATAATATTTGGAAAGCTTATTCAATTACCTTTTAGAATATATTTAGTTGGATCATCAGAATTCTGTACGATGGTCCGAATTTTGACACGGGATATTAACAGTTTTTCCCTTTAAATTTTTTAAAAAATTGGTCATGTTTAGGAAGAGAGTGTACCCCTTTAATATGAATGTGTCAATTTTTACTGATAATACTTAGAAAGCCTATTTAATTACCTTTCGGAATATATTTAGTTGGATGTCTAGAATTTTGTACGATAATGAGAAATTACATCTCTATTCTGAGCTAAAGGAATTGATAAAAATAATATATTATTCTACTTTCATTTGATAGACGTAACGTTGGATTTTATTGGTTGTTAAAAATAGATGAGTTTGGGCGACTGTTGTCTTAATTCTGAATAGGTTGCCAACGAACAGGTTGCCAGCTGGACCGGTCGAATAGCTCGCTAGCCGAATAGGTCGCCAAGTTGTGTTCGGTGACCTTGACATTGACCTAAATAAAGATAATTCAGTGGAGAAATGTAAGTAATGACAACGAGATATGTCATCTAATGCTTATGGTAGATGTTTCAGATTGTAAAATCAATTGTGCATAAGAGGTTATATGTATTTTGTATTAGAGGTTTCTTGTATTTTGTCTTTTGCAATAGACGTATGAGGTATTTTGTATTAGAGGTTTCTTGTATTTTGTTTTTTGCATTAGACGTTTTAGGTATTTGGTATGGCATTATGCTACATGTGTGTTTTGAATCAGACATTTCTACATAGCATTAAGTTTTTGCCGCTTTCCCCCGCCATAATAGAGCGGCCCAATAGTCTGGCGATCGAATAAATTGCGCGTGTCATCAAAAAAAAAAAAAAAAAAAAATGTACTTGCCATCAATTAAATTAATAGTTGAACGGGAGAGATTGTATTCTATCTAAAACAAATTCAGCTAAAATCACTTTAACGTTGTCAAGGGAATATCGGTTCGTTAATTTATGATAATTAGACATAGTGTTGTAGCCTACCGAATGTGGTGCCATTTATACAAAGAAATAGTCAACGTTTAAGGTGCATAATTCCAACATAAACCCAACATTTAGCCCTGTAGGCCTACTGATCAAGACTGTCGGAAGAGACAGAATAAGTATGACGTGTCTAAAACAATGAAAACTAAGATAATGGCATTAATGGTAATAAGATTTTACATGGTCTCATATATACACACATGTGTGGCCTTTAAAAGATATACCATATGTACTTACCTAACTTATCAACAGTCACGAGCGTGTTATCATTTCTAACTTGTAAATCACATTATATATAGAGCGAAAACACTTTCGTTATCAATACTTGGAAATACATTACACAATGATGTCATTAATGGTGACAGCAACCTGGTATTTCTACTGTTATTTTCGATTTGTTTTGAGTATGGTGGATGCTAGTGGCCATGTAAAATTTTTCCCTATGCGATACAACTTTACCACAGTATTTGGACGAGGATAAGACAAAATAGTTGTTTTTTCTAGTAGATTCATTTATTATTCACTTACAATATATAAAAATACATAACGTTGAGAGAACTAGTTATTTCAGTCTGACATTCTTTGAATTACCTCGGTAAGGGTTTTATGGTCGAGTGCGCTTTAAATCATAAGGTCTGTCATTTGGTCAAGTGACGTGGTTTCCCAAGCTTAATCGTCACTGGAATCCCTCCCTCTGCTAAACGAAATATTGGAATAAAATTGACTAACCTGTTAGTCCAAAAATGATCTACCTTGAGTTGCGTGGACGCCCCCTTTGTTAAATAAAGGCCCCCGTCCCTCCTGAATCTTTACCAGTTTATAAACATGATGTACATACTGCCTAAAAGCACAATAAGCCCGATCTTTCACACATATTTCAACAGTAAAACGTAATGGAATTGTGTAATTAAGCACTTCTAAACCAGGCCGAAACAAGACATATTTTGAACCCCTCCCCCGATGCCAAGGCTTTGCAAGATCCATGCTAAATATAGGGTTTCTAATATTATTATTACTCCTGCATAGTCAGGATCGGATCGGGTCTCCGATGCAAGAATACGGACTATGCCGACGTAAACAAAATTAAATAGATATATAGGATCTCCCAACGGATTCATTGGCCCCGGAGCGATGTACCGACCGCACCCACTTTATTGGACCTGCATCTGAGGGGCATACTTGTTTATCCGGGGCATTTTTAGATTTACTTCTTTACCTAACTGATAATAGATTTTTCAAAGCCAGTCACGGTGGCCAATTCTCGCTGACTAATCCCGTGCAAACATCGGCATGCACGTAAAAGATCCGTTGGCAGTTGGAATTCGATGTAAAGAGTGACTAAGCCCGAATTCACCTGAGCACTATGACCCACCATAGTTCAAGGAGTACCACGCTATATATAGCTGCATTACCTCATAGATTAACCCAAAGTATGTCTGATCAGGTACATATTATTTTACTAATTGTACGAAACAAGTAACCTACGGTGTACTTTTGCTCAAAAGTATGGGAAAAATTGTCTTACCCCAAACAAACAACAAATCTACCGACATCATCCAACCATGTTTATTCTTATTTCTTGAAAGGTTTTGCACAACAGGGTAGAAACACCAAATGATTTCTAGTATTATAAAGTTCAGTATTATCGTTCCAAAATACATCCAATAATTGTGTAGCAATAATATTTTCAGTAAACTTATAGAGAAAAACCGCTCAGTCAGTAGGTAATTGTTAGTTGAAATATTCCTAGCCGGATGTGGACAGTGTGGTTAACACAGTGTATACTGGATGTAGGCGTGGCCTGCCTTTGTTTTCGTACACCGTACAGCGGCCATACTTGTTCTGCAAATTGAAAACAAGTATGGCGATTATGTATGGCAGTATTTTTTTTGTATTTAATTATTTCTGTAGTTTTGTAATCGGAGTTCAGCTTTAAGCAAATGAAGTAGTAATCAGAAAGTAGCCAGTCTGTTGTCTATCTTGGCTTCGTGCCAATAACCATACCGAAAGAAGAACTTCGTGGAAGACCGTAAAGGTTGACTAATATGCACACTAAATTGATAATATAGATTTGTTAGATAATTATTTACAAGGTATGTATTTTCTTATTCCAACACTTCTATTTCACGCCGCTGGTTAGCTTATATTAATTGTATCCTTAAACTGTGTTTAAGGCGGAAGACGTCAGTAGTTGAACCATTTCTAGCCGCTGGTATCACCATGTTTAACTTCATGTCATATTTTTTATGATCATGTTCCTTGTATGGGGTCGCACGAAAACGAGATTGTAATAGTAAAAGAAAAACGCCCTATGGTAGCTTAAGACTTTCGACAGAACAACGAAAGCTTGAAATTACACTAAAGTGTAGATGACAGTTGGCGACGTGAAGTTAGCCCGTTGTTCGTTGTTCGGTATTCGCGAATAACGAACAACGAGCCAGTTTGTTGTTCGGTATTCGCGAATAACGAACAACGAGCTGGTTTGTTGTTCGGTATTCGCGAATAACGAACAACGAGCTGGTTTGTTGTTCGGTATTCACTAGATTTGGAATTAGTAATGTAACAAAAGATTTTTTGCAGGGAACACGCCGCGGGCGGGTTTTTATAAGCCTAACTGGATTATAAAGCTTCAAAATTCTGGGAAATAGATTCTCACAACTTCTCTTTCTTCTGACTTCTGGGAAATAGATTCTAACAACTTCTCTTTCTATCCGAAGAAAGAGCTGTTACATATTGGCGAATAACGAACAACGAGCCAGTTTGTTGTTCGGTATTGGCGAATAACGAACAACGAGCTGGTTTGTTGTTCGGTATTCACCGTATATGGAATAAGTAATATAATAAAGGTACTTTTGTAGGGAACACGCCACAGGCGGATTTTAATGAGCTTAAATAGACAATAAAACTTCAGGCTTCTGGGAAATAGATTCTAACAACTTCTCTTTCTATCCGAAGAAAGAGCTGTTACATATTGGCGAATAACGAACAACGAGCCAGTTTGTTGTTCGGTATTCGCGAATAACGAACAACGAGCTGGTTTGTTGTTCGGTATTCACCGTATATGGAATAAGTAATATAATAAAGGTACTTTTGTAGGGAACACGCCATAGGCGGGTTTTAATGAGCTTCAATAGACAATAAAACTTAAAACTTCTGGGAATTACATTTTAACAACTTCTCTTTCTATCCGAAGAAAGATCTGTTACATATTGGCGAATAACGAACAACGAGCCAGTTTGTTGTTCGGTATTGGCGAATAACGAACAACGAGCTGGTTTGTTGTTCGGTATTGGTGAATACCGAACAACGAGCTGGTTTGTTGTTTGGTATTCACCGTATATGGAATTAGTAATATAATAAAGGTACTTTTGTAGGGAACACGCCACAGGCGGGTTTTCATGAGCTTAAAAAATAGACGATAAAACTTCAGACTTCTGGGAAATAGATTTTAACAACTTCTCTTTCTATCCGAAGAAAGAGCTGTTACATATTGGCGAATACCGAACAACGAGCCAGCTTGTTGTTCGGTATTCGCGAATACCGAACAACGAGCTGGTTTGTTGTTCGGTATTCACCGTATATGGAATAAGTAATATAATAAAGGTACTTTTGTAGGGAACACGCCACAGGCGGGTTTTAATGAGCTTAAATAGACAATAAAACTTAAAACTTCTGGGAAATACATTTTAGCAACTTCTCTTTCTATCCGAAGAAAGATCTGTTACATATTGGCGAATAACGAACAACGAGCTAGTTTGTTGTTCGGTATTGGCGAATAACGAACAACGAGCTGGTTTGTTGTTCGGTATTCACCTTATATGGAATATGTAATATAATAAAGGTACTTTTGTAGGGAACACGCCACAGGCGGGTTTTATGAGCTTAAATAAACACTAAAACTTCAAACTTCTGGGAAATAAATTCCAACAACTTCTCTTTCTATCCAAAGAAAGAGCTGTTACATATTGGCGAATAATGAACAACGAGCCAGTTTGTTGTTCGGTATTGGCGAATAACGAACAACGAGCTGGTTTGTTGTTCGGTATTCATCGTATATGGAATTAGTAATATAATAAAGGTACTTTTGTAGGGAACACGCCACAGGCGGGTTTTCATGAGCTTAAAAAATAGACGATAAAACTTCAGACTTCTGGGAAATAGATTCTCTAACAACTTCTCTTTCTATCCGAAGAAAGAGCTGTTACACATTGGCGAATAACGAACAACGAGCCAGTTTGTTGTTCGGTATTGGCGAATAACGAACAACGAGCTGGTTTGTTGTTCGGTATTCATCGTATATGGAATTAGTAATATAATAAAAGTACTTTTGTAGGGAACACGCCACAGGCGGGGTTTTATGAGCTTAAATAGACAATAAAACTTCAAACTTCTGGGAAATAGATTCTAACAACTTCTCTTTCTATCCAAAGAAAGAGCTGTTACATATTGGCGAATAACGAACAACCAGCCAGTTTGTTGTTCGGTATTGGCGAATAACGAACAACGAGCTGGTTGGTTGTTCGGTATTCGCGAATACCGAACAACGAGCTGGTTTGTTGTTCGGTATTCACCGTATATGGAATAAGTAATATAATAAAGGTACTTTTGTAGGGAACACGCCACAGGCGGGTTTTAATGAGCTTAAATAGACAATAAAACTGCAGGCTTCTGGGAAATAGATTTTAACAACTTCTCTTTCTATCCGAAGAAAGAGCTGTTACATATTGGCGAATACCGAACAACGAGCCAGCTTGTTGTTCGGTATTCGCGAATACCGAACAACGAGCTGGTTTGTTGTTCGGTATTCACCGTATATGGAATAAGTAATATAATAAAGGTACTTTTGTAGGGAACACGCCACAGGCGGGTTTTAATGAGCTTAAATAGACAATAAAACTTAAAACTTCTGGGAAATACATTTTAGCAACTTCTCTTTCTATCCGAAGAAAGATCTGTTACATATTGGCGAATAACGAACAACGAGCTAGTTTGTTGTTCGGTATTGGCGAATAACGAACAACGAGCTGGTTTGTTGTTCGGTATTCACCTTATATGGAATATGTAATATAATAAAGGTACTTTTGTAGGGAACACGCCACAGGCGGGTTTTATGAGCTTAAATAAACACTAAAACTTCAAACTTCTGGGAAATAAATTCCAACAACTTCTCTTTCTATCCAAAGAAAGAGCTGTTACATATTGGCGAATAATGAACAACGAGCCAGTTTGTTGTTCGGTATTGGCGAATAACGAACAACGAGCTGGTTTGTTGTTCGGTATTCATCGTATATGGAATTAGTAATATAATAAAAGTACTTTTGTAGGGAACACGCCACAGGCGGGTTTTTATGAGCTTAAATAGACAATTAATCTTCAAACTTCTGGGAAATAGATTCTAACAACTTCTCTTTCTATCCGAAGAAAGAGCTGTTACATATTGGCGAATAACGAACAACGAGCCAGTTTGTTGTTCGGTATTGGCGAAAAACGAACAACGAGCTGGTTTGTTGTTCGGTATTCACCGTATATGGAATACGTAATATAATAAAGGTACTTTTGTAGGGAACACGCCACAGGCGGGGTTTAATGAGCTTAAATAGACAATAAAACTTCATGCTTCTGGGAAATAGATTTTAACAACTTCTCTTTCTATCCGAAGAAAGAGCTGTTACATATTGGCGAATAACGAACAACGAGCCAGTTTGTTGTTCGGTATTGGCGAATAACGAACAACGAGCTGGTTTGTTGTTCGGTATTCATCGTATATGGAATTAGTAATATAATAAAAGTACTTTTGTAGGGAACACGCCACAGGCGGGTTTTTATGAGTTTAAATAGACAATAAAACTTCAAACTTCTGGGAAATAGATTCTAACAACTTCTCTTTCTATCCGAAGAAAGAGCTGTTACATATTGGCGAATAACGAACAACGAGCCAGTTTGTTGTTCGGTATTGGCGAATAACGAACAACGAGCTGGTTGGTTGTTCGGTATTCGCGAATACCGAACAACGAGCTGGTTGGTTGTTCGGTATTCACCGTATATGGAATTATTAATATAATAAAGGTACTGTTGTAAGGAACACGCCACAGGCGGGTTTTCATGAGCTTAAATAGACGATAAAACTTCAAACCTCTGGGAAATAGATTCTAACAACTTCTCTTTCTATCCGAAGAAAGAGCTGTTACTCATTGGCGAATAACGAACAACGAGCCAGATTGTTGTTCGGTATTGGCGAATAACGAACAACGAGCTGGTTTGTTATTCGGTATTCATCGTATATGGAATTAGTAATATAATAAAAGTACTTTTGTAGGGAACACGCCACAGGCGGGTTTTTATGAGCTTAAATAGACAATAAAACTTCAAACTTCTGGGAAATAGATTCTAACAACTTCTCTTTCTATCCGGTGAAAGAGCTGTTATATATTGACGAATACCGAACAACGAGCTGGTTTGTTGTTCGGTATTCACCGTATATGGAATTATTTATATAATAAAGGTACTTTTGTAAGGAACACGCCACAGGCGGGTTTTCATGAGCTTAAATAGACGATAAAACTTCAAACTTCTGGGAAATAGATTCTAACAACTTCTCTTTCTATCCGAAGAAAGAGCTGTTACATATTGGCGAATAACGAACAACGAGCCAGTTTGTTGTTCGGTATTGGCGAATAACGAACAACGAGCTGGTTTGTTGTTCGGTATTCATCGTATATGGAATAAGTAATACAATAAAAGTACTTTTGTAGGAAACACGGCACAGGCGGGGTTTAATGAGCTTAAATAGACAATAAAACTTCATGCTTCTGGGAAATAGATTTTAACAACTTCTCTTTCTATCCGAAGAAAGAGCTGATACATATTGGCGAATAACGAACAACGAGCCAGTTTGTTGTTCGGTATTGGCGAATAACGAACAACGAGCTGGTTTGTTGTTCGGTATTCACCGTATATGGAATTAGTAATATAATAAAGGTACTTTTGTAGGGGACAGACCACAGGCGAGTTTTTATGAGCTTAAATAGACAATAAAACTTCAAACTTCTGGAAAATAGATTCTAACAACTTCTCTTTCTATCCGAAGAAAGAGCTGTTACATATTGGCGAATAACGAACAACGAGCCAGTTTGTTATTCGGTATTGGCGAATAACGAACAACGAGCTGGTTTGTTGTTCGGTATTGGCGAATACCGAACAACGAGTTGGTTTGTTGTTCGGTATTCACCGTACATGGAATTACTAATATAATAAAGGTACTTTTGTAGGGAACACGCGGAGCTTAAATAGACAATAAAACTTCAAACTTCTGGGAAATAGATTCTAACAATTTCTCTTTCTATCCGAAGAAAGAGCAGTTTCACATTGGCGAATAACGATCAAAAGTTACTTTATTAGATTACTAATTCCATATCTGGTGAATACCGAACAACAAACCAGCTCGTTGTTCGGTATTCGCGAATACCGAACAACGAACAACGAACAACAAGCTAGCTTCACGCCGCTATGACAGTTACCCCACCTCCAGAGCCCTCTGCGCCATAATGTTTCGCCACATGGCTTGGGGTGGTGGTGGTCTTCAATAGGTCCACACGGAATCAGCCAACACTACCCCTCCCAATTCTATAAATTAAACAAAAAAAGTATAAATATGATTATTTTGTAGACGATTATTCATGGCGACAGCTTGGGATGATGAGGATGCCGAACAATATACGATGCCACTGTTTTTTAATTACCAATTTAACAGAGGAATAGTAGGCCTATTCGAATATGATTACCCCCCCCCCCCCTCCCCCCAAAAAAAATACAATTTCATCCCTTTTACTTTGCAAAACCAGGGATGTTAAAATGAAAAGAAATATTGAAATGCTCTACAGACCTTGCCCAAAGGTGGAAGTAGAATGTCGTCAGAAACGTAACTTAGCCGGGAGATGGTCTGCGTGTTTTTATATCTATATCAGTGAATTAAAAATTATAAGTCATGGTCATTCGTTGGATGGCCTAGTGGTCTAGAGTGCCGCGCTTCGACCGGTCACCTCTGGCTTGCGGCTGTGGTTTCGAGCCCTGGTGTGAGCGCATGTGGCATGGAGATAGGGACGCCTTCTCAACCTCGTGGTTTTCCTCCGGGCACTCCGGTTTCTGCTAAAGACCCCTACGGGCAAGCGAATTATTGAAATAAAATGAAACCATCTGTTAGTCTCAAAATGACCTAGTTTGTGTCGAGTGGACGTTGAACCTCATTTCTCTCTCTCCCATGGTCATTCATCGAATTCCTTGGCCTTATGTCGGCTTATTATATGGTGACGTATTGTATGCCAGTTTGATCTCGACTCCGTCTACTGACCTTGACCTTGTAGATTGATCGCGTAAATTATTAATTTCCGTCCTAATCCGGACTTTTTCCGTATGCAAATGAGATTCGTCGTAAATTCCATACTATAACGCATGTGTTCTAATATGGAATTTTCTACAATTCAAAATACAGAATGGAAAAGTGTAATTTGCAAAATAACTATTATACCATATTTTGTATTATTAAAAAATGTATTCTGCACAGGGGCGCCGTGGTCAGTGTACGAAAATTGAAAATTATCAATTCCGAGAACCTTGTTTAGAATCCCTCTAGCATTCCGGATTCCAATATAAACCTTTTCAAGATATGATTCGCGGCCGGCCAAAGAGCAATTACATATCTATCATTTGAAAAAGGATAGACTAGTGAAAAGCTTAAAAACTTTCGTCATTAGGGCATGGGTGGTATACATGTATACCACAGAAAAGGGCAGAGTACCATTTGTATACCCTGGTAGCTGGGTTCCGGCACCCCTGATTCCGTATTTTAACCTTGCGATATTGGTATTGTGGAGCAATGGAAATGGTAAATTGTGAAAATAAAATACGTATTTTTAACTGCCGAAATTTGCAATTTGCATCGTGAACATTGAAATAATACTGGCAACGTTATTTTTCCATATGATTTTTGCATTATAGACCTAAAGCTACCCCAGATATATGCCGAAATAATGCTAGGGACAATGTATCTTTCCAATATCTTCGATCCATTTCGCCGACCCCTCACCGAGTTCATTGTCACAGGGCCCGGAGTGCCCTGTCACGGCAAAGGAGAAACATAATATATATGAAGGAGATCTTTCACATGCGGATACAAATGTCAAAATTGCCTCAAATAATCCTTGGGAGCAGGGCCCTCTTAAAAGCATTATATAACCCTCTTCCTCCGTGCCCAAAGCAGTGCACTGGGTCCCTTCATATTCAATGAAATCAAAAAATGTAGGCCTAAATGGTCGATAAAAGTAAACATTAGATCGTAATTGAAGGGCATGGTTTTGATTCCTTGTACGTGACAAAGAGTAGGGTTGCCTGTCCAAACTCGTGTTTCCACACACAGCTAAAGAGCCATAAGAGCAAGCTGATTATTGAAATAAAATTGAACAATATGTTAGTTTCGAAATGACCTAGTGGAAGTTAAAGGGGGGCGGCCATTTTGTCAATCAATCTCGGTCAGATTTTCACTTAATATTCGAACTCAACCGTCATTATGGTGTAACGGTGATAGATTTAACTGGGTTTTTTAAAAATCGTATAAAAATTGTGACGCTAGAGCGTCCACAAACTGAAAACACGATTTTCCTGTGAACGTATATTGTCGTCGCCCCTGTCCATTCGTCCACAATTCGTGGATATTCAACAGGTTATATTCGATTTTGACGAAACTTGAAATATAGGTTTATCTTCCAAAGAGCTCGGTTCATGGATTATGGCCACTGATTCTACGAAAAATCCAGTGTTTAACACACTAGAGGTCACAATTTTAATCCGATTTTGATGAAACCTAACATATATGTTTATATCCAGACGGAACATCTTGGATTATGTCTCCAGATTGTACGAAAAATCGCGTTTTTAACTTGTTATTCCTCTAGAGGTCAAATTTTTTTTATCTGATTTGAAAAACTCGTTCAAATATATCCCGGTTACACCCTAATGGCATTTGAGTTCGAATTTCGTGAAAATCGGACCAAAATTGCACGACCAAATGGCCGCTTCTTGTACGCAAACAGTGTAAATGTATGTAATACCAAGACCCTCTATCCGATATTGATGAAACTTAAAGCATAAATTTATATCCGAAAGATATCGCGTTCTTTCGATACTTGTGCGTATCGGATCCTAACTTCATGGTTTATGCCAGCCTCTTGTTTGATTACTTACCGAGTACCTGCATGTACCAACAGGTTTAACTACTTACAATTCCGGGCATGGATTTAGCATAGGTACAAGATTAAAAAAAAACTCGAACTAGGACAATCCCTGGACCAATGTGTACACGGGACTTCGGGTTTTCGTCTCATCCGAACGACTGTCTTTGCCAGGCTACGTTTGATGACCAAGATTGTACGCAAGCCTAAGATAAATGGAGTTGAACGTCCCAGTGTCCTGTCCAGACTGGGCTAATGAACATGGACATACGTCATGCAGTGTGCTATGATAAAAATTTTACGTGCACGCCAATGTGATCACGGGACCTCGGGTTTTCATTCCATCTGAACGAGTATACCTGTCCAGAACAACTGACAACATAATAAAACGGGTTTTGTTTACAGGGAAGATTCCTTTGATTAATTCATACTACTTAAAAGACGTTAAGGGTCAGCCAATTATTTTTGTTTGACATTTTATTAGACACAGGGAACATGTATATCAAAACTTTTAAGCACACTTTAGGTCAGAATGAGTTCAATATTGTTGAGTCTGTTATGCAAATCAGATGCACTTTTATACACAACTATTCTGAGGATCTGATGAAAATTCGCCATTCTGAGCATAATGAGGTCCAACAAAACTGTCTCAAATTCGTTAACTTTGTGAATAACGAGTTAAACCACCCCGTGCTCGTAAGCTGTCGACACAGCGACGAGGCATGCTGTCGATCAGACGTCGAAAAAACATCTGGGGAATGGCCTGCCACTTTGCCTGAAGGAATTACACCAATTCTTGAAGATTATCAGGTTGCCTATGATTGTCTCTCACACGTCTGCCCAACCCCATTACATGCATGCTCAATTGGTGCCAACTCAGGAGACTATGCAGGCCAATCCATTCGTTCAATACCATTTTGGGTGAGAAAATCATTAACAACTCGTGCACTATGCGGTCTAGCATTGTCATCTTGAAGAACAGAACCTGCTCCAATTTGACGAAGACTTGGGATGACAAAATGCTGTAAAATTTCGTCTCTGTACCTGATACCCGTCAAATTTCCTTGGACAACGAAATTCATTTTAATTTTGATTTTCAATTTGATGTGAATCCAAGGATTTCAGTAATGGCCCCTGATAAGTTTGAAAAATCGTATAGACACTCTAGAGGCTAAAGTTGATATCCGACTGACTAAATAAAGAACCCGTTGATTAAGATCATGAGACGAAAAATCCTAAAGCTGTTCAAGGATGTCCGATAATTACTGTCGGAGTTATGGCCCTTGCCCACTTTTAAAAATCTTTTGGATATCATAGAGGCTAAGGTTATCTTGCAATTGATTTTAAATTTATACACACGGGTTTATGACCAAGAGACAAAGACGTCAAATGATTTGCAAGAAACTACGATAATTACTGTCAGATTACTTCGAAAGATCTTGTGGATGCCTTTATCATTCGGTTGACTTTGAATTTATACACTGGATTTTAGGTCTTGAGACGAACAAGTATATTGATTTTCAACGATGTTTGATAACTTAACAGCTAAATCAATGATATGAAATATTTTTGTATACTAAACGTTAAAATGGGACAGAACTAGTAGAGTTGTTACTCTTAACCAGATTTGAGTGTACTGTAAATGTTTCATAACCGACAAAAGCAAAACAAATGCGACAACCGTTGTTGACTTCGCGGACGACGTAGCTACAGGGGGCGTATGTTTTGTTTCCTGACAACCTAGCCTCATGTTGTTTTGTTTTTATTTTGTTTTACCAGCCCAAGACCGGGTCGGCCAAATACAGACCGAAGAGGAAAAGAGCGGAAGAAAGATACACGACTTACAAGAGAGAAATTCGAGGAATATTTGGATTTAGTTCCAAATGAGATATTGATACAACTTACTAGGGCCAATGGTGGCTTGAAAGGTTTTTTAGGAAATCGAGCGCTTGATTCTAAACTTATACCATTGGCCATGAAAAGTTTTAGCAAAGCCTGTAGATGTGAATTAGCAGAGGAAGAAAAGAATCATCTCTTGAGCTGCATTGTAGACTCTCCATCCATAGATCAGCTCATACTACTTGCACGACACGGCAACATCTGAACTCTTGGAAAACACCATGGAAGCTATGCTGTCCATTTTGAGGAAAATGCCAGCCGCCGGAAAAAACAAAATTGAAATATTTTTGAAAATTATAGGCCACAGGGATGATTTGGGTGAAGAATCCACAAGAAAACTGCTGAATATTCGATCTATCCTGATGACAATCTCAGATTCAAATGAAGGAATACGACCAAGACGTCCGGACAATGATAACGACGCCCCCCCCCCCCGGAAGACTTTAGGAACTTAACAATGATACCACGTGAATGCGACATAGACGTCAGCAAAGAACCATTTTTAAGGAAGAACAAAACAAATGATCGATATGATAATCATGATCATTATTTGGACGTCCAATTTAGACTGCTTAGAGAAGATTTAATAGCTCCTTTGAGAGAGAGCATTAGTGATTTCCGAAGTCATGGCAGTAACACTGAACGTTTAACTTTAAGGGCCTATTTGAAGGTAAGATTAGTTCGTCCCGTATGTAGATTAAACGGCCTTGGGTATCGAATAAGCTTTGACACTAGCCAAATGGCGCGTGTAAATTGGGACACAAGCAGACGTCTCATCAACGGGTCGCTTCTGTGCTTGTCAACTGATAATTTTAAAACGTGTGTTTACGCCACAGTCGTGAATCGAGAAATAGACAATATCAAAAATGGACTTATTGACGTTCGTTTCGAATTCTCGGAGGTAGATGACCTGAATAACTTTGTTGATGCTAACCAATCCTCGACATTTGTTATGGTTGAATCACCGTCATATTTTGAGCCATACAAACATTTTCTATTAGCAATGCAACGTATGGGAGAAAATGACCTTTCTTTCTATCGATACATTGTAGAAGGCGCAACGGATGTATATCCTCCGGCATATTTACGACAAAATGTAACTCTAAGTTATGATCTTCGACCTATAGCTGACAATGGCTATCGTTTTAAGGACAAGGACGATGGTTACACATTTAATCAGAAGTTAGATGGATTGCAAGAAGTTAATGTCCTTGATGATGCAGCCTGGCCCACAGCAGATGAACTAAATTTAGACCAATCACTATCAGTCGCATTCCGAAACGCACTATGTAGAGAATTTGCCATAATTCAGGGACCCCCAGGTACTGGTAAGACCCATATTGGATTGAACGTATTAAAAACCCTTCTTCACAATCGAAATATTTGGCAGAATGACGAGAACCAAACTCCAATAGTGGTCATTTGTTACACGAATCATGCTCTTGACCAGTTCCTGTTTGGGGCGTTGGATTTTTTTGATGGTAAAATGGTTCGGGTGGGGTCCAGAAGTAAAAACGAAAAAATAAAAGAATTTTCCATCACAAATCACAGAATACGATCACGACAACTGAGGCAAGTGAGTCAAGCAGTTCATGTTTCCAGATACAACATGAAAATAGAATTGGATGATTTAAAGAAGGAAATAGAATTAAATGCCGTCCAGCTTGAAATTGCTCATAGGGAAATAATCCAAGAGAGTTGTTTTAAGGATGAGTCTATAATAGAAGATATGCATTTCCATCAGTTGAAATCGAGAAATGGGCTACTGCATTGGCTTGGAATACAAAATAACCTGGAAAATATACACGAGATTCCGCCACAGGCACAACATAGACAAGAACAAGATCAGTTTCAGGATTCAGAATCTGACGAGGGGGGTGATGATGCGGATGAATTACTGATGTTTGATTTCGAAGATGTGCGTCTTTTGGACGACGACGATGATATAGTGAGATTTGATGATGAGGTGGAAAGTATTAAATCTTCAATAACAGCGCTGAACGTATCTCAGTTAGATATTCTGATTATCGAAAAAGATGACATAGGCGGGAAGCAAAAACGGATCAGACTTAGATATCTCAAACAGAACAGTCGAAAAAAGATATCATCGGCAGAAATGATGACTAATGATGAAGTAAACGGTGTTGCTGATTTGAGGACACTAAAATATCCAGATAGATGGCGATTGTACAGATATTGGATTCGAATATTTGCGAAAGTTGTTATGGAAAAGTTAAAGGATAAAAAATTAGAGTACGAAAAACTATCCAGAAGGTATAATGAAATTATGTTAATAGAAGACAGGGACATATTGCAAGATGCTGCAATCGTTGGACTGACAACCACTGGGGCAGCTCCTTATCAGTCTGTGTTAGCAGATATTGGTCCAAAAATTGTCATATTTGAAGAAGCCGCAGAAGTTCTCGAAGGTCACATAGTGGTGAAACTCTGCAAGAAGTGTGAACATGCTATCTTTATAGGTGACCATAAACAATTCCGTCCAAACCCAACCGTTCACAATCTTGCGAAGGAATTTAATCTGGAAATTTCTCTTTTCGAAAGACTTATAGGTAATGATATTCCGTTTGATACACTGAAACTTCAACATCGTATGCGTCCTGAAATATCTACGATTATACACAGTATATACCCTGACCTGAAAGACCATGCTGTTGTTAAGAATTATGATGACATTTTAGGCGTGCAGAGAAATATATATTTCATTAGCCACTGCCTTGCGAAGGAATTTAATCTGGAAATTTCTCTTTTCGAAAGACTTATAGGTAATGATATTCCGTTTGATACACTGAAACTTCAACATCGTATGCGTCCTGAAATATCTACGATTATACACAGTATATACCCTGACCTGAAAGACCATGCTGTTGTTAAGAATTATGATGACATTTTAGGCGTGCAGAGAAATATATATTTCATTAGCCACTGCCTTGCGAAGGAATTTAATCTGGAAATTTCTCTTTTCGAAAGACTTATAGGTAATGATATTCCGTTTGATACACTGAAACTTCAACATCGTATGCGTCCTGAAATATCTACGATTATACACAGTATATACCCTGACCTGAAAGACCATGCTGTTGTTAAGAATTATGATGACATTTTAGGCGTGCAGAGAAATATATATTTCATTAGCCACTGCCAACCAGATGAAGTTAACTGTGAGACGTGTTAACCAATATGTAGGAAAATATTTGAAGGCGTTATGCAAGTACCTGATGAAACAGGGTTATCGTTCACAGAGAATAACAATTTTAGCTACATATTCTGGTCAGCAGCATTATCTGTCATCGATCATGAAGAAGGGACAGTATAAAACCGTACGAATCGCCACCAGGGTCAGGGGAATGACATAATACTTCTATCCTTAGTAAGAAGTAGCCAAGAGGATGGGATAGGATTTTTATCCCAAAATAATCGACTATGTGTTGCGTTTTCAAGAGCTAAAATGGGCTTCTATGTTATAGGTAACTTCGAATACTTGCAAAAGCACAGTCCTCTAATTAAGGAAATGACTGGAAAAGCTCACAGAAACAAAATCATAGACGAGGGTTTACCACTGAGTTGTCCTAGTCATGGTTTTCTCATTAATGCTACACAACCTGAACATTTCAAAATTTCCATTGGCGGCTGTATGAAACCCTGCAATACACGATTGAAATGTGGCCATCAATGTACCCGAGTGTGTCATGGTGACGATCGAAATCACCAAGATTTCAAATGTTACAATAAGTGCGTAAGACAGTGCGACAATGGTCATCCTTGTCAAAAATTGTGCTCTGAGATATGTGGACCTTGTATGATACCGATGACAAAAACTATTCCGAGATGTGGGCATGAGGTCGACGTACCTTGCTCTGAAGAACCATGGAAAGCCAAATGTACTGCTCCTATGACGAAGACATTGCCTTGTGGGCATAAAGGCAAAGGTATCTGCTTTCCTCTACTGGAAACTAAATGTATAGAGATTGTTGAGGTAGATCGCGAAAGCTGTGGCCATAAAATAAATATACCTTGCCATGAAAAAGATTCGAGTAAATGCAACCACCTTTGTGGCGAAACGTTAAAGTGTGGCCACCACTGTAAGGGCACGTGTGGAGATTGTTATAAAAGCAAGCTCCATGTGCCGTGTCAAGAGGAATGTGGAAGACCTCTAATCTGCGGATATATCTGTTTAGATGCCTGTTCCAATTGCCCCACATGTTACCAGTCCTGTATTAACAAATGTAAGCATAACGAATGTACCAACAAATGTGGCGAACCCTGTATCCCATGTAATGAGGGGTGTAAATGGCGTTGCAGACACCATGTATGCACAAAACGGTGTAGCGAATTGTGCGACCGAGTGAGATGTGACGAACCATGCAGAAAACTAATGGCGTGTGGTCACCAATGTATTGGACTTTGTGGCGAATTTTGTGGCGAGAGAGAGAGAGAGAGAGAAATGGGGTTTAACGTCCACTCAACACAAACTAGGTCATTTCGGGACTAACATATGGTTCATTTTTTATTTCAATAATTCGCTTGCGCGTAGGGGTCTTTAGCAGTGGGAGGAAACCGGAGTGCCCGGAGGAAACCCACGAGGTTGAGAAGGCGCCCCTATCTCCATGCCACATACGCTCACACCAGGGCTCGAAACCACAACCGCAAGCCAGAGGTGACCGGCCACCTAGAGGTCGAAGCGCGGCGAACCTGGTCAACAAAAATGTAGAGTGTGTGATCGTGATGAGTTAGAAGAATTACACATATGGGGGGAGATGAAGATGTTAACGTGGCTAGGTATATTTACTTAGATTAGAAGATTGTTGTCATGTAACCGGGGGGGGGGGGTGTAAATCAATAAAAACTATGATCGTTCGTTCTTAAACCTTTATTAAAAACCCTGAAAATATATACATTAAAATTAATATACATATCACAGTTGAATAATATAAAAATAATAGTAATACATGCATACTTAATGATGAAATACATCAATCATTTACGAACTAAAATACATCACTAACTTAAATATATTATAATAAATATATTAAATATGCTTGAAGTTTTTACTAAATGTAATAGTAATAAATAAGTAGCTTATCACATACCCAAAGAAGGGGTTTTAAGGAAGACTACCAAGATGGTGAACATCTTCAGATAACTATATATTCTGGAAAATAACAATCGTCTAATTATATATACAATATACTTTCAATATGGTACCTTATATTCTACTTTATATTTATATATATGCAAAACTAATTATCTTTACATGTTATTTTCTATATTATTTAATTTATATCAAATGGCCGCTTTAACTAATAGTATAATTTCTATCATTCCTTCATCCACTCTATCTAAACCCCAATTAGCACACATACCTGTAATACTGAAGTAGTATAACTGGAACAATTAGCTGAAAATAACCTAACTAGATTTGAAAACTAAAGTTAAACAATTTGATGAAAGGTATCAAATTGTCCTTACACTTCGAAATCTATCTAAAGTCTGATGTCCAAAGAGAGGTTTAGTTAGAAGGAAAACTTGCTTGTAACCAAGGAAGTAGAATTGTACTCAACCCAAGATGTTGGCTCTAAGAAAACAGTACAGGTTAACAAGCCAAGTTAAAGGAGAGATATTATTATAGAGCAGTTGCAAGTAAAATCAGTGTCAGTTTGTTAGTTTAAAGGTGCACATTCCTCTATACACTATATTACTTGACATAATAAAACCTATAAACATATTAAAATTCCGTTTCGCTACAGTCATATTTTTGAAGTTAATGGATTGGATAGATTAATGGAGACGGATCCAACAGAAGATAGTGAAATAGGTATTAAACGATGCCCTATGTGTAAGACGATGATCATCAAGACATCAAGATATGGAAATATAGCAAAGAAAGCTCTTCAGCACGTTCATAACATAAAAATCAAGATTGTTGGCGCCTCCGGACGTATTGCAGATCTTAAGAAAAAAATTGAAGAAAAGAGGCGGATTTCAGACGAGCTCAGGTCATTTATTGGACGAATATATTCAGATGATGAAATTGAAGCCGAAAACAAATTACGGGCCGTTGTATCACAGATAAGCATATACGAAAATATAGCATCTCGTTGTCGACAACTTGACAATACAAGAAGACAACTGCGTCTGGATGAAGACTACCTTAAGACAGTTCTAGTTTTCGTGAATCAGATGAAAGACTGGGTTAGCATCAAGAGAATATTGTTTTCGGAGCAAGAGGCACATGATGCCACGGTAGGGCTGAAAAAGCTAAAGAACTGGGTTGTATTGTCCATAGGTCGTGCCAGAGCCAGCGATAAAATTGATGAAATACCGGCACGGTTCATGGGACGCTTGGCTTCCGCAATTCGAGAACTGGAATCGGATCAAACTATTCCCGATGATGACATGACAGTGATGATTGAGACAATAGAGCAATACATACCGAGGAGCACTCTAGGTATCACAGATCAAGAGAGATTAAGTATCGTTGCTGCTATTGGTGGAAGAAAAGGTCAATGGTATCAGTGTAGAAACGGTGAGTGAAATCGTATTGTATTTAATCAAGGGAGCGGAGCAATGCTTAGTCCATGGGCTTAGTCCACCTGATAGTACGTTAATTTTATAGATATGAAATTAGATCTGATATTTTATTCTGGCTTCATTTATTTACATAGCAGACTACTTACATATTATGGAAGTTCAATCTCTAAAGGGAATATCAACCCCAGAATGTTCCAATCCCATTCAGCATTAACACAGATATGGAAATTTAATAATTTAGCAACACTATTGATATTTTGTTTTTATTTTTGAACATATATTATTTAAGATCTGATAGCTGTTGCTAAAATAGATAATGAAAAGTGAATATATTGATAGCTTCATTCAAATCACTTTATTCTCAGCGAAGTTATCACTGTCTGTAGTTTTGACAAGATGTATAAATTGATTGTTTATTATCGTAACCAAGATGCTGGTTATTCGAGTCTTAGCCTTGCTTTTACATTTTTAAATTAAATCAATAAATGACCGTACCGTTCTAATTTACTTAAAATCGGAGCACCGATGGCCTTGTCATTGTTTAACATTTAAGGCCGAAAGAAAGAACTGCAATAAGCATAATGGTCCTTTAATTGAATAGTCTGACATAATACATTTGAGTAGATTTGTCCCCAGAAAATGCAAATAACGATTCACGGCTTTAATGTTTGTATATTTGATATGTATGATGTATTATAATTGGTTGACACGATTAATATAATATTAAGTTTTATGTTAAATTGATATATTATTTGTGTTTTACATGCACTATTTGTAATAATTAAATATTAACACCATTAATTTAATATCAACTTTTACTTTAAATTAATATATTTGTGTTTTATATACATTTTTCGTAACAATTTAACAATAATTTTGCGATATAAAAATTCTGTATTATGAATAGTTTAAACTACGATTATTTGTACATGTATTAATAATATGACTTTATATAATTTATACTGGTTGCCTGTTAAATATCGAATTAATTTTAAGATTTTATTACTTACTTTTAAATGTTTAAATAATTTAGTTCCTGTTTACCTCTCAGACCTGTTAGAACTTTATACACCTGGCTGAACATTACATATTTATTTATTTATGCGGAATAATCTACCATTTACACCTCTATATTCTTTTAAAAAACAAATTAAAACACATTTATTTAATCAGGCTTTTAACGGACTCTGTATGCAATCGTTAATATGTCCATAATTTTGTTGTGTATTTATAAGTACATTGTCACTTTGTAAAGTGCCCCTGAACATGTTATATAAAAGGGCGCACTATAAATATGTCGTAATAATAATAATAATTATATCATGTCTGTTGAAGTTATCGAAGGACAACCTATGGGATATATATAGTGAAAGCAATACCAGAAAACCTGAAAATTTACCACTTAGGGAAATTCAGATCTATAATTTGTGAACGGACAAGAAGTCTGAATCAACTAACTACAACAATAAATTATACAAATTCTTAATCTAAGATGCGCATTTTTATACGCCCACATTGAAATGTGGTCGTATATTGTCGTCGCCCCCGTCCGTCCGTCGGTCCGGCGTCCACAATTGTTTGTGGACGCTCTAGAGGCTAAAGTTAATATCCGATTGACTTTAAATTTACACACAGTGTTTAAGGTTATGAGACGATTTCCGATAATATCTACCAGAGTTATGGCCCTTGATCACTTCAAAAAATCTTGTGGACGCTCTAGAGGCCAAAGTTAATATCCGATTGACTTTAAATTTATATGTTTAAGGTCATGAGAGGAAGAAGCCTATTAATTTTCAGCGATTTCAATTAATTACTTCCAGAGTTATCTCCCTTGATCACTTCAAAGAACCTTGTGACACTATAGAGTCCAAACTTATCATCCGATTGACTTCAGATTATTGATACACAGAGTATAAATTGTTGAAACGAATAAGTATTTTGATTTTCAGTGAATTTTGATAACTGAACAGCTAAATCCATGATATTAAATGATATGTATACTAAATGTTAGCGTGGGGCAAAACTTTTTAAAAAGCAAGCAAATTCTAATGATTTTCTGATAATTACATAATGAGTTGTTACTCGTAATCAGATTTTAGTGCATTACAAACGTTTCATTCCCGAAAATAGTAAAATTATGTGACAACGCTTGTTGACTGCCCGGACGATTTAGCTGCTGTGGGCGTATGTTTCGTTGCCTGGCAACCTATCTTTGAAATGGTAGCTTCAAACGTTTTTGTTGTTGGTTATTTCATTTCCTTTTTGATTTTGGACGTGTGGAATGGTTTTGATTTTGTAAAATAATTTGTAATTTCTATTTTGTAAAATAATTTGTAATTTCTATTTTGAATTTCCAATATTTATTTTTACTTTTGTAAATTAGTTTATAAGTTTAGAATTCATTTTTTGATACTGACTGATAATTCTATATTTTGTATTTTATTTTATTTCCATTTTCTAAAATAACTTTATATATTATTTTTCTTGAGTTCCAATCAGCAAACCCTGGTTGATTTTGTGATATTCATCATGTCATGTAAGTCGCCTGTGCGACAGAGCTTGAAATGCGGTCGTTGGTGTACTGATTAGGAAAATAATTCTTAAATGGGTTTTCTTAAAATATTCGAATTTGTAAAATCAAATCAATAAAACAAGATTTTACCTTGAAGAATCACAAGTTTGAAATGTGTAAAATAGTCCAGCGTAGGTTATCATCAAAATGACCAGGGTATTCAAGTACTAGGCCTGTCATTTCAAACAATTTTTGGAAAGAGATCCACTAAATTGATTACCTCACAAAATCGCGGGACTACTCCTGAAACCAAAATCACATATGAAGAAAACATCCTTTGGCGTCATCCAGGCATCCATTTGTAATACATCCACACGGGCGTGTATTGTCGTCCATCGGTCTAGAGATTGGAGGAGGGGTGGGGTCTGTCCTTTTAACACAAAATGGGCCATTGCAGGTCTGGCATATCTTTTTTCTACACTTGGCGCACGGGAATGAAAATTAACGATTACGAATTCCTCGGTGTTTTTACAGGTGATATGTGGCTTACCAATGGTTGTATCAGACGGTCTCTCATTGAATCAAGTAGCGTGGTTTCGGTCCGCGCTTGTACGTGACAAGGACTGGGTTCTCCTGTCCAACCTCTTGGGCTTTCTCCGGATTCGCCGACTTCACCCCGTTGCTAAAGATCCCTACACGCAAGCGAGTTATTGAACAAAATTTTAAACACGTTATTCCCGAAATGACGAAGATTGTGTCGTGGACGTTAAGCCCCAGTTTTTCTCTCTGCCGCTTTCTGTATATTTATGAAATACGACCCTTTCCGCGCAACCGCTCAGTGCACAAGGATAGAAATATTTGTTTCCACTCAATTTGACCGGAGTAGTGCCTACTGAGTATTTAATGGAACGTCACCATTGCAAAATTTAACAGCCCATGAAGTGACACCTCCTCTTATTTCGCAGTTCCTTACGCATACGCTGTACGTTTGCGTTTTGCCCCTTCACACAACGTCTAATTGCTGTTTCTGTCCAGGGACTCGGATCTAAGAATAGAGGTATACGGTGGAGAAAGGTGGGATGGAGAGAAATTAGATTTTTTGTGGGGAAGACGAGCAAAATGAACAAGAAAATAAATGCTACGGCATCAAAACGTCACCAAGCTCTAAACACGATATTTGTATTTCTGGTTCAGGGATCATCATTTGTTTCATAACTGAAATTTCATGTGAATGCAACGGCATCAGTCTGATCTTTTAACTGGTTGGTTGGATTACACGTGGACAATATTGAGCCATTCAAGGGCTAAATACCATTAATTCGCCCCATTGACCCGCCCGACCAATCTGAGCAGGCATTTCATACCTGTCCCCCCCACTAATGATAAGCTGGAACTCGGGTGTGCACTGGGTGGAATCTTGGTTCCAAAGCCACCAAACTGGCTGTTGTATTCAACCTACCGCCCCCCCCCCCTCCCGATCACTTCAAACTGACTAGGTTCGTACACCTATATAAAAGATTGGACAATAGCATACTTCAATTTGGATACTTTTTATTTCGTTTCGTGTTGAAATGCATGGTACATCTAACCTTGAACATTTCTTATAGCATCATCAACTTTATCGACAACCTCCACTGCTTCACTTCTGATATCTTCCAACTCTCCTTCTATCAAAGTATCATTTTGCTGTTGAGCTGAAAGAGTTAATGATCTTCCGTTTATATCATGCAAGACTGGTTGAATGGCCGAATAGTTAAAGGCCCGTTCTCACGGTGCGACTTGTAGTAACTACTTGTAGTATCGACCCGAGTTGCAGCGTGAGAACACCCTAGTCGTACCAACTTTTACAAGCTCCCAATCAGTTGAAAGTGAGTTGGGTGAAATAGAAACTTCCGTATTTCAGTCAACAGATCGTATGAAATTGACCAATCAGAGACGTCGAGCCGCTCAGCAAAAAGCGCACCCATCAAGAGCCGCTCAGCAAAACTGAGACAGAGAATTTTGTCAATTTTTACCTCGCACAACCTAACCCGGACGGAATTTGGGTGTTCTCTTTTTCTTTTTGTTCTTATTTATCAAATGTATGGCAATAATAGCCAGTGTCTCTTCGTCGCTTGATGACGCCATTATGCTAAGACAAGGCGAGATTCCAAGTCGTATCAACTCATTTATATACGATTTTGTAATCTACATGTAGATACTACACGTAGATACTACAAGTAGTTACTACAAGTCGCACCGTGAGAACGGGCCTTAACGAGTGCGAGTTGTATCATAAGGGCTGTCATTAAGTCAAATGGAGTGGATTCGATTCCACGGTTATACTAGATAACGAGTAGTGCCGCCTATCCAACCGCTTTAGTCCCGAAATGACCTAGTTTGTGTCGAGTGGACATTAAACCCCATTTCTCTCTCATGAAACGATTCAAACTTAAGTAGACGACGCGCATATGAAGATGGACAGGGGCCATACGACGAGCCACCGAGTAAAATATTGCCCGGACAGCAAAAAGAGACGTCTTATTTCGAAAGCTGTCAATAATTCTTATAGGTATAGCCAATGTGTACCCAGAACTTTAATGATTCATCCCATTGGAGCGATTATTCACAGTTCCTCGTCAGAACCTTTGTTCTTAATCATAGAAAAGGGGAAAAGTCACAGGGAACCTTCTCGGACGCTGAGGTGTATTGCGATCAGTCTATAAGCTTGGTTAAATTGTTGCTAAATCACGTAACGGTCATTTTTTTCACTTAGTACGTGTCTGGGTCATTTATTTACGGTAAACTTTTTTTTCTATCCACCGGAGCCTGGTATTATGACGTCATATGTGGATTGTGGGTTAGGATAAGGGTTGGGCGTGGCCCAGGGTTAGGGTTAGGGCTCGCCCTACCCACAATCCACATATGACGTTATAAGACCAGGCTCCGGTGGATGGAAAAAAACGCTTACCTTTATTTACATCCAAATCTATACACAAATGGAGCCACGGTGGTCCAGTGAGTAAGGCGTTAGCTCGCTAAACTGGAAGTTCCGTGTTCGACCCTGTGTTATACATGTAATACTCACATGACGGTCTTGAAGTAGTAGCATAATTGTACCAGTTGTAAGAATCAGTACTGGGGTTGTAGTTCTGGGTTGAGTAATCGGGGTTGTAGTTCTGGGTTGAGTAATCAGGGTTGTAGTTCGAGGTTGAGTAATAACTATTATATGGATAACGCGAAGTTGGGTAGTAATAGTTATTGTAGTTGGGTGTGGTATCATAATTATATGGGTATCGTGAACTTGTGTAGTAGTAGTTATTGTAGTTGGGTGTGGTATCATAATTATATGGGTAACGTGAACTTGTGTAGTAGTAGTTATTGTAGTTGGGTGTGGTATCATAATTATATGGGTATCGTGAACTTGTGTAGTAGTAGTTATTGTAGTTGGGTGTGGTATCATAATTATATGGGTAACGTGAACTTGTGTAGTAGTAGCCATTGTAGTAGGGTGTGGTATCATAATTATATGGGTAACGTGAACTTGTGTAGTAGTAGTTATTGTAGTTGGGTGTGGTATCATAATTATATGGGTAACGTGAACTTGTGTAGTAGTAGCCATTGTAGTAGGGTGTGGTATCATAATTATATGGGTAACGTGAACTTGTGTAGTAGTAGTTATTGTAGTTGGGTGTGGTATCATAATTATATGGGTAACGTGAACTTGTGTAGTAATAGCCATTGTAGTAGGGTGTGGTATCATAATTATATGGGTAACGTGAACTTGTGTAGTAGTAGTTATTGTAGTTGGGTGTTGTATCATAATTATATGGGTAATGTGAACTTGTGTAGTAGTAGTTATTGTAGTTTGGTGTGGTATCATAATTATATGGATAACGTGAAGTTGTGTAGTAGTAGCCATTGTAGTTGGGTGTGGTATCACCATAACGTGAACTTGTGTAGTAGTTATTGTAGTTGGGTGTGGTATCATAATTATATGGGTAACGTGAAGTTGTGTAGTAGTAGCCATTGTAGTTGGGTGTGGTATCACCATAAGGCGAATCTGTGTAGTAGTTGCTATTGTAGTTGGGTGTTGTGCCGTAGTTGTAGTTGGGTGTTGTGCCGTAGTTGTAGTTGGGTGTTGTAGCAGCACGTGTTGTGGATTCTGGAAGAGAAAACAAAAAACAATATAGATTTAAATAAAAGTACGAACTATTCTAGCTATGTGCATGTGACATAATATCAGCACGGCAATAATCTCTTGAATATCATAGTCGTTCATTGGGTAATTTCATTCACTGGAATGCTTCGCCAAATTATACAAATTTTATAAGCCAATTAGAACATAAAAGCTGTCATTGAATTTTAGTTACTTTGATCCTGCACATTTTACACGTAGCGAAGAGATCGGTATTCATCTGCTTCGCACATGCAGAGCTATGTTACATGCAAATCATGAGGTTTAACGTCCACTTGACACAAACTTTCGGGACTAACATGAGGTTTAATTTTATTTCAATAATTCGCTTTGTGTGCGTAGGGGTCTTTAGCAGGGGGGGGGGGAAACCGGAGTGCCCGGAGGAAACCCACGAGGTTGAGAAGGCGCCCCTATCTCCATGTCACATACGCTCACCCGAGGGATCGAAACCACAGCCGCAAGCCAGAGGTGACCGAACAGCTAGAGGTTGAAGCGAGGCACTCTAGACCATTAGGCCATCCTCCCAACTGATAACGCACAGTAGGGACTTTGCTAATGTGTTTGCTGGCTGATACCATATGGTCGTATGCCTGATTATTCTCTCTTTTAGCATCAGCTGCATGTTACAAATACAACCAATTGAATTCCAAATAGTCAATGGTTTTTGTGAGTATATCCACTAGAAATCAAAACATATACCTGTAATTATAATATATACAAATGTTTAATGCAAAGCCTTAATGTAAAAAGCTGTAAATAGTTAATATCCCTTGTATCTTTTCACGTCGCTATAACGACGTATTGTCACTTCCATTATCACCGCCCGAAGACACCGCAGCGGTTGAAAGTACTCGACGGAATGTGATAAATTTATTAGTTTTTATGAATCGTTAATAGTTAAAAATTGTGTTAAAAAGCTAAGAGTAGCTTTATTCACAGAGAGAAAAAGAGACAGAGAGGGAGATTGGGTTTAACGTCCAGTCGACACAAACAAGGTCATTTCGGATCTAACATATGTTCAAATTTATTTTCCATAATTCGATTGCGCGTAAGAGTTTTTAGCAGTGGGAGGAAACAGGAGGGTCCGGCGAAACACCACGAGGTTGGACAGGCGACCCTACTCCTTGTCACGTACAGCCCAGGATTCGGTAAAATGTAACTGTACCTTCTACGGGTTTAACTTCCAGCTGAAATCCGCCCATTGTAACACTGCCATCACTTTTGAATGTTATACTTATACAACCGCCAGTAGTCGCCACTGAAACATACAATGATATGTAATAAGATAAAACCAAGTACAAACAATCAAAACCATTAGACACAATTCCAAGTTCTAAAAATAGTGTAATTAGCAAATGGGCAGTTCGCCCTGAACAAAATACACGACAAACAGCGGTAACAGGTGCCCGTGACGAGTACGTCAGTGAAAACCTTCGACATTTGGAATTCGAAATAAGGGTACACCTCAACTCCCATGTCAGGTCTCAGTGTTCCTCATAGCACATTGCATTGCATTTGTACGCCTTGCCTAGCCCTAATGAAACATCAAGGTAGTAATGTAAACCGAATCTCATTTCAGATTAGGGGGGTCACGGTGGCTCAGTGGATAAGACGATGGTTCGGTAGCCTGGAAGTCACGTGTTCGATCCAAGGATTGGCCGAGAAAGTTCATCCAGATTTCCACTTGTCTCTGATACAAGGACAACTGCCTGATCGTTCGAATTGCACGAACACCTTAGCAGTTGGAATTCGATATAATAGTAGGCCATAGAGCCGCTGTTCGGGCAAAACGTACCTCATCACGCACTGTATGGTGCATGACCGCCTTCATTAGCCCAGTTTGAAGCAGAACAGTAGGACGTTAAACGCCATTTCTTTTCAAATTTTCAAAGTCAAGTAATGACTCTTTGAACTTATTCTGGTTTTGGTTTACACTGTTGATGAAAGTGATCAACACCTCAAAAAATATGAAATAACTTTTACCATTAAAATCTCTCCTGGTCGTTCCACAGTATTTCGTACCCTGTACAGACAACCAATCATAGCTACATGCTGAATGGGCTTCAATATCCATTCGCTTGAATACGACATTAGCTGTTCGTGTACCCGTACATACCGACCACAGGCAGTTATCGTTGTCATCATATGTAGTACTCCAAATAGCAGGATATTTTATCTCAGTGACATCCCCATTTAATTTAGCGGTTGTACAAACTGAAATTAACCAATTTCCTTTTCAGTAATAGCAACTACAATTCCAATCTGATTGAAACACAGATCCTATTTCGTTTCGTTTTTATAGTTCAAAATTTTATAATACCAAAGGATCTGGAAGAGTTGTAATCATTGATGTGTTCTCATTGGCGTGACCTGTTAGCCAATGAAACGGCAAGCTTTAGGTGTGTGTTGCACGGAACCGTGAGTAATCAGCTAGTAGCATGAATGCTGACTGGTTAATCGAATGTGTGACGTCATAGGGTCAAAAGCTACGAAACGAAATGCAGATTTGTATTTCAATCATATCGCTACAACTGTCTACTCCGAGGACAGATGTCTGGCCTGAATAGCCACCGTATCAAACAATAGAATACTATTTTTTAATGCTGCTCTGCTCCATTTGACATCTTCAACATACACACAGACTTAATACACAGTTTTAAATTTATTATATGGAAGCTGAATAAATACTTCTCAAGTCAACACAGTGTTTTCGACTAAAATCGTTGAGTTGGAAATCAAAATATCTGTCAACAACCTTAGTGCATGTTGTACACAGACAGCGCAAGCTAAGTATGTTAAATTCAAACTTGGAGCCAAAGTTGTTTTTCTTAATTTTACAGAGGGGAATTGCGCCCCCCTCCCCTAATTTTCGACAGTGTCCTTTTTACTATTGAAAGTGCCTTTCAACTGGCTTTTTTGCTCGATATGGGGGCTCCTTTTCAACGATTTCCGAACGTTTAGACGAAACTATCAGCCAAATAGTTCTTGACTTGGCTACAGATGCAAGGAAATTACGGATAATTTTCTTGGGGCTCCCAACCCCCCTCTCAGCGGCGTGCCCCGTCTCAGCGGTCAGTGCCCTTATTTTGCGGCGCCCCCTCCCCCCTTTCAAAATTCCTAGATCCGCCCCTGTTTTATATATTTCGGAACGAACACCGGACTCATTTCGTGCATTGTTTTAAACTTTACGTCGATTTTGTGGATCTTACAATAGGTAACTGTGCATGTAACTTAAATTCAATAACCAAAGTGTAAAACACATTTGCATAAACATTGTTGCTCTCATATTGACACCCCATCGTTTAGCAGTGAAAAGTTGCCCAGTAAAATTGACTGGGGCGCCAATTTTCTTTCGACATTGATTGAATGGAACAGTTTCTGAACGCTCAGGGTGAGTGTAATGAGACCGACGTTCAGAGCTGAACTAGGGCTGCCTGGTGCCTATCTCCAGTTAGCTCCACTCGATATCAGACACAAAGCTAGTTGACAGACATTTTAAGTCCTAAACACTAAGAATGTTGTATTTATTCTGCTTCAATTTAATAAAACTCAAAAAAGATAATTTTGTCTTTGTGTGTTTGATAGATCTGAAACGGGATAGAGTCGCATTACTAATTTTTAGATATTTCGACTATTTAGGGCACAGATCTATTCCCGAAATAAAAGGTACACGTTGATCGATACATGTGTGCAGAATGTCTCTTCAATATCTACGATTTTATTTATAAATAAACTTTGTCGACTGGCGTTTACGTCACGCGGCAATAGTTTCACTGCCTGTGACGCACAACAAAAGCATTTGTGGTGCGATGGGGTCAGTACACCGACGAGATTCAGCTATTGGAAACCTCACTTCAATCAATCAATCAATCAACACCTCATTTGTATAACGCAAACAATACTTCGATAAAGTTCCTAATGCGCTTAAAAGTTTATGTGGATTCTTTTAGTGTTTATTTTCCTCAAATAGATGTGTCTTCAAACGTGACTTGAAGATGTCTAGAGTTTTTGATTCTTTAATGTTTAAGGGTAGAGAATTCCAGAGAAAAGGTGCTGCAAAGTGAAAAGATCGTTTTGTCTGTTGAAGTTTGACAGCGCGAATAACTAATAATGACTTGTTCTGAGACCTTAAGGTTCTACTGGATTCATATGGAGTCAATAGATCTTTAATGTATTGTGGCGCTTGGTTGTTGAGTGATTTAAAAGTTAGTAACAGTATTTTGAATTTGATTCGCTGATTTATAGGTAACCAATGGAGGGTTCTTAGTGATGGTTTAATGTGATCCCTTTTCCTGGTTCCAGTGATGAGACGAGCTGAAGCATTCTGAAATAACGAACTAGTTCCTTTGAAATATATAATATGGTATTTGAACCTACCACTCCGTTTAAATCTGTGTGAAGCTGGTTTATCGCTATCCTGAAAGTAGATTTAATTCAGTTACCATTGTTAATAATTTGTAGTAATACCGGACTTCTTCATAGTGTTTTTTTTTTTCGTGATCATAATATATAAAACTAAGGTTAAATGGTATCTACACTTTAGTGCTAAGCAGGGCCCGATTCCTAGAAAATTCTTAAACGCGTTCTTATGCTTAGATTTTAAGTAGACTTTGCAATTAAGTAAACTTATCTATTTTGTGTTCCCAGAAAATTCTTAAGAACGTTCTTGTGCTTAGATTTTAAGTAGACTTCAGTGTAAGCACTAGCACTTTATTATGTGTTCCAAGTAAAAACTTAAGCACAATTTCGTTCTTACAATTGTCAATCTAAGCACAAGTCCCAAGCAAGGTACAGAGCTTGCTTACCAACCTTAAGCCTGTTTCTGCTTCAAACAATATGGCTGACCACATCTTTTGATACCTAAGAGACATTTGGAAGACAGAAAATCCTTAAGCAATATATTCTCGACAAAAATGCTATAGAATATTTCGCTTCTACACTAAAGAATTTGATTTATTTAAAACTTACATGTATAAACAACACAAACGCGGACCACTTTAAAGGAGCTAAATCGCTAACATTTGGGACCTTGAAATTGACACAAGTGGGTCGCAACGCATATAATACTCTAAAATGAATGTATATACATTGTAAACTGATTTACATTAAACCGTTTCCGTTTTTACTCCTATTTCAAATCAGTTATGGGTGTCGAAATAAGCCAACAGTGCCAATCGAATGCAAATTTTTAGCGTCTAGTTATTCCAGTCTACATGCACCATTTGATTTGGTGCAATATTTCTAGCCTCGTTCCCCGAGTCTTTTGCTAGAACTGGGCTGAAACCCATTATGGTACACGATTCGTGTACCAATGGTAAAATATTTATCTTGTCTTAAATATTGCATATCAGAAGGCCATCTTTTTCCGTTAAGATCACATCATCAATTTTGATTTAAACTGACAAATAATTCGTGTTTTCATTGTCGAAGATTTTGGATGATATTGAGTTAGAGACTTTAAAATCAGGCGCTCTCTCAATCATTCCGTCAGTTTGCATGTGCTTGCGTTTTGTTTTTTTTTTGTTTTTTTTTTTCGGGGGGGGGGGTAGTAGCTTATAGACCTATGGCGGACATGTCAAAGGCATCAGGGGATCGCGTGGTTTAGTGGGTACGACGCTAGCCAGTGCCGACTCCTAAAAAATTCTTTAAAGTAAGCACAAAGTTATGCTTCACCTTTGCTTACGTAAGAAACTTTATAAAATACCGTCTCTAGAAAATTCTCAAGACCGTTCGTACGTAAGCACAAGTTAAGTATGAGTCTATAAGCAAATTGTGACTGGTAAATTGAGAGTACGATGCTCTCTAACGTCATAAAAACATTTTTGGTATGCGAATTACACTGTAAATCTGTCTACACCACAGAGTTTCTATATATAGCTCTATGGTCCGCATAGAATTATAAATAGACCAACGACGTTAACTTCCCGGCAAATAGTCGATTTAGATGTATTTGACAAATGATATGAAATGAAACGTGGTTTAACGTCCTACTGTTTTGCTCCTAAACTGGGCTAATGAAGACAGACATTCGTCATACAGTGTGCTATGAGGGAAATTTTGCCCGGACAGCGGCGCTACGGCCTACTCTATCGCATCCAATCAAAGGATCTTTTACGTGCACGTCAGTTTGTACACGGGACCTCGTTTTTTAGTCCCATCCGAATGATAAGACAGTTGTCCTCCGTCCTGCATCACTGACAAGGAGAAACCACCTCGGAAAATTTGGATGAACCTTCTCGGCCAATGCAGGGATTGAACACCCGACCTCAAGGCTTGCGAACCAGCGTCTTACCCACATAGCCACGTGATCCCCTGATGCCTTTGACTTGCCCCCCATAGGCCTACACATATAAAATGTACCGCAAGATAAAAAAAAAACCCAAACCCAAGTACATGCAAACAGACCGAATAATTGTGAGAGCGCCTGATCTTTAAGTAGCCCGCGTGTGTGTTTTTTACCAATTTGGAAATAAATGAATTATGTTTAGGGTAGAAGCGAAATTTTCTATAGCATTCTTCTCGAGAATATGTTTCTAAAGGATTTTCTGTCTTTCAATTGACTCTTAGGTATCAAAAGATGTAGCAAATGTCGTCGAATAAATCCACGGTCAGCCATATTGTTTGAAGCAGAAACAGGCTTAAAGGTTTTTAAGCAAGCACTATACCTTGCTTGGGACTTGTGCTTAGATTGACAATTTGAAGAACGAAGTTGTGCTCAAGTTTTTTCTTGGAACACATAATAACGTGTTTGTGCTCACACTGAAGTCTACTTAAAATCTAAGCACAAGAACGTTCTTAAGAATTTTCTGTTAACACAAAATAAGACAAGTTTACTTATTTGCAAAGTCTACTTAAAATCTACATGTAAACGCAAGAACTTGCTTAAGAATTTTTTAGGAATCGGGCCGAGGTAGGTTGTTCGATCCCTGCATTGGTCGAGAAGGTTCATCCCCTTGTCAGTGATGCAGGTTGAGGACCTGACAAGGACAGTTGTCTAGTCGTTCGGTTGGGACGAAAAAATAAGAATTAGTGTAAAAATTGGCGTGCACGTCAAAGATCACTTGGCTGTAGTAATTCGATATACGAGTAGGCCGTAGCGCCAATGCACGGGTAAAATTTCCCTCATGGCATACTTTATGGCGTATGACCGTCTTTATTAGCCCAGTTTAGGAGCAAAACAGTAGAACGTTAAACCCTATTTCATGTCATGTGTAAAACACATCTAAATCGACTATTTTAAGTTAATGTCATTGATATATTTATAACTCTGTGATGCAGACGATTTAACGCTGTAATTTGCATGCCAAAATTGTTTTTATGACGTTAGAGAGCATCTTAGTCTCAATTTACCAGTCACAATGTGGTTAGACTCGTACTTGGCTTGTTTGACAATATGTCATAAAATGGAAATTGTACGCAGTAAATGACCCAAATTTCTGCACGGGTTGTTTCCATATTACAAAATGACAGCTTGTAACGATTGCAATTCCACTGACATGATGCATTCCTACAACAACAAAGACTTATTAGCGCGTTGTACCTGATGGAATCCGCGCATTATTATTATTATTACAGAAACACTAAAAAATCCTGAGTTACCTTAACAGCAGCAAGGCTTTTACCATCCGTAGCGTGACTCACGACGAGTACCACTAGCAGTAACTTGGTGAACATGATGCTGGATCAACTGCTCGTTTAAAGACTTAGAATTCGGGCAGTATTTATACCGATGTATTCCATTAATCCTAATCGACTGATAAAAGTACATTTTGTGAATTTGAGCACGTCTGTTATCAGGTGTACTAATAAAGGTATATTATTTCATGTTTATACCTACATACAGGTATATATTCACCTGTTTCGGAGGGATAATTAGATATCGTGTTATTTGTCCAGTCTGTCATATTTATACAGATTTTTTGTAGTTCTAGAGTGCCTAGACAAACAGTTGAGTAACCAATATTATTTTAATGATTTAAGATCAATAGCGGGACCCGTTTACTAATAGAATATACACTGTATCAATAACATAAAAACCGTGGGTTCGATATACCCGAGAAAGTTATTTGGAATTTTTCTCTGGTGTTCCAATGATGCAACGTGGATGAAATGTCAAGGTGCAGGGTCAAGTCGTTTGGATGCAGCTCCGCCATAACGAACCCAGTTTAGCTTTGGGCATTGGGTCTGGCTAATAGGCTAATAAGATGAAAGCTGTGTGTTCGGTATATTCTATATAAGACTTTATTTGGAATTTTTCTCTCGTCTTCCAATGATACTGCGTGGATGACATGGCAAGGTGATGGATCTAGTAGTTCCGCCATAAAGAATTCAGTTTAACTTTGGAATTGGGTCTGGCTAATAGCATGAGGACGTGTGTGTACAGTATGATGATTAACATTTATTTATCCGACAGATATATACAAGTGGTCACGAAGTTCAAACTGAGTCATATTTGAAAACGGGGAGCAAGCGATAAAGAGAGAAATGGGGTTTAACGCCGACTTGGACATGTTATTTCGGACTAACATGTGGTTCAATTCGCCTGCGCGAACGGATTATGTGTGCAAAATCTGAATGAAATAACACTTAAACACTGATCGTTTAAATTAGCATAGCTGTCAAAATATCTATGTGTGTTTGCGCTCACGTCATCACTCCATGTGCTTTATAGACTTAAGCGGTGTTCGGTTCGTCAATTTGCTCTTTTGATATTTATCAAATTTAAACCTGTTCATTTCAATTTATTGCCATCGATTTCTAGTTCTACGATTTTAGTCCGATACCAGTTTTGTGATGGAAAACATCTGTTAGTTGATTTGTAAAGCGATGTATGCAATCAGAATCCCAATGATAAACCAAACCTTACACTTGATATATAGTGAAGCACACTCCATATATTGTGACGTACACTTCATATACTGTGACGTACACTTCATAGACTGTGGAGTACACTTCATAGATTGTGACGTACGCTTCATAGACTAGATTGTGACGTACACTTAGTAGATTGTGACGTACACTTCATAGGTTGTGACGTACATCAGGTATTGTTACAATTGCAGATATATATTGTCAGCGAGGGTATACGGTGGCTACGTGACTAAGACGCTGGGTTTCTAGCCTAGGGTCACGGATTCGATCAGTTCATCGGCATTTTCCGGCTTGGCTTCCCCTTGTCAGCGGTGCAGCTGTCTATTCGTTTGGATGGGGCAAAAAAAACGAGGTCCCGTCTACACATCATCGGGCGTATAAAGAATCCCTTAGTTGTTGGAATTCAATATAAGACTATTCGACAGCGCCGGGCAAAGATTCCCTGTAGTTCCCTGTCTTCGTCAGCCCAGTCGGGACCGAACAGTAAGACGTTAAACCCCATTTTATTTATAGTGAATTTTCTCCTGGAGTTTGTCGACTGACGACATTTATTTTTTTGTCAAGAGCCCTGTAGATCTACCAGAGGCTTCATGGGTCCAGGTTAAAAATCAATATTCTGCTTGTTTAGAAGCATCATCAATTCAAACTCTCGGAATCACGTGATCTGAATTACAATTTCCATTTTGTAAAATAAATAGTGGCTCATCCTGGATATTAGGCATTCCCAATCCCCATTCCAGTATCTCGCAAATGTCCATTCGAACATATGACTTCCAAACAGAATCCAAACCTACAAAACAAACTAGTTTGGAAAAAGTTGGCCTCATAAAGTGTCGACTCGAGTGGCGACCTCCTCCCATATAGTCACTTTAACCATTTGTGTTAAAGTCTGGTTCAGCATATAATATCTGGTAATAAAATCTATAAGAGACTTTTTTCGGTGTGGATTATTGTTTGGGATTATGTTATAATTTCCATTAGTCGAAAGTTTGGAAGTCAGTTTTCCATCCTTCAAAAATCGTTTTATTACAAGATTGTAGACTCTATTGAAGATACAAATGTTATTCGATGCAGTATTGAAGTGACAAATATTATTCGAATTCAAACTGTCACAGTATTGGAGGAACAGATATTATTCAAATTTGAACTGGCACGCGTTGTTATACGTGTACTCAACACCCTAAGTTTCCCTTCCATCCAAATAACTACACCAGCAATCCGAACGACAGACTCACCCTACCTGCAGAGAAGTGACTCTGACACAATGCAGAGCCATGATATCGATATGACGTTATCTAAACGTCACAGGTCATGAGGTCACACCAAAAAACAAACATCAACATATCATTGTGATCATTATCAACATTACAAGACATAATGTTACATTGTAAACAATAGCCTTCTTGCAGTTTTTAGGACTGTATAATCAGGCGCGTATCCAGGATTTTTTGCAGGGGGGGGGGGGTCTATGTTTGATAATTGCTTAACTAATTGCGCTCAACCGATTAACGGGGGGTTTTGGGGCCCTCCCCCAGGATATCTTGGTAAATTAGATTCAATTTGGTTCATTATGACGTATTTCCGGAAGGTAAATTCAAAAATTACATGTCTAAATCGCCAATAAAATCGCATAAAAATGTTCAAGTCTGAGCGGGGGGGGGGCGGACCCCCTGGACCCCCCTCTGGATCCGCGCCTGATAATCCGTACAGCCATTACGTCTTATTGCTTCGTCACAAAAATAACATCTAGAACTCTAGATTTGACGTCGGCATATTTGCACTATTTTGTGCTTCGGTCGTGTCTATTTCAGATATACACAGTCAATTCTGTTATTGTTTTTAGCGTGGGGATTGACTAATAGTTAATTTATTTCAGTTCTTAACAAAGATTTAAAACATTAACGCAATTTTAAAAAAAAGTAGCCAAATTCTGGCTGGGATTTCTGAACAAAATGGCCATTCCTTGTATACGTGCGAAAAAAATACCCAGCTACCATTTAATTTTCGTACATTAGTTACGTACGCTACACCAGTTGACCCCACAACACGCCGTTTAAACATAATATCACAAACGAATTCTTTAATATTGGTAATTTTATTGTGCAAAACATATGAAAATCAATCAATATCTGAAGTTTGTTTATCGTACATGAATCAACATTACAACAGTATATTACATTATCTTACACGTCACTTCTATTAATAGTATCAAAATATATTGTAATACGGTGCGAAATTTATATCTATTTCACATATTCAATGTTTCGCTTCCATTTTTCTTCCATCAAAAAAATACATGCAGTATATAATCAGAAACAACGAGTCTACGCGGCTAGTCCGATTCACACAATACAACATCTTGAGCCGTTTGAAAATTGGGATTCGCCATAGGAAATGAAATGAAATGAAATGCCGAGCTAATGGAGACGGGCATACACCATACAGTGTGCTACGAAGGGAACCTTTGCCCGGGCAGTAGCCTAATCTTACAAGAAATTACAACTGCCAAAGGATTTATTACCTACACGCCAATGTCTACACGGGAGCCACGTCCTGCATGACTGACAAGAGAAAACCACGCCGGAAAATCACGATTAATTGTCTCGGGCAATGCAGGGATCGAATACTCGACCTCCAGACTAGCGAGCCTACTTAGACACCGCGACTCTCTCAATATCACACGAATTGTCAAATTTATGTATGAAATACACTATTACTAACCATGTTTTTGAAAGAGTATATATATAACCTGCCTTATACACGACACACACCACTACTTGTAAGCAGAGACTTAGAACTGGGTGATAGAAATAGAAATAACTAGGATGACGGTAAACTTAAGAAAGTGGTGAGAAAGACGGGTGGGGTGGCTATGCTGGATAACAACAACCATAACAGCGTAGGATAACAACAACAACATATGATAACAACTACAGCATACAAGTTTCGACTATGAGACACCGACCGCAATCTATATTCTGTGTGCTCGTATACTACATGTAATTTCACTGTCAACCAGTTATTTATTGTCGGGTTGTCGCTTTATGAAGGGCGACACCACGACATCACGATACGATAACAATCAGGAACCATAGATTACCATCTCGATCATTTCTAGGAGTTGTGCATTAACGAAAATGAAATACACCAACTGGGCTAATATTAATCAACACTATATTAACTGCCTAATAAAGGGGCGGGGCAATGCAGAAAACTTAAAGATTAATTATGTAAGAGCTACATCTAACTATACCGGATCATTCTTTTGGCCTCAAATATTATATCATAGTTTATTAATTAGACATTTATTCAAGTCTATAATCAAATCGCAAGACTATCCGATGGTTGTGATTTTGAACGAGTTGACACGATCTCTATGTGATAATATATATTTTTTAAAATGGATAACCGAGACTTTGTTTGTAATCGTTATCGCAACAAATGTAGCAATAATAATCTTGACTACCCGATTCTTCAAAAAGTCATAACGTGACTCAGAATGAAGAATTCCGAATGAAACTTTCAAAATATTCCTGTTTTTAAACTATTGTAGCGAAAACTGTCAGCTCTTTATCTATATCTTTTATAATGCATCGTTCATAAATATATTATATATTGTCTAATGTGACACAATACACACCATACGTAAACATTTAAAAACTGGAATCGGTGTTGGAACTAATATAAGGTATCAATGATACATATAAAATAATAATAATAATAATAATAATAATAATAATAACAATAATAATAATTATAAATACATAAATAAACAATATTTATGATTACAATTAAAAGGAAGATTAAAATATATCTTTGGTAACTATTATATATATATATATGCATTATAGTCTAAACAAAGTGAGGCACGTGCTACTACAATGTAACCAATAACTGGTATAAATAACTTGGAATACTCATTAATAAAATTACTAGTAAACTCTACACATTACTTGATATAATTACTTGTGAATTATGCACATTTTGTGATATAATTACTAGTAAACTATACGCATTACTTGGCATAATTACTAGTAAATCATATACATTACTTGTGTTAATTATTTGTGCATTATGCACAATATGTGATATAATCATTAGTAAATTATACATAATACGGGGTATAATTACTAGTACATTATACACAATTTGTGTTATACATACTACTGAAGTATGCACAATACTCGATATAATTAATAGTAAAACACACACATTACTTGGTATAATCATATAAGCACTAGAAAATATACACTAGCAAAGTATGTACAAAATCATACGCAATATTTGATATAATTACTAGTAAAGTATGCACAATACGTGATACAAAAACTTGTAAATTATACACAATTCATGATACAATTACCATATTTGATTTACTTTCTACATAACAACTCATGTAAACTCTACAAAAATTATCAACACTAGTATATTTAAAACAGATATTCGCATATTAATTATATATATTAGGAATCATGTCAGGTGCTTACGTAATTAACAATTCATGTATTATTATCACATTCGTTGCATTTGGAGCCAATTAAAATAATGTAAAACAAAAACAAAAAAACGAAAGCACGAGAAAATAAAAAAAAAACAATCATCAGGTATCATTTCTAGACACCAGTTACATTTTTCATCTGACTTAAATTCCAGAACTTAGCAATAATGTTTATTCAAGAATTGTTTGTCTACTATCTGATGTCTAGAAATGGGAATGCTTTACTTGATTGTATACTTAGGGACCTTTCGCATCGTTAATATCTATTCCATGAACTTCTCGTACCCTCTAACACACGGTTTCGCAATCCGACGCTCAATAATAGCTAGACGGCGTTAATTTTCGCTCCATAAACTTCTCTCACAAGGCAAAGTTTCAAATCGATATTTTGGCAGATGTACAGCAAATCAAGCAAAATATTGCATTTGAGCACATTCTACAATTGCTACGCAATCAACAATACAAGGCCTCGAAAAATCGCGGAAAATTCAACATATGAGACAAAATAACGTCGTTTTCGTTTGCATACCTACGTGAATATAGCTCCGCACGCGTAACGTTTTTCACTGGCCGAACACTCATTACAGTTTGACGTCACAAGCACACACGAATCGAAGACGTCTTCATTTTCGTACTGATGCGAAAGGTCCCTATTATCTTAAAGTACCCATTGCGCTACGAAAACCAGTTCTGGATATCAACTCTAGATAACTTTTCTGCTTGGATTCAACCGGATTTTAAAAAAAAGGCCTATCCACTATGGAGTGACCGTATAACATAACATATTCTTGGAATTGTTGCACAGAATCGAACCATTTGTGGACATTTATATTTCTGCTAGAGATCTGATTCAAATACCGATCTGTATTTCATTTCGTTAGGGTTCCATGGCCTACAATACATAAAATACTGGAAGGTCGTGTCAGGGGTCACAAGAGTGGCTTTTGACCTATGACGTCAGACATTGCTTAATCTGTCAAAGTTGACGTTTCGTGCATCGTAAGTCAAGAAATCGCCGTAACAGCTGGTTTCATTGGCTAATCGCACACGCAGGTTACACAACAACTCTCCCAGATCCTAGTGTAGTACAGACAATTAAAACGGAATTGTGAAACATAAAAAACGAAACGAAATAGGATCTGTGTTTTAATCAGATCGCTCAGTGATCCAACGGTCACAATATTACAGTGTACTAGGGATTCCTGTTTCGCAAAATTTTGACTTGACGTGCAAGGTAATTCGTCTAGTATGATTTTGAGGAGATGTGGTTATAAAGAAAGACCAGTTTATCACAATCACCACGATTATCGCCAATTTAACAATAATAATAATAATAATAATCTATATTTACATGGAATAGAAGGTTATGTTATACATCATATCAACCGGATTGAAGTACAGATCTATATTTCGTTTCATTTTTTTATACTTTCGACGGTCTGTGCTACAGGAAGATATGACCAGTTGTAGTGGGAGATCGCGTCAGCGGGGTTATACGAGCGGCTTTTGAACCTATGACGTCAGATATTTTGATAAACCAATCAGCGTTGATGTTTCTATTAGAACAGCCACAGTTCCGTGCAGAGTGTTTCATCGGCTAATCCCTCATTTCAACCAGAAAGAGGATTATATAACAACTTTTCCAGATCATTGTGTAGTAAAGACAAGCAATACGAAATTTTGAACTATAAAAACGAAACGAAATAGGATCTGTGTTCTAATCAGTTGTATTCCTATCATTGTGGAATTTATTATAAGTTTTACTAGTGGATAGTTGGGTTTTATGGCTTTACAATTTGGAATCGTCTGAATGCATTACCGACTGGGATTTTGCGTGCACAATACATTTAGACATATCGAAGAATCCCAGAGCTTTCGGTATTTAACAAACGCCCTACATTTAAACACTGTACTGAAATATTCTATTAAAGATAACATAATAGACTAGGTTACCAAGTCATATGACTATATTACTAAAGGCACTGATTTATGAACAAGGTAAGAATATTGATACAACGGTGGAAAACTTCGTTAATCACATATATATACACAATGTAAATCATGACTTCAATACAATATACACAGAGTTCAGTCGCACATTTTAAATTGAGCTATGTGAAATTGATTGTAATTGAAACAAACGCGTGTTATGGCCACAGATCACTAATTATTTCCCTATTGACTTTAATGTTAATTCTCGTCTCTTAGACCGGCTGTAGCTTTTTCCCAAATATTCGTTGGGTAGAACGCTTTCTGCCGCAGATGGAGCAACATGTGGCAAACTCTGGCCCAAAAGCATGTATGAGGTTCACCATGAAAAACTTGAGATACACGGGCTGGAAGTAGAGACAACTAAACAAGCAATTTTTGGCCCTCCCTTTCAACGTAACCAACCTCACAACCCTTGTATCCTTCCGCCTCAAAATCATGAATATTCACCAAAACCTGGCAGAAAATGTATTTTCTTTAATTCTACACCAAAAAGTCAACAAAAAATCGCCACGCAAAAGGGGGAAAAAGGGAAAGGGAGAGCAGGACTAAAAACAACTTTCGCCCTACATTCGTGATCTGTGTCCTTATAGCAAAGCAGCAACAACTGGAGTTATTCCCCTTTAAATATACTCAAGTTTTTTTTTAATTGACGTCAGCTTCTAACAACGTTTGAATCTGTATTTATTCATTTCGCCTCGGGTAATATTGTTTACTATGTCTCCATCAACGCAACTTTCTTTGACAAGTTAACAAAACTTAATAAATAAATAATTTATATTTTCTTATATTATTGACGAAGTGATTCATTAAAATCTCGAAGAAAAAAACAATTAACTAAAATACAAAGACAAAAAAGAATGAGGTTTATCAAAAAATCCGGTTGCACTGTCTGCCTAAATATATAACATAATTGCTCTCACTAATACTTGCCCAAGTTCAATTCTACAATTTAACACGCCATTTGCATATAATCTATGTCAAAATGAATTCTTAATTTTTGTCCCGAGCATGATTAATTTTTTTGTGTAAGAATCAATCTAAGGAAAATACAGATCTATATTTCGTTCTTTTTTATACTTTCGATGGCTTTCACTGCATGAAGATCTGATAAGTTATAGTGAGAGTTCAGGTCAGGGGTCAAACGAGCGGCGTCTGACCCTATGACTTAAGAATCAATCAGAGTTGGCGTTTCTAGTGGTTTACCCACAGTTCCGTGCACATAAAGGCCAATAACTCGCCATAACAGATCGTTTCATTGGTTAATTCATCACATCAGCCAGATTCTAGTGTATTAAAAACAAGTAAAACGAATTATTGAACTATAAAAACAAAACGAAATAGGATCTGTGTTTTAATCAGATTGTGTTAAAAAAGGATGAATCGGATTATTTATGACGATAAACAAAAAGAATATCTAATTATTTATATTTGCAAAGGGGTGTCTTTGATTGCAGCGAACCATATTCCCATTTTTTTTCTATATATCCGATGTGTCCACCATCTTAACAATATTATCAATACATTAACATAACATGCTTCTCCGACTGCATTACCAGTAACATAACATCTGGATTCGGATTTTAAACACACAGGAAATATCATGAAACTGGAATGAATCGCGTATGGCTTTTAAGGTTTATAATTCTTCGGGAAATATAGGGAAATATATAGAATGTATTATGTATCTTCAATAAATTTAGAATCAGATTCGTAGCAACCAAACTCGACTAAACGCTTAAAGTTGTGTTATTGGTGGTAATCGGGAAGAATCCATTTTCTTTTGCTGTTGCTTTAACTTGATATCATTTGGACTTTTTTCTAATTTATCGGCATTGATATCGATATCTGAGGCGGACAATACACTCACCACAGTTACGTCACTACGGCGCTGTTCCGCAGAATCGCCATCATTGTTTTGTACTGCGTCACAGCTTTTATTCACAACCTCACCGCTGTTAACAATGGCGTCGCCGGATTTGCTGTTTATATCATGTTTCACAGAATGCTTCCCAGGACTATTTTGTGGTTTAGGATTAGATTTAATAACATCATCCACATGATTCGGCTGCATCTCGGGACAATTTTTGCCATTTTTCGTATCCCCATGTGGGCCAGTTTTTCCGCGAACTATTTCCAATTTACGGGGCTCGGCGGAAGCCTTATCACCACCCGTGTTTGAGGGCGTTCTGGGTCTGGATTTATCAGTTTTTGGAATGTTAGGATAAGAGTTTGTTGAGGAGATTGAGGCGGGGATATTTGATTGAGCATTGTTATTATTATTATTATTATGATTCGTGTTATTTTTCGTTAAATCAGAAAGGCTTTGGGTACTGGAACTACTTTTATCACTAGATGCTGTCTTTGCTATAGACGTATCACTACTTGAATGTTCACTTTTGACTTTTTGGGGACTTTTTTGTTTCACCAAGCGATCATTGACCAGTTTATCGTTTTGGTCTGATTGTTTTTCTGTTGGTCGCTTTTCAACGGTTACTTCCGCTTTCACTATGTTCTTTAGCGGTATTTCTGATGCCGTGGACTTTTTAACATCGGAACTTTTAGGTCGGGACTTTGGTGTATTTGGTCGTTTTGTTGTGTTCTTTGTTTCGGGTTTTGGGGAACAGGCTGCAGACGATTTCTTTGGAGTGTTTGAGTTACTGTTGTCTTTTGAGCTCGCCGTTTCCTCCTGGTCCGATTCGCTCTTAAAGTTAATCGTCGTTTGTTCCCGATCTGGACTTGCTCTCATGGAGTTATTCGCCTCCTCCTCGTTCGACTCGAGGATTGGTTCTGGTCTGTCCGTGGCCGGAAGTGTGGAGTCATTATTAAACATGGTGGACAAACTATCTGATGACAGAACAGAGGCAAGACTGAAACATAAACAGATCAATCAACTTAGTGGCGAGTTCGACACAATTTTTATCCCTATGAATTAAAGCCTATTGGATATTTCCACAACCATTTCGAGAAACAGGTGAGAGGAGAAAGGGCGATGGGGAAGGGGGCATATGGGGTTTAACGTCTACTTGACACAATCTAGGTCATTTTCGGGACTGTCTTAGAGTTTGATACACAGAGTCTTTATTGTCGATCCTGTTCACTATCGCGTACAAACGTGGAATCGAAATCACATCGCTTCCCTCCTTTTACAGGTTTTATAATGTAAAGTGCACCCTTACAGTTTGGATATAAGTCACGCTTTTAAGATGACGTCTTAAGTTTGTACTTAACCCTTTAAGACATTTTTCCGGCGTGATTTCCCCTTGTCAGTGATACAGAAGGAGGGCCTGGCAAGTTCAGCCGCTTAGTCGTTCGGATGGGACGAAAAACCGGGGTCCCGTGTACAAATTGGGGTGCACGTAAAAGATCTATTGGCAGTTTGAATTCGATATAAGATTAAGCCGTAGCCCCGCTGCCCGGGCAAAATTTCCCTCATAGCACGGGAGTAGCATAAAGTAAAACCTAACACAATTACTTGGTAAAGACAGTGAATACTGAATCGAATGGGGCGAAACCCCAACCCCTCTCCCGTTGACTTGCGCTCCTCTCCGGACAAGATTGCCCAAATATCACAATGTATGGTGAATGCCCGACCTCATTAGTCAGTTGCGGGTGAACAACATGACGTTAAACTGGATTTAATCTCAATTGTACATTTACTTAATTTTGATGTGTAAAATGTTTATTATTGGAATTATTGGACGAAAATGCTAACAAAAACAGAAATAATAAACGCTTACCCGTGGCTATCCGCACTGGAATAACAAAATGGGTAAAAAAAATAAATTATTTAAATGTCTAAATTAGTGTTCTTTATAAAACAAAAGATTGTGTGAATGTTGGAATTTAGGAATGTTGTTGTCCTAATCTTAAATTTTGCAGAGGCTAATATACTACAGCAATATTGCACGGGCAAGTCATTATTACACGGGACTCGCCAATATACAACAGTAACATTGAACAGGCCAATACACAACTGTAAGTTACTGTATTTTGGCTAGCGCAATATTATTGTTGTATATTGGCTTGTCCGTGCAATATTGTTGTAATATTTTGCACAGGAAAATATTGAGCTAGCGAAAATGCACAACGATATTGAACGACACTAGCTAACATATAAGAGTAACAATATAACCGATATGCAACAGTAATATTGCATTATGCTAGCCAAAATATAGTAACAATAATATTACACGGCACTAGCCAATATACAACAGTAAAGCCGCGCACGTCGGGGCAATACACAACAGGGACTTTCCACTCGACTAGCCAATATACAACATTAATACTAAACAGGGCTAGCCAACATACATTAACAATAGCCAATATACAACAGTGATATTGCACTGAATTGGGCAATATACAATAGTAATATTTCGGGGGGGGGGGGTAACAATGTTGAAATACAATAGTAATATTGCACTGGGTGAGTCAATATAGGATTATAATAGCGTTCTGAATGAAATGGGAGCAAGGGTGGAGTAGGACGAATACTGCATGGGGATAGTCAATATACAATATACTAACCTAAGATCTGGCGGATCAGGGAGGGGCTTCGTAAATCCTTCTTTTCCAGTCAACCAATAAGTTGGACGTTTTCCCTTTCCCTAGAAAAATACATAAATGGGAGCTTATTATACTTTTATCAATACTAACAATTAAACTATACGAAATAAAATGGTGTCTAATGTCTTAGTGTTCTGCTTCTAATGGTCTAAATGGTACATAGACAGTGGCTCTGTAACATATTATTAGTTTGAATTCCAACGTTCAAGTGCACACCAATTTGTACACGGCACTCCGGTTCTTCGTACCATTCGAATGACTATACGTCGGCCTTTGCCGTATTATACTGGCCTTTGCCATATTATACTCGCCTAAATCATATTATACTTTGACAGTGGATAATCGATACTTTTTTATAATGATATCATTGGTACCCGACAATCGCTATTATTTACTCTATTCTATAGTTTGATAAAACTTTAAACATGTATAACTTTGCCACACACACAGTGAGAGAGAGAGGGGGAAAGAGAAGAGAGAAGACAGAGAGATGGGGTTTAACATCCACTCAACATAAACTAGGACATTACGGGACAAACATATGGTTTAATTCTATTTCAATAATCCGCTTGTTGCGCGTTGGGGTCTTTAGCAGTGGGTGTGTGTGGGGGGTGGGGGCGGCAGAACCCGTAGAAAACCCACGAGGTTCGACAAGCGACCATACTCCTTGTCACATATAACCGCGGAATCGAAACCACGCCAGCTGACTCAATGACAGGCTTTATGATACTGCGCACACATGCTAACCATTCGGTCAGCCATCAAACCAGCTCTATATGTAATATTGTTCATCTTTAACTGGGAGAACATGTCTTGTGGTTCGAAGGTCATGAAAGTACCTTTAAATCTGTCATTCCTCTGAATTCCAATTTATATCCACCCAATACATATAACACTTCCTTCGTCTCTTCACTAACATGTATTCGAAATGCTGACAAAAAAAAAATATCAATTATTGTATTAGTATAGTGCTTGATAGGGGTCACGTGTTCCATCCCATATTCCTGAAGCAATGGTCCGAGAAAACCCTCTCTGCCAATTGCAGGATTGGCTTCTGATTTCTGATACTTAAGCTTTTGAGGGAGTGTGTGTATTCTCCCCGTTCAAACAAATCTATCCCATGTACAGGAACATGACAACCCTTCGTTTACTATAGGGTCTTCCCTAAAACTTTGGACAGTGATTTAAGGTATTAAAAAGGTGAAAGTATTGTTCATACAGCATTGTTTATATTGTTGATAGCCTCGTTCGTCACACAATCAGGTTTACTACAATATTCTGCTATGCACTGGTTAATTGGGCATAATAAAATCATTAGTCGTTTCGTAACGTTATGTAAACATATTTGGTCCAATTTGGAACTTTGTTTCAAATTAAACGATATTGTTACGCATAAGCCATCGGTTGCTAATGCGGCTGTTGACCAATAACAATATAGAACAGCAGTTGGTAGTGGGGTTAGCTCTAATCAAACGGAACACTGCGAGACGTATGGTTCGACCCCTGTGTTAGGCGAGTGAAAGTTCATCGGTATTTTCTGGCGTGCCCCCGCCTCCTTGTCAGTGGTGTAGGACACGCCATTCCATTCATTAACGACTGCCTTAAACCGCACTGATCAAGATAGAATCGAATTACAAGTTATATTATAAGTATACTGGCAAGATTGTCTAGATCCATAAGTAGTAGTATAGCTATTTTACTTACAAGATAGACTCGATCTAAAAGTTGTGTATAGCTATTATACAGACCAGGTAGACTAGATCTACAAGCACCAGTCTTAATTTGATTTTCAACTGTCAACGGATTTTTTAAGTGCGCACCAATGTGTGCACACCGGACCTCGGTGTTCCGTTCCTCCCCAAACTAAATTTAGAAGTCAAGCAAAGCTATCTTACTGACTGTTGACTATGATTATATTACCTGATCCCGTGGATTCCATTCTGGATGCTGTATTGACAGTATCTCCAAACAGACAATATCTAGGCATAGTCAACCCAACAACACCCGCAACACATGATCCTATACATCAAAATAATACATTAAATAAATTTATCAAATCGATACATTAAATAAATCTAACAAATACATACATTAAATAAATTTAGCAAATCGATACATTAAATAAATTCATAAAATTGTTTCCACAAAGCAATTTTTTTTTAAAAAAATGTTCAATTAAATACATTTAATAAACTATTCCACCAAATAAATTTATCAATTTCATGCAGTGATTATATTCAACAATAACATTTGCAGGATCTCGGGGGCCTTTTATAAAATTTTGCATTGCTCCTGCCGTATATACGCTTCCGTAATAAATTAGTCCATGCAATTCATGAAATTAGTCCATAAAATAAATTTATAAATATATCAAATTGCTGCATAAAAATAATGAATTACATTATTGATGAAAATAAATTAAACACCATTATCTATATCAAGTCCTCAAAATGTGTAGTTACCTGTATGCAGACCGATTCGAAGACGAAGAGGCACATCCGGCATATGACGTATTTTAAACGTACCACATTGACTGAGGAGATCTAATGCCATGGTGCTTATCTCCCCTGCATGTTTATACCCAATTCTTGTAGGTAGACCACTTACTACCATATAGGCATCACCAATAGTCTCAACCTAGGTAATAACAAATATAATGATACGTTCATGGCTGTGTTTTTCTTTATTTAGTTGGAGTCATTCTATGTGTCTATATCTAGTCTATGTCTGCGGTTGTATGTCGTCTATGTTTTTATTTTGCGAAAATAAAATATATTTCATATATAAGTAGCCATGTGTTCCGCTATTTTTCATGTGTTCCAAGATGTGCCGTTGGCAAAGTAAAGGCTGAAAACCACTGCGGCATACAGTATGCTATAGTCTACTCCATATTTCATATCATCCGAATGACAAGAAGGAAGCCACGCTGACCAATTCCATTAGACATCATATTGCCATACAAACACCGTATTGTTTAATAGACAACATATTTCCCCATACACATCGTACTGCTCAATAGACAGCGCATTATCATACAAAAATTGTTCAATATACTGAACTTTATCTTATACACATCGCATTGTTCAACAGACAGCCTATTATCATATATAAACATTGTTCAATAGACACCATATTACCTTATATACATCGTATTGTTCAATGGTAGCATCAAACATCGTATAAAGATCGTTTAGTAGATCGACAACTTGCATGGGTGTACTCATTGCCGATATAGTCGTAAATCCTACGATATCGCTAAAATATATTGTTACTTCAGCAAACGTTTCAGCTTCTACTGGTTTACCACTCTTTAAATATTCTGCTACAGCCCTGTTCATTGAAAATATATAAAATTAAAATACGGATGTGACGTCACCCTTTGATGTTGGCGTACCATTATGTCAAATTTTAATAATCGTACGGGCAACTTGCTAATCGTACTTTATAAATACTAGTGAAATAATTGACTCGTGTGACGTATTTCACTGTAAAAGCACGTGTGGAGTGTCTGAATTTAAGTTGTTTAATGGTCTCTAGCTTAAACTAAATCTGCCTTTAGGCCTGAAATGTTATAAAAACTATTAATCAGACATTAGTTAACTTATCCAGTCCATAATCAACTCTCGATGCCAAGGCTAGTCTGCGATATTTGTTGGATTGTAGTTCGATTTACTGAAAAATTTTCCTTCGTGATGAACAATTAAATGAATAATCGAGACTACTAGTTTTGTCTTACCGACTTTAGTAACGATGATCGAGGCTAAGCGGTACTTTCATTCGCCTAGTCATTAATTCATAGTTGATTAATTTGACTGAAATTTTCAGCAAATTCCCTGTACATTAGCTAGTTTTTAACTATTATAATGTATCTTCTCGGCCATTAAACAACACTTAACCTGTCATTATGATACTCGTTCATAAGTCTATAAGAGTAGGAAAGCACGAGACTGTAGTCATTCGTCCCCTGCATAACTGTAGTCGAGAACTTTGTCTTGTTTATATGCCGGTTATGTTTACATGTACGTCAAATGAATATATTCCAAAATTTCAGTAAGGAAAACTTTATTTATGTTTTCTGATGGAAAATAAAAATCTACCCTGGAAGAATAGCCCGTTACGGGTTTAAAGAAAATTTTTCAGATGAATAACCGCCCCGCCAAGACTTTCGGAACGCAAGTTATACCGGGCTAATAATATACCCCAAAGCTCAAAGAGATTGACCGTTATATGTAAAATAGTATTAAAGCTGCGTCTTTAAAAAAAAAACATCCATGCGATATAAAACACGGGTGTACGATTGATTCGTATTGTTCCGACCGTGTTTACGAATTGGTGCTGCGTTGGTTGCATGTGATAAAACTTACGGAGGTAACATTCTAGACAAGAGCTGATCTGTTTTCTTTTTTTCTTCTTCCAACTGAACTGTTCTATCATTGACAATTTCTTCTAAATCGTTGGAGTATTTTTCTAACATTCGAAACATGGTATCAACTATATTAGCTTTCCTGAAAATAGACAACAATATACATGATATACACGTACTCGGAATATTTCGGTAGTGTCCGTGATGTATATGTGTTTGTATAAAGACCCAGGATATCTCCTCCGTAATCTGGAAAAACCTAGCAAGTCAAATTTTGGTGAAAATTGAGTCAGACACATATTTGGACTTAGTACACATGTATGTAATAATAGGGTTTTTTCTCCTTCACCGAAAGGGCTTCTAATTATCTTCATCTAACAAGACAAAATAAAATTGGCTATATATTCAGTAGCTTAACCATACAGTTTTCCTTTGTTTACTCAAAACTACATTCAACAGTGTGACTAGGTTTTTCCAGATTACGGGAGATCTCGATAGTTTCCGTGGTGTATATGTTCTCATATCCCACACACTCGGGATATCCCTATAGTTTCCGTGATGTGCATGTACTTATAAACAACCCGGGATATCTCAGTAGTTTATGTAACGCCCGCTGTACCGCGTGTATCATAAAGGTACATTACGGCGGAATATGCACGTGACGTAGCTTCAGAATGTGGAATATGAACGATTTCCATTCACATAGTCTGTGTGTGATAACCAATGCTTCACTATGGCAGGAAGGGGGAATTGATATCTGTGACCCGTCTTCATTAGCCCAGGTTAGGAGCAGAACAGTAGGACGTTAAATCCTGTTTCATTTCATTTCATTTCGGTATCAAATCTCACTGTTTGACAGATTACGTCATATCCCATGTATATCGCCTTTTGGTAGGTACTAAACTGGTTAAGATGTGTTATACCCCATCCCGGACATCGGATAATTGGAAAAACCCAGATCCCGTTCGCACGTATTCATTATTAGTCATAGTCTCCAAAACCACCATACCATCCCCACCCTTTTGGTATTGGTTGGGTTGAAACTTATCTCAAAGACAATCATGTTCATTGCATATATTTACCACTGATTTTATGTGTCTCAGTTCTGAAAATAAATTAATTTTGTATGTTTATTTTATAGCCATTACCCATGTTAAATTTAAAGCCCCAATAACACTCTTGTTGTAATTGAATAATATGTCCCAACCTTTATTCTGGCCAACAAATTGTATTATTTTACAATATTCAAATAAATTGATAGTACAAATTTCATCGTCACACACATAATTTTAAAAATTGGAAAAATTCAACTACATGATTTGAAAAGGTTAACGTAAACCTTTTCAAATGTGACTTGGATTTGAAAATATTTTCGACCCCCCTGGAGATATAAAATAGGACGTAATGGATAATTCACACAACAGGTAGGACACATAAACATCTGGTACTTAGAATAAGATTATTATTTATTTTCTAGAGCTGTTAAGCCAGCAAGAGTGTTATTGTCCCTTTAAAGGAGTATTAATGGAGTTTAGAAAAGGAGCAGGCAGTTAAAAACTAGATAGTGTGAAGGGAATATGCTGAAAATTTCAGTCATATTGCTCCACTCTGAACCGAGATATAAACATAGTGTAAAGGGAGTATGCTGAAAATTTCAATAAAATTGCTCTACTCCTAACCGAGATATTAGCATTTGAATTTTAAGTCCAGACTTGATCATCATTATTTAAGTCAGTACGATAAAAAAAAACTTGGTCTCTGGTTATTCATTTTTCGATAAATCATCAATAAGCGTTGAGCATCAAATCTAATTCAAATCCAGAAGATGGCATCGAGGGTTGATTAAATATAAATGTCTAAATAATATTTTATATAACATTGCAGGCCTAACGAAAGACCTACAATAGACAGACGTAACTCTTGCATTGTGTATGTTTAACAGTTCCTAATTACCCGCGGAAGCATGAATTTACGCGGTTTTGGGGATCTACAAGCCAAGTATTATCTATTTTTAAAACAAGCCATCTCAATAGTTAACTGGTCTACATCGCGATCTTCTTCTGTAGGTCAATACCCAAGTCATTTAACCAGTTGATTTTCTTTTCAACGTGAAAAACTTGACAAGAGATTTCTTTTTTTAGTTCCTTTGAAATCTTTCATGAATCTCAAATTATCTATACATTCAAAACCTGATGGCGGTTTGACTGAGAACAATTTCAAAGACGGCGATTCTTTAGGGACATTAAGTGAGAGGCCGACATAAATATAGGCTGCTGAATAGTTTTAGAAATCCAGGACGCGGAGAAAGAAAAGTGTAGCCTACCAGCTTCTGTCTGGGTGAGGCAGAACCAATTTACGCTACGATTAGCTAGTCTGGATAGTCAATAGAATCACTTCAAGTCTTTCACGCAAAATATTCAATTCTCCAGAGACCCAAGTAAAGGTTAGCTTGAGGACTTCGGACGACGTAATATCGATTGAAGACGGTTTAATTTACAAAGCTGCAGCTACAAGCAAATGGGATGTAGTAATCCATTGGATGTTCTTGAAACAGCGCACATCGCTATGTACGAGTAATTGGTACAATGTCCTCAATATGGATTTAACAAACCGTAACCAGTTTGTTCCGCGGAGGTTAATGCCCAATGGCAGGGTAAACAACTTAGTTATGTTAATGCTACAAGTTTAGCTACATGAATCAGATACAGAAGTGGTATCAGGTGGTATATAGGAACTGATAAAAGGGATAGCTTGATAGATCTGGATTTCAGATACGTATTTTGCTCTCAAATAGCCATGTCCACGGTTTAATGTCGGTCAGAAAGCTTACATCCAGAACAACACGTATGTTCTCTGTCAAAGGTAAAGGTTACTCCCTCGACTGAATCGTACATACATGAACCAATATACAGTGTCGTGTATTTGGTGTACAAATAAATAGCATGGTTCCTGGTATGGGTATTAAAGTAGGTCCAGTAATACTTTGTGATATTGGGAATAATGGACGTAAACAACCAACGCGCAGTGGTGGCAAATGTTGATATGACAAACCTATATAATGTCAACCTTACAGATATCCCCAAAACGAAGTGAAATTACGTTTTAGTTCATGACAATGGAAGTAAATATGACAGCCACTTCGTACATGGGTTATCACAAAAAAACAAAACTTGATCTTTTAATGTACCAGAGGTCCCGTGTACATACTGGCGTCCACGTAAAATATATCTTGACATGCAGTTGGAATTCGATATATAAGAGAAGGCCCTGACGCACCTGGACCAACTTTCCCTAAAATCACACTGAATGGTGTATGCCCGCCTTTATGTGCCCAGTGGAAGCAGGACAATAGGACGTTAAACCCCATATTTCGTGCCATATTATAATTAGATTACCCCCGCATGTACAGATTTAAAACGAATACATGATTATAAACTTGCCCAGTCCAATAATCACAACCAACGGATGGACCTTTAAAGGTCATATTTCCAGGGCCTTTTGGCTATGAAGAAGGCGACTAAATCTTCTATAAGTGGCCATCCACACATAGAAATACACTCTTCTCCAAGTTAAATCCCCCAAATGTCGACTAATCGCCAGAACTTATTATTGATTATTGGTTCAATTAGAACCAGAGAAAACCGTGGATGCAGATAATGACTCGTCGACGTTTGTTGCGTCTCTAATTTAGAGACTATGGTTCCGAATCGGGCTACTTAGTGAAATCTGTATATTGGTTAAATTGGTGAGTTAAAGCGTCCAGTTAATTGATAGCTTTAGGTACAAACATTATAACTAACTAGCCCGAGACGATTTGCTTGACGAAATGAAATATGTATAATTATACGTAAATAGGGATTAACATCTGACAGGTTCGTCTATATAAACAATACACAAATAGTCGAGTTGAGAGATGGGTTTGGTTTAACGTTCACTCGATACAAATTAGGTCATTTCGATACTAACACAAGACACCATTTTATTTGATTAATACACTTATGCGTAGTGGTCTTTAGCAGTGCGAGGAAACCGGGGAGTGAACAGGCGATCCTACTCTTTGCCACGTACAACTGGGGAATCGAAACCACGTCAATTGATTTAGTGACAGACCTTAAGATACAGCGCACATAGATCGGTCACTTGCCAAACCTCGTGAGTTTCCTGTGGGTTCTACTAGGATGTAAGATAAAAAAAATAGCAATCCGGAATAATTAAAATAGAACTCACTTTCCGCTGGTTATCTTTTTAAACTGGTCGTAAATTTCTTCGACTCCTGGTCTCATATCTGGGGCTTCAGACCAACATTGTTTCATGAGTTGTATGTACGGTGGTGGCGCGAATTGAGGGGACACGGATGGACGGATTAAAGGTGGGGGCTTCTTCAACTTTCTAAAGATTTCTGAAAATAAAAAAAAACAGAATCAGAACATAAAATATAAAACTTTAACTGGACAATTTAATATTCATTTCAAGATAACTTGTTTACACCAAATAGATCGACGTTTAAAGAAACATTACGTAAAAGATGCATCTGACTATTACAAGCAGGACGATGGGACTGGCAAGGACAGCTGTCTAGTCGTTCGGGTGGGACGACAAACCGAGGTGCCGTGTACACATTGGTGTGCCAATAAAAGATCCCTTGATAGTTAGAATTCGATATAAGAGCAGGCCGTTGTGCCGCTGTCCGGGCACAATTCCCCTCGTAACGCACTGTATGGTGTGTGCCCATCTTGATTAGCTCAGTTCGAAGCAGAACTATAAGACATCAAACTCCATTTCATATCATTGCCTATTACAGGGACGGCCAAGTGGTTAGCGAGAGAGAGAGAGAGAGAGAGAGAGATGGGGTTAACGTCAACTCGACACAAACTAGGTAATTTCGGGACTAAATTAATTTTTTTTCAATAATTCGCTTGCGCGTAGGGGTCTTTAGTAGTGGGAGGAACCCGGAGTACCCGGAGAAAACCCACGACGAATGGTTAGCACTTGAGCGCTGTATCATAAGGCCTGTCATTGGGTCAACTGACGTGGTTTCGATTCACCGGTGGCACCACTGACAAGGGGTAACCACATCGCAAAATCCAATCAAATTTCTTGGTCTTTACACCGATATATCTCTGGTTTATGTCCCATCCGAACGACTAGAAACACCCGATCTATCGCAGCTCTAACGCCTTCACTTAGCCTACCGACAACACGAACATGGGCAAATAATAATAATAATAATATCGTCATTTATAAACACGTTAATACTGAAGAGATCCGTTTCTAAGGCGCTGTTAGTTTTTATATTCACTAATTTTTTACAGATCAAGATTTTGAAATAAGAATGTTTTAAGTTGAGATTTAACAGTAATTGTTTCACTGACTGTGATAGTCTATTCCATAGAAAAGGAACGGCAAAAGAAAAGGCATGTTTTTCAAGTTAACTGGCTGGAGATTTTAGAAGATGTTTTTTTTCAGCGAACCCTTATGTTCAAACGTTTTAATCACCCAGTTGATTACAGAAACAAGGCAAAGAATTGAAACAAGCGATGAAGCAATATTTATTTATAATCAAAGGAGCTAAATAGCTAATATCTGGAACCTAAAAATTAACAAAAGTGGGTTGCAACTCATATAATACTGTAATATGAATGTATATAAACTGCTTTACATTCAATGGTTTCCGTTTTTACACTTAATTTCAAATCTATAATATGTTCGTCGAAATAAGCCAGCAGTCTAAATCAAGCGCAAATTTATAGCGTCTACATACGCCGTTTGATTTGGTGTTTAGCCTAGTCCCTCGAGTCTCTTGTTAAAACGGAGGCTGAAGCGCATTATGGTACATGATTCGTGTACCAATGGTAAATTATTTATTTTGTCTTAAATATTGGATATCAGAAACCAATCTTTTTCCGGTAATCAATGTTGATTTAAATTGACAAATAATTCGTGTTTTCAATATCAAAGATTTTTGATGATGTTGAGTTAGAGACTTAGCTACTTTAACACCTATCTATTATTCGTAATTCACACGTACCGACAGCTTAGTAAATATAACAGTATATTGGTTTTACGTTATGCTGACATCGTTTAATCACATTAGTTCAATAATAAAAACACCGTCGTCACAGAAACGTTAAATGTTTTCTGGTTTAAATCAATATTCATGTAATAATAAATGGCACAGGAAAACAAATTAATTGGCGTCAAATAAAGTTCAACAAAGCACAAAAAGAAAATCAACAAAAAGCAGAATCGTGACATTCCGTCATCTTGTATTAACATTCATTGTTTGGTATATGAAACAGTTACCTCCCCTGGGTACATATTTTATAACATTATATTACATTATTGTTTGGGCTGTTGATCTCATGTTTATAATCTTAACGATAAATAGATTACTAATAGCATATTTCCTTAAAATATTTAACCTTTTCATCTAACAAACTTGTAAAAACATGTGTTAAGTAGATTAAGGACACCCATTTTATAACATGTATTTTATAACAATACATGTATTGGGTTTACAAGTCCCTTTGGGTTTTTAACGGTCGTTGCCCTGTTTTTCATATCAAACACACATCTTCCAGAACTATACACAGTCAACAAAATGATTCAGAGAGGGCGGGGGGTGGGGTGTTGTTAACATTTTATCGACACCAACTGCGAAAGAGAGAGAGAGAGAGAGAAAGAGAGAGGGAGAGAGGTGTATAAATAGAGATAGAGATGGGTTTAACTCCACTCGACACAAACTAACGTATGGTTTAATTTTAATTCAATAGTTCGCTTGCGCATAGGGGTCTTTGGCAGTGCGAGGAAACCGGAGGACTCAGAGAAATCGCACGCGGCTGGACATGGAACCCCTAACTCACGTACAACCAGGGATTCGAGACCACGTCAGTTGACTCAATGACAGGCTTTATGATACAGCGCGAACAATGCTAACCATTCAGTATACCAAAAGTACGACAAATTAAAGATGGTTATTTATCAGTAGCGTGTGTGTCCTCCACTGGCTCTTACGCACGCTGTGCAGCAAAATTAACCATCTTTGGTTTTGACCCCTCTGACTTTGTACCGTTGATTACAGATTAAACATCCATAAGTGTACACATGTGTTGTTACTGATGTGTTCCCATTTGAATATTGTTCACAATACGAAGAAAAATAAATAAGATATGTTTACAGGATCATTTTGTTATACGAAAAACTAAGTGATGTGTTTTCTATGGCGCTCAGTATATATACAATGGTAGAACAGTACGTATATTTATTGAGAGTTGCGTCCATATTATCTCCCCGATTTTCAGCTTATGGTCGTGTAACTGGGGTATATCTTCAATGATCTTAGTATTAGTGTCATTAGTTTGAGATCATGGCGGTATCACGGAATTATATCTACAATGACAGAATCAAATACTGTATTGATACATGAATTGGATCGGGAAACAGGCATGGTCTATTTAACTCATCTCTTATCAATATAAAACAATTAGATTTTAACATAAAAGATGTGCTAGGATAATCAGAATATTGGAGTTTAAACGTTTACTGAATTTACGTATATACATACTTGTTGGCAGCTTTCACTCTGATGGTGACCAAAAGTTATGAATCTTACAGCTATTTGGGTGTTTCGAAAAATGTATGAACCTTTCTTAAAAATATCTTTTAAATCTGATATATATTTAGTGTTCGGTCGCAAAGTGTGATGGAATCTGTTGACTGAGGAACTTTGTTTTTTTGTGTGTTTTTTTAAAGCTTACTGTTATGGACATATGTTGCCACAGTTTGTCGTGTATGTTGTAAAAAGTGATCAGTCCCTTTGCTGATTACACTATTTTGCCGATAGCATTTAGAAGGACTTCGAATTTTGTCTAATGGTTTGGTCATGGTTCGTACACGGTTTTGTTTTATTATTATGCGTACAGCTGAATGTAGGGGAGAGTGTGATAAATAGCGTTCGGTGTCCTCAAAGTTCTAACACAATTACTAATTGCTGCTATGGTTGATCAATTGTTCTTGACTTTTACTTTTTACCCTAGGGAAGACAATTAGGTGGAGGTACTGCCGATCTTATTGGATTATCTCTGTGATGGTGGCACCATTACTACGTGTTGTAGCAATAGTGATAGATAATCATATTGATTAGTTAATTGTTGCTTCGACACCCAACAACGCAAACAAAAACAGTATTGACCTGTTATCTCTTTTACAACCAGGCCAATAGAGGTGGAAGTGATCAATTTTTTTTTTGTTAAAAAATGAAACAGAAAGACAAAAAAGCCCGAAAAATCCCATTAAAGATATAAAACATGTCGAAAACGTACGAAAAGAATTTTAAACAATATAACACGAGTATTAACCTTTCCAAAACTTAAAGTAATGATATATTTATAAATGTTATGTAGTTTTTGTGTGTGCTTGTCCCAAACACATTCGCACACACACAAATTGTCCATTCCGATGTTCGGTCTCATGATGTTTTTTAGGGGGTGCGTGTTCCAAACGCATCCACATCACAGACATAGAAAAGTATATTTAAACAATATTATAATAAGAGTGTTAACCTTTCAAAAATATTATAATAAGAGTGTTAACCTTTTAAAAATATTAAATAATTATTTATAAATGTTAGTTTTTTGGGGGTTGCGTGTTCCAAACACACACAAATCGAATGGCCGGTCGAGTAGTGCACTCACCGATTTACAAAGATGAATGTTCCAGAATTCGAAGAGGGCGGGGGGGGGGGGGGTTATAAGGTCTGCCATTGAGTTGAGTGACTTGGTTTCCCCCGACTCCCCACCCCCCACAAACTGTTAAAGCCAATCCCCGGAAGCCAATTTTAGAAATGAAATTGTATTATTTGAACAATCCGAAATGCCCTAGACTGTGGTTCGTGGACGTTAACCCTTATTCCTTTCTCTAGAATTTAGGACACAGCAACTAGAATCTTGGATATATGAAAACTGACCTTTAGGTGCTAAACCTGTTGTACTATAGGGGTCACTCCTTAATGCTACTTCCTGCATTATTATAGCAAAACTATATACATCTCCCTTTTCAGATCCCTTGTGAATCTGGTTACCTTCTTGACGTAAATATTCGGGTGCTGTCCACAATAAATCTATAAAATAGCAACAGAATATATTATAAGCATAATAACAAGTCGCTGTATGTACCAAATCTACAAAAACGCAACAACAACATCTACTATAAATATAATGATACGGCGCTGCATGTACCAAATCTACAGAAATGCAACAAAACAGCATTTACTATAAACATAATGATATGGGGTACATGTACCAAATCTACCAAATAAGCATAATACAACGGTTCTGCATATACCAAATATACCGAAAAGCAGCAAAATAGCATTATTACTATCAATATGATAATATAGCGCGTACTGTACCAAATCAACTAAATAACATGTATTACTTAATATAAATAACATTTATTTCTAATCAACCAAATATAAGAAATTGACAGAATGAAATAGGGGTTTTACGACCAATATCTCTAACGATGAATTGTGTCCTGTTTTCATACAAAAATTGAATTACGAAATAAAAATCAAATACACTAAAAGTACCCATTGCAAAGAAGTTTTGTACTATCCAAATCATTCTCATTAAAAGATAAATCTATATTTCGTTTCGTTTTTTATTCTTTCGATAACCTTCACAACATGCTATCTGACCACTCGGCAAATCTCGACAGATTCCGTAAGCTACATCTAGTCTCGGCTGTATGACAGTAAGTGATATGTACCTACGCCCATACATTTGCGATACGGCTACCGGTTTACTTTAACAGGAAAACTTGACGCAATTACACAAATTGGGAACCTATTCGGCTAGCGACCTATTCGACCGATCGAGCTGCAACCCGTTTGTTGGAAACCTATTTAGAATAAAGACAACAGTCGCCTTATCTCATCTATTTATCAACCAATAAAATCCAGCGTTATGTCTATCAAATGAAAGTAGAACATATTAGTTTTTATCCATTCCTTTCGCTCAGAATAGAAGTGTAATTTCGTCATTATCTTACAGCTACATCGGTCGAATAGGTTGCTAGCCAAATAGGTCGCCAATTTGTGTTCGGTATGGGCGCAGCCATGTTTTATCCGGGACCTTTAAAGTAGTTCCAAAATGGCGGAATTCGTCATACAGCCGAGGTTAGATGTAGGTTCCGGAGGTTACGGAATCTGCCGAGGTTTGCCGAGTGGCTATCTGACCAGTTGCATTGGGAGCTCGTAAAAAAGGGGTGATACGAGCGGTTCTTGACCCTATGACTTCAGCCATTGATGTTTCTAGTGGATTACCTACAGTTCCGTGCACCACACATCAAAGGCTCGTCGTAACAGACTGTTTCATTGGCCAACCTCTCATGTCGTACAGAACACGTCAATGACAACATTTGTTTTTCAAATCCTAGCATTGTGAAAACAAGTAAAACGACATTTTTAACTATAAAAAACCAAACGAAATAGGATCTGTGTTTTAATCAGATTGTATTTCTCATTTGTTTGCAAACAACATCTACAAATAACAAAGATAACCAGGGATGGACTGAGCAAGATCCTGTTAGTATGGTAATAACAGAGCGCCTATAATCCAATACATTGGTTGCGCCATGGCGCTATTACATTATTGTAAAAACACAAAATATAAAACATCTCACGAATAAGGTTTACATAAGAAAAAAAAAAGAAATAAAAGAAACACTTATCTACATTGCACAATCAGAATAAAATAATAATAAAAAGTAAGCCCAGTATACCATAGGTTAGCCCAGGATACCCTAAATACGTTTATGCCCCGCCCCCGCGTAGTTTGAGGGACCATACGTATTTGCACATATTTTTGATGAATTGGTTAGGATCGGTACTACGACGAAGTATCTCAGGACCAGGTGATCTAATGACTATATTTGCTACATTAAACATCAAATAAACATAATGGTAATCCGTGATTAACATTGTGAAAAAGGTGTGCACGCTACTCATCAACCCTTCTACCCGCCTTTAACCGTTTATTTACGTAATGTAACATTTATGGACATTCATTCCACAGTTTAAACGATTCACTGGTATTTGCAATTGTTTTTATTCAGACTGAAGGCTATGTTTGAATTATTCACCGTCACGATCCTGGTATTTATATGGTTTTTATGTGGACCATTACAATAGGTCAATTGTCTGCATCTCTTAACACTTCCTCAAGCCTTGATCAAATTAGAGCGACCATAATCACAAACCATGGGAATTCGATTCTATTTTTACAAATTACCCATATGGGGTCGGATGACTGAATAGTCTGGAACTTCTTCACTGTCAACTTATACTTGACAATAAGAAGGGTCCTGTTCCCACCCTCGTCGGCTTTCGCGAGGTCTCATGCTTTTATCCTTATGCTAAAGCACCACACGAACAAATAACATTTTGAAATAACATCGTTCTATATGTTAGTCCAGAAATTACATGTTTTTAGTTGATTGGAAGTTATAGCAGTCATTGAGTTAGTTAACTGGCGTTGTTTCGATTGATCAGTAGTACCTGACAAGGAGTGAGGTCGCCTGTCCAACTTCGTGGGTTTTCTCCTGGTCCTCCGGTATCCTCCACGGCTAAAGTCCCTTACTTGCAAGCGAATTATTGAAATAAAATTGAACCACGGGTTAGACCCGAAATGACCTAGTACGTGTCGAGTTGACGCTCGCCCTCCCCCCTCTCTGTCTCGCTGTATATATTTTTGTTTAATTTATTGATTAATATGGGTTTTCCTGGTTTAGTGTGTTGTATAAAACTGATACTTGATATAGATCTGATCTAAAAGAATAACCTCTAGGGGAAATCAACATTACTACACAATCTCAATCTGTACAATACTGCTAAAATATATAATCCATATTCAATATCCTTGTCAACGTTTTTAATCCTTGATTGACGGTTGGTATTTTAACTTCTATCGACATCTCTAAAACGTATAGAAGCGTGCGTAATCTTGAACAGACATGTAGAGATCCATACTAATATGGAAGAAAAAATGGGACAATATTCATGATTCTTGTTTCTACATTCCAGTTTGAACATTTTAGACGCGAACACAACATTCTAAACTAATGATTCTTGTTTCTACACTCTTATGTCAACACTTCATGCACAAAATCAACATTTCGAACAAAAACTTGACTTTATGTTTCATTTTCGGCGCTTTATCGGTAACTTTTATATATCATTAAATATTAAAATTAAAAAAATAATTTCTTAATTTTACACGACAAAGAAATCAATTCATTGGTTTCTGAAAGTATCTAAAATATAATCTGGAATTTGAACTCTACGTTTCAAAAAGTCTTGAAGTTAAAATCTTGATTTGGAAAATGTCCAGAAAAATATAATGAATCATCAACATTATTACACCAGTGGGCGTTATTGTATGTGTACAACTTTGATACAGACTATAGATTAGAAATCAAAAGTAGACTTTTCCAAGAGTGGAAGAGGTACCCTGTTGTGTTTACAATAATTAGTTCCATGAAACAAATTAAGCTCAAGATACAAATAACTTCTATAATTTAAACAGCTTGAAAAATTAACCGAACGGAATCTCTCACCCGCATTCCAGCACCCGGATTCGAGATCAAGTTAGCATACATATTCTCTCACCGTATTCCAGTACCTAGATTCGAGATCAAATTCGAGATCAAGTTAGCATACATATTCTCTCACCATATTCCAGTACCTAGATTCGAGATCAAGTTAGCACAGATATTCCTAGCACCAAGCAAAAACTAGTTATACTTATCACGAAAATAATTGTTACTTTTATGTTAGAGTGTCAAGTAATTTCGGAACAAACAAACGAATGGTTCAATTTTATTTCAATAATTCGCATATGGGTTTTTAAGCAATGGGCAAGCGTGGGGCACACGGGGAAAACCCACGAGTTTGAACAGGTGACGTTACTCTTTGTCACGTGCAAGGGAGGAATTGAAACCAAGCCCGTAGACTCAATGACAGACTTCCTGATCCGAGGCACACGTGTTATCCATGCGTCCATGTATTCCGCTTTTAAAACACTTATATCCATCTATCATAGATAGCTTTGAGACCACGGCAGTTCAGTTCACTAACCGGAAGTTTCTATAGTTCATTTCGAGGCATTTATCTCGTTATGTACTGCTTGATTGCGATCGTACCATTGTTCAAATAACGTACGTACGCACAACATACGAATGAACATGAGAAAGATTAAACATACATCTTTCAGAACTATATACAGTCAACAAAATGATTGAGAGAGAGGGGGGCGTTGTTAACGTTCAACCGACACCAACTGGGGGAGAGAGAGAGAGGGAGAGAGAGAGAGAGAATTCTAACTGTAAAGGGTTCTTTTACGTACTCTCCAATGTGTGCACGGGACCCCAGTTTATCGTCACACCCACAAGGCTGTGTGTATTACAGATGTGAAATGGAGTAGAATCGCATTGTAAAACAGTATACCAATTTTTGGATATGACGGCCATTTTAAGGGCAGAGATCTATTCTCGGTGAAGAAGTGGACGGATCCCCGTGTACAGAATGCACTTCTTGCTTCACCCGCGCTTCGACCTCTAGCTGGCCGGTCACCTCTGGCTTGCGGCTGTTGTTTCGAGCCCTTGTGTGAGCGTATGTGGCATGGAGATAGGGGCACCTTCTCAACCTCGTGGGTTTCCTCCGGGCACTCCGGTTTCCCCTCACTGCTAAAGACCCCTACGCGCAAGCGAATTATTGAAATAAAATTAAACCATACGTTAGTCCCGAAATGACCTAGTTTGTGTTGAATGGACGTTAAACCCCATTTCTCTCTCTCTCTCTCTCTATCTCTCTTTCTCTCTCTCTCACTCTCTCTCGCTATTAACGATGTGAAATAGACTGTATTAGATGTATTGAAATTCAACATTTAATTAAGGCAAAGTATTGATCAGGATACAGTGAAACCAAGAGACCCATATTGTCATCAGGTAAACGCCATTTACATCAGACAAATCAGCAGTAATATATTTGATCTTAAAGGAGCTAAATCGCTAACTTCTAGGACCTAGAAATTGACACAGATGGGTCGTAAAATTATATTACTGTAATATGGATGTATGTAAAATGATTTACATTCAATGGTTTCCGTTTTTTCTCTAATTTCAAATCAGTTATGTGCGGCGAAAAAAGCCAGCAGTAGCAATCGAATGCAAATTTCTAGCGTCTGGTTATTCCAGTCTACATACGCTGTTTGATTTGGTGCAATGTTTCTAGCCTCGTTCCTCGAATCTCTTGCTAGAGTAGGGGCTGAAACGCATTATGGTACACCTTTCGTGTACCAATGGTAAAATGTTTATTTTGTCTTAAATATTGGATATCAGAAGCCCATCTTTTTCCGTTAAGATCACAGCATCCACGTTGATTTAAATTGATAAATAATTAGCGTTTTCAATGTTGAAAATATTGGATGATACTGAGTTGGAGACTTAGCTACTTTTAAGTTCACAATTGGATCGAAGGAAATTATATTATACGTGAAAAAAACACTATAATTATAACTTGGAAAAAAATATACATGGCACATTGTCATTATTAGATTTTCCTACGTCCGACATGGACCATGCTGTGCAATTAATTGCATTTTCTTTTCATGTCACCGACTGCTTTTCTGTCGAACAAATAATTTTACCTTGGAGAGTCTTCGTTTGATGTAAGCGTACCAATTATTAAAGGGCTGGTTGGTGGTGGTGTTTGTTCTCTAAAGCTCGCGCTGTTAATGTACTGCCTGCAATCTGATTAAACCACTGATCCTATTTCGTTTCGTTTTTAATTGTTTAAAATTTCGTTTTACTTGTCTTTATTACACTAGGATCTGGAAGAGTTGTTATTATTGGCGTGTTCTGAATGGTATGATGAGTTAGCCAATGAAACCGTCTGTTACGACGAGCTTTAGGCTTTGCACGGAACTGTGGGTAATCCACTAGTAACACCAAGGCTGATAGATTAATCAAATGTCTGACGTCATAGGGTCAAAAGAAACTCGTATAACCTCTGACATGACCTATCACAACTACCGGTCAGATCTTTGTGTAGTGTAGATATATCGAAAGTAAAAAAAAACGAAACGAAATATAAATTTGTATTTTAATCAGTTTGGTACAGCCTATTACTGACATAACTAAGTAACGAGTTCGACCTCATCTTTATACATCACAAGGACAAGTATCGCTCGCTTAAACTTGTGGGTTATATTCCTGTATACTCTCCTTTATCTGAATGGAAACAGAACAAAGGCGAATTGTTCATAGGTTAGTTGGGTGGTGGTCCAATTTCACCCCACCTCTCACGGCGTCCCTCAATTTCAATTGGGTGCAATTGTTCTTCAACATCAATCGAATGAATAGTCGATACATTATATTTCTGCGCCAACCCGTCTAATGACGACGACAATGCTAACGCGTCAACAGTCGGTTTCAAGCCTTCAAACGTAACCCTGGGTCATTTTTTTTAAATAAGGTCGTATCAATCATTCCAAGAGTAAATCAAACCACGGGGCATAGATGTACAACACAAACCACGGGGCATAGATGTACAACACAAACCACGGGGCATAGATGTACAACACAAACCACGGGGCATAGATGTACAACACAAACCACGGGGAAAGGAGTACCTGGCAATGAGTATGGTTGCCTGTCCAACGTCGTGGGTTTTCTTCGGCTATTCCGGTTTCCTCCCACCGCTAAAGACCACTACGTGCAAGCGAATTATTTAAATAAAATTCAACCATATGTTAGTCCCGAAATGACCTAGTTTGTGTTAAGTGGACGCTAAACCCCACTTCTCTCTCTGTCTCTGCATTATTCATGCTACTCTTTTCACTGTAACTATATCGAATAGTTTCTCTATTCCTATGAATTTGAAATACTGGGTGTAAAAGACTGCTTGACCAGGTTGAACTAGTCTCGACCGATTTACGAGGATATTTAACAACCGGTTTCAGTTCGAGCTTATTTGTAGGATTTAAGTTGATTTGTCTGTGTGTATAGCTGCTATAAGCACCTGTTAATACTAGTGTCTTCACTGACGTCCGTCATTAATCATCCAACAACAACTAAACGTCTAAGATGAAGTCTGGCTCAAGTTTCACCGGACTTGATACATTGTTTGCACAGGAGAGAAGCCGAGGCGATAAAGGGGAATTTCTAATAAATAACAGGGTTGTCCCCGGGGGAATCCCTTCGATTAAAGCCACTATCGATTATATGTCCTTCATGTTGGGGGAAAGCGACGAGACTCGGTTTTCTCAGATTTAACGTGCTGAACTATTATCCTACAGTTGTAAATCTTTATTGTATAAACCATGACTCATTTAAACGGGTGATTCGCGCGATCACTTGCCCTACATATCACTGATCTATATTTCCAGAAACTGTCATTCAATCCAACGTGTTAAATATGTTTAAACTGAAGTCTCTATTTCCATGGAATACTTACTGACAATGTCACACTTTTATGGGGTGAAATAGTGCGGTATCGTAATACAGAGATCGCGTTTAACACATTATTTTTATTCGATTGGAAATATATACATTTACTTTGATCATATTGCGTAATTCGATGACATTTAAAAAAACATAAAAATGTGGACTAAAGGCTATTTGCTGGTATGGTGTCAGTCTGTATCTCAAAGACAGCGAATGCAGCCACCAAATTTAAATTTTGAACGAAATGAAATGCCTTCCTCAATGCTAGGTACCCACTCTCACGATTCGCGCTACGATTAAAATCGTGTTTTTTTATCGTGGAGTGATCGTGGTGATCCTAGCAGGTCTAATCATATATTGGCATATAGTCCACGTTGTAATGTACATGGGCGCTAACATCCTGTCCCTGTAATACATAGTATCTATTCCATTTTCTCTCGAATTAATTATCCGATATTAGGACGTATCGCCTGGTTATTCCGTATCTATATGACGAACCGCTGGGTTTTTATGTATCTCTCTGTTGATCTAGCAGACTTGACGGGGGTTTATTCGGCACCGTGTCAAATATTATAATTATACTAATCCTCGGATCATTAGCTAGGCAAGAACGGAATTAATAAGTCGCTGGTTGAACATCACTCAGACATTTTACCGATATTACTCAACGTCTGATCCCTGTGGCAAAATGTTGACCTCGTGCCATCATGGTAGACAAGTCCGGGTTCAGCTACATTTCAGATCACTGAAGATCACTAATTAAAACGTAAATGAAGGCCATCCACAACCGGTCTGGTAAATGTTAAGCAATGATATCATTAGTACAAAACTGGTTTTGGATTTGGAAGACGCAACTTTCAGCTTCAAATAATCTTAAAGCGGGAATCTCATATTTTCTAAGAAAGTCAAAACATATTTATTTCTATGTCTTTTGCTTGTGCTCAATAGGTTGTCAACCCACTATAGTACTTTGTGCTTGATAACGACAAGATAATAATTGTTGAAACGTAGCTTTAATAGAAATATAGTAATTGTTATCCATATAATTTTTGTGTTTATTTTTTATGTGTTCAGTTACTAAATGCCATTCAAACAGTACGCTATAGTACAATCACAGGCATTATTTTCCACACTTAAAAATCTTTCACATCGGAAATAATAACACAATTACCTCCCTTATTTTTCCATTCCCCCGCATGCAATAGCTATCTTCAAACATTTGAATTTGAAGTTGAAAATGATATTTTTGCCAATTTCTCAAATGGTAATTGTTGAATTATTGGATCAATAGGATTATTCTTTAGTAAGGTAGGACTGTTTATAGATACCGTCTATTTTAGGGCTTTATTTTAAAACATTTTAAAAAATGTAACTTAAAAATATGAAATTGCAACTTTAAGGTAAATATGAAGACAGATAAGCGGGGCAATATGAATATCACAGTAACATTTTCAAGCTTGATTGGGAATTATGAAGAAATTAAACACAGCAGAATACTAAATTTTAGAGAGAGAGAGAGAAATGGGGTTTAACGTCCACTCGACACAAATTAGGTCATTTTGGGACTAACATATGGTTTCATTTTATTTCAATAATTCGCTTGCGCGTAGGGGTCTTTAGCAGTGGGAGGAAACCGGAGGAAACCCACGAGGTTGAGAAGGCGCTCCTATCTCCATGCCACATACGCTCACACCAAGCCAAGCCAACAGACTGAAGAATGGGCTGCTCGTAGCTATGCTGTTGCTAAATAGGGGATGTTTTCTACGCTTTATATCTATGGCAAAACACTAAACTGTCCCGTTTATCGGTTTTAGAACGGTGTTGTCAATGTCTGCCCCCTTGGGCCTTTTATTGATTACTTGACGGCCATCGACAACCGTATATAACCAACAATATCTTGATTTCATTGTTCAGTGCCAAATATCGGATATTAACTAAATGTTTCCCTTTTTACCGGATTCGCTGTTGAAATTTAAACAAAATATCTCTATATAATTCATTTTACTCAACTTTATTCATAGTGCCGAAATAACCTAGTTTATGTCGAGTGGACGTTAAACCCTATTTCTGTCTTATTGTTCAATTTTAATATTGTAATCCTGTATTTGTATTGTCAGTGTTTTACATCATATGTTTATTGTTTTTGAAATGACGCTTTATAAATGCATCAGGTTTATTCCAGCCAAAGTTTTTTTTTTATCAAAAATAGGCCAAGTATCATGTTGCGGAAATGTAGATTTTAGACATGGCTAAATCCCCAATCACCATGTTAGTACTATATAATCGTTAATCAATTGATGTCAAATATTTTTTTATTCTAAATTTTTTTGTGAGGAAAACACCCAATAATCTTGGGCTTGGGCTTTAATCTTATCCTGTACTGCTGTTCGACGTCATCGTGTGCGTGACGTTTGATTTGACATGACGTCGGCCTAAAGCCCCCTGCCACTTAAGGTGATATGATTTAAATATAAATATATTATAGCCCCAATTCCTGGCAATGTTCCAACACCGTGGGTTTTCTCCGGGTCCCCCGGTTTCCTCACACTGATAAAGACCTTAAGATCCCTACGCGCAAGCGAATTATTGAAATAAAATTAAACCATATGTTAGTCTGTGTCGAGTGGAAATTAAGCCCCTCTCTTTCTCTCTCTCTCTCTCTATTGTATATTTTACCGTCTTGTGTATAAAAAATATGTGACTTAAAATCGATAGATACAGTTCTCGTAATTTCTACTTTTTACGCTGATCGCTTTCGTTGACCTCGACGCTAATTATAGAGAATTATTACTAATTGACATTTCTACTTGTTTTATACGTATATAACTTTAGACAATTGTTTCTCGTGTTGTATGTGTTGCGTAGGAAGTTTTAACCCCTAGAGTTAACAATGGTGAAATATCAAATGGGTTATTAAAATAAAATTTATAGAGCATTCCGGTGAAGAAAAAGATCATTACAATAAAACTAGAATGTCGGAGCAATTAAGTTGATAAAAGGAGAGTTATGTCCCCAGGAGAAGTAGAAAAAAAAACACGCGGAATAAAACTCCCGAGTAGAAAATTTATCCTCTAAATAAAATATATGGTAGTCATTCCGAAGGGTCAATACATCTGTATGTACATTAGAGACAGAATAATGTAATAAAAGAAGATATGGTGGAATATTAGCAGAACTGCCGTGACTCAGTGTGTAGGAGAGAGAGAGAGAGAGAGAGGGAGGGAGGGTTTAACGACAACTCGACACAAACTTGGTTATTTCGGGACTAACAAATGGGCCCGATTCCTACAAACTTCTTAAGCACGTTCTTGTGCTTAGATTTTAAGTAGACTTTGCATATTTTGTGTTTCTAGAAAATTCTTATGAACGTCCTTGTGCTTTTGTCGGGAAGCAGACGACAAATTATTGACGTAATTCGCATAGAGAGCATCATAAATCTCAGTTACCAGTCACAATGTGCTTAGACTCGTACTTAACTTGTGCTTACGTAAGAATGGCTTTGAAAATTTTATTAAGATTCTTACGTAAGTTAAAGTGAAGTATAACTTTGTGGTTACTTTAAGAATTTTCGAGGAACCAGATCATGGTTTAATTTTATTTCAATAATCCCCTTGGCGTAAGGGGGTCTTCGGCAGTGAAACCCACGAGGTTGGAGTGCGACCTTACTCCTTGTCACCCGTACAACCGGATTCGAAACCCACGCCAGTTGACTCACTGACAGGTCTTATGATACAGCGCGCACGTGCTAACCACTCCCCCACCCCGCCAGTATTTAAGACGCTGGGTTGCTGTTTGTTGTCGTCATTATAAATGATGTTCAAAGATATTTTGATTATTGTTGAAATGATGTTGAAAGACAATAAAACTTGAAATATTTTGGTAGAATGTTTGGTGATTTACAAGATGAAAACATTGAAACTAATATACATATGTCTATCAGAATATACATGATTTCACGTAACCGAACATACACTGTTTTAACCAATAATTTCTCCTCTGAATTGTTCGGGTGGTTTCCAAGTGAAATCGAAAATTAACTCTATCATGGAGCCGCTATGATCAAAGTGTGTAAGAATGTTTCTCTGGACTGTACGGGTGGTTTCCCGGTGAATGGAAGATTAAATATTGTTTATCATGGAGTCACTGTGTCGCTTACTTCGAGATACCCGTTTCGGTTAATCTTACTATAGGATCGGGAATGTGTCGGGCGGAAACTGGCAAGGATTAGCGTTTTTTTAATCGAGTAGTACAGTAAGCAAACAAGGATCATTATCAGTTCGAGTTCGAATTAGAAAAGGAATTTTGACACAGTTCCGGCAACATTTCTCCCCATAGCCCACTGCATAGCGTATTCCAATATTCATTAGCGTGGATTTAACAGAACAATAGGACGTTAAACCCATTTCATTTTATAATTTTCGTGGTACAATAGTAGCAAGTGCTGAGAAAAAAGTATTCATTATATGCTCCTAGCACGATAACCGCCGAGGGGGTGGGGGGTCTATAGGCTTCTGTCTGTTCTCCAAACCAGTTTCTGTGAATAAATATTGTTTAAAAAAAAAAAATAACGCCCAAATAAGTTAAAACAGATATCTAAGTTTCTGTGAATAAATATTATTTTAAAAAATATATATAATAACACCCAATCTAAATTAGTAAATCGTCCTACACTGTTCAGAAGGATTAAACATTTGTTTATTTTCAGGACAGAGATATCTCGCGTGTTTTGAACTGAGATTAAACATAAGATACAGCAAAGGATTACAAGATAAGAAAGATTACAAACAACTTTTTTTACACGACACACAAAAGGGACGTTTAATCCGAACGTAAAAAACTATTGAAATGGCAAGTAGGTTAAATCTTTCATGAACGAAGCAAACCAAAGATTGCCTTGATTAATCAAAAACATTGGTGATTTTGTAACACGCGATGGTGATATTAGCGTTCGGAACTAATATCCCGTTATAGTGTGTTGCAATATCAGCTTGTGTCCGACCAAATTGAAAACCTAGGACGCTTTAGTGAGTCGTTAATGCCAGTCTTAATAAAACCAGAGCACCTCGGGCAAATCGAATCTCTTTGTTGTTGGATTCCAAACCGTTCACAAGTAACAGACGCACTTAGCTTTGTTGGTTCATTAATGGTTTCAAAGTCAACTAGCTAAAGATAAAGCGACAATAATGGTAAAAGGAACACATAGACATGTGGCGGAAATAGAGAAAGAAGTCCTAGACTATTTTCATCCACCCTCGCCATTAGAGGGAGATGGTGTCGTATAATACAGTGTTCACCAAACCCGAGTAAGATATGGTGATAGATGTATAAGACTACAGTTGCTGAAGTGGAGAGAGTGAGATAGAAATGAGGTTTAACCTCCACTAGATCATTTCGGGACTAACATATGGTTTAATTTTATTTCAATAATTCGCTTGCGCGTAAAGGTCTTTAGCAGTGGGAGGAAATCGGGGTGCCTGGAGGAAACCCACGAGGTTGAGTTGCTGAAAGGAGGGAGAGAGAGAGAAAAAAATGGGTTTAACGTTAGCTCGAAACAAACTAGGTCATTCATTTTAGACTAACATATCGTTCTGTTTTATTTCAGTGATTTAAGGTCTTCAGCATTGGAGGAAATCTGTAAATCCAGTGAAAAACCCACGAGGCTGGAACCCCCCCCCCCTTCCCCCTCGTAGATATTGAAGCCCTATAGAACAGCATATTCAGCACAATCTCAAACTTATACAGGATAAAGCAAAAGCGACTCAAATGTGAAAAACATTTAAATAAAGATGGATTTGATATTCAGATTGCTGGAGAAGTTGATGTCCCTGGCTTTACAATGTCACAATTCGCATAGATTGGCTAGTCACTCCACACATTTGAAAGGCATTTCATAGGTTCAACTTATAATTTCGTAACTAATGATTATATGACGCCGTACACGTAGAAGAACGAGATTAATCAATACAGGGCACCGTTTTCGTAGAAGAACATGCCATGCCAAACTAATAAAGACAAAGATTACATCAACCACTACTGAAAACAAAGATCGGAAATATAAATCACCATAGTAACATGGTTCGTATAAAATAAAATAAACATCATAATCATGCTTACCTAGAGTATCCTGTTCTCGAATTTGTTTAGCTCGTCCCAGAAATCCAGGTAATCCGTAGTCTGTTAATTTTAAAACCCAGCGACTGTCTATAACACAATTAGTTGATTTGAGATAACCATGCCATTTTAAACTACTGTTGTGTAGATATCGTAAACCCTAAATATAAAGATTATTAAAATAATTTCCTGGTTTCAAATAACCACCGTCTTTTAATTGCCATTCAGGTAAATAAAAACATAAAGTAAACGTGTGGGATCGCATATTTTGTACCAGGAAATTAAAATGACGTCACCGCCGCCATCTTGGAATGGGAACGTCCTATCTAAAGTCCGATAAACGATGCGCTCTTGTCCAAGGATCAAATGTGTTTAGTGTCATGGGGATCGTAGGCCTACTTGAATTGGGCGATCTATAGTCGTTTTTCACAGACACATTTGTTAGTACTGGAATGAACCAGTTTATGTACACCCGACTTTAAAAAACTCGTTGTCATGTGAATTTAATTAAGGATTGTCGACTTTTGGTTTTCTCTGGGTCTCTCGGTTTCTTCCTATCACCAGAGCCCCCCCCCCCACACACACACACATACAAACGAATTATTGAAATAATTTTAAACATTTGTTAGTACTGACATGAACAAGTTTGTGTCGAGTGGACGTTAAACCCCATTTCTCCCACTCGTTGTCTTGTGAATTTAATCAAGGCTTGTGGAATTTGGTAGTTATATAAACGACAAATAATTCACGATGTACTTCCACTGTAACTCTCACGTCGTAATCAATTAATGTCAACCATTGATGCGGACTAAAGCAGGGGCGGATCCAGGAATTTTTGCAGGAGGGGGTTTGCCAGGTTTCTGTCACGGAAATCTGGCATCATCGTCTCTAAATTACATAGGCATACATACAAATTGAGCTTTTTAAACAGAGAAATCATTTTTATACTGATGTAGGATCACTTTGTGATTTAATTTCATTGATGCAAGGCATAATTTTTTTTTTATGTCGCTGAGCAGGGGGGGGGTTGGACCCCCCAAACCCCCCCTCTGGATCCGCGCCTGTAAAGATTAGTATCAGTTCCAGATTGGAAACACGAGACTAAACGTTTCCCACACATGTCTAATTAGTGTTGATTTGTATAAATTGTTTGGGGCAAAAGTTACAATTAGTTGATCTCTGAGGGCTTAGCCCCAGTATTTATAAATACAGGTATAGCTTGAGTGTCGGTGTGACGTACACAAATCACGTCAGAATTGTAGGCATCATGAAATAGTGACAAGACTTTGTGGATTGACGGTATTAAAGACACATTTACCCTCCAAAAATAGAAAGTGGAAAAATAGCAGCATCTTAATTTTATATCCTAATACACTTCTGATTACAGATGGCTACAAGATCCATAAATTTTGTTTTCAATGCAAGCACAATCTTCCAGGCAAGGTATATAATCTTATATTGCAATAGGTCGATATTCTTTTTAAAATATACAAGGATATTTTATATGTAATAACAGTTTTTATGGTGTTCAAGTGCTGATTGAACATTGACTCGTTGATGTTTTGGTGTGTACATACGTCATACCGTCACGAGTATAAATTGGGAACGATTTGTTATTTATTGATTAATATTTTATTTCCGTGCAAGGAACGCGCTGATGGCGTCAAGATACTTCTGACGTCACCATGGTTTTACAGCTTGTTGACAACTGTTGTTCATCCATCTACAGTTGTAACGTCATCTGTCATGGCGTTTACCTAACATAGATCAGTTATACTGTAAATAAAGACAGTAATCACTGAACATTCCTTATATCTGTCTGCAGCAAATAGCATAGATTGATGAACTAGAGCACATATTTCTATGGAACTCAGCTACTGACATATTTGGAAGTCACGGTGAGTAAGTGGAGCTAAACGGTTGCTATGTGAGGGTAAGACGCTGGCTCGCTCTTCTAGAGGTCCCGTTGTTGGCAGAGAAAGTTCATCACGATTTTACAACATGGTTTCTCCTTGTCAGTGGTGGACATGACAGGGAAAGCTGGCTAGTCGTTCGGATGGAACGAAAAGCCCATGTCCCGTGTACATATCTACGTTCATGTAAAACTACTAAAACACCCACTGGCAGCTGGAATTCGATATAAGAGTACACTTAACAACGCTGCCCGGGCAAAATTTCCGCCATAGCACACTGTATGACGTATGTCCGCCTTCATTAGCCCTGTCGGGCAGTAAGACGTTACGTGCGTCATTTCATTTCACTGATATTTATAAAGATGTATTAAAGCTGCAATTTCATATTTTTAAGTTATATTTTTAAAATATATTAAAATAAAGCCTTAAATTAGATGGTATCTATAAACAGTCCTACCTTGTTAAAGAACAATCCTATTAATCCTATAATTCACTATTGCCAGTTGAGAAATTGGCAAAAATATCATTTTCAACTTCAAATTCAAACGTTTGAATATAGCTATTGCATGGGGGGGGGGGAACAGGGGAGGTAATTGTGTTATTATTTCCGATGTGAAAGATGTTTAAGTGTGGAAAATAATGCCTATGATTGTATAATAGTGAGTTGGCAACCTATTGAGCAAAAGAAATAGACATAAATATGTTTTGACTTTCTTAGAAAATACAAAAATTCCCGCTTTAATGTAAGATCCAGAATAAACACCTGTTGTTCTTGCATAACGCATCTTTAACTAAACTTATTAGTGTACAAGACACATATTGAAATGAAATAAAATGGGCCTTAACGTCCAACTGTGTACATATATTGTTTAAACTAATACTATACAAGATACAGTGTTTGATAATATACAAGATTCCTGGTTTAAAGCGGAAATTTCATATTTTATAAGAAAGTCAAAACATAATTATTTCTCTATCTTTTGTTCAAAAGGTTGTCAACTCACTATTATACGATCAAGGCAATATTTCACAGGCAAGGCATAAAAATCCCTGACACAGAAAATAATAACACAATTACTTGAATTACCTCCCTTTTTTTCATTCCTCTCCATGCAATGGCGATCTTCAAACGTTTGAAGTTGAAAATGATATTTTTGCCAATTTCTCAACTGGCAATAGTGAATTATAGGATTAATAGGATTATTCTTTAACAAGGTAAGACTGTTTATAGATACAATCTATTTTAGGGCTTTATTTTAATATATTTTAAAAATATAACTTAAAAATATGAAATTGCTGTTTTAAATTTATATACAAAAAGATGCCTTATGTAAGATTTAGATCAAGAGCTAGCCATGCTTGCTATAATAGTTCGAAATCGTACTGTTCATTTCTGATACCCGGATACTTTTATGCCTGTATAGGAAATAATTCGGAGAGTTGCCACTTGCAACGAGGTAGAAGTGGGATGTAACAATATACAAGATACATTGTTTAAACTAACAGTATAAATGATACCGTGTTTAAACTAACAGTATCCACGACACATTGTTTGTTTAAACTAACCAAATAAAACTTACCCTAACTAAGTCTATCACTAAACTGTATTTAAAATCCCAATCTAGTTTTATATCTTCATTTCTTATAACATCCTGAAATAAATTATAATTATAAACGATGGAGATAATGATGTGCAACAATACAATGTTCATCTTGTCGACCAGTTACGTATACAGTATAATTAATTAACTCTATACCTCCCTTATAAATTGGATTAGTTTTGGGTACATTTCAGTTGAGTTAGAAAACTCACCAGAGAAAGGTCTCTTTTTCAATTCTGTTGTACATATACGAAGAATAAATTTAATGTAGCTAAGTCTGTAACACAATATCATCCAAAATCTTAGACAATGAAAACACAAAATATTTGTCAATTTAATTCACCATTGATGTTGTGATCTTACCGGGAAAGCTTCTGATATCCAATATTTAAGACAAAATATAAAAAAAAAATATCAAGGGACTTGGAGAACGAGGCTGGGCGGTAGTGCATGGAGAGCATACGCAATAATATAGACGGGAATAACCAAACGCTAGAGATTGGCACGTATCATTGAGACTTCAGGCGTATTTCGCCGACCATAAGTGATTTGAAATTAGACGGAAATAAATGAATGTAAATCAGTTTATATACATTCAAATAATATTGTTTTATGCGTTGCGACCCATTTCGGTAAATTTCTAGACCACAAATATTAGCGATTTAACTCCTTTAAAGTTAAACCCGTATCGATCCTTGCATTGACCTTGAAAGTTCATCCAGATTTTCCTGCGTGATTTCCCATTCTCAGTGATGCAGGACGGAGGGTCTGACAAGGACAGCTGTCTAGTCATTCGGATGGGACAACAAATTAAGACCTCGTGTACACATTGGCGTACACATAAAAGATCCCTTGGCAGTTGTAATTCGCTTTAAGAGTAGGCCGTAGCGTCGCTGCCCGGTCAGAATTGTTTTCATTAGCCTTGTTTAGGAGTAGAACAGTAGGATGTTAAACCCCATTTCATTTCATTTTATAATTGAATTTCGCGATAAATTATTTTTGGCAAAACTTCCATCATACCCTATTTCATTTCAATAAACTCGGCATTACGTTATACAGGATTATATGAAACAGGCGTGCGGTCATGTATGGTAGGGGAATTCGCTCTTTCGTTTTGGCTTTATTATTATTACCTCGTGGAGAAAAACTGCTTTTAGTTTACTCAATATCCGTGATTTGTCCCGAAGCGGGAATGCACTAAATGAACTATTTAATATTTTGAAGACTCTTTGATTGTGTAGGAGTGTGGTTAGGGAATTATCTCCGCATTTGACTTAATATTCGGCGTCACTACCAATCATATCCACATACACTAATATATTCCCCAATTAGCGACAACCAAGTTATAATTCATTGTTTCAAGTTGTTCAATCGTTGTATGTTTTTCTCAGACAAGAGACGTCCTCGACAACTCTTCTGGTTGGCATATTTATCAATCGCACCAACCTTTTTTAAGTGTTTGTGTTTCGACCGTCATGTTTTCACTGTTATGTTATTTTTGACTGTTATGTTATGTTTTGACTCTGATCTTTTGACTGTTGTGTATTTTATTTTTTACTTTTATATTCTGACTGTAATATTATGCTTTGACTGTTATTTTATGTTTCGACCGTTACCTTTTGACGGTTATGTTACTTTTTTAAGTATGTTTTTTACTTTTATCTTTTGACTGTTATATCATTTTTTTAAGTTTTATGTTCTGACTGTTATCTTTTGACTATGTTATTTTTGACTGTTACGTTACGTTTTGACTGTTATCTTTTGAATGTTACATATGTTTTTTTTTTAGTTTTATGATTTGACTGTTATGTTATGTTTTGACTGTTATGTTTTGACTTTTATCTTTGACCGTTATGTTATTTTTTTAGTTGTATGTTTTGACTTTTATCTTTTGGCCGTTATTTTATTTTTGGACTTTTATGTTTTGAGTTTCGTGTTCTTAATGTTATGTTTAGTAGATTTTTGGGTCGACAATCGTTTGAATTTACATTTACGTCACAGACTATTGGTCGCGCGTAGGAAATAAAACCTATCTAGGTTTGCCTCTGATAATCAAAGACATTTAGGCTTTTTCGTTACCAAATAGCATCATGAAGCATCATCGGAATGTTGCCCACAATGCTAGAGGCCGGTGTTGCGAACGATTAATGAGAAATCCCGAAATGGGCCCATAAATAGCAGACTCATGGCTTTGAGTTACGATGGATGGCTGCAAAAAGAAACAAACACGATGTTTATGGTACGAACTCTCTAGTGCATCTCACATGCTTTATTTTGGACTACATTTATATAAATAACATGCATGTATTCATACGCCAATATACGTAATTAACCAGTCACTATAAACCAAACAGCCGGGGTCGACACATGACAGTACTGGTTATCGAAGTCAATGGGGTGATAATTACTATATAGTCTGAGAGCTGCCGGAAACCCATTTTCTCCCAGAAAGAGTCAGTTCGCTAAGTAACTCGTTTGGACTAAAACCGTGACCCCCATGTTCAATTCATAACATTGTAATAACTAGTACAGGAAGACCGACCTAAACACAGACTAAAACCTACAAGATGAAGTCGCGGACAAGAACGAATACATAGACATTGGAAGAAATAAACAATTGGGCGGGACAGCCTGTAAAGACACAGGCTTCACTCAAGATAAAAAAAAATGATTTACATTACAAGAAAGGCGTTACAGAAATAATGCAACCGATTTTGACAAGGGCGACAATCCGGACAAAAACTCGGAAAACCTTAACAAAATAAATAATAAAGTGAAACATCCACATTCTAAACCAAAAAGTCAACCAGAATCGCACAGCAATAAGGAAATTTGTTGGGCTACATTCAAGAAATAAGAGGATACAAATATTGGTCTGCATCCCCTTTCTGTAATTCATATTTAACAAATGGACTCTCTTGTCTGTCTAAACATATCCCAGAATTTATTACATTGCCAGGCCCGTAGCCAGCTCATAATTATTTTTTTTGGGGGGGTGGGGGGCTACGAATTTTTTTTTTCTTTTTGAGGATATGGCCGACTAATAACACTCCTAAGAAATCATTATTGTTGGTGAAATATTTGTGGGAGATAATTCGATTTTTGGAGGGGCTTAGCCTGGACAGCGGTACTATGTCGAATTCCAACTGCCATGGGAACATTTACGTACATGTCATCGGATCTCGGTTCTCCGTCCCGCATCACTGACAAGAGAGAATGACGGCAGAACACCCCGATGAACTTTCGCGGCCAATGTAGGGATCAAACTCGCAAATTCCAGGCTAGCACGCCAGCGTCTTACCCACTTATCCACATGCACAATATCAAGCAATGTGTAGGCCTATAGACCCATCATAATTGTACAAATAAATAAGTGAGTAATTTGGCGTTTGGCCTAATGATAAGTAAGATGTCCAGAATGTCTCATTTACCACACTTTATAAACAAAATGAATTCTTTATCAAATAGGTTAAGCTAACGTTATAATAACTACGCACACGATTATTTAGATGATACTTCAAACGATCTCAAAGGACGTGGACACACGCCGTTTACCTTGGATGCCAAAGAACGTTAAAAGCCTACTTGCCATTACTCCGCCATTAAGATTTGGTGGGACGATAAACCACGTGATTGATCTGGCTTGGGGAATAGATTCAATAATCAAACGGAATATAACTAATGGCGACCTCGCTACATTTTTATCTGTTTACTCGATTGTGAGTTAGAGATGCTGGAGGGTTGGTAACATAGGATTTAACGTCCACTCGACACAAACTGGGGCATTTCAGGACTAACATATGGTTTAATCTTATATCAATAATTCGGTTGCACGTAGGGGTCTTTAGCAGTGGGAGGAAACGGGGGTACCAGGAGAAAACCCACGAGGTTCGACAGGCGACCCTACTCTATGCCACGCACAACCGGGGGTTCCAAACCACGATTTTTGGTACGGACAGAAGTCCAAGTCATTAACAAGGGGAGTTGGGTGGCCGAATGGTTACCACGGGAGCGTTATATCATAAAGCCTGTCATTGAGTCAAATGACGTAGTTTCGACTTCCCGGTTGTACTTGACAAGGAGTAGGGTCGCCTGTCCAACCTCGTGGACCATCTATGTGTCCCCTGGTTTACTTCCATTGCTCAAGACCCCTAGTGAATTATTGAAATAATATTAAACGATAGAAGTCCCGAAATGAATAGAGACGGTTTATGCTAGTCTCCAAATGACCAAGTCTCTCTCTCTGTCTCTCGCTGCCCCCCTCTCTCTCTCTCTCCCTCTCTCTCTCTCTCTCACACACACACACACACACACACAGAGTTTTGTCTCCAAATGACCAAGTCTCTCTCTCTCTGTCTCTCGCTGTCCCTCTCTCTCTCTCTCTCCCTCTCTCTCTCTCTCTCACACACACACACACACACACAGTTTTGTCTCCAAATTTAAAGTTTAACGACTATGCATGTAACTCTAGATTCCAGTACAAACTGTATCATAATAATAATATGATGAATGATTTCCTTGAATATTGTACGGCTGCAGATAAAACTAATATTGAAATATTGATTTTCTCTTCCATTTTCAACACAGTACGTTCAAATAATTAAACGAAAAATTGACTTCCTCTTAATCTTCCGACAAAAAACATTGTCAGCTTTTAAAACTCATCAAATTATGAATCGTAGTTTATTCGTTATTTTGCCCTAAAATACTTTCAAACATACAGATCCGGGGCCAGTTTCACAAAGCAACTTACGATGAAAATTTGCGTAAGTTTATCGTAACGTAAACTTACGTAAAAATCGCGTTTCACTAAACTTCTTAACTTACGAAATTCGTAACTTTTATCGTACAGTTTACGCCAACTCTAAACTTGTCGTAAGTTGGAAATTTTTCGTATCTTTGACGAAATGGTCGCCTTTATAATTTATGCGTATCAGGGGGTAGTTTCACAAAGCAACTTACGATGAAAAATTTATCGTAACGTAAACTTACGAAAAAATTGCGTTTCACTAAAATTCTTAACTTACAAAATTCGTAAATTTGATCGTAAAGTCTACGGCAACTCTCACCCTGTCGTAAGTTGGATTTTTTACGTATCTTAGACAAAATGGCCGACTTGTTACATTATGCCAGTGGTTCCCAATCTGTGGTACGCGTTCCACGAGAGGTACAAGTGGGCCTTTCGGGTGGTACGCGAGCACTTTCGGGGTCATGAACGTATTTAGTTATTTTTTACTTCACAAAAATGTTTACTGCCTAACACAAGATAATACCCATTATTTCCTCAGTTTGTATATGTTACTGTTCTTATTATTATTTTGTATAGGCCTACTTACTTATATTTTATCTCTATACTTCTTTATCTATTTCTTGATTGATTAATCTTTTTTTGGGAAAGAAGCAGATAGCCCACAACCCTCGCATTGAGTTGAGGGTTTTTTTTTAGTTCTCCTGTGTGTTCTACTTGTAAAATTATTCAAATAAAGTGCAGCTATGGCGGGTGTGGCGCCAGACAGGGTAAGCTTACTCTTCCGGACACCTGTTACCACTGTTTGTCGTGTATTTTGTACACGGGGAGCAGTCCATTTTCTGATTACACTATTTTGCCTATTACGTATGTTTTTTTAGGACTTCGAATTCTGTCTTATGGTTTGGATTGTTCGTACTTGGTTTTATTTTATTTGATCGAATTGAGTTTCCCTGGAATCAGGTGGTAGCCTACGTGGCGACTGTACGGGACCTCCGGATAAGTGGTACTCTATCACAAAAAAGTTGGCAACCATTGCTTTATGCGGATCGGCAACTTCGGCGAGAGAGAATATTTAGGGACACCCATACGGACGAGCAGTTAGTTTCAAGTAACAAACTTGATTGGACCAGTAGGCCCCCTATATTACACGTTGTTCACTGTATTAAAGCGGGAATTTCATATTTTCCAAGAAAGTCAAAACATATTTATTTCTATGTATTTTGCTCAATAGGTTGTCAACACACTTTTATACGATCATAGGCATTATTAACCACACTGAAACATCTTTCACATCGGAAATAATAACACAATTACCTCCTTGTTTTCCCATTCCCCCAATGCAATAGCTATCTTCAAACGTTTGAATTTAATGCTGAAATTGATATTTTTGCCAATTTCTCAACTGACAATAGTGAATTATAGCATTATTCTTTAACAAGGTTGGACTGTTAATAGATACCATATCTTTTAAGGCTTTATTTTAATATATTTTAAAAATATAATTTAAAAATATGAAATTGCCGCTTTAATGATGATATCAAAACCGCAACTTGCCGATCGAAATCCTACTGTACAACTTACAAGTCCTGATTGCATTACGGTAGGCCTACTATGCCACACCTAGCTTCCAAAAACTCATCACCGATGCACATGATCATGGGGTTAGTGTACCATCAGTGTCTAGAGTAATTTATCGTGTTTCAAGGGAAATAACAACCCGTGTTGACGATTGATTATCAATAAAGTTCCCCAAAAGAGTTGGTTACGCCTATCGCGGCAAAGATCGACACGTGGGCCTACTTCGCACAAATATTCTCCCAAGCTCAGTCTTTCGATTACCTAGTCAGACTGCTGCTCAATTTTCCTTTCAGAATTCCATAATTCTGCTCTACGCCCTCAATCGAAACACCGAAAGCTGTCCCAATTTTGTTTTCGATTTTTAATGTTCACGCTTTCTATTAATTTCGGCTTTTGACAGACTGACAGACGACGTATGCTACTATGTCACGCGCTATGGCGTAGCAAAGAAAAACATGTAAACAAAAGGCATGAAAATAGCTTTTTATTCATAAGTACACAGCTACATCTTAGCGTATATATAAGGAATATATCATTTCGTCCTTTATGTTTCAAAAGGTTAGGATAAAACCAAACATAACGGTTATAATGCAAAATTTGTCAACATTATGACCGTGGGAATGTTTACAGGCGTTTGAATGAAGTGACGTAACATGACGTCACGACCATTCGTGGCGTATCTACGTAAAAAGATACGAGAAAAAGTTAAGAAAAAACTTACACCGGCCATTGTGAAACCGGCGTAAATAATTCGTATCTTTTTCGTAAGTTTTTTTAACGTAACTTTTTTTTAACTGCCCTCAGGAACTTCCTTGGGAGAGAATATTCGGAGATAGATTAAACCCTCCCGACATCCATACAGACGAGTTAGTTTCGCGGTACAAACTTGATCGGACCAATAAATATATTACATGTTATTAACTGTATTAATTATGATATGGAAACCGCAACTCACCGATCGAAATCCTTGTCATCTGTAGTGTACAAACTACAGTACAAGTCCAGATTGCATTACGATAGGGGGGATCACGTGGCTCGCTAGCCTGGAGGTCGGGTTCGATCCCTGCATTGGTCGAGAAAGTTCATCTCGATTTTCCGACGTGGTTTCCCCTTGTCAGTGATGCAGAACGGAGGGGCTGACAAGGACTGCTGTCTAGTCGTTCGGATGGTACGTAAAACCGAGGTCTGGTGTACACATTTGCGTGCACGTAAAAGATCGCTTGGCAGTTGGAATTCGATATAAAAGAGAAGTCCGTAGTGCCGCTGCCCGGGCAAAATTCCCCTCATAGCACACTGTATGGAGTATGCCCGTCTTCCATTAGCCCAGGTTACGTTAAACCCAATTTCATTTCATGCATTACGATAGGCTACTATGCCACAGTTAGCTTCCAAAATTTCATTGCTAATGGCACATGGTTGACGTACCATCAGTGTCTAGACTAATCGCCTTTTAAGTTTTGTGGTCAGGATCGGGTTTACCTACTATAGTACCGGAAAAGTGCCTATATATATATATAGACTCAGGCTTAAAACTAGGGTATCGTGAGCCTTCAGTTGTAGGCAAGCATTTACACTACAAGTAGGCCTACAACATAGTATTTAATTTGATTTATCACAAACAGGAACCCAGGAAAAATAATCTCGGTAGGTTAGTTTTCATTAAACAAGATTATGGCTAACGCTCGGTATTACTATTATTATGCCTAGTAGTACTACTAGACCCTGTAGGCCTATAAGTAACTAGGGCCTTAAGAGTAAGCCTATCGCGGCAAAGACTGACACTTAAAAATATACTGAGCGCCATAGAAAACGCATCACATAGTTTTTCGTATAACAAAATGATCCTGTAAACATATTTTTTTTTATTTTGCTACTTATTGTGAACGATATTCAAATGGGAACACGTCAATAACAACATATTTGTACACTTATGGATGTTTAATCTGTAATCAACGGTACAAAGTCAGAGGGGTCAAAACCAAAAGTACGACAAAGATGGTTGATTATGCTGCACAGCGTTTGTAAGAGCCAGTGGAGGACACACGCGCTACTGACAATTAACCATCTTTGTCGTACTTTTGATTTTGACCCCTCTGACTTTGTACCGTAGATTACAGGTTAAACATCCATAAGTGTACAAATGTGTTGTTATTGATGTGTCCCCATTTGAATATTGTTGACAATAAGAAGCAAAATAAATAAGATATGTTTACAGGATCATTTTGTTACACGAAAAACTAAGTGATGCGTTTTCTATGGCGCTCAGTATATTCTCCCAAACTCTGAATTTCGATGACTTGGTCAGGCTGCTGCTCAATTTTCCTTTTAGAATTCCACAGGTCTGCTCGACTGCCCCAATTTAAAAGCGGAGGCCTGCAGGGGTCCAATTTTAGACCCCATTTCGGCTTTTGGCAGACTGACAGACGACGCACATGCTACTGTGACACGCGCTATGACGTAGCAAACAAAAACATGTAAACAAAATGCTTGAAAATATTATTTTATTAATAAATACACAACTACATCTTAGCGTATATATAAAGAATATATCATTTCGTCGTTTATGTTTCAAAAGGTAATGATCAAAACAAACATAGCGGCTATAATGCCGACATTGTCAACATGTAGGCCGTCGGAATGTTTACAGAAGTTTGAATGAAGTGACGCAGCATGACGTCATGAATGGTCACGACGTATTTACGAGAAAGGATACGTGAAAAAGTTAAGAAAAAACTTACGCCGGCCTTTGTGAAACCGACGTAAATAATTCGTATCTTTTTCGTAAGTTTTTCTTTACGCAGTTTTGTTTCTTAAAGTTACGAACTTTTGTGAAACTGCCCCCCGCATTGCAGACACAGGCCTATGGTTTCCTGGTCGATAGAAGCACCAGAGTTTGAGATAAAAATGTAACATTTGTTTTTAGTTCGATCAAATCAGATTAATATCAAAATCTATAATGATTTAATCCCAATAATCTCATTTTTTTTATCATGATCTTAAGTGATACATTTATTATAGTTTTGAATGATTGAAGTCAGTTTACTAGTTCGTATCAAATTAAAGTAAGGTCACTAGTTCATATCAAATTGAAGAAGCGGCATTATAAAGAAATAATATATGACTCGTGTAAGCGATACAATTCGTAAAGGATAAACGTGCACAAATTATATGGAAACTCATAGTTCATTAATTTACATTCCATTTCACAGGCGACATTACGGTTTTCAAAGCTAAGCTTTTTATTGCCATGGTTTGCGAGTGCGAAAGGGGCGGGGGTGAGAGTACGTCCAATCGACACCAACTAAGGCATTCCGAGACTAACATGTAGTTCATTGGCAGTTGGAAAGAACACCGGAGGGCACGGACAAAACCCACGGGATTGGACAGGCGACCCAACTCTTTGTTACGTAAAAGCTGACAATCGAAACCGCACCACGTGACTCAATGACAGACCCTATGTTCTTAAAGTACAGGCGTTGACCATTACGATGACCCAATCTCCCGTGTGTGAATGTAACTAAGAGGTAAACGCCACTCGGTATTTTGTTTAAATACAAGTACAGCTTTAGTATCTATGGGAAGTGACACCAGTTGTTCATGTCGCGTGTTTTTTAAAAAGCTGTAACAAACTGATGTATCAAACAATGTTTTTTTTTAGAAAAAAGGCTAAAACGAAAATAGATCCAACTGGAATACAAATCACGTGAAACCAACAACTGCCAAGCGTAATTTATTGAAACTCTGTGCAGTAAAAGAAATAACATACAAACGTCTTTGAGGCTGATTCGTAGGGAATGATCGATGCGACTATAACAATCAATGGAGCTGTATAAAAACAAACTTCAAAGTTTTATTAGAGCAGTTAAGAAACGGGAACCTGTCAGTCAAAGACGTTGCAGAGTTGATTGACTGTACAGAACAGCGGCACAGTGTTAGAGCTATAGCGAGATAAAAGACTTTACGCCAGGAAATGCGCGTTACAACATATTATTGATTGTTTTCTAGAAACCCGATATTTAGAGAACCGGGATCTGATTGATCAAATATAAGAAAATAACACATCACAAAATAAATCTTTAAGAATGATAATTTAATTGACACAGATTATGGTTGGTCTAATTTAATCCACACTACGTTATTACTGTGTTACGATTTAAATACTGTCATCCTTCTTCAGAAGAGCCATGGTGGTCAAGGGAGTAAGGCCATGGCACGCTAACATGGAGGTCCCGGGTACGATCCCAAGAAAGTTCACTCGGATTTTCCGCCATGGTTTCCCCTCTTGTCAGTAGTGCAACATAAAGGAACCGACAATGAGAGAGAGAGAAGAGAGAGAAGAGAGAGAGAGAGAGAGAGAGAGAGAAAGAGAGATGGAGTTTAACGTCCACGCGACACAAACTAGGTCATTTCGGGACTAACATAGGCTTTTTAATTCTATTTCAATAATTCGCTTGCGCTTAGGGTCTTTAGCAGTGGGAGGAAACCGGAGGACCCGGAGAAAACCCACGAGGTTGGACAGGCGACTCTACATCTTGTCACGTACAGCCGTGGATTCGAAACCACGCCAGTTGACTCAATGACGGCGCAAACGTGCTAACCACCCGGCCATCCACTCCCCTCTCGGCAATGAAATAGTCTTCTTGTTCGCATGCTACCAAAACCAACGTTAACAGATAAAATAGACTTTGAGAAATGGAATTTTGAACACGAGTAGGCCGTGCCGCCACTGTCTGGCAGAAATTGTACTTATAGCATACCGTATGGCGTATGCCCGTCGTACCCCCGGCCCTTGTCAGAACAAAAACCAATGTCCCATGTATAAAATAGTAAAAGAGCCATGGAGAGATATAATTGTTCCCATAACACGCTATATATAGTGTATGGCCGTCATCATTAGTCCGCACGGAGGAGACCAGAATATCATTACTTCTTTTGAGTTTAGGTTAATCCTATTTTATTGCATGTTACAAAAATAACTTTAGGTAATAATGCAATTTACTTGGAGAATCGTAAAATGTAACAAAATCTTTTTAGTCATCTGCCATGTTTGATTTAACTATAAAGAATGTTTAAAGCGACTATTCTCCAAGGATGTGTAAATCTATATTAGTCAAGTTGTGTCAATTGTTTATAAAGAATTACTGTAAAAATAAAACAAGATCGTTGTAGATCTAAACAGGTTAAATGTTCAACAGAAAAAAAAACAATTGACATTGGATTGACCTTAATATCTTGATGTATTGCGGACAATCTTTTGCAGTTTGAGACTTCCATTCCTCTGTTGTACGTGGAAAGGAGTATGGTGGCCTGTCCGACCTCATGTGTTTTCTCCAGACGCTCAGGTTTCCTCCAACTGCTCAAGACCCTTGTTTTATTGGCATACGCTAGTATTACGTATCACATAGTAGTAGCTACCACAATAGTGAATTTTATTACATATAAAATCATGTTTGAGTGGGGATCGTATGAATAGATTTTATTACTAAATGATCGTGGAATGACAGGATTCAAGAAAAAAACGTACATTAGTAAGCAAATCATCAGAGATTAGTTATTTGTATAGGTTTTATACAACAACTTCTTTATAGACATAACATTAATCTTTACTGTTCCAACACCACACATTGGTTTCCTCCGGGCACTCCGGTTTCCTCCCACTGTTAAAGACCCCTACGCGCTAGCGAATTATCGAAATAAAATTAAACCATATGTTAGTCCCGAAATGACCTAGTTTGTGGACGTGAAGCCCTATTTCTCTCTCTCTCTCTTTCTCCAACGCCACACCAGACCCCCCTCCCATCCCCACAAAAAAGCCAATACTGCCACACACAGCCCACACCCTCTATCACCGAAATCCTCTTATTCAACTGGGCCCGTTTCTCGAAATCTTTACTAAAATCCAATTTTAAGTAGATACATCAATTTTGATTGGTTAAGCACTAAAATAAATACAATATTAGCCAATCAAATGATTAAATTTGGATTTTATCTTAGTTGAAATTTCGTGTTTTATAAACCACGGAAGGAACAGGGCATACGCACAACATACAGCGCACAAATCCCCACCCCACATATCCCTTATTTCAATGGATTAATAATTAATATACGATCGTTACTTAGTAATTTAATTACAAACTGGATAATCGAGACTTTGTTCATTATCATAACTACGGTGACAGTGACAACCAAGACTAAACTGCTTTTTCAAACCGCCATAACTTCGCAGAGAAAGAGAGAGAGAGAGAGAGAGAGAGAGAAATGGGGTTTAACGTCCACTCAGCACAAACTAGGTCGTTTCGGGACTAACATATGGTTTAATTTTATTTCAATAATTCGCTTGCGCGTAAGGGTCTTTAGCAGTGGGAGGAAACCGGAGTGCCCGGAGGAAACCCACGAGGTTGAGAAGGCGCCCCTATATCCAAGCCACATACGCTCACACCAGGGCTCGAAACTACAGCCGCAAGCCAGAGGTGAGCGGCCAGCTAGAGGTCGAAGCGCGACACTCTAGACCACTAGCCCATCCCAACCCCCCACAGAGAAAGAAATAATTTGACTGACAATTTCAATATATTCGCTTTTCATTATCCTTCTTTTCACTTATTAAAGCGCAATCTGTCAACACTTTTACATACTTCCTCTTAATTATTACTCCAACACAAATCTAAAACAAAAAATTCTGACACGAACTTCTACAATTGGACATTAAACAGACGACATTGCTTCTGTAATAAACAACCGCTGTATACAGATAAATAACCACTATATACAGATATCGTGACGTACATTTCAACACGGTAATAATATATCACGATGTCGAAATACACGGAGTTGTTAAAATCACCGGCTACCTAATCTAATAATACAGATTTTTTTTTTTTCGAATTTTTAACTCCAGTTTGAAATGTCAAGCTCTAGTGTAAAGATACCAATTTACCTTTTGTATCGAGAGAGAGAGAGAGAGAGAGAGAGAGAGAGAGTAGTTCAGCGCGCGAGCTGTTGCATGACAGTTCGTATTATTTAAACAAAGTATGTATGTAGTTGGAGAAGTAGAACTTGAAATCAATTGACAATACATCGAAATAAAACACGTTCCAAGATAGAGAAATAGGATTTAACGTCCACACGAGTAAAAAGTACGGTTCAATTTTATGATACTCGCTTGTGCGTAGGGGTATGTAGTGGTTGGAGGAAATCGGAGGATCCACAGAAAGTCCACGAGGTTTGAAAAACACCACCAGTCATTGTCAAGTATCATCATTACCTATTTTATGATTGGCAAGGAAACGCGAGACTAAAACGGGACGGTGGAGTGGAGGGGGCAATTGTCCATTTCAATTTATGATCAAACAGATAATTGATTGACAGCCTATAATCGAACAACATGTGGTGTTTAATATTAGTCTGTTAGCACAAATGGGTGACAATGCATATAATAGTGTAATATGAATTTAATCGGTTATGTTTTCACTCTAATTTGAAATCAGTTATGTTCTGCAAACTATACCTTAAGTCTCAATCGAATGACAATCTCTAGCGTCTGGTTATTTCAGTCTAAATAGAATTTATAGCCCTGCTCACCATATGAGAGCACCATTTGACATGACTTGTGGAATATGTGTAGCCTCGTTCCTCGAGTCTCTTGTTACAAATCGGACTGAAACCCATTATGGTACACGATTCGTCTACCAGTCGTAAAATGTTTATTTTGTCTTAAATATTGGATATAGGAAGCTCATCTTTTCCCGGTAAGATCATGTTGATTTAAATTGACAAATAATTTGTGTTTTCAATGTCGAAGACTTTGGATGATATTGCGTTAGAGACTTAGCTATCTTTAAAGTGACAATAATCGTATGGGATGGAATCGGTAGGTGATATTCAACTTACCTGTAAGCTACCTCTACTGCAGTACTCCGTAACCAAGGCTGGTTTGACAGGATCAACCAGTAACCCAACATACGGGTTTATATTTTCATGCCGTAAATCTCGTAACTGTAACAGAAGAAGAAATCAAGTCAAATAAAACACTGCACACGAAAAGGGTTTATTTGTAAAGTTAGAATGTTATTACTGTCATAGTGAATTTTGGTTCGCAAGGCAGAATAACATTTTCCGCCTATCCGTGGCATTTCCATAAATGTATTTACACTGTAAATGCAGGAGGTGGGGTATTTTTTAGACTTTGTTTTAAATATCTACTAAAATTAAGATTACATCTTTAGTTAAAATTTCGAGAAACAGGACCCAGGGCTATTATGGGCTATATTTGTCAAAATTGAAAACAAGGTTACAAAGAGTATTACAAGTTTAATTTCACATCGACAAAATTTCCCCTTTACAGGGATTTTTACACTAATCTATTAAAACGTTTCTTCGTGTAACCAACAAATTGTTCTCTTTGATGGCTCTTTTTAAAGGGGACGGGGGGCTTTACACAATCATGAAACTTCTAAATTAAATGAAAAATGTCGATTTTAAACGGAAATCTCGTTTTAGCTTGAAGACCAATATCAAACCTTTGGGAACTTATCCTAAATAATTCTATAAAAAGTGAAACCGGCGCCAAATCCCCGATGTTCTGACTTCAACGTTAAACTTTTCTTGAATAATGGATGGTTTAAAGATGGGTTACGTAATCTAACAGATAATGATACATGAATATATTGAAAATTTCAGTCGTCAAATTGAATAATCAACGTTTATTGCAACTGTGTAGGCTGCCCTTGATAGATGCAATAAAATCTTAAATACTTTTTTCCGAAGATTTGACAAGGTTTCGATTTACCAGTAACTTCGCTGTAATAATCAACATTTAAACTTTGATCATCCATGCTCGGATCTCGGCCATCCATTGATTTGGGGCCTCCTAAATCATGTGAATTTACATGTTTAAATCAAATTTTTAAAAAAAGACCTGCAATAGACAGATTTAGCTTTTACATAAATCAACTTTAAATATGTAAATCAAATTTACTCCAAGATGTTGTGACGTTTTGACTTTCAGATGACTCAAACCTCCACTTTTATCAAGTATTAATTTAATTTAAATCTCCCAAGGCATCGACGCAATATTCAAGTCGACGTTTTATATTTCTCAGAGAATAATTGTCTTGACGTGAAACTGTAATGATGTTAGGTTTTTGTCGTTTTATTTACTTAGCGACGGAAATGGAGGTATAGTTACCCACGAATGGTTCTAGATGAGACGCGGAGAAACATTGATGATGTCAAATGTCACTTTATTTTCATTTTTTTGGATTGTGTTGAGTGAAGTCGGAGGAATGTAGTAATTATTAATGTCATATATAGCTTTCCAAGATAGGCTGCCAATCAACGAAACGTACGCACAGAGCAGCTAACAAGAAGGTGTATTCCATATTTCAATGCCATAGTTCTGAAAGTCTCAAAAATTATTGGATTTAGTTCTTTTGAGATATCAGAGGAAAACCTATTCCATTCTTAATAACGCAAGTAGGATATCAACATTTTTAAAAGTAATTTTTTGGTGGACGTTACGACCCTACAGTTCTGAAATTTTGCATAGAGAAGCCCCCCCCCCCCCCATGTGATAAGTGATTCTATGCAAACAAAACTATTTGGGTCATAAGTGGCACTGACAACCTTCCAGAACTATGGCATCGATTTATTCTTTTGTTTGAATGAATGGGTAGTTGATACATAACAAGATTTATAAAACCAAAACATCGCGGATTGTGGGTAAAACCTAGTACAGCTCTGAACGTCGGTCTCATTACACTCACCCTTGACGTTCAGGGACTGTCTCATTGAATCAATGTAAAAAAAAATGGAGAACGGTCAATTTTACTGGACAACTTTTCACTGCTAAACGACGGGGTGTCAATCCGTGTGAAAGCCTGTACAGTGTAAAGCCGGTACATTTTGTTTCGTCCTGTATGACTGACATTCCTGAATGTGGAAGTTGACCTACAGTTAGAGTGTCATGGCGGCGAAAATGTAACTTGATAGGAGGGGACGTGTTTTTAACAGCGTGTTGTGTCGCTCATACTGATTCTACCGAAGTAAGCAAGGTCTTATTTTCTTACTAAGATGTTCGTTTACATTGTACAGGCGTCCACACGGATTGACACCCCATCGTAATCGTATAGCAGTGAAAAGTTGCCCAGTAAAATTGACTGGGGCTCCAATTATTTTCGACATTGATTGAATGGGACAGTCCCTGAACGTTCAGGGTGGGTGTAATGCGACCGACGTTCAGAGCTGAACTAAGTAAAACTTGTCGTGAGAAATTATTATTGCGTCATTTGGCTTAGTAACCAATCATTATAATCAATCACGTCATATGTGACCAATTAGATAACTGAAAGCCGAAACCCGGGGGTAGAACAACACAGCTCTGACCGCTCGACAGACAGCCGCTAAATAAGAGCCTTATGATGTAGACATCCCGTTAGTAAACTTGATCTGCAAATTAGGGATTGGAGAAATGAAGTGAAATGGGGTTTAACGTCCTACTCGTCTGCACCTAAACTAGGCTAATGAAGACGGGCATACGCCATACAGTGTGCTGTTAGGGAAATTTTACCCGGGCAGCGGCGCTACGGCCTACTCTTATATCGAATTCCAACTGCCAAGGGATCTTTTACGTGCACGCCAATGTGTACACGGGACCTTGGTTTTTCGTACAAACGGACGACTAGACGACAGTTGCAATTCGATATAACAGTAAACCGTAGCGCCGCTGCCCGGGCAAACGTGTCTTCATTAGCCCAGTTTAGGGGAAGAACAGTAGGACGTTAAAACCCATTTCATTTCATTTTATAATTGAATTACGCGATAAATGGTTTTCCGCTTGTAAATTGATTTAACACTAATAAGATATTGATCGGAAACCTCGCCAACGTACTGAACCGGAACAAGTTACATTATAAAACGGACTTTAACGGGCTTTAACGTTATAACATTGACAACGATATCACCCCCGGTGGAAGTGGACGTTAAACTCCAGTAACGAGAGAGAGAGAGATCGGGGGTTTAGCGTCCACTCGACACAAACTAGGTTATTTCTGGACTAACATATAGTTTTAATTTTATTTCAATACTTCGCTTGCGGTAGGGGTCTTTAACAGTGGGAGGAAACCAGAGGACCCGGAGTAAACCCACGAGATTGGACAGGCGACCTTACTCCTTGTCACGTACAACCCGGGATTCGAAACCACGTCAGTTGACTCAATGCCAGGCTTTATGATACAGCACGCACGTGCTAACCATTCGCCCCCACCCCCTCCAGTAACGAACGAACGAAGATATAACTTTATTGACTAAAACAATATTCAACTTTTTGTATTGTAATGCCAGGGTTAAGTGATGTTTAACGGTATTGGCTAAACACTTTAACGGTATTATATAAACTTACGGAGAATTTAAAACACCAGAAAGAGAATTCCATGTTGGTCTATATCTTTTATTTAGCTTACTAATTGTTTAGTGATTTTTGTACTTCTTTATTTATAATCGATGGTTTAGATTTTGTTTTCTTTACAAATGGATAATCGTCCCAACTTTTATTGAGGTCTGTCGATCAATCAGCATTGTGTTCTTTTGTCAGTGTTTCGGAACAAAGGTTGTGACAATAAACGGCGTCTAGTCGCTCCGATGGTCTGGGTTAATTGTATACGTACACTTTATAATACTCTTGATAGTTAAATTACAAGTACTGGATACATAGGTTACCAAGAATAGGTTATACATGCATTACTCAAGAGCTAAATCTGCCAATTGCAGGTCTTTCTTTAGGTCAGTAATGTTTTCTAAAGTATTAATTAAACATTAATTAACTGATCCAGGCCTTAAACAACTCTCGATGGCATCAGATTTTTCCGATATTAAATATATTACAACGGTTCAGCGATACTTTGATTTAATCAAATATAGAGGAACGAGGCTTAGCTTCGATCAACCAGGACGGTAGTTGAAATTATTGCACACGTCTGTAAAACCTTCAAAGTCTATTATCTTCGCTTACAATAGAGTAATTGAATGAAATTTTCACATTATTCCCGAAACAATTTTATTTCAATAATTCGCTTGCGCGCAGGGGTCTTTAGCAGTAGGATGAAACCGGAGTGCCCGGAAGAAACCCACGAGGTTGAGAAGGCGCCCCTATCTAAATGCCACATACGCTCACACCAGGGCTCGAAACCACAGCCGCAAGCCAGAGGTGACCGGCCAGCTAGAGGTCGAAGCGCGGCACTCTAGACCACTAGGTCATCCCAACCCCCCGATAATGGACAAGACAAAATGAAATGAAATGGGGTTTAACGTCCTACTGTTCTGCACCTAACCTGGGCTAACGAAGACAGGCATACGCCATACAGTGGGCAATGAGGGCAATTTTGCCTGGGCAGCGGCGCCACGGCCTACTCTTATATCGAATTCCAACTGTCAAGAGATCTTTTACGTGCAAGCCAATGTGTACAAGGGACCTGGGTTTTTTGTTTTTCATCCCATCCGAACGACTAGACAGCTGTCCTTGTCATGGAGAAGACAGATAAACCATAATATGTATACATGTAATATCATTACAGATTTTGAAATTTTGCTAATTTGCTACCTCGTTTTACTTTTGAAATATGTTTAGACTCTATGGGGTTAAGTATGGGCGATTGGCTTAACGTGTGCGCGTTAGAGTCTGTCATGGAGTCACGTGGTGGGGTAAATGACAAGTATGTGAGTCGTCTGTCCAATCTTGCGGATTTCTGTCCCATTCCTTAGGTTTTCATTCACTGTTAACGACCATTACGCGCAAGCGAACTATTGAAAATGAATCATATTCTACTCCCAAAATGACCTAGTTTGTGTCGAGTGGACATTTAACGCATTCTCTCTCTGCGGGATTAACGAGGGGTATCATAAAGCCTTTCATTGAGTCAACTGACGTGGTTTCGAATCCCCGGTTTTACGTGGCAAGGAGTAGGGTTACCTGTTCAATCTCGTGGGTTTCTTCCCATTGCTAAAGACCCCCTACGAATTATTGAAAAACAAATTAAACCATATGTTAGTCCCAAAATGACTTATTTTGTGTTGAGTGGGCGTTAAACCATCTATCTCTCTCCCTCTCTCTCCCCTTCTCTCTCTCTGCAGGATTAACCTAGTTGAAGCAAGAGCAGAACACAAATGAAACTAATAAGCAGATTCCTTTTTTTGGATGGAATAAAACATGAGCTAAGACGAGAGTATAAAATCAATAATTTACACAAAGGATTAGATTTAAGATGAGATATAATTGCTGTCGGTAACTAGAAAGATTTGAGTTTTACTTTCTACTAATCTACACATCCTTTAAATTCAGTGATATCGATCAATCTCTTCTCTATTGTCGCGATTAGTTTCTGGTGTCGTTAATACGACGAAAACCGGATACAAGTATCACAATACCCCTAATTGATGTATTTAAATCTCCGTTCATTTGGTTTATCGAAATGAAATGGGGTTGAACGTCCTACTGTTCTTCCCCGACTGGACTAATGAAGGCGGGCAAGCATACGCCATACAGTGAAGGAAATTCTGCCCGGGCAGCGGCACTATGACCTACAAGGGATAATTTACAAGTACACGGGAAACCACATTGGAAAATCTCGATGAACTTTGTCGGTCAATGCAGGGATCGAACACGCGACCTCCAGGCTAAATAGCCAGCTTCTTACACACTTAGCCACCGTGGCTCCAAAAGTGATATCGCATACTGTATTAACATTAATGGCAAGATTTGTGTAAAAACTATTTTTAGTCTTTCTTGCCCTTCACATGGTGATTGTTGTTGACTTTTTGTGTAGAATCGAAGAAAAAGGTTTGTAAATACATTTTCTCCCCAGATTT